>OY728163.1:985024159-987524159 GCA_963277665.1 Viscum album | reverse complement strand
TAGGGTCGGGGCATTACAATTGGTATCAAAAGAAGTTTAGAAATAACCTTGGAAACTAGATTTAGATAAACTATGATTAGAGCATATATCCCTATGATAGAATCTGAGGATTAGTATAGAAGAACTTCCTAGAATTTTGGTATTGTAAATATTTTGTGAGTTTTCTGATCAATACATCCATGTCTGGATACGAACAAGTAGAGGCAGCTCTAGCACAAATGTACTAAGGGGTAAAACCTGAAAACACCGCTTTGAGCTAGACTCAAACGAGAACTGGTGCACAACAATGGGCCTTGCTGCACACTTGGTTACGACACTCCCAAGGGATATGCTTAGGATAAATTCATTTTATTTAGAAACCATTATGAAGGGATCATGAGTATATACATACTCAAAAAAAACATTTTTATGATAATGGATTATATCCATAAACTATTCAATTTGCATTAGGTATTTTACAAGTTGGGAATTATTCATTGCAATTCATAAACTGACATAGTTTATGGTATTGTATAGAAATGCCACCCAGTAGAAGGAATGTGAACTCCAGTAATATGTATGATCCAAAGAATAATAAGGATCATATCTTTCAGGGTATTAAGCCATCATTTAGAAGGTAAATAGTCTCCCACGTATTATCATTATATGATGAAATAGTACCATGTGTTGATAAGAGAAGTAAAGAGTTTACTGAGTCTTATGGATTTGAAGGGAAGAAAGAGAAGAAAAGGATGGAAGAGAGAAAGATGGATAAAGGGAAGATGGAAAAGAATAATTTTCCAATATGTGATAATTGTGGGAAGAAACACCTTGGAACATTCCTGAAAGGAATGGGAGTTTGTTATAAGTGTGGAGAAAAAGGACACCATGTACGTGACTGCAAGGGTAAGAAAAAGGTTTCAAATGTACAATGCTTCATCTGTAAGGAGTTGGGACACTACACGAACCTCTGTCCAAATAACGAGAGTATGCCCCAAATGATGCTATTGGATAATAATAAAGTTATGATACTACCACAAATGGGGAGGAATGACTAGAGTACTTTTATTTTTATTAGAGAATTATGTCATTTGAGTGTTGTATCAACAATGTATTGGTTGTAATAATTATGGAGTATATAAGGATTGTACTACAGTACTATTTCATTAAGGACTTGAGATTGTGTGGAACCATGAAAAGTGGCACAATAGCTGGTTAGATTTTTGGAAAATATATGGTAGAGAAAAATATATAACATTATATGTTTCTGATAATGAGGTAATGATTTTGGAAAAAGAGATGGTTGATTTGAATAAATTATATTGCATATTCTTGACTACCTTGAAACTGATTAATGATTTCTATTCCCATAATTGTTATAGTTTACAACATTTATGGATAGAAGGAGTATATCCAATATTATATAAGTAATAAGCGATCATGAATGTAATCAATAAGGTTTTATGGTAATTCAGGATGTTGTAGTGTTTTAAAAGAATGCATGATGAAGGTGTTCACTTGTTATTATGTGGAAAAAAAGATCTTCATTGTGTTTGACTTCCTTATAAATTTTGGATTGTGAAATTGGCTCGAAGTATTTTGGATAATTATAGTTTGAGATTAATTTTGGAATGTCATAAAAGGACAACCCAGAGGTTGGTCGACAACCTGTCGTGACCGGTAAGGCCGCGGGACTTGAACTCGCAACCGAAGGGTGACAAGGGTGTATCACCTACCACTGGCCCATGAGATGTCCTGAATTAAAGAATGTAGTTTATTTTAAGAATGTCTAGTAGATTAATTATAAATTCATTTTTTTAACCCCAAACTAATAGGATAAATAGAATTTTTTTTAGTTCTATTATCTTTTAGAGTGAAAGATGAGTTTGTGGTAGAAATTAGTTAATGGATGGAACTCTACTTGTCAAGTGTATATTTTTCTTCTCCTCTTATTATATTAAAATATTGATTCTTATAATTTATTTAAGGGATAATAAAACCAAAAAAAATTTATCCTAATACCTTGTGTTTTGTTGAACAGATGGCATTTTAAATCATCATAGATTGATGAATTTAAGGACCTCGATTTTAAACTTGTTTGTGATTGATGCACTCAATCACTACCTATAAATATTTATGTTTTTCCTCAAATTATATGTCTCTAATTTCCACCAATGTTCTCCAAATAAATATCATAATTTTGTGGTGACCATTTAATTTCTCTTTTCATCTTATTATGACTAAATTTTATTAACCAAATTTCTGATGTGGGTTTTCCCACAAAGACATTTTCTATTTTCAACAATTATTTTCGAAGAAAAATATCAAATTGCGAGGATGAAATTTATTTATGGAGGGAATAATGTGACACCCCATGATTTAATAGTGCGTTCCTTCTTCAAAATAATTCAATAACTAGCACTACACGCAACACCGAGTTCAAGCGCACCATGACTTACCAAACAAGCCATTCAAAAGAGGTTATGAATAATATTAACTAAAATTTGAACTTTTTATAATCATTATAATTTTAGAATCCATATTATGATTTTCTTATACTTAATTTAATAACAAATTCAATTTTTTAGATAAAATACGTATTTTTCAAAAAATGTCCTTTTACCAACTTTTAATAGTGAACCCTTTTTTTAAATCCAATTTTTTAAACTTTTATATATTCAATTTCACTAAATAAATTTAACCTTTATAATGGGGAAATAACAAATTTACAATTTAACACCCCAAGATTCCACGGTACGATTCCCTTTGAATAATACAGTAGTGGGTGTTGTACGCAACTTCGAGTTCTAACACACACACTACAACCAATCAAACTAGCCATTATGAATAGTAATAACTAATTTTTGAAATTTTATAAATTCTATCTCCCAAAATGGACTTCATTTTTGGATTCTTAATATAGAAATTAGCCTAGTGTAAAATTTTGGAGCTTTTCGGATAACATTTATATTTTGATGAATAGTGAAAATTACTAAATTTTAATTAAAAACAACTTTTTTAATCAAAATTATTATTAGTGATAAATTATTAATTTGAGTGGTTTTAAATTATATTTAGAATATAGTTTTACCATTTAATACAATGTCGGTCATTGGACATAATTTCACAATTAAACCGGACAAAAACAAGTATCAATCTTTTGATATTTATTATATCTTAAAAACACGCTTTTTGTTTTGACAGTAGGAATTAAGTTTAAATTAATTTTTTCCACTTCTGTTTTATGAATTTGGAAAAATGGATTCCATATTTGGAATTATGATTTCCAAATTATGTAAATAGGTAACTTTTATTTGTAGACATTTTCAATAATTTTTTTCGGTAAATATTTTATTTACCATGGTTAAAGGGTAAATCTGGTAAATAAGAGTTAAAAATAATATTATAATAATAATAAATTACCCTAAAATGTGTCCTAACATTATTAGTGGATACATGTCCGACCATGGTCAACTTTGGGTCGATTTTGAGACAGCATGGAGCCACTTTTAGGAGATAGGGACACTTTATATTAATTAAGTTAAAGTAAATACAAAAATGACATAAGCTTATATCCTTTAGAAAAACAATTTTTACAAAGGGTTATATATGTTATATTTTCGATTATAAATATTCATTATAAAGATAAAACAATTTCATACATAATGGTATTTTATATATAATTTTAGACATTGAAAAATAGAAAATATATATGACACAATAATGATACAGTATTTTCATTATTAATGAAAGAACCAAATAATTGGTTTTATAAATGGTAAAATTAATATAATTTGAACGTTTTGATGAAATACAAGAATATTATTGATTAATTTGAGATTATAGTATTTCTTAAATTAATTTGGTTGGAATTAATAATGCTATTAAGACCTCAACAAAAATCAATTGTTGAATAGTTTCAAAATTCACATAAAAGAGTTTTTAAAATAAATATTATATTATTAATTGATATTAAATTCTTAAAAATCTAATTATCAGCCAAGAGACTTATATCATGATAGGTGTATCATTATTGGAAAACTTTGGTGTCTCTTGGAGGTATATAGTTAGTTTATTAACAATATAATATAAAAATACAAAGTAACATGGTAAGTGTCAAACTAATTTAATAAGAGTTAAATTAAAATAGATTGTTAATATAATGACCCAAACCTGTATAAATTCTACTGGTTGTGTGGTTTTCTACCCATCCCCACCTTGAACTAATCCAATTTGTAACCATTAGAAACCGAATATGAATTTATTATAAAATAATATTTCTAGCATTTCCAAAGGTGCCCCTCACCACTCTTGTAAAAGGGCACTCCACCTTCTCACAAATTAACACATTCAAAGCCTTTTGGCTGGGCCAAAACCTGCCCAAATACTCTCTAAACTTCCCTCAATTCAACCTATAGGCCTTAGTTTGATTAGAAAGCCATCCTTAGGATCCCTTTTGATCAAATCAAAAAGAAGAACCCGAAGAATAGGTAATTTTTTCACCACCCTCTTTCAAGATCCTTTCTTCTTCAACTTCTTTTTTCACTGTTATTCACAATATAAAATAAAAACACCAGTATCATATATTTACTATGATGTTATTATAAATATGTTAGAACTATATTTATTATTCTATCCATCTTTTAAATGACATGTCACCATACGTGCGTACGTACGGCTTACCATCTCCACGTCGTGGTGTAATTGTTATTCAATAAATTATTTATTTGATGGGTATAATAATGATGCGTAATTCATGTAAATAATAAATATAACATGATAGTGATTCTGTATATATGATATACCATAAAATTATATGTTATTTTAATATCAAAAGAATGATATTGTCGCTCGTGCGTACGTACATACTACTGTCTCCACGAATGCGATGTGATTCATTCTCCATCGCATCCATTCAAGTATAATAATCATTTGATTATTTAAAAATAATGTTTAAGGACTTGATATAATTGTGGATATTAATATGATACAACCTATCCATAACAAACACAGCTTATGTAACAAAACATATACGAGTAAGTTAACACCCGATCCAACGATAATACTAAGATATTATTAACAAAGCAATGTTCAAAGATCGTATATGATATCATATTAATGTATATGATTATTGAATAATTTAATAACAATTATTACACCATTATATTGGAGGTTAAACTACCCCCAACCAAGGAAAATAACAAGGTAAGGGGTTTTCATCTCACTCCTTATTCTCGTGAGATTCATGCAATATTGCCACTATTACCTTTTGTGTGGTGTATGTACTTCCCATAATTGTATTCTTTGTGTAATACACTTTAATTTATGTGTATTTACATATTCATTGTATGATACCTCATTCATGTGTTGTATGTTTCATAAGTTACCAAATACTTTAAGGGATAATTTCACAATCTCTTTATTATCCGAGGTTGTTTTTACGTAAGTATATACTGGGAAATATTTATTATCCATGTCCATGTTTTATGAAAGAGTTTTAGAAGGGATTATTTTAAGGGAATTTTTTACTAAAACATAATTTCAAAATTTTAAAGTATTTATTCTTCTAAAACTTCCTCATTAATTTCAAGGTATTCAAAATGGGTTTTATGGATTTATTTATATGGAATTGAATGTTTTAGAAATGATAATTCCTTTCAAATGTTTCAAAGTGGTATGGGAAAATTTGATTCAAAAATGCCTTTAAATGACTTCTTTTCTAAATTTTGTGACTTTTAAATGTGTTCATGAGAAATGAGTCTTTCTCTCAATGAGTTTTACAAATAATTTTCATCCATTTCAATATCCTTTAGTAGATTCTAAACATGTTTTGAAGTTGATTTATCATGATACAAATCTTTCATATTGTGTTGAAGGTTCTGTGATATGTTTGACTATAGATGTGTTATTATTATACCATTCATGGTTTATGGGTAATGTATTGGCATTTCATATTCTATTTTTAATATGAATGTTTATGTTATATTTCATCCTCTTATTAAGATGAATCTGTTGGACTAGTATGTTCTGTGTTGGGGATTGGTTAAAGTAGACCCTTCAGGTTGGTGTCCGGTTGTTAGAGGCACTCTGGGTTGTGTTCCGGTTACGGTTATCACTTAGGTCTTGGCACGAGGCCTTGACATAGAAATTAATGTTTTACATTGTGCATTCCATCATTATGATAGTTTTTAGTGATATTCCATGTGATTATTCGACTAGTAGAATATCTTTGTGAATTAACAAATTGCATAACTTCATTTTATTTTTTCCATATTATGTTGAAGTTCATGTTTAAATGGATTTTATTTTAGTTATACATTTACTTAAATGTTTATGCTTATTTATGAATGTTTCTGCTGTATTGCTTACCCTTACTGAGTGTTTGTGATCACCCCTTTCTATGTTTTATTTTTCCCAGGATTCCAAAAAGTATATTTTGATTGATATGCTGGGTAAAGCCAGGGGACTAATGGCCTACATAAAGATTATTTATGTTTTTTTGTATGTCTTAAATAGTAATGTAACATTCATGTATGTAATCTATTTTACAAGACTGCTAAACTAATCGGTCCTTTGGGACTTGATTCCTTGAAATCATGTCAATATATTAAAATAATGCACAGAATCTGGGTAACTGGGGTCGGGGCATTATATTTATCATAAAAAATTTAATATGGATTAATATAAAAAAAATCTATAGAAATATTGGTTAAAAATGTAAAGATCCGTTCTCCAAGATTTCCACTAAATGATATTATAGTGACCAGGTTAAAGTATCAAAGATGCCCCATTTCAACCAAAATTATATTTTTCCTTTTAGAGTCACCATTTTGTTGAGGTGTATATGGTGTAATGAATTCATGATGAATTCCATTATTCTAATGTGAGATTTAAAATTCTTTATTCTTGTACTTACAAATAATATATGTTTTCACCTTCTTTACTAAATACTAACTTTTTATCCCATCTTTCCTTCTAAAACTTGTAATCGTTTTCAGAGAATCTGACTTATCCTTCTTATACATAACAAATTTAATGCAAGTAAAGTAACAAATAAATTTAATGAATTACAAATCTATATGATTCAATTTTCTTATCATTTACCTCTAGATACATGAATTAATATGTTATAGGGGTCATTATAAAAAAAATTCAGCTTTCATATGCATAGAGTTTGTAATAATTCATTCCTAAAAAATTCTCAAACATAAATATATTTATCTTAACATATCTAAAATACCATGGATATTGTATTGCTTAAATAAATTGATCATGTTTCTTTGACATATGTTTTCCAAACTTTTATTCCATAATTGATTATCTTCCAACATTCCTAATTAAAAATATTTTCTTACCTCACCAGCATGAAAATTGATTCCTTTTGTATGTATGCATATTGTAACTATCATTACATATTCTTATGTTTTCACAAAAATTCATATTTGAAGAATTTTTTTTCCTTTATCAAAAAATTGTGAATCAATTAGCAGGTTCTTTATCTAATAATAAACAAATAAATATTTCTTGGATTTCATCTTATCTTATCCAATGATGGATGATCCAACACCATTGATTTATATATATTCATCATTAAAGAATGTAACTGTTTATTATTTTGAGTATTTAACATTATTCAATAATTATAAGTCAGCATCCATATAAAATGAACACCCACTCTATATGTTATATGATTGTTCACCATTTTAATCATCGATATTGGCTTCAATAATAAGAGATATTTCCCATAATCATTCATTAAAATCCCCTTATGTGATTTATTATGAATCATTTGTTTTGATGTTAACAAATAAGAAACTGTTTTGCAATATGTCAAGGTTGTTCAACTAATTCAAAAATAGATTCAAATGGTTGAAAACTATTATCATTTTTCACATCAACCATCTCATTTTTTATTAAAAAAATCGTTCTCATACTTCTTACTATTATAGGATTTACTCCCTGAAAACTCTTCCTGAAATAATTAGTATAATTTTATATAAAAAATTTTGTTGAACCAAAACATATTTTTTAGAGATCCAAATACACAAAAATACAAAATGTATTTATAAAAGCAATATTTTCCCCGATAACATTCATAATATTTAGAGTATTGAAAATGTTTCTTAGAAACCTTCTTATCTTTATTATCAAGACATTTGTAACCACCAACATTTAAATTATCAACCTAAATAATCCTTCTCAGATCAGACTTGCATTTAGATTTATAAAAACAGGAAGGAATATAGTTCTTTTTTAGTATCTTGATTTTTTTAGACTTCTGTCATTGCCACTTTGTTTGTTTGGGGAAAATACATAAAATTCCCAGCATTATTATTCTTAGAAACAATTTCGTCTTTATTCTAAACCTGGTATGTCACCTTTTTTTCATTCATATGCTTAGTCATTCCTTATTTTTTAGCAACATTATATGTGTATTTTTTGAATATTTTATCCTTCTAATCATATTTTGAAATTAAATTTTGGAAACATTCTAACTCTTCTCATTTTTTATTCAACATAACAACTAGATATTTATTACCATTATTTTATTTCTCAAGGGATTTCATCAAATCATCAATCTCCACTAACATCTTCAATTTATCATCAGGAAAGCATTCTTGATTGTGTGTTGTGAAATTTGGATTGTTCAATTTCATGATTTTATTCCGAAGTGTTTCAGTTTTTCTAAGAAATTTATTCAATTATTCTTTTAGATACAATACTTATTGAGTTTCTTCTTCATCGTAACTACTACTTCCAAACTCTAAATTGTCAACTTTTTCAGTGAAATTATTCTCTCAATAAAACTTTGTAAATTTTTCTAATTCATCTTCAATATCAGTTCCATTATCATTGTTTGAATGATATAATGTTCTTCAAGATTTAGAGAACATTCATTCTTGTCCTTTGGAAAAGGATTTAGGCTTGTCACTCTATTTCTTCCACAATCTTCTAAGCCTTCATTCATCATTATTAATGTCTAATAATTTAAATAATTATGGAATATTAATCCCAAACATCATAGTGGATCAATAATCAAATAATTTGAAGGTAATTCTCAATATATAATTTCTGGTATACATATTTATTTTTAGAAGAAAAAACGAAAAATTCATCAATATTTTTAAAAACATCATTTTTAGAATTAGAGTTAAAAACGTATTCTTGTTCAAGAATAATGTTACAATTTACTTTATTAGTATCCTATAAATAAATTTCTCAGCATACCTTTTTTAATATTGTAGCTTTATCTCATATCATTTCAAAATTAATGAGTGTACTATAAAAAACATCCATATATAATGTTTTAGGATATCTATATTGGAATGAGGAAACATTATAATCCAACATATCTAGAATAATTCTTAATATTTTTTTTAAAACAATAAAATCATGATACATTTCACCAAGAAATATAATAGTTCATACAATATCATTCCCCTTGGTAAAATGTCACCAAAATATTCGTACACACCGATCTTGATATCTTCACATTGTTCCCCAGATTTATAGTTTTAATTTTTCAACCTTTATACTGGCTTCATAAATTTCTTTTGTCATATCCCAGAAACATTGTCACTAGAAACACCCATTACTCTTAAAAAATCCTCAAAATTTGGCCACAAAAATTCATTCCTAGCAATTCCAAAATTCCCAATATTTTTATTATCTATAGATGTAGGTGGTATATTTTTATCATTAAAAGTAAATCCACCAATTTTATCTTCAAGAATATCATACTCTAATGAAATAAGCTAAAGAATCATTCAATCATTCTATATATAATATTTCTTACCATTGAACACTAGAATTCCCTTACTATTCCAAAAATTATGAATACCCTTAAGAAATTCTCTATCAAAACATCCATAAAGATTAAATAATGGCATCCTTTAATATAAAACTACTTGTAAGTGAACATCCAATATCCAAGTATCTATTGGAGGGGGAGAAGTGAATCAATGATATCTTTTTCATTTTATATTTCAATATTTTGAAACAACCATTTCCTTTTGTTAAAGATTAACTACCCTACTGAAATAAATATATTAACACGTCTATATGAACTCAATAATTTATAAGGTACACTAATTAGTAGGAGAGGCTTCATCCTTGAACTAGTTTGGAAACAATCCAATACAACACAATCCACTATAAAACAATCCTTTTGTGTGGATAAATCAAGTAGGATATACCCCTACCCTTATTTATAACAATGTTAAATAAAAAAGAGCATCTGCATCAGGAAACATGAAATTATTTAATACTATTTACGTAATTTGTTATGAAACATTCACTATCTTCTTGAAAACATGTTAAAATTCTTCCTTGTTAAAATTAAAAAATATAATCTTCAAAACAAATCATCACTTTTCTAACTAGTAGTAGGTAAGAATTTCTTATAGTCATCATAATGAAACTCAGACTGATTCCCATTCTGATTCACCTATCTGATTCACCAGTCTGAATGCTCAGTACAGAAATATAACTCTGTTAGAATACCATTGAAACAAATCTGAACTACTTATTTCATATTATAAATATCTCAAATATATATTTTTAATACATAGTCTGATTATCCAGAGAAAAACTATAAATATATCAAAATACCACTGAAATAAAGTTAAAAAACTTATAACTTTGTCCAAAAAACTCGATCAAAATCCCTAATATGATAACCCAATCTATTATGAGAAACATCGAATATGATACCTATTATTTTTCTTCTTCTTTCTAGTTAAAATACTTAAGAATTCTAAATATTTAAACTTATTCTATTTAGAAATGTTTATCTCGCTACCCTTTTTCTATCCACATGAACAATACATCCATCAAAAAAGTAAAAAGTACTTCCTTCTATTTGTTGGTTTTCCAAATAAATTTAGGCATAATTTTAAAAAATTATGCATAAAAAATTTTCATAAAACATGAAATTAAACATAATTATAGACTCTATATTATGACTTATTCAATGCTTCCCAACTTTAATTTCTTATTATCAAACCTTCTTGAAACTTTTCACAACATCATCCTTATTCAAACATTCTAAACGTTCTTCAGTCTTATTCATATTTTTATTATGATTTCATCATTATGATGAAGAAATATGTACATAATAAAAATATCCATTACATTTATCCACATGAAATTATGATATATAAAATAAATTTCTTCTCATTATAATTATCAAATCCAACTCAAAAAAACATCTCATTCTGATGCTCTATAACAATTGATAAAAATAATACATTGAATCCAAACTTCCATTAAGATAGTTGATTCTTGTTAATATTTGTGCACATCTACATAAAACCTATAACATCAGGTAAAAAATTCTTTTAAAAACATTATGTATATTCTCATCATACTTATTGACAAAATTGTACAGCTTCTTCCTACAATTCTTCTTTTTTTCTTTTCCCCACAATGATGATCTTTATTCTCATAAAGTTATCAATTCCAGGCCAGACATGATGAATCTATGTTTTCTCTACTATGAAAATCAATGGTGGATCTAGTATTATTTTCTTGAATTGATTTTTAAATATAAGAGCTCTTTATTTTTATCTTGACTAGCTTAATTAGAGAGAAATTGGAGGCTACCTTTTCTTTTGACCATAATAAAAATTAACCAAAAATTCATATGGAAGAAAAATTATGACTACATTGGTGATATTTGTTAAGATGATTAGTATTTGAATTTTTTACATCAGTCCCAAAAAAGATCAATTTAATTTTTCCATTTCATTGGTCACAAAAAATACCAATTAAAAACAATTATTCTTCTAATTTATCAGTGGAACACAATATCTAAAGATCACGTATCAACAACATTGGATTACTAAAATAAAATTTCTTGATTACAATTCACATCAATGAATTTATATAATTATTATAATCTTTTGGATTATTTTGATGAATAAAATCTAGAATCTATGACTTCAATTTTCCTGAACAAAACTTCAAATCCACTAAAAATTTCTATAGTTGAAAATTTCAACTCGATGGACTAAAACCTCAAAACATTAAATTTTGAAACATCATTATTCTTCAAACATTATCTTGTATCATGAAATAACCATTAAATTTAAGTACTTTTATGATCATATTTAGTATCTTCTGACTTACATTGGGATGTATTTTAACTTCTTATACTTCGAAAATATACTTTTATTCCAATCGAGCCTCAATACGGTTGGTAGTACCAACTCTCCCCCTTTTATTCATAAGGAAGGAATAATAAGTTTTATTGATTACGTATTATTAATGAGAGAAACAATATTAGAAAATAATCATAAGATTTGTTTTAGAAAAGAGTATTCCTAGAATTCCATTATCGTTTTGATCACAAAATTCTTTTTTGAATCCATGATGATTCTGATGTGTCTCCACTTCCAGAAAAATTATTTACATAACACTTAATGTTATCATGTTTTTTGAGTATGATCATTTTATTATGATTGTGTTTTTAACTATCAATTATTAAAACATTAATTGATTTCTTTTATCTTTGATAGGAAAAGACAACACTTTATATATCAACTTCATTCAGTTTGAAAAGAAAAAGTATTTCTAATGTTGTCCAAACATTGATCTCATATGGGTCTATCCAGATATGTATCTATGCGAATAAACATTCCACTCAAGTTATGAAGTTAGATTTAGTCACATTTACACTGATGGTTTTGTTGCATTTTCTTATTAGTGATATATTTATAGTTCTAATAGTGTACAATATCAAGAAATATGTTTTTATGTGTGATTTATAAATCCAAACTAATAGAGGAGGATGAATTTCCTTAGGATTTTTATTTTTAGATATCTTTAACCCCATTAAAGGGGAATGTCGTTATTTATTTTTTGTGTTGAAAGTCCTTATGTGTTTGGACTGAGAGTCTATGGATTTTTTGAATGGGATGATGGGGATTGTAGTGGAATATATGGATGTCATGGAGAAAATTGATCAATATTGTCTCTATTATATGATTATATATTCGTCCTTGATGAAAATATTTGAGGAGTCTCTATTGGAATACTCATAATAAAATTTTTTTTATGACTGTGATAGCCATACCAATGCCCGTAAGCAGTGGCTAGATGATTTTCAGAATCGATTTTTATTTAATTAGAGGCTTTTCATTTCATAGGTGATGCACATGGGAGTTTTCTATGAATTTCATAGCACATTATTAGATGTAAATCCTGGTGTAATAAATATGAATCATGGTTACAAGAGAATGTTTTTGGGACTTGGGATGAAATGGTCAGTGGAAGGGTTTGGGATATTTTTCTGGTTTATTAATAGGTTAATTTGGTGGACCATGTTCTTGGATGTTTGTTGTAGTTTGTAAGTGTTTTTCATTGAAAAAAGGGGAATTTATTAAGGGACTTCACCACATGGGTAACGTAACAACCCTTGTAATTATAGACTAAATTTTTATTATACAATAAAATAATTAAATTCATTATAAATTTTTAATGAAATATGTGTTATTTTTAGAAATTAATGAATTTAATAGATTAGTAACCTTACCATTTAAATAGTAAAGTGACTATGAGTTATAGTAATCATCCAATTATAATATTATCCCACCTATTAATATATAAGTAAAATTTTGGTATCACATAAATGAAAATATGATACACTTATACAATGGAATATGTATGTATGTGTTTTGAAAATGATAAATTATTTGTTGGTATTTTCTGAATTATAATTGTTTATTTAAATTTTATAATTTATATAATAATTTAAAATGAATTTATTTCTATAAAATATATTTATAAATAATCATTTTTAGTATTATTATTATATGATAATTTAAGGAGGCCTTTATTAATTATTTAAGGTCTCATAAAATCTATTATAATATTAAAACAGTCATTCTTGAATAAATTATGATCTTAATTAAAAATTAAGTTTATAATATTTTGAAAAATTATTTTCATTAAATGGGTAAAATTTCATAAATGTAAACTTCAAAAAACAGTTAGGGTGAATTTGAGGGATTTTTCTGAAATAGGTGAATCTTTAATTAATAGTGATAAATAATAAATTACTTAATTTAACATTATAAGTCAAATACATGAATTTTTTAATCATTTCTGATGCAAGAACCCATTAGTTTAAACTCACATTAAATTTTTATTTTACATAGTCAAAATAAAAAACACAATTTATTATCTTTATCTAAAATAATAAAAAATGATAAAATAATCAAAAACACCGCTCTCTTCTTCTTATATATACAATCCCCTCAACCTATTCTCTATACATATTCTATGCATTTTAGAGTTTCTAAATTCTTCCCAATTCACTTACCAAGACTATTCCACATCTCCAAGACATGATGGTCTCAAAAAAAGTCCAAACGAAATCTTTTTATGTAAGTTCACAGGAAGATGATATTGATGATATAAAATCATCCATTCTTTCTGGTAAATATTAATTGATTCAATGCTTCATTCACTGATATCCTCAACCCATTATCCAAAATGACATGATAACTCCAATATAATACATATACTATAATTTTGTTGTATTAATGTAATATCCATAGTTCAAACCTTTTTCTGTATTTTATTATTCTAAAAATTAAAAATAACATTTGTGACGTGTCGATACACCACCTTCATTCATAACAAGTTTTTTTATATTATTGAATTCAAGTATTTAAAAAAATAATTATTATGGTTTATAAATTTTGAAATATGTATATTATAACTTTTATATTGTTGTTTTTGAAATTAATATTCATAATATTAAATAAAAAACTAGTTTTTGATGGTCTAAATAAGGGAAAAAAACAAATCAAACATTTCTCATTTATATTTTATCTAATGAATCATCCTCATATCCGAAAAACAAATTACATGGGTTAATTTTAAATAATTAATAAATAATAATACCATTTATTTCAACTTTTAGAGTCTTTTTCTATTTTTTGATAACTCCCAAAATAATATTCATGTGAACCATCCATAATGCCACAAACCAAACTCTCTTGGAATGATGATTATGAAATATATAACTCATCAAAATGGACATAAATGAACTAAATAAAATGGTTATAAATAAATTATATTTGGAATAGGTTTCAAATTATGTAGTTAATAAATCTATTTCTACTATTAAGTACATTATATACAATATCATAATTCTTTTTCATATAAGGTAAGGTATTTTTTTAACATCACCTTTTCATGTTACATGTATTTTTATAAAATGCTATTTATACTTATACAACATAAACTAATTTTTTTTATTTCGTGATTTCTTAGGGATATTTTGTTTCCATTATAATTTTATATGTTTAATTCCAAATTAATAGTATGCTTTAATATGTTTTTGTCTTCTTAAAAATGAAATTTTATTTCAAAATGTTAATTTTTCCTTAATAATACTTCTTTCGTGGAATATTGATGTGTTATGATAATGTTATATATCTTGGGAATTATTTGGATGATCGTGGGTTTTAGGAGTCTTAGAGGGAGGGTGATCATGTTATATATCTCCATTTAATTGGGTAAATGGTTGAAAATAATCAGTTAGGTTTCTCTATAGAGATTATGAGACTATACAGTGATGGTTATTCCATTTGTATCAATGATGGTTACACCCTATATAGCCGAGAGAGATAATTTATATATAATAATGACATGAAAGTGAAGAAAAAAATTTACCATTAATTATTTATATATTATTTATATGGTTTTAATGGAGAATTATTATTTCATATGGTAATCGAAAGAGAGTATGTTTTATGTATAATACTTATATTTTCTCTGAAATTGTTTTCTTCCATGGAATAATAGTTTATGTCTTTATATTAATGTATATTATAGAGCATCTTGTGCTCACACCACGTTTTAAAATGAATTTCATAGTGATTTTTGATTTTTAATGGTAGATAATAATTCTTTCAAAAATTTGTAATGTTTTATTATGAAATGAAATCATCTTTTTGTTCTAAAAGTTTCATTTTATGAAAAAATAGATATTTAGTAGATTTTTCTACATTGTAATATATGAGTTTCTATGTATTATTTTATGAACTAATTCTCAAAAAATATATAACTAAAAGATGTTTGAGAATGTATAAAATTTAATTAATGATTAAATAACTAGAATGTGTAATGTTTATGGTCAATTTCTTATAGTATGTATCAGAGAAAGGATTAGATGAATCTTGGGGTTAGTATAATGTTAATAGAATAACCATAAATGATTTTTAAATAATGGTTATGTTGAAATGTTATAACACATAAATATTACCATTTTTGTTCATTTAATATATTTATGTTTAGAATGTCTCTTCCTAGAAGAAACAAGTATGATGATGTAAGAAGGCATATAGAGGACAATATCCATCCAAATATGCATCCTAGAATAGTGGGAATTAGAACCCTATAGTTTGGAACTGTAATAGATCAGTTGAAACTGGCTATAAATAATGGAGAAATCCATTTAAGAGATCATCTAGATCACCCATTGATGAATATGTTAGCTGTGGAATGTTTTATAAGGAAACACCCTCTTGCATTGTGTAGATCTCCTGACGTAGTGGAAGATGAAGGGTGTATTAATTTACGAGAAAATAATATCAAATTCATGGGGCCTTAGACCATAAAATGTTTATTCTTGTTCTTTTCCATTTTAAAGGCGAAGCTGACTAGTGGTGGTCATGGTCCTAAATATATTGGATAGTGAGGAGATTGGTGATTTGGAATGGGATTAATTAACAATTATTTTCCATGAGAAATATTTTCCTACAGAGACTTGACTCAAGATGGAGAACAATTATTTTAAGTGAGATGGTATGTGGATTCCTTGGCTTCATATGAATAAACAATTCACTCTACTAGAAAGGTACACATAAAATTATAATCCATTTCTTAATTGTAAATTACATCATTTTTACTCATAATAAAATCCAAAATATACAAGTGTATTAACATGTCCTAAATTCAATAGTTACCAAAACGTTGTTCGATGTGTGGATAAGTTGGAAATGGAGTTTGACGTTGACTATGTTTTATATGAAAATAGTAGGAAAAAATGGTCAATGCATAATGAAATAGGAATGAATGCATCATTTAATTTTTATGTTATGAAAATTAACTTCTTGGTTTTTGAGAATTGTGTTAAAAAACATAGTGAGGAATTATTTTTGAAGTCTGATAAGTATATTTGATGTTGTCTATTTTGGGATATGGGTTGTAATTACAATGATAAATATCAAAGTAGTGATATGTTAAATTATAAAATTGAACCCTAAAACTTTATAATTGTAATAAGATGGGTCATTATGCAATGGAGTGTTCGAAGAAGAACTCAAATGATGGAAAAAAATAGAAAATGAGAATAATGTTGTGGTAATATCATATGAAACAACTTTAGAAAATTTTGTGTCATCCAATGATGTGGTATCATGTATATATTTTGTTTACTCATATTATGGTAATGTTATGTTTGATATAAAGTCTAAAATTTTTGTCATTTAGAAGAAATTTTATAGTAAATTGAGTATTCCACTACCTAAAATGATGCTCAAATTTACAGTAAAAACAAATGGGGATGTAATAAGGAAAAATGAAATTATAAGAATATTCCTGTTTATTTTTGTTTTAGGGATTAACTGGAAAACCATATTGTCTTTCCAATGGTAGAATTAAATTTTATTCTACGTATGAATTAGATTTCTATTTACTATGATATAATTGATTATAGATCTAAATAATTTGTTTTTCTGAAAGTGACTAAGATTGTATTCCATATTGAACTCATGATATTGATTATATATCCTAAAGTAGATAAAATTTTAAAATATGGAGTTTAGTGTTATCATTCATATATTTTTCAAAATAATATAATCATTTATATTAATGATTTTAAGGTTGTTAATGAGTATTTTGAGGTTTTTATTGATGAGTTGTCTAGTATTTTACCTTATTGGGAGACTGAGTTTACTATTGATTTAGTCCCAAATGCTAAACCTATTTAAATTCCCACATATAAAATGGATCAAGTATTATATAAAGAATTGATTTATAGATTAGTTGATTTTATATATAAAGGTTTCATTTGTTTGGGTTCTTCAACATGGGGTGCTCGTGATTTGTTTGTACAAAAATAAAGATGGTTTTATGAGGATTTTTATTGATTATAGAACATTGTATAAAATTACCTTTAATAATATCATCCATTTCCTCATATCGATGCCTTTTGTTATCAACATTAGAAAGCTCTATATTTTTATAATATTGAATAGGCATCTTATTACCATCACCTGAAGGTCAAGGATGTTGACATTCTAAATATAACCTTTTATACTACATATGGTAATTATGAGTTTGTTGTAATAACCTTTTTTTTCAAAAAATTAATCTACTTAATTTATGGATCTTATGGATATAATATTTTATGAATATTTTGATAATATTTTTTTTATTGATTATATTTTTCATTATTAAATTTTTTTTGAGGCTCATCAAAAACATCTATAAATTGTTTTGAAAACCTTATACTAATGAATTTGTATAAGATATTTAACAAATGTGATTTTTTATAGGATATTTCATTTCATGGGAATATTATAAATATGTACGGTATAATAATTTATCCCACCATTGAAAAAGTGGTTGAAGAATGTCCTATACATACAAATGCTAACGAGATTTATAGATTTCTTGGATTAGAATACTATAAAAATTACATATTTAAAATCATCACATGATGATCTAGCCTAGTAGATATGTTACAATAAAAAGGTGCTAAATTTTTTTATAAGGAACAATGTGATGTATTTTTAGAAAATCAAAAGAATATTGGTGGATTATCTAGTTTTTTCATGCCTTCAAAATTTATAGAGTTTAGAAACTATAAATATTATTATATAAAGGGGAATGGTTACATTCTAATTTAAATTAAATATGTAATTTCTTATGCTTTATTAAAACTAATACCTCATAAGTAAAATTATCCCTAAAATGATTCTGAATTATTATTATCATTTTTAGATTAATAATTTAGAGAAATCATATATGTGGATAAAAGTATGAAATATATACTAATGATAAAAGTATTATGTATAGATTAACATAGAATTAATTTAACATGCAGTAGAGAAGATGGATAAAACAGATAAAGGATTATGATTTTTGGATCAATTAATGTCCCGAAAAAAAACAATGTAGAGGATTCATTGAGTCAAAAAACATCATTCTTTATTAACTATTTTCTATTTAGAACACAATGTAATGGTAAATTATTTGATGAATTTTTTCATGGATGTTTTTGGTGTTGAAAAATATTCCATATTATTTAAGGTATTAGTAATATCATTTCTTTTAAATATAATTTTAAAAGCAGAGAATGAATATTGTGAGTTACAAGTAAATTTAGAATTGCTTAAAAAGGTTATGTTGCAAGAATTTAACATTGATAAATATTATGTTTTGAGATTTGGGAAGAAATTATATGTTCCTTTGGATTCACATTTTAAGAAAGAGTTATTAAGTGAAGCTTGTTTTCATCCATTTTGAATTTATCTTGGGAGCACAAAGATGTACAGATAATGTAAGGAGTATTTATGTGGGGATGGTCTGAAAATAAACACAGCTGACATTACCAAGAGATGCTTGACTAGTCAACATGTAAAATAAAATTGAATACTACCTAATAGGTTTCTAATATATTTTCCTACTATACTATCAAAATCGTAAAATATATCAATGGATATTTTAGTGGGATTACCAAAACCATCTCAAGGTAATAATGTCATTTGGGTTACTTTTGATTGACTGATTAAAACATCACATTATTCTAAATTTGATATACTATGTCTTTAGTTCATCTTTTTCCACTGTACCTCAAAGATATTATCATGTAACATGGAGTTCCTCTCCCCATTGTATTTTTTTTTGTGATAAGTGGTTCACATTTAACTTTATGAGAGGCCTTTATAAGTCATTATGAATTGAATTAAATTTCATAACTTATTTTCACCCTCAATCTAATAGAAAATTAGACTGAAAAATTCAGATATTATAGGATATGCATCGAGCTTGTTAAGTAGATCAACAAGGATGTTCAGATCAATATATTTCTTTTGGTGGGTTTCCTTATGTTATTAATTATTTTCCAGTATAACAATGCTTAATTTTAAATAATTATATGGAATGTGGTGCTGAAAAATATTATCTTTTGATGATTTAGGTGGAATAAAGTTATGGGGTCAAAAATTTGTATAGGAAACAACAAATAATGTAAATAATATTGAGCATCACTTGGGGATTGATTAGTGTTGGAAGAAACATTGTGTGTATAACTAGAGGAAGGATCATTTATTTGATATATGATATCATGTCTTTCTCACTGTTTCTCCAGGGAATAGTGTGATGAATTTTATAATAAAGATAATCAATGTCTATTATTTATTAGAACATATGAAATCCTTGATAATGTTGATTCAGTTTCCTAATGAGCAGATTGACATCAGAGTTTCTCCCACGTACACAATGGTTTTCATGTTACTGTGTTATTAATGATTATTACAGATTCATCTCTTATATTAATCCATGATGTAGTTTAGATAGAAGATAAAATTCACTATCATGAGAAACTTATTATGAATCCTAATTGAATATGAAAAGTATTATCAAATATGTTAATTTTCCAGTCTAAGGTTTTGGGTAGAAACCACATGGTTGAAGATACGTCATTGGAATCTGAAAATGCTATGAGGGAATGGTATCCTTATTTTTAAAATAAGTGAATAAGATTTTAGGGAAAAAATTAAAAAATTAGAGAGAATGTAACAACTTGGGTACTTATAGAATACTTTTATTACATTCTAGAATTAAAATTTTAAATTAATTATAAATGATAATTAAATAAATATTCTTTAAAAAATTAATGTATCTATAATAATGGAATTTTAACAGGCCCATTGGAATAGAAATGTTGAAATTAGAAATAATAATATTCTATGTTAGAATAAAAACCTCACCAATGAAATAATAATTAAAATTTATGTATCTCATAACTGAAAGTGGGATATATTTATATCATGGAAGAAGTAAATAAATTTTTTAAAAATAATAAATAATGTGTCTATATTTTTTTATGAAAAAAATGATTATTTATAATTATATAATTAATATAATGATATAATGGATTTTTTTTTCACATTACAAATTCATAAATTAATATATTTTTATTTATAATTATATTATATCTCTATGAGAGCTTAATTAAATTTTCAATGTTTTATAAAATCTGTTATAATATTAAAATATGTCTTTTTTGAATAAATGATAATTTTAATTAAAATGTTAATTTATCATATTTAAATTAGTATTTTTATAAAATGAATTCCAATAAAGAAATCTAGATGTCCAAAATTGGTTAAAGTGAATTTATTGAATTCGTTTAAACAGTTGAATTTTTGTAAAAAGTGAAATATTGTAATTTACATTATTGTCCATTATGTGTTAAATAAATGAATTTTTGAGTCATTGATAATGCAATAACCCATTAGGTTGAACTCAAACACACTAGATACTATACATTGCCTAAAAAATCAATAATATTGACAGTATTTAGCAAAAATAATAGTCAAATGAATAAAATTAAAAATAAACTTTACTCTCCCAATAAATACCACCCATAACTGCCTCTTCTCCACACACATTCTAAAAGAGGAATTTTTAATCAAATATTCCAACTTACCTTCACAATTTACTTTCTTGTTTCGAAGTCATTTTTTTCTCAAAAAAGGCCAAAACTAAGATCCTTATGGAGGTTCTCAAGGAGAGATTATTCAAGAGGAAAAATCCTCTAGTCATTCTCTATTAAATTAGTTATTTCCTTTCCATTTATACCTTATCTTGACCCCTATCCAAATTGACATGATTACTATAATATTATTAATTTAATTTCATCTAATATAGCACATCATACCCATTATCTTCATCTTTTATTCTAATGAATAAAAATAATTAATGTGATGTATTGTTTCACCCCCTTTATAAACGATGATTTATCATTTTATATTATTTTCTTTTAAGGATAATCATAAAACCATTATTATGATTAAAACCTAGTTTGATATGTATATTATAACTTGTTTTATGTTCTATATATAATTTATAGTAAAATGTTTAAATTAAAGTAAATAAGTTCATTATGTCCACAAAAAACCCCAAAAAACCATCCTATTATGATTAATATTCTATCTAATTAAACATCTTTATATCCAAAACCAGTATGATATATGGGATAATATTATGTTATATAAACCTATTAATAAAATTTATTTCTACTTATAGAGGTTTAGTTCCATTTAATATGAACATCAATAATTATAATTAAGGGAACTGGCCATAATGAATAGAAATTAATGCTCCTGAAACAAAGATTCTAATTTTTAAAAATCATTGAAATGGCCAAAAAAATTCCTAATAAAATTGTAATAACTATAATATAGTTGAAAAAAGTTATTAATTAAGTAATTAATCAATATAATTATATTATATTGGAAAATAAATCTATGTATAGAATTTTTTCTGACAAAAGTCAACTGTATTTCTTTTTTAAAATAATATTTTCAAGTTAAAAATATTTTAATTAAATAAGTTTTTTTGTAACACCCGAAAACATCTAAATGAGTAACTTGTATTCGATAAAATGTATTACATGAAACACGAAGCATGTCAAAGAATATAGTATCCCAATAATTTATAGTTTATATACTCTTTTCATGATATTCAGTATAATTTATAGCTTTCAATGAATTAGATATTGAGTTACCATGTGGCATATGAAACAATGAGTTTTGTCAATGGATTACGTTACACACAATACTATGTTTTAACAAACAAAAATATATTATTAAAATAAAATTATTTAATATAATAATATATAAACAATCCATTAAATTTTCAGTCAAGAAGAGTGTTAACAAACTTAAGAAAATATATGGAAATAAAAAATGAAATTTTTGGTCTCAAGTTAATTATAATTTAATATAAGATCCATTTGAATATAAAAAAAAATTTTATATACAAAACTATTTTATGCTCCAACGATATTTTATCTTAATAAAATAAATAAATTAAAATTAATGAGCGATTTTAATGTAATATATATTATATATTAAATAAAATATTTTTTATATTTATTCAATATATTTTATAGGCATTAGATAAGAAAAAAACTAAAATTGCACATAAAAACCAATATTTTTATCTCGGAACTTTTACCACAGTTTAAAAGAGAATCGATTTCCAATAAAATTTTAAGAACTTTTATAGATAATATATGTCAAAATAAACATCATATATGATAAAATAAATATTAGGTCATCGTAAATTTTTTTATTTTTCTATAATGTTTCATTTTTAATGAATAGATAATAATAATGAATTTCAATTCAAAACATCATTTCCATATAATTTAATTAAAGTGATGAATTATTTTTTAATTAGTTGTAAAGTTACATTATGTATGTAATATATCAATCAAACCAACTTAGCCCATCTGAATGATTTTTTACTTTGAAATTGAATATAAAAACATAACAATCTTTTCATTGTTATTAGATTAAAAACCTACATTATCATCCCATCTGTGGGATTAAATTTTAATAAATTTCTATAATATATGTTATTATAATGTGGAAAAATGGATTCCATATGGGGAATCACCATAATTTATAATTTCTAAAATGGTAAATCTATTTTTTTCCAATAATTTTATTTATATCAATTAAAATTAATTACAATTATTAAGGTAAAATTCACCTTAATATATGACTAAAACTATATCCTAAAAGACCAAAAGTCCTAAAATATTTTCCAATACCCATTTTTTATTCATAAACTGTATATAAAACCTCATTTATTATTTTTTTATCAAATTTTTGGGAAAACCCTTGCGTACACCTATCATTTGTTTCAAAAATTCTAACCGAGTCTTTTTTTCTTTACTATAAAAGTCCACCACCTCCTGAACTTCATTACATATATCAAGCTACAATGTCTCTACAATATATACCCAAATAGTTCCTCAAAATCACAACTATTTTATGTGAAGGTTCCCCTTTTATAGAAATTAATCTAAAGATTTTTGTTTGGTTCAAACTAAAGGAGTTACCTAAATAAGAGGTAACAAGAATCCTCAAGATTTTTACATTTATTTCAATTCTCCACCCTATAAAATATTCTAATTGCAAGATTATATAAAGACATAACTATCAAAAATATACTATTATTTTTTCATGCAAATGGTTATACTAATAATTATACACACTTCTATCTAATGCGAAACAAATATATTATTTACATGTACTGTGAACTACTGCCTCACGAAACGATGATTGTTTGTTTTTTCCCTTGACCACCTCTAATGGTGGAAATTATGGTGGAAAAAAGATTTATATATGTAATATATGATATTTATTAGGTATTTATTATTATTTAATACATTTATAATTCATATCCTGGCAGTTTTAATTTTTATAAATATGATAACATCGTTTGTGGAAGTGTCGACCACCCCCCCATTAATGCGATGTTAGTTGTTCACACTGTACATGAAATGTATAAAGGTCTATTTCAATATATTTATTTTTCATATATGACATATATATGATATAAGAATCATCATATACATATTTCTAATTTAATTTTTATTGCTTTAATATGAAAAATAAAAAGGCGTAGCGTTCATGAGTACGTACGGCCTACCAACACCATAAACGACACATTTCATTTATTCTCTCCAAATATTATTGATTCTGGTAAATAATTATATAATGAATATATTTTATAATTAATTTTTTTTAAATTATTGAGATTATGATATACTAATCTACATAGTAGGGAAAAAATAACAAGTCAAAACATACAAGAGAAAAATAGGCAATTAATACCTTAAATATTCATAATAATGAAATATTGTTAACAAATAGGAAAAAAAATAAAAGAAGAAGATATATGATATTATATACTTGATTATGGATCATATATAAGTTTTTTTATATTTTAAATCCCTGTATTGGAGGTTAAATACCACAAAACAAAGGTAAGGTTTATATAATGGAATTCATCTAACTTCTTTACATATGTGAGATAAATGTAAAATTCAGCACATACATATTTTTGTGATGTATCTAAAACCACATTTGATTTAAAATATGATTAACAATTTTAACATAATGTTATTTAATACTTTAAAATAATATTATTCCTTCCTGAGGCTTATGATATAAAATGTTCCAAAGTTGTATGATACACTTCAGAATGTTTAAAAATCATTTTCATCAAGAATAATTTTATTTATCTTTCAAAGGTATTTTAATTTGAGGAAATTAAATGAATGGTTTCAATAAATACATTAATATTTTAATTCTACATTAATTCATTTAAATTTTCATGTATTAGAACCAATTTCCAACATTTGGTAATAAAAATATTTTTTAAAATATTTTTTAAAAAACCCGACATCAATTCCATGTTTCATCGAAGAAAATTTTTTCTTATAAAAAATTGATATATTAAATTGTTTTAAAAAATCAGTATAAAATAATTGAGTATATAAATATTTAACTTTTTATATATTTTTCCCATGTTTTAAAATTAATATTTTTTTCTCCTTCCAAATAAGGCATTTTTACCATTTTATACATGAAAAATGAATGTTCTTTTTAACTCGTACGATATATACAGATTTACCCATCATCAATTATTTTATTCATAAATTGCATGTTTGATTGGAAACATTTGAATGAATTTTTTTTAAAAAGTGGTCTTTAAAGAGTAGTTTTTAAAGAATATTTTCAAAGCAAATGATATTTTCCTCATGTATGTTTTTAATGTTCATATTTTATCTTATCAATGACAAAATAACATTATTTTTACTCGACATAGGACATATTGGATTGATATCATCTTTATTATTCCATTATATGGTTTATGATTTATTTTTTCAAAGATATTATTCACATTCACTTCCATGATTATTTTCCCCCCCTTGAATTATTCCACTTTCATATGATCTTTGAGTATTTAATTTCCATTTGTTATCGTTTTTAGTTATCATGGATATGTTTATTTCCTAAACTATATTCCATTTTTTCATATGGTGTTTAATTTGATTGTTATTTTATTATCCGGGGAAATATTTATAAATATGTGTCACTCAATCCATGTGGATGTTTCATTATAGGCATTGTTAAATAAATTATCCGATATATGATGAATGTTTTTTAATGGTACAACACGGGTGATCCCAGTTTTTGATTTCCCCTTGACACATCCCATGTCTCATGGGACATGTCTGTTGGCTAGATACAATAAATGGGTTTCTACCAAGTATGTTTTAGATAATATTTTGATTGGTCTTGACGTTAAAGGAACCATGTACGTAGAAAACATGCATTCCAACAATTATTAATTTACATCCTTTATTTTTAGTTATTATTCATCAATAATATATTGTTTTGATATATTTTTTATACATTTAATTTACATTTAATTGTATAAATTCAATGTGATGGTGTTTCGTTATATTCCATATATATTTTTCCTTATATAGTTATTTAAATGTCATGTGTTTTTAGTTATTACATTTCCATATTTTTAGGAATTTCATTATCAATTCATTGATTATATGGTATGTGTGTTTAGTTTTTTTTTCCTGAAAAAATTATTATTCTCATTGAATAATCACATCTTCTACTATAATTTTCTCTTATTAAATATTTTAGATCACCCTCATTATGTTTCCTCTCCTGTTTAATCTAGGAAACATAATAAGAATGATATGTATTGATATGAAAGATGGAATAATGATATAAAAGAAGTTATTTATTTAGAGAATATAATTTTATAATTAGTGTATTAATTTATAATAATAGACTTATGTATTTATTTTGTTTTCCATCACTAAAAAACCCATTGTTCCTTTATGATTTTAGTTTTTGTATCTATGACTATGAAATTGATATAAACCACCAAATATGGGTAATCTGGGGCCAGGTTTCAATAGTTGGTATCATATAATGCTTTATATAGTCCTTGGGAACTATATTTTGTAAAAATATATTAGAGGACATAACCTCGAGGACGTATTCATGGATTAATATAAAAGAACAACCTATCATTTTGGTATATATATATTATATTGGTAATCCTAGAGATACATCTATATATGGAAACTACAAGTGGATATGGTTCATGAAAAGATGTACTTATAACTAACAAATCCAACAAGGTGTGTCGGGACTAACTCCGAATAACCTAGCACATGAAAAAAGGCCTTACTAGGCTCATGGTTTTACACTCCTGGGTGATATTCCTATGATAATCCAATTTTTTTACAAACCATAATGAAGGATTTTGGCAGTGAATAACCTAAGATAAACATATAGTCTCTTTTATTTATAATACAATGTCATCATTACGAACCATACAAATTATATTTTGGATAAATTGTAGACTAAAATAGGACCTATGTTGAAATAAAATGGATAATGTTTTATGTGTTCAGGATGTATCAAAATATTTAGTTTAAAGTATATGTAGGGATTAACATTATTTCCACGTTTTCTATCATATTTATTTTTGAAATTATTTTAGTTTGGTTTTAGAAAAGGAAGAAATGTTATTTTGGGTGATATATAATTGTGTCTCAAAAGGTCTTCTTCCTTTAATATATGATTGAAGACCAATAAGTGTTTCACTCAAACCACTAACTTACATTATATCATTGATAACATGTTATTGTGATTATTTTTTTATGAATATATATAAAAGATAAACTAGTAGTATTAGTTTTTATGTTTATATATTAATATATTAAACATATTAGACATAGAAAAAATGTGTATACAAATAGTTAGACTTTTCACACTTTTTGGGCTATATGATTCATTATAACATTATTTTAATGATTCAGGTGTCAAAATTAATTTTTTGATGAAATGAGAAAATATTAATAAAACTATAGGATGAAACTATATTTATATAAGTTATAATAAGTAAACATATTTATACTTATAGGTAGAAAAACTATTACTCAAAATTAGGAAAATGATAAACAATATTCCATAATACCTTATTATTTGTTGAACCAATGACCTTATAAATCATCACATATTTATATCTTTGATTCCCTCAACATTATATTGATCTTTCAACTTATTATTATTTCTAAACTCATTCAATCCCCCTGAATATCTACTCATTTTCTTTCAAGCATGTATATCTACCTTTCACTAATGATTTCCCACTTAGAAACCAATTTACATGTTATTCAATGTGACCTTTGTAATTATCATTGTATTTTTTCTAGAGGACATATTAGGAACCCATATCATGATGTGGGATTTTAAATATAGGTAATATTAAACAATATATCTCTATAATTGTGTTTATATTATGAGGAAGAAATTTGTTTAAGTTGGGTAGAATGTTACACACTGATAATTCTAAAAGAGTAACTTGTATTCGATAGCGTGTATGACACGCAACACCAAGCATATTAGAGAATATAAAATCATAAGAATTTATAATATATTTAATATTTTACTGATATTAAATAAAATTTATTTCTCACAATTCATGAGATACTAAGTTACCATATGACATAGGTAACATCAAGTTTCTTCACTGGTCTATGTTACATGTAAGATTGAGCATTAATAAAGAGAAACATATTATAATAATATTATCATTTAATATAATAGGATATAACATATCTATGAAATTAGTGATTATTAATAGTGTTAAAAAATATATGAAACTATTTAAAAAAATAAAATGAATTTATTGGATTAAAATAAATTATATATGAATATAATAAAGAATTGAATTTAAAAAGTGTATTTTCTTAGAATTTGTTTTATGCTCATAATGCTATTTTACCATAAAAAATTAAATTAATTTTGATTACTCAGACAAATTAAATTAATTTAAATATTATATAATCAATAAAATAATTATTATATTCATCCAAAAAAATTTATAGGCATAAGATAAGAAAAAAACTATTATTATATATAAAAATATATATTTTTATTAATTTACTTTTATAAAATTTTAACAGAGAACCTATTTTAAGTCCTGTTTTTGTCACTTTTGAATATTATTAATTACTAAATAAAATCATTAATATAAATAGAAACCTAAAAAAGTTTATTACGGTGAATTTTTGGTATATTCATGTGAAGTTTCATTTTTATTGAATAATAAATAATACCAAATTTTAAGGAAAACCTATTTTTTCATATAATTTATTCATAGTGTTAAAATATTTTTTTAGTTGGATTTCAAGTAACATTATATCCATTAATTATAAACTCTTCCATTTTATGTCATGATATTCATTTTCATGTTGAAATTGAATAAAAAAACATACCATATTTTTATTAGGTCAGAATATACAAAGTTGAACAAGAGGGGGTTAAATTTCATCTTTTCAAGAATCTTCCACAATTAGAGATTTTAATGGACACAATTATTTAAATGAATATATAGTGTTTAATTATGATCAAATAATATGTAGAGGATAAAAATAAATAACAAAACCATATTTTTAGAGTGGGTATGGGAAAAAAGATCCCCTAGTCCACTCTACCAATCACTCTCTCAGTGAGCTTATAAAATTTTTCTATAATTATCCTCTTATAACAAGAATATGAATTCACAATTGAGTTAAACTAGATGAGAATATTACAAAAATAATTATAAAAATGCCTTCTACTTCTATAATAGATAAATGGTTGTCCACAGCTGAGATAAAGAAGTTGTAGCTCCACCACAACTGAATATGTGCAGCTGAAACTCTAATAAATATACATATTGAATTAAATAGTTCAAGTTGATATTCCCAACTAAAAAAACAGAACTGATATATATTATTTTTTATAATTTAATATTTTCAATAATGTTATTGTATGAATAGATTGTATTTACAAAATCATTTTCAATAATGTAGCTACTAAACCGTAGTAGTAATTTCAGGGTGAAATGTGTATGAAATTCAATGCATAATGACTTTTGAAAATAATTGAGATTTTAATTTTGGTTGTAGAATCATTATAAAAGAAAATTTCAATAATTCAGTTTCATATGTGGGTCTCTTATCATAGACACAATTTTGATGAGATGTATTAAAGGATTATATAGTACAGATATGTTTCTTTGGTATTCTATATCCAAAATAATAGCATGATTAATATTGGAAATTAAAAATACAATTGAACTGTGGAGTCATATCTTCATGTTGCAGGATGAGTGTTTTTATCCAATGAATATGGTTCATTTAAACAAACATAATTATCCTTGATTTAGTCTTCAATTCTAACTTGATCATTGTAGTAATATCCAATTGAAAATGCATCTTAAAAGCATCATCATTGTTAACATAACATTGAGTTGAACGATATAGCGTAGGGTTTCTATCAGCATAAGGTTATTTAACCCTATATTCATCTTCAAATAACTTAGCAAAAAAAGTATCATAGTGATAGAAATCTATACATTCAACTTTTTTCATAATAACCCAAACATTGCATTGATTAAACATACGTTCACATTCCTAAATGTAGGTTTACAGAATTTTAATACCAACTTCCAGCGTAGGGTTGTAGATCCATACACTTATCAATTCACTGATCAAAAATATTCTGATCCAAATGATGACTATTAAGAATAATGTCGAGTTTAATCAGTACAAAAGCGTTACTATTCCAGTGTAATGTTGGGATGATGAACCATGATCTAATTTTTTGAATGTAGGATTTGATATTTTGTTTCCTGAGTAATTCATGTAACATTAAATTCATTTAATCCAGATATATATTCCTGAAATACCATTCTATAAAACTTAATTAGAAAAAAAAACAAGGTTATTTATGAGCATAAAAATAATCATAAATTACCGAGTATATTTTTACACAGTACATGTCCAATAACTATTGGATGTTTTTACTTCAAAACCCCACATTGTCTTTCCATATTTGGTATTAAATTTAAATTAATTTTTGTAGCGTATGTAATTGATATTTGGATAAAGGGATTCTATATTTGGAATAATACAAATTTATATGTATAATATGTTCAAATTACTTTTTCACAAAAATAAATTGTGATAGTAATTAAAATTAATTACAATTGTTAATGAAAATATTATTATTAATAAAGGACTTCACCTTTTACATAAGAGACCATATGACATAGAATAATTTCAAAAACCCATTGTATGAAAATTATATGAATCATTAAAATTACATTATTGTGTTTGGTTGGGGTATTTATCTATTTTTTAGGAAAAAATGTGGGTACACATAACTCATTTACATGAATTCTGTGTGCATCCTTTTCCTTCCATATAAATGGCCACCACCTCTCCCACTTTCTAACTCCTTTGAAGAAACATTGTATTTACCAAGATCAATACAAATAGTTACTTATAATACCTACCCTCATTCAATAATCCTCATCTTATGATGGAATAAACCTACATAGTCACTTTGGTGAAATCTAAAACGATTTACTTTAATATATAGTCACAAACATTCCCAATATTTTTAGTTTTCATTCCAATATCCACTACCTAAACACATCGTATTCTATGACTATAACAAAAAATAGTATCCAAAATATATTAGTTTTTTTTTCTAAGGTTTATAACTACACTTACACTGACATCCATCAAATTGGTAATAACCATATTGTTTATGTGTATGGAGATCTACTACCAAATGAAATGTTGATTGTTAATTTTTTTATTCATGCCTCTCATGGTAAAAATTATGATGGAAAATCTCTTTATATATGAGATATATGATAATATTTATTTATTTATTATTTTTTAATTCCTTTATAACACGTACCCTTATACTTTTCATTTTGTGTATATAAGAAAACATCATTTGTGGAAATGTGGACTACCCCCCCCCCCAAAGCATTGTGACTCATTCAAAATATACATGGAACATATAATGTTTTTTTAAATGAAAATATGTAACAAATGTGATATTTATATGGTACATGAATCATAGTATACATCTGTATCAATTTCATTTTATTTTTTAATATGACAGATAAATAGAAGTAGCGTTCATGCATACATATGGCCAACTGTGTCCATAAACGGTGAAATCCATTTCTTATCTCCAAATATCATGGATTATTATATATATATCTATATACTGAATATATATGATAATGAAATAATTTTTTAATGTATGGATATTATTAAATAAGGTTATATATATTAGTAACAATAAATAAAAAGTCAAACGATAATTGATAAAACTAGGAAATTAACACACTAAATAGTGAAAATAATGAAAGACTGTTAACAAACATGTAATTAGATATTATAAGAAAACAATATATTATATTAAAAAAATGATTATAGTTATGGTATAAGTTATTAATATATTTCAAACCACTATAAAGGAGGATAAATACCACACAAATAATTTAAGGCTAATGTAAGGGATTTTATTCTTACTTTTTCCATTTGTGAAATAAATATCATATTCAAAATTGTTTCTTTTTATTTTTTTTTGTATACTACCCCTTTTGATATATTTTATAATTAATCGTTTTATCTTATTTTCATGAAATACTACTTTTTAATGTTATTCTTTTATGAGGCATGGAATTTAATATGTCTCAACGTTTCTATGAGACACATTCGAATGTTTAAAAATTAATTTCCTCAAGAATAATTCAAATTATCATTCAATTGAATTTCAATTTACAGAAATTATATGACCATTATCCAATAAATCCATTAATTTTATTATATTATTGTTATTTATGATCTTTTTCAAATATCAGTACCTTATTAAAATCTTTAATACTCAAAATTATTTTAAAATTTTTTTTAAGAAACCCCGACATCAATTATATCATTATTTAGAGAACCTATATTCTTCTAAAAACCATGTTTTATTAAAATGTTGTCAAAATAATTTTAAAATTATTCGGTAAAACAGTTTTTTCGAAGTTTTTATTTTACCCATTTAATCAAAGGAATCCACTTATCTTCTTACAAACAAGGCATTTTATACCCTTTTTACTATGAAAATGAATGTTATGTTTACCGCATACTACATGTATGTAATTACCCCATATATGTTCTTTTAATCTTGCTTTGCATGTTTTAATGGTTAATTTTGAATGAAAATGTTTCTAAAAGTTATTTTAAGAGAAACAATTTATCAAAAGGGGTTTTAATGAAATGGATATTTTTTCCAACAATTGTTTTCATGATCTTCATTTTCTTCATTGATGATAAAAACAGATCATTTTTAATCCACTTTGGATATGTTGTTTTGATATCATCCTTATTATTACCATGGATGGTTTATTATGTATTTAGACAAGGATAGTATTTACAATTAATTATGTGATTACATTCTTATTCCCCTTGAATTATTCAACATTCATATGATCAGTGAAATTTTAAATTCCCCCAGTTATCCATATTAGTTATCATGGATATGTTTATTACCTAAATTTTAAAACATTTTTCTTATGGTGTTTACATTTAATGTTATTTAATTATCTGGGAATATATTTATAATCCATTATCTCATACACTACATAGATATTTGATAAAGAAAATTTTAATATAAATTATTCAATATAGTAGGATTGTTTTGGACTCGTATAAAATGGTTGTGTCCTAGTTATATATATCCCCTTGATGAATCAGTAGTCTCATTAGACATGTCAGTTTGGTATCCTCCATAGATGAGTTTTTAACCAAGATGTTTTATATCATCTTTAAATGTTCTTTATGGTAAAGGTCACATGTAACTAGGAAATATTGATTCCAATAATTAAGTATTCCCCACATTAAGATTCATTTAATATTCATCGAAGAGATTTTGTATCAAAAAATATGTGGATACATTTCATTTTCAGTACATTTGTTAAATGGAATGTTTTTAGGTTTCCTACAATTCTGTAATGATTTTCCCTTATCTAGTAATATGAATAGCATGTGTTTCTTATTATAACCATTCTATATTATTTATGAATTTTATTATCGATTCATTGAATATATGGTATGAGTGTTTGGTTGTTTACAATACAAAAATTATTATTCTTATTGATTCAACATTTCTTCCACTATATTTTTATCTTACTGAGTATATTATGTCACCCTTTTTTGTTTTCATTCCCCATAAACAAAATAATTCTAATATGAAAGATATTTAGTAATATACAAGATGGAATAAATTTATCTTCAATGTTATTTATTTAGAATATTATTATGTTGTAATTAGTGTAATAATTTGTAATACTAGACTCGAGTATGTATCTAGTTTACCAAGACAACTAAATTCCTACTCCGTTGGGATTTGATACCTTATAATCATGCCAATTTAATTTATATCACACAAAGGTTATGGGATATCTAGGGTTGCGTCGTTGTATTTTTTACATATATTGAATAAGTTAATTTCACTAATTTTGTGATGTCTTATTGAGGTGATGTCTCCTTTACAAGTATTAAAGTTTATATTCAAATAAAATTAATCCATTTATTAGTGCGTAGCTTCATAAAAATGAAATTTTCATTCAAAGGGAAAATATAATTCCATCATTATTTTTTCTTTTATGAAATATTTATCTATTATGATCATGTTTTGGTTGTTTTATTTTATTATTATGATTGTTTATATTGTGATTAACCAAGGGGGAGACAATTATAACACTAAAAATACATTGGTGAAGGGATGGAGTTAACTATAATGGTTTCTACTAATAAATTATGGGAGTATATTGTGATGGTTATTCCATTTGTAACCATGATGTCCACTCCATGTGTAGATGAGGGAGATACATGATATGTAAGAGTGATATGAAAATGATGTCAAAAAATTAATATTATCAAACATTGTATTCTATATATTCTTTTAATGGAAACATATTCTTTTATAATATAAGATAAAGATCATCTGTTTTATGTTTAAAAGTTATAATTTTTTGAAAATGTTTTCATTCATGTACTAACGGTATTATTATTTCAATATATGTCACTTACAACGTTTTTGTGATCATCAATTTTTTTTTTTAAAAAATAGGCTTAATTTAAGAGTAAAGGATTGTAATAATTCATCTTTAAAGTTATGAATTTTTATGTAAATAAATAATATTTTTTATTCAACGATTCATATTATTAACAAATGGATACTTAAGAGAAGCGTCGATGCTATAATAGATGATTTTATAAGTATGTGGTTATTAATTATTTTCATATAACTCTAAACCTAAAATTTATTTGGGAATGAATAATACTGAATTATAGATGAATTAACTAAAGTCTTTAATGTTTATGGTTAGTTAAATACAGTTAACCTTAGATCAGTGAGGTTCTGATGCAGTTTGGGTGACTGTGGAATAACTAAAAATGTAAAATCATATTCTAGTGATATGTGAGTCAAGTAAATTTGTTTTAATCAATAGGTGATATGTAGAATAGTATGTTAGGATTAATGGGTTACTAAGGACAATCATTTCAAATGGGACCTACATTTTACCTCACAGGTCAATATGGGATTATAGTATTTTATCATATCAATGGTGAACTATAGAACATTTTTTTCACCCTTAGATAGATGGGAAAATGAATTATACCATCCAGAACCTAGAGGATATGATGCGATATTGGGTCTCATAGGTAAGGAACTTTCCTTTGGTTGAGTTTATGTATTTAAAAATATAATTTATACATCAGCACATATATTTTTTGTGGAATTATAAGGGTTCTTGTGACATTATCTATTATGTAAAACAAATGTTGGATAGTCAGATGTTAATGGAATTAATTTGGTGTATAGCATGACTGATATGTTCTAGTTCATTCTAAATAGGATAAGGGAAGAACATGATCATCAGAAATCCTATATTATTGATTGGTTGAGTCCCCTATATTTCGAGGTAGGAGACCATGTGTTCATAAGAATCTCCCTTAGATATGGGAATCATATGTTTAATAGGGGTTATTATTTATCCCTGATTTTTGGGGCCCTTTGATGTGTTGGGGCATGTTGGTGTGGTGGCATATTTGTTGGAATTTACACCATTGTTAGAGATGATCCACGATATATTACAAGTGCTATATATTCATTGGTATCCTCACGATGACACTCACATTGTTTATATTCACATGGTATGTTGGTTATGTCTAAATTGAGTATACATGTATTCTAACAATACATATATAAATTTTTATCGAGAATTTCAATTGGTATTTTTAAAATGAGATGGTAATTACTAGCTTGGATTGGATCAATAAAGATTCCATACTATATAACTCATCATTCGGAACATTATATTTGGTTAATTTTAGATGTATCAATTTTAAAATATTCATATACTATTTGATGATTTCTTGTTTAAATATATTATAGTTATAGGAGTTTCTTAGTGTGTTTTATCCTATATCCCAATCATATTTTATTTATGTAGGTTAATGCCTCCAATATGGGATATTTTTACTCCTTTCAAGCTTGTCGCCAACTGAGGCTTAACAGAGCCAAGTCCAAGTTGTCATAATCTCACTTCCTTAATTATGGTATCTTTGGATAGAAGGGTAAATTTAATATATTTTTCTATGTTATATATATATGAATAGAAATAATTTTTGACTATATGTTAATATAGCCAAAGATGATTCATTTTTAAAAATAATTTTTCATTATATTTTATTATTATATTTTAATGTTACATTTATCAAATTTAGAATGTGAATTTTTAAAAACTGGCATTGATATTTATATTTATCTTTTTCATATTATCTTAAAATAATTTTTTTGATTATTTTTAAAATCCTTGATATTTAGGTGAATAGTGTAAAATACAGGTTTTTAAAATACTCGGGCTTTGAATAAATTACATAGATATAAGTATAACCTAAAACACAAGAATGTTTAATCTAGTCCAATTATAAATAATTTATATAATATTTTACAATTTATAATATTTTGTTTGAATTATGAAAAAATATTTAATTTTTTAGAACATAACTAAAATTTTTTCAAATTTTTTTTACATACATTATTAATTAATATTTTAATGTTTGTTTTTTTTTAAATTTAATCAAATGAAATTGATTTAAAATTTTAATTTTAGTGGGTCCAAATTAACTAATTATATCCAAATTATTTGTATCCATAATGATTACAATACAATTGGAAAATATTTGATACCCTAGTAAAATAATTTTATTAAAAAAATGATACTTTTCCATATATTGTTTATTTTTTAAATTAAATTCAATTAATTTAATATTAGTTAACTAATATTATGCTAAAAATATATGAAATTTAATTTACAATAATATAATGTGAAATCAATGTTATTAACTAATATGGGAATCTAGTGATTAAAATGATATTTTTATAGATAAAATAGTTCTCGATCATAATTTAGGATTTTATTTAAAAGTTAATTTTATTATACATATGAATTGAATTATGACAAATAGAGACAATGTTTTTATGTTTTGTTTTAAATTATGGTAATATTGTTCTAATAATATTTTTAATTTTAAACTAATTAACATGATTAATATTTAACCATGAGTATGAAGTTTTTAAATAACTACTTTAAGGTTGTGTGAATTTTCAAAAAATAATGTGCGTATAGAAATTGTTGATTTTTTTTAGTTTTTAATGTATTATTAAAATATCATTCCAAAGTTAAATCACATAGATCACTTTACATTCATGAATATATATTCATACCCGTTAATTACTATAGTTTTCTATAGAATGTTCATCCTTCCTCACTTATAAAAGAGAGATCACTTTCCCTTCTAAATACTACATTAATATTTCGAAAATATCCTTAAACCCCTTACAAAATATCCTATCATTGAATCAATTTAAAATTATTAATTCTTATAGGTGCCAAAATTTATCCTAGGACCCTCAAATACAATACCTTCTTCCGTAAGGAAATTCATGGTCTCAACGTAATCACCACATCATTCATAAAATATCTTTCTCATTATTAACATTTTAATCCAAACATACCCATATTATAATAAAAAAAATTAGTATCATTAGTTTTTTTAAAATTTTATAATTAAATGTTACAAGATTTACTTATTCTCATCCATAACCTAATTAAAATAATAATCATCATTAATATATGTGTGAGGAATACAAAATCAATGAAGCGAAACATTTTTTTCGTCACCACCCATAATGGATAGAATAAATGAAGGAATTGATAAATAAATATAATTTATAAAAGGTATCTACAATTATTAAATTATCACATACTATGCACATTATCCCCTAAAATTATTTTAGTAAAAAAAATTCTAATTGAAGTATGTGATTACTACCACCTCCATGAACAATCAATTTTTCATTTTTCATTTTGTTTTTTATTATTTATTTTAAAATATAAAAATCCGGGTGACTATAACAATATTATCAAAATAAAATCATCATTATTATATTATAGTGATATTTTGTCTAAATAAATACCTTCATAATAATATTCACCTATCAAAATCAAGAGTATTCTAGATTATTTTAGTTTGACCACCTACTTGATCAATGGTATGAAATTATATCATTGATGATTGTGAAATTTTAATTACTAGTATTATAATACATATATAAGTTAACAATTATTTTTATTTTTTTTAAAGTTATAAATACATATTTAACCATTGAATTATGAAAAAACCTTTCATATGTTGAAAATAATAGCTAAATATATTTTTTTCAATTCATATTTTGGGATATAGATTAAATAAACTCTTTCGAAAATGATCAAATACCAAAATTGTTCCAATGAACCTTCTACAAATAAGAAAATATAAAAACTCTTGATGTAGTAAAAGTTTGAAAAAGTTAAAAATATACGTATTAAAAATAATTATAAATTGAAATTACTAATATTTTCATTTATTTGTATAGTTCATTAATTATAAATTAATGTAATTATGTTGGTTTTAGTGTAATTTAGAGTTCACTCTTTTGAGTGGGGAAAAATAAGGGTTTAATCTCCAAACATCCTTCTTTGAGACACATGTAATTTTATGCCAATAATTTTTTTAAATGGTGTATATGATTTCAATTATATATATATTATCATTTATTATTCAGAATAATGGTATTTTAACTTTATATTCACGTTCACTTTCTTTCATAGGGTTTATATTATATTTTTTTTGAGATATAAAGGTTTTTCACTACTTATTATAATGTATTTAAGTTAAAATTGTTATACATGAACCCCCATATTATATATTTTATTATTATATAAAATGATTCTATAAATTTTTTTTTACATTCATTTTTTTGTGTTCCAATTAATTCCATTGAATTCCACCCTAATGGATCATTACGTCTAATATTTTGGTTTTGATAAGGGATTATTTGTCTGAAATTTGAATCCCTTTATGCATGTTTATGTTATACACCATGTTTATTTTTTTGATGGTATATGTACTACCACATTGTCATTTTGTATCATGATGTCAATATATTTATTTATTTTAAAGATTTTACCATGTATATTATCTCCTTGGTGTTTGATCCAAAATATACAAAGGCTATAAGGATTGCCATCTCAACATATCATCATTGACACATTTTTAATTTTTTTTCACCAATTTCTTATTTTTTATGTTGTATATAATTCCCATGAATTTATTCTAATATATTCCATAATTTAATCTATAGTATTTACAAAACCATTTAATTTTAAGGATTCTAATGAATTTTGATTCATATGATACAAGATATGTAAGGGATTTTTTTCACAAATTTGATTCCCATAATACATGTTTATGTTGTACACCATGTTTCCTTTTGAGTGGTATAAATACTACAATATTGATTTTTATATTATGATCCTCTTATAATTCGGTATATTCAATATTTTTTTTAAAAGATATATCTCTCATGGTGTTTTATTCAAAATTAATAAAGTCTAAAAGGGGTTGTTGAGACTCAAAATGTTTACTTGTGTTATAATCACTGTTCCTAATCTTTTTCATTTACCAATGATATATTATAACCTATGATAATATTTCAATCCATTCCATCATATTTCTAGGGAAATAATATTTCACACTAATGACTTCTTCTTAAATGATTTTAATGATTTGTTAAAGTTCGTGTCTCTTAAGAATAATTATCATTTCTTTTGAAATAGATTGATAATATAAAATATTTTAATCATTAAAAAATGTTTATTTCATTGATATCTTGAATTATAAACAATACCATGTTTAAACGAAATGTGATAGAATTTTAAAATATTTAAATCTAAACACAACCAATACAACCTTATTATTAAATTGGATGGTACGAATAATATTAACTACACAGTAAAATATATAAAAATTTCCTACTAAATATAAATTATTTAAAAATATTAATAAATATGATTTCAACTTCATTTATGATATTTCATTATAAAAAACAAATGTTTTCTTTATTAATTAGTTTTGATTTTTTTATGAGATAATATGATATTTTTTTGGAACATATAAAAATTTTATGTTATAAAATGAACATCAATTTTAAAATAATAATATAAAAACTATGTTAGCATGAAATTTTGGTATTATTAAAAAATTATTGATTTTTTTCATGAATTGGGAAAAATAATAATTTTTTATGAAACTAAATTTTTGTTATTATAAATTATATAATTTTAAATCATAACTATTCTAAAGTAACATAATTATTATATATTTTTATTTAATCCAATGAAATAAATTTAAATCATACTTCTAATGAATTTTAATATATAATTTATTTTAGGAATGGAAAATACTTTTTTTAGAAAACTCCAATATAGTGAATAATGATTATTTATTTTAAATAATTAAAATAATAAAAAATGAGGAATTATTTAACTGAAATTTATAGGTTATATAATTATAAATACAAATTAAACTCATTTATTTATTTCATATATTTTTTATAAGATCATATTATTCTTCAAAAAATTATTTTATGAAAATTATTTTTTCAACACATCTGTGCATTTATTTATAAATTGAATTTCCCCACATTAGTAAATTATATTTTATTTAATTGAATAAATATTTTTAATGATCATATTATATATTATAAATATGTTGAAGATAATTTTTACTCTTATTTCATTTTAAAAACTCATAAAAAATTGTTACCATGGTAAAAAAGTATTAGGGTAAAAGTGAGTAAACATATTAGTAAGGTGGATAGCTTATTTGAAATATATTTATTTTGAATCATAGAGTTTTAGATAACCATATAAATACTAAACTATTTTATTGATCAATTTTTTAAGAACATTTCTTAAGAGTGTCTACCCATTATTGAATATTTTTTTCTATTTACATAAATCTCACTCTTTTTCCCCTATAAAAGTGAACACCCTTTTCTTTTCGTTCAAAAAAATAAATAAAATCATTATTTCCAATAATAAATATAAAAATAATTTCATGACATCCCCAAACTCATCCTAAAATCATTTTTTATCATAAATAAAATCTATGAGGATTTTGGTATAATCAAAATGAGGTTGTTCGATGAAGAGATAATAGTCTTCACTAAGATACTTATTTTTTTGTTCTTTATTTTTACTAGTAAAATTATGTATTAAAAATTAAAATATAATAAAACTATAATATTATATATAATTATTTTATTTTATTTTTATTTCATAATATTCATTAATCTCCCCATCCATCAAATTCGAAATGAATCATGCATTCATGTGTACGGTGGACTACCACTATAAAAAGAGATGTTATTAATTTATATTGTTACCATGTCATATGAATTGTATATTTTACTGTATTTAGGGAAATTATATTAAATTCATTATACAATTATAATTATTTAAATATAAAATAACACTTACCTTCTTTCAATCAAGATTTTTAAAAAATTGAAAAGTTACACATGCTTCTGTACGATCGACCATCTCTGTGATTGTAACATAGTTAATTTACATATATGAACATCATTGTTGAAATAAAATTATAGTTTATGTTTGAAAATTATTATTATTTCATTATTATTATACTATTGATGATTAATTATAACAATAATTGTTTTCTGTCAAAACAACAGAGTGATATTGGATAGATGAGTCAAACATCGTTCAAATTTACAACATGGACCAAAATGATTATGTAATTTAATATGGAAAGGTAATGAATAAAAAATAAATAAATATATTGAAAATAAATCTTAAAAAATTAAATAATTAATATTAATTTATTATTCAATAAGATAACAAATACATGAGATGAATCAGGATCTATGTAAGGGATCTCTCTAAACCACTAAATTCTTTGGGTTATGAAAAATCTCTCAATAACCCAATTTATCTATCTCATTAATGATTTGTAGTAATTATAAATTCAATATATATCTATCACATATATACCAATCTCATTACCCCATCTATCTTAATTTTTATACACTCTATATGATAATTTCTCAAATAATTTATTTATGAAATCTATTTTTATTATGTTATGAGACAAGATAATATAAGTGATATTTCTAAATGGGTAATATTTTTTTTACCATATGATTTATTTCATTAAATGGGACACATATTAATTTATAAAATATGAATGTGATACGTGGTCCGAGATTAATATATCCTTTTAATTTATTGATTAATCTTTCAGTCTCATTAAATGTCATGTATGAGGTTAGGGAGTGAACCCAATTCATTATGAGACCATGTCCACCGTGAGATATTATCTCGATTGTTATCCTTGAATTATATTTATATCATTATTTTTGTTATTTCTTATTTCATTATGTTTCCATGATCATATGAAAACAATTCTATTTATGTTATTCTATCATTGATTACTTATGTTCCTTATCTTTTATAATATCTTGTCATACCATTAGATAACATGTTATGTTTCATTATCATGTTTATTCCTTTATCATGTTTATTAGATCTCCCAATTCTTTCCTGAATTCCCCTGGTTATCCTATGAATAATTAGGATCTCAAATTAAACATATGATCCCATTATAGATAATAAAATAACGATTCATTGTTTTGGATTTCATTGTTGTTCTGTAATACTAGTATTAAAATATAATAATGAATTATGATATTTTGGGTGATAATTGTTGGCAATCTAGGATTAATAGAAATAATAATATATTTAAAAGTTTTTGTTCGTTATAGTTGGTATCAGATAAAAGGTTTTGTTAAACATTGGAAACTATGATGGAAAAATATTAATGAAAACCATAGGGATAAATAAATGTATAATAATAAGTATATCAAAATATCCTTTATATTGTTGAACTATAATGAGAGTGGTTTCTGAGAAATTAGATCCCTTAATAAATAATATGTATGGAAGTGGTTCATCAATAAATGTTCCTTTTGGAAATAACTATTAAAAAGGAAAATTTATCATGACTTGAGCCTTCCCCTATATATGATAATGGGACTTACTATGAACCCCCATTGACACTCAAAGTGGATTTTTCATAGAAATAAACATACAATTTACAAACCATTATAAATTAATTATACAAGTTAATTGGTTAATATAATTGGAATAATTATAATGATAACCAAGATTTAACCCTAGAAACACATTAGTCATAAAATAATTAAAATTTATAAGTTATTCATTCTATGATTAAAATTTTTACTTTTATTATGATAAAGTATTCATGTAATGTTTTTATTTATTTTAGTTATTTTTTGAAAATATGAGTTTGAATTCCAATAACCAATGTGATAGAAAATTAAATTATTTCCAAAATGAGATTCCTTGTAATGGTCCGGACCTCTCTGGTCCATTCCTTAGATGGAATCTCACATTTTAGGTGTTCTGGGAGGTCAAGATAACTGATCCCCAACACTTTTCCAAATTTCTAGTACTGTGAATAGTGTTTTTAGTTTACTATCTCACAGTTACTGTCTCACAGTTACTATCTTATAGTTACTCTCTCATAGTTACTATCTCAGACTTAATATCTCACAGTTATTGTCTCACAGTTACTATCTCTCAGTTACTGTCTCTCAGTTACTATCTCACTATTAGTGTCTCAGACATACTTTCTCACAGTTGTAGTCTCAAACTTACTTTCTCATAGTTACTGTCTCAGAATTACTGTCTCACAATTACTGTCTCACAATTACTGTCTCACAGTTACTATCTCACAGTTACCGTCTCAGACTTACTATCTCACACTTACTGTCTCACATTTACTATCTCACAGATACTGTCTCACAGTTACTGTCTCTCAGTTACTATCTCATAGTTACTGTCTCAGACTTATTGTCTCACAGTTTCTGTATCAGACTTATGGTCTCACAATTAATCTCTCAGACTTACCATTTCACAGTTACTATCTCAGACTTACCGTCTCACAGTTACTGTCTCACAGTTACTGTCTCACAGTTACTGTCTCACAGTTACTGTCTCACAGTTACTGTGTCACAGTTACTGTCTCACAGTTACTGTCTCACAGTTACTGTCTCACAGTTACTGTCTCACAGTTGTTGTCTCAGAGTTACTATCTCACAGTTACTGTCTCAAATTTACTGTCTCAAACTTACTGTCTCACAGTTACTGTGTCACAGTTACTGTCTCACAGTTACTGTCTCACAGTTACTGTCTCACAGTTACTGTCTCATAGTTACTATCTCACAGTTACTGTCTCAAATTTACTGTCTCAAACTTACTGTCTCACATTTACTATCTCACAGTTAATGTCTCACTGTTATTGTCTCACAGTTACTATCTCACAGTTACTGTCTCATGAGCAGTGTTTCTAGAACTATTTCTTATTTCCTTTTCCAAATTTCCAGATTTTTCCAGTTTTGCTAATTTAACGTTTTATTTGACATAAAATCCATTTAAGGCCTTATTTTGAAGGATTTAAGGACGAATCAAATCCCATCACTACTATATTAATTTTACTAAGGTTCAAGATGAATTTACTTAGTCAAACCGTGTGGTTTAATGTGATCTGCTTTTAATGGGAAATCAAGCGCATCGTAAACTGTCGCTCCATTAAATCTTCAAAAGGGACATGATATCTTCCTCCCTTGTTCTTCCTCCTTTTTCTCTGGTTCAATATGCTCAAACCTTTCCTTCCTTCCAATAGGAATCGTGAGATCAATCTTTTTCTCATAGATTGGTTTCCTCGACGTTCTTCTTACTGCAAGTGCACCCCCTATTTCGGTGAAACCAAGGAGTACCCATCGATCATCGTTATATGGTGTGTTTTATCATCATTATATTGGGTTTCATATTCTATTTTTCTCCTTTGTATATTATATAATGTGATTTTCATGCTTCCAATGGACTTTTCATGGGTTTCGGTTGGTGTGGTCGTACAATGGCATCCTCCGGTAGATGCAGTTGTCGCGAGAGGAGGTGATCATGAACCGTTGTGTGGACCATTCTTGTATAAAGAACCTCAAGAAGTGTTTGAGGTATGGGATTTGTTGCTTCTCTTTTCTTATATGTGCAAAAATATATATAGCATGCTTTATCCCACTGGATCATAATGAAATTGACATAATAAATATTTAAACTGAAAAATAAATTGATATTAATCGAATATTATTGCCTCTTGTTTTGATAGATAGTTTGATATCTATGCATTCTTCATTTATGTGTCTGTTATTGATGGAAATTTGTAAATAACATAAACCCAAATTAATTGATAATTGTTCGGATAAAGATAAAGAGGCATGTAAATGAATCTGGTTCTTCTTTTTGTAATTTTGATGTCAATCAAAATGGTGCAGTAAGAAAGATTTATTATTTTTGATAGATTACTTTTTAGGTTTCCCAAAGATGGAACCTATGAATAATAAATATGTTAATACAATATGGATCAAATAACTGGTGTTTTGATAAAAGATAATTCCTTATAGGGTTTTGAGTTACCCTCTTGATTGTTTAAAGACCAAGAGCCAATTGTTGTGATGTTTGTTTTCCTACTGCTTGTGTTGTGATGTGAGCCTGGATGGAGGTTTTGATATGTAGGGGTAGGGAGGCCTATTGTTTATGGCAGTAGTTGACGCATAGAGTGCCGAGATGCATCGGTGTATGCATGTGGGTGTCAGGGAGGACACCAGGGATGTTGGACTGGGTTGGATGTTAATGTTTGGATTCTTGTTTTTTCCTTGATTGGTTATCTATTTTAATTTTCCCCACTACCTAAGGTATCCGTTCTTGCTTTCCATTTATCCTAAATAGGCGAAGACGCATGGTGCATACCACGTTCTTTCTGTGTTTGGCTTCTTAAGGGAGTATGGGTCTATGCTCTTACTGTAGGCGGCAAAGACTCGACGGGTAGTAAAACTAGTCACCATGTTAATCCCCTTTGTTTTTAGTGACATAGAATTATTTTATAGAATTCCTAGGAATATGGGAATGTAATTATATAATGAATAATTGAATAAATGATGTTAACCCATGGAGTTTGGAGCATGCTGGGGTGCAATGTTGAGGTTGTGATTTGAAGGAACATTGTACTTTGGGTGTGATGCTAATGAACATTAATGTTGTATTTTAATTGGTTAATTAATTTTTAAAGAATTAATTAACGTAAAGTGAAACTGGTAAAGGGAATGAAATAATGTATTAAATCTCTTTAAATGGTTGTGTGCTTATAGGATACCAAGTCTTAAAAGTTGAAGTCCAGAGTCCGAGAGACGTTAGATGCAGTTGAGCATAAGACTAGGTTATGCACATAGTGTGGTTGTGAAATATATTATATCCTATACTTTTTGTGTTTTTATAAGCTAATCCACCCTATCAGAAAGGGAAACTAGCACCCTAGGGATTCTAAGCCCTGGTGGGTGTTTTCCAAAACATTCTGGTGGGAGGATGAATGGCTGACTACCCCCTTTGGACTCGCACTCTTCTCTTTGTAGTTACTTGTACTAGTAGGCACACCAGTTAGTTTTTCCCATATATGTGTGTAGGGGGCTGTAATGGCTTGTGGTTATTCAAACACAAATATTCTGGATATAGTTTTCCATGGACTAATATTGGTGTAACGTGTATAGGTTGTGATTTCTTGAGGATCTTTACTCGGTGTGTGGGATGTAATGGCTTGAGGTATAATACCCAACATATGATACACGTTATGCGGGATGTGGTGGCTCCCAAAAACTACCTGGTAACTTTTATTATGTGGATGTGGTGGTTTTTTCCATGAGTCGCATGTTGTGGTGCTTCACTTAGGCATCTGCGGGCAGGCCTTTTTGGAGAGAGATACTTATGGCATGAGACATTGTGGAAAAGCAGAAAAACAGCGGGGAAGTAGTAGCGGGTTAACCTTAATAATCTTTATTATATTATATACACTTGTATGTGTTACTTGGTGAGAGTATCCAGGGCGAGGTTGAGAATATAGTATACTATTTTAGGTGATGGGTTATTTTCACATTTTATTCACTGTGCTTTAGCATGGTCAAGTTACTTTTTGACAAGAGGATTTGGGAAGATCCTACTGAGTATTATGTTATACTCACCCTATGTATATATAAAATGTTTATCAGGTCACTTGGAGAAGGTTGGATATCAAGCTGGTTTATACTACCCTGCGGTTGTAGGATCTGTTCGGGCTTGTGGTTGCTACTGTTTTACTTCCTTTTTGGGTACTTGATGCTTCTCCCCTTCTAGTTGTAGTGGTTTTTCAAGACATTTCATATGTATACGTGGGATTTCATTCATCTTACTAGTTGATTTGGAGTTGGTTGGTTTCTATCTTATCACTCTCTTCCTCATGTGTTCTCATAGAGGGTAATGCATCCCATCTGTGTGTTTACTATACACTCGGTGCTAGTATCCTACCCGGGGCCTACTAAAGGTGGAACTCGAGGGTCATTATCTCCCTTCTCACATTTCCGGCCCAGGAGAGGTACACTTTTTGGGGAGGGGTTCGTGAAAGAGTGGTATCAGAGGTCTGGTTGAGGGATAGGATAGAGATTGGTGTTAGGCACAAGCGAGGTTGCATGGGTTCGTAGGGAAATTGTGTCATTCGTGTTTAGAAAGTGATGTAACCACTGGAGACCAGCTAAGACATAGGCGTTTAGGGCCCACTATGATCTAATGTACGGACCATTATGTTTTCAATGGCTACTAAATGAGGTGATACTTGTTTCAGGGTAGAGACCTAGGAATGGATCATGAATCATTCTTCTTTGTTCTTATGTTTGAATGGGTAGACATTGGGATATGATTACTTAATTGAATAAAATAAAACAAATAATTAATTAATGTTGTTTCTTCCATATTACAGGTTTAGGAACCCTAACTAATTGTTATTTTATAGGTTTGGATCAAGGTCAACGTCCTCATCAGGATTTCATGGAAGATGTATAGCAGGCTATTCCGACAGATCGCCGCAGGGTAGAGGTTGACGACGATGACACTTGGAGAATGAAACTCCGAGAGTTTCAGTGCCAGTGTCTGCAGAATTATGAGGGCTCCATTTCAAATTCAGTCACAGAAGACTGGTTATAGGAGGTCTAGATCAGCTTTAGTTCAATCCATGCTCGGAAGGAGCACTGGGTTTCCTTTTTTGTGACGATGATTCATGGAGCAGCGATGCAGTGGTGGTCCTTGTTACTTGGGGATCGTGATGAGTCATCAATCACGTCGGAGGAGTTCTGAGACATTTTTAGAGTCAATTTTCTTTCTTAAACTATGAAGGTGTCCAGTCTCCATGAACTTCTTACCATTTGACAGGGCATCTCCAGTGTGCGAGAGTTTGGAATTCATTTCAGGAAACTTTTACGATATGCTTCGGACCTTTTTCCAGATGAGGAGGCTCGGGCGAGGCATTTCGAGCAGGATTTTCATCTAGAGATCCAGCGCTAGGTCACCCCATTTCTGATAAAGACATATCTTGAGGTGCTGGTGAGGTCAGAGGTTGTCGAGAAGAATTTTCCCAAAACTGGATCATCATGATAGGGGAGTCATCATGATTCCTCATGAATCAGAACTGTGGTCCGGGGTTCCTGGTTTTCAGGACAGAAGAGTTTACGTTCATCCGAGGGTAGGTCCCAGCCCTTCACGTCTCGTTTCATAAGGGGAAATATATCTCAGGCCTATTCCAAGGGATCAGACACTTGTTTTTCTTATAGTGTCCAAGGTCATCAGTAGTGAGAGTCCCTCAACTTTTAGAGCAGTCATCGTGCACTAGGTGTTCCTCTCCAGGTTCCTCCGTTGAGGCAGTTCTAGCAAAGGCAGTAGCAGTAGGTTACACCCACTTTAGATCAGTAGAGGGTAGATGGCGCAGGCATATGACAACCCCTTGACATCCCTTGTCCTCATAGAATAGAGCTCAGCTATGGTGTTGGTCTTCATCAGGGTCAGAGAGGCCGTGGAGGTGGTTGTGGTCAGCTTCATTCTTTAGCATCGCCCGCACCAGGCGAGCTAGACATTGTTCGAGGTACCCTTTGCTTGTTTTCTACCTTAGTGTATGCCTTGTTTGATTTAGGAGTGACACACTCCTTCATATCACCTACCCTAGTCCATGCTTTGGGTCTTGAGGTAGAGAGGCTTCCAGTTCCATTGGCGTTGACTACGTGAGTTGGAGGTCAATCTAACTTGTTTAAAGTATGTATAAACTGTGAGCTAGTGTTGGGGAAGCACCGATCTTGGGGAGATATCCTATGATTATGAATACAATCATATGATGCCATTCATGGCATGGATTGGTTGTATTCGGTGCAGGCTATCGTGGATTTCTTCAAGAGGCAGGTTGTGTTCTTTGATGTGGATGGAGATCCATTGGTGTTCGTTGGCGAGCGAGACCATCAGATGGGTCATAGGCGTGTTCCATCCTTATCATCCATGATGGCTGAGATTATGTTGAGTTCATCATAGGTTCAGTATTTGGTGGTTCCTAGGGTCATAGAAGAGTAGCCTTATGTATTTCCAGAAGAGGTTGTAGCATTACCCCTTCGATAATAGATCGATTTTGGGATCGAGCTACAACCAGGAGCGTCTCCTATCTCTATGTCTCCATATAGGATGGCCCCTTCGGAGTTACGAGAGCTACGTATACATCTTGATGGTCTGTTATAGTGATGTTTTGTTCTGCCAGGTGTGTCACCATGGGGTGCACCCGTTTTGTTCATAAATAAGGATGACGATAGTTTGCGGTTGTGTGTCGATTATCGTCGCATTAACAAAGTGACAATAAAGAATCTCTATCTTCTTCTGTGGATTGATGATTTATTCAATCAAATTAAGGGTAAAAGTTAGTTCTCAAAGATCGTATTGTAGTCAGGATATCATTAGATGCATGGGAAGGATGAGGATATCCTAAAGACTATTTTCCGTTGACATCATGGGAATTATGAGCTCATTGAAATACAATTAGGAATGAAGAATTCTCTAGTTGTATTGATGGGATTGATGAATTCTGTGTTCTGCGAGTTCCTGGACAAGTTTGTGGTAGTTTTCAACGACGACATCCTTGTGTACACCACATCTGAGGAGGATCATGCAAAGCATCTACACGTCATTTTGGGAGTTCTTCGACAACATCAGATATTTTGGAAGTTGTTAACGTGTGATTTTTGGGCTCGAGAATTCCTTTTCTTGGGGAATGTTGTGTCCCAATAGGGATTAGTTATGGATCCATCAAAGATAGATGCAGTTGTGTCTTGGGCAGCCTCTAAGAAAGTGTCTGAGGTACGATGTTTCCTTGGTCTTTCTGGCTACTACAGGAGGATCGTAACCGATTTCTCATGAGTTGTGACCCCTCTGATGGCTTTGACCAGGAAAGATCAAGTTTTCTTATGGAATTATCAGTGTCAGGAAGCTTTCGAGTATCTAAAGAAGAAGATAGTAAGTGATACGGTTCTTTGTCTTCCAATAGAGGGAGTTCAGTTTGATGTTTTCTACGACGCTTCACATCTAGGGTGTGGTTTTGTTCTGATGTAGCATAGATCAGTTTTTCTTATGGGTCTCGGTATTTGTGTCCCCATGAACGTACCTATTCCACCCATGATATTGATTTGGCATCCGTGGTGTTTTCTCTGAAGTTGTGGAGACATTACCTCATTGGAAAATGCTTTGTGGTTTGCACCGATCATAAGAGTTTGAGGTATGTTATCTCCCAGCAAGACATAAACTTACGACAACATCGGTGGATGGAGTTCTTACAGGAATGTGACATCGATATATCATATTTACCTAGAAAGGGGAATGTTTTAGCTGATTCGCTGAGTTGAAATTCATGTAGTGATATTGTGCATGAATTCGGTGATTCCTGGAGAGTAATGGAATAACTTTTAGCATTACATCTTGATATAGGAGATGTTGGGGGAATAGGTTGACTTTTTTAGATGATATTACAATCATCCCTGATGAAGAAGGTCGAAGAGTCCAAGTTGGGGGATATACAGGTAGAGGTATAAAGAGACCGAGTTATTTGTTGTGAGGCCCTAGATGGTCAGTTTGAAGATGAAATTCCTTTTAAAATGCATGAGATGGTTCTTAGAGAGTTTCATAATTCACCTTTAGCAGTGCATCATGGCATGAAAAATATGTACCAATCATTTAGGATTCAGTTTTGGTGGCCTGGGCTGAAGTGTTCTGTTGCAAAGTTTGTGTCTTGATGTTTACTCTGCCAGAAGGTCAAGGATGAGCACCATGTCACTGGTGGTTTGATCCTACCATTAGATATTCCTCAGTGGAAGTGGGAGGATATCTTATTGGACTTAATTACTGTTTCACCTCGAGCTCCAGGTGGACAAGATGCAATTTGTGTGGAATTGGATCGTTTAACAAAATCGGCTCACTTCATAGTGATCAAGGAGTCAAGATCAATGGAAGTTTTGTTGATGTAGTATCTGGAAGAGGTTGTGAGACTTCATGGAGTCCCAAGGATGATCATTTCTGATCGAGATCCACATTTTACCTCCAGGGAGTGGAGAGGTCTCCAACATGCTTTCGGTTCTCAGTAATGCCTTAACACTTCTTTTACATCCTCAAATGGATGGTCAGACAGAGTGAACCATCCAGACTCTTGAAGACTTGTAACGCTCTTGTGTTATTGACTTTAGAGGTTCATGGATTAGGAACTTACCCTTGGTGGAGTTCTCTTATAATAATATCTTTCACCCTACCATCGGTATGGCGCCATTTGAGGCCATGTATGGTCGTCCTTGTCATTGTTTATTGTTTTGGACTAGGGTGGGAGAGTAAACAATTCTCAGACCACATCTAGTGTAGAATACAATAGAGATGGTTCAGGTGGTTTGTGAGAGGATGAAGACCATGCAAGATTATCAGAAATCATTTGCTGAACAAAGGAGGATACCCTTGTAGTTTGATGTTGTGGATCATGTGTTTCTGAAAGTAAATCCCCATCATGGACAGTGAAGGTTTGGTCATGGGTGTAAGATTTCTCCCCAATTTGTGGGTCCTTTCAAGGTGTTAGCTCGTGTTGGAGCTGTGGCGTATCGTGTTGCACTTCCCCTACCGATGAGTTAGATACATGATATTTTCCATGTATCACAACTTCTTCGTTATCTTCATGTTGAATCTCACTTCATTGATTGGGGAGAGATCAATATTGATGATTATGCGAACATTGACGAGCGACCTCCGGAGATCCAAGACTGCAATGAGAAGGTGTTTCCTGGGCGTTTACTCTCATGGTTCATGTCTTGTGGTGACACGGTGGCATATAAGAGAGTACTTGGGAATGTGAGTCACTGATATGTGCTCATTACCCATATTTCTTTGATGTTTAACTCTTTTCATGTAATGATGTACACTTTTTGGTTGTAGAACTTTTGTGTTTATGATATGAATTTCTTTTTTTCCTCTTATGGATTACTCTCTTTTGAGAGGTATCTCAAGGAGTGGTTGTTCAGACCCCTTTTCTATTTTTCTTTTGGGTTTGTTTCGGATTCTCGAGGACGAGAATGTTTTGAGAGGTATCTGATGTAATGGTACGGACCTCTCTGGTCCATTCCATGTCTGAAATCTAGTGTTTGAGGTGTTCTGGGAGGTCAATGTGACTGATCCCCAACACTTTACCAAATATCCAATTCTGTGAATAGTGTTTCCAGTTTACTGTCTCACAGTTACTACCTCACATTTACTATCTCACAGTTACATTCTCAGACTTACTGTCTCATACTTACTGTCTCATAGTTACTATCTCACAGTTACTATCTCTCAATTACTCTCTCACAGTTAATGTCTCATAGTTACTATCTCAAATTACTATCTCATAGTTACTATCTCACAGTTATTGTCTCAAACATACTTTCTCACAGTTAGTGTCTCACAGTTACTGTCTCAAACTTACTATCTCACATTTACTGTCTCAGAATTATTGTCTCACTGTTACTGTGTCACAGTTGCTATCTCACAGTGACAGTCTCACAGTTACTGTCTCATCGTTATCCTCTCAGACTTACAGTCTCAGACTTACTGTCTCACAGTTACTGTCTCACAGTTACTGTCTCACAGTTACTGTCTCACAGTTACTGTCTCTAAGTTATCGTCTCACAGTTACTTTCTCAAACTTACTGTCTCACAGTTACTATCCTGTACTTACTGTCTCACAGTTACTGTCTCAGACTTACTGTCTCAGAGTTATTTTCGCATGGTTACTATCTCATAGTTACTGTCTCAGACTTACTGTCTCAGACTTACTGTCTCAGACTTACTGTCTCAGACTTACTATCTCACAGTTACTGTCTCAGACATACTCTCTCACAGTTAGTGTCTCATAGTTACTGTCTTAGTCTTAATATCTCAGACTTACTGGCTCATAGTTACTGTCTCACAGTTTCTATCACAATGTTATTGTCTCACTGTTATTGTCTCACTGTTATAGTCTCACGAAATGTCACGAACCAGGCCGGGTCGCCATCTGACCCGGCACCCGACCCGGTCTGCGGCAAGGCCCGTAGGGTGTTCCTGATCCCCACGGGCTGGCACAAGTGCCTGGGTAACATAAGTAACAAGTGGGAACAGTTTTACATTAAATACAAGACATAAAAACAACCAACCAGATAAATAACTGAAACTGAAAACAGACTACAAAACACACTTCTAAAGTATAAACAGGTTTAGGTCTACAATTCAGCTAAAAACCCAAAATGAACAACAACAGGAATAGAGAACTAAGCTCCAAAACCATCCTCATGCGACATGAGAAGTTTCATCCCCAAGCTACCAACAACAACCTGCCCACGAAGACCAACAACAACCAGAACCACCATCGCTGAGCACAAATCACAACCTAGAATACACAAGAAACAAAAATCTACACACACCCAAGGGTGTATGTAGGGTGTGAGCTAAAAACCCAATATGATGCCACCAAGGAAAAGTTCCAAGACACAACATCAAAAGACAATTTAAAGAGCTTATTCAAAATTAAACATTCAAAATGCTTTTAAAGAAAACATTTACAAACCAAATGCTAACGTAAAACACTAAAAAGAACTCATTTCACAAAAACAATTTTAAAGAGGAAGAGGAAAGTTCATTATGAGCACACACACACACACATACTCACACACACACACACAGACACATACACACACACATACACACACACACACCCACACACACACACACACAAGTGATCCTCCATATGCTGACGGAAGGCACCACGCCATCCATGGTAGAGCACTATGGGTAAATCACCTATGGATCATCTAGCTCGAGTGGGACCCTAGAACCTCGTGTCTCGGTGAAACATGGCTTTGAAGGCCACGACCCTTAGAAAACATGGCATAGAAGGCCACGACCCTCAAAAAACGTGTCTTAGAAGGCCACGACCCTCAGATATCATATGTTTAGTTAGTGTTGCAATCGTCAATCCAGCTATGTGAAACAGGGATGATACCCATCCGGTTCACTAGCGCACTAGTTCTAGTCTTCCCACCAAGATACCCAGGGTTTTCCCATGTGCTCGAACAATTTTCATATTCACATAGTATATTTCTTTCTCATTTCGCTAACCGGACAAGATATTGCACGCAAAAGTCACCATTTGCATACCAAAGCACTATTTCAAAGACACACGCACACGACATGTCTCATTTTATAATAATACACCACTTTAAAAATGAACGCGTATTCAAATCATACAAAGCACCATTTTAGCGTCATATAAATGTACCAATAAATCATTTGAGTAATAATTGAAATCATTTCAAGAAAAACCAAAAAGACTTTACACTGAAAACAGCTTGATTTTATATAGAGGCATCACTTTAGAACTTGATACATGAGGTAACCATGAAAAAACTTGTTTTCCATTATTCAAACAATTTTTCATTTCAACTTCAAAAGTACACAACAAGGAAAACACACCAAAATTGATTCATATACTTTGAAGATGACTATTAACAAAAAACACAAACACCTAAAGTGACTTGAAAACACCTTTCACACATGACGAACAACCGTCAAAAACCATTCAAACATATCTCGCACTCAAAATGCCACCTAAATAAACAATTCCTCAATTTATAAAACATATCGCATGCAAAAGAAACCATTTCAAAATCAATTTCACAAATCAACCATTTCAAAACCTCTTTGGCACTCTATAAACAATTATTAAACACTTCTAAAATTTACTACAACGGGATTGAAAGGAAAAACATGACAATTTCTAAATACAAGTGCAATTTTCATCACGCACGCATGTTACACCATTTCTAAAACGCATTTCGCAAAACCTCTACAACACTACCAAAACATTATAAACATAATTCGCATCATGCAACTAAACCATAGAACATATTAAGCTAAACTAAACAAAAAAATTGAATTATCTAAATTATGTAAAGACATGGAACCACCTACCTCAATGCACGAGAAAAAGAAAAAAGATACGGCACAATACTCCAACTGCGCAAAGGTCGCACTGCACGGAACCATATAAAAGGTCCTAAAAAAGTAGACCAAAAATTCTCATTGCCAACTCATCACAACATCAGAAATTTAATAATTTAACTAACAATAAAACAAATTCAATAATAATTAATCAAAGTTAATAATGAATTAGAAAATATAATAGTAATTAGACAAATAGATTAACAATTAAACAAATTCAATTAACTAAATTGATTAACAATTAAAAAGATTAAATGAAAGGATTAACCAACCTAATAATAATCAAATAATTTGGTTAAAAATTTTAAACACATGCGATAATAACTAAATATATTAATTAACAACTGAACAAATCAATAATAATTAAATAATCTAACACCAACCATTATCGCGGAAATGTCGGGATCCAACCAAGGGGCGTGCAGCGGCTGTCCATCTAGTGAGAGCCGGGTTGCGGGGGATATCCAGCAGCGCGAGCGAGAGTGTGAGATGGTGAGATCGGAAGAGGGTGGGGTTGGTTGGATTTTTGGGAGGAAGAAGGGTTAGGAGAGAAAAGATAAGAAAATAAAATAAAATAAAATTAAAAGGGGGGAAGATGGGCGTGCTGGGTGTGGAAGGGAGGAGAAGTGGAGAGTGAGGCGCGCTGGAAGGGATAGGGGGGAGTGGAAGGAGAGAATGAGAATAAAAAAAAAGAAACGAATAAAAAAAATAAAAACAGTAAAAGGGGAGGGGGAAGCGGGAGGAGAATGAGATTGGGGTGGGGTGCGCTGGGCAATTGGGGTGGGGTGAGGCGCGCCGTGGGAGAAGAGAGAAAAGAGAGGGAGGAGAGAAGGAGAAGGGAGGAGAGAAGAAGAAGGGAGGAGAGAAGGAGAAGAAAACGTGGGGGAGAGGAAAGAAAAAGAAGAAGGGGGGGTGGCGGCTAGGGTAGTATTAGGTGGATTAAAAAAATGATTAAATAAAATAAAAAAAGGAAATGAAATAATAAAGATAAACTAAACAAAATAAAATAAAAATGGAGAGATATAAATACATATATATATATATATACATTTATATATATATATATATATGTGTGTGTGTATATGTATACACACACACTAATAATAATTAAACTATTCTAAAATAGAAAATGATAAAGGATTTAATAATATAAGTTAAAAATTGAAAAGTAATAAAAATACTAATAATATTTATAATAATAAGGAAATAAGAATAAAATAAAATAAATACCCGCTTAAAACGTTAATATTAATAATACCAAGTAAGACCACCCATGTACCGGGCAGGCCACAAGGCTTCACCCATGTCGTGCCCATGCGTCGGGCAATGTCAATCCCACGTCCATTTATCAGCACAGGTGAATGCCACTAAAATCGCGCTCAGCTCGAACTCCAACAAAACAATTTACAAAAGGGCAATTAAACTTATGTGATTAAAATTAAAATTAAATACATACCTCAAAGTGAAGACCAGATGTGAAAATTCTCCCCACCATGAAAACTTTCCATCCCCGGAAAGCCACAGCTAGGGTTGAGGCACAATGAATAAACTGATACCCCACTAAAGTTCAAAGTGGATCTCTACAACCAACAAGCAAAAAGCAGAAAAAGCAACGTGCTCAGAAAAGTGACTCAAATGGAAACCTCAAGAAGCATGTAAAAAGGATTTCTGATATGTGGTGCCCACCCCAAAGAGCTAGAACGCCTCCAGTTGATTGATTCAGGAAAACAACCCTCGTACCTGTGGAAAGCAACCTCACAAACCAAACACCTCAAGCATCATTGAACGAAAAACACACCATTTTACTGGAACGAAAATACAAGACCAACCCACATCCAAAGAATACTTCAATGAACTACCACTAAACCATCTATAGGAACAAAACTGAATGGCCCACCACGGGAAAGCCTGATGGGGATCTCCACTATAAAAAAATAAAACAAAACTTTTCGACGCCCGAGATGACACTAGAAAATCGACACGAGGAGGACCGAGCGGACTCCCCACCATTAAGAAACTACTATCACCCAATATGGGTTTGGGATATCGACATCGGGAGGTCTGAACGGAATCCCCAGCATTTAAGAAGAGTCCAACATCGATTCATTCCAGAGATATTTGTACCAGATCCGATGTGAGTCTCCCCGCCATTAGAACTAACAGAAGGTACAAAACTTTAGAAAAAATATTCTTGATGGTGACCAAACACCCCACCACAAGGGGCAGGGGGGCGACTACCGGGGGGTCAAAAGCATGACTCAAGACAAACTAGCATTTCCACATTTCTGGATGAGAATTATTCGGATTTGAGATATATTTACTCAACAAACCCCATAAGGCCACTAAAGAAATTACATCCAGTGGAATGCGACCCCCAAGACTTTAATGCACGAGACGAACACTCCTCCACATGGTCACAAAAACCTTATGCAACCAGATGGCTCATACGAATAGAACAACCATAGAAAACAATTTAAACTGCTTTCACTTTCAAAACCGATGAAAGAAATGAAATAGGGGTTTTATACAATCCCGGGGTTCCTGAACGCGCGCCAGCTTCACTCCGAGGCCTATGGCTGGAGAACTGATGTTTGAAGCATCTCCTACCTCACAGTCAGGAATTGAAGACTCCAAAACGAAGATTCTACTTTTGGTGTCACACTCAATAATATTGCACCCAAGGCAACACCATCAAACACAACACATTAGAGCATCTAACTAATCATATGCGAAACATTCACCAACACCAGAGTTGAAATGGTGCATGTGCATCACCCTTTGTCACACTGAATGAGAACACAACACCACCAATCGTCACCTGAACATGACCATTGCTGTTGAGAGGAATTTTTCGCTGAGAAAGACCTTAAACTATGTCTTGAAAAACACGTGATTCCTGCGAATGACCAATGTAGCCTCATATGACTGAGTCTGCCAAACTAGTAGCCTAACACAAAACTTTCCTTAAACGAAACAAACCAAAGACCAGAGGTCATTTTGAACAATAGACCACACTAACAACATTGGGTTTCTTCCACCTTTTTCTCACTGGAGTTTCCTTTACCGCTTCTAAACCACCGTTGACTATCAAAGGGACCTCACACTTCAAGATGTCACCGAACATGACCCTTGAAGCCAATGTAAAAACTAAAAAGACCTTCAAGACACTGGGTAACACTGAAAATTCTGAACCGTCTTCACCCTTCCCCTTTAGATTTCCTTTGGCCATTTCCAGGTGGAACCTTCAAACATGACGACTTCAAACTTCATATCTGACATGTAGAGACACTCAATGAGACCGAAAATCCCCTCAGTTCCCCTCACATATGTTATCCCGCTGCGAGAGGATCTACTTAACCTAAAGGAGAGAGGAGAAGACTTAGCACTATCTCCCAAAGGGGAGAGCCCTTACTTTAATCAACTAGAGGGTTCGCCAACAGTGATTTGACTTTGGTTGCAATTCAATCACATTTCAACACTTTATGAGGGGGCATACACTAGTCAAGAAGGAAAACCACAAACCCATCAAAACTGGTTCGATGGTCAAGACATACCACCAGCAAAAACCAAATGTGCAGAGGGATCCACTGTAAGGGCTCCCCGATGTACTTTTTGTTAATGAGACCATTAACCACATGCTTTCACAGTAACTGACCAAAAAAATTCAAAACTCAAGACAAAAATCAGTCAAAAAGGATCCTCGGATCAAAATGCCTCACATCCAACATTTCCAAAACACAAGTACATGCCACACAAATGCTAGTTATCAATACACTGAATTTTCATTTAACAAAACTTTTTGAAAATAAGCAAAGCAGGTGGGTTACACAAACACCAATGGTGTCCCATGGGCCTCGCACATGCATGTTCTCCTGCCGCACTAGCACCCACCTCATATACATCCAAGAACTCATCCACTCGTGTCATTAACCATTTCTTTTTCCCATATACACTCATTCATGTGGTTTCCCAAGAGAACACCACGGGTCAAAAACACACCATTCGATTTTTCAAAACCAAAAAATCTAACCCACACTTTTCAAACCTCACACACCATTTCATTTTCAAAGCGCTTCATTTGAAAAAATTTTCCAAGACCAAAACATTTTTACTTAAAAACCAAATTTCCACAAATCCAAAACAAAGAGACGAGGAACAATACAAGAGGAAACTGGTGTCAGCGGGTGATTGGATCATATGGTTGGAAGCCATATGCCAGTCACACAATTGGACACTGAGAGTATTTTATGACAGTGTCCTTGGCTCCACAAGGCTTTCCAGACCCTGTGAGCTCACTATGACCACTGACCTTACTCCCTTTTCATTTCCCTTAGACACGATTAACCACAAGGACCAAAGCCTCAGAAAAACCTAGACTTACTTTGGTAACTCGAGTCCCGCCAGGGGGTGTGATGGTCGGGCACCTTACTCGTAGTCAGGACGTCGGGATCCAACAACCTTAACTCCAATCTACAGTGACTCTATCTCAAATGGAAACAACCCAAGAGAGAAAACCTGGCTCTGATACCATTTTGTCACGAACCAAGTTGGGTCACCATCTTACCCGGCACCCGACCCGGTCCGCGGCAAGGCCCGAAGGGCGTTCCCGATCCCCACGGGCTGGCACAAGTGCCCGGGTATCGTAATTAACAAGTGGGAATGGTTTTACCCGAAATAGAAGACAGAAAAACAACCAACTATATAAATAACTGAAACTGAAAACAGACTACAAAACACACTTCTAAACTATAAACATGTTTAGGTTTGCAATTCATCCAAAAATCCAAAATGAACAACAACAAGAATAGAGAACTAAGCTCCAAAACTAACCTCATGTGACACGAGAAATTGCATCCCCAAGCTACCAACACCAACCTGCACATGAAGAACAACGACAACCAGAACCACCATCGCTGAGCACGACGCACAACCTGGAATACACAAGAAACAAGAATCTACATACACCCAAGGGTGTATGTAGGGTGTGAGATAAAAGCCCAGTAGGATGCCACCGAGGAAATGTTCCATGCCACAACATCAAAAGACAATTTAAAGTGCTTATTCAAAATTATACTTTCAAAATGCTTTTAAAGAAAACATTTACGAACCAAATGCTAAAGGAAAACACTAAAAAGAACTCATTTCACAAACATGATTTTAAAGAGGAAGAAGAATGTTCATTATGGGCACACACACACACACACACAGAGACACACACAGACACACACACACACACACACACACAAGTGGTCCTCCATATTCTGACGGAAGGCACCACACCATTGATGGTAGAGCACTATGGGAAAATCCCCTAAGGATCATCTATCTCGAGTGGGACCCTAGAACCTCGTGTCTCGGTGAAACGTGGCTTAGAAGGCCACGACCCTCAGAAAACATGGCTTAGAAGGCCACGACCCTTACATATCATATGTTTAGTTAGTGTTTCAATTGTCAATACAACTATGTGAAATAGGGACGATACCCATCAGGTTCACTAGCAGACTAGTTCTAGTCCGCTCACCTAGATACACAGGGATTTCCCATGTGCTCAAACAAGTTTCATATTAACATAGTATGTTTCTTTATCATTTCGCAAACCGAACAATATAGTGCATGAAAAAGTCACCATTTGAATACCAATGCACTTTTTCAAAGACACATGCACACGACATGTCTCATTTTATAAAAATACACCACTTTAAAAATGAACTTGTATTCAACTCCTACAAAGTATCATTTTAGCGTCATATAAATGTACCAATAAATCATTTGAGTTATTATTGAAATCATTTCAAGAAAAACCAAAAAAAGAATTTACACTGTAAACAACTTGATTTTATATAGAGGCGTCACTTTAGAACTTGATACACGAGGTAACCATGATAAAACTTGTTTTCCATTATTCAATTTTTTTTTCAACTTCAAAAGTACAAAACAAGGAAAACACAACAAAAGTGATTCATATAATTTGAAAATGACTTTTAACAGAAAACACAAACACCTAAAGTGACTTGAAAACACCTTTCTCACCTGCTGAACAACCCTCAAAAACCTTTCAACGATGTTTCGCACTCAAAAATCCACCTAAATAAACAATTCCTCAAATTATAAAACATATCGCATGCAAAAGAAACCATTACAAAATCAATTTCACAAATCAACCATTTCAAAACCTCTTTGGAACTCTATAAAAAACTATTAAACAATTCTAAAATTTACCACAACCATATTGAAAGTAAAAACATGACAATTTCTAAAGACAAGTGCAATTTTCATCAAGCACGCATGTTACACCATTTTTAAAACACATTTCGCAAAACCTCTACAGCACTACCAAAACATTATCAACATAATTAGCATCATGAAACTAAACCATATAACATATTAAGTTAAACTAAACAAACAAATTAAATTATCTAAATGATGTAAAGACATGGAACCACCTACCTCAATAAAGGAACAAAAGAAAAAAGATACGGCGCAATACTCCTGCTGCGCAATGGTCGCACTGCACGGAACCTTCAAAAAGGTCCTAAAACAGTAGACCAAAAATTCTCATTTCCAACTCATCACAACATCAGCAATTTAATAATTTAACTAACAATAAGACAAATTCAATAATAATTAATCAAATTGAATAATTAATATGAAAATTTAATAGTAATTAAACAAATAGATTAACAATTAAACAAATTCAATTAACTAAATTGATAAAAAATTAATCAGATTAAATAAAAGGATTAACCAACCTAATAATAATCAAATAATTTGGTTAAAAATTTTAAACACATGCGATAATAACTAAATATATTAATTAACATCTAATAAAATCAGTAATAATTAAATAAAATAAAACCAACCATTTTGGCGGAAATGACGGGATCCAACTGAGGGGCACGCAGCTGCTGCCCGACGAGTGCGATACGGGTTGCGAGGGCTGTCCAGCAGCACGAGCGAGAGTGTGGGATGGTGAGACCGGAAAAGGGTGGGGCTGGTCGGATTTTTTGGAGGAAGAAGGGTGAGGAGAGAAAAGAAAAGAAAATAAAATAAAATAAAATAAAAAGGGGGAAGATGGGGTGCTGGGCGTGGAAGGGTGGAGAAGGCGAGAGTGAGGCGCGCTGGAAGGGAGAGGCGAGAGGGGAAGGAGAGAATGAGAAGAAAGAAAAAAAAAGAAAGGAAGAAAAAAATAAAAAGAGATAAAAGGGGAGGGGGTCCGCGGTAGGAGAAGGAGATTGGCGTGGGGTGAGGCACGCCATGGGAGAAGAGAGAAAAGAGAGGGAGGAGAGAAGGAGAAGGGAGGAGAGAAGAAGAAGGGAGGAGAGAAGGAGAAGAAAACGCGAGGGAGAGGAAAGAAAAAGAGAAGGGGGGGGGGTGGAGGCTAGGGTAGGATGGGTGGGTTAAAAAAGTATTAAATAAAATAAAAAAAGGAAATGAAATAATAAAGATAAAATAAATAAAATAAAATAAAAATGGAGAGATATAAATACATATATATAAATACATGTATATATATATAAGTGTGTATATGTATACACACACAATAATAATAATTAAACTATTCTAAAATAGAAAATGATAAAGGATTTAATAATATAAGTTAAAAATTGAAAAGTAATAAAAATACTAATAATATTTATAATAATAAGGAAATAAGAATAAAATAAAATAAATACTCTCTTAAAACGTTAATATTAATAATACCAAGTAAGACCACCCATGTATCGGGCAGGCCACAAGGCTTCACCCATGCCATGCCCATGCGTCGGGCAACATCAAGCCAACATCCATTTATCAGCGCAGGTGCGTGCCACTAAAATCACGCTCAGCATGAACTCCAACAGAACAACTTACAAAAAGGCAATAAAACTTACGTGATTAAAATTTAAATTAAATACATACCTCAAAGTGAAGACAAGATGTGACATGAACTGTGTTTCCAGAACTATTTCATATTTCATTTTCCAAATTTCCAGATTTTTTCAGTTTCACCTATTTAACATTTCCAGGGACATAAAATGCATTTATGGCCTTGTATTAAGAGATATAAGGGAGAATAAAATCCCATACCTCATTTATTAATTTTATTAAGTCCTGAAATGCATTTACATGGTCAACCCGTGGGGTTTAATGTGATCATATTTTAATGGGAAATCAAGCGTATCAATAACCGTCAATCCATTAAATCTTACAATGGGACAAAATATCTCTTTCCCTTGTTCTTCCTCAATGTCCTCTGGTGCAATATGCGCAATCCTTTTCTTCCTTCCCATAGAAATAGTGAGATCAATATTTTTCCATGTATCGGTTTCCTCGACATCCTTCTTACTGCAAGTGCACCCCCTGTTTCGGTGCAACCAAAGAGTACCCATCGATCTTCGATATAAGGTATATTTTATAATCATTCTTTTGGGGTTCGTCTTCTCCAGTTATCATTCTTATATTATTGCATGTGATCTTTATTCTTCTAATGGAGTTTTCTTGGGTTTTGGTTGGTGTGGTCGTACCGTGGCATCCTCGGGTGGATGCAGTTGTTGCGAGAGGAGGCGATCGTCAACATTTGTGTGGACCATTATCATATAAAGAACATCAATAACTATTTGATGTATGGGATTCATTGCTTATCTTTTCTTATTTTTGCAAATTTATAGTTAGCATGTTTTATCCCACTGGATCACAATGAAATTGACATAATAAATATTTGAATAAGAAAATAAATTGATATTTTTCGAATGTTGTTGCCTCTTATTTTGATAGATAGTGTGATATATATGCTTGTCTCATTTATCTATTTTTTTCTTGATGGAAATTGGTAATGAACGTAAACCAGAATTAATTGATAATTGTTTGGATAAAGATAAAGAGGCATGTAAATGAATCGGGTTTTTGTTGTTGTAATTTTGATGTTAATCAAAATGGTGCAGTAAGAATGTTTAATTATTTTTGATATCGTAATGTTTAGGTTTTCCAAAGTCGGAACCTATGAATAATAAATTGGTTAATCCAATATGGATTAGATAATTGGAGGTTTGATAAAAGATAATTCAATGTAGGTTTCTGAGTTACCCCCGTGATTGTTTAAGGGCCAACAACAAATTGATGTGATGTTTTTTCCCACTGCTTGTGTTGTGATGTAAGCCTTGATGGACGTTGTGATATGTGGGGGTAGGGAGGCCTATTGGTTGTGGTAGTATTTGATGCCTAGAGTGGAAAGATGCATCAGTGTATACATGTGGGAGTCGGAAAGGACACCAGTGATGATGGAACGAGTAGAATGTTAATGTTTGTATGCTTTTTGTTTCCTTGATTGGTTATCTGTTTTACTTTTCCCCATGCCCAAGGTAGCTGGTCTTTCTTACCCTTCTTCCGAAAGAGGCAAAGACGCATGGGGTATACCATGTGCTTTCCATGTTTATCTTATCAAGGAAGGATGGGTCTATGCTCTTACTGTAGGTGGAAAATACTCGACGGGTAGTACATATTCTCACCGTGTTGAGCCCCTTTATGTTTAATAACATAGAATATTTTTCTAGAATGGCTGGGAATGTGGGAAAGTAATTCCTTAATGAATAATTTAATAAATGATGTTAACCCATGGGGTTTGGATCTTGTTGGGGCGTAATGTTGAGGTTGTGATTTGAAGGAATAGTGTACTTTGGGTGTGATGCTAATGAACTTTAATGTTGGATTGTTATTGGTTAATTAATGATTAAATAATTAATTAACGTAAAGTGAAACATGTAAAGAGAATGAAATAATGTATTAAAGATCTTAAAAAGGTTGTGTGCTTATAGGGTACCTAGTCTTAGAAGTATCATCCCAGAGTCCGAGAGACGTTAGCTGAAGTTGAGTCTAGGACTAGGTTATGCCCATAGTGTGGTTATGAGATATAGTTTATCCTATAATTTTTGTGTTTCTATACGCTAATCCACCCTGTCAGTAAGGGAAATTGAAACCCCAGAGATTCTGAGCCCTGGGGGTGTTTTCCCCAACATTCCGATGGGAGGATGAATGGCTGACTACCCCCTTTGTCCCTACACTCTTCTCTTGGTAGTTACTTGTGCGGGTAGGAACACTAGTTAGTTTTCTCTATATATATGTGTAGAGGGCTTTAATGTCTTGTGGTTATTCACACACATATATTCCGAATATAGTTTCCCATGGACTACTATTGGTGTAATGTGTATAAGATGTGATGGCATGAGGATCCATACTCAGTGTGTGGGATGTAATGGCTTGAGGTATAATACCCAACGTATGATACATGTTATGCGGGTTGTGGTGCCTCCCAGATACTACCTGGTTACCCTTCTTATGTGGATGTGGTGGTTTTGTTTCCTAAGGCGCATGTTGTGGTGCTTCGCTCAGGTGTTTGTAGGCAATCCTTTTTAGAGAGAGATGCTTATGACGTGCGACGTTGGGGAAATCCGATAAACCAGTGGGGAAGTAGTAGTGGGGTACCCTTGATATTATTTATTATATTATATACATATGTATGATTTACATGGTGAGAGTATCCATGGTGAGGTTGGGAACATATTATATCCTTTTAGGTTACGATTTAGTTTTACTTGTTGTTTACTATGCTTTAGCATGCTCTCTTTACTTTTGCATGAGAGGAATTAGGAAGGATCCTACGGAGTATACTGTTATACTAACCCTACGTATATATAAACTATTTTTTCAGGTCACTTGGAGTAGGCTGGAGATCAATCTGGTTTCTACTAGCTTGTGGTTGCAGGAGAAGTTCGGGCTTCTGGTTGCTACTGTTTTACTTCCTTTTTGGGTACTTGTTGTTTTCCCCTTCCAGTTTTAGTGGGTTTTCAGGACATTTCATATGTGTACATCGGATTTCTTTCATCTTACTAGTTGAGTTAGAATTGGTTGGTGTCTATCTTATCTTTCTCTTCCGCATGTGTTCTCATAGGGGGTAATGCCTCCCAACTGTGTGTTTACTATACCCTTGGTGCTAGTCGGCAACTCGGGGCCTACTGGAGGCGGGACTCGGGGGTCATTATCTCACTTCTCACAATTCTGGCCCAGGAGGGGTACACTTTTTGGGGAGGGGGTCATGACATTCCTAACCCAATGGGAATGGATGTTAGATATCTTGTGATAATTCCAAATGAGTTTCTAAAATTATGATTAACAACATGAATTTAGTTGAATTCCTAAACACACTAATTATGTGATGTATTGTGTCTCTTTGATGTTTTAGTCATGAAGATAAAAGAGAAACATGATTTAATTTACAACATGTCAAAAATATGGGAAGAGGCACCGTGAAAAATGCCTTAATGGTACTGAGAGATTTCGTATTTGTGGATAATGATTGAAAAAAGATGTTGATTGATAAAGAAAAATTATTATTATAAATATCAAGATACATAGAAATAAATATAAAACTAAGGTACCATTAACAGTTCAACAATGAATTTCTCCATCAATTAACCTATTAAAAAAATCCTACAATTTTTAACACTAAACAATAATATACAACGAATAGTACTCAAAAGGTTACAGGTCCTCTAAAAATAATGGTTCAAGAAAAAAGAAAAGGTGGAGTTATTACTCCAAATTCAGGTCTAAATTAAGATCCGATTTTTGAATTGTTAGGGAATTTCAAACACTAACACATTAATTGTTCTAAAAAATGGTTAAAACTCACAATCCTAGGTTATTTTATATTTTTGAGACAAAAATTACCTTCTAAATACTCTCATTTTTACCAGCATAATTATGTGTTTAATATTGCAATAAAAAATACCTTAAATGATGAATCATTATGTATTTTTTCTCACTCCACTTTTCATAATGTTAGTCTCTTAAATACCTCTGATCATATTTTAACTTGCAACTTTTAATATTGATGGCACACATCTTTTATACTAATTTGTTATTCAATGCATAAATTACAAGAAATGAGAACTTTATGGAATAAAATTCTATTTCTAAGAACTAATATCAATGATCCCTAGTTTTTTATTGGAGATTTTAATTCCATTCTCAACCCATGTGAAAAAATTGGTCTATCTCATGATTCAGATTCCACGAGAGAATTAAAATCCTTGATCAAAGACATCAATAATTTTAAAATTATTTTCACTGGTGAGAAATTCACATGGTATAGAAGATATTATAATAAAGTGGTTTCCTCTAAACTAGATATATCCTTCACAAATATCCCAAATTTAGATAAATGGGACACAGTCGCCAGCACCACTCTTTATAGGATGAACTATGATCATCGCCCTATCATGGTTAATGTCTCTACCAATGAAATGAAATCCTGGTTTCCATTATGTTTTAACAATGTTTTTTTCACTGGTGGTGAGTTCTCTAATATAATCCAAAGATTTTGGTGCTCAATGTCACATAATAATGACCTCTTTTCCTAAAATGTCAAATTAAAACATCTAAAACAGACTCTCAAACCATGGTGCTTCTCTAAAGCCAAAAAAATTAACAATGACATCATGCTTATTGAGGAAGAAATCAATGAAATTCAAAAAAAAACACAATATATGACCTCAACACTAATCCTACTAATGAAATAAATATTGAAGTTATACTCAATTCATTCCTCACGTTTAAAGAAAATATGAGAAAACAAGCATTTAAATTTTAATGGTTATCAGATGGTAACAAAAGTAATAAATTCAAAAACAATATTCAATGAATCTATAAAGCATACAAGCTAATAACCATTCTAAAGGCTGGGTACAAGATTAATGAAAATTAATATGTTACTTATCACTATATTGTCTTATACCATAAATTCATATTCAATGGTCTTGATATCAACAAAGACCTCCTTCCTGAGGTCATTCCTTTATTGATCACTGATGAGGACAAGAACTCCCTTTTCAACACTCCTCTGGATAAGAAAATCAATGACACTATCTTGAGTCTGAACCCCAATAGTGTTTCGTGTCCTGATAGATTCATTAATGGTTTCTGATATCATTTTTTGTATGCAATTCTTTTCGATGTTTGTAAACTTGTATAGTCATGTTTTTCCAATAGTGTGCTTCCTCATGCTCTTAATTCCCAATTTCTCAAATTATTTTCAAATGAGGAAATTGCCTCTGAGATTCACTTTTTTAGGCCCATATCACTTATTAATACTCATTATAAAATCATCACAAAAATCAATGATAGAAAAGTTTCAACTATCACAGAAAAAATTGTTTTCTGGAACCAATTACGTTTTATTAAGGGTGGATCCATTCCATACTACATCTTCTTATCATATGAGTGTTTCGATAACTTGAATATTTCTAATAGAGGATATAACATATCTATTAAACATGACATCAGAAAATCATTTAATACCATTGATTAGGGATTTATCTTTATCGTTCATCATGATTTTGGTTTTATTATCTCTTTTATCGTTGTAATCCTAACTTCTCTTAACTTGGATTCTGTCTCCATTTTGATCAATATATATCCCACGGAATATTTTAAATTCACCCATGGTGTCAGAAAAGGGTACCCCCTCTCTTCCATTCTCTTCTCGATAGCAGAACACTACCTTATCATTTGATCAATCGTCTTGTGGACAAAAATAAGTTGAAGCCATTACACATATCTCTTAAAATGATTGATCCAACCGACATTTTTTATGCTGATGACAAAATATTTTTTTTCTAGGAGGCACAAGATATATACATAACCTCAAAACCGCACTCCCACACTATGAAGAGGTTTTTGGTCAAACCATTAGTTGGAACAAATCCTGCATCTTCTTTGGGATGAACTTTCCTCCCAGTACAAAATGTAACATAATCCTTAACCTAGGTCTAAAAGAAGGCTTCCTCCCTTTCACTTTTCATGGTGTCCCCACATTTTGGGTCTGGGCCATATCTTGCCTCTTTGTGTCTATTTTTTGACAGAACTCTAAACCATATCTCTTCTTGGACAGATAAATATCTTTCAATTAAAGGTAAAAATTTCCTTGTAAAATCGACAATTGTCTCTAGGATGTTATACTCTATGATTTTCGATAAATGGAATGTTGGTATTATAAAAAATGAACACTTCTATAAAGAATTTTAACTAGACTGTTAGTATCCTTGATAGAAAAAATGTGACTCTTCCCAGATCAATCTATTGAAAATCCATAGAGAATGGTGTTATTGATTTAAAAAAATATAAAAAAAATTAATGATGTCCTTCAAGGAATAAAAAATTGGAACCATTTTTATAATACTTCTAATTCTATCACCTTTCTCAAAAATCGATTTCTTGACAAACATAATATGTGCATTTTGAATTTCATTAATTCATCAATATGGCCTTCTATAAAACAGTCCATCACTAGTATTATGAATACTCCCAGATGGATGGTCTCTAGAGACCCCTTTAAGAAATTATGGTTGGATATTTGGACGAACATTACTTTAATTTCAATGATATCTACTGCTCAATCCCATAACAGTACCAAGTGATCTATTAGGGAAATGATAAGCTCTCAACATGACCATCTCCCTGATTCTATTCTAAATACCATTGAAAACTACACTTCCTCTTGCATGAATGTTTTTTTTAAATTGGGAACCCACTCACACAAGAATTATTAACTCGAAGAATTTGTAAAATCATTATTTTTGTAGCATTGAAAGTGATAAAAATTGGATAAAACATTTCATAAAACCTTGGATAAATAGTTTAAGATTCAATCTCATCAGGCGCCTATCCCACAACAGAGTTCCCAATGAGATTGGTCTACAATCTTTTAGGATCCAACTTTTTTATATGTGAAAAATATGAAATCAATATAGAGAATATTCCAACCACCTCTTCCTTTATTGTGAAACCGCTTCTACTATTTGGAACAATATTCTTGAAATTGTTGACTGGAGATGGGTACTTCATGACTTCTTCAAAAACCAACTAATTAATGGTGTAGAAATAGAATGCACTCAAAAAATCTAGATCCTTTTCCTTACTGCAGTTGTTGAGCTCCACTGTTTGATCTGGAATGATTAGAATGATATTATTTATAAAACTTACTCACTCAATCATAATATAGGTCAGATGTGGATCCTTATTGATATACATGAATCTACTTTGATGCAGAAGGGACATTTCCAAAAAATAGAGCATGATTGTAGAATCCTAAGATGTCTACAGATTAGTGGTCATTTCGGTCAACCTTGTTGCACCTTAGATGTCTTTTAGAGATATTATCATCCTGGATAAATCAAAATCAATATTGATTGCGCCTGAAATTGCAATCTGGAACCTGATGTGTGTGGTGTTGTCTTCAGGAATCACCTCACTTAGATCCCTGGATGTTTCATTGGTGGTTGTGGAATTTCCACCTATCTTGAATCTAAAATGATGATTTTGATACATGTGAGTTTATTTTCCAAGCTCCTTGGTTGGAACAACATCTGGATTAAATGTGACTCGATGACCATCGTGCAAGCGATTCAGAATGGAATAACACATCTCACTTGGCCAATTACTACACACTAGATGGAATGCACTCGTTCTCTCATCAAGCTTAACTATTACATCACACATATTTATCGAGAGGAAAACATAGTTTCATATGGCTTGGCCAAGATAGAAGTAAATCAAGACATCACTTGGTTTGAAGACCTCCCCATTGCTCTTATTTCCTTACATGTAAATGATTGTAATATGATCCTGTATTTTAGACTCCTATAAACATATTTTTTTAAAAAATTGTTCTTTGAACCTTTTGGGCCTAGGCATCACCTTCTACACTAAGATGAATTCCCATGTAAATATATTATAAAAATAATTTATGTTGAATTGTTGATGTTTTAGGTGTTGGAAATCAATAATCATGTTGATGAAGTATTTTGATCAGTGTAACTATAGTTACCGAACAATGGATCTTTTAAGGAATATTCTGTAGTAGATTCTTTAAGGATTTCAAAGGATATATTAAATGGTACTAATGACTTCTATGGAAATCACACGATTGAGTAAAATAAAATTTTTGGAGATCTGATTTAGGTTTAGTTTACTATTGGCAATTAAAATTAGTTGATTTTATTGAATATAATGAGATTGATCAAAATCCTTTGATGTTAAAAAGTGATTTAATTACTAATGTTATTTTGGACTATTTTCCTTATATCCTTGTGAATATTATAGTATCAAGGTTAATATGAATATGATTATCGAATATGGTTTTCAATTATTTTGGAGTTAGGTAATTTTTTTTGTTTATTGGAGTAGGGTTATTTTTATTTGGGAAAATGGTGTGGACTAGCACCAATTGAAATGGTGTTCTATGATACAACTCAAAGCGCCATGTCAATTGGTGCTGATGGTTTTATTCACCACCCTTGTCCAATACCATCATTATATATATATATATATATATATATATATTATTATAATTGTAAACAAATAAATATATAATTTCATATATTAATGTTAAATATATTAATATTTATATATTTATATATAATTAACATTATATATACATATATTTAAAAATATGTATATATATAATTATATTTATTTATCATTGTAAATAAATATTTATATATAATAAAAAATATATTTAAAATGTATATATATATATATATTTAATAATTATAATTGTATAAATATATTTATATTTATTAATAATTATATTCAGAAATGTACTTATATCATTATAAATATATATTTATTTATAAATAAATATGTAATATTTCTAAACATATTATAAATTATAAATAAATATTTATAAATATGAATTTATTTTCATAAATTTAAAAATATAAAATATATCTATATAAAATAAATGTAATTACATATCTATCTCTATAAATAAATTTTTGTTATTATATAATATAAATATTTATTATGATTATAATAATTATATTACGAATAAAAAATATAATAAATGTATAATTATACATATTATAACTATATGATTATAAATATAATAAATGTATGATAAAAAGAAAATAAATATTTATATATTTACAATTATAAATTAATTATACTATTAATTATTAATATAATAAATATAAAAATTATAAATTTATAATTATAAATTAAATAAATATATAATCATAAATTTAATTAATATATAATTATAAATATAATAAATATAAATATAATAAATATAAGATTATAAAAATAACAATAATTATAATTATAAATTAATATATATAAATACAATCAGAAATATATATAATTATAAATATATATTTTTATAAAAATGAATTTACTTATATAAATAAATAAATAAATATATGTATATATAATTACAAATCTATCTCTATAACTATATATTTATAATTATATAATATATATAATTATATATTAATAAATATGTACATATTTATAATTGTATTTATTTTTATTTGCTAATATATAATTATATATTTATATATAAATAGCTAAATGTAAATATTTATAATTATGTTTTTTAATAATTTTAAATATATAGTTCTATAAATAAATTTATATTTATAAATGCATATTTGATAAAGATTGTGATAGCCTCTCTCTAGAGGAAATTTTATATCTCTTTCTATATATAGTGGTTATGATGGCTGGTGATGTAAGGTGAAAGGGGCGCAAGCCGAGGGTTGGTCGGTGTTGTTGTAGTTTGGAGTGTTGGTCGTTACACCAGTGATACCTCGGAGCAGGTGCGAACTGTTTGGGATGCCTGCGGGGACGAGTGGGGTCCGAACAACGGGATCCTTGAGAGGCAATTAGAAGCATTAGTGAGAGTGCGTCATGTTTCAGGGACCGCGCAGCGGGTGTGAGACCCCGACGGTGATGCGTTCTAGTGGATCTCGGAGGCAGCGTTGTCGATGATGAAAGTTGTTGGAGCTATCTATTATGTTTGTTATATTTTTTTATTGGGTCTTTGCTCGGATTTTTTTGTGGGTGGTGTTGACCTTCCATCTTGTTTTTGGTGGCGCATGGGCCACATTTATGTTTCATTCCCTGTTTAATTTTCTTAATAATTTTTTGGGAGTAGGTACCCTTGGATCCCAAAATTTCCCCGTAAATGCATATTTCTTAAACATAAAAAATATCCAGTAATAAATATAAAAAATTTAAAATCATAAATACAATAAATACAATAAATATATAAATTTAATAAATATATAAATATAATAAATATAACAAATATATTTATTATATTTATTATATTTATAACTATATAAATATTAATTTATAATTAATTTTATACTCTTATATATATATATATTAAATAAATATATCCATATTTATGTATTTAAACTTAGAAATAAATATATACACATTTATATACTAAAAATTATAAATAAATATGAATATAAATTTATATTTACAATTATACATAAAAATAATTATAAATAAAAATAAATCATAAATATATACATATTTATAAATATATATAGATAAATATATATACATTTTTATTTTAGATAATTATAAATACTTATTTATAGAGATAGATTTTTAATTATATTTGAAATTTATATATTATATACATACATAATTTTTTTATTATTATATTGTAATAATATTTTTGATTATATATTTATTTATAGAATATATGTATATAAATATAAAATTATTTAAATAAATATAAATTAAAAATAATTATATTTATATTTATATATATTCAACTACATATATAAATATATATTTATATGTTAACAACTATAAATAAATACAATTATAAATATATTCTTATTTATAATTATAGATATATATTTATAATTATATATTTATTATATTTATCATTATATATACTTTATATTTATAATTATAAATTTATTATATTTAAATAAATTATATTAATAATTTTTAATATAATTAATATATAATTGTAAATATATAAATATTTATTTTATACTTATCATATATTTGTTATATTTATAATTATATATTTATTATATTAAAAAATATATACATTTTTTATTTTTTATATTTATAAATATTTGTTGTATTCATAACAAATATTTCTATTATGTAACTATAAATATTTAATTATAGAGATAGATTTATAATTGTATTATATATATATATATATATATTAAAATTTATAAAAATGAATTCATATTTATAACTATTTATTTATAATTCATTATATGTTTCAAAATATTATAAATTTATTTGTAAATAAACATATATTTATAACAATATAAATATATTTCTAAATCAGTTTTTAAGTAAATATAAATATATTTATACAAATATCACTTATAAAATATATTAATATATACATTTTAAATATATTTTCAATTATATATAAATATGTATTTATAATTATAAATAAATATAATTATGTATACACAAACACACACACAGATATACATATATAATTTTATATATATATAATTATAAATATATATATCATTAATATATGAAGTTATATATATTTATTTATAATTTTATATATAATAAAAGATGGTTGTGGGAGGGGGTGGCGAGAAAAAACCATCAATGCCAATTGACTTAGTGCTTCAGGTTTTATCTCAAAGTGCCACTTCAATTGGTGCTAGGGCAATCCATTTCCCCAAATAAAAAGAACTCTACCCCCATAAAATAAAAAACCTCTTATACTAAATTTTATGTGGGATAAACATTTAAGTTAAAACATTATTTCATTTGGAGGCTATTGAGGTTATTTGGGATATATTGTAGCGACTCGGGTTTTTGGTCCTGTCAGACATTGGAATATTTCTACGAAGAATTACAGAGCTAGGCGCGAAGATGGCGTGCGATTCCGAGGCCCGGTGTGCCCAGAATTAATTTTATAAAAATATTATGTATTTTTATACTATACACATGGAGGGGGTAAGATATCTCTTAAACGATAGCTCCGAATGGGAATCTGAGGGCACGGTTGCGTCCGGAACGTGTCGTTTACCCTAGGCGAGGTGTAAACATTGCAGGCACGGGCCTGCGATGAGAAACGCCACCAGGGGCGTTTTCGTAATTAAATGGAGATGTTAGTGTGCGAGCGTCGGCTCGAATAACTTCTGATCGGAGTCTTGGATGGAAAATCTGAGTCCGCCGTTGCATTCCGAACAGCGCGTTTACACTAGGGGTGACCTTACTTTTGTTCACATCGGGCGTCGGGTCCGAGGCTGGTTTGGCGCCGGCGGGCGGCTGATATAAATATCAGTCCCCCCCCCCATTATCGTTCCTCTCGACGTTCTTAGCCATTCTTCACCGTCGGTCTGCCGAATCGAGCAAACGAAGCACCCACGAGCTCAGAATTCGACGGCGAACGTTACAGGAGCGTGCATCGGAAACTCTGGAGCGCATATCTAAGGCAGAACGTCGGCGTTTCGCCCGCGAGGTAGGCAGATTTGAGTTTTTACCCCCGATCCTGTTTTGCTGCATTTTTATGCAAATTGAAGTCGTAACAGTATAGATCGGGTCCTGAGGGTCATGTAGACCCCTCCGGATCGCAAAACGGACCATCGGGGTGCCCCCAGCGGTCCGCGGAAGATCCGCCAGCGGAGCCCGGTGGCCCGTGGCGAAGCAGCGACGGCCGACCGCCTAGCATGGCGGCGCGCGTCGGAGGGCCGCCGGCCAGGGCGGGCCGGCGGCGACGGCCGGTCTAGGCCGGCTGGCCCGGGCCGGTCCGACCTCTTTTCCCATACGGGGGTCTTTAAACCCCCGTATCATGCAAATCGGGAGCCGAATTCGCACGCCGTTTGCGGCGACGTGACCCTGACGACGAGGTGAACCCTACGGTGTGGGTTCGAGGGTTGAAATGTTTGGGATCGTGGCCCGGGAGCTAGAAACGTCGTAAAAAATAATAATATTTTATTATTTTACGACTTCGGTCCATTGTAACTTCTACCCAGAACGTCCGATTGACGTGCCGTTAGTGGCGTTGAGACCCTGATGGTACGACGGACTATTGGAGATGGTTTCTGGGTGTTGGGACTGAGAACGAGGTGCGGGACCCAGGAGGCCGGGTTTTGGCGTTTGCGGAGAAGCACAACTTTTTCACCAGGAGTCCGATTTTGGCGGATTAATAGTCGATCTTGTGTGTTTTTTCAAGAGGAACGCAATGGTGCATTCCATTCGATGAGTTTCGGAATCTAGGCATGGGCCCCACCCGATCTTGGCTTCGGTGAATAGTGCCTTTTTCACCAGGTGTCCGTTTCAGACGAGCGAGTAGTCGATTTCGCTTGTTTTTCCGAGGGGATCGCCGAGGTGTGATCCGCTCGATGGGTTTCAGGATCTTTGTGTGGGCTCCGCACGAGCTAGCTACGGTGAATAGTGCCTTTTTCACCGGTGCTCCGTTTCGGGTGAGTAAATAGCCTATCCTGCATGTTTTTTCGCGTGGAACACAATGGTGGCCTCAGTTTTGGCTTAGGAGGTGCACAGTGTGGCATTGTGGCAGGTCGCTCGGGCTAGCGTCATTTGGACCAGCAATGGTTGAGGGTTCTCCCTTGGTTCGTTCCTACGAGGGTTCGTGTGGCATCACAACCTTCGTATGGGTTTGTGATCCTCTCGATGGGATGTTTAAACTGTTAGAGTTGTGGTATCCCTCTGTTGGGCCTGGATTGGATCCTATAGCATCTTTACCCTAGATCGGGTTCTTGGTATTGCTGTGACCGCTTATTTATGGGCAGCGATCCCTTATCTAGCAGGTTAACCCCATAGGGTTTGTGGCATCATCAAAAATATGATCCCCTACACGGTGGGCCGTGCTCAGTAGGGTTGTGGCATCATCGGGTATACGATCCCCTACTCAGCATGTGGTTTATAGTAGTGTTGCGGTATCGTTGGTTATACTATCCCCTACTCAGCGCTTGGTGTTGGTAGTTTTGCGTTATCGTTGGTTATCCGATCACCTACTCAGCGCGTGGTTTCAGTAGGGTAGCGGCATCATTGGTTCGATCCCCTACATCGCGAGTTATACTAGATAGGGTTCCGGTATCGTCGTTACCACCTTTATATGGGCGATGATCCTCTATCTGAGTGTTGAGATTCTGTCGAGAGCTAGATCGGGTTGTGGTATCCCCCAACGGATCCTGGGTGTGATCCCCTATATGTGACAACTACGTATGCTAGATCGGGCCGTGGTATCCCCCAGCGGACCCTGGGAGTGATCCCCTATCTGTGAGCTACGTATACCAGAGTGGGTCTTGGTATCCCCTAGAGGACCCTAGCGGCGATCCCCTATCCGAGGAATTTGGTGGTTATGTTATTTTAGAGATGATTCTTCAGTGATGCTATCCGATGAGCGTGATATCTCATGTGAGCATCTGAGAGGTTTGTGAGAAACCCGATGGAGTGTATCTCTCGGATGAGTGTCATCTGGGATGACAGTGATCGTGTGGTGTACTCTCCTGGTTGTGGATGGTTGCTGGTGATTAGGTCGGTAACTGTTGTGGCTTTGTGGCATGATATGAGTATATCTGGATTGTTCAAGGTGTATGTATGGGCATACACCTGAGCTTAGGTGAGTTGACTAATTGTGTTTAGCCGAGGATGGTCACGAGATGGAGTTTCTCCCTCATCTGGGTTCCCTCTGGCTGGGTTGAGCGGATTGTTGCCTTTCAGTTGCTCCCTTGGGTTTTGGGTTTTTTGGGTGCCTACTAAGTCTGTTTATACTCATCCCTACACGGGCTTTTCCCGCACATTTCTGTGTCTTATGGAGACCACAAGACTTTCGACGGAGTCCCAGGAGGACCCGGAGTAGGCGGAGCTTAGTGAGCATGTTGACTGGGGTGTTTACCAGAGCTGTGCTGAGGAAGCATTTCGGCGGGTGTTTGTGGCAGCGTTCCCCTTCTTCAGAGCAGGTTGGACGTTCTTTTGTAGTTTTCTTTTGGTGGGCCCTTATAAAGACCCGCACTTATTTCATACATAATCTCGAATTTATTCAAGAAACCACTTCATTTTACATTGAGGATCTTTTCAAGTTTAGAGCTTTAGAGAATTAAGACAAAACATTCATAACATTACACATTGTTACATAGTGGATACCGTAAAATCAGTTTCCATTTTACTCAGAATATAAAACATTAAATCATAAAACAAGACTCCTTGACAATTATTCAACATTTAACATGTCTTCTTTCCTTGTATTACTCATCCATTAACCTGTGAAAAATAATTTAAAAACTTGGGATGAGCACAAAGGCTCATTAAGGTATGAAATAGAAGGAAATATCACATTAGTCCATGAATACACATGACGTAAGAAAACATTTTCAAAATACATGCTTTACACCCATAAAATTTTACTTTGTGTAACATGAGATTTACACAAGATCCACACAAACATAATTATAACCATAGAGTTATATTGGGGCATTACTTACATAATCTCATAACCATCTTGGCTACCTTAAAAATTTGTAACCCTCACGGCTACCTTACTTTGTGTAACCATCACAGTTACACTTGGAGTAACCATACGGCCGACCTCCAACTTACTCATAACCAATGCATTGGATGGAAATATAGGTCCCAACCTTCATTATAAACAATTCCCAATAATCAAAACATAATCATACAACATAAATAATAGCATAAAAACATTTCTTTTGAATATTGTAAAATAGAATTTTAAAAGAGGATTTTAGAAGAAAAGTCCCTTATAAACATCATATACTTGAAGTGAGGCTTAATAGAGTGGATGTAATATGTATATAATTTGTAAATACACATAATGAGACATAATATAAACAAAACCCATCACAAAAACAATTTAAATAGGACATAAATTATAAAGTAGAATGTTAACCCAAAAAATGGAAATCTGGTTAAGAATTCCCTTACCTTAGGCTTGTCTTACTTCAAAATTGTTAAAACCTCCTGTATAATGGTTAAAAGAGTGTTATTAGTATTTTACAGAAACATTTTCATATTTATAGCATATTATATGGTCATTTAATAACCTCATTTCACCCTTTATTTGTTAGTATTTTGTTCTTTGCATTATTTTGGGTGAGTTCTTTTGTGATTTTCACAATCGGTTCATGATGAGTCATTTTTGTTGATTGGAAGTGAAACTCCAGAATTGGAAAGGAGTAGTATTTAAATATTTTATGTACCATAAATTTTACCATTTATCACTTTGATTCTTTATATGACGATGATTAATAAGTTAAAACATTAATTATGTTCGTTTAGATCATTTAAGTGGTTCTTTGATAATTACAACTTCATTTAGTCTTATAAATTTTAATCATGAGTACAAAAGAATTCCAGAACCTTATATGAGTCATAAAACATATATTATAACCTGGTTCAACCATATAAATGGTTTCATGACCAGACTTGAAAGAATTAATGGGAATTGAAAATACATCGTCCACGATATTGGTAATTCGACACAAATGGAGAATGTTTTTTTGATTCTTTAAATAAGTGAGAGAGGATAGGAATAATGATTTTTAATTATCCATAAACATGAAAACATCCAGAATATACATGATTTTGGAGATTTCATGCCTCTTGGATAAGAGGGGGTGAAGAAAGAAGAGAAACGAATCATGAAATGAAGAAAACATGAGAAATTTCTTACAAAAAATCGGCAGCCTAACGACGCCTCTTAAAATTTCATAAAAACAAGATTGATGTGAGGAAACTAATATCTCATCATCATACAAACATTGGACAGTAAGGGGAAATATTTAATGAAATATCCCAACAAAAGACAAAGGGAAAGGAAGATAATAACATAAAATGGATGGAATGAATGAAAATGAAAGAGGATGTTTACCTCTTGATCTCTTCTCCTTGAGATCCTTCATAAGGTCTTTGATTTTGGTCTTTTGGTGAGACCAGAAGCTCTATGACGTGGGGAAGAAGATTGAGGAGGGAATTTGGCAGAAATTAGACAATGATCAAGGCTTGAGAGGTGTGGGAGGAAGAGGGGAGGGAGGGTGATATTTATAGTGGAGGAGGGGAGGTATTTTAGATTATTTTAATTATTATTATAATATTTTTATCAAGACTATGAATAATCTCAAATAAAGTGGCCTTAATTAGTGAAAATATCAAGTTAGTTCGAGGAAAGTTGCCTTTAATCACTTATGATGTCATAAATAGTTCATATTTACCGATAAATTATTATACGGTATTTTATCGTATTTCACTATTCACTGAAAATTCAAGAGTTTCAGAAAAATACCAAAAATTTACCCCAACCATTTTTCGATGTGTAGAATTCAAAAATGAACTCCATTTTTCAAAAATAATTTTCTAAATATTATTAATTAAATTTTTAAATAAGGTCACAGTTAATTCAAAAAATAACAATATTGAAGTGCAACTAGTTTCAGGTGACATTGGAAAATTAATTATGATCCCATTATCCTATTGCCATGGGAAAATAAAATAATATTATTATTTACTATTCATGAGTTCATATTACTATTCATATTACTATTCATAAGGGCATGTTACTATTCCCAAAAAAAAACAAGTTTGTTTAATCAGACTCTAAATAACATACTGAACCCAATTGTAGATGATAGTTTCTTAAAATTCAAATCATAGAAGAAATAAAATTATGTTTAAAGGATACTTATAAATATATACCTTAAACAAAATTTCAAGAATTTTCAATTTATTTTTAGAAAACCTTGGGATGTTACATTATCCCCACCTTCTTGAAATTGCGTCCTTGCAATTTTATTTACTTATTAAACAAGTGAGGGTACCTTGATCAAGGTGTCCACTCGGTTTCATCATCATCTTGTTCTCGTAGGTAGAAGTCCCATGCATTACAACAATGATTTAGAGATCCTTCAAAATAATTTGCTTCCTCCATCCTAATACACCTCATATAACATGGGTCATATGGGTGTTCACATAAAAACAGTTTTGGAAAATAATCATGTGTGACATATAATTCCAAAACATCTGATAAAACATGATTTCTATAAAATAGTCGCACCGAAATTGAGTTGAAACTTTCTATTATTGGTCCTTTTAAAATACCATAAGTATGTGATGTGAGAATATATTTTAAAAGCAAATATAAAAACGTTGCACAAGGGTCTCCTTCCTTAGCACCATTTTTGAAATCATAATATGCTTCAAATTCTTGTGATAAGGTAAACTATTTGAAAATACCTTGATAATATTTACCATTCTTGAAATTATGTGAATATTGTGAAAATTGTATTTGTCTAAAAACAACCCATGATCCACGATGATAAAGAGTTATAGAGGAGGTGTTTGATATCTCAAAAAACCGCTTGCAAGTGAGTTGTATGCTAGAAAAAGTTTCACAATCATCCGAAGATGACTTTGCAATAATTATTGCAAGCATGTCATCAGGAAGAGATAGGAATGTAGTTTGAGATCCTTCTCCTTCCATTCGTAACCGACTTTACTTGACCTGAAAAAAAAGTTTTAAAACAAGTATTTAACTGAAATAATAGAGATAGGGACTAATCACGTGTCTCACAAGAACTACTAATCCCTAAAGTTTTCTAAACCGACCTCTGATACCAACTATAAGGACCCACACTTATTTCATACATTATCTAGAATTTATTCAAGAAAACCCTTAATTTTACATTGAGGATCCTTTCAAGTTTAGAAATTTAGAGAATTAAGAAAAAGCATTCATAACATTACACATTGTTACATAGTGGATACCGTAAAATCAGTTTCCATTTTCCTCAGAATATAAAACATTAAAACATAAAAAAAGACTCCTTGACAATACTTCAACATTTAACATGTCTTACTTCCTTGAATTACTCATCCATTAACCAGTGAAAAATCATTTAAAAACTTGGGATGAGCACAAAAGCTCAGTAAGGTATGAAAAAGAAGGAAATATCACATTAGTCCATGAATATGCATGACGTAAGAAAACATTTTCAAAATACATGCTTTACACCCATAAAATCTTACTTTGTGTAACATGATATTTAAAAAAGATCCACACAAACATAATTATAATCATAGAGGTATATTGGGGCATTACTTACAAAATCTCGTAACCATCTTGGCTGCCTTAAAAATTTGTAACCCTCACGGCTACCTTACTTTGTGTAACCATCACAGTTACACTTGGAGTAACCATACGGCCGACCTCCAACTTACTCATACCCAATGCATTGGAATGAAATATAGGTCCCACCCTTCATTATAAACAATGACCAATAACCAAAACATAATCATACAACATTAATAAAAGCATAAAAACATTTCTTTTGAATATTGTAAAATAGAATTTTAAAAGAGGATTTTAGAAGAAAAGTCCCTTATAAACATAATATACTTGAAGTGAGGCTTAATAGAGTGGATTTAATAAGTATATACTCTTTAAAGAATCATAATGAGACATAATATAAACAAAACCCATCACACAAACAATTTAAATAGCACATAAATTATAAACTTGAATGTTAACCCAAAGAATGGAAATCGGGTTAAGAATTCCATTACCTTAGGCTTGTCTTACTTCAAAATTGTTTAAACCTCCTGTATAATGGTTAAAAGAGTGTTATTAGTATTTTACAGAAACATTTTCATGTTTATAACATCTTATATGGTCATTTAATAACCTCAATTTACCCCTTATTTGATAGTATTTTGTTCATTGCATTATTTTGGGTGAGTTCTTTTGTGATTTTCACAATCGGTTCATGATGAGTCATTCTTGTTGATTGGAAGTGAAACTCTAGAATTGGAAAGGAGTAGTATTTAAATATTTTAAGTACCATAAATTTTACCATTTATCACTTTGATTCTTTATATGATGATGATTAATAAGTTAAAACATTAATTATGTTTGTTTAGATCATTTAAGTGGTTCTTTGATAATTACAACTTCATTTAGTCTTATAAATTTGAATCATGAGTAAAAAAAAATTCTAGAACCTTATATGAGTCATAAAACATATATTATAACCTGGTTCAACCATATAAATGGTTTCATGACCAGACTTGAAAGAATTAATGGGAAATGAAAATACATCGTCCACGATATCAGTAATTCGACACAAATGGACAATGTTTTTTTGATTCCTTAAATAAGTGAGAGAGGATAGGAATACTGATTTTTAATTTTCCATAAACATGAAAAAATCCAGAATATACATGATTCTGGAGATTTCATGCCTCTTGGATAAGAGGGGGTGATGAAATAAGAGAAACGAATCATGAAATGAAGAAAACATGAGAAATTTCTTACAAAAATTCGGCAGCCTAACAGCGCCTCTTAAAATTTCATAAAAACAAGATTGATGAGAGTAATGGAATATATCATCATCATACAAACATTGGACAGTAAGGGGAAATATTTAATGAAATATCCCAACAAAAGACAGAGGGAAAGGAAGAGAATAACATAAAATGGAAGGAAAGAATGAAAATGAAAGAGGATGTTTACCTCTTGATCTCTTCTCCTTGAGATCCTTCTTAAGGGCATTGATTTTGGTCTTTTGGTGAGACCAGAAGCTCTAGGAAGTGGGGAAGAAGATTGAGGAGGGAATTTGGCAGAAATTAGACAATGATCAAGGCTTGAGAGGTGTGGTAGGAAGAGGGGAGTGAGGGTGATATTTATAGTGGAGGAGGGGAGGTATTTTAGATTATTTTAGTTATTATTATAATATTTTTATCAATACTATGAATAATCTCAAATCAAGTGGCCTTAATTAGTGAAAATATCAAGTGTGTTCGAAGAAAGTGTCCTTTAATCACTTATGATGTCATAAATAGTGCATATTTACCGATAAATTTATTATACGGTATTTTATCGTATTTCACTATTCACCGAAAATTCAAGAGTTTCAGAAAAATACCAAAAATTTACCCCAACCATTTTTCGATGTGTAGAATTCAAAAATGAACTCCATTTTTCAAAAATAATTTCCTAAATATTATTAATTTAATTTTTAAATAAGGTCACAGTTAATTCGAAAATTAACAATATTGAAGTGCAACTAGTTTCATGTGACATTGGAAAATTAATTATGATCCCATTATCCTATTTCCATGGGAAAGTAAAATAATAATATTATTTACTATTCATGAGGTCATATTACTATTCATATTACTATTCATATTACTATTCATAAGGGCATGTTACTATTCACCAAAAAAACAAGTTTGTTTCATCAGACTCTAAATAACATACTGAACCCAATTGTAGATGAGAGTTTCTTGAAATTCAAATCATAGAAGAAATAAAATTATGTTTAAAGGATACTTATAAATATATACCTTAAACAAAATTTCAAGCATTTTCAATTTATTTTTAGAAAACCTTGAGATGTTACAGCCCTAGTTTGGACTTTTGTACTTCTGCTATACTTGGGATTGGGATAGATGTATGCATGAATTTACTTTTTAGTTTCTATATCTCTGCACTGTTTCCTTGTGGTGATTGTGGGTGTGTGTGTGTACAGGTACCTTGGGGTAATGCGTCCCATGTGTGTGATAGCCTACTCGGCGCTGGTCTCCAGCCCCTGGCCTATTAGAGGTGGGCTTGGGGAGTCGCGGCTCGAGCCCCTTTGGGACGGGTCTTGACAGAGTGGTATCATAGTAGGTACCACCTTTGGGATCTCAAAGCGTAGCTTGTCTAGCGGGAGTTTGGTTTGGGTTGCATAGCGGCAGTGTTAGGATGTTTCGAGTTCAGCTTTCAGGCCAGAGACTCCAGTGTTGGTGTGGAGGCCAATATATCCATACACCAGGACTCTGATAACCTGCCATTCAACTCGGGACATTCGTACGCTGGTCGCAGGGACATAATAATACATGCATCATATAAGACTGGGTTTTTGGATTTTCCTTGTCCTTCTTGAGGCAGATCTCCATATATACTCTTTGACTGTGGTGCGTCTTGAATGTATTTCAGGATGCCTCCATGAAAATAGCCAGCGAGGGTTCCGCATTAAGATTGTGCTGATGACCCTCCCCGTGTAGAGGCTGTGGAGAAGGGTACAGGTTCTGAGGTTGCACCTCCAAGTGGTCTGCCAATTGAGCCACCACCTGTCGAGCAGCTGGTTGTGCCGGCGGTGCAGGACGAGGTTGTGCACAGGCTGAGTGCGCTGCACGAGTTCCAGAGGCAGCGACCTCTGAGATTCCAGGGTGATCACGACCCCCAGGCAGCTGATAAAAGGCTTGAGGCAGTCACCCACGTTTTCCGCCTAGTGAGGACACCTCCAGATCAGATGGTGGTCCTAGCAACGAGCCTTCTGCATGGTTCTGCTGGGAGATGGTGGAGTTTGGTGACACAGTCCCATGACGAGGAGACACTCACGTGGGAAGAGTTTGAGTGGCTCTTCATGGAGGAGTTATATCCGGTAATGATGAGGTCAGTGCGGATCTAAGAGCTTCTGCAGCTTCGACAGGAGAGCATGACTATGTCGGAGTACTCAGCGAGGTTTACAGACCTGTCGCGCTACTACCTGGATATGGTTTGAGACCCATTATTTAGGGCTCGGATGTTCGAGCAGGGCTTACGCAGGGACATCCGAGAAGGTGTGGTTTCCTTGTGCCTGCCCACCTATGCTGGAGTGCTGGAGAGAGCGTTGGTGGTGGAGAGTTTTCTGACTGAGCAGATTCCCCCTGTTAGTGCTGGGCACTCGAGAGTTGAGAGTTTGTCATTCAGATCTACATTTGGTAGCCGAAGACAGACTCAGGGGTCTGGACGTGGCCGACGTTTCAGGAGGCGACCCCAGGATGTTGGATCTGAGCCTCAGGCCTCACAGGGCTCGATGCCAGTTTTGGTCAGCCGCAGGAGAGGCGGTGTTACACTTGCGATGGTCTGGGACATCATGCTAGAGATTGTCCGACCCGACGTGCTGCTGAGAGGGAGCCGGTTGATGGACCGCCTTGGCAGAGGCAGCATCTCGAGCAAGGAGGTCCGTACGGCGGCGGACGTGGCGCCAGAGCTGGTGCAGTGGGAGGCGGTGGTAGGCAGTACCAGTTTCCAACACCCCCACCCCCAGGTGGTCCACGCCATGCTCAGGGAACTGGTGACCGAGGGCGAGGACAACTGAATGCCCTGGAGGCTATCGACCCAGAGGCACCGCAGATGGATAGAGGTACGCCTTGTGTCTTTTCTACTTACTGAAGTAGTTTGATAGACACTGTTTAGTGGTACCCTCCTTTTTGTTTCTTGAAAGAGTTTTGTTCAGGGGTTGGTAGGACCCCGTGTGGGTGTTGTTCGACATGCTTTGAATGCGTGAGGAGGAGCGATCCTTCCCCCATTGAGACACGTTTTTTTTATGCGATTAAAAATGTGCGGGTGAGTTAGTGCCGCCCAAAGTGGATAGTATTGAGGTGTGGCCGATAAGTCCCTCCGACTTATATGTTCATTCATGGGTGTTTGTTGGTGAGCTCGCTGGTGTGTGAGACCCAGTTGAGAGTCAAGTCTCTTTCCTTGTGCTCAGAGCATTTAAGGGACGAAAAGTTATAAGGGAGGGGGGAGGATTTAGCGACTCAGGTTTTTTATCCTGTCAGACTTTGGAATATTTCTACGAATAAATCCAGAGCTAGGCGCGAAGACGACTTGAGATTCTGAGGCCCGGTGTGCCCAGAATTAATTTTATAAAAATATTATGTATTTTTATACTATGCACGTGGTGGGGGTGTGATAACTCTTAAAAGGTAGCTCAAAACTGGAATCTGGGTGTACGGTTGCGTCCGGAACGTGCCGTTTACCCTAGGCGAGGTGTAAACTTTGCGGGCGCGGGCCTGCGGTGAGAAACGCCACCAGGGGCGTTTTCGTAATTAAATGGCGAAGTTAGTGTGCGAGCGTCGGCTCGAATAACTTCTGATCGGAGTCTTGGATGGAAAATCTAAGTCCGTGGTTGCATTCAGAATGGCGTGTTTACCCTAGGGGTGACCTTAATTTTGTTTTCATCGGGCGCCGGGTCCGAGGCGGGGTTGGCGCCGGCGGGCGGATGATATAAATATCAGCGCCCCGCCTTTATCGTTCCTCTCGACGTGCTTTGTCGTTCCTCGCCTCCGCTCCACCGAATCGAGCAAACGAAGCACCCACGAGCTCGGAAATCGACGAATAACATTCCAGGAGCGTGCAGAAGAAGCTCTGGAGCGTGGATCTAAGGCAGAACGTCGGCGCTTCACCAGCGAGGTAGGAGGATTTGAGTTTTAACCCCTGATCGTGCTTTTGCTGCGTTTTTCTGAAAATTGAAGCCGTAGCAGTGTAGATCATGTACCGAGGGTCGTGTAGACACCTCCAGATCGCAAAATGGACCACCGAGGTGCCCCTGGCAGTCCTTGGCAGAGCCGCGGCGGCTCGCCGGTAGTGTGCGGCGGAGGGCCGCCGGCCAGGGCGAGCCGGCGGCGGCGGCCGGTCCAGGCCGGTGCGGCCTCTTTTACCATACAGGGGTCTTTAAACCCCTGAATCTTGCAAACTGGGAGACAGATTCGCGCGCCATTTCCAGCGACGTGACCCTGACAATGAGGCGAACCCTTCGGTGTGGGTTCAAGGGTTTAATGGTTTGGGATCGTGGCCCGGGAGCTAGAAACGGCGTAAAAAATAATATTATTTTATTATTTTACGACTTCGTGCCATTATAACTTCCACCCAGAGTATCCGATTGACGTGCTATCAGTGGCGTTGAGACCCTGATGGTACGACAGACTATTTGAGATGGTTTCCAGGTGTTGGGACTGAGAACGGGGTGCGGGCCCCATGAGGCCAGGTTTTGGCGTTTGTGGAGAAACATAGATTTTTGCACCAGGAGTCAGATTTTGGCAGATGAATAGTCAATCCTGTGTGTTTTTCCGAGTGGAACACAATGGTGCGTTCTGTTCGATGAGTTTCAGAATCCAGGCATGGGCCCCACCCGAGCTGGGCTTCGGTGAATCGTGCCTTTTTCACCGGGTGTCCGTTTCGGACGAGCGAGTAGTCGATTCCGCTTGTTTTTTCGAGGGGATTGTTGTGGTGTGATCCACTCGATGGGTTTCAGGATAGTTGTGTGGGCCCCACACGAGCTAGCTACGGTGAATAATTCCTTTTTCACCGGTGCTCCGTTTCGGGCGAGTAAACAGCCTATCCTGCGTGTTTTTCAACATGGAACGCGATGGTGGCCTCGGTTTTGGCTTAGGAGGTGCGTAGTGTGGCATTGTGGCGGGTCCCTCAGGCTAGCGATGTTTGGACCAGCAATGGATGAGGGCTCTCCCTTGGTACGTTCCTACGAGGGTTCGTGTGGAATCACAACCTTCATATGGGTTTGTGATCCTCTCGATGGGATGTTTAAACTGTTAGAGTTGTGGTATCCCTCAAGTGGGCCCGGAGTGGATCCTCTAGAATCTTTACCCTATATCGGGTTCTTGGTATCACTGTGACCGCTTATTTACGGGCAGCGATCCACTTTCTAGCAGGTTAACCCCGCAGGGTTTGTGGCATCATCGGAAATATGATCCCCTATGCGGTGGGCCGTGCTCAGTAGGGTTGTGGCATCGTCGGGTATACGATCCCCTACTCAGTATGTGGTTTATAGTAGGGTTGTGGTATCATTGGTTATACGATCCCCTACTCAGTGCTTGGTGTCGGTAGGTTTGCGGTATCTTTGGTTATGCGATCCCCTACTCAGCGCGTGGTTTCGGTAGGGTTGTGGCATCGTCGGTTCGATCCCCTACATCGCGAGTTATACCAGATAGGGTTCTAGTATCGTCGTGACCACCTTTATAAGGGTAATGATCCTCTATCTGAGTGTTGAGCTTCTGTCGAGTGCCAGATCGGGTTGTGGTATCCTTCAGTGGATCCTGGGTGTGATCCCCTATCTGTGAGAACTACGTATGCTAGATCAGGTCGTGGTATCCCCCAGCGGACCCTGGGAGTGATCCTCTATATATGATCTACGTATACCAGTGTGGGTCTTGGTATCCCCCTAGCGGACCCTAGCAGTGATCCCCTATCCGAGGAGTATGGTGGTCATGTTGTTTCCGCGATGATTACTCAGTGATGCTATCCGACAAGCATGATCTGTCGGATGAGCGTCTGAGAGGTTTGTGAGAAACTCGATGGAGTGTATCTCTCGGATGAGTGTCATCTGGGATGACAGTGATCATGTGGTGTACTCTCCTGGTTGGGGACGGTTGCTGGTGACGAGGTCGGTACCTCTTGTGGATTTGTGGCGTGATATGAGTATATTTGGATTGTTCAAGGTGTGTGTATGGGCATACACCTGAGTTGAGCTGAGTTGACTAATTGTGTTTAGCCGAGGATGGTCACGAGATAGAGTTTCTCTCTCTTCTAGGTTCCCTCTAGCTGGGTTGAGCGGACTGTTGCCTTTCAGTTGCTCCCTTGGGTTTTGGGTTTTTGGGGTGCCTACTGAGTATGTTTATAGTCACCCCTGCATGGGCTTTCCTACGCATGTTTGTCTCTTGTGCAGACCACAGGCCTTTCGACAGAGTCCCAAGAGGACCCGGAGTAGGCAGAGCTTAGTGAGCGTGTTGACCGGGGTGTTTACCGGAGCTGTGCCGAGGGAGCTTTCCGGCGGGTGTTTGTGGCAGCGTTCCCCTTCTTCAGAGAAGGTTGGACGCGCTTTCGTAATTTTGTTTTGGTGGGCTCTGTTTTGCCCTTTTGTACTTCTGCTGTACTCTAGTTTGGGATAGATGTATGCATGCATTTACTTTTCAGTTTCTATATCTCTGCACTGTTTCATGGAGGTGTTTGTCGGTGCGTGTGTACAGGTACCTTAGGTTAATGCCTCCCATGTGTGGGATAGCCTACTCGGTGCTTGTCTCCAGCCCCTTGCCTATTGGAGGCGGGCTTGGGGAGTCGCGACTCGAGCCCCGTTGGGTCGGGTCGTGACATATATGGTTAAATATGTAATTAATGGTGTATATTACACCATTTTTATTACTGTTGAATTTTCAAGATTGATATATTGATATTAAATGTGTTTATTATATTACATTTTGATAGAAATGTATTTTAAGAAAGATAGAAGAAATATATTTTTACACCTAATTGAATATTATGATATGATAAAAGTGTATTTTCGTGAATTTTTCATAAAAAATAAAATTGTGTATTAATTCATTAGAGTAATAGGTGAAGTAAAAATTTATTGAAGAATAATGAAAGAATGAAATTTTCTTATGTAATAAAATATTATCAAGTAAGAATAATTTATTTTATTCTCTATATTGATAGAAAAATAATCCTCCTCATACATGAAAAGGACCATTAATAAAAATGTTATCCTCTTACCATCATATAGGACTTATCAATCGTATTTTAATTCATTACAGACTTATGGTTTTATAGTATTCAACTTTTTCTTGACCATTCACTTTCTTATGATCAATGATCCATATCACTCTCCATAATTTTTTACATCTCTCTTAGATAATTATATTTTTAATTCATACTGATTTTTTCATATGTGGAAAGCTAGTTATGTGATGACCAACATATTTCATTTTCCATCTTTTTAAAAGGATGTTTTATAAACCCCTTTAATGATACAAGTTTTCAACAAATGAATTTTCAAATGCCCAACCATTTATTACTACGAACATGTTCAGATTATGAGGAGACAATTTATTAAATAGGGTTATAATGTCACAACCCGATAACTTAGAATATAATTGTCTTTAAATAAAGTTTATTCCTTCGATATCTAGTGTTACATGCAACAATGAATTTAAAAGAAACACAATTTAATATTAAAATAATATTATTTCAACACTATTGATAAAACCTAGATGATAAATTGGTGGAAATGAGTAGTATTAACTATGTTATGAAATTATTTATATAAATGTACTAATAAATATAAATTACTAAAATATTATTAATAATTAATCACTTCACTTTAGTAATGTTATTTTATTCTCTATAAAAATCTATTTCCTTCCAAAATGTTATTTATTTATTTTATGATAAAACATTGTAATAAATTTATAGGACATTTAGAACATTTATATTATAAATAGAATTTTTTTTTAAAATTCTTTATATTGATATTAATATAGGTTAATTGTTTGGGTATGGTTTGGAAAATATTTTTTTTAATGAAAAGTGAGAAATACATATTTCTGGGAAAACTATCCTTTTCTTTTTAATAAATTAAGTGCTTTAAAAGTACCATTATTATTTAATATTTTTTAATTGTAAAAAATTAATATTTATCTATATTATATAACATTATTTTCCCTTAAAAATCATTATTCTATATTTTAATATAAATTTATTCTTGATCATTAAAAAACATTTTTTCTATAATCTGTTTCCATGTGCATAATACTTCTCCATTTTAAGTAATTAAAATAACCAATAATGAAATATGATTAAAAAGAAATTAATATATACTATATGAATAAATAAAAATTAAGGTTAATTTAATTACGTTAACTTCTCATATAGTTATTAAAAGACTATCTTATGATTAAAAATGCATTTGTTGAAAAATTGTTTTTCGACGCGTCAATGGGTTTAATTTTTAATAAAATTATACCACTTATGAGAATCGAATATGATAAAATTAATTCCATATTTGGAATAAACATATTTTATTTTATATAATATGTTCATCATAAGTTTTGTATATAAATATTACTAAAAATAATAAATAAATCATTACTATAGTAAACAATTTATATGGGTAAATGACAATAACATTTACGGTAAAGAGGATAACATGTTAACAAATTATATTGAATTTTATAGATTTTTATTAGAATTAAATATCCTTTTATAATTATGTTTTTAATTTTTGATTCACAATCCATGAGATTATAGATACCCTATCCTTTTACATATAACATTACATGATTTTAAGCATAATTATAAATCATAGTACAAGCCAAAGATCATAAAATCTTGTGTCGTGGGAGACTGGGTACATAATAAAAAATTATAAAAACAAAATTTCATTTATACTCCATAATGTGCTCCTATATTCCACTATGCTCATAAAAAATTATTGGATAACATGGGGATAACATGAAAAAAGGGATGAGCTAAAATCCCAATAAGGGAAAAACCATAAGAACAAAGCATTATCTCATGGGATAGAAGGCACGACATGATGATATAACAAGACATGTAACATATCAAATCATACCATATCAATAAGGGTTAATTTAAACATGGAATAATAGAAAGGTTCAAAAAACATAAAACATGAAATTAGTACGATACAAGGCTAAACTCCAAGAATATTTATCATAGTAGAAAAAGTTACGGATAACTACTAGGACTGTTGCATATAGTTGCAAAAGCCAAGGCTAACTTCCATGACCATCGCATATAACGCCTCATCGAACTCCACATTACCAAATTAATTGGAGTGCTATCTAGATACACCCCTATAATCATTTCATGAAAATGTTTTTCACATAAAAAATCATACATAATCAATCTTACAAAAACATATTGGTTACACATGGAATGAATTGGGTATAATAATCATGACACAAAGCATTAAATATGAGTCTAACACAAATGTGTCCATGATAGAATGAAGATAAATTCTGCATGGAAATTCATAAGGGAAAATTTAAATGTATCATGGTTAGTTATTTCAAGTATAAGTGACAACATGTAAGAAAAGTATTCAAGAAACATTGGAATAAAAACATTTTTGAGCCATTTTATGGAAAATACTATAGAGCCTTTAAAATAGAAAAGTGAACAATACTTTATACATAACTAGAAGTAAACCAGTATGGTTTTAAACATAAAAATTATTTATTTATAATGAAAATGGTTGATTAAAATAGAAGATATAGTGCACATGAAGTTGTTTAAGACTTCGGGAATCCCCATCAAGACGTGTTTTCTTATCGGGATGTATTGTAGAGTGAATCACTTAAAAACATGTATATCCCCGAAAGAGAATGGCGAGAGGAACATGTTACATGAGTTTGGACCATCACATAGAATTTATAAGGTGAACATAAGAATAATTGGTTACCTCATTAAGGTAAATAAAATATATTGAACCCAAATGAATAAAGGAGGTTCGGGTTGAATCCCTCATAGAATATAGGCATGGTATCATGTTTACTTAAGAGGGATTAATGAGAGAGAAAGAGGTTTCTCATCATTTATACATCATGAGGATATTATGGGTGTGGTGTGTAATCATACCCCCTCATTAATAATTACACATAAAATGTAATAAAAGTGTTCAATATTTAATAAAAGTGAAATAGAGAGGATCCCTTACCATAAGTCTGATAGTGTTCTCCACATCATATCAATGACCTATTGAGTTTATCTCCTTAGAAAAACTCTTCAGGGAAGTGGTTTTTGTCTTTTGAAGAGACCAAATGATAATGTACATGGGGAGGGGGATTGAGGGTATATTTGGGATTAATATAGTCAAGTCATGAGGATTGATACGAGTGATGAGAAGAGGTAGGGGTTGTATTTATAGTGGAGTAGGGGAGGGTATTCATAATATTTCATTTCATATATTATTATTTTCTCTCAAGACATGAAATAGTGATGATACCATGATAGAAATAGTAATAATTTCATGTGAGTTAAAACCAAATAGGATTACATCAGCAGATCATCGTCAACGACTCAATAAATCCATTATTGAGTGTTTATCATAAATTATCATTTTTTACTATTCCTAAAAAATCATGTATTTTAGAAAAATCCTAAAAATTCACCTCAATTTTTTAATGTGAAAAATACATAAATAAACTATATTATTCAAAAATAATTTTCTAAATATTATTAATTTAAATCACAATTTATTCGAAAAACAGCAATTATAAAACATTTATTTTCTTATTCATAGATATAGGTATATTGTAATTCCACTTGAATCATATTTATATACTATAATTATTATGGTTATTATTCATTAGGGTATATCAAAATTCATATGTTCATGTTACTATTCATAAGGGTGGGTTACTATTCACTATAAAATTATGTTTGTTTTATTAGACTCCAAACATCTTACAGATCACAACCGTGTATGTCTGATTTTACAAATCTAAAACACTGATGTGTAAAAATTATGGTTAATGGTCCCATAGTACTTAGTAGTTCATTATGTTGTGATTTCATGTGATTATATGAAATATTTATAAGAAAGGAAGTTCATTTGAAAAACATTTGGTTGTTACATTCTTCCCCCCTTAAAAAATTTCAACCTCAAAATTGTGTTTTACATTCTAAGACATAAATATGTGAGGGTAATTATTCATTATTTCATCCTTTAGGTCCATGATTCATCTTCATACTTATGGTTCTTCTAGAGTACCATCACAAGGTGAGTAGTCTTGTTACATATAATTTTATCTCTATTATCCAAGATCATCACTGGAAAATCCTCGTAAGAAAGATCATCATCCAGCTATACCACCACTGAAAAGAGTACATGTGAAGGATCTAGTATGTACTTCCTTAATATGGATACATGAAAGACATCGTGTACGTTGGACATAGTATGTGGAAATGTCATTTGATATGCCAAAGCTCCAACTCGATCAAGGATATCGAAGGGGAAAATGTACCTAGGACATAACATTCATATTTCCCCAAACCACATGACATATTTCCACATAGATATTCATAGGAATACCATGTATCCAACATTGAATTGATTGTCTTGTTGGCGGTTGTCTACATAACTCTTCTTTCAACTATTGATTGCCTTGATATAGTGCCGAATGATTTTCTCCTTCTCCACCATTTCATCGAATTTTTTTTCCCTAGTATCTTATGCTCACTGACTTCATCCCAACACACTGGTGTTATGCACATTTTCCCATAATGGGACTCATATGGTTCCATTTGGATGCCCGAGTGGAAACAATTGATGTAGGATAATTAAACTAGTGCAAGATGTTGGTCCCATCCTTCGTTGATGTCCATAGAAAATTTTCTCAAAACATAATTTAGTGTTTGAATAGTTCACTAACATTGGCCATCAGTTTGAGGAAGATAAGTCGTACTGATGTTTAGTTTTTTGATTAGAGCATGTTGGACACTTTTCTTTAATTTCAAGTTGAATCTCGGATCACGATCAGATACAATAGATTGAGGTAATCCATGAATTATTACCACTTCTTTGATGAAAATCTTTGAAAGTTGATCCAATGAGAAGCCCTCTTGAATTGGGATAAAGTGTGTTTACTTTGTAAGATTATCCACAATGACTAATATAGCATTGTTTCCTCTGGATGTACCTAGAAGTCCAGAAAAAAATTTCATGGTGATGTTCTCCGACTTCCATGTTGGTATGGGTAGTGGTTTCCTCATCCACTTAGACTTCTATCTTTCGGCCTTCACTTGTTGACATAACAGTCCCTTTGATGTATAATCATCAATCTCCTTCTTCTTATTGTCCCACCAAATGTTCTCTCAGAGATCTGAATACATTTTTTTCTCCCATGGTAAACAGAGAAGGTATAGCTATGTGCGTCATTATAAATCTCCTTCTTTATCTCCAGATCAGATTTTACACATAATCATGACCCAAATCATACAACTACATACTTGTCATTTTTTAAATCTGATGATTTACTATTTCAAATCGCTTCCATCATTTTCTTAATTTCCAAATATTTTCTTTGAGCATCCTTTATTTTCTCCATGAAGGATTGTTGAGAAATAATTTGAGAAAGGATTTATGATGTTCATCCCATAATGATTATGATGTCCTTCCTTAGTCAATATAAGAATATTATATCTTTTTCCATTCTGATCATTGATAATGATGAAAGATAATTTCTTCCTAGAGAATCTTCCACCATATTTTTCTTACCTGTATGGTAGATGATTGAGAAAACATAATCCTTCACGAGCTATATCCACCTTCTCTAGCGCATTTTAAGATCATTTTGTGTGAATGTATATTTGAGATAGTTTCAGATAGTATATATCTCACACTTCTCCTCATAGAGATAATGATGCCATATTTTTAATGCAAAGATAAGTAAAAAAATCCAGATCATGCGTTATATAGTTTTTCTTGTTGATTTTCAACTTCCTTGAGGAATAGGCTATCACCATAACATTTTGCATCATCAAACTACCTAATCCATTCTTTGAAGCATCAATGTACACCACAAAGTGTTGTTAATTTACTAGGAGTGTGGGTAATGGAATAGTTATTAGCCTATTTTTCAAGTACTAAAAGTATTCTTCACGTTCTTAATTCTAGATAAACTCTACTCCCTTCTGTGTTTTATTTTTCATTGGGTTTGAAAATCGTGAACTGTTCTTCACACATAGTCGATAATAACTAGCTAGACCCCAAAATAATTGGATCTTCGTAACAGATGTTGGTGTATGCCACTTTTCAAATTCCTTTTCCTTGGAAAGGTCCACAGATATCTCATTACTCGTGATAACATGACACAATATTGATAATTCCTACATCAAGAAATCATGTTTATTTTACTTTTCATACAATGTCTTTATTTCGAATGTCTTTAACAAATTATTCAAATGCTCATCGTGTTACTCCTTTCCCTTTGAGTATATCATAATATCATCCATAAATACTACCAATGATTTTTCAAGGTAATCTCTAATGACTCTATTAATTACATTTGTGATAATTCCTAGAGAATTAGTGAGTCCTATGTGCATCATTATGAACTCATAGTGTTCATAACTCATTCGAAAGGAAGTCTTTTGAATATCTTCTATCCTCACCTTTAATTGATGATATCCAGACCGAAGGTCCACCTTATAGAATTAATTTTACCCACGATGTTGATCAAAATTTTCATCTATTTGAGGTAGGGGATACTTTTTCTTTATTTTGATTTTATAAAGCTCATGATAATAAATTTATAGGTGAATTGAACCATCAATCTTCTTGATGAAGTGGACTGGCGCTACCCATAATGATGCACTCAGGAATATAAAAACTTTATCTCGATTCTAATGTAGTTTCTTCTTCATCTCTACAGTGGCCATTCTATAAGGTTTCTTTGATATAGGAAGAGATCTATGAATAAGATAAATTGATAATTCAACCTCTCAGTGGGGAGGAAGACAATGAAACTCATCGGGAAATACATCAGTGTAATCCCTCAGGGTGGTTATTTCCTCAAGAATGGTTTTATCTTTTGTCTCAACTATTAGAGCTATACATGCATGCTCATAAGGAATTAATAATCACACCGAAGACAATGATTATAAAATAGATTCATCTTCCTCCTTACACTCGTAAAGAATTAGAGGATATGTTGATATGTGAAGAGTGATCCCCCTTTCATGGTAGTTGATGTTAGCTTTGTATAAAGATAGACAATCCATTCCCAGGATAGTGTTGAACCCCACAAAAGTAAGAATGATGAGATTTTATGGGAGGATACGTCAAAACAAATGTTAACTAGGGAGGAGTTATAAAACCTGGACACCACAGTTTCCTTATTCTCTATTATCATAGATAACTTATCCTTCAAATTTTGAGGTGGTGTTTGAATTATTTTACTATACTTGCATGATATGAACGAATGCATTAAACCAGAATCATATACTACATTTTATATTTTGGAATAAATAACTAGAGTACCTATCACCACATAATTGTATTCCTCCACCTCAGTAGTAGTGATATAATAAACCCTTCCTTGTTTCATTGGAGGTTTTGGTTAATTTCCTTTAATAACCCATTGATTAGGTAAATTGTTCGCATAATTACCATTCTCAATGGAATTGTAAAACTACACAACATGCTGAGTGTTGATATCAACTATACTTTCTTCTTTCACATTAACCGGATACTTCATATCCCATCAACTGTTTTTATCCATATGTTCCAACATTCTACATTTGAATCAATTCTTGGTTCCCTTTATAGAGATTCCAAGATTCTTCTTCCAACAATTTTACAAGTGGGATTGTCAATCTTCTTTCTATCGTGGGATTTGTTTGTTTATCAACAAATGTTGTTCTACATTTTTTTATTCTTTTCACTAGGCCCATGAGACCACTGAATTTCTCCAATCTCCATTTCAACATTGAGGTCACAACCGAGAATCACCTAATAACTTTTGATGTCTCAAATTTCTAATTCTTTTCATAGACTCAGCATTAGTTCTCTAAATAAGAAATCCACCATACATTTTCTATTCAGGAAGAAGACATAGGTGTACGTTCCTAGCCTTGTAATGTTTGTTTTATACACCCTGATGAACTCATATTCATTATGATTGAGTCTAAGGAACTATCTTTCTATCCTGATATGGAGGGTTTGAGGAGAATATTTATTAAAAAGTATCATCTTGAATTCCTCCCAATCCATAGAATCAATTTCTTCCTGGGTATTTGTAATATTGATATGTTTCCACCACTAAACATCTTCCCCATCAAAAAAAATAGACCAATAATATGACCTTATTTTCTTCTGTTCACTGTAGGATAGAGAACATCTTTTCAATGGAGATAGTCCACTATTCTGCAAGGAGGGGATTAGATGATCCAATACACATGGAAGGCATTTTCTGCAAGAGATATTCAACAGAAACATGTTCTTTCCTTGGAGGAGGAGGGTGTTACACATGATTCAAGTTATTATTCTTAACAGGAGATAGATGAGAAAGTACTGTCATGGAGTTCTGAGAACCCATTCCCATTTTATCAGGCATATTATTATACAAATCATCACATTCCCTATCACATTCATTATTGGAATGAGTTCTTATATTTCCTTCGATTAAAAAAGAAAAAGAATGTGCAATTAAATTTCTTGAATACATAGTTATTTAACATAAAATGAAACTATTGAACATAAAAGGATACCCTTGTAAAGGATAAGTATATCTAGAAATTTGATTCCTTAATTTTAAACCTTGTTTATCCTTGATCTCTTTCTTAACTTATATACTTATGGGAATTTTTAATCCTTTATTAATAGTTTATAATAATCTAATGAATTTACCAAAGAATATCCATAGTGAGTGTCAATACAAGGGTGACTTAATTACCGTTGTCGTCTACCAGGATTCCTTGGGTCAGGCCCGGAACTCCATGTTAGAGTTTTCAATCCTAGGTACATCTATTCCAGAGCTACCTCTACTTATTTGTATACCAACAAGGATGTATTTTATTGATAAACCACTTACTCTATACTTACGAAAATTTTGGAATGATTTCATTTACTTCATCTCATCCTTAAGGTTCTTACTAAATTCCTTTATTCCTAATCTCGAAAAATAACTAGACCATCCTCTAATACCAACTATAATGACCCTATACTTATACATATAAAATTAATTGATTTTAAGAAAAAATATACATCATAGTACAATCCAATAATCATAAAGTCTAGTGTCTTGGAACACTAGGTGCATAATCAAACATTACAATAACATTTTCTTATTTATACTCCATGATAATCTCTTATCTTTAATTTTTATCACACATCTTCATTGGAAAACCTAGGGAAAACATGGAAAAATTGATGATCTAAAATCATAGTAAAGTAATAACCATAAGAAAAATGATTTTTCTTATGAGATAGATGGCATTGTATGATTATATAAGAAGGCATGTAACATATAGAGTTATAACATTAAAAAAGGAATAATTTAAACATGGAATCATATAAATGTGGTGGAAACATAAAACATGGACATATTATGAGTCAAGAAGAACTTAAAATATTTTTTCCCATAGTAGGAAAAGATAAGGTTAACCACCAATACCGTTTCACATAGTAGCACAAGCCAAGGCTAACCGCCAAGACCGTCACAGAAAATGTCTCATGAGAATCAATTTTGCTAAATGAATTGTAGTGATATCTAGAGAAAACCATATTATAAATTCATGAATAAGTCTTCCAAATAAATAATCAGTCATAATCAATTTAACATAAACATAAGGGTTACCCGTGGACAAAATTGGGTACCATAATCATGACACAAAGCATAACAGATGGGCGTAACACAAAATTGTTCATAAAAGAATGGAATTAATGTATACATGGAAATTCATAAGGGAAAATATAGATGTATAATGGTTATTTATTTAAAGTATAAGTGACAACATGTATGAAAATTATACAAGAAACTCTGGCATAAAAACATTTTTGAGCGGGTTTAAGGAAAATACTATTGAGCTGTTAACATAGAAAAGGGAACAATCCTTTATACAAAACCAAAAGTAAACCCATAAGGTTTTAAAAATAAAAAGACTTATTTTATAATGAAAAAATGTGGATTTAAATAGAGGATATAGTGAACTTTAAAAAGGTTAATAATTTTGGAAGCTCCCTCAAAATCAGTTTTCTTATCGGGAAGTATTTTGGAGAGAATCACCTAAAAACAAGTATATCCATGAATGAGAATGATGAATGGAACATGTTACATGAGTTTGTAACAATAAAATTTAATTTATAATGAGAACATAATAAGAATAGATAAAATATTTTAGGTAAATGTAATGATCTATAAACTTGAAGGAATAAAAGTGAATCGGGAAGCATCCCTCACAGAATATCGGCATGGTATCGTTTTCACTTAAGATGGATTAATTAGAGAGAAAGGGGTTTATCATCATTTAAAAATCACGAGGACAATATGTGGGAGGTTAATAACAATACCCCATAATTATTAATTACACATAAAATGGAATAAAATAGAGTATAACCTTTAATGAATGTGAAATGGAGAGGATCCCTTACCTTACGTCCAATGGTGTTCTCCACTTGATTTCAATGATCTCTGATGTTTATCTCATTTTGAGAACCTCTTTGGGGAAGATGTGTTCATCATTTGAAGAGAAAAATAGAGGATGGACATGGGTAAGGGGTTGAGGATATATTTGGGAATAATGTAGGCAAGGAAAAAGTCTTGAGATGAGTGAAGAGAAGAGGTAATGAGGGGAGGTATTTATAATGGAGTAGAGGAGGGATTTCATAATATTTAATTCCTTAGTTTATTAATCTCTCTCAAGAAAAGAAAAAGTTATTATCACTTGACCAAAATATATTAATAATTTCATGTGTGTTCGAAACAATTGGTATTACCTCAGCAGATCATTATTAATGACTCAATAAATCTATTATTTAACATTTATTGTAAATTATCGTATTTTACTATTCATAAGAAATTCTTGTATTTTAGAAAAATTCAAAATATTCCCCCTAACCATTTTTTGATGTATACAATCCAAAAAATTAACTCCATTTTTCAAAAATATTTATCCAAATATGATTAATTTAAATTTTAACTAAAATCTCAATTTACACGAAAAATAACAATTTTAAAAAATGTATTTTCTTATTCCTAGATATAGGTATAACGTGCTTCCAATTGAATCTTATTTATAAACTATCATAGGTAATGTTATATATTTTTTAGGGTATATAACTATTCATATGTTTATGATACTATTTATAATGGTAGGTAACTATTCATCAAAAAAATTAAGTTTGTCCCATTAGACTCCAAACATCTTACTAATCGCAACTGTGTTTGTCAGATTATTGAAATTAAAAACAAGAAAGTTTAAAAATTATGTTTAAAGTCCACATAGTACATAATAGTTAATTGTGTTGTGAATTAATTTTATTATATTACATATTTATAAGAATGGAATTTCCATTGAAAAACATTGGGTCGTTACATAGAGTGACTCCAATTATCGAATAGTTTTGGTTATTTACATGAATTCCACTTCTCCTCCATTATAAAATAGAACCACCTATCCAATCATTTATACAAATTAAGAACAAATTTCTTTAGAAAATACTATCCCTATCACTTTTTTAATTCCCTCCAATAATCATTAAATTCTTTGTTTGATAAAAATCTAATATAAGAATTCATTATTTATAATCCTAAAGAGGTGGTCTAAAGAAGAGGTAATAGTCATCACCAAACTCTTTGTATTTTTTTTATTATTTCCCAACTTCAATTATTTCATTAAAATTAGAATATAATAATTGAATTATATCCTATATAAATATATTTATTTATTTTTATGTGATAATATTCACTCATATTCTCTTCCTTTAATTGGAAAATGAAACCATCATTAATCTGTACGACCAACCACCACTTTACGAACTGATATAATTTCATTTTCAAACTCAATTAATAATGATTTCAATAATTTTGGATTTAATTTTTATATAATATGATGCTGAAATTTTTAAAATTATAGAAATAACATATATCATATGGTTTCTTACATTATATTACATTGAAAATTATAACATTGTTCAAGTCTACGGCCGACTACCGTCCCACGAAGTGATGTGATTCATTTATTTTGACACAATATCACATGGATAATATATGTAAGTTTATTTCACTAAATAATATCATATTTATGATTTAAATTTCATTCTATAAATCCAAAATTACACTTACCTGCATTCCATCAGGAACGTTGAAAAAGGAAATGTTACTCAAATTTGAATACATTCTATAATGTCCATGATTGTAACCTTGTTAATTTTTCATAAACATCCTTCCTAAATGGTTTTGAAAGTATAATTTCTGTATTAAAATGATAATTATTTCATTATTATTATTATTAGGTTGAAGATTAATTAATAATCTATATTATCTTTTTCAACATAGTAGTGAGATTTTGGACATATGAGAAGAATGATGTCAAAATGTCCAACATGAACCAAAATCAATAATTAATTTAATATAAAATAGTAATCGATAAAATAAAAGGAATAATAACATTTAAAATTTTCTTTAAAAATTAAATAATTAAAATAATTTTTTTATTTTTGAATATAAATAACACATTTAATGAACCACTCTCAAGGGAATGGCTCTCTCTAAACACAAATTTGTTCATGTTATGGAGACTCTCTCTTTAACTTATTTTATCTCATTCATTAATATTGTATAATGCATATATATTAATTGTATATTTTTATTACATATATACCTAGAAAATTATACCTTCCTTCAATGGGGTATTACATTCCTTATGAATTTTTTTCAAATTCCTTCTTTATGAAATCTCTTTTGATTATGTTACGGGACAATATTTTGAAACCCATTTCATTTCATGAGGAATTTTTTTAATTACATTTGAATATTTAATTATATGAAATTAGTAATCATATATATGAAATGAATATGATGTGTGAACCCAAAATTAAATTTCCATTTTAAGTATTTTGTAATGTTTTAGTCCCACAGGATGTCTAGTAAAGATTTTGGAGTAAACTTAAGCAATTATGGGAATCTATACACCATATGATATTTTCTGTGTATTTAGACTTGGGTTATGCTTATTTAATAATATATGTAGTTTTAACATTCATATTGTTTTCATGGTTCCACAACAACATGATATTTTTATTATGATCCCATTGATTACACATTTGACTTCCCTTTTTTAATATCTTTTCATAACATTTAATCAGATGTTATGATTCTTTATCTTGTTTATTCCCTTATGATGATTTTAACATCCCCTATATTTCATGTGTTCCCCAACTTATCCTATATAGATTAAAGATATAAAACTTATATTAGTATCTCACTATAGAGAGTTAAACAAGGATTCCATGGTCTAGTTTCTTTTGATGTATTATGAACCTAGTATTACAAAGGAAATAAGCTCGTGATATTTTAAGTTTTACTATTTGATATTTATGGTTAATAATCATGTAATAATATATATCAAAGGCTTGGGAAACTATAATGTTAATATATTATTCTTACATTTAAATATTATTTACATCCCAAAATGTTTCTCATTTCTTAGGGGGAATCAAGAATAATTTTTTATCTTAAATGATCCTTTTATGCTCCATTATTCATTTGAATGGGAAATTTTCATTGTCCCACTTAATGATGAGGGTTTTCAACACGTTTTATTCAAAAGGATCAATTTTTTTCCATCCTATCAAAATATTTATTTTTACATACAAAATAAATTATTTTTTAATATATTTTATATCCATTTCAAGGATCATTTATCATATATTATTTTTAAATAAAAAATCGATCAAGTTGTTTTTGCATCATTTTTTTGATGAAATTATGTCTTGGTCATGTATACTTTATTAATAATTATTTTAAATGTGAAGGTTATCAAATAATTATAAATTTTCATTTTTCATATAAATTTCAATATTTATAGTATTTTTTATTTGGGGCTTGTTATGTAATTTTTTTTAAAATTAATATCATTCCCATCAAAATTTTTGTAACGTCCCGGTTCCGTAAGCCACCCAAAGGCACACCGTACCCGGTTGGTCAGATGGCCTCAAGTGCATTTCCCCGAACACCAGAGGCTATCGACTAGCAGCGAGGGCCTTGGTGTTATAGTGGGGAAACTATGCCCTCATTGGCAGAGTACATAGCAGAAATAAACAAATACATACAAGAGCAGAAGCAATAATAATGTCATAAAAAATAAATAGTAGAAGACTAGTAGAATAAACTGACGCACATATATAAAGTGATGCATGATACATATGTCTAGGAAAGCAGCAAAACAAATAAAAATGATTAAATTGAGTACTAAAACATGTACAAACGAAAATAGTAATCAGATCCTCATCATCACAGGCCTATGCTTGGTCTCGTGCTCTCCAGCTCCACAACATGTCATGTAGATGAAGTAGAAGGGAAAGTACCCTTGTCTATACATGGAACACTATAATCTGTTGGGGCCCAAAACCATGGACCAAACAGGGTGTGAGATTAATCCTAGTAGAAAACCACCACGAGATCTATGACGAACAGTCAATGAGTATATGGTAGGTAAAAGTACAGTAAACAGTAACAAGAAGGTACTCAACTATAAACAATCTAAAATTTCAATATCAAGAAACAAATAAACAAGAAGATACACATAAATAGGTAACCCTCTAGGTAGTACACTTAGTCTAACCCCTCTGGTTCTACCTAACAAGTACAAGCAACCCTCTGGGTAGTATACTCTTTCTAACCCCTCTGTATCAGCTTAAGCATAGACTCTCTGAGGAAGCACTCACAGTCAATTCCCCCTATAGTTTCGTATCGTAACTATAGGCTCTCTAGGGAAGCACTTATGCCACATTCCCTTTGTAGCCCACATCGAGGAACTACAGCCACTCCGAGGAAGATCTCAACGTCAATTTCCCCTATGGCCTCACATCGTAAAAATTATAAACACACTCTGGAGAAGCCCTCAACATCTATTCTCCCTATGGTTTATACACCAAGTTTTCAAGACCCAGTGTAAGTCAAGAAAGTGCAGCAGTGCATATCGTCCAAGGTTAACCTCAAGTACTACTTTGCTAGCATTCTACAGTATAACAACCTAATAATACAATAGTCAAACCATCCTACAAAACTAGGCATGGGAAAGTAAAAATCCTCCTAACAGGAAAACTATCCCCAAAGGTAAAAACAGAAAAAACATGCATGGGAAACATAGCCAAATAATTGAAATACACCCTATTCACAATCAATTATAATCTACTGAAGCATACAATCCTAACAGGAATACAATAAGGAAAAACGGTAAATGTTCAATACCCCATTCATAAGTATTGGGAAACTTTGGACATAAAACTCAAGGAATTTCAACAAAAAGGCACAAACCACCTAACTCTGTGTTTTCAAAATTATATTTGTAAAAATAGATGCTTGAATCACCCTAGAACACTGAATATCTACAAAAAAATATAAAAATTTCAAAAAATGATATCTCTCGAGAGAAGAGGAACCAGAATATGGTGCTCTAGGATAAAAGAGAACTCACTGATGTGATTCCAACACAAACGAAGATGTTCAATTCAGAGGATGGATGCAAACTTGGGGGATTTTCAAATATCCACAGCCGTAAAGAGCTCTCGGTCGAACAAGACCTAAAAGAAGAGCGTTCTGGATATTAGATGTGACCCCGGTGCGTTTAATAAAAAAATTATACGGCGTGTACTTTTGAATTACACGGTGTGTACTCGTCGTTTCCGTACTCTACTTTAAGCGGCCTCCAAGTCACACCCACATGGCCATGTGTGTGGATACTACATGGCCAGCACACATCCTCTTGCGACAAGGAAGAACATGGCATGTACTCATAAAGTACACGGCGTGTACTTATAAAGTACACGACATGTAATTATAAAATTTCCATAATTTCCTCTTTTTTTTAAAAACGACCCGAAAAAGAAAAACATACCTGAACAGAAGTTCTAAGTTCTTACAAACATCCCCCCTAAATAAATTTTTCCCCAAATTTCCCTAGCATGGAGTAGAAGAAGAAACCTTGAATAGCTCCGGCCACTATGATCATACGTCTTCCTCCCTCTCCCAAGTCTTGTCCTGTACTCACAAGTGCTGCCAAAGCACCCATACCAGAAGAATAGACCAGCCACGAAGGACCTTAGTACTTCGATCCACAATCCAGATTGGATGCCCATCAAAGGATTCATCCACTTCCAACTCAACCTCCTCGGGTTGGAAAACATGAGACTGGTTTGAAAAGTAACATCGAAGTTGAGAAATGTGGAAGATGTTGTGCATAGCTCAGTACCTCTGAGGTAATTGAAACCGATAGGCAACCAAACCAACTCTCTCCAATACCTCAAATGACCTGACATACCTCGGAGAAAGATTACCCTATCTCTTAATCCTCTTGTGTCCCAACCTCGGTGTTACGTATAAGAAAACCTGATCCCTGACCTCGAACTCTAGAGGTCATCTCCACTGATCATCATAAGACTTCTTTCGAGACTGTGCAGTAGAAAACATCTTTTGAGTAAACTCTATTTGCTCTGTGGTCTTTTGGACAATACAAGGTCCTAGAAAAGCTGTCTCTCCTACCTCCATCCAACATAAGGGTGATCAGTATGACCTACCGTACAAAGCCCCAAAAAATGTTCCATCTGAATAGTTGCTTGAAAACTATTTTTCTAGGTAAACTCCACAAGAGTTATACGCTTCTCCCAAGAACCTTCAAAATCTATAATGCATGCTCAGAGCATATCCTCAAACACCTGAATCATATGCTCGGACAAGCCATCTGTCCGAGGGTGGTAGGCTATACTCAAAAGTACCTGTGTACCCAACACCTTCTAGAGACCCTACCAGACCCGAGAAGTAAAACACGCATCCATTTCTAAAACGATGGAGTGTGGAAATCCATGAAGACATACAATATATCATATTTACAACCATCACATTCATAATCAATGAAGATCTCCTTGATCAGAAAGTAGTGAGGAACCTTCATGAGCCTGTCAATGACAACCCAAACTACGTCATTACCTTGAGGCGACCTTGGAAAACTTGTCACAATGTTCATCGTGATATCATTCAACTTCCACCCAGGATTGAGTAACTGTTGTAAGAGTCCTGCTAGCCGTTGATGCTCCTCCTTCACCTGTTGAAAGGTGGAACACTTCATGATGAAACCAACAATGTCCCTCTTCATATATGGACACAAATACTGATGATGTAGATCACAATACATCTTGGTGATGCCAGGATGAACTTCCCAAATTGAGGAATGAAATTCATGCATCAACTCCTCGCGTATATCTTCTGGCACCCATACACGCCCCTGGAAACGCAAGATCTCATCCTCATCTATGTTCCATCCATGAATATGGTCCTCTCCTGACAAAATCTCCTTTAGAAACATGCCTTCAAAATCTTATAGCTGCATCATTAGAGCTCGATCATGGAGAGTAGAGGTAACAACTACATATGATATAAAGGTCTTCCCCTGTCAGTCGTGAACCTCTAAATGCATCTCAGAACATAGAGCCATAAGATTCCACTCACTGTTGGCCTCCTGATCTTCCTTTATCAGATTCATCCTTCTTAAAGCATCAGCCACTACATTTCCCATTCCAGGCGTGTAGGAAAGCTCATAGTCCAAGGACTATAGGTACTCGACCCACCTCTTCTGTCTTGAATTCTGATCACGATGATTGAATCTGTACTTGAGACTTTTCTGGTCGGTGATAAACACAAAATTATCTCCCAAAGATAATGTATCCAATAGCATAGGGCATGAACAATAGCTGCCAAATCTAGAGCATGCGTCGGGTAATTCCTCTCACATTGCATCAACTACTGAGACCTGTACGCAACAACTCCATCTCCCTGCATAAGCACAACTCCCATCCAGATACCTGATGCATCACAATAAACAATATAACTCTTGTGCAAGTATATAAATACTAGTATCCTTGCTAAAGTCACCCTCCCCTTCAGTTCATGAAAGGATGACTCACAAGAATATGAACATAAGAACTTCACACCCTTCTTAGTTAGATTCATTAGTGGTGTTACTAAGCGCAAAAAGTCTTGAATGAAGCTTCTATAGAATCCAGCCACCCCTAGAAAACTCCATACCTCAGAAACGTTTTAGTCTACTCCCAGTATACTACTAATCTCACTTTTTCTAGGTCTACTGATACTCCTGTCTCTGAGATGACATGACCCATGAAGTGAATCTGATCCATCCAAAAGTTTCATTTTGAGATCTTATCATATCACTGATGCTCTCTCAATGTACTCAAAAGGATATAAAGGTGTGTGGCATGGTCCTGTCGAGTGTCAGATTGAACCAAGATATATTCCATGATAACCACCAATATTGAATCCAAATATGGATGGAACACTCAGTGCATCAGTGCTATGAAAACTGCAGGCACGTTCGTGAGACCAAACGGCATAACCATATACTCATATAGATTGTACTTGCTCTGGAAGGTTGTGAGCGGTATATCAGATGCTCTAACGTGCAACTAATGATAAACATGCCTCAAGTAAATCTCGGAGAACACCCGGGCACCTCGAAGATGATCAAAGAGATCATCAATCCTTGGTAAAGGATATCAGTTATTGATCGTCAACTGGTTCAACTTACAATAATCCACACAAATCCTATGGGTACCATCTACCTTCTTCTCAAACAGGAAAGGAGAACCTAGAGGAGAAGTACAGGGTCATATGAAACCCTTTGCTTGAAACTCATCCAAATACTTCTTGAGTTCCTGCAACTCTGGTGTAGCCATCCTATAAGGAGGAATAGACAGTGATGAAGCTCCTGGATTGAGCTCAATAGAAAATTCCACCTCACACTCTAGAGGAAAACCTAAAAAGTCCTCTGGAATGAAATATTTGAAACGATCTACAATTGGAGGAAAGAATAATAGTGGATTCCCCTGGTCATCCAATAATAGACCGTCAATCTAGGCTGTAACTCCTCCCAAACCATGATGCTCGGGTCCTTCTCTGCTCTCCTGGACATCCCACTCACCCTTATGAAGATACAATCTTCCCTCTTGTGATATGAAACTCACCCAATGTGGATAGAAATCAACGACTGCCTGTAAGGGAACCAACCAGTCCATTCTGAGAATGAAATCATAGCCCATAATCTCTAGTACACAGAGGTCCCATAGAAAGTGACACCCACCAACCTCTAGAGGGCACTTCATACAATAACATACACTCATGTTATAGTCCCCAATGCAGTGTCTAGTTTCATGGTATTAGCATAAGAAAAGATGCAGAGCCCAAGGATCTCCACAACTGCAACAATTATAAATCTATGGGAAGCCCCTGTATCAAAAAGAGAAGAAGCTGAAACTGAGGCAACTAAGATCGTACCTCGAACTATAGAATGTCTAGGATCTTGATCCTTCTAGGTCTTCTCCACTGCAAAGGTCTGGCTTTCTCCATGGCCCTGTGAACGTTCCTATTAACTCTGAGGTGATCTACTCTATTTTCGTTAAATTATCGGCGACTGACCATCATGACCACGACCTCCACGTTGGCTTGAACTGATAGAAGAACTCTAGTTCCCTAAATGGTGAGAAACTGGTGGTGTTTCTCCCGAACATGGAGTCAAATAAGAACCCTTATCACCAAATGTGGGTGAGAATATCTTACCAAAGCACTAAAGGTGACCCATCATGCAGCATGATCGGAACTCCAATGGGTATTTTGGGTAATGTGGCCTCGTATGCCCGCTCTTTCCGCACTAGTAGCACATCACCTTCCTACTAGAAGATGTGTCTCACCTCCTTGGATCACCACATGAATACTCCATGTGGTGCATCCTAATATTAGTAGGAGGGATTCTAACTCTAGATGCTGAGTCTCCTTGGATCACAACTCCAGAATCCCTAAGATTTTACTCTGTGATCAGCGCCTGGTTGACGATAGAAGTGATAGAAGTCAACCAAAAGTTGTTCACCTGTGATCAAATATTGTGCCTCAGACCATCCTCGAAATTCCTTGCCATGAATAACTGGTCACCTCCTGAAATAGGTGTGAAGCACTGCAGCTCGGTAAAGAGGGATGAATAATCCATAATAGAAAGAGTACCCTACTTCAGACACATAAAACCTCAGGCTCGATCGGCCCTCAATGTCTTCGATAGAAGCAGTCATAGAAGATGCGCTGAAACTAATACCACACTGTATCTTGCTGGTGTCCCACCTGTGAGATCACATCCCACCACCTCTTGGTGGATTCATGAAGCATATAGGTAGAGAGCTTGACCCTTACCTCTAGAGGCATCTCTAGATGCTCAATGATCATCAGCATGGCTTCTATCCATAACTCTGCTGCCTGGGGTCCTCCATACCCTGAGAAAGTGGGAGGACGATGCTACTGGAAGACCTGTGTCAAATCATCCATCGACGGTGTAGGAGGCGGTGTTACCTGAAAAGTCTGCATCATCCAAATAAAGCCTTCCCTGAACTGTGCATCAACACCTGCATCCAGTATAACGGCTGGTGCCAAGACTGGCACAACATGAGGATCTACGGGTAGTCCCTGGCCAGCCACATCTAGTTTCCTATCACTACCTTGCAAGTGGCGTATAACTGGAGGATGTCTTGGAGGCATGACTCTACAGGGTCAAATTCAAACCTTAGATCAAGAGTATCAAGGACTAAAAACTGGAAGTACAAGAAGGGAACAAGAGAAAGAAACATTCAAGTTTTACAAAACATTACCACACGACATGTAAAATTACTACACTGCATGTCCCCTTAAGCCATTCACATAGTAATATACTCTTACCAGAACTGGTCGTGTGATACCAAAACCGCACGGCGTGTTGTCCTAACACATGGAGTGTACATGAATTGTCTTTCTCTACCCGATTCCTTCAACATTTTTTAGCCACACAGTTCTCCTAGGACAATACTACACATCGTGTTCACAGTAGACACATTATGTACTGAACAAGCTTCACCTAGACCGTGTTGTTAGTGACACGACCTGAAAAACAACTCACTCTACACAGGGTGTTCAAGGAGGACACTACGTGTACATGAAAGTATTACACCGACCCTTGTTGTTAGTGACATGATCAGGTACATTGTTTAGACTACATAATATGTTCAATCCTAAATCAACGTGTGTAACTTAAGGTTTATCCATATGTGTCGTTAGTTACATGGGTAGACACAGGGTCAACACTACATGACATGTTCAATTGGTACACGATGTGTTTCCACCAGACTTTCCCCATCCCATGTCTCTGCCCACATGACCTATGAAATGGTTATGGATTACACGGTTTGTACATAATGTATACAACACATACTTATGAAAAACAGTTTCTTCCAAAACAGAAGAACACAAGGTGTGTATTCAAGACTACACGATATTTATTATTGGTTTTTTCGGACAATAATCCTTAGAAACTACTCTGTAACCTAGTAAAACATTGAAACGAACATTGAAGGTGCCAAATTCCAATCCATAAGGGACCATACTCCCCGAAAATCAAAGCCTGACATCATATACATTTTATGAAAAGGTAAATAAGTCAATGATCCACCAAGTTCTGGTCCATGAGGGCCCATAACACCTCAATAACCAAAGTTTGGCATTAATTCAGACAAAAACTTACACAAATAGTTCTATATCAAACAACATGTATTTTATCAAGGCATCTATCACAACAACATGCTTATTCTACACAACATCTATCACAATAACAAGTAATTTCTAATGCACCCTAGATAGCATGGAAAGAATGAATGATATGTGATTTATAGTAAGTTCCTATATAATGCATGAGATTGAATACCCTCATCTCATCAGGTTGAGATAGAAATAGAACCTCAATAACATAAATAATATCCATCACAAAAACATGTGGGTCACCTAAGCGTAAAGGTGGGCGCCTCCCTTACCATAATATGAGTACCCGATCTAAAATAGGTTAAATTTTCTTATTGTTTTCCTTTTATATTGTTGATACATTGTTCCTCTCCTAGAATCCTTTTTTAATTCAATGAAGAGGCCTCTGCGTCCCAAATTTAAAGAAAAAACCTAACAGTGAAAATCAAGGCAACCATAAACATGAAAAACTAGAAAATTGCATTAACAAGGTAGATTGTCTTTTCCTTGTACATGATTTAGCTACTCCCAGGCACAGTTTATTACCAAGTACCGATTCCATCCTATCCCGGACTATATGCTCCAAATAGTAAGCCAAGAGAAAAGAGTTCCTGTAATACCACATTGTAACGTCTCAGTTATGGAAGCCACCATGAGGCACCCCATACCCAGTAGGTCACATGGACTCAAGCGCATTTCTGAGAATGCTAGAGGCTGCCAACTTGTAGCGAGGGCCTTGGTGTGATAGTAGGGAAACTATTCCCTCATTGGAAGAGTACAACGTGGAAGTAAAAAAATGGATACCAGAGTGGAAACAGTAATATTATCATACATAAATAAACAGCGAAATACTGGTAGAATAAACTGGAACACATATATAAAATGATGCATGATACATATGTCTAGGAAAGCAGCAAAACAATGCACAATGATGAAATACATTACTAAACCAAGTACAAAAGGAAATAGTAATCATCTCCACAACATCGCAAGCCTAAACATGGTCACATGCTCTCCATCTCCGTAGCATGTCTAGTACCTGAAGTAGAAGGTCTCTTGCCCTTGTCTATACCTGCGACAATATAATCTATTTGAGCCCAAAAGCATGACCCAAATAGGGTATGAGACTAATCCCAACGGTCAACCATCGTGAGATCTGTGCCTAATAGTAAATGAGTATATGGTATGTAAAAGTACAAGAAATAGTAAATAGAACGGTACTCAATAGTAAAAAATCCACAATTTTAATATCAAGCAACAACTAAACAAGAAGATACACATAAACAGGTTAACCTCTGGGCAATACACTCAGTCTAACCCCTCTGGTCCTACCTAACAAGTACAAGCAACCATATGGGTAGTACACTTAGTCTAACCCCTATGGTTTAGGTTAATCATAGACTCTCTGAGGAAGCAATCACTGTCAATTCCCCCTATTGTCTTGTATCATAACTAAAGGCGCTCTAGGGAAGCACTTACGTCACATTCCCTTTGTGGCCCCCATTGAGGAACTACAAAAACTCTAAGAAGCACTCAAAGTCAATTCCCCATGTGGGTTCACATCGTAAAAATTATAAAGACCCTCTGGAGAATCCCTAAACATCAATTCTCTCTATAGTCTATAAACCTGGTTCTCACGGCCCCGTGTAAGTCAAGCAAGTGTAGAAGCACGTATCGGCCAAGGTAAACCTCAAGAACTACTTGGATAGAATTATATATCATTACAACATAATAGAACAAGAGTCAAACCATCCTAAAATACAAGGCATGGGAAAGTAAACAGCTGCCTAACTGGCAATCTTGACCCAAAGGTCAAAACAGGCAAAACATGCATGGGAAACACAACCAAAGCACAACAATACACCCTATTAATAATCAATTTCCATCTGCTCAAGCATACAATCATAGAAGATAAGCAATATGGCTAAAATAGTAAATACGCAATACCCCATTCATGTGTATTGGGAAATTGTTTATAAAAAACTCAAGGAAATTCATAAAGAAGAAAAAAACCACCTACCTCGGCATTGTAGGAACAATATACATGAACCTAGAAGCATGAATCACCCTAGAACAATGAAAATCTAAAAAAATGTCTAAAAATATCAAACCATGATATCTCAAAAGATAAAAGAAATCAAAATATGGTGATCTGGGAGAAGAGAGAACTCACCTATGCGATTCCAATGCAACCGACAGTGTTCGATTCGGAGGATGGATGCACGCTCGGGGGTTAGTCGAAGATTGGCGGCCATACAGAGCTCTCAGTCGAACGAGACCTAAAAGAAGAGAGTTTTTGAGATTACATGTGACCCAAGTGCATTTAATGAAAAAAAAGTACACAACATGTAATTTTGAAGTACACAACATGTACTTGCTATTTCTGTACTCCAATTTATACGGCCTCCAAGTCACTCTCACACGGCCATGTTTGTGGCTACTACACGTCTAGCACACGGCCTCCTACGGTAAGGTAGTGCACGACGTGTTCTCATAAAGTACACGACATGTACTTAGAAAATTTCGAAAATTTCTTCTTTTTCTCAAAAACTACCAAAAAAGAAAAAACATACCTAAAAACAAGATCCAGGCTCTTACAATTTTTTTGAATGTTACTTTAACATCAATGTTTTAAGAGGTTCAGTATATAATTTTTAAATTAAAATGTATATAACCATAAATATATCAACGTGTGATTCAAAAAAATTAACATTACATAACATTTGTAGAATATATAATCCTTACACAAATAGACACCCAAAGACCATAGCTGGTATAATTCCTTTGGAAATATAGAAACATAAACACTGCCACATTTGCGAGCTACATCATCTACAAATAGGTTCTTCTTGACTAGAACCCTTATTATACATATAAAAAATAGTACATATCATCATAACTTGGGGGAAAAGAAACCTAAAATGAGTGAGCTAAAATGCTCATTTAGGGTACATAAGGGAGAAAAGTAAGAATAAAATGATCATAAGGATTTAAGAATGTGATCATGAAAATATAAGATCATACCATGCATATCAAAGATCATAAAAGAGATAATGACTTAAAGATTGAATTTTCAGAAGACATATATCATAATTAAATTGACATAAAAATCCATGAAAGTGTAACATAAGAATAGGACATTTAATTTTGGAAACACATAAGAATATATTGATTTACATAGTATCCAATGCATCACTTCTAAGACCATATTAGTGGACATAATCCTTTACTAAATCGGTAACCCACATTCCATCCCAATATTACCTAACCATGTGACCCTTGTTCCAACCCTGTATTACATAACTATGTAACCCACATTCCATCCCCATATTACTGAACCGTGTAACCCTTGTTCCAGCACTATTTTTTTGAATCAAGTAATCCTGCATTCTAGCCTTGTATTACAAAACAGAGTAAACCCACATTACAACCCTATATTATAGAGATGAGTAAACCGTCATTCTATCCATGTATTACTAAATAGAGTAAACCCTCATTCCAGCATTGTATTACATAACTAAGTAAACCCTCATTCCATCCCTAAAAATCTCATGAGATATAAATAATTAACCAATGCATTTGAGGGAGATATAGTTCTCACCCATCTAATAATGATATCATACATAAATGTGCCAAAATACATATCATAACCCATGGAATGAAATGGGTATAAAAAACATTTAAACACATCACAACCTTTGGAAATAGTTACAGGTATCATAATCATTTCATAAAAAACATATCCCATGAAAGACAAATGGATTTCATATATGTGTAGTCCATAAAGGAGAAATGGGTTTTATAAAGACCATGACATTATAAAAAAATCATTAATATAAATGATATGAATGTAACCATTGGATCCTTATTTAGAAGATATTGATAATATCAATAGATGTCATTTATATGGAATATAATTTTTAAATAACATCTAAAAACGTTTCTTCAGGAAAATAGAATTTCTTGTTTAAAAAAAAGTTTTTTAATACGTAAGACCATTTTAATATAATTTTTCTAGAAAATAATTTGAAAAATAATAAATAATACATAAAAAATTTTTGAATTTTTTTTCCTTTGAATCTTTTATAAAATACTTCAAAACATATTTAAGACATTTTTCTTTGAAAACACATAAAAAATTTTAATGAAAGATTGAAAATGTTTTTACACCATTATTTGAAAATACTTTAAAACCATATAAATAATGATTGAAAAATATTTTCTATAAAAACATATAAAAGAAATTTAAAAGAAATTTTAAAAAAATTATCCATGAAAATTAATTTGAAAAAAACATTTTCCTAAAAATTATACTTTTTAACAATGCAAAGGGTGCATTGAAGAAACGAAAATGGGTAAATCCATACATTTAATATTAGGTCAAAAGAATATTCATTTGTAAAGTAAAAATGATAGAAAAGTTCCTTTTTTGGAAATATACAATAAGATTCCCCTGAAAAAATTTGTAAAATAAATAAATTTAAAAATTTATTTTAGATATTATATGAGAATTGTATAATATTCTGTGAAAACCTTTTTAGAAAACATTGATTTCTGACTAAAGAGTGGGTAAAGTCGACCTTTCATAAAAAGACTTTATTAAATATATTATTTAACATAGAATATAATATGGAACCAATAATTATTATATCATGAAATAACATAGGATAATTAAATTCATGGATATTCATGAGAGATGGATCATTAGATTTTATCAAAGGAAGTATAAACATAAAAAACATGAAAATCAATGAGATTTTCTCAATAAACACTTATAAAATGGTATCTTGGGTTAATTTTATCAATGTAATGAATTTATTTTACATGATGAATATAATATCATAAAATTTTTTCAGATTCATGATATGGAATAAAAATATATGAACCTCTAAAAAATATTTTAGGTGTATAACAAAACATGAGTCTCAAATAAGGAAAATTGAGACAAATTATTTTTATAGATTTGGTATCATTTTAAACATAATCCCCATGAAAGAAAAATCATAAAATGGGAATTTTAATACACATAAAATTTTGTAAAATATATATAGCATACAAGGAAGTACATACACCACACAAAAATAAAGAGTGGTGAACATAGCTTGTATCTCACAGGAATAAAATGTGTGATGAAATCCCCTTACCTTTTGTCTTGAATCACTCTGTACTCATATAAGATTAATGTATAATAAATATATGTTTTTTATAAAACAATTATTGATACATATTAATATTACTATTATCATATATGGATTCATTATATGATTATATTACCTTCTTAATAACAATCCAATGTTAAGGATTCACATTGGGGAATAATCACTTTTCTTTTTTCATGTGTCTTAATTTGTTATATCATTGGTCCTTATACATATATCCTGATTCTAGAATTTAAATAATTATATAAATATCAAGAATATGAAATGTACTCATATTATAATAATCTATATTATATTAGAGTACACAATTGAATACACAGTTCATGGATAAGGTATGTTGTTCATATTCATAATCATTGTTTCCATTTTTTGTTGTCTTATTGAATGATTTTATGTAAATGAAATATATATATATTTATATCACCATTTAAGTAGAATTAATATACCATATATATAATATATGTTCACTAAAATCATAATTAATACATTCAATGTGGTGTGTGAATGAATCACATCACATTGAGGGGGAAGTAGTCCACACATTACCAAATGAGTTTATCATATTAACACTAAATGGAATGTAAAGATATGTGTGTTGTAAAGGGAATAAAGAATATTAAATAAATATTAAATATAATATATGAAATATATAAGAATATTTTCTTTCTTAATTTCCACCATGAGTGGTGAAAAATGAGATATGAACATTCATCGTTTTGTGAGGAAGTAGTTCACCGTACACAGATCCAGTATGTTTAACATCCATTAGATGGAGTATTGTAAAAGTGTAGGTTAACAAATTTGAATATAAATGACTATTATATAAGGGAGAATTTTTTGTCACAAATTTGGGGAATAATTATAGTAGATGGGTTGGATAAGTAAAATAAATGGAAGGATCTTGAGAGAATATGTTACATCTTAATCGGGTAACTCATTTTGATTTATGCCAAAAGAATTAATTGAGAAGCTTTATGACCAAAGGGAGGTTTAAATTTAGAAGGAAGATTTTTTGGAGGATACTATAGAAGTTAATTTTTGAACTTAAATAGTCTGAGATGTGTGAGGAATAGGTATAATTGGTGTCCTTTTACAGGGAATGAAAAGGACTCACGTAGAATTTCTAGAAAAATGTTAAGTGTAAACATGTTATTATATAATAAAGGTAATAAAACCCAAAAAAACACAATAATAGAATGTATTTGTCAGAAATATGGATATACAATGGTTTTTTACAAGTTTCTAGGCCATTAGTCCCTCAATAATAATGTTTAGTCCCTAATTAAGCTTAATTTTGAATTAACTGATGTGATTAATTTTAATCACTTTTACTAATCAGTTTGGGAAAAAATTATCATGGTTTTATTAGACTATAAATATTAGATTTAATAAAATGGTGTGTTTTGGATTTTTCAAATTCAAATCATATAATATAAAAATTTAATATTAGTTCTCATTTAGTAGATGGAATGAAATAATGGGGTTTTAATGTAAGAAAAACATCAAAAGATTGTTGTGATTTTATATTTTGTTTCAAAGTGAAATTTATGATAATGAATTAAATTTTATTTTTATATGTACTATTTAACTATTGTGATATAATAACATATTTATAATATCATTTATCATTAATACATAATTATAAAAAGGCAATTTTTGTCTAAAAAGAAGTATTTTTCACTATTCATAAAAAATGGAGTTTCTCAGAAAATTCCCAAAAATTCACCATCAGCTAATTATGACATTATGAATTCAAAATTGATTTTTATTTTATAAATAAAATTTCTATATGTATCTAAATTTTTTTATTATTCTAAATATTCACATACATGAAAAATGTATTTCTAACATAAATGAACTTTATAAAAAAAATCTCATCTTTCATTGTTAATATGTTTTTTTGTATAAAAATATTATAAAAAATATTTGAAATGTATTTATTAATATAAAATAACTTTGTTTAATGGTTAGGTTGTAATTATCTTATTTAATTGTATATATATATATATGATTCATATAAACTCAGTGTTGTGTGCATCAAATGTTATGTCGATGTTGCTTGTAGTGAAAGCCAAGTTGGTATTTCTTATAACGCAAGTCAAGTTGGTATTGCATGTGAATGTAATGTTTTAATTAGTGTTTTAATATATATATATATATATATATATAATTATTTCCATAATCATGTGAAATGATAATATATTAAAAGGATAAATTAATTCGACAAATATAATTCTAAAAAGATTAGGGTGTAATATTATACCCCCCATAAAATGAATTGTCACTCAAAATTTTTCTGAATTATCAAAGGAATAATAATTTAATGTTTGATTCATATAATTTCACATAGTAAAAATGGATACTTAAACATTCATTAAAAAAGAAAATTTTGAATTATAATGGTTACCCAAAGAAACATATAACTAGGTTTCCACATAAGAGAACATTGGTTGGGTGTGATGATTAGACATGGATGAAATGTGTAAATATTTATAGGTAGTGATTGAGGTCATGAATCAACAAAATTAATGAAAAAGTAATGTTGAAGGTATTAATGTTCTAAATCTAATGATTGAAAAGGCCACCAGCTCTATGAATATTAAGGTATTAGGATAACAATTTTTATGCTCAATATCAAAATATTGAGTGATTCAGGAAAAAATTTTATAAACAAAATTTCATTCTTGTGTTTTTGATTTAACAATTTATATAAAATCCATTACCTTAATAAATTAATGTCCAAAAATTAACATCGATAAATAAAGAACTAAAATATTCTCTTAACAGATCTTTAGGCCCGTAAAAGAAAAAAATATAACTATTTTTATATTAAAAAACAACATGCATTAATATATAAAAGTAAAAAATTTCACTAATAGTTAATCATTAATATTTATTCATTTAAAATAAACATACATAAACTAGGACATCACATAGTCTAATTGTAGGAATGAAGCCATTATTATTCTTAGGTAATTGGTTTATGACTCGCGGTCCTTCCGTACATGATTGGTTGTCAGCAGACATATATGATATCCTTTTTAAAACAACACAAATATAATATGTAATATTTACATCCTTAAAATAAGATTAATCAATAATTAGACTTTTAACCATAGTTTTCAAAACAAAATTATTGCACAAAAACATCCTTCAAAGCTTAACATAAACTCTTTATAAACAGTTATCCTTATAACCCATGTCAAAGATGATAAATCAAAACATTAGAAAGATTATCATGAAATCAGATTAACATTGAATAAAATATATATAAAAAAGTAGATCAGGGTTGTTTGATTCCATGAATGTTAATATGGTCATCATATAATCTCAAGAAACATGGTAACATCCAAAAATACCATAAATCCTTTTGAAAAAAATCATTCTTCCTCAATCCAATGAAAATTGGATATACTCCACAAATCCAAAAAATGCAGTAAACTTGATTATTAGTAGTATAAACCACTAATAAAAATTTCATTACTCAGTTCTAAGGTAATCATTACTATCCAATTTAGTTATTCATATCCCATGAATCATTATCCATATAACATTATCTTATCATAACGAACATATTAAGGGTTACCTTCCCTTAGTACAAATATCATCTTGTCTTAGATCACTTCATCATTCATATATTAATTTGTAATTATAAATTGAATAAAAAATCAATTTGAATAATTATTGTATAATTCATCATTCATAACTATTTAATCCAAATAAATAAATACTTTAATTTCCTTATCATTAATCTATTAACAATAATATATATTTCTATTCAAATTTCATTCGTCCACTCATCATCATCCTCAAAGTGACAATTACTCAGACCCCTTTAATGATTCTATTTATGAACATTCCTTTTGGGATATTGGGTTGTATAATGTCCCTTTGGTAAAAATTTAAAACACATAACCATTCATGATGACATAGGGAAGAAGAAATTACCATCCATTTCATTAACCAAACTCTTCATTTTTCCCTTGTAGTCACTTGATTTGTGTCCTTATTTTACATAGTAAAAACTCTTCATTATTTCTCTAAGACATTCAATTAGGCGATTATTTCAATAATTTTTACACAAAGGATCCAAGTCATATTTCATCCATAGTATTTGTTACCCGACCTATCAGAAAACTCTTTCATTCACATCCATAGTGAGTCTGAGAGTTGGATAAGGTAAAAATTGTTAATCATGTTCCATGAAAATTTATTAGGAATGATCGCGACTTCATTCAATCCTGTTATCATCACAATTGACTGATCATCATAAAATCTTCCATCACATTCATCATTAATCATGTTTCTTATGGTTCCTACCATTGATTAAAACCAGAATCATAGTGTGAGAATTATATTTCATGGATGAAAACCACAAAGTCATAAAAATAATTACTTATTATATGTCTTAATCATGAAACCATATATAATAAATAAAACCTTGGTTTTATACAAGCTAATTTATAGCTAATATATATTTAAATCCTCCACAATGTTTCATGAAGAGTTTGTGAATTCCAAAATCATATCCCCCGAGTGTGTAAAATTGGTTGTGAGCAAGGCCTTTTGTTGAGTATCAGATTACCAAGAGTCAAGCATGGAACATATTTTTGGAGTTTTTACCCCTAGTTACATATGTTCCAGAGCCACATCCACATATAGTATCCATAAATAGATTCTTTTCTTAGAAACCACTGAATCTATCCTTTACATAAATTGATGTTATTTTCCTTAATATTAAATCATCCTTATAAATATCTTTAATGACATCCATTGACATATAATTAGAAATATATCTAGGGATATCTCTAAAATTTTCTTATCATGGATTCTAAATGTTTTCAATACCTTTTCTTTGATACTAATGATAGTGACCCTTTCTTTACAAATATTAACATTACATAACTTTTGCGGAATGATTAAAAATTATACAAACAGATGCCCATAGAAAATAGTTGGTATAGTTCCATTGGAAACATGGAAACATATACACATGTACATATGTGAGCTACATCATATCCCACTAGGTTCTTTAAGGATAGAAAGCTTCTTATACATATCAAACATAGTACATATCTTCATAACATGGGGGAGAGGATACCTAAAAAAGGTGAGGTCAAATGCTCAGTAAAGATAAAAAGTGAGATATGTAAGCATAAACATGGTCATAAGGGTATGAGAATGTGATCATAAAAATAGAATATTATACCCTGCATATCAATGATCATAATAGAGATCATGGCATACAAATTTGTAGTTTATAAGAGATAAATAATAATGAAATAGAGACTTGAAGACACTAATTAATAACATAGGAATATGAAATGGAATTGTGGAAACAAATAATAATATACAGATTTCCAAAATATCCAAGGCATCACTTCCAAGACCATATTAGTGGATATTGTCATTTATAACCTGAGTAAACCTCGTCCCACCCCTATATTTTCAAACCATGTGACCCTTATTCCAGCAATATATTACTAAATTGAGTAACCCTCATTCTGTACCTGTGTTACTAAATTTGGTAACCCACATTCTAGACATGTTTTACTGAACAAAATAAACCATGACTATAGCCATGTATTACTGAACTGAGTAAACCCTCGTTCCAACCCTATATTACTGAACATAGTGAAACCTCATTCTAACCTAGTATTGATGAACTAGGTAAACCATTATTCCAGACCTATATTATAAAACCAATTAAAACCTCATTAAAAAAATACTTATCTCGTGAGACATAAATATTTAACCAATGCATTAGAGGTAGATATAGGTTCCACTCATCTCATCATAAAATCATAAATACATATGCCATAAAACATATCATAAGACATGAAATGAAATTAGTATCATAAACATGTAAACATATCATAAACAATTTAAGGAGTTATAGGTTTTGTAATCAATTAATCAAAATCAATACCCATAAAATAGAAATGTATTTCATACAAGTATAACACATGAAGGAGGAATGGATTCCTAAATACCATGAAATTATGGATAATTAATTAATAGAAAGGATATGAATAGAACCTTTAGATAATTTCGTAGAAGGTATCTAACATCATTACATGCCATCATATATAGAAAATATTTTTGAAACATCCTATAAAAATGTTTCTTGAAGAAGATATACTTTATTTTTTTGATAAAGGATATTTACTAAATTATACCATTTTAAAATCATTTACATATACCCTACCTATAAATCTTAAAAGAATACATGAAATAATGTTGAAAAAGATTTTGAATGCAAATTTTTTAATAATCATTATATCATTATAAAATTACTTTTCTTGTAAAACACTTGAAATCATTTAAAGAAATACTGAAAATGTTTTGAAAACCATTTCATTGAAAATAATTTTAAATATTATAAATTAATCTTAAAAATATTTTGAAAATAACATCCCATAAAACATATAAATTATGTTTGAAATTTTTAAAAAAACAATTTTCCATTAATATTACTTTTAAAAAACGTGTTGTAAATATTTTCTTTTTCCAGAATGCTATGGGAAATTCGAAAAATTGATGGTTTGTAAATATTTAGATGTCGTATGAGGTCAAAATAACATTCCTTTTTCATGATAAAATGTACAGAAATGTGCCTTATTTATAAAATGAAAATAAGATTCTATTGAGGATATTAGTAAAATAAATAATTTTTTGAAATATAATTTACATATTATAGGGTAATGGTATAATATACTAATAATCCCTTTTTAGAAAACATTGATTTCCAACTGAAGAGACTGTAAAATCTGGCATTCTTAAAAAAATATTATTTAATATCTTTTGAAAAAACTATTGAATATTGTACCAATACATGAGTATATCATTCAATAATAAAGGAGAAGTACAATAATGAATATTAATGAGATATGGATCATAATATTTCATCTATGGAAGCATAAACATAAACAATCTTGAAAAACAATGAGATTGTCTCAATAAACTCTTATAACATGGTATATTCGGATCATGATCTCCATGTAAGAAAAAAATTATATGAAGAATATAATATAATAAAAATATTTAGATTAATGATATTATATGTAAGTACATTATTCTATAAAAAATAGTTTACGTGAATAACAAAACACGAGTCTCAACAAAGGAAAATTGAGACAAAGAATTTTTACCGATTTGTTGACATATCATACTTGAACCCCCTGAAAAGAAGGATAATAAAATGTGTATGGGAAAACACATAAATTTATTTTCTAGATACATTAAACACAATCATGGTCAGTATATACACCATAAAAAAGAATATTGTGGTGAATATATCCTATATCTCATAGAAATTAAAAGCGAGAAGAATTCCCCTTACAACGTGTCTTGACTCTCTCCATACTCAATACAAGATTACTATATAAAAAATAAATTTTTTTAAAACATATTTTACATAATAATAATTATATATTTATTACCATATAAGTTTTTATTATTACATTATATCACCCACTTGTTAATGATCTGATGTTATGGTTTCACTTCAGGTAATATTCGCTTTTCTTTTCGTATGTTTCTTTATTTGTTATATCATTGGTCATTATAATAACAACATGACTATAGAATATAGATAATGATATAAATATCAGGTATATTAATTATATTTGTATTATAATAGTCTATATAATATAGGAGTATGTAATGGAATACACTGTTCATGGAGATTATAAGATGTACATAAACAAGAATGTTATTTCTATTTGTTATTATTGTATTGAAAGAATGTATGTAAATGACATATGAATATATATTTATGTATATGTATAATAATTAATTTCTCCTGAATATATGATATATATCATATAATTTAATTAAAATCATATCAAATATATTCACTGTGGTTTATGAATGAATGACATCGCTTTGAGGGGGCGGTAGTCCACATTTCCTCAAACAAGATTATCCTACTAACACCTAATAGAGTGTGAAGATATATAGATTTAAAAAGGAATAAAGTAACTCAAATACATAGAAATAATAAATGACATATATAAATATATTTTCCATCATAATTGTCATCATGATTGATGTTATAGGATAAATGAACAATCATCATTTTGTGAGTTAGTAGTTCATTGAACAAAGAAACAAAATGTTTAACATCCACATGATTTGAGGTGTGTTTAATTTTAGGTATTGAAATCTGTATAAAATCATAATATTTTATGTATGATACTATTTTTTTCAAAAAATTATGTCATAAAGATAGTGGTGGGGGTAAAGAAAGAAAATTATTTGAAGGAGTTTGAGAGAAAACATTACCAATTAATCAAGTAACTCTAATTGGATTATAAAAAAATGCTTCCTTGAGAATCTTTATGCCCGAACAAGTGCTTCAAGGTATAAGGGAAAAGTTTTGGGAGGATAATTTGATATATAATGGGTTATGTTAAAAGTTTTCAAATGTGTGAGGAATTGGTAGATGTGGTGGCCTTTTATAGGGAAGGAACAAGAATCACATGGAATTTTTATAAACAAGTTAGCTGCACAAATGTTCAAATTAAAAAAAAAGTATTAAAAAAAACAAAGAAACTCAATAATTTAATATTTAAGCATGATATATAGAAATAAAATGGCTTTTGGAAAATATTCTAGTTCATTTAGGTACTTAATATTATGGTTTAGTCCATAAATAACATTAAATTAGCCTTAACTATAGTGATTAATTTTAATAAATTTTACAAGTCATTTAAGTCAAAAACTAACATTGTCTTATAAGACAATAAATATTAGACTAAATGAAAGAGTTTATGTTATATTTTTTAAATTCAAATAATAGTAGTGGGAAAATTTATATTACTGCTAATCATGCAGATGTGACGAAATAATGGGGATTTAATGTAAGAAAAATTTGAAAAGATTTTTAATATTTTTAATTCAATTTCATTGTAAAATTAGTTATAATGAGATTAATTATATTAGTAGATTCATCATTTATCTAATGTGGCATTTAAATATATTTATAATATCATTCATCCTTAATAATTAATTAGAAAAAAAGTAAATTTTAGCAAAAAAGTAGTATTTTTTACTATTCATCAAAAAAATAAAGTTCCCCAGAAAAATACAAAAAATGAACCCTATAAAAATTTAGACATAATTAATTAAAAAATTAAGTTTATTTTATGAAATAAAATTTCAGAGTTTTTCTAAAATTAATTTTATTACTTTAAATCGTTCTATTCCATAAAATAATATTTTTAACATAAAAGGACATTACCAAAAAATCTCATCTTTCATTGTCAATATGTTTTATTTATATTAAAAATTTTAATATTTTTTTAATTCATTATTACTATTAATATAAGGCATCAAATCAAAACCATTAGTTATTTTTAAAACAAAGAATACATTTAATGATATCACTATTGTGTTTTTAAAAAGATTATTTTTGAAAATCTAAATACCCTCATATAAAAAATTAGATCCAATTAGAAAATAGAATGAATATATTCATTTTAACACCAAATTAATTTCTATAATGGGGAAAAACATATTTTAGTTCAAATCTGTCCATCTATTAGTGTAATTATTACTGTGAGTTATCTAAAAATTAAATTGAATCATTCACATAGATTTTATACCATGTAATGGGATACATTACCATGAAAATATTGTAAAAATAATTATTTTATAGTATTACCAATGATATTTAAGATCATATATTGAGTCATTTCAACTTATGCACCTCCATTATCTGTTATTATAATTAAATATAAATTATAAATTGAGGATTCAATTTATTTATGTGGGATAGAATGTAATATCCCATGATTTTCTCAATAAACAAATATTGTGTGACATGGTTTTCTTCACACACAAAAAATATAGACCATCATAACATATACATATAATTAGTATGTATTAACAATGGTAAAATAATTATGAAATATATACAAATTAATATGTATATATATACCCCCAAAACAAAAACAAATCTCCTTATAATGTGAAATTAATTTGTATAGCTAATGAAAAAAAATATTTTCTTGGTTAAAATGTATATTTTTTCAAGTTTGATGCATTTAAAATTAAACCAATTGTTAGAAGAATAGTTAATGTGAAAAAAATGATTCTGTATAAGACAGTTTTTTGTAATATTATATGATTTTATTTTATGGTTAAATTTATCAAAATTATGATGATAATTTGAAAAAATTAAAATTTTTGGATTTATCAATGTCATATATGCTTAAGATTATTTTTTTGTATTTTTTTTAAAATAACATAATTTAATATGAATTGTGAAAAATATTTTTTTTAAAATACATTCTATTTTAACACATTAGTTAGATAAAAGCATAACCAAAATATAATAAATATTTTTTGATATAATATATTTTTTTATGTGGCATAATATATCTTAAAACATTATTTTTGAACTACAAACCTATAATATATATTTTAGAACATATATAAAATTTTCTCAAAAAAAAATTTAAAAACATTATACAACAGTATTTTATAATTACTATTTATTAATTTAATTAAATGAACTATATTTTTTAATTTAAAATTATTAAGATGAATTATATAATAATGGACACTTTAGTTTTTGGAATAATTATTATGTTACGATTGGAAAATTTTATCTACCGTGGTGAAATTAATATTTTTCAAATAATAATACATTTCTAAATATTATGTATTTATAAAATTAATTGTCTATGGTTTATATTTATTTTATAATATTTTTTTAAAAAATAAATAAAAATACATTAGCACTCGTTTCACAGGTAATCAATGTTATATAAGTACAAGAACACATAATGGTTAAAACAACATTTCTCTAGAAAAACATTTTTTTAACAGATTACATGTTTTGATTTAGAAGATAATCTTTTCTTATATAGAAATTAAATGAGGATAAAAGGATCCCAAATTCACATTCACAGTTTTTAATTATTTTAATAACTTTCTACTTACATTATTAGTTATAAAATAATTAACATGAGTAATTTTTAAGCCATAGTAACAAATGATTAAATTATTAATATATGGGGGATTGAATTTTGAAAACATAATATGTTGTTAATAACATATAAAAATTAAAATTCATGTTTTAAAGACATAGATACATATCATTCCCACTATTACTCACATAAATCATTAAATATTCATGCTTTTCTATTCATAACCCTTACATACAATTCTTTTCCATGGAAATGTCACTCTTCTAGAATATGAAAATGAGGATCACTTAGACCCTTTCCATAGTCAAATCCTATTTATAAATTTCTATTATATACGTAAAAAATGTCCTATTATGAAATTAATTTAAACTCTTTAATTCCCATGGTCACTGAAAAAATTCCAAATTTCTTCATGTCTAATACATTCATCATGAGGTATTCTAAGGTTTCAACATATCTATCACATATTTATGAGAATTTATTTTCCATTACTTAAATCATAAACCAATTAAAAATATAGTATAATTAAACTATCATCATAATTTTTTTGTTCTGTTATTAGTATAATAACATAATGAAAAATATTTTTTTATCATACATTTAATAATAAAAACATGAATCGTCATTAGTGAATATGTTTAGATTGCCACCTATAAAAAGTTACACTTTCATTTTCTCATAACAACCACTAATTTTTGTCATTAATGATAGAGTATATGATCAAATATGATTTGTATAATTTATTTATTATTTTTTAATTATCACTTACTATCCACCTTCACCGACTTTCTAATTGAGTAATGGGAACTCTAATACATCATTTTGTAGACTACTATCACCACGAATAAATATTTTTTTATTATCATTTTGGATTATCATTTTAATCAAAAAAAATATTCAAATATGATTCTCCAAAATAGAAATATCAAAATACTTTCATTAATAATCTATTATAATAATATTATGTCAAATTAAACACATCTTTAACTATAATAACCAATCGAGTTAAAGTATGTTCAAAATTTTGTTGGTTTGACCTCCTATATAAAAAATGATATGAAATTATGTCATGGATTATTATTATAATTTATTTACTTTTAAAATTATATATAAATTTGTAAATAATTATTTTCCCACATTTATAAATAATTATACAATATTTAAGAGATCAATTATGAAAACCCCCTTCGTATGTTGAAAAGAACAGAAAAATGATCATTGTCGATTCATATTGTTGGATAATGAGTAAATAAATCATGGATTGAATTATAAAAATTAAAAATCATTATATTTAATCCATTTTAGAATATTTAATGAACTTTGAATGGTAAAATATGAAAGAGGAACAAATACTAACATCGTTCTGACAAAACATTCATAAATTTTCAATACTATAAACATTTAATGTGGTAATATCGGGAACAATGAATTAGTATAAATGTAGATAGGGAATGTAAATATAAATTATAAATAGTTTAATATATTTATATGGTTCTAAAATAAATAAATAATATAATTGTTATAGTTTCCCAGGCTTCTCATAGATGGTTATTAGATCATTTTTATGAATACACAAACACACGCCCACATACAATATTAGTTTAGTGGATTTGGAAGCTGAGAACATGAACTTATAGTAAGGTGAAAGATCATAAAATTTCCCACAATTATCTTCACCTTTAGTCCCCATATATAAAACCATTCTTTATAACATGGGGGAATTAAAAAATATGAAAATGTTGGGGTAAGATGCTTAGAACGGGTAAAAAATGGATATACAGAATCATATTTATGATCTTATGGGTGTGAAAACATGAGAATAAAATTATAAGATCATACCCTATATATTAGGGATCATATACATGAGTCTTGTAGCAAATAATTTCATTTAAAATGACATTATTCCTAAGTGAATCAATAGCATAATCCAATAAATCATAACACATGAATCTGACATGGAATTATGGTAGACATATACACATATTGTGTGATTCCTAATAACATAAGGTATTATTCTAAAACATATATATTCCATTCACAAGGAACACACATAATGGGTGGCACACACCACTATCCTCAGTCTTATTCATTTCCATGTAAGGAATAATGTTTCCCCATGTTCCTATTATAGATGAATTTTATTGACTTGTTTCCCATAATTATCTGTTGTGATATAAATATTCAGCCAATGAATATGAGGTAGATATAGGTCCCACCAATCACATATTTAAAACTATACATATGTGTTCCAAAATAACATAAATTATACCCGAACCAATATAAAGAAATGGTTCTTCGTAATCAGTTAATCAAAACATAACTCGTTGAAAAGAAACAAAATTTATAATTACTAATCCATCTTAAATATAAACCATTCAGAGTAAGTATAATAATTGTATCATTATATCATATACCTATTAGAATATATGTAACATCAAATATTTATTTTCTTTGATGGAAAATGAATTTGAAAGATCACAAGAATTAATTTTGGAGGAAAATATCCTTTCCATTTTGAAAAATATTTTTAAATAATACAAAATCAAGAAATAATATTTCATATAAAATAACCGTTAAATATTATAATGGAATCCTATAAGACCAATTTTAAAAAAAATTAATCCTTTTCCTTTAAAATTCATAAAACATCATTTAAATCATTTTTAATTCATTTTTTGATGTAATTATTTTGAAGGAACACATATTTATGACCGAAGAGATAAAAATATTATATAAAACATATAATATAATTTAAATAAGGTTATTTATGATTAAAAATGTAAAATGTAATTATATACACCATGTAAATAATTATATATACATAACTTAACATGTGTCTAAAAGAATGAAAATTTATACAAAATTATCGTTCCAATTTGGTAATTTTTGAACTGTAAAATCCATATAAGAGAGATCATCTAATTGATATGTAAATAAAAATAAATTTAAGTATTATAAAAATATAATACATTATTGGGATGTATATACACCACAAAAAATAAATAAAATATGACTATGACATATAAGTCTCGTAGAAATTAACGTGAGACTTAAAATCCCATTACCTTAAGTCTTGACTAATTTCTTATATATTTAAACCTACAATATAATAAATATATATTTATTATAAATAAAAATTATTACAATATTCATATATATAATTCCACATATTATTGAATTATTACTTTATATTATTCACTTATTAACAATTCCATGTTAATGTTCTGTTTTGGGTAATAACCACTTTGTTTTCAATACATGTTTTGAAATGTTACCCTTGTTCCTATCACATAGATCATTATTTCATTAGCTGAAGAAATATTAACATGATATAAATATTATATATATGTTCAATATACAAATATACATATATATTAAAAAAATTTATAATTAAAAAATATAATACACCTTCATGGAGATAGTAGGTCATACATACACATGAGTGTTGTTTTCATTTTATTTTCATAAAAAAAAAGAAATATATATTATATATTTTCATCAAATAATATATTTATCTTATATATATCATATTTATACGTAAAATTTATCCTTATTTCCATCCATGTGAAATATATATAAAAAATGAATCACATCGCATCGTATGGATGGGAGGCCATACATACGAATGAGAAATGTTATCATTTCACAAAATATTCTGTGTTAAAGAAGATGATACGATATTACCATTATAGAAGTATAAATATTTCATAAATAACATATATAATAATTTAAAACCTCATAATTCTAAATTAAATATTGTGGTTCTAGAAAATTAATTGTATCCCTACGTAGATATAGAAATCCATATGTAGGCACATATGATATTTTCATTTCTTGTTTAATGGGAAATGGGTTGTATAGTATTATTTTCATAATAATAATAAAATTTAAAAACATATAGGTTCATTGAATTATTATTTTATTATATATATCATTTTTCTATAGGAGGTACAGAGTAGTATAAAAAATAGAGTGGCCGGTTAGAGCAGTGACTTCTTCTTTAAAACGTGTTGGGCAAAAATCTCTCAAGGTATCATTAAAGCATTATTGAGGTGATTGTGTTTGTTGACAAAGTAGACATCTGAGTAGTGATTGTTGAAAAAGCAAAACAATGACATACAAATTTGTTGACAAAGAGGATTTCATGGTGGAATGTCGAGTTCAAGAGCTGAGGTCAACAATCCATGTTTGATTCAAGAATGTAGATAAAAGGAATGGATGATCTGGAGGCGTTACAAAAGATCAGATACAAGGTGGTGTCGTTTTCCAGTGTTTTCCAAATTTTTGGGCCTGAAAATCGGAAAATGAAGAAATGTGTTTTTGGAAAGGAACTTGCGCGCCGTGAACTTGGTGTACAGGAAACTTGCGCGCCATATGTTTTTCAAGATCAGAAGATCAAAACATGGCTATGGAAATAGGTTCGCGCAAGTTTGGGAGTTGGTCGTGCAAGTGTATAAAAGAAGAGAAGACTTGCGCGCCGAGACTGGGTCGCGCAGGTGACTTGCGCGCCATCGCGCAGGGTGGTCAATTTGCCTATAAATACTGGACCACCCCTCCTCATTTTCCAACGGAGTTTAACTCAGAGCTCCCGTCGCGCAGGTGTGGTGGTCGCGCAAGTGGTGTGTGTGGTCGCGCAGGTGGTACTTGCGCGCCAGAGGGTGAAGTTGTGAGCCGGTGTTAGAAGTTGCGCGCCGGTTGGCAGTTGCACGCCAATATTGGTTTGGGCGTAAAAGGAAGTGAGTCGCGCAAGTTTGGAGTTGAGGAAGCTTGTGTCGTGCAAGTGTCAGAGGAGGACTTTCGCACCCGTTGTGACTTGCGCGCCGATACTTGCGCGTCGAGGTAGACTTGCGCGCCAAGTAAGGTTGTGTTCCAGCAGTGTTTTTCAGACTGTGTGGAAGCTGGAAGTTTGCCCGATACCTTCGGTGCAAAGAGATATTCATCTAGGGGTGAAATTTGTACTTCAACAGAGCATCTACACACAGAGGAAGATGCATTCATTCATGCAAATTAAGAGACCTATAGGTCTATAAACTGTGAGTGGATTCCCTTCTAGAGAAGTGAGCTTAGGAAGAGGAAGAAGGTGATCCTCTCCACTGGCAGTGATCTAGAGAGAAAGAAACAGGGAGTGACCCTTGGGAAAGCAGTGATATGACAATAAAAATTGTAAGGGCAGTGAGCCTGGGCATAGAAGTGATCTAGCCCGAACTTTGTATCCACAAATAGTGAAGATTAGTGGAATTTGGTACGACCGGAAACTAGTCGGCGTATGCTCCTTGGACGTAGCCCAGTGAGGGTGAACCAAGTAAAAATATCTGTGTCTATCTGTTTTCTTCCCTGTATTGCATTCAAAGCATCATCATTAGATAAAGAGGTAAATAATTGATCATAGTTTACACACAAGAGCAAACAAAGTTACCCTTGTAATAAAGAGGTCAAGATCCAGTGGGGTAGAAAGGACTTTGAAAAAGAATATCCATACCCTGATTCACCCCCCCCTCTCAGGGTATATAGGCCGATATTGGTCCTAACAAAACGGCTCCATTGGATCCCCTCTAAAGGACTCTAGAGTTGGTAAGTTGGGATGAAAAGAATATATCGAATGATAACAGATAATTGGAGAATATAAAATTTCAAGCATTGGTTGATCTTGAAGTCTAATTGTGATGTGAATAAGTGAGGTATGTGGTTCCATTTTATAATTGAGGAAAGGGGATACTTTTGGAATTTCATAATATCTTAATTTATAAAAAAACCAATCTCAAGAAAAATACATTGAAAATGAATTTTTAGTCTAATGTAAGATAATAAAGGGTTTTAATATCATCATAAAATAGATTTTTATCATGTTTTTTTATTTTAATCCTTACCATTTTGATTGAACCTTAGTTAACATTGATTGATTTTAATTTTGTTAACTAAAGTTTTTATAATATAAAATTGTAATTTTCTTTTCTTATATGGTGTCAATTGTCCATATAGATTCCATTTATGAAATTTTATAATTTATCATAATCACTGTGTATTTTTTAAATAATATTATAATATTTATATAATCTAAATAAATATTATTTTTATAAAACATAATTAGTTACAATTTTTAAACTATTCACTACATTGAATTTATAAAATTAAAAAAGTAAGATAATTTATAAATAAATAATTAAATATAACCCTAATATGTCAAAGTAACATATAATATTATTGTGGAAACATATTTAATTAAAAATATATTTCCTTTAGTATTAAAAAAGTCATTTATTTAATTTTTCTATTAGGTGAATAATTACAACAACAATATTATGTAAATATTTTATATAATTATATAATTACTGAAAATTAGAAGTTAATTACCATGATTTAGATAAATATTTTATCTTCATAAATAATACTTATAGCCATTAATATATTCATTTTCTCTATATATTACATATAGTATACTTTTTAAAAAAGAGAATGACATGAATGACTTTTCATTAAATTAAATATTATAATGGAAACAATCATATTAATGTTACTCAAAATGGTAATTAATTGGATCTTTGGGTGATTATGATCAAGATATATTTAATAGTTATGATTTATTCAACTATTTTTTCTTTCAGAATTTCTTATAATTTTAATTATAATAATTTTTATTTAATTTTTATCTCCTTGCACAAGCACTACATCAGTGTTTCATAAGCATTAAAGGTAATTATTTAATATATTAAAATGAAAAATAAATTACAATAATAAAAAAAATATAATATTCTCAACACAAACCTTTATATTAATTCATAACATAATTTTTTCATCATTTTGACACATAAATTTTATTTATGAAAATTAATTCAACATTTTATAATGTTCATTGATTTTAATATTATATAAGTCATTTTCAAGGACATGTGTCCATTAAAAATAATAGTTTCAATGATTATGTGTTAATTATAGAAGTATAATCATCCCAAAAAAATAACCTGAGTTAGAACCATTTTATCGTTTATATTATATTATTTTTAACCTAATTTACCCAAATTTCCTTTCATCATGGTAATAACATATACAAAGGTTACAATTCATATTAAGAAATAAATTTAGAAGGATAATCTTAAATAAATTTTCAAAAATGTGAATAAAATATATAAACCATTTTTGTAAAATTAAAAACAAAAATTTGTAGTATTTAAATTAATATTTAACTGTTAAAATACAATGAAAACATTTTTTTTGAAAAAATGACCTTCTAAAATTTCAAATGTAATTTATAATAAATAAATTTATAAAATACTTCTGAAACCCATGATTTTAATATTAAAAAAATAATCTAATTATTATTTATAACTAATCCCAAATATTATTTTATCTTTTAAATAATTTAAAAGAAAATACAATTTTCAATTAATATAAGTATTTACACTATTCATAAAAACATGTAACTTCGTAGAAAAATAAAAAAGTACACCCATATATTTTTATATCCATATTAAAAATAGGATGTTTATTTTTTACTATAGATTCTATAAAAGTGTAAATCATATAATCTTAATAAATTATCCATAAAAATGTTGCCAAATAATATTTTTAGTAAAATATTTCTTTATGCATAAAAGTGAATTTGTTCTTATATCACATTTTTAAAACTCATTAGAATAATGTTAAAAATTAGATTTAATAATATATATATATATATATATATATTTAGGTAATATAATCCAAAAAGAATTTTTTTTATTTATTGGTATAAAACACTATTGTGGTCATGTAAATAGTTTTCAGAAAAACATTTCCTTTTATTTTAAAAAAACATTTACATTCATTTAAAATAAATTGGTAAGAAAATTATATATAAATATGTAAAAAGTAATTTCATAATATATTTCATCAATTAAAATGTCCATGGAATAAATTTTTTATTTAAATAATTATAATAAAAAAAATTTGTTTTGATTAAAATTAATGTTGCATACAACACAATCTAAGATAGTGTTGTGTCCTATGCAAGACTTCAAAAAACATCTATCTCATAAAAATATCAGTATGTTACAATATAACCCTCCTAAAATTAAAATTAGCCTAATAATTCATCATGGTTATCAAAGGATTCATATTTATAAGTTTTATTCAATGAAAGACACATCATAAAAATAAATAATAAGCCTTACATTTAAAAAGGGAAAGTTGGAAAAATAATGATTACCATAAGTAACTACTAACTATGATTACATATAAGACACATATGCATAATGTTAATAAGTTAAAATTGAAGAGAAATCTATATATCATGTTTTTATGGAGAGTTATAGTAACCATGGAAAGGAGAAAGTCATCGATCAAAAATAAAAAACCCAAAGAGTCTTGAAAAGATCATTGATATGATAAAAAATTATGATAACATGATTTTTTTATTTCAATACCATTTTTCATAAATTTGATAAATTTAAATGTGAAGTTATACATACCTAATTTCATGACAGCCTCACATTTTTTGTACCATTACAAATATTCCACATTATCACTTATCCCATGAAATGACGGTGAATTTTTCCTTCCTAAAACATTTATAGACTATGAGATCCATAAATAGAATGATAGGTCACTCCATCTATATTTATCACAAAAATGGTTAGAACATGTTATCTAATATGAATAAATCCTAATATAGTGATAATATAATTTAATATCTAAAATGTTATTCGATGTTTAACATAAATAATTTCATAAATAATTATCATTTTAAACCTTCTGAAAGATAAACGTCCAAAATTAAAAAATAAGACCACTAAATCTAAAAATAATATTAACAGTAATCCCCCTTATTTCACAAAGTACCCATTTACTTTCACATTCCAAATACGTTAATAACTTAATTATATATTCTCTTGAATCATGATGATACAAATAATTGTAATAAAAAATAGAGAAAACATGCTTGAATTCCAAAATTTACAATTTACTCATACCATAATTCATTTTTTTAAAAAATCACGATACTATAAACATCTATGTTATCAGTTCCATGGTCATAAATACGATCATTATTAGTTGATAAAAATAAAATCTTTTTATTCAACTATCCCAAAATCATCATGTTACCAAATTTTTCCCTTTTAATAGTTACCAATACCAATCATAATATTCCCTCAAATCCATAAGGGAAAAAAATAAATGTAACAATAAAAAAGATCATTCATAAATGTACTTCTATAAAAAAAAATTTTATATCCAACAAATAATCCAAAAGTCATTCCACTATCTTCTTAAACTATTAGGAAATGTTTTCTATTTTTTTCATATCACATTTTTTCCAATCATAAGGAATTCATAATCCTTTAATCATCTAAAATATATCCATTAATTATTATATCTTTCTTATTATCATCCTGATAATTTCACTTATGAAATTTATTTAAATAATTCATATTCATTCCAAATTTAAAGAATTCATCAATTCATTTTATCTTATTGAGGATAGTATCCCCATCCATTGTGTTAGTTGGTATTTTCTTTTTACCTTTGCAATTACATGCTTTGTGTCTTTACATTACATAGATAAAACATACTCTTTTTAATCTATGATATCCACTTGGGTGTTTCTTCCCACACTCTTGGCATAAAGAAAACTATGTTTTCTTTGTTGTTTTGTATCCAGTACTAGAATTATCAAAATAATCATTCCTTATATTCTTCAGGGAGTCTAAATTTACATAAAGGTAAATAGTGTTAATCATGTTTCTGGAAAACATATTAGACTTGATGAAAATTTCCTCCACACCAGTGATCATCCCTTTTTTACATCTCATTAAAAAATTGTTCGTCACATTCAACAGTAACCCACTTATTTTTGGATCCCTCCATTGAATAAAAAAAGAAAGTATAGTGGGGGAAACATTTATCATAGTGAAAACAAAAATAATTATGAAAATCACTTATAAGATGTTTTTATTATGAATAATTCTTCAATCTATGAAACATTGTTATTAATCCTAGGTTATTCATGATTGTTAAGAAAACTCTTGGATTATATTATATATTTTTAACCATCCTTTTATACAAACCTTTAAATTTCCTTAGAAACATATCTAGGGATCCCAATAATTATTTCTCATCATATTTTTCAAATATTGGATAATAATTTGTTCTGATACCAACTGTAAGAAACCATGGTTTTTATACATGAAAATAAATTCATTTCTATGGAATACAAAAACAAACAACCAAAGATTGTATTAGATTAGTTCCTTTAGAATATTTAAACACAAAATCTTAGTCTGATGAAATATACTAAATGTTTCCCATAGAGATCATCCCCATTAATACCCCTACATAATTTTTTTTATAATATGGGGAATATAAAACATAATAAAATGTTGATATATGATGATCAATAATCGTAATTGATGGAGATATATAAATATAATATGAAACTTAAGTATATGAGAACAAGAAAATAAAATTAAGAGGAAATAACCTATATATCAAGGATCATATACATGTGTTGTGGAATAATAATGATAGTTCATAGGGCTTTATTCATAATTGAATAAATATCATAATCCATGAAATCATAACACAGTTACAAGATATGAAATTTTATAAGACAAATAAACATGTAACATAAAAATTTAGAATTAAATGCACGTATAAAAAACCTATTATGTTACATCATGGGGAATACACTGAATTTAAAAGACACACCACCATCCCCATTCGTGTCCTTTCCTTTTAAGGGGTTAGGTTTTCCAATATTCTTATAGTTGATCAGGCCCATCATCTTATTTCCCATCATTATCTCATTTGATATAGATATATACCCAATTGATTGAAGAGAGATATAGGTCCCACCCATCAAATAATGAAAACTTTGAAAATAATTATTATAAGAACTTAAATCATATCATAACCCTTATAAATAAAAGGGTTTCACAAATATTTCATTGTAACACAACTCGTAGAAAAGTTAAAAAATACATATTTATTAGTCAATCATAAACACAAACCGATAAGATAAATAATGAGAATGTTATTAGTGGATCATATCCTTAGTAAAAAATAAATAACATAAAATAATGTTTTCCTTGATTGAAATTTAATTTTAAATATCACTTTCAATAATTATAGACAAAAATATCTATTCCTTTTTGTAAAGTATTTTGATTTTGATAAATGTTACAGCATTTAGCTAAATAAATTCATTGAAAATAACCTTGAAATTTTATAAAGGAATCAATTAATACTAATTTTAACATCTTTAAATTCCATTTCCATTAAAATTCATATAACATCATTTAAAACACTTTTAAAATAAATTTAGGGCAAATTGTTTTGATGGAATAAAGATTTATGACTAAAGAGAGAATGAAATTACATGAAAATAATAATATTCTTAAATTAATATATTTTATGATTCCAAATTTCAATCGATAGTATATACAGATCATAAATTAATTTAGCCTCATAACATAACATGTGTCTTTAAGAAAGAAAATTATTAAAACAATCACATTACCGATTTGGTAATTTTGGGATAATAAACCCCATGCAAGAGAGATCATATAATCGATATGAAAATAAACATAAATATAAGCATAATTATCATAGAATATATTCATGGTATGTATACACAAAACACAAAATAAATAAGTTTTTAATATATAATATGTATCGTTTAAATAAAATTGAGACTTGAAATCCATTTACCTTAAGTCCTGACTTCCTTTGTATATGTTAAACCTTATTTAAAAGAAATATATATTTATAATAAATATTAAAGAAAATAATATTTATATATATATATAATACAATATATGATTTAATTATTAATATATAATATTCTATTATTCATAATTACATGTTAATGTTATGTTTTAGGTGATAACCACATTGTCTTCCATATATTTTTTTACTTATTTTCCTTGGTCCTCTTACATAGATGATGATTTCAAAATATCCAAGATGATAATCATGATATAAATATTTTAAACAGGTTTAATATTTATGTATTCATGAATATTCATTTATTATATAATTAAGAAATAAAATACATTGTTCATAGAGATGATAAGTTATACGTATTCAAGAACGCAGTTTTCGTTTTCTTTTCATATAAAAAAATTAGATGATATGTTATCATTAAAGAATATGTTTTATGATAAATATATCATATATATTTTTAAATTAATCTTTTTTACTAGCCATGTGAAATATAGATGAAAAATAAATCACATCACATCGTGATGATTAGAAGTTATATGTACACATGAGCGACATTATCATTTTCCAAAATATTAGGTAGTAAAATGGTAGACATGATATTACCAGTCCATAAAAACAATTAAATTATATATATAATTTAACAATTTTAAACCCATCCTAATAAAAACTCATAATATATGGAGATGTAAAATGAGTTGTATTGTTACGTGGTGACGATAAGTCGTACGTACACACGAGTGATATTTTCATTTCTTGTTTTATGGGAAAGGGGTTGTATAGTGGTGTGTTCATAATAATAATAACATTTCATCATATTGAAGATGATGAATTTATTATTTTTTATATTTATAATATATTTAGAATAGGTTTATAAGAGTATAAAAAAGATTGTGATTTGTTAGGGTGATTACCGATTCTTCGAAATGGCTCATTTACATAATCATTTATGGACTACAGAGTAAGTATTTTGGAAAATATGTGTTCTATATAATATGGATATATAAGTGGATAAATGTTTTTTTTCTTATATTGGTATATATAAAATGCTCTAATTTATATTAATTTTTTAGGGAGGATGTTCTCTTTTATAATTGAGGTAAGGGGCACCTTTGGAATTTTAAAAAATATTAAATTATTATAAATCCAATTTAATTCCAAGTACAACCCAAAGGCCATATATTCAAATATAATACATGATATGAATTTAATATCATCATAAAATATATTATATTCATTTTTTGGTGTTATTTTAATCCATATAATTTTTCCATTCCTATGTTATCCCATTTTAATTTTAATTACTGTAACAAAATTTTTAATACTAAAAAATTGCATAAATTTTACTTATATTGTTAAAATTATCGATAATTAGTTAATGTATGATATATTTTTATCTTATTGAAATAAAATTTTAATTTTTTAAATCTTTTTAAAAATTTTATATATTTTAATAAAATATTTTTTTCATAAAATATCATTAGTGTCTTTTTTGACACTATTAATTACATTGACATTATAAAACTCCAAATAGTATTACAACTTCAACAAATATTATTTAATACACCTTAAATATGTCATATTTAACTATAAAAGTCATTGGAAACCGTAATAAACTCATATTACGTGTCTTTTAATAATTTAATATCATTTATTTGAGTTTTTTCCATTATGTGAATAGTTATTGCATCCTAATTATATAATTATTTGAAAAAATTATTTAATTTATAAAAAATATCAATGAATTAGAATGAATTATATAATTATTTTATTCCTAAAAATAATATTTACATTTGAGAATATCTTCTGTTTATCCTCATAATAAAAATACTGTACTTATTAAAGATAAGAGTGTGGTATGTTGGAATTTTCATTAAATTAAATACTATAATGTTCATATCCCTAATTAAGTTGTTCCATGTGGTCATTTATTTGATCCACTATTTATAATTGTCAAGATAAACTCAAACGATACGATTTATTTAGTGTGTTATTCATTTAATGGTTTTTATATATTTAATTATAATCATTTTTATCTACTTTCACAATCACTACATTAGTGTTCCACAAGCATTAAAGTTAATTATTTCACATATAAAATTTTAAAATAGATTAATATCATAAAAATATATAAATAAATCCCAATATAACCCTTTATATTATTTCATAACTTAAGTATTTTATTATCCAGACACCTAAGATATATTTAAGACAAAGGAAGGGACATTTTGTGATTTTCTTTTATTTAAATATAATATATGTCATTCTCATTAGAACATGTCAATTAAACAACATAATTAAGATATCTATGGGTTAATTCTCAAATATAATTAATAAAATAATGTTTTTGAATGTTTTTGAGTCATATTATTGTCTTTGTTTTTTTATTTTTTACCAAAATTACATAAATTACCTTTTACATTATTAAAACAATTTACCAAAGTCATGATTCATATTGGCCATAAATTAAAAATGAATTTATTCACATAATATGGACATTATGAATCCAAATTTTGTATCCATTTTGTAATATTCAAAACACAACAGGTTCATAATTTAGTTTAAAATAAAACCAGTAAAAGACCATATAAAACATTTTTTTAGAAAAAAAATCATTTTTAAAATAAAATATATTTTTATTATCAATTCATATATAAAATAATTTTAAAAAATAATATTTATATTATTTTAAATTTGAAAAAACTAATTTAAATTTTAAACTAATCCAATACATAATTGGACCTTGTAATTTTTTTAATAGAATATATATATTTAAATAAAAATATATATTTTTACTATTATCAAAATGGGAACCTTCTCAAAAAAATATGAAAAGTTCACTCCAATTAAATTTTAATATCCCAATGGAAAATAATGTGATTATTTTTTCAAATATAATCTATATAAGTTTAAAATTACATTTTTAACAACTTCTCTATCAAATTGCGATAAAACTACCTTTTCATAATATGAAATTTTAAAAAAAATGCATCATAATTCTATTCATTTTCCATGGGTTCATTTTGTGATGATGAATGTTTGATTTTGATGTGGAATAGAAATGTATGGATTATGAGATGGGTGGGAATTATATATCCCTCCATGGAATTCTATAAAGATTTATATCTTATCACATAAATCTTTTTTATGAATAGGTTATTATGATTCTATTTTCACGAAGGGAGAGTGGATGGAATTTACCTATATGAAGAATTTGATGACTAAAGGGGATTAGAAGTATCCAAGTTCAAAATTATAAGAAATATTATGTTAATGATTATTCCACATTTACATGGTTTTTCAATTTATTACAAATAATCATGATGCATTTTATTTCAATTAAATAATATGTTTTCAATATTATGTTTTGTTTTTAAAGTATTAAGCCCATTTATGTCATTCTCACATTATATATTACAATTAAGATGTGTTTTGAGCCATGTAATTTTCTATATGATTTCATAAGAGTATTTTATAATATTTTGTATGTTTAATATGTTTTATGATTGTCATATATGGGATTTTCAATTTTATTATTATATTTAATTCTTCCTCATGTTTTCCATCATGTTATGTTAGTCTCTAGCCATATCGAGCATCTCATCTCACACCTCTTTTTGTTACCAATCCCTAAATTAGCATGTTTATTATATAATTTGATATATCTATTCAAGGATCCACAATGGCATGATTTTGGATAAATGTTTCCAAGTGAATTAAAATAATATTTTTCTATATCTAATCTATAATATAGTAAACCATTCGTTCATTGGGTTGTGAAACTATTTTTGACCTGTATTTTTTATAGATAACAACATTAATTTATCATTTACGTCATTTTTAGCTTGGTTCACATTATAATTCCAATCCTAATAGTGGCTAGAGCTAGTGAGGTCATGTGTTGGGGTGTCAATGTTGACACTCAATGTAATTACATGATAACATGTATACTACATATTATTTCATCATTTATTTATTTTAACTTGTATAAGAAATATATGATTTTTTATATTATGGGATCATGGTGGGATCTAATAGTGTAATATTCTCAAACTCTACATGAGAACCCCAGTTATCATTTCAACCATATATTTGGATTACAAATGATATGTTATATAGAGGATCAGACTAAAATCACTGGAAGGATTTTGAGAGACTAGTAACTGGGGAGAACATGGTTTTATTATTAATATATCCATGTTTTTTATTTAATTTTTGTGGTCATACTAATAGGAAACCCATGAAGCATGTTTTTATGTTTAACAAGTGTAACATTATTGATATAATATATTTCTATTATTTTTAAGCTAATGGATTGACATAGATGTAATTATTTATTATTAATAAAATATTAATTTTTATTACTGTTAATTATCTATTATTATATGATGTGGTACTCAAAGTACACTCCTCTTATTCATTTTATAGACTCCAACCACTAGTTGGGAACCTCTATGGTACATGGAGGCACACCCGAGGTAATGAGTTGACTCCTGATCGAGTGTCATTTGGGATATTCGGATTAGGGTATTATATATTTTTATCATATAGTTTTTGTGGGTCACATTACACTTTATTACTTGTAGTTGGAGGTAGGGTTTGACCATGTATTGGAATAGACCATATGAATTTGTATCAATAACCCACATGTAAGTGAATTTCCATTTATAAGTAATGTTATTATTGTTTTTTGTTTCTCTATTATGATTAATATGTTTAATTAGGAGTAATTTTTTGGGTGATAAAATTATTTATTATTTTTTATCATGGCATATGGAGGATGTAGATAATGAGTTAATGTATCATACTAGGAATTTAGTTAAACCAAAATTTTTTCGTAACTTCGTTGGGGTGTGATATTTTTTAAAAAAAAAAGAAAAAAATGGTTTTAAAAAACTCCTAAAAGCTAAATGTTTGGATGATTATCTAGAACACGTCACAAATAATTAATGAAAAAATAATAACTAATTTTATATTTTTAGAAAAATGATATTAATGGAAAAATAATTAACTAGGACTACTATAATGATTTTCATTTGTTGATATTCTTATGTGGTGGCCCATGTAGTATGTTCTTAAAAGAGGTGGTCCTTATATTGTGTAGGTCATGATATGTTGCGCCTCATGATGGGTTTGAGGTGTGAGTACCTAGGGTAAGTATGGGTGGTTATGTATCATAAGACATCTGTTAGTGAGGTGATAATACTTTGGTGATTCCAGTGGTGGATACTGATGTGGGACTATATATGATGACTAAGGAAGGAACATGGTGGAATGATTCATAGTTTTTTCTGATGGTCTACAGATTATGGTATAAATGTACTTCATTCTATAATAGAAATATGAGTGAGTATCATATTTTTATTTAGTTATATAAGAGGATGCAACCTAGGATAATATGATTATGGGATAGTGCTTTCGATGTTATAGGGAGGCTCAGTCATAGTGGTTCCATGCACTCAATTGTTTAGGTGTTTCCTTCTATCTATTAGAAATAAGGACACCATTGGTTCCTATTTAGGGGTATGATAGATTTATTATTTGTGGTATATTATTATAGCTGGTGGATTTAATTTTTAATCTAATGTTTGTGTGAGATCATGCTAGATCCTATCATTATGAATTGGTTTAGTAGTAATCCATTCAATGCATGGTGGTTCTAATGAATTGGGGGATGTAACATGCTCGAGGAATAATATTTTAGAAAACTAATGATTTGGTTATTCATACATTTTTAATACTTGTGGATTTGGAGAAAATATAGTCTAATTATAATGGATGGGTCATTGGAATATGTCAATTTGGTTGCTGTTATAGAATGGATGAGTTGTAAATGGTTGGTAGCTTCATCTAAACATCCAAGAAAATTAGAATAATTTCACTAAGGGGTGGTTCCTAGTGAAACTACCCTTTTAGTTAGCATAACACACATAGTTTTATATTGGTGGTTGTTTTATGAAGCTAGAGATAATGATATATCATTTGATTCTCTATAGTAATATTGTCAGTTTCGTGGAGGATTGGGGGTTGTTTGTGATATTTTATAGAAAATATATATCTAGTAAGATTTATATAATAGATATATGATGTTTATAAGTCATTTTTTTGTAAATGGTAGGTGGGGAATCCAAGGGTTGAGTGCTGTTAGATGGAGTAGATTACTCATGAGGGTGGGGGGGGGGGGTAAATTGAGTATCTATAAAAATTTCTGGTTAAAAAGTATTCTTAAAAAGTTTTCCCAAAAAGGTTACATATAGCTCGGTTAATCAAGGTTATACTATTATAAGATTTTGAATATTTAAATAAATTATTAGAAGTTTTATAAGTTCTCATTAATCGTAATGTTAGTCATTAATATTAACTTTGAAGATATTCTACTAACACAAGACAATTATAACTTCTTTGCAAGATTAACTATCAAAGAGAATTTAGTGATTTTTGAATTATATAATAATGCAGTAAAATAGAGAAGGCTAAATTAAGTAGCATAATAGATATGAAACATGTAGTTTAGTCCCAAGCCGGGATATAATACAATCCACTTAGTGATCACCTACCACCAAGTAGTTTATATAAATAAACTTGATCCACACCCTAGATCGGTGTTAAACAGTAGTACACAGAACTATCCAGGTCACATAGGGACCTCTTCTACAATTCTTCATGGGAACAAACAACTAGGCCACACAGGGACCTCTTCTACACTTATCCATGGGTATAAACAAGTGTAAAAAGATGTTTGAGAAAGGATATCTTATATCCTTCAGTTTAATGTAGGAGACAGTGTGTGTTTTTATACAGATACACACACTACTCGAAATCTAGTAAAATGATATACAATAGAGCATAAATATTGAGATAAGTTTATAAATGCTCTGAATGATAGTCTTTACAGCTCTAGACTTCTAGGATGAAGTAGATACAGAAATCAAGTCCTCATATGGAAAACAGAATGTCACAAATCAAACAGATCCGGCTTGTGTTCTTCATGAGGTTTGACAGAGCGAAGATATTCTTGATTCTGGGAATCAAGTATGATTCGTGTATTATTTAGCTGCATTGAGTTTCATGAGACAATTCATTCTTCAATAATTATCTAAGTGTGTTCTTTGTTGTCGTGATCCCACTCACTCCCTTGTTTCACTTTGTTTGTATATTATTTGTTTCTGGGCCGCACTACTCTTTTATCTTAGAGTGCATGTATTTGAGCCAACAGGTTTCTTGTATTCTTTACCTCATACCTTGTACTGTCAGATAAAATGTCTAAAAATAAATATTAATTATGTCAGTGCATTTTAAATCTTCAATTATTACTGTTAGAGATTGAATTGAAAGATAAAAAACATATTAATAAATAGTGTCATGGTATGTCATGTAAACGATGTCTCATTCACGGTGTCTGGTTCACAGTGTCTGGTTCATGGTGTATGGTACACGGTGTCTGGTTCACGGTGTCTGGTTCATGGTGTTTGGTTCACTGTGTTTGGTTCACGACGTCTGGTTCACAGTGTCTGTTTCATGGTGTCTGGTTGTCACGGTGTCTGGTTGTCATGTTGTCTGCTTCATGGTGCCTGCTTCATGGTCTCTCATGGTCATGGTGTCTTCTTGTCACAACATCTGGTTGTCATAGTGTCTAGTTGTTTATGGTGTCTCCAATTAGGAAAATATATGTATTCATACTTAAGAAGTGATATTTATGTAATGGATTAAACACAATCATTTGTTAGATAAGTCATTATAAAGTAGATCAACATATTGTATATTGTATCCAAAATGACTGTATAACACTTAACAGATTTGGAGAGATTTTACTAAACAACAATGAATTTAATTTTAGAAATATTTCATAGAGTTAACTATGTTTATAGAATTAATAGGATTTGTGATTATTAAAACATGATTAATACATGAGGATTCCACCAATCTCCCCCTTTTTAAGATCACAAATCATGTATATTTAGAGTGTATATTTGTTCTAGAAACATAGTTCAGATGTGAATATAAAATATATAGATTTAGTGTTCTACTATAGTGATTTCTCCCCCCTTTTGGGATTATCAAAAAGTAGCAAGAAAAAAGAAAGAAAAAAGAGACAAGAAAAGTGCATATTGTATTAGATAAAAAGAGGGGCATTAAAAATAGTAAAACAATGCTTACAAGATTACAATAAAAAAAGTGTAAGAACTATCCTTATTCACTTGATGGTCTTCTCTTTTCCCTTATCAGCAGTAGTAGAAGATGAATCCATAAGAGCATAGGTTGAAGTAGAAGAAGGGAGTTAGCTAGTTAAGAGAGAAGGTAAAGAAAGACTTTTAAAGATAGAGGGATTTAGAGTAGGCATAAATGAAGACCGAGGTAGTTGTTAAGGAAGGATCACAGGCCTGAGCTGACTCAGTACCTGAATGATATACATAGAAGTGGAGGCTAGGGAAAAGGTGAATGGAGGAAAACTAGGTCTTAGAGGTGCAACAGCAGGAGGAACAACAGTTTTACTCTATACATGAAGATAGGGCCTCAAAATCATGATAAAATCAGCAATGATCTCTCCACCATTCTATATATATTTCTCAAATTCATCTTTGTTTTCTATAAACTTATCCAATAGATGAGTGAACTCTTTGATATTTTGGACATGAGTCTTGAATGATTGAGTAAGAGAAGGGATCCTCAGATTTTCTACAAGATATATGAAATGATTTGTCATGTTAGCCTTTGAGAAGATTTGGATGAATTAGAAATCTACTTTTTTGGAAATTAATTGGTGATAATAATTAGCTATTTTTGAATATATTTGGACTAGATCAAGAACTCTGTCACTGTTATTGATGACTTTAGAAAGAGAATCTTTATTGAAACCACTAAGCACATGTTCATGTTCTTCATTGACCACTTTTCTGATCAGGTCACTATCTAAGGAATATTGTGATGATATTCCAGATGCCATAGAAGTAGTGATAGATGAGGTGAGAGTTTTTTGTTGATTTAGAACTTTTTTAAGGTACCCTCTATACTCATTATTGAGCTTATTAAGATTGAAAAAAATATATCACATTTCATTCAAAATCTATTTGTTTCATTAAGTGACCTTTTCAGCTAAGGAATATAAATGAGGTTGAATCTGAGAGGCAAAATTCTGTGGGGTTTGAGGAACAACAGGATCCACAGGATGAGAAGCAAGCTCTGATCTCGAATTCATCACTTTATGCATGTCTTCAATCATACCTCTTAGAGTATTCACATCATCACAAATTAGTCTGTTTTAAACTCTAACTTACTAAATCTCATGAAGCATTTTGGGTTGAATATACCAATTTCATTTTTTCAACAATAGTGAGGAATCTCTCTTACTTAGATTTTTTATAGAAGCTGGTTCAGTATTCAAGATTTTTCAACTCTAGACATAAGGGTAGCTTCAAATTCCTTCAGATCATCTTTACTCAACAAGGATTGTTGTTCTGGTGAAGGTTCAAAGATATGAACTGATATAGGCTCATGTTCTTTTTCAGGTGAATGATTAGAGTCAGATTTCAATTAGAACATAGTCTAAAGGTTAAGGCCTTTTACTGATACTTTTTGGGATTCATTCACATCATAAAATATGGGGAATTTATATCGAGTGTCTATAGGTCTTGGATCAATAGAGTTTGGTACTTATATAGTTCTATATTTGGGGGATGCTCACCCTCAATAGTTTCCTCTTTCTCAGCACTAAGAGGCTTAGGGTTTAGATCTATTTCCATGAATTCATCTCTTATTTCACCACCCATTTGCATTATAGACAACAGAATATATTACTTCATCCTTTCCTCAGCTGAAGAAATGGCTTCAGGAATAGATTTTTCCATTGAGAGTTCATCAGGGTCAGCTTATTGCATAATAAGTAATTCTTCTTCTATAAGATCACTACAACAAAAGTCGGTCCTAGCGGCGGTTTTTTTCCTGTTTAGCGGCGGTTTAAACCGCATCTATATTGTGTGGCAGCGGTTTACAAAAACCGCCGCTAAGTTTGGCGTCAGCAATCTATTAGCGGTGGTTTTTTCGATTCCACGGCGGTTTTAGAAATGTGTCGTAGATCTGTCATTTAGCGGCAGTTTCTCTTCATTTAGCGGCGATTATATGGGTATCTGACATTTTTTATTCGCGGCGGTTTTAACCGCCGCTAAATTCAGGCGTTTCATGCGCCTATTCTGCGGCGGTGAAAACCTCCGCTAAATATCAACATAATATATTTAGCGGTGGTTAAAACCGCCGCTAAATGCTCACAGGTATGGCATTAGCGGCGGTTAAAACCGCCGCTAAATGTTGATCTGGAAAAAAAAAATATGTTGGATCTGCTCCACCACTGCCCTAAATTTTCCAAAACCACAGCGACATCTCACCCATCATCCCCACATAATATCACATCCACACATCATCAACCCATAATCATGTACATGCATCACAACACATCAAGGATCATTTTATAGATTTATCAACGGGTATTTTATCACATGATACTTTATTTTAGGAGTGTTGTAACACAATCCATAATCATAGAGTATCCATTTCATTAGAAAAATATAAGTGGTTGGTTAATTTCCCTTTTAGGGTGATATCACAACAATAACAATAGACACAACAGTCACAACACATATCATCGAGTGAAAGAAAATCCCCCAATGACCATAATTTTAACCAAGGTATCAATACAATACAATCCATCATATCATAATAATATCAAAGCTGTAAAAACATGTGAATCATTCCTATTTTCCCCCTTCAGTTTCAATTAGCCAATTATTTATCTTTGATTAAGCCAGCACAACTAGAACCCATAGATGAACAAGAGTAACCCCCCATGCATGATACACAATAAATAGAAATAACTGATTCCCTACCTTAAAGAATATTTTTCGACTCGCAGCACACCATAGGGTGAAGAAGAAATGACCCTAAACCACAAATGCATGAAAAACCCACAAATAAACCTACACTGTTCCAAAAGATCATCAAAATGTAAACCAACTCAGACCCTAAAACAAAAAGGAATCATTGTATTGAATCCCCAAGAGAATAATAAGAGGAAACTAACCAAGAAGAAGGAAGGTATTACCACCAATTTCAAACCAACATCCACTGAATCCAATGACATCCACCATGCCTAAACTAAAAACAAATTGGTATTCCTGGACCCATTGGAGTGGTGTAAAAATTTTAAGGCCATGACAGAGCCTTTTATCATTAACCTTTCATGCCTTAGCCATTTATGTTCATGGGATTGGTCTTTTAGTGTGATACATATTGGATATGGATCCAATAGGGGTATGAATATGGGTTACATATTTGGTATTCTCATTGGATGTGGTATCATCACATGCATATTGCATTAAGAATCTTTTTTTCAACACATGAGGAATCCAGAACACAATAAATAAAATGCAAAGAAGGAAACATGAGAAATCAAGAAAATGTTAGGACATGGAAATGTTTAGTGGCAACTATGTGCCATAAATGTTACAGATACAAACCAACTGTTATCATACATGTTCAACAAATCAACAATACTACTACTCATCATCTGATGCTGCATCGTCACCCTCTCCACCTTCATCTCCACCACCTGCTGCCACCTGTAAGAACATTATATTGAAAATTAAATATTATTGCATATTTATAATAAAAATTAAAACCAATAAAAGTTTGCAAACTAAATGATTTTGATTTTTTTGTGATTTACCTGCTCACCACTACCCAATGCACTACCACCGGGGGCATATCTGCTCATATGCTGACGTATTTCAAGCAACTCTTTCTGCAAAGCAGATATCTGATCCCCCTACTGGTGAACTGTGTTTCGTAGAGAAGACATCTCTCTCTGAGCATCTTCAGGTATAAAATGACGATAACCAGTAGTATATGAGGCCGAAATCCCTGATGGCATGCGAAAGACCTCAGATGGTACGGGTCCCAAACCCATCCCGCGCACTCTACCAGGATGCTCCTTCCCAAGGACTTGACCAACCGGGTCATCCTGGGAGACTGAGTAGGATTTCCTCGGATTGGCATCCCATATTTCTTTAATTTTTACCTATAAATCAAATATCAATATATATTAACACAGTAAAAACTGATATTAAGTTATTATAATAAATAATTGACTTCATACCCCAACTTCTCTGGCAGGTTCATTAACAAAACTTCCATCTGTTTTTTTATAAACATCCAGCCACGGTTCTGTTCGGGATGCTTCATGCCCTAAACTCTGTGACTGAATTAAACAAAGATAAATCATCAATCAAATATGTTAAATAGATAATATTATCTTATAAATATTTAAACTAATTAAAATATTACCAATGACATTCGGCTTCTTGAAAAGCTTTTTGAACCCGCAGTGTGCGGGATTACCTGCTTCGCCCAGTTTGAAGCATTCTTTCTTGAGAGATCCTGAAATAAATAAAATTCAATTTAACAGTATTATATTCAATGTCTATCTCCTCTTCATGTACATGTATAAATGCAAAATGAGGATAATATAATAATATATATTTCAATACAATCCACTTCTCATCACGATGTCTATCGACAAAAACCTTCCACTGTTCTTTCGGTACCACACTGGGTATCTTCTCATACATCTGCTGCACGGTCAACGAATAATCGTTGACATCACACCAAAACCTCCATTTGAAATCTTTCCATTTTTTTCCAAGATTTTTCAATGTCCACTTCCGTGCTATCATATCAGCAACGATAAAGTGGAAGAACATCTGTATACAGAAATTCATTTTGAATATATTAGTAAAATGACATTCAATTAAACCATAAAGTAATAAAATTACCTTTATCTGAGAATCATAAACTTCATTTTTCCAGTTTGGAGGCATATGCCTCCAATCATCATACGAAATAGGCAGGGAAACGGGCTCTGCTGCCAGCTGACCTATAATCTGACCAAGAAAACCTGCGACGTCATCCGTCGGGACCCAATAAGAATTAAATGGCACCACTATCTTCTTGACATGCATGTTCCAAACATCATAACTTTTTATGTCTTTTTCCACGTTTTCATTGTCTTCATCTGCAATGAGCAAACAATTACTATAAACAAAATGCAATAAATTTATTTAATTAAAATTTGTACCTATGACTGCGACCCTCCAGAATGTCCGTGATGAACTAGAGGGGGTGTGTCGTTGCCCCACTACTGAAGCTCCTGTAGGGGGAGGCGATGACTCATCCTCTAATGAGGCATCCACTGATGGTGTCAGAGATGGTGCAGGGGAGATGATTCCGTGGGGACAGACGGATCGTCATCTGTCGCAGAAGAAGAAGGAATAGTGTACCACTTCTTCCTTGACATTCCTGTCATTTAATCAAATAAAATTAAGTTCAGAATATATATTTCAAAAAATTTATGCAGAAAAAAAATTAAAAATGATAATAGATGCCCAATATTAATAAAAAAAATATATATAACAATGATAATGAATGACTACAGAAATGAAACAAGTAGTTGCTGAATGAATAAATAATTGTATATACAATCATTTTCCCCTTCAATCATGTCGGTTTCCGGCTCCATTGCTTCATACACTTCATTCATCCTTGCTAGAACAATATTTTCAATATCATGATGGACAAATAATTCTGCTTCCTGTTGTTGATGAAATTCAATTGCAGAGGTCAAATATTCCACTTCCTCACCCATATCATACAAATCTCTTTGTATTACATGAGTAACTACTCTCCACCCTTCATCCACAACATCATTCACATAATATACCATTTTTGCATGCGATGCTAAGATATATGGATCATGCATTTCACGATCACCAACATCCATCAAGAGAGAGAAGTTTAGAGAAGTAAATTGCAAGGAATCTCTTTTAACACCTCTGATAAAATCGACCCATTTGCATTTGAATAAAACAACAGAAAAATGCCCGTGGTAGTTTAATTCAATAATATCATACAGCTTTCCATAGTATTCCACTTCAGCAAATGTAAAAATACCACTATTCTGTGTTTTCAAACCAACTTCTCGATCGACTGTACGAAATCTAAAACCATTCACATTATAAGCGTTGAACTTTCTAACTTGTTTTATAGGACCTCTAGAAAGAAACTTCAAATCTTCTGAAAAGTCAGCTCGAGTATCAGTATTCATGATCTGAAAAAAATATATAATTTAATAGATTTTCAAATTGTATGTGTCAATGTAATATTCGTATTTATTGCAATATTTATAAACTTACACGTCGTGCAAACCATTCTACCAGCTCTTTATTCACATCTTTCGTTATATCTTTTTCATTTCGTGTTCGGCTTCTCATTCGTCTCTTTGTTTGTATCCTCAACTCTTCAATAAATGGATCTGCAATTTCACTATTCAGCAGCACATATCTATGTGCCTGTAATAATTCCAATTCTGTTAGTGTCGCGTATGAGGTCCTCCCAACTAATCGGCCAATAGCAGGAAATATTTTTGATTTATGATGCATTTGAGATTGAGTTGATGTGTCGTCAACACGTCCAACTCAAGTAAATCTTGTCTCAATATCATCCAAATATCTGGAACAAAAGGTGAGACACTCCTCAGCCAAATAGCCTTCAGCAATAGAGCCTTCTGGTTGAGATTTATTTCTCACGTATGCTTTCAAATGCCCAAGATATCTGTGAATAATAATAATAATATTATGCATTTATTTAAATGCCAAAAAATGTTTACTTAACTGGAAGCATATAAATAAAATACCTCTCAATTGGATACATCAATTGACAATGAACGGGGCCTCCTAATTTAGCTTCTTCAACCAAATGCACAGTTAAATGCATTATGACAGTAAAAAACGATGGAGGGAAGATCATCTCCATTGCACAAAGGGTCAATACAATCCTCTCTTGTAGGTTGTCAAGCTGAAATGGATGTAGAGCTTTCTCACATAACTGTCTACAAAATGTGCATAAATGGAGTACAACAGCAGTAACTTTTTCAGGTAATAATGTACGCAATGCCAATGGTAGTAACTATTGTAACAAAACATGTGAATCATGACTTTTCAATCCATATAACTTACGATTCTTCAAGTCAACACACCTTGAGATGTTACTCGAATACCCATCAGATACCTTCACATTCTTTAAAATTTGAAGGAACGTATCTTTATCCCTATTTTTCAATGAAAAAATGGCCGGAGCATACTTTTCATTCTCATCTGGCCAGAGATCACGTTTTATGTTCATTACTTGTAAGTCTTTGCGAGCATTGAGATGATCCTTCGACTTTCCATGCTCATTAAGTAATTTGAAAATCAAATTATCACATACATTCTTCTCAATATGCATCACATCAAGATTGTGGCAAAATGAATTAAATTCCCAATACGGAAGTTTGAAGAATATACTTTTTTTCTTCCATTGTTGCGTTCTGATTTCACTTGACGATGCACTTCGCCCTCGTTTTCCGCTATCATTCAAATGATGAACCTTCCCAAATTCTGTTTTAACATTTTCAAGCTGTGTCAATATTTCAGAACCGGTTATCAACATTGGAGGTGGTCTACGATCAATGCAACCATTAAATTTTGATTTGTTCAGCCGAAATCTATGAGATGCATCAAGAAATCTTCGATGGCACAAGAAGAACCATTTTCTACTGTGAGGTAGCCGTTTGGGCTCGAAATCAAAGTTACAAACGGGACAAGCCAAACCCGTATAAGTGTTCCAACCAGATAAATTCCCAAGCCCAGGGAAGTCACTAATGGTCCACATTAAAGCATCATGCATTTTAAACATTGTTTTAGAAGAAACATCAAATGTCTCAACACCGTTGCTCCATAACTCCTGCAATTCTTCAATCAAAGGCTGCAGGTATACATCAATATCATTTCCAGGCATTTGTTTTCCAGGAATAATCATCGAAATGAAAAAATATGTTTGTTGCATACACATCCACGGAGACAGATTATAAGGGATCAAAACAACTGGCCAAATGCTATAACTCGTACTCAATGTCCCAAATGGGTTGAATCCATCGGCAGCCAATCCCAATCAAACATTCCTAGGATCAGATGAGAAATATGGATGTAATGAATCAAATGTCTTCCACGATTGGGAATCTCGTGGATGTCTCATTAATCCATCATTGTTATTATCTACAGCATGCCACTTCATGTGTTCAACGGTTTATGATGAAATGAATAATCTTTGCAATCGAGGCTTCAAAGGAAAGTAACACAAAACATTTGCAGGTGTGTTCCTTTTCTTCTTCTCCGTGAAATTATGTTCAGTCATAATTCCAACATCTCCCTTTTACTGCCATCTAGAAGAAGAACATTTCTTACGATTCTGTCTACTTGAATCCTCTCCCCAGTAAAGCATACAATCATTGGGACACACATGTATTTTTGTATAATTCAGACCAAGCTTGTTAACAACTTTTTTCATATCATAAAACGATTCTGGGATTTTTGCTTCAGGAAATGCATCACGAATCAATTCCAATAACATGGACATTGCCTTATTTGTAATTCCATATAGACATTTGATATGGTACAACTTCAGTAGAAATGAAAGATTTGAATATTTCAAACACCCACTATACAACTCTTGATTTCCATCGTCAACTAAATTATGAAATGCATTTTCCTCACTGATGTTTTCCCTTACATTTGGCTCCACAGAATCAAGAGGATCCAATGATATGTTACAATCTTGATCTGCTTGTGTTACAGTCTCAGAAACATCACTTGTCACGTTGAAATTTGTAGCACCCTCTTCTGGTTGTTCTGAAATGTTTTGATTCTCATAGTGGTGTCTTGCAGTGCCGAATGCATCATTTATGAGTTTTTGCATTTCATTTTCCATTTTCGAAGAACTTGGGACCTCATTCTGTAGATTAACATCAGTCCTCAATCTTTCTGTATTGTTTGATTCTCCATGCCAAATCCAACACAAATATTGCTCAGGGAATTGCTTCAGTATTAAATGTTCATAATCTTCATATCTCTTCAACCATGTTCTAAATTTACATTTAGGACATGGACATCTTATTCTCCCTTCAACGGATCGATTAGAAATGGAAAAATCTAAAAACCAATTCAAACCCATAACATATTGAGGTGTGTTCCTCGGTAATGTGATCCAGCTTTTATCCATGTATATCACAATGTGCCTACACAAAATATATGATAGTGTAAGATTACAGAAACATAATATAATAAAGATGAACCATTGACCATAAAGTAGGCATAATATAATATAGATGATTCATTGACCACATTTACCATTTCAGACCAACTGAACAAGTCTGGTCCATAGGAGACAGCACCAACACCTCATTGAGGAGCAATAAGAATATCGGGATACACACTTATCATAACACCATCGATCTCCCATTTGTGTTTCCTCAAACAACACCCCATTGATGTGTGATCGAAACTGATCATAATGCATTTTAAATCAAGTTAACTACATTCAATGAAACCATTTTCACAATGGGTAATGTTTGTTTTATTGTTCTAGGGAAATCTAAATGGCCACATTTAAGTTTTGGGGTTCATCTTGTGATGGAAGCATGAGACATGGTGTTTGAATTTCTTGAATAAATTAGTGATAATGACCCTCCTAAGGTGGATAGAATTATGTTAGTCATGGAAATGTGGAGAATACTGTAGAGTGGATGTGGAGGAATCAAGGTTCCAAATAGAAACCTATAAGGGACATGTTTGGGGGTTCTTAGGGAAGGCCAGGTGGAACTTGGATATGGTGTGTGTAGGTGATGGAGGTATAACTTAAGTGAGAAGGCTTCGTGTTTGAGTAGAGGGGCGACATGCCAATAGGGGAAGTTGGGAACCAACGGAGTGAGTTAGCAGGAATGGAAAGACATAGTTGGATAGAAAGGGAATGGATGTGGTGTGCTGCGAGGCACCTCATGTTAATGTTGAAATGATAAGTTTATCCTAGTAATGTGAATGAGTTTTGAAGAAGAACCAAGTAGTCCTTCGTTGAGATATGGATGGTGAAAGTGTGACAAATCTGGGTAGTTTTGGCAGAAATAATGAATGCTAGAATTGGGTGGAGTTTTCATGGATGTTGTGAGTTGGAAAACATGTTAGGGAAGTTTTGAAGGTTGAGTTGAGGTTCTGTTGACCTCTTTTATGATGAGTGAAGTTCTCAAAACTAGAAAATTGTGGTGATGAAGTAAGTAATATGTTGTTGAGAACCATGGAAGGAATGTAATCGATTAATGGTGTGGATAGAGTTTCAAGATGGATGGTCTCAGGTAGGAACCATATTAGTGTATTAGTTTTGGTGATGGGTGTTGGATCAGGTTTTGGATGGTTGAATACCTTGAGATGAAGGATATGCTTGGGTTGTGCATTGGATGTTTGAAATGGAGTGAGGCTATTGGGCCTTGAGTTCTGGATTGATGTAGGTCAGAGAATGTGGTTGGAATCTATGTATCCCTTCAGCGGCAATGAGTTTGTGTCACCATTATAATTTTGGTAACTAGGTGAGGGGGTGCTATGAATTTTGGGCCATGAGTTGTGGAGAGGATTGGAACAAAGGTGTTCCGATTGGCTCTCCACAGGGTAGTGTAGTGCTTTATCGACATCCTCTTGTGCGGTGGTATAGTAACATTACCTTAACCATTAATCTTCATTTGATGTTGATAATAAATAGTTGAGGTGTATGCGTCCTCAAAGATAATTGGGTTTTAATTGTGGTTCATGGTTGGGGAAAATGTTTTCAGGTAGGACCTTTTCCTTAGTCCGAGTGTTGTTATAACATGGTTGAGTTCAAGGAGTATATTAGAAGATGGAAGTTTATAGGTGGGTCCGTGGAACTAAAATTGGCATTAGGGGTGCTGTGATGCTTGGGAAGTTTGGATATGTGATGATATGTTATAAGGTGGGGAGGTTTTAAGATCCCAACCCTTATCCTTGTGATATGATGAAAACAATTACACCATGTAACCATAAATATCACAAACCCTACTAACATGGATACACATGACTTCTATGAGGAACCTTTCTGTTACATACATTATATAAAAAAGGACCTGAAAACACCCAATGGTCAGTGTATGGTTTGAGAAAACGAATATTAGAAATATTACACCATGTTTTTCATAAGGAGACATTAGAAAAATAAAACAATTATTCTTATTAAGGGAAAATAAAATAATATATATATATATATATTAAAAAAAATGGTAATTCACCCTTTTAGAATATATTAAAAATAATAATCAAATTGATACATCATATTCCATTTAAAATAAATGTGATTAAACCATTTCATAATGTATTTATAAATAACCTCTTTGAAAAAGAAAATAATAGAAAATACTCCTATGGTATATTAGGTATAAGTTATCTAAGATCCTTTTAAATCTATGGCCAAATGACTATTTACATACATATCCCTAAAATATGTTCCCTTAAATGAGGTAATCACCCTGATAAGTGAATCCACTATGGAAACAATATTTAGTTATATTTTTAGTGTAAATCATTGATAGGTAGCCACAATTCATCCTAGAATTATTTTCTTATTATATCCCTTACTAAGTACCACATGATCCCATCTATCGTAGACCATATTGGAAGGATTTCATTTATTAATTTTCCCACACATAAAGGATTTCAATTTCACAAATGACCCATAGATGTAGGATTTAAATTAAAAAATCAAACTATTTGGAGGGAATATCACACATCAATAATCAAACTACTTAATTTCAAATAAAACATGATTCAAAATCCATTTTCAAAATCAATTCCAAATTAATAAATCATTTAATCAAATAATTCAAAAAACAAACCATTATAAGAATCATAAATCAATCTATTAATCAACTTATATAATCCAAAAAAATGATATAGCAAGTATGGATTATAAAATAAAAGATATCTTTAAAGCCTACTACCTAAAACACATAATTTTTTTTAAAATGAATGAAATAAATACCAATAGGATCAAAAACTAAAATAAATCCATTAACCAAGAGACCTATATAATGAATATCAGATTCAATTAGAAACATATCATCATGATGGATGTGATAATAGAGAAAACTCACTTTGCGGCCGAGGTCGAAGTGAGAAAGGTCGTCGGGAGAAGGGGGTCGCGGGTTGCCGGTCGCAGGCACCGCCGGAGGAGGTCGCAGGGTCGTCGGAGGAGGTTGTGGGGTCGTCGGAGGAGGTCGCGGGATCGCCGGGGGGTCGTGGGGGGCTGCGGGCGAGGGTTGCAGCATGCAGGGTCGGGGGAAATGGGGGTCGGGGTAGTGAAGGGTCAGGGTTTTAAAAAAAACAATGGTTTAGCGGTGATTTATTAAAAACCACCGCAAAACGTATTTCGGAAAACGTTTAGCGGCGGTTTTGTGAACTGCCGCCACAATACCGCCGCTAAACACTGTTTATTTTGTAGTTGATCTTCTATAGCATTATTTTTAGTTTCCTTTTCAACAGATTCTATTTCAACTTCAGGTTGATCGTCCAGATTAATAACATCTTTAGAAGCATGGACTTCCTTTTCACTTACAACATGAGGGACAAGAGTACTGTCTTCCTTATCAGAAATTATTTCCCTGGGAGACACAATAAACTCTTCTTCTTCTTCTTCGTTAGAATACTCAAAAACTTCATATGGTTCCAAACCAAAATCAAAATTATTTTTTGGTCTCGAGGGATATTCCACTGGATTGAACTTTTCATAAATCCTATCATTCTCTTCCACACATTCCCTTTTCTATAGATTTATATTGATTTTCATCCTCTTGATAATGAATTTTGAAAGGTATAACTCACAATCCTTGATAAAATATTTGTTAGGTCCAAATATACCTTCTGCATGAAGTATGGATGTGATAATCCAAGAATAAATTAGGGAGTTTGACTTGTATGTGGTTTTGATCAGCTCACATATATTGTGTATGATATACATAAAAAGGTTGATCTTATGCCCATTTTTCCGAAGATGAATCAGAAACAGATCCTAATATTTTAGTATAGAAAAATAACCTTTTTGGGGGCTAATCAAGTTCTGTATAAACTTAAACAGATGTCTGGATTCTCTATCCATTTTAGAGGTAATGTATCTCCTCCTGGTGCAATTTTCAATTAGGCTTTTCAAAGAATCTTCCAAAATAAATAATTCACTGGAAGGTGGAGGTCCTCTCTAATATTCCTTAAAAATGCCTTTATGAGGTATCCTATAGAATGAATCCCATATCCTCAAAGAGAATGTGTATTTATGGCCATTTACCCAGCTTCTCAAAACATAACCATCTTTAGAATCAAAAGATAATTGAACATAATGATAAAATTGAGCCACTAGATTAGGGTAGATTGGTCTATCTTTCTTCAAAACCAATTCTAATCTTCCTTGATATTTTAAAACATTCAATACTAGAGAATTACTTGACAGAATCCACATAGGGAATATCTATTTCATGGGAACTACTACTCGGTTCACTAGATTTGGATTTAGAGGACCTTTGGGTGCTAGCTTGGGTTCTATCTTCTTCTTCTTTGAGCTATGTTTTGTAGGAGTCAACAATGAAGGGAATTTCATCCTGATCATTCACTGAAGGTTCAAGAGAGTTAAGGGTTGATATATTCAAGAAGTTTTAAAAATTGAGTGAATGGAAGAAATATAGAGTGAAGGACAAGTGACACTTCCTTTATTTTATCATTTTGGAATACCAAATGTCACAAAGGTAAAAGCGCGAGAAAATAAAAAGGTGAAATGAAAAATTACTATGATATGGTTTTTACATTGTAAATAAAAATCATAATGAATATTTTCAGTGAGACCATAACAGGTCTTTACAGTGAGAAAAAGGATAAATTTTACTTTGAGACAATGTTTGATCATTATGATTAAATAGTGACTGATCCTTACGGTGAGACATTAATTGATCCTTAAGATAAGACAGTGGCTGAACCTTACAGTGAGACAGTGACTGTCAGAAAATAATCACAAAATACTAACTATGAGACCATAAACATGAATTAGTAGGATAAACAATAGTAAGAAATTTACTTAAGATTTATCACGCCTAGTTCATGTATGATGTATTCTATTCTATAAAAATATAAAGGTTTGGTAAATATATCAGCAAGATGATATTAAGTAATAATGAATTCCAAAGTGATATCACTTTTTTGATAATGATATCTTAAAAAGTTATTTCTTACATCAATATGGTTTGTCCTAGAAGGTGAATCAATATTTTTCGTGGTGTTAATAGAACCTGTGTTGTCACAATTTATAGGTACATGCCTGAATTGATATCCATAATCTAGTAATGTGTGTTTCATCCACAAGATTTGTGCACAAAAACTTCCAGTATCTATGTATGCAGCTTCTGTAGTAGATAATACAAAAAAAATTTGTTTCTCACTACACCATGATACTAGTGACTTGATTAAAAATTTACATTTTCCAGAGGTTATTTTTCTATCTAACTTATAGCCACCAAAGTCAAAATCATAATAAATAACTAATTCAAATTATTGTCCTCTAGGACAGAACAATCCTAGATTGGGTGTCTGTTTGAGGTATTTGAAAATTCTCTTTTCAAAATATAAATGATATTCCATGGGATTTTTCTGAAAATGATCACAAATACCCACACTAAACATAATGTCAGGTCAACTAGGAGTTATGTAGGGTAAACATTGAATCATTATTCTATATGTGGGTTGATCAACAAATTTTCCATCTTCATCAAGATCCAACTTACAAGTGGTATTCATGGGTGTTTCACTACTTTTAGTTCTATCCAATCCAAAACATTTTAGAAGATATATATTATAATTACTTTGAGTAAAAATAATACTATCATTATTTTAAATGATTTGAAATCTGAGTAAGAATTATTGTTCACCGATTAACCTCATTTCAAATTAATTTTTCATTATTTTAGAAAAATAAATACTTAAATAATTTCTTGAAGATCCAAAGATAATGTTATCTATATAGAATTGAAAAACTAAAACATCATTATAAATTCATTTTATAAAATGGTTAGGATAACATATTACTTTTTTATAACATTTTTAAGAAAGAAATGTACTCAACCAATCATACCGAGCTCTGGGATCTTATTTTAAACCATATAAAACATTTGATAATTTAAAAATATAATTTGGCAAATGGGGGTTTGTAATGCTAGGGGGTTGTTCAAAAAAAATCCTCATCTATATATCCATTTAAGAATTCACTCTTAACATCCATTTGATATAGTTTGAAATTTAGATGTGTAACATAATCAAGAAGGATTCTGATGGCTTCAAATCTAGATATTGGTACAAAGGTCTCCTCATAGTCAATTCATTTTTCTTAAATATATCCTTGTGAAACCAATCTAGACCAGTTTGTAAATATGTTACCAGATTCATCTACCATATTTCTAAACACCCATTTAGTTACTATGTTTAATGTGTCCTTAGGACTTTTAACATGTTTATAAATTTTGTTCCTTTAAAAATAATTATGTTTTTCTTGCATAGCCATCACCCAAAATTCATCATTGATAGCATCATTAATGTTTTTATATTCAAGTAATGATATGAAGGCTTGATGTTCAACCTGATTTCTAAGAGACGATCTAGTTTGAGTTCCTTTGTCAAGGTCTCCTACAACAACATCTAAAGGATGATTCTTAACTGTTCTAACAGATCTAGAAAAAGAGGGACTAGTGATTTCCGGTTCATTAATAAGTTCAGATTCACTGTGACTTGAGTCTAATGAATTTTCAGAACTAGAAGTTTTCACAGATTCTTTCACATAAATGTTTGAGTATTTTGGATTAATGTTCAGATTTGATACATCATCCCCCAGGTTCTCTTGAATGGTTTTAGGCTCATGTGGATCTATTTCATAAACTTTGACATAAACAGATTATTCTAAAAATTTAGTTCTTTTATTGAACACTCTATAGGATTTACTTGACATGGAATATCCTTTAAAGATACCTTCATCACTCTTGAATGAAATTTTTTCAAGATTTTCATTAGTATTAAGAATATATACTTTGCAACAAAAAAATTTGAAGTAGTTAAACTTGGGTTTTTCTATTGTTCCATAACACATAAGGATTCCTTTTAAGAATAGATTTGATCAACACTCTATTGATTATGTAGCATGCTGTATTGACCCCTTCAGCCCAAAAATAAATAGGTAAGTCATATTCACTAAGCATAGTTCTAGAAATCTCTTGCAGGGTTCTATTTCTTCTTTCGACAACTCCATTTTGTTGAGGTGTTCCAGGGGAAGAGAAATTGCGACTATAACCATCTTGTGATCAAAAGGATTCAAACTCTTGATTTTCAAACTCATGCTCATGATCAAATCTTAAAGATTTAATTCTATGTCCACTAATATTTTCCACAGACTTGGCATATTTAGTAAAATAAGAGTAGGATTCACTTTTCTGAGCTAGAAAGAAGGTCCAAGTATATCTTGAGAAGTCATCTACAGGAACATAAACACAATGATTCCCATTTAAACTAGAAAATCTATATGTTCCAAACAAATCCAAGTGAACTAGCTCAAGGGGTTGATAGGTGGACAATAATTTCTTTGGTTTGAATGAAATTTTGTGTTGTCTTCCCATTTTTCATTGATTACACACTTTGTAATTTGGAAACTGAAGTTTGGTTAAGTCTTTAACTAAGCCTTCTCTAGTTAGATTTATAAGGGAGTGAATATTAAAGTGTCTTAGTCTCCTATGATATATCCAAGACTCTTTATGAAATACACTTAAGCAATAAGCATTCTGAGAATCTAAGGAATCTAAGTTAACAGAGTAAACATTTTCATTTCTTAATACCGAAAACACTAATTATTCTTTAGAATTGATGAAATTACAAGCATCATTTTCAAATGTAACTTGAAATCAATCATCACATAATTGTATGATACTATGTATATTATATTTTAATACATCGAAAAATAGTAATTTAGAAATTAAAACTGAGTTGGAGTTACCGATTTGGCTGAGGCCAATAATATTTCCTTTGGAATTGTCACCAAATGTGACATGTTCTCCATATATTTTTATTAGGTTCTTGAAGTATTAGTAGTCTTATTTCATATGTCTTCAACATCCATTGTCCAAGTTCCATAAAATTTTATAGGAACTCATTAAGCATCTATCCTAAAAAGTGATTAAGCAAAAACATATTTTGGTACCCATACATGTTTGGGTCCAGTAATATTAGTAATACGTTATTTAGTAACCCATATCTACCTCATAGGTTTCATATAAGCATTATGTAAAGTATTTGAAAAATATACTCTATTTGGTCTAGAAAAACATGAAATAGTAGAGAGTGTATCATAAATTGAATTAGTTGATTTGTGTCCAGAACTGGGAGTAAAAATATAGGTACTAGATTTAGAAACAAAATTTGTTCTACCAATATTTCTTTTTCCATGATGATAACCAATTCCAGTGTTGTATTTAGGGGAAATTTGTTTACATAGAATTTTAGTAAGGGTATTATTCTCATTGGTAAAATTTTCTAGGTAATTATTCAATTTATTATTAGACATTTTTAATTTTTTTTTCTCTTTGAGTAGTTGAAAATGTTTCTCTTTTACAGTTGTGAGTTCAAATTTAACAGTCACAGTAAGAGCATAATGTTTCTTCAATGATTTATATTTGTATTTTAGTTCATTGCATGTTTCTTCAAGCATGTTATAGTATTCACGAATTTCTTCTTTCGTCATATTTTCAGAGTTACTCTTAAGTCCATAATAGTATGAATTATATATAGGAGAGACCAGTGGTGCCTCAAATCTTTCTGTCTTGAAACATATATTGGCTTTGTTATCCTGTTCATCAGGTGATATTTCTGAGTCACTTGAACTATCTTTAGAATCACTCTAGGTTGATTTCAATACATTTTTATACATCCTTTCCTTATCCTCATATCTTTTTATGTACTTAGGATTTGGTCAGTCTGCCATGATATGTCTTTTTCAGTTATATTCATAGCAGAAAATATCATTAGTATTTTCACTTCTTTTCCAATCGTTCATCCAACTTCCTTTTTGGACATATTTTCCCTTAAAGTTAGGCTTTTGAAAAAATTATTCTTCCAATATAATATCTTTAATCTTATAGTTAATTGAGCAATCTCCTCATCATTATCAAGGGATGATTTCTCACTACTATAATATTCTCAATAAGATTCCAATTAACCTTTATCTTTTTGTTTTGAGGTGGTGGTCATGAATGCAACAAATTTCCTTTTTTGGTTCATCCTTCTATTCCTTGTTAATGTTCAGTCCTTCTTCATACATCATCAATTTCCCATTGAGTTCCTTTACATGTAGCTTGTCGATGTCATATGATTCTCTAATAGAGACAGGGGTTCCACTCCATCTATCAAGAAGACATCTGAGAATTCTCATGATCTGTTCCTTGGTAGTTACTTCTCTTCCAAGAGAAATCATTTTGTTGACCATCTCATGGAACCTAAGATACATGTCAGAGATAGGATCATCAGGTTTCATTTTAAATAAATCATATTTAATAGTATAAGTATTAAGTATCATTTATTTTACACTAGATGATACATCATGTGAGACAGACATGGTATCCCAAATTTCATGGGAAGTTTTATAAGCACAAATTCGGTTAAACTCTTCATCTTCTAAAGAGAAGTATAAAGCATTCATAGCTTTGCAATTATTATTGTAGGCAGTTTTGACATGTTCATCCCATGTGATTCTATCAGTAGCAGGAATCTTATATTCATCTATAATGGAAGACTAAATTTCAAAACCCATACTTTCTAAATGCATTTTCATTTTAATTTTCCATTGAGCATAGTTAGTTCCATTAAATAATGGAAGTCTGTTAGTTGCAAAACCTTCCAATCTATTATCGATAATACAGAAATACTTTAAAAAAGCTAGAAATTTTGAATTAACATAAATTTATAGATATTCAAAGTACAACTGCAATCACAGTTTAATTAGGTTAATAGATTAATAATAAACCACCTATGATACCAAATTTGGTCAGAGTAGATTACTCAAGGGGGGTGGGTGGGTGAATTGAGTATCTATCAAAATTTCTGGTTAAAAAATATTCTTAAATAGGTTTCCCTAAAAGTTTAAATACAACCCAGTTAACCAGGGTTATACTGTTATGAGAGTTTGACTATTTAAATAACTTCATAGAAGATTGATTAGTTCTCTGTAATCATAATGTTAGTAATTAATATTACTTTTAAAGATATTCTACTAAGAAAAGACAATTATAAATTCATTCCATGATTAACAATCAAAGTGAATTTAGTGATTTTTGAATTATAAAGTAAAGCCGTAAAACATAAAAGAATAAATTAATCAACACATCAGATATACAACACATTTTTCATTCTCATGTCGAGACCTAATCCACTTCACTTGGTGATCACCTTCCACCAAGAAGTTTGTATAAATAAACATGATCCACACCCTAGATCAGGGTTAAACAATAGTACACAGAACGGTCCAGGTCACACAGGGACCTCTTCCACAGTTTTTCATGGGAAGAAAAAACCAGGCCACACAAGGACATCTTCCACACTTATCTATGGGTATACATAATTTTTAAAAGATTTTTGAGTAATTATATATTGATTCCTTAATTTTAATGATGGAGACAAAGTGTGTTTTTATGCAGACAGACACACTACTCTAAATATTGTAAAATGATATACAATAGAGAAACAATTTTGAGATAGGTTTAGAAATACTTTGAATGTCAGTCTCTGCAGTTTTGGTCTTTTTTAGATGAAGAAGATGTAGAAATGAAGTCCTCGTATGAAAAAAAAAGTGTTTCAAATCAAACAGATTCAGCTTGTGTTCTTCATGATGTTTGAAAGTGTGATGATATTCTCAATTATTGGATTCAGGTATGATTCATGTGTTCTTCAGTAGTGTTGAGTTTCATGAGAAAATTATTTCTTCAATAATTCTCTAAGTGTGTTCTTCATTGTGATGCTCACGTCCACCCACTTGTTTCACTTTTTTTGTATATTTTTTTTTTCTGGGCCGCACTACTGATTTATCTTGGAGTCAATGTGTTTGAGCTGACAGGTTGCATGTATTCTGCACCTCATACCTCGTACTATATGATGACATGTCTACAAATAAATATTAATTATGTCAGTGCATTTAAAGTATTAATATATGACTATTAGAGATTAAATTTCAAGACGAAAATACATATTAAGAAACATTGTCCTAGTATGTCATGGAAACAGTGTCTCATTCATGTTGACTAGTTCACAGTGTCTGGTTCATGGTGTCTAGTTCACATTGTCTGGTTCATGATGTCTTGTTCACAGTGTTTGTCTCACAGTGTCTATTTCACAATTTCTAGTTCAAGGTGTCTAGTTCACGTTGTCTGGTTCATGATGTCAGGCTCATGGTGTCTGGTTGTCACAGTGTTTGGTTGTCATGGTGTCTACTTCACGGTGTCTGCTTCACGGTGTCTCATGGTCACGGTGCCTGCTTGTCATAGTCTATGGTTTTCATAGTGTCTGGTTGTTCACAGTGTCTCGACTTAGGAAAATATTTGTATTCAGACTTAAGGAGTGATATTTATTTAATAGATTAAACTCAATCATTTTTTTTTATAAGTCATCAGAGTGTATTGAGGTCTGTCTCGACATGGGTGAGTTTGGATGATGGTCATTCATATTAATCCCTTTTTCATGTTAAATATGGTATAGTTGTTACAGCTATATGGACCCAGCATTAGAACATTATATAATCTAGAATTAAATGAATAATTCACATTGAGTATATTTTCAGGTTTAGAGTTCTAGAGAATTAGGACATAACTATTACATCTCAATGATTACAAAGTAGAAACATCTACTTAGTTTCCATTTTTTTTTTTAAAAAATTAAAAATCTTAAACAAAATATTCATGTCCAGTTCTATGTTTTAAACAGCATGACATTTCCATGATCCCATCCTCGACCCTATTCCACTTTATGTCCTGTGAAAAACATTTCAAAAATGTGGGATGAGCATAAAAATCTCAGTAAGGGATATAAAAATACTGGAATAAAACAATATTTCATGTATACAAAAGAATCAATGAAATAATACTTTACTCATAAAACATAATCAATTTAAAATTCCTCCTGAAATCATAAGACTTATGAATAACTCATTGAAATCATAAGACGTAATGTTAACTTGAGACATTCATCACATTATTACATAGGGAGTAACCCTCATGGTTAAGTTTGGAATACCCATCACACTATATTCCCTAAATATCTTTCGGGAAACCTTAGAGTTTAACTCCTTCGAGTTACCCAATTCATTGGAGAGCTATCTTGGGCTCACCCACCCTTAGTTTACCATATAACCACTCGACTTCATAAACAATGCCTAGAACCATAACACAACTGTATCACATAAAACATGCATGGAAACATAACATTTCCACATTTCAATCACATGATATCATACGACAAATTGATATGATAAAAACATTATCAAAACAATTCTCAATACCAAAAGAAAAGAAAAGTAAAACAAGGTATTTATTTTTCATTTAAAAAAAGTTATGGCTTGTAGAGGAAGCAAAAACTCAAATAATGGTCACGGCGACGGAGAAGTCGTTGTCGCCTCATACATAAGACAAAAAAAATTCTTTTTGTTGTTTAGTAAAATGATTCATGTTAAAATACTTCTTTTGAATGAAATAAAAATTAAAAAGGGTTTTATACATAGTATAAAATAAAGTCATGTAGAAATCAAAAGATGCCTCAATGAAAGGAGATTGAGATGAAGTCCCGTACAAAGACGATATCCTTAGATTAAGGATAAATCAATTACATGATTATGTGTGAAAAATATAAATACACCCAATAAAAGTGGATATAATGTGTAAAACAACCATAGGTCATCCATACATATTCATAGTACGACATAGTCAAGACGTATATGTTTAACCTAAAGAATTCAAATTAGGTTAAGAAGTTCCCTTACAGAAATTCGACAGCCTAACGACGTCACCTTAAAATTCCGAAAATGAGTTTATGAGAGATAAAAAAGGGTATCTAATCACTTGGACATAAATTTTACCGCAATAAGGATATATAAGAACATATCCAAATATTATGAAGATGTAAATTAAAATACCTAACAAAAATATGCCTTTTATAAAGAGGTGGGTGAAAGGTTCCCTTACTGATTTGGATAACTTTCGAAACATACACCCCATGAAAGAAGGACTATACGATGTAGATGTAAATACCCATGACCGAATGTATTTTACACAAAGAGTAGAATAATGGGAAGTACATTAACCACTCAAAGGAGATATTGACAAATATAGCATAAATCTCACATGAATAAATAGTGAGATAAAAACCCCTTACCTCGTTTTAATAAATTGAGTAATATGACAAAAAGATAATAAGATCCAAATGAATAACATAATACCATGAATATAAATATAATGATGATAATATATATCAAATTTAAGTACAGAATACACCACATGCAAAAAATAATTGGCGAACAATGGAAATCTCACAGAATTAAAAGTGAGATAAGAAATCCCCTTACCTCAAGTCTGACATGCCTTGTTTGTTTCTTTATATTCGTGAATAATACACATTGGTAAATTTATAATTTCTTAATTAATTCCTTTAAAGTTTATTATTCAATTCATATAACATATTATAAAGTTATAATAATTAGATAATTATTTGAGTTCATATCATATGTTTTGTCGATGTTTGGTACATGAGTCAACAATGAACTTGTTTGAAGAGAATTGACCATGTAGTTATAATTACATCATCTTTGGAATGGTGTTCGTGATTTAAATATAATATATATTCAGTATATATGTATTCAACAATATTCCATAATTATTTGAGAAAGGAAATGAAATGTACCTTTCATTGAGACAGTAGGCCATACGTACGCATAAACGCTACTTTCATTTTTTATCATATTAATGGACTTTAAAAATAAATTAGACATAAATATATTATAATTACAGTATAAAATATATGTTATATAGGTAACATAAGTTCATTAATTACATTATTTATAAATTCCATGTTTGGCATGAACGAGTCACATCACTTGATGGGGTGGTAGTCCACACTTACTCCTATGAAATTATTGCATTTCCACAACATCCTAGATACTTAGAAAACTGGTGTTATTATGGGATAAAATAATAATAAGATATTGGTGTGTGAAGAAGTAAAATAAAAGAAAAAAACTCAAGAGAAGACATTACCTCTAAATCAGGTACCTCTTTTTGATTTGAGCCAAAGGCTACCTTGGAAGGACTCATTCCCAAAGTGAGGATTCTAGGAGTAATAGAGGGATGTGGAGAGATAATATTAGTATATTTTGGACGATCCAAGGGATTGAGATGTGTAGGTAAGGGGGTAGACGTGGGGGCCTTTTATAAGAGGGAGGAAGGTCACTTTTGGAAATTCTTGAAATGTTACTTTATTATAAAATGATTTTCAGATTTTAAAGGTCCCACAATGATATATTTTGAGTATAAGGTGATAAGGGTTCGAAATCCCCCCATAAAATATGTTTTCTACATGTTTATGTCTTAGATTTTACCTTATAATTTCATTTTAATTAAATCGTTCGTTAATGAGGTACTCACTGCATCATCATGCTGTCATAATTAAATTTATTTATTTAATGTATAAAAATTATAAAAAATACCATGATGTAGGAAATATTTTTAGCTTTAAAAATACTATATATTGTCTAAAATCTCTTCTCGGTAAAAAAAATTAAAATTATTTTACTTAGGATATACAATCCTTTTTTATATTTCTCTTCTTTTTAAAAAGAATGTCATAAATGTCACTATTACACCCATGTGACTTCATGGGCCCTCATGTTCGGTAAAAAGCTTCCCATGGTCGGAAATAAATCATAAAAGTGGATTTGGACACATGTTGGGATCATTTTATATTATTATGATATTATTTTATTACCCTTAACTACCCGATTAATAATTAATCACGATAATTAAAGATAATTACCGTCGTTACTATTCATAATGTCCAAAAACCATAAGGAATTAATTAAATAATTTGGACCTTATGATTCCAAATATGGAATCCATTTTACATAATTCAAAACACAGAAATTGAAATAATTTATGTAAAAATAATTCTCATTGTCAAAACCAAAGATGGGTATTTAAGAAGTATACTTTATCAAAAGATTGAATTGTTTTTACTACCAATTGAAAAGTGAAATTACTTGAAATAAAAAACATTGTATTAAGTGATAAAAACATTATTAAATTACACTTTAAAACCAATTAAAATACAATTTAACTATATAATTAAATTAGGTGAAAACTCAGTTTTGAAGTGAAATGCAGTATTTTTCACTATTCATTAAAAATGAACATTTGTCAAAAAATACCAAATATTTATCCAAAGTAAATTTGATATTCCAAATTCAAAAATGATTTTCATTTTACTAAATTCAACACATATAAGTTTTATTAATTAATTTTATAAATAATTCCCACTATCAAAACAAATAGCATGTTTTTAAGAAACAATATCAATCAAAATATTGACACTTGTTTATATCCAATTTCAAAGTGAAATTAATTCAAATGACCACCATTAGATTAAATTGTAAAAATATATTTTAAATAAACATTAAACCTAATTAAAAATATAATCTAACCATATAAATAAATTAGATTAAAATGAGGTTTTGAATTAAAATACAACATTTTTCACTATTCATTAAAAATGAACTTTATCAGAAAAATAAAAAAAATTTACACAAATAAAATTTTTATGTCCCAATTCTAAAGAAGGATTTTAGTTTTTCATATATAACATATAAAATTGAGAAAGGGTAGTTTTAAAAATGGTTCATCATCAAAAGGTGGTTAATCGACATTTTAAAGAACATTAGAATATTTATCCTTAAAATTGGATCCATTCGAATTTTAGCCGTTAAAATTTATTGGATAAATGTAAAAATATTTAATAAACATATATAATAATTTTTTAGTTAGTTCTATTCATTACCACCATTACAACTACTAGGTGTTAACTACCATTTAAAATAAAATTATTATATTATTATTGTGCAACAAAATATTTGATGTAAACTCATTGTTGTGTATTGGGTACACCATCAAACATAACACTCCCTTAAAAGTAATATTAAAATTTTATATAAAAACAATAATAAACTTGAAAATTTAATATTATTTCTATACCTGGGATGTTACATCATTCCCCCTTTTGGGAATTACATCCTCATAATTTTGAAATTGGGCTTGAAAACATCAATGAAATCCCCACATCAGAAAAGAAGTAAATTAAACTATCACTTTAGAAGAATGAATGAAATGTACAAAGGTCATCCGAGATAATAGATACTAGGATTCCATGAAAACATAGATATGGAAGAGAAAACAAAGGATCAAGTTTTTATGGAGAGTGATAGAAAAAATGTTTAGGAGAAAGTTAACAACCAGAAAATCACAAACTTGTGATGGGTTAAACAGTATTTGATTCCCAAGTAGGAAAAGATAACAGACAACATTTTTGTTTTAAGTTACTTATCATTGGGAATTTATTTATGAGTTTAACTAAATAATAAGGAAACATACTTACTTGTCATGTAGACTTTCATCTCTTTCTAGATTTCTTACACAAACTCATATTTTTTCCAAAAGATTATTATTTAGGACGACTTGTTCACATTAAGAGCTCTATAATCAACTTTTTTATAATCACCTAATCCAAAAAAAGATGAACTATATATTTCCTATGTCTTTATACCTTAACCAAAACTAAAATATTTAGTACAAGATCAGATAATCCACAAAAGGATAATCCTTTATAAAAAGAATTACTACTCTTAATCTCAAAAATTCAACAAAAAGAACCCAAGGTTCAAGAAAGACCATTAAATAAATAGTAATCCATAAAATTATTCAATGTAATCAAAACTAATATTGAAACCCAAATCTCAGAAGGATTTAATCACATACTCTTCGAAGGTAAATCTTAACATTTATCTCCAAATAACATCAGTTACTCTTAATGTCTCATATTGAAAAGTAATTATCCTAATCACATATCCTCCGTGATAGGTTTATCATTTCCATATATAACCCAAAATCAACTTATACTTGATTTATAAAATCATCTAACTAAAAAGAATTAGTCATACTAACCAGGGACTTCAGGTAGTATAGGGGTAGGCGATCAATAACAGTCGCACTTTGGTTGTGGGTTCGATTCCTGCAGCTTCGTCCGACGCGACGGGTTGTCACACGGTTTTCATGTTGTCCCTTTTCAAAAACTATATAATTTTATAACATTCCCAAAAATAGGTAAATTCATAAAAAATAACCATAATATATTTTAACCGCAAAGGTTATCTAAAAACATTCGCTTTGCAATCCAAAATGTATTAATAGGTAATTACATCAAATTCAAGGATCATATAATCCAAAATGTTTCTTTATAACTACATCCACAAAAGAAAAGATAATTATTCCTTGAATTAAATTTTCATATATTAAAGATCAGGTTTACACTTATTATAAAAAGTCTTCTAATGTAATCTTATCATCAAAAGGTCCTTAATACTTTTAACAATTTCACCATCCTAAAATCTTCCATAACTATTGAATCCCTTATATGTTGACTTATTACTCATTAAACATTCTTCATGATCCATTGAACATTCCTTTCCAACTTATTCAGAAATACTTCTTTCCTACAAACAAAATCATGAATCATATCCTAAGATTTAATAATAGGAAAGAATATGTTAAGAAATAATCCATACCTTTCATTGGTCATTGTTATTTTCTTTATCCTCAATCTGAATGGAATTAGGTATTGGTAAACAAATATTCATACGATCCTCGTGATCCCATTTCTCAAAACTTCTTCATAGGACATGTGTTTTCATAATGACCATGCACACCACATTTAAAACATTCAATAGATCCTTCAGAAAGATCTTCTTTCCCTTTCCTAGATTCAACTATATTCTTCCTTTTTTCCATGGTAGGTTCGTGCTTTATGACCTTCATTTCAACACCTATAGAATCTTTTTTTTCATTTGAAACATTTTCCTATGTGTTTCTTTCCACATCTTTCACATGTAGGTATTTGAACATTATTACCTTTATGATTATTACCTGAACTTCCATAGGGATTTGTTTCTCAAATATATGATGCCTTATAAAAATCACAAAGGTTCAGGTGGTCAATCATGACTCTAGATAGATGGTTAAGAATAACTACAGGAGTTCTCATTGTATCTCCCATATCATTCAGTTGCTCATTCAGAAAATCATCACAGTTTTCTTCACATCCACTATTACATTAGTGCCTACTAGATCCAGCCATTTAATAAAACCAAAAAGGTCACTGTGAGTATATAAATAAAATCATCATATAATATCTTATGAGGAGGGTATATACCATGATATACTTATTCATGTTATCTAAAACTAATTCTCTTTACAAAAATAACTATGACTCTTTCTAAAATCCTAACTATTGTGGTAGTGTCAATTGTGCTTCAAGAATACCCTAACCTCTAAAGTTATTTAAACGGACCTCTGATACAAACTATAAGGAACCGGCCGTAGAAAATTACATAATTTAAGTTAATTGAATAATTCAAATTGAGGATATTTTCAGGTTTACAGTTCTATAGAGTTAGGACATAACTATTACACCTTAATGATTACAAAGTAGACACATCTACTTAGTTTCCATTTTTTTCACAAAATACAAATTCATGAACAAAAGATTCTTGTCTAGTTATAGGTTTTAGACATCAAGAGATTTTCTTGGTCCCATCATTGACCCTATTCAACTTTATGTCCTGTGAAAAACATTTCAAAAACATTCGATGAGCATAAAAAGATCAGTATATAAAAAAACAGAAAGAAAACATTAGTCCATGTATACATATGAATAAATGAAATCATACTTTACTCATAAAACATAAGCACTTTAACATACCTCATGAAATCATAAGACTTATGAAAAACTCATAGAAATCATAAGACATAAAGGTAACTTGAGGCATTCATAACATTTTTACGTAGGGAGTAACTCTCATGGTTACATTTGGAATAGCCATCAGAATATATTCCCTAAATTGTTTCGGAGAAACCTTATCATTTAAATCTTTCACATTACCCAATGAATTAGAGAGCTATCTGGGGCTCACCCACCCTTATTATATAACAGAACCACTCGACTTCATAAACAATGCCCAAGAACCATAACATAATCGTATCACATAAAACATGCATAAAGGAAACATAACATTTCCATATTTCAATCACAAGATATCAATACAACAAATTGATATAATAAATACATTATAAAAACCATTTTCAATACCAAAAGAATATAAATGTAAAACATGGTATTTATTTTCTATCAAAAAATAAGTTATGGCTTGTAGAGTATGCCGAAACTCATAAAATGGCCACGGCGGCGGAGAAGTCGTTGTCACCGCATACATAAGACAAAAAACATTCCTTTTGAAATTTAGTAAAACAGTTAGTGTAAAAAGATTCCTTTTGAATGAAAATAAATGAAAAAAGGGTTTTATACGCCGTATAAAATAATGTCATGTATAAATCAAAAGATGCCTCAGTGAAAAGAGATTGGGATGAATTCCCATACAAAGATGGTATCCTTAGATTGAGGATTAATCAATTACATGATTATGTGTGACAAATATAAATATAGCTAATATAATTGTATATTATGTGTAAAAAAATCAATGTTCATCCACATATTTTCATAGTACGACATAATCAATAACTAGAGGTTTAACCCAAAGAATTGAAATTGGGTTAAGAAGTTCCCTTATAGAAATTCAACAGCCTGACGACGTCACTTTAAAATTTAGAAAATGAGCTATTGAGATGTAAAAAAGGGTATATCATCACTAGTAAACAGATTTTACAGCAATAAGGATATATAAGATCATATCCCAACATTAAAGAAGATGTAAATTAAAATACCTAACAAAAATAAGTCGGTTAAAAAGAGGAGGGTGAAAGGTTCCCTTACCGATTTGGGTAACTTTTGAATCAAACAACCCATGAAAGAAGGAATATAAAATGTTGATGTAAATGCCCATGACCGAAATTATATTACACAAATATTAGAATAATGGGTAGTACATACACCACTCAAAGGAGATAATGGAAAATATAGCATGGATCTCACGAGAATAAATAGTGAATAAAAACCCCTTACCTCGTTGTAATAAATCGATTCATATGATCAAAAGATAATAAGAACCAAATGAATCACATAATACCATGAATATAAATAAAATAATGATAATATATATCAAATTTAAGTACAAAATACACCACATGGAATAAATAATTGGCGAAAAATGGAAATCTCACGGAATTAAAAGTGAGATAAGAAATCCCCTTACCTCAAGTCCGGCTTGTCTTGTTCATTTCTTTATATTCTTGAATAATAAAATTTGGTCAATTTATAATTTCTTAAGGAAATACTTTATATTTTATTATTCAATTCATATCACATATTACCATGTTATAATAATTAGTTAATTATTCGAGTTCATATCATACGTTTTGTCGATGTTCGGTACATGAGTAAAAAATGAACTTGTTTGAAGAGATTTGTCCATGTAGATATAAGTAAATAATCTCCAGAATGGTTCTAAGGATTTAAATATAATATATATCCAGTATATATGTATTCAAAAATATTCCATAATGTTTGGAAAAAAGAAATGAAATGTACCGTTCATGGAGATAGTAGGCCGTACGTACGCATGAACGCTATTTTCATTTTTTGTCATATTAATGGAATTTAAAACTAAATTAGACATATATATATATATATATTATAATTTAAGTATAATATATATGTTATATAGGTAACATAATATCATTAATTACATTCTTTATAAATTCCATGTTTGGCATGAACAAGTCAGATCACTTGAGGGGGCGGTAGTCCACACTTCCTCATATGAAATTATCCCATTTTCACAACATGAAAATCATAAAGTTATGTTTTAAATAAAAAATAAAGAAGAATAGAGAGGAAATAAATATAATATATATCATATATAAATATAGTTCCATAATAATGGCCACCATGAAAGGTATTAAAAGATGATTGACCAATCATCGTTTCATGAGGCAGTAATTCACCACTCATGGAAACAGTAAGTTTATTAACCATTAGATGGAGGGGTGTGTGAGTGTAGGTATAATCCTTATCATAACAACATCCTAGTATATTTAGGATACAGTTTTTGTTATGTTATCAAATAATATGAAGACATTGATGAGTGAATATGGAAAATAAAGTAAAGAAACTCGAGAGAAGACACTACCTCTAAATTGGGTAACTCTTTTTGATTTGAGGCAATGGCTTACTTGGAAAGACATATGCCCAATGTGAGGCTTTTATGAGTAAGATAGGTATGTGGAGAGATAATATGAGTATAGGTTTGATGATACAAGGGCTTGAGATGTGTGGGTAAGGGGTAGAGGTGGGGTCCTTTTATAAGAGGGAGGAGGGTCACTTTTGGAAAGTCTTGAAATGTTACATTATTATAAAATTAATTTTGGAATTTAATGGTCCCAAAATGATATTGTTTGAGGATAACATGATAAGGGTTCGAAATACACCCATAAAATAGGTTTTATAAAAGTTTATGTCTTATATTTAACCTTATCTTTTCATTTTATTTAAATCGTTCAATAATGAGGTAATCACTGCATCATCATGGTGTCATAAATAAATAAATTTACTTAATTTCTAAAAATAATAAAAAAATACAATGACATAGAAAATATTTTTATGTTTTCAATGACTATTTATAGTCTAAGAGATCATCTATGTAAACAAAATTAAATTTTTTTTACTTAGGATATACTAACCTTTGTTATATTTTTCTTCTTTTTTCAAAGAATGTCATAAATGTCACTATTAAACCCATGTGACTTCATGTGCCCTCATGTTCAATAAATATCTTTCCATGGTAGGACATGACTCAAAATAGAGGATTTGGACATATGTTGGGGTCATTTTATATTATTATGATATTATTTTATTACCCTTAACTACCAGATTACTAATTAATCGCGATAATTAAAGATAATTACCATCGTTACTATTCATAATGTACAAAAACAAAAAGGGATTAATTACATAATTTTAACCTTATGATTAGAAATATGGAATCCATTTTACCAAATTAAAAACACAGAAGTTGCAGTAATTTATTTAAAAATAATTTTTGTTGTCAAAACAAAAGATGAGGTTTTAAGAAGTAAAATTTATCAAAAGATTGACTTGTTTTTACATCCAATTGAAAAGTGAAATTACTTCCAATGAAAAAAAATTTATTAAGTGATAAAGGCATAATTCAATTAAACTTTAAAACCAATTAAAATGAAAAATCTAACTATATAATTAAATTAGATGAAAAGGCAATTTTGAAGTAAAATGCAGTATTTTTCACTATTCAAAAAAAATGAACATTTGTCATAAAACTACCAAAAATTTATCTAAAGTAAATTTGGTATTCCAAATAAAAAAATGATTCCCATTTTAAAAAATTTAAATGATATATTTTTCATTAATTAATTTTATAATTAATTCCCACTGTCAAAACAAATAGCGTGTTTTTAAGAAACAATATCTATCAAAAGATTGACATTTGTTTATGTCCAATTTCAAAGTGAAATTAAATCAAATGACCAAAATTTTATTAAATGGTAAAAATATATTTTAAATAAACTTTAAATACTATTGAAAAATTAATCTAACCATATAAATAAATTTGATTAAAAGGAGGTTTCTAATTAAAATACAGCATTTTTCACCATTCATTAAAAATGAACTTTATCGGAAAAATAACAAAAATTTACAACAAGTAAAATTTGATGACCTGATTATAAAGAAGGATTTTATTTTTTCAAATATAACATATAAAATTGACAAAAATTAGTTTTAAAAAGGGTTCTCCATAAAAAGGCGGTTAATCGACCTTTTAATGAACATTAGATTATTTATGCTTAAAATTGGATTCATTCACATTTTAAGCCTCTAAATTTTATGGGATAAATGTAATAATATTTTACAAACATATATAAAAGTTTTTAAGTTATTTCTTTTCATTCCCTCCATTACAACGGCTAGGAGTTAACTACCATTTAAAATAATATTACTATATTATTAGTGTGCAACATAATATTTCAAAGAAACTCGTTGTTGTGTATTGGGTACACCATAGAATATAGAATTACCTTTAAAGTAATATTAAAATTTTATTCAACAATAATAATAAATATGAAAATGTCATATTCTTTATTTACCTGGGATGTTACATCCTTCCTCCCTTTTGGGAATTTTATCCTCGCAATTTTTAAATTGGGCTCGAAAACATCATTGAAAGCCCCACGTCGAAAAAGGAGAAAATTAAACTATCACTTTAAAGGAAAGAATGAAATGTACAAATGTCACCCAAGACAACAGATACTAGGATTACATAAAAACATGGATATGGAAGAGAAAACAAAGGGTCACGTTTTGATGGAGAGTGAGAGAAAACATGTCTAAGAGAAACTTAACCACCAGAAAATCACAAACTTGTGATGGATTAAACGGTATTTGATTCCCCAGTAAGAAAAGATAACAGACAACATTTTTGTTTTAAGTTACTTTTCATTGAGGAATTTATTTATGAAATTAAATAAATCATAAGGAAACATACTTACTTGTCATGTATACTTTCATATATTACTAGATTTCATACTCAAACTCATATTTTGGCCAAAAGATGAGTATTTAGGATGACTTGTTTACATTAACAACGGTATAATCAAATTCATGAGAATCACCTAATTAACAAAAGATGAACTATATATTTTCCATGACTTTAGACCATAACCAAAACCAAAATTGTTAGTACAATATCATATAATCCCCAAAAGGAAAATCCTTTATAAAAACAATTGCTACTCTTAATCTCCAAAATTCAACAAAATGAACCCAGGGTTCAAGAAAGACAATTAAATAAACATCTATCCGTAAAATTCTTCAATGTAATATAAACTAAGATTGAAACCCAAATCTCAGAAGGATTTAATCACATAACCTTCCAAGGAAAATCTTAACATTTATCTCCAAATAACATCAGTTACACTTAAAGTCTCATATTGAAAAGTAATTAACCAAATCACATATCCTCCATGATAGGTTTATCATTTCCATAGATAACCAAAAATCATGTTATACTTGATTCATAAAACCATATAACTAAAAATAACTAGTCATACTAACAAGGGACTTCACGTAGTCCAGTGGTAGGAGATAAATACCAGTCGCACTTTGGTTGTGTGTTCGATTCCCACAGCTTCAACTGACGAGATGCGTTGTCACACAGATTGTGTGTTGTCCCTTTTCAAAAACTACATAATTTTATAACATTCCAAAAAAGAGATAAATTCATCAAAAATAACCATAAAATATTTTAACCACAAAGGTTATCTAATAACATTCTCTTTGCATCCCAAAATGTATTAACCGGTAATTACCTCAAATTCAAGGATCATATAAACCAAAATGGTTCTTTATAACTATATCCACAAAAGAAATGATAATTATTTTTTGGATAAAATTTTTATATATCAAAGATCATGGTTACAAATACTATAAAAAGTCTTCAAATGTAATCTCATCATCAAAAGAGCCATAATAATTTTATAAATTTCACCATCCTAAATTCTACCATAACTCTTGAAACCCTTATATGTTGACTTCTTACTCATTAAACATTCTTCATGATCCATTAACCATTCATTTCCAACGTATTCTGAAATACTTCTTTCCTACAAACAAAATCACGAATCATATCGTAAGATTCAATAATAGGAAAACACATGTTATGAAATAATCCATACCTTTCATTTGTCATTGTCAGTTTCTTCATCCTCAATCAGAATGGCATTAGGTATTGGTAAACAAATATTTTTATGATCCTGGTGATCCCATTCTTGAAACTTCTTCATAGGAAAAGTGTTTTCACTAATGACCATGCACCCCACTTTAAAAACATTTAATTGATACTTCAGAAAAAACTTCATTCCCTTTCCTAGAGTCAACAAGATTCTTCTTTTTTCCATGGATTGTTATTTCATTATGACCTTAATTTCCACATCTATAGCATCTTTATGTCCCTTTGAAACATTTTCCTATGTGTTTCTTTCCACATCATTGACACATAGGTTTTTGAACATTCTTACCTTTATGATTATTACTTGAACTTCCATAGGGATTTGTTTCTCGCATACATGATGCCTTATAAAAATAACTATGGTTTGGGTGGTCAATCATGACTCCATATAGTTGGTTGAGAAAAACCATAAGAGTTCTCATTGAAACTCCCATATAATTTAGTTTCACGTTCAGAAAATCATCACAGTTTTCTTGACATCCACTTTTACTTTGGTGCCTGCTAGATCCAACCATATACTAAAAACAAAAAGGCCAGTGTGAGTATATCAATAAAATAATCATATAATATATTATGAGGAGGATATATACCATGATATACTTATTCATGTTATCATAAACTCATTCACATTATAAAAATAACAACGACTATTTTTAAAATCCTAACCATTATGGTATTGTCAGTTGTTCTTAAAGAATACCCTAACCTCTAAAGTTATCTAAACCGTCCTATGATACCAACTATAAGGAACCATCCTTAGAACCTTACATAATCATTAATTAAATTTATAATTCACATTGAGGAAATTTTCTAGTTCAGAGTTCTACTGAATTGGGACATAAATATTACATCTCAATGATTACAAATTAGACACATAAACTCAGTTTCCATTTATTTCACAAAATTAAAACTCATGAACAAAAGATTCATGTCTAGTTCCTTGTTTTAGAAATCATGACATTTTCTTGATCCCATCCTTGACCCTATTCCACTTTATGTCATGTGAAAAACCTTTCAAAAACATTGGATGACCATAAAAGCTCAGTAAGGGATATAAAAATACGGAAAGAAAACATTAGTCCATGTATACATAGAATAAATAAAATCATAATTTACTCATAAAACATAAGCACTTTAACATACCTCATGAAATCATAATAATTATGAATAACTCATAGAAATCATAAGATTTAAAGGTAACTTGTGGCATTCATATCATTCTTACGTAGGGAGTAAACCTCATGGTTACGTTTAGAATACCCATCATAGTATATTCCCTAATTCTCTTTGGAGAAACCTTAGAGTTTAACTGCCCCGCATTAACCAATGCATTGGAGAGATATCTCAGGCTCACCCACCCTTATTTTAACACAGAACCACCTGACTTAATAAACAATTCCAATGAACCATAACATAATCGTATCACATAAAACATGCATAACGGAAACATAACATTTACACATTTCAATCACAAGATATCAATACAACACACTGATATAATCAATACATTATCAAAACCATTTTCAATACCAAAATAAAATAAAAGTAAAACATTGTATTTATTTTTCATTTAAAAAAAAGTCATGTCTTTTAGAGGAAGCCAAAACTCAAATAATGTTCTCGTTGGTGGAGAAGTCATTTCCTCTGCATACGTAATACAAGAAAACATTCCATTTTCCATTGAGTAATAAGATTCATGTAAAAAGATACATTTTGAATGAAATGAAAAGTCAGAAGTGTAACATACCAAGTAATTAAGGAATAATAGATATTTTTATCTATGTCTATTAATGAATTAGATAGTGTTTTAGAGGTTTAAAATGAAAATAAATCCAATCATAAGCATGGAATACACTAATATTTTTAAAAGATTGTTTTACTACCTTTTGATGACAAAACATTTTTAAATCTATATTTTGACAATTTTATAAGCTATTTTTGTCAAAATAAACTTCTTATTTATGATTGGGACCTCAAAATTTACTTTGTGTGAATTTTTGGTATTTTTTTGACAATGTTCATTTTTTAATGAATAGTGAAAAATACTGCATTTTACATCAAAACCGATTTTTAATATAATTTATTTATATGATTAGATTATCTTTTGAATTGTTTTTAAAGTTAAATTAGAATATATTTTTACCATTTAATCCAATAGTGGTCATTGGAATAAATTTCACTTTGAAATTGGACTTAAACTGGTGCCAATCTTTTGGTACTTATTGTTTCATAAAAACACGCTATTTGTCATGACAACAAGAATTAATTATTAAATTAATTAATGTAATTTATATGATTTGAATTTTTTAAAATATAAATCATTTTTGAATTCATAATATCAAATATAGCTTAGGGTGAAGTTTTGGTTTTTTCTGAAAAACTTCAATTTTTGATGAATAGTGAAACCACTAAGTGGTAGTTAAAGAAACTGATTTTTCATTTAAATGAAATTTTACCACCTCTATGATTTGATTTTCGAAAATCCGACATACATGGTTGTCATTAAGATGTAAAATGTGGTTCAATGTGATTAAAATAATTTTTTGGTGAATAGTAACTTGTATGTTTTTAATCGCGATTAGTGGTAATTAATGTAGTGTAGGGTACAAATAATGTTTTAATAGTATGAGATGATCTTGAAACATGTTATAACCTAATTGGATGTGTCATGGCCGAACAAGAAAATACATGGGTCAACTTGGGGACCCCATGGAGCCACTTTGGTTGGGAAATGACATAAATAACTTTTTATTTAATTTAAAAGTAAAAATGACACAAACATAATATGTTTTTCAAAAAAAAATTTAAATGGGGTTATACAAGTCTGATATTTGACTATAAATATTCATTGGAAACCTAAAAAGATTTCCTACATCATAGTAATTTTTTTATAATTTTTAGAATTTAAATAAATTAAATTATTTATGACATCATGATAATGCATCGATTACCTCATTAATAATGGATTTAAATAAAATGAGAAGATAATGTAAAATCTATGACCTACACATGACCAAACCCTATTGGGTGGGTATATTTAGAACCCTTATCACCTTATCCTCGAATTATATCAATGTGGGACCTTTTAAAACCGAAACGCATTTTCAAATAAAGTAATATTTCGTTACATTCCAAGAGTGCCCATCCTCTCCTCTTATAAAAGGCCCCCAACTCTACCTCCTTACCCACACTCCCAAAGACTTTGTCTCGGAAAACCCCTGCCCATTTTGTCTCTAGACATCCCTCTCTTACTCCTTGAAGCCTCAAATTGGGCAGAAGAGTTCCCAAGGAAGCCTTTGAGCTCAGACCAAAGGGAGTTACCCAATTTTAAGGTAATGTCTTCTTTTGAGTCCATTTGTTTTATTTTTATTCTCCAACCCCCTAAAATCTTTTTATTATTTTCTTTTGTTACAAAGCTAGTATCCTCAATATAATAGGATGTTTTTATAAGAAGTATTCAAGAAAAACATACACACACCTACATCTAATGGTTAAAGAACATACTGTTTCCGTGGATGGTGAATTTAGGCCTCCCGGAACGATGATTGTTCAACATTCCTTTAACACCTTCAAAGGTGGACATTAAGATGTCAACATATTTATATATGATATATAATATGTTTATGTTTTCCTTAAGCTTCTGTATTTTTCATTTTGGGCATACCTTTATGGTTTCCATTATGGGTAAATGTGATATCTTCATTTAAGGAAGTGCGGACTACCGCCCCCTCAAAGTGATTTGATTCGTTAAATAACAAATGTGGGACGTATAAAGGATGGATCTATGATATTATATCTGATATTATACTGGAATTATAATATACCTTTATATCATTATGATTCCATTCTATAAAGTAGGAAATTGAAATGAAAGTAGCGTTCATGCGTACGTATGACTTACCGTCTCCATGAACGGTGCATTTCATTTCTTACCTCTAAATGATTATGTAATATTATAAATGCACGTATATACTGGATATATATGATATATATGATATATACATCCTGATTATAATTCTGGATATAATGGATACATGAACAACTTGTAATTATAAAGGGTTTATTTTGACTCAAGTACCAATGATCGTTAAAACGACCGTTATTAACTAAAATAATTACATAATGTTCATGACATGGAAATAAGTGATATAAAAGGAATAATGACCTTGAAAACGGTTCTTAAGAAAGTATATATTAACTCAAGTTTATTATTCAGGACATTAAAGAACAATCGAGTCAAGTCGAACCCGAGGTATGGGACTTCGTCTCAATCTCATTTCATTGAGGCATATTTTATTTTATACACAAATTTATTTTATATGGTGTATAATCTGCTTTGACTATTACGTTTGTCCAAAAGGAATCTTTTTTATACGAAGCAATTTACAAAACGAGAAAAGGGAATGTTTTTGTCGTACGTATGCGGCGCCAATGACTTCTCCGCCGTCGTGACCATTATTTGAGTCTCTGCTTCCTCTACAAGCCATACCTTATTTTTAAAAGAAAAATAAATACCATGTTTTACTTTCCTTTTATTTTGGTATTGAAAATGGTTTTAATAATGTTTTTATATCAATGTTTTGTATTGATATATTGTGATTGAAAGGTGGAAATTTTATGTTTCATTTATGCATGTTTTATGTGATACGATTATGTTGAGGTTCTTGGGCATTATTATGAAGATGGGTGGTTCCGTGATAAACTAAGGGCGGGTGAAAACGATATAGCTCTCCAATGCATTGGGTAACGCGAAGGAGTGAAACGTTAAGGTTTCTCCGAAGAGATTTAGGGAATATACTGTGATGGGTATTCCAAACGTAACCAAGAGGGTTACTCCCTACGTAAGAATGTTATGAATGCCTCAAGTTTTCTTTTATGTGTTATGATTTCTATGATTTAATTATGATTTGATGAGGTATGTTAAAGTACTTATGTTTTATGGGTAAATTATGATTTCATTCTTATGTATATATGTACCCATGTTTCCTTTCCATATTTTTATATCCCTTACTGAGCTGTTTATGTTCATCCCATGTTTTTTTGAAATGTTTTTGACAAGTCAAGGGAAAGGTACATGATATGATGATAGTGTCAACGAAGTGTCAAGAAATAATCCATGTTTTATTTTAAATACGTTTCCATTGATGGGAATGAAGAATACTATCTTTATGTAACCACTTTGTTTATATGTGGAATGTAATGAAAGTTTTATGATCTAATTCTCTAATACTCTAAACCCGAAAAGATCCTCAATGAGTAATCTTGTAATAACTCAATATTAAGTAAGGTTTAAGGCTGGGGCCTTATAGTTGGTATCAAAGGTAAGTTTAGATAACATTAGGGGTTAGAATTTCATTAAATGATTATCCAAAAATATTTTTTTATGGTCAAATTGAAGTGGTATAGTATTTGAATATTACCATGTTTCTTCATCTAAGACATGTTTTTTCAGAATGGGTTTCCGCAGATGAACCAGGGAAGCAGTGCTAGGAAGGCATACAGAAGGAAATAATTTTCCGAATCAGTATCCTGAGATGGTCAGAATTGGAACTGAATAGTTTGTTGTAGTAATGGCATAGTTTACTCAAGCAATAAATGGCGGTGGTATCCATACACGAGACCAGCCAGATCAACCTCAGAGGAACATGTCAGTGGTTGAACATTTCACGAGGAAACATCCTCCATCATTCAGAGGATCATCTGACCCTGTGTTAGCTAAAGGGTGGATTAAAGAACTGGAGAATATTTTCGATGTAATGTGGTGTTCAGACAATCGAAAGGTTAGTCTTTCTATTTACCTTTTGGAGGGTGAAGCAGATCAGTGGTGGTCGATGGTTAAAAATATCAAAGTTGCTGATGAGATCGATGCTCTTGACTGGGATGAATTCAAAGGTATGTTTCTTGAGAAGTATTTTCCTAAGGCTGTTCGACTTAGGATGGAAAAGAAATTCGTGGAATTGAGGCAAGAGGAGGACTTAGTGGCTGCCTATGAAGAAAGGTTCACTCGATTGGCAAGGTATGCTCTAAATTTTATACGAGACCTTGATAGTAAAATAAATCGTTTTTACTCAGGATTAAAGCCAAAATATCGAAGGGAATTAGCTTCTCATGAGTTTAAAAGTTATGAAAAGCTTGTTCGATGCGCTGAGAAGGTGGAAATGGAGTATGACGATGATCAAGTGTTCTATAACAACCAACAGAAGAAGAGATCGAGGTGGCAGGATAAAGGTAAGAATTATTCAAAAAAGTCTGATGGTAAGAAATCTAAGTTTCCAGTTTGTGATAAATGTGGGAAAATGCATGCTGGAGAATGTCTTCTGAATTATAGAAAGTGCTACCGATGTGGTAAGATGGGACATAAGGCTCGTGATTACACTGAAAAAGATCAGGGTGATGGTAAAACCAAATTTGATTTACAGTTAGTGAAATTTTATAAGTGCAATGAGATGGGTCACTATGAAAACGAGTGTCCGACAAAGAGCTTGAGTGATGGGAAGTAGTTAGACTACAAGCAGAAAGTGGTGGTGAAATCCTTTGCAACAACTTCAGCAGATTTTGGGCCATCGAATGAAGTTGTATCAGGTACTTTGTTTGTTTTCTCAGATTATTCCAGTGTGTTGTTTGATTCGGGGTCTACACATTCTTTCATCTCTAAAACCTTTTATAGTAAAATGTGAATACCATCTCAGAAAATGACTGCTGAACATGTGGTAAAATCACCTGGGGGAAATGTTGAGGCAAAAAGAATTTATAAGAATCTTCCTATCCTTATCCATGGAATGAACCTACTTGAGAACCTTATTGTTTTACCTCTAGTAGAGTTTGATGTTATCCTGGGTATGGATTGGATCTCTATTTACCATGCTAAGATTGACTGTATAGCTAAAGAAGTTTTTTTTTCAGAAAGACTTTCAGTTTGTGTATAAGAATGAACCCTTACTGTTGATAACTTATCAAGAGTCCGAGAAACTTTTAAAAGATGGAAATGAATGTTACCTTGCACAAATCGTTGAAAATAAAGGAACTTTTCAGATTAATGATATACCAGTGGTAGATGAGTATCATGATGTTTTTCCTGATTAGTTGCCTGGAATAATACCATATCGGGAAGTTGAGTTTACTGTTTACTTAGTTCCTGATGCTAAGCCAATTTCAAATCCCCCTTATCGAATGGCTCATGTTGAACATTTAGAGTTAAAGAAACAATTGCTGGAGTTATTAGATAAAGGTTTCATTCGACCTAGAACATCACCATGGGGTGCTCCTGTCTTGTTTGTTAAAAAGAAAGATGGCTCAATGAGACATTTCATTGATTATAGAGCCTTGAATAACATCACTGTTAAGAACAAATATCCTTTGCCTCATATCGATCATTTGTTTTATCAGCTCCAGGGAGCTCAGTTTTTTTCAATGATTGACCTGAGATCGGGGTACCATCAGCTGAAGGTAAAGGAAGTAGATGTTCCAAAGATTGCTTTCCCTACAAGATATGGTCATTATGAATTTGTAGTAATGCCTTTTGGGATAACCAATGCACCTGATGTATTCATGGAATTAATTAATAGAATTTTTCAGGAGTTCTTGGATAAGTTTTTGGTGGTTTTCATTGATGATATTTTGGTGTTTTATAAAATTAAATAGGAGAATGAATGACATTTAGGGGTTATCCTGCAAACCTTAAAAGAAAAGAAACTATATGGAAAATTCATCAAGTGTGAGTTTTGGTTGCAACAAATTTCTTTCCATGGTCACATTGTTTCTAAAGATGGAATAACTATTGATCTTGCAAAAACAAAACATGTGGAATAATGGACAAGACCCACAAATGTAACCGAGATTCGTAGCTTCTTTGGTTTGGCAGGCTATTACCGAAGGTTTGTTAGAAATTTTTCACGGTTATCTAGTCCAATGACTAAGCTAACTCGGATGGGTGTTATGTTTATCTGGACAAAAGAATGTGATGATTGTTTTTAGGAATTGAAAAAAATATTGGTGACTGCTCCAGTTTTGGCACTACCTTCCAGGAATGGTGAGTTTGTTATATACAGTGATGCTTCATTGAAAGGACTTGGTTGCGTCCTAATTCAAAATGATCAGGTAATTGCTTATGCTTCACGACACTTGAAAACTCATGAGGTAAATTACCCTACACATGATTTGGAATTAGTTGCTGTTGTTTTCTCTTTAAAAATTTGGAGGCATCATTTGTATGAAGTAAAGTGTGAAATATATATTGATCACAAATGTTTAAAGTATACATTACTCAGAAAGACATAAACATGAGACAAAGGAGATGGCTATAATTAATCAAGGATTATGATTGTACAATTCATTACCATCCAAAAAATGAAAATAAAGAGGCTGATGCTTTGAGTCGAAAAAGTAATGCTTCATTAGCAATGTTGCATTTGGAACGTGATCCTTTGGTTAAGGATTTGATAAACATTGGAATAGATGTTTTTGGTTCAGGATGTTCTTCTGTGTTGTTTCAGGTATTAGTGAAATCTTCTCTATCAGACAAAATCAATCAGGCACAGATGCAAGACAGTGAGTTGCAGAACAAGGAAGAGCTGGTTCAAATAGGTAAGTTGCATGAATTCAACATTGATAATGATTGTGTTTTGAGTCCAGAGGTAGTTCAGCTGGAAGAGAACCTATCTAATGAGGAACAACCTGTCCATATTTTTGACCACATGCAGAAAGTGTTACAGAATAAGGTGATTAATCAGGTAAATGTTTTGTGAAAAAACCACATGATGGAAGAGGCAACATAGGAATCTGAAAATGCAATGAAGGATAAGTACCCCCATTTATTTGATATGTAAATAAATTGTGGGGACGCAATTTTCTAAATGGGGGAAGGATGTAACATCACAAGTAAGTAATGAATAATAGATATTTCTATCTATGTCTATTAATGAATTAGATAGTGTTTTAGAGGCTTAAAATGAAAATAAATCTAATCTTAAGCATGGAATACACTAATATTTTTTAAAGATTGTTTTACTAACTTTTGATGACAAACCATTTTTAAATCTATCTTTTGGCAATTTTATAAGCTATGTTTGTCAAAATAAACTTATTCTTTATGATTGGGACATCAAAAATTACTTTTTGTGAATTTTTGGTATTTTTCGGACAATGTTCATTTTTTAATGAATAGTGAAAAATACCGCATTTTACATAAAAACTGCTTTTTAATCTAATTTATTTATATGATTAGATAATCTTTTTAATTGGTTTTAAAGAGAAATTAGAATATATTTTTACCATTTAATCCAATAGTGGTCATTGGAATCAATTTCACTTTGAAATTGGACTTAAACTAGTGTCAATCTTTTGATACTTATTGTTTCATAAAAACACGCTATTTGTCATTACAGCGGGAATTAATTATTAAATTAATTAATGTAACTTATATGATTTGAATTTTGTAAAATAGACATCATTTTTCAATTCAGAATATCAAATATATCTTAGTGTGAAGTTTTGGTATCTTTCTGAAAAACTTCAATTTTTGATGAATAGTGAAACCACTAAGTGGTAGTTAAAGAAACTGATTTTTCGTTTAAATGAAATTTTACCACCTCTATGATTTTATTTTCAAAAATCCGACATACATGGTTGTCATTAAGAAATAAAATGTGGTTCAATGTGATTAAAATAATTTTTTGGTGAATAGTAACTTTTATGTTTTTAATCGCGATTAGTGGTAATTAGTGTAGTTTAAGGTAAAAATAATGTTTTAATAGTATGAGATGAGCTTGACACATGTCCTACCCTAATTTTATGTTTCATTACCGACCAAGAAAATCCATGGTTCAACTTGGGGACCCCATGGAGAATAATTGGTTGGGAAATGACATAAATAACTTTTTATTTAATGAAAAAGTAAAAATTACACAAACATAATATGTTTTACAAAACCAATTTTTAATTGGGGTTATACAAGTCCGATATTTGACTATAAATATTCATTGGAAAGATACAAAGATTTCCTACATCATAGTAGTTTTTTTATAATTTTTAGACTTTAAATAAATTAAATTATTTATGACATCATGATGATGCAGCGATTACCTCATTAATAAAGGATTTAAATAAAATGAGAAGATAATGTAAAATCTATGACCTAAACATGTCAAAAACCTATTGAGTGGGTATATTTGGAACCCTTATCACATTATCCTCTAATTACTTCAATATGGGACCTTTTAAAACCGAAACTCATTTTCAAATAAATTAATATTTCATTACTTTCCAAGAGTGCCCCTCCTCTCCTGTTATAAAAGGCCCCCACCTCTACCTCCTTACCCACACTCCCAAATCCTTTTGATCGGCCAACCCCTGCCCATTTTGTCTCTCCACATCCCTATCTTACTCCTTGAAGCCTCAATTTGGGCAGAAGTCTTCCCAATAAATCCTTTGAGCTCAAACCAAAGGGAGTTACCCAATTTTAAGGTAATGTCTTCTTTTGAGTCCTTTTGTTTTATTTTTCTTCTCCAACCCCCTAAACTCTTTTTATTATTTTCTTTTGTAACAAATCCAGTATCCTAAATATACTAGGATTTTGTTATAATATGGATTCAAGATACAGTTACACACACCTACATCTAATGGTTAAAGAACATACTATTTTCGTGGATGGTGAATTTATGCCTCCCGAAATGATGATTGTTCAACATTCCTTTAACACCTTCAAAGGCGTACATTAAGATGTCACTATATTTATAAATGATATATAATATGTTTATGTTTTCCTTAAGATTCTGTATTTTTCATTTTGGGCATACCTTTATGGTTTCCATTATGGGTAAACGCGATATCTTCATTTAAGGAAGTGCGGACTACCGCCCCTCAAAGTGATTTGATTTGTTAAATACCATATGTGGGATGTATAAAGGATGGAACTATGATATTATATATGATATTATACTGGAATTATAATATACCTTTATATCATTATGATTCCATTCTATAAAGTATGAAATAGAAATGAAAGTAGCGTTCATGCGTACGTACGACTTACCGTCTCCAAGAATGGTCCATTTCATTTCTTACCTCCAAATGATTATGTAATATTATAAATGCATGTATATACTGGATATATATGATATATATGGTATATACATCATGATTATAATTTTGGATATAATGGATACATGAACAAATTCTAATTATAAAGGGTTTATTTTGACTCAAGTACCAATGATCGTTAAAATGACCGTTATTAACTTAAATAATTACATAGTGTTCATGACATGGCAATAAGTGATATAAAAGGAATAATTAACTTGAAAAAGGTTCTTAAGAAAGTATAAATTAACTCATGTTTATTATGCAGGACATTAAAGAACGATCGAGTCTAGTCGGACCCGAGGTATGGGACTTCGTCTCACTCTCCTTTCATTGAGGTATATTTTATTTTATACACGACTTTCTTTTATATGGTGTATAAACCGCTTTGACTTTTACGTTTATCCAAAAGGTATATTTTTTATACAAATCATTTTACAAAATGAAAAAATGGAATGTTTTTGTCGTACGTATGCGGTGAAAACGACTTCTCTGCCGTCGTGACCATTATTTGAGTTTCGGCTTCCTCTACCAGCCATACCTTCTTTTTAAATGAAAAATAAATACCATGGTTTACATTCATTTTAATTTTTTATTGAAAATGGTTTTCATAATGTTTTTATATCAATGTGTTGTATTGATATCTTGTGATTGAAAGGTGGAAATTTTATGTTTCCTTTATGCATGTTTTATGTGATACGATTATGTTGAGGTTCTTGGACATTATTATGAAGACGGGTGGTTCCGTGATAATCTAAGGGCGGGTGAGCCCGATATAGCTCTCTAATGCATTGGGTAACGCGAAGGAGTGAAACTTTAAGGTTTTTCCGAAGAGATTTAGGGAATATACTGTGATGGGTATTCCAAACGTAACCAAGAGGGTTACTCCCTACGTAAGAATGTTATGAATGCCTCAAGTTACCTTTATGTCTTATGATTTCTATGATTTATTCATGATTTGATGAGGTATGTTAAAGTCCATATGTTTTATGGGTAAAGTATGATTTCATTCTAATGTTTATATGTACCCATGTTTCCTTTCCATATTTTTATATCCCTTACTGAGCTTTTTATGCTCATCCCAAGTTTTTTTGAAATGTTTTTCATAGGTCAAAGGAAAGGTACATGATATGATGATAGTGTCAAGAAAGTGTCAATAAATAATCCATGTTTTATTTTAAATATGTTTCCATTGATGGGAATGAAGAATACTATCTTTATGTAACCACTTTGTTTATATGTGGAATGTAATGCATGTTTTATGATCTAATTCTCTAAAACTCTAAACCATAAAAGATCCTCAATGTGGAATCTTGTAACAACTCAATATGAAGTATGGTTTAAGTCTGGGGCCTTAAAAAGGGTTTTATACACTGTATAAAATAAATTCATGTATAAATCAAAAGATGCCTCAATGAAAGTATATTGAGACGAAGTCCCATACAAAGACGGTATCCTTAGATTAAGGGTAAATCAATATCAAGATTATGTGTGAAAAATATAAATACACCCAATATAAGAGGATATTAAGTGTAAAATAATCAGAGGAAATCTGCACATATTCATAGTACGACATAATCATGAAGTAGAGGTTTAACCCAAAGAATTAAAATTGGGTTAAGAAGTTCCCTTACAGAAATTCGACAGCCTAACGACGTCACATTAAAATTTAGAAAATGAGTTGTTGAGAGATAAAAAAGGTATCTCATCACTTGGACACAAATTTTATAGAAATAAGGATATATAAGAACATATACCATCATTAAGAAGATGTAAATTAAAAGAACTAACAAAAAGAAGTCTTTTAAAAAGAGGAGGGTGAAATGTTCCCTTACCAATTTGGGTAACATTTGAAACGTACAACCCATGAAATAAAGACTATAAAATGTTGATGGAAATACCCATGACTGAAAGTATATGACACAAATATTATAATAATGGGATGTACATACACCACTCAAAGGAGATAAAGAAAAATATATCATGAATCTCACAGGAATAAATAATGAGATAAAACCCCTTACTTCATTGTAATAAATCGAGTCATATGACCAAAAGATAATAAGAATCAAATGAATCACATAATACCGTCAATATAAATATAATAATTATAATATATAACAAATTTATGTACATAATACACCACATTCAATAAATAATTGGCGAACAATGGAAATCCAACGGAATTAAAAGTGAGATAAGAAATCCCCTCACCTCAAGTCCGACTTGTCTTGTTCGATTCATTATATTACTAAATAATAAACTTTGGTCAATTTATAATTTTTTAATGAATTCCTTTAAATTTTATTATTAAATTCATATCACATATTATAATGTTATAATAATTAGTTAATTATGTGAGTTCATATCATACGTTTTGTCGATGTTCGGTACATGAGTCAACAATGAACAAGTTTGAAGAGAATTGTCCATGTAGTTATAAGTAAATCATATTTGGAATGGTTTTCATGATTTATATATTATATATATTAAGTATATATGTATTCAACAATATTCCATAATGTTTGGAGAAAATACATGAAATGTACCATTCATGGAGACGGTAGGCCGTACATACATATGAACGCTACTTTCATTTTTTGTCATATTAATGGACTTTAAAACTAAATTAGACATAGATATATTATAATTATAGTATAATATATATTTTATATAGGTAAAATAAGTTAATTAATTACATTATTTATAAATTCCATGTTTTGCATGAACGAGTCACATCACTTGAGGGGGCGCTAGTCCATACTTCCTCATATGAAATTATCACATTTGCACAACATGCAAAGCATAAAGGTATGTTTTAAATATATAATAAATAATAATATAGAGGACATACATATAATATATATCATATATAAATATAGTTCCATCATAATGTCCACCATGAAAGGTGATAAAATAATATTGAACAATCATTGTTTCGTGAGGTAGTAATTCGCCACCCACAGAAACAATGTGTTCTTTAACCATTAGACGGATGTGTGTGTGAGTGTATGTAAAATCCTTATCATAAAAACATACTAGTATTTTTAGGATACTGGTGTTATTATGGTATCAAATAAAAAGATGATAGTGGTGAGTGAATAAGGAAAATAAAAGAAAGAAACTCGAGAGAATACATTACCTCTAAATTGGGTTACTCTTTTTTATTTGAGCCAAAGGCTTCCTTCGAAATACTTATGCCCAAATTTAGGCTTATAGAAGCAATATAGGGCTGTGGAAAGACAATATGAGAAGAGGTTGGATGATACAAGGGCTTGAGAGATGTGGGTATGGGGGTAGAGGTGTGGGCCTTTTATAAGAGGGAGGAGGGCCACTTTTGGAAAGTCTTGAAATGTTACTTTATTATAAAATGGGTTTCGGATTTTAAAGTTCCCAAAATGATATATTTTGAGGATAAGGTGATAATAGTTCTAAATACACACATCCAATAGGTTTTGGGCAAGTTTAAGTATTAGATCTTACATTATATTTTCATTTTATATAAATTGTTCATTATTGAGTTAATCACTCCATCATCATGGCATCATAAATAAATTTATTTATTTAAAGTCTAAAAATTATAAAATAAATACCCTAATGTTGGAAATATTTTTATATTTCCAATGAATATTCATAGTATAAATTATAATCTATGTAAACAAAATTATAATTGTTTTACTTAGGATATATAAACCTTTGTTATATTTCTATTCTTTTTAAAAAATATGTCATAAATGTCACTATTACGCCCATGTGACTCCTTGGGCCCTCAAGTTCGTTAAAATGATTTCCATGGTCGGACATTACTCAAAAAATAGTATTTGGACATATTTTGGGGTCATTTTATGTCATTATGATATTATTTTATTACCCTTAACTACCCGATTACTAAATAATCACGATAATTAAAGGCAGTTACCGTTGTTACTATTCATAATGTCCAAAAACTAAAAGGTCTTAATTACATAGTTTTTACCTTATGATTCCAATTATGGAATCCATTTTACCAAATTACAAACACATAAAATGCAGTAATTTATTTAAAAATAATACCATTTGTCAAAACCAAAGACTGGGTTTTAAGAAGTAAAATGTATCAACAGATTGACTTGTTTTTACATCAAATTGAGAAGTGAAATTACTTACAATGAATAAAATTGTATTAAGTGATAAAAAATAATTCAACTAATCTTTATAAATGATTAAAAAACAATCTAACTATATAATTAAATTAGATGAAAAAGTAGTTTTGAAGTAAAATGCAGCATTTTTCACTATTCATTAAAAATGAATATTTGTCAGAAAAATACCAAAAATTTATCCAAAGTAAATTTGATATTATAAATTAAAAAATGATGTCCATTTTACAAAATTCAAAACATAGAATTTTCATTAATTTATTTTATAATTATTTCGTGCTGTCAGAACAAATAGCGTATTTTTAAGAAACAATATCTATCAAAAGATCGACACTAGTTTATGTCTAATTTCAAAGTGAAATTAATTTCAATGACCACAATTGGATTAAATTATAAAAATATATTTTAAAATAAATTTAAAACCAATTAATAAGACAATCTTACCATATAAATAAAATATATTAAAATGAGGGTTCAGATTGAAATACATCATTTTCACTATTCATTAATGATGAACTTTATCGAAAAATTAAAAAAATTACACAAAGTAAATTTTGACATCCTGATTATAAAAAAGGATTTTATTTTTTCAAATATAACATATAAAATTGATAGAAATTATTTTTAAAAAGGGTTCTCCATCAAAAGGCGGGTAATCGATTTTTAAAGAACATTAGAATATTTATGCTTAAAATTGGATAAATTCGCATTTTAAGCATATAAATTTTATTGGATAAATGTAAAAATATTTAACAAACATATATATTCATTTTTTAGTTAGTTCTGTTAATTTCCACCATTACAATGGCTAGGCGTTAACTATCATTTAAAATAATATTATTATATTATTAGTGAGCAACATAAGATTTCAAAGAAACTCATTGTTGCGTATTGGGTACGCCATCGTAAATAGCATTCCATTTAAATTAATATTAAAATTTTATTAAAAAATATTAATATATATGAAGAATTTCATATTCTTTATTTACCTGGGATGTTACAGCTGCCACTAAGAAGAAATTGTTTTGATTTCATGGGTGAGGTTTGTTATTCCTTGATGAAGTCTATCATGTTTTTTACTAAAAAAAATTCATGGATTGATTTAACCCAATAATAATTTTGTGAGTAAATTTGAAATCATAATAAATATATTAAGGCATCATGGTTCAATGGGTTTTTGATAAAAAAATGAGGACACACTTGAGTTAAATTGTGATGGGTTTCCTGTGTTTTGTTATAGTTATATATTTGGAACAATAATTTGCACACTCCCTTAGTGTGGATAATTTAACATACACATGGTACATAATCCAAATGATATGTTAGTTGTTATTGAGGTAAAAAATTATGGAATTTCAGTTTTAAATTTTAATATAATGAATTTTGAAAATATTTGATTATGGTTAAATTCATCCATCTTTGGGTCTGGTATTGACCCTAATTTAGTGATTTTTTATATAGTATTAGTTACCTTCATTGAATTTAGTAAATGTTGGGGGAGATGTTTTCATAAATGGGAAAAGTGGAGATTCAATATTCTATGATGTCCTTTTTGGATTAATCTAATTGTGGATGATTAGATATCACTATGGATGTATTGTTTTTGTTTTGAGTAAAAAATAGTGTGTAGAGGAGCCGATGAGCATGGTTTCATGTATATGAGTATAAAAATATGAATTTATAATCATATAAATTATTTATATGATAGATGATGTATGTGTGGTACTAATCTGGATAACTATTTAGTATAACGATCCCTATGGTGGGGAATTTTTAAATATATTCGTTACTACGAGTTATCTATATTGATATATAATTTAAATTTTTGAGCATCACAGTAGAGGTGTTTTGTGACCTGGGATCGAGATGGGAATTTTGAGATTTGAAACATCCCAAGTGGTTGTTATTGATTTAGGAAGTCGCATAGTAGTCTTGGTTGTTTATATATTGGATGATTTAGGTTTGTAATTGATACATTCTCATAGTTCCCACTAGGTACCCAATAGAGAGACAATGGGTACCATGTAGCCTATGAATTGACTGTATTGAGATGGGACCCCACCATCTAGTCAATGAAGTATATTGGGTCTCCCATAGAGAACCAGAACCCTAGTATAGTTTGACAAAGTTTAACAACCCAATATTTTTTTCTATATTTCACTTTAAATAAATTTAATTTCTTTGATATCTTATAATACACGCAATCTCGAGTCTAAATGAATCATAATACATTATAATGTTATAAACATGTGATTAAATTTTTGACATGAATAAAAAAAATATTTTATATTAATTTATAATATTATTATATAAATTAAATATATTTATTAATAAGTACTCAATTTTTAATAGTCTATATATGTTTTAAAAATATATTTTTCCTAAAAAAAATTATTGCTTAATTTCTGTGATAAAATAAAATATTTTATTTTTTCCATTTTTGGAAAATATATTTAAAAAAATTAACTTCATTTTAGAAATAAATATATACTAATTATATTAGAGTGAATATTTGATAATTTTCTGAAAATATTGATTTTTCATAGCATAGTGAAAAATAGTGATATATTTATAATTGTATATGAATTTAATTAACTTAAAAGGATCTATTTTATTTTAAAATATTTTTAAATGAAACCTCACATAATTATTATTATTAATAATCCAATTATGATCATTATGATTAATTTTATGTTTCTTTTGGTATAAAAACATTAACCACTAATAAATTTGTTTTTTTTGAAAACCACTTTCCATCACACCTTCATTCATTAATTTTAAAAAACTGATTTCCTCCTTTTTTAGATATTGAATTAATATAATGTATTACATATTTTTAATATGATTTTTTTACATTATTTTAATGAGTCCAATTTCATTTTTTGAATAATAAATAGTAAAAAATAGTAATAAATCTCCACAGTTATGGATAAAACCAGTTTTTACGGGGTTAAAACCATGACATTAAGTGAAACGTAAAGGTCAATTTTTTAAAAATAGTATTTTATTGAAGTATTTAAATATTATCCTATAATATATTAGAATATAAGTCCATTTGGAATTAATTTTCATGAAAATGGCTTCATTATATTATAATGTTTTAATATATTTCATGTGTATCCTCTTTGTCACATATAAAAGGGAACACAACATTTTATCATTAATACAATAATATCCTTTTAGATAAATAAATCCCAATATAAATGTGTTACAAATTTTATTATCAATGAATTAATTTTTTTTTCTTAAAATACAATTACAAGTGTCCTTAGAGAATGGATCTAAAGGAGACTAACCAAAGGTGATGTAATCATCTTACACATTTCCTTTGAATTTATTTATATTTACACACCATTCAAATATAGGGTACTAATCATTAAATAAAAAAAAATTATACTAAATATTTTTAGAAATTTTATATTTTGGTAACTACCAATATTCCTCATCTATTTCATCTAATGGGATATGAAAGTATCACTTGTAGGTATGTGTGCACTACCACGATTATGTAGTGATAAAATTATTTTTCCACTACCATATTTCATGTATGGATAATATTATGGATTTAATTATTATATATTATATATATTATTTTTTATTATTTATTAAATATAATATCATATCAACCACTCTTACATACCATTCCATAGGAAAACGATACCAACACTCATGTGTACGTGTGTACTACATGCTACAAAAAGGGATGTGATTAGTTTTTTATTTTTTATTACAAAAATGATAAAGAATATATATAAAATGAATATATATGATATATATTATATAATAATAATTATATAAATGCAAATTAGTATTTTACATTATATCATTCCATCCATCTAAAAGTAAAAACAACCTTCAATTTTATGTTTGGCTTACCACCAAAATGAAAAATGGAATACATTTTTCTATATTTGACCCTTATAGATGTCATTATATATGTTAATACATATAGTGAATATATATGATATTTATTTCATTATTAAAATTTTTTTTGATGAACCCATGGTCAATGTACAAGGATTAGAGCTATCAAACCAAAATCCTCATGAAAAATGGAACATTTTCAACCAAAAATGAAAATATTAATAATTTGTTTTTGGTAAATTATTTTTAAAATATTATAAGTGGATAAAAAATGATAAAAAATGTATTTAAATGTATATTTTTTAAAATCATAATAAATTTAAAAATATCATCCAATAGGTATAACTGCATTCAAAGAAAGCCAAACTGAAGGTAAGTGTTTTATTTGTCAATTTATTTTTTATCAAGATTATTTATAATTATGTACTGAATGATTAAATTACATGATATAAATCTCCAAAAATTCATTAATTTCATTATACTATTATTATTTCTTATCATTACATGTTTTCATTTTATTTTTCTATATTTAATATCTCATGATATTGAAAGATCATTTTTATAGAAAACTGAAATTTTTTATCTCATTTGTTGAGAATAATTTTTTTCCCTGTCCAGGTTTTATTAAAAATACTGTCAACAATAGTTTAGTATTATAATATAAAATTTTAAAGTAAAATTTTAAAAATATTATTTTTTAACGAAAATTTTTAAACAGAATGTTCTTATAAGATCCGAAATGTAGAAATTTTTACTTTTTACTAAAAATATAAAAGGAGTAAGTATTTTAATATACAATACATGAATAGAATTTACCTCCATCATGACTAATAAATTAATTGAATAATTATTTATAAATTTTAATGAATATTTTAAAAGTTATGTTATTCAATAGTATTTTATAAATATATATATTTTCAATATTTTTTCTGTGAAATGAAAAGGGTATTTTTCTCTTGAAATACTCCACTTAATATTTTAAAGGAATTTCCATTTAATAATATATCCCTTGATGATATTTATAATTTAATGGGGAAATAATCCATTAATACAATCAATATTACTTATTTGGATGGATTCTTATTCTGATTAGAAGATTTTTATGAGATGAGTTTGTCTTTTATTGGTCAGGATATGAAGTAATGTTGAAATGTTTATAAAACACATTTACTTCTGATGAGTTACTATATATGATCAAGGATTTATGATCCTATGTAAGACATAAGAATATATTATAATTCTATGATGGTTGATCGTATAATTATATATCCCTCTAATATATTTGGTTAATGTGGATATATCATGAGAAAATAAGGACTTTAATGGGGAAATAAATCTAACTTCCCAAGATTGACATACATGGACATTAAATTTAATTGTTGATATACTTAATACATTACACAAATAGATTCCAAAGGATGGTATTAAATTAGTTTCATTGAAAACTAAGAACACATTCTTCTATATTGGTTAATTTTCTAAAAAATATCCCATAAAGAACTTCCCCATTAGTTTTTCTTCCTAAAACCATTATTTAAATCATTCGGAAAATAATACATTAAAAGGGTGAGATCAAATTATTAGTAAGGGTAATAATATAAAACATAAAACAATAAATAATCATAATAATGTAAAAACATGAACATAAAGTTTTAATATTAAAATTTTGTGACACAAAATAAAACTTGGCAGTATGTAAGGCATAGATCATTAAGTAACATTATACATGATAAAATAACATTAGCATAAAACATGGAATTGTGGAAAACACATAAGAATAGAAAATAATTTCAATTTTAGACAAGTCTCATTACCAAGAACATCATAGAGGAAAAATTCCATTATTGAATCCAGTTGACTCATCGTTCCAGTCCTGTATTTCTGAACTAGATACAGTTGTTGTCTCATCACTGTATTACTCAACAATATTTATTAGTCGTTTTATCCATTTATTACTAAACATATTCCTTTACATTTATTCCATGTCTATCTTATTAGATATAAATCTTTATACAATGCATTAGATAGAGATATAGGGCCCCCAATCTCATAATTAAATCATTCATATGTGTTCTACAAAAATACAAAATCATTAGTCAAAGCATAACCAAAGAAATAAAATGGTTTTATTATACATAATTCCTTCATTACATAATCAATTTAAAAAATTGATATTTATAAATAAAATTCCATAATAAACATAATACATAGTTAGAACAATAAGTAAATTATACATGAAGCATATACTTAGTCTTAGTTTGAAATTTTTTTTGATAAAACACTTGAATTTAATTTTTGAGGAAAATATCTGTTCATTAAAAAAAATATTTCTTTTCTCAAAATGACATGGAATTTTTAAAGAAAATAATTTATTTGAAAATAATATTTAAATAAAGTACAATAATCCTCATGTAAATAACTCCTTTAAAACCACCCATATTTTATATGTTAAAAAAACATTCTCTTCAAACATTTGTTTGAAAACTCAAAAAGTAATGTGTATAGGAAATGAAAGAAATATTTATTCCATACCGTTGAATAAAAATTAAACAATAAGTAAAAATAAATTATAATAAATTATAATAATATAAATAAAATAATATTTTTAGGAATCATGGACTTGGATAATAAATATACCGCAGTAAATAATTCCATATAAATAACCTCAAATAATACTAAGATTGCAAAATTATCCCTTAACTTCGGTCCACTATCTTTTGTATGTATATGTACATCCTATATAATAATTTAAATGATTTATATTAAATATTAAATTATCATAGTAATTTTTCTGATATCATATATGATCATATTATAATCTGTTGGGTAATAATTATTCATTATTACTCATTACTTAGGTGTAAACTGCTTCATTTTCTCTTGCATGTTTTGTCAGATAAGTTCATGTTATCTTTCTTAAGTTATATTTAACTCACACAAAATTATAGTAACATAATATGTATCCTATTTATTTATTATTAAGATTTATATAATCACTATTTAATGGATATCACATAGAACTAATCACATCACATCGTGTATACAATTGGTCATACGTACGCATGAGCGATGATATCATTCGCATAATAACTGAATCGTATTGAATTGGATTATTAATAAATTTTCAGAATCATTATAATGTTAAAATAATAATATATAGTTCATTATTTTCATAATTATACTTATCTAAGTAATGTGGTGGTGAAAAATTGATTGCACCACAACATGGAGATGGTATGTTGTACATAAGTATGTTTGGTGATTTAAATTTCCATTGGATGTATAAAAGGTGGAACATGATAGTTTTATAATTATAATAAAATATCAGTAATTACGTGATATTGATATTGTTACTTTATAATTAAATATCTAATTAATATGAATTAGAATAAGAAATAATTTTTAAAGACTCAGTATAATAATTTACTTCTTTCTCAACATGATTCTTTTAAATCTCTTCACATGGAACTATAGTTGGACATTGAAGAAGAAAATAACATATAGAATTTGATAGGGGGGTTGAGAATGAAAAGGGGTAGGGGATGGAAGAGATTCAGAGCTCATATTGATATGAATATGTGAATGAGTATGTTCCCTTTTATAATTTAGGCGAGGGGCACTTTTGGAACCCTCAAATTTATTAATTTATAATGAAATTAATCCATAATCAATACCCAAAAAAATGTACCAATTTAGAATATAATATGATATAGGGTTGTAATCCCATAAAACATTAAATTTTATACATTTTTATGTCAATTTAACCATTATAAATTTAATTAACACATAGTTATTATATTTTATTTTACTTTAGATTACAAAATATTCAATATTAAAAGGGTAAAATATTTATTTATTTGATATAAATTAGAACAAAAATACTAAAATTATGTAATATTATAACATATAATAATTAATCTATATTAAAAATATATTTTTAAATAATATAATAAAACATTGTTTTAAAAACACAACAATATTATCAATTTTGATAATATTCAATTATGGATTTTTTAAAATATAAATATAAGAATTTATCAAGAAACCTATTATATTATTATATCAATTTTTAGTCTATATCATCTATAAAAATTATCTGACATATCGATTAGATAAAATTATATTTATTTTAATATTTTTAATAACATTAGGTTTATATTTCTAATAATAAAATAATTACTACATCAACTTTGTATAATTATTTAATATACTTATTTGTTTGGTAAAAATTAAAAATAAAATACTATGATGAAAATAAATATACGATATTTCATAATAATACATTTAGACAAAAATGGATTCTGTAAAATAAAACATAAAAATTTGTCATACTTATTTAATTATGAATGTGGCAACATTAACACCACTTTAAATAAAATAATATATGTGTCAAAATCTCTTCTATATGGCTTAAAATTGTCAATAACTAGTACCTTGGATGATTATGGTCAGTATTTACTCATCTAATAATAATTGAAATGTTTTTTGGACTATTGATTGTTATTAGTACTTTAAATTTTTTTTACTGATTTATCATCAATTAATTTATTTGTACATCATTAGTGTATATGTCATTAAAGTAATAATATTTTCCTAAAAATTACTAATAATTTACCAAGATGAATAATAACATTTTAACTCTAAAATAAGTATTTATAATCATATTTTTATTATGTATAATATTATTACAAAAATTTTTAATTTTTATAATTTGAGTGAGGCATATTTTTCTATTATATAAATAAGATAAATTAAATTACCTAATTTCAACCAAGTGTCATTCAAAGGACACCATTTCAACCAATTGATTATTTAGGTCAAAAAAATCATAAAATGATATTATGTCAATTGTTAAGAAAATTTTATAATAGTATTCTTACCCTTAATTTCCTGTTCACCCTATTAACGTATTAATAAAAATAACCAACGTTACCATCCTAATTCCAACGAATAAATAAATATATATTTACATAATTTCGGTCTACTTTCTGAAAATATGAAATCTAGTTATTATAATTCAATATATAGAATTGTACGTAATTAATTGAAAAATTATTTTAATTTTTTGAAAGAGAGAACGAGATTTTAAAAGTTAATACATTGAAAAATATTGAAATGGGTTTACATCAGAATTTAATTTAAAATTAATTCTAATGACATACATTATCTTAAATGAATAAAATATATTATATTTATAATTTAAATCTATTATATAATATAATTTAATTACATAATGTATTTCTATAAAAAAATCAATTATAATTTAATATAATTTTACTACACATCAAAATTTAAAACTGATCAGAAAAATATAAAAAATTAATTCAAAGAAATTTTTTATATCATGCATTCATAGAATATGATTGATTTTTATAATAGATTATATAGAAGTGGTACAAACTATATTTAAAATGGGTGTTCCATTAAAAAGTAGTAATACTAAAATTTTGGAATAATAATCTTTTTTACAAAAAATTCAATGTGTTATTATGTCATTTCTAGAAAACATATAAGATTTATTTTAAACATTCGATTGAATCCCTAAATAGTGATTTTATTATTTTATATAGTAAATAATTTTCACTTAAATAGTTTTTTAGAAGGAAGAAAATGTTATTCATACCCACCACTATAATGAGTAGGTTATAATATTTAGTTGTTCATTTATACTCAGTCTTGCATGAAATGAATTCTACCAAATGAACATGAAATTGTGTGTAACACAAGCCAATAATTGTGTGGTGTATATCAAAAGCTAATAAAATGTTGTGTATAGGGAAAAATAATCATGGTGTAGTGTATAACACAATTAATCAATGAAATTAAAAAGAATATATCCTATAAAATATCAAGGTGTCACATTCTATCCCGTTTAAAATTAATTTCCCCCTCAAAATTTGTAAGGGTTATAAATGGTTTACTACTTGAATGTTTCTTTCATAGAAACCCATATCATAAAATAGAATTCTAAAAATTCATTTTAAAATGGATTGTTATAAACATAACAGTTATCAAATATAATTCATAAATCAGTTTCCACATAGGATAACATAGTTGGGAAGTTAAAATAGGGATATTGAAAAAGAATCTAACCATCACATTCTGATGGATACTAATAATGAAAAATATTTAGAGAATGATAGAAACTAGAAGTACATAAATTTGTGATGATTTAAGGGACCATATGTTTCATTGGACAAGAATACACTAGGATAATATTTTTCGTTTTCAAGAACGATTCAGTATTGTTGAGGAACATGGGAAAGAAATAATAACTTGATTTTAGTACAATATCATCATTTGTCATTCCCTAAACAATTTACACTTCATATCTTATTCAAGGAAATAAAATTTAATTTGTCATTCTTGAAGTGTTAACAGATCATGAGATCAATAAATAGAATGGAAAGTCATTCCATTGTTCTCAACCAAAAGGTTAGAATAGTATATAAAATATGTATAAGTACACCTATAATGAGATAATATATTAATATAAAAATCATCAACTAGAGTATAAATTATACAATCCATAAATGGATAACCTTACAATTCTTCAAAATTCTATAAATCTCCATAATTTGAATATAGTGATCTATATAAGATCAAAATTTATCTCCCATATCTCATATGGTAGATCTTGGTTTCCACATTCCAAACATGTGAATACATTAATCCAGTATTCTCTTGAAACATGATAATAACATGAATTACCATTAAACCTTAGCCAAAACATGTATGCTTAAAAAAATTAACTCTTAAAAAATCTCAAAAAATTTACATACTCAAACCATGATATCACTTTATCCTTATATCAGTCATCAGGTTATTAATAATATAAAACATCTCATTATATCTTTAAACCTTAATTATGCACATATCATGTGTTTTATAAAAATATCAGAATAACTTTTCATGGTTTCAGGTACCATTCACCTTTTATATTAAAATACATAAGGAAAAAAGTGTATAACCATTTGTTTATGTTTTATTATTCCTTAGTACAATAAAATTACTTATAAATTATTATTCTTGAAAATCATGCAATCATTCCACTATATTCTTAATGTATTGACCTTGATTCATCATTTTATTACATAACACTTATTTCATATAATATATCATTTATAGTCTCTTCATCATCTTCAACATAATTATTACTTATACATCCATGCTTATTCTCTTCATGATAATTTCCCTTAGGGAATCAATTTTTATAATGCCCATGAATTACATATTTAAAAAAATTAACCTTCATTGATGTCTTAAAAATTCCACTATAATTTTCCATTGGGTTAACTGAACCATTTCCTCTGTAATTACAAGATTTGTGTTCTTCATTTACACACAAAAAGAATCTTCCTGTTCCATTTATAAATTTTACTTCATTCCTCTTACCACATGATCTAAATGAGTAAAATTGAATTTATTTCATCTATGATCACTATGAAACATTGTATTTATCTTATTAGGTTGGCCAAGAAACTACACAAAGTTGAGATTACTGATCAGTTTATGAGATTCATGATTAGGAATAATAATGATGTTTCACCTTATAACTACCATTACATATTGTTTATTATGAGGAATATCATTCCATTTTCCATAATATTTTCCATTAACATGAATCATACTATTTCCATCAATTTTCTAAAACCCAAATAGATTATTGTGATAGGAGGAAATCAAATTCGGAAAACAACATAATTAAAGGGGTGTATTTTCAATAATGACATCATAGTTTTAATCATAGTTTGTTCAGAATCATTAACATAATAATATAATTGTAACATATATTATGAATTACCCCTAGGGACATACATAGAAATATCCTTAGAAATATATCTAGGGATCTCACTAATTTTATCACAAATTAGTTTCTAATGGTTATTAAATCCTTTGCTCTGATACCAACTCTAATGACACAAGATTGACGTACTTGGAAATTTAATTTATTTTACAGAATACCTAATATATTACACAATATAGATTACCCAAGACAATATATGTTTAGTGTAACTGTAAACTAGGAAAACATTAGTTTAGATTGGAGAAATATCTACAATGTCTCCCATAATGATCTTCCCCATTAGTTTTCTTATATAAAACCCTTCTTTTATTTCATAGGGAAATGAAAATATAAAAAAGGTGAGCTCAAATGCTCAGTAATGGTAAACATGGAGAACATAAAACAAAACATAAAAATAAGAATTACAATCATTAACATATATTTTTTATATCAAAATCATGAGTCATAAAATAAAACTTGGCAGTATATGTGGTATAAATCATAATAGAACATTCACCATGATAACATAGCCTTGGAATAAAACATGTAATTGTGGGAAACAAATAAGCATAGAAAATCATTTCCATATAAGAAAAATATCATTACCCAGAATATCATAGCGAACATGGTCCATTACTAAAATTATTTCACTCCACATTCCATTCCTATATTACTAAAGTAGATAAACTTGACATTTCATCCTTCTATTATCGAATCTGATATACTTTTCATTTCACCACTATATTACTGAACTTGAACTACATATCATTTCAGACCTATATATATCATGAGATATAAATCTCTACCCAATTTATTAGAGGGATATATTTGTACCACCGATCTCATAATGAAATCATTCATACGTGTGCCATAAAAAGGAATCCATTCATCATAGAATAACCCAATAAATAAAATGGGTTTCTTAAAAATAATTACTTCATAAAATAATCCATGTAAAAAATGGATTCCATAAATAAACTTCCACCACAAACACAATAAACCATAATAATAATAAGGATTCTATACTTGAAACATATTTTTAACCTCAGATGTAAAATAATTTTGATAAAATACAATATATTAATTACCAAGGAAAATATATTTCATCTTTAAAATTTTTTGTTTTTGCTAATTTCACCCCAATTTAAAATGAAAATTATTTATGTGGAAATAATAATTAAATCATGTAGAGGATGATTAATGTAAATATGGTGTAAAATTATATCCATGTATTATAACTTAAAAAACATTCTCCTCAAATTGTTTCTTGAAATCAAAAAATTACCTTGTATGGAAAAAGAAAAAATGATTCATTATATACAATTTAATCAAAATTAATCACTTGGAAAATTGGAATTAAATTTTTTTTATGAATATAAATAATATTATATATTTTATAAATATTTACATGGATGAAAAATATACCCTCATTAATACGTAGGTATAAACAATATAGAATAATAATGAGATTGTGAAATTATCCAATACATTAGGACCCATATCATTTATATATCTAAAAATCCTGAATCATGATTTGAATTATATAATTTAATTACTCCAAAGTCATATTAATTTTTATGATATCATATATAATCATATTATTTTCTGTTTGGTAATAATATTTCATTATTTCCCGTTATTTAGGTATTAAATTCTTCATTTTCTCAATCTTGTTTTTCCAGATAAGATAATTTATCCTTCATATGTGATAAATACGTCAATAAAATATTATATTATCTTAATATATATTATTCTTACATAATCATTACATTTTTATAATCATGATTTAATAGATATCATGAAGAACAAATCACATCACATCGTGGAGATAGTAGGTTGTACGTACACACGAGCGACAAAATGATTCCCATAATTTATGAATGATATTGAATTATATGGGGTAAAATGTTTGAGAATTATTATAATGTTATTATAATAATATATAGTTATTATTTCCAGCATTATATCTATACTTTTAAGGTGGTGTTTAAAAATATATTACATGGCGATGTGGAGACGGAAATCCGGATATACTCACACATGGTGATTTCATTTTTTGTAGGATAGATAGTAGGTGGAATATTATTGTTTCATAATTTTAAAAATATATATTTAAATGAGTGGTACTGATTTTAGTACTTTATAATGATATAAATAATTAATATTTAGTATAATAAGAAATAAGTTTGAATGAATTGGTTGAAGAGATTACCTTATCCTTGACGCGCTTCTTCTAAATCTGTTTTAGAGCACTAGAGTTGGTATTTTATGAAGACCAGAACCTCTAAAATTTAACTAGGTAGGTTGATAATTAAACATGGAAGCGTATGGAAGACCTTTAAGGATTATATTTATGTGAATATGTGGGGGATGAGGTTCCCTTTTATAATCGAGGTGAGGGGCACTTTAAAAAGCCTTAAAAATATTAATATATAATAAAATCATACTCCACTAAAAAGCCAATTTTTTTATCAATTTATAATATTAGATGAGATAGGGTTGTAATATCATCAACCAATAAATTTTAGATAAGTTTTTATTTCAATATAAACATTATCATTTTAATTTACCCTTAGTTATTCAATATAATTTTAATTACGATAACAAATATATCCATATTTAAATGGTACAATATTTATTTATTTCATGTCAATTAAATGGATAATAATTACATTGTATAATATTAAACCATATGATAATTATTTTTTATTTTTTTAAAATGTTTAATTATGTTTATATAATAAAATAAAAAACTATTTTGACAAAAAATCAGTAGTTTCAATTTTGACACTATTAAATTCAGGGATTTTTTAAAATATCAAGATAAGATGATATAATCTAAAACATTATTTTATTATACACCTATGGGGTCTAGGTCATCAATAAAAATAATTGGACATATTAATTAGAGAAAATAATATATATTTTATTATTTTTAATAAAATTAATTTCCGATTTCTATTAATTAAATAATTACTACATGAGCATTGTGTAATTATTTAATATACATATTTGTTGGGTAAAAATTAGACAAAAAATAATATGATGAATATAAATATACTATAGTTTATAAAAGTAATTTTAGTTGAAATTTATCTTCACTAAATGTAAACATTATAAATGGTATATGTACAAAATTATGAACGTGACCACTTTAACATAACTTTAAATAAAATAATATAATTGTCACAATCTGTCCAATATGGAATAAAATTATAAATAACATGATTCGTGGATGATTTTAGTCAAGATATAATTGACCAATAATAATCTATAAGGATTTTTGGTCTTTTGATAGTTATATTCATTTTATTAATAATTTTTTTTATTGATTTCTTATCTATTAATTAGTTTTTACACATTCAAACTAGAAGTTTTTAATGTAAATAGATATTTAATAAAAATTACAAATCAATTACCCTGATAAATAAAAACATTTTATCTTTAAAATAAGTATTTATAATAAAATTTATCTTCTGTATAACCTTATATAGAAATGGTTTAGTTATTAATATTTTAGTTAGACATATTTAACTTTTATTAAGAAATATAAAATGTACTAATATCATTCAATTTGTTTAAAAAGGAAAAAATTTATACCCAATGATGATTTAGGTATAAAAAAACTCATACAATTATATTATGAAATTTGTTAATGTAACTTTATAAATGTATTCATAGCCTTAATTACCTGTTTACCCTTTTATCATATTAAATAAAATTACTGAAGTTACAATTCATAATACCCACAAATAAAATAAATCTTTTTACAAAATTTGGGCTTATAGATTCCAAATATGGAATAATTATTTCAAAATTCATTATAAAAAAGTTTCGAAAATTAATTTAAAAATTATTCCTGTTGTCAGAAAGATAAAATGAGGTTTTAAAAGATAAAACATTGAAAATGATTGAAATGTTTTTATTTCTATATTCAATATAAATTTTATCCTAATAAAAAACAATATATTTAACGTTAAAAATATATTATATTTATACATTAAAATTATTTAATAATATAATTTTATTACATAAAGTATTCAAATGAAATAATTTGATTGCAATTAATAATTAGTATATTTTCACTATTCATCAAAATTTAAAACTTATCAGAAAAATATCAAAAAATCATCCAAAATTTTTCAATATACAATTTATAAAGATGATGTTTTTTGATAAATAAAATATATAAAAGTGCCAAAAACTAGATTTAAAATGGGTTTTCTGTCAAAAGGCGAAAATACTACATTTTTAAAAAAATACTCCTTAAATCTGAAAAATTGAATTTGTTCTTATATCATGATTAGAAAACATATAAGATTAGTCATAAACATTATATTGAATATCTAAAGAGTTATTTTATTATTTTATACACTCACTTATTTTCATTTAAATTTTTTTTAGAAGGAAGTAAATACTATTCATACCCACAACTATAATGGCATGGTTATATTTACTTGTTTACTTATACTCAGCCATGCTTGAAATGAATTCTATCAAAATAACATGAAATTGTGTATAATATAAGATAAGAATAGTGTTTTATATACCATAAGCTAATATATTATTTGTATAGTGCAAAAAAATCTTCGTGTAGAATACCACACAAGACATCAAATAAATTTAATTGATTCTATCTCATAACATCTCGGGGTGTTACAGTAAAACTAGTTTAGTATGGGAATCTTTACACAATTATAACATTTGTTTTTATCCTTGAATATATAAATTATTATCTATGAAAGTGTGTTTTCCAAAAACTTATGTCTTATAATAATGTTATGATTCCATTTCTCATGTTCTTTGGTCAATCAATAATTAATGTCTTACAAACATCCATACATTATGCCTTAACTCGTGATTTTGAGCATCGTTATAAAGGGTATGATTTATTAATGATAATATTATGTTATTTTATTCATATAATCATTTTAGGATTGAGTGATTATTGATATATAAATTGTATTCCCTTATCGATAATCTGATATCACGCTTTTTCAGGTTACCTTCCCTATGTTATGAAGAAAGGTTTAAGTATGATATGTTTTTGAATTGTTATATTTATGAAGAAAATGTGGGTTATTATTTAGATCTATTATGAATATGTTTTTTTATGTATTAATGTTACCAATTTTACAAGATCTATATTGTTCTTTCATGTATCATAATGTTATGTAATGAATAATAATCTACTAAGATATAATATCTATGTATGAAAATAATGGGAAAATATATATTGTATTAGTTAAAGGTTCAGTTGTATTTGAAAAATAAGATAATAATGATTCATTGAGTACACTTAGGATAATCTCATGTATATTTGAATTTCTAATGCCATAGTAATGAAAGTATTTCAGTTTTCCAAGAAAAATATATATGTCTAGATTCTATAAGTGGAATTTTTTTTGACATAGCTGCATCTAGGGTTAATAAACCTGGAAATATTTTGTTGATTATAACCCAAAAATTATTTTGGTTCATAATAATTGTGACCTCACTACACACCTATTTATACACTCTAGGTGGATATTATTGGGACAACTCTATTATTATTTATGAACAATTATAATGGATTTCAATAGATTATGACCATGAGTGGCCATGGTTAAAAAAATAGTGTCAATGAATCAAACGAAGGTGATATTATATATAAATCCTATAAAATATTTTAAAATTATGTTATTTTTCACTATGATTATAGTTTCTCACACTATGTTTTTTACTTTTAATCATTGGTTAGAACCCAATGTTATCATATAAATGGTGATTATTATAGATAATGAAATAATTGTACTCCAGAGAATCCACATTTTATTGGATCATGAATAAAAAATATTTTGGTTACTCTAATTAATCGTTACCAATATATAAATCATGTTGAGGTTTCGAATGATCAATGAAGGGAACACAATTATCTTCAGTACTTTTTGAGGAAACAATGACCATCATTTATTAAGTCCATTTATTCAACAATTTATAACCAATGGATTTGTAAAATTGAAAATTAATTTTCCATTTTTCATATCTCATAACATGAAAAAATTATTTTAGTTATTTATCATTTCAATTTATAAAGATATAAATAGTAGAAAATTATCAAGAACATGAGTAAAAAATAGGAACTTGACTCTTAAAAATGTGATGAGTTCATGATATTATTTTTTCTATAAGTAAATTCCTAGTATTATTCATAATAATATGAAGATATAATTATATGAGGTAATGAAAATGGATGATGAATATATTACTACCTTTTAGGAAACTTTTACAAGACATGTGAGCTATGATTCTAGTATTATCACCTAAAAAGAAATATAGTTTTAGTGATTTTTATTGGATTTAAACCAAGTCTTTATAGAGAGTTATCCATAATGGAATTTAGTAGCTACAAATAAATCATTCAATGTGATATAAATGTTGAAATGTAGATTGGTATTGAAAATAAATATCATGGTATTATAAGAAAAACATATGGAATTCAATTTAAATTCCAAAATAAAATGGAAGGAAGAAGATGATATTTCATTTATGCTTGATGTATAAGAGCAAAAAGTTTGGGAATAGTATTATTAGAAAATATAAATTTATTTTTCAGGTAATGGAAGGTCATCGTGAAATCGAATGTCAATTTTATTGGAAAAATAATTTAGCTAATGATAGAGATAAAGCACCAAAAATTGTACCACCCACACTCTTGTGTTTCTAAATCTAGGCTTTTGACCATTATTCCAACCGAAGATCAAATATTATGGACAATGGTGATGATAAATGTCAACAACCTCTGAATCATAGAGACAAATTTAAATCTAACATGATTACTAATAAATTTTTGGGTATGATAATGAAGTGGTGAATGTAACATTTACCATACTATCTAGAACAAATATATCTTAGTTTATTTTGGATGTAACCACCATATTTTTTATGAATTATTTTTAAGGGTATCCCAATTCCAACACAATTTATAGATGAAATATTAATAATGAAATGATCTAATAGTATGATGATTGTATCTCAAGTCAATGAATATTTCAATTTGAATTTTTTTCTAATTTAGTTTCTCCAAATCACAATATTATTCCTCTTATTGTATTTGATGATATTTAAGAAGTGTATTGTACTTTTTTATATAAATACCACGTCAATTTTTATGTTAGTTAAGTCATGTAGATTATTATAAACTAACATATGATCCTCAATAAGTGTGATGATAATAAGATTGTATTTTAGATATTACATTTATTTCATGGGTATTGCTTCTTATTAAAAAAGGGGTTCTTATCACATATGGTTTGGAAGAAAATCATCATCTAATATATTAATATTGTATGAGAGTTTTATTGAGTGCTTATAAAGGGATTTCCTAGTATTGAATTGTGATGTTGATTTTTTAATAGAAATCACAATTAGTGCTACCCCTAATTAAAAAGCTACATATAAGATGACCCTTATTTAGTTATAGTAATTGAAGAAGAAACACTATAAGATTAACAAAAAGGTACACAATTGGATGAGTGTGTCACCATGGGGTGAATGACATGTTTTTTTAAGAATAATTATTATTTGACGTGCCTTTTTAATGATTATTGAGAACTAAAAATGATAAAAATCATAAAGAAATATCATATTCACCAAATTGATGACAATATTAACCAACTAAATAGATCTCAATTAGTTTACAATATTAACCACTTTTTTGATATCATCAATTGTGGGTTAAGGAGGAGGATAATCCCATGGAAACCTTCTATGCATTTTATGTATACTAAGTATTTATTGTGATGACTTTGGGTCTTTCAAATTTCACTAATATCTTCATAGATTTAATGAATGGTGTATTTATTGATTAGTTTGACAATTTTCTTTATACAGAATTGATGATAATTTTCTATATTCAAATATAAAGAAAGATCATAAATATCACATGAGTATTTTACTAAAAACACTAATGAAGGATTAGTTTTTTTTAAAATTTACCAAGTGTGAATTTTAGAAAGAAAAAAAATTCATTTTTGGTCATATAATCTACATCATGTGTATTTTAGTGGATATATCAATGAAAAATGTTATATAATATTAACGTAGATCAAATAATGTTACTGAGATCTATAGTCTCTTTAATTTTTGTAGAAATTATCATCACATTTAAGAAACAATTATCATAACTATCCAATATAGCCATCATATTTTTTTGAAGGGATCTAATTTCAATTGGAAAAATAATTTTTTGGAAAATTTAAAAGTACTCAAGAGAAGATTATCTAATGAACATATGATTACGCTACAATATATTGGAGAAGGGTTTTCGATCTATAGTGATGCATCGAACAATGGGCTCGAATGTATCCTATTTAATACTGATATATTGATAACTCATAAATATTGATAATATGTGGTTCATGAAAAATATTACTATACTATTGTTTTAGAGTTAACTATTATATATTTTCACTAATTTTATCGATTAATTATTTTTATTGGGAAAATTGTGATATATATTGATCATAGAAGATTATAATATATATTAACTCAGAAATATATAAAATATATGTTAGAGAATTTGGTTGGAGTTACTAATGATTATAATTTAACAACACATTACCATCCTAGAAAAGTGTAAATGGTAGGAATTATTTTGTGCCAAATGAATCTTGTTTTCTTATCTATGATTTGGATTTTAAAGGACACAATATTGTTTGATTTTAAAAACATGCATCAGGAAAACATGAATGAATGGGGGAGAATGTAATCTTTCATAAATGAGTGATTTGTGATCCCAAAATTTTCAAAAAAGAATGCCTCATATAATTTCAAATTACACCCATTATTTAAACAAATACTGGGTAAAGGATATTTTTATAACATTTTGAATTTACAAAACAAATTAAAATGTGATGAAATTAATGGGTTTCAGTGATTTTCTTATTTTTTTTATTTTCAATTTATAAACCATAAAATTAAATATGAAATTGATTTAAAATTATGAATTATGTTTTTTTGGATTCATTTAGGAATGTAATGCATAAATTTATTTATTTTTCATTAATTATTTCATTAGTATTTAATTAAATAAAAAAAAATAATTTCAAAATTGAAATATAAAATTTTTATTTATGAAAGGAAAATATAAATGTTCTTATTATGATTTCTAAATGATGGAGACTATGTGTTTTTTAAAATCATATTATCAATCGATTATTTTGAAATGGATTTTTGAACTTATTGACCCGAGGATAAAATTATTAGGTTAACTACTTATAATTTTTTTCAATTAATTTGAAAAATTAATACATTGAAAATATGTGATTGTTTTGATGAATTAAAGTATTGAAAAAATAATAATGGTCAGAATTCACCACAAGATGAATTTATTAAAGTGATTTTGAATGCACAATCACACAAGTTTTACAACGTTTATTCTACAAGGGATGGTTTTTATGGATTTTGAACTAATCACGCCCCTTCTGAGCACATCGAGAAATTGTATGTGACATTGCATGCTATTTTTTTTTAAAAAAATTTTATATGTGACCACGACCATCATAGTCAATATACATACTGTAAAAACATAATATCTTTTTTATGTTACCAAAATTATCCTACCACATGAAAAACCATATCCCTTCAATAGAACTCACCGGCAATTCAAATCTCGCGGCCACTTCTCCTTTACCCCAGCAGTATACTGACCTTCAGTAACCTCGACCTATTCTGGGCTTCACTATTTCCAATCTTGGTTGAGCTACAATTCCCCTTTGAACCAACCACAACTAAGAATCTTGAACCACCATCTAATCCTATAACCCTATCTTAGAGAAGGGATAAAACCCAGAACCACCATAAAGATGGTGATGAAATTTTGTGCCGCCCCCTCAAGGGAATAATTGAACCCCAAATGTGGCATAAAAGAAGATTTTTGTGTTCAACTGAATATCACACCACTAGTGAAGACCAGAGTTTATGTCAACATCTATATTTTTATCAATTCCAACTCTTAATAGATCCGCACTAACCAATGAATATGAGCATATGCCCACGATATTGACAAACTGGAGGAAACCTGACCTGAATCACCTGTTTAGACTATATAAGAATAGTCCAAAATCAACCACCACAATTCTAGGGAAGAAATTCCAATCCTCTATTTATTAATTATCTATTTAAAATCATTATTGAAGTTGGTGTTTCACCACTGATGAGAATGAATTAGGCCACTGAAAACCATAATAGGACACCAAGATCTGATGAACGGTCATCAAACCCCATACTGATCTACCTATCTCTCCATTTAGTAGGTTGACATACCGAAACATTTCGATAATACCTCAAGCAACATACATGATAGGTAATCCAATTATGAACCCCCTATATCTCCATAGATAAAAAATTATCTGTAGGAAATCATTCCATCCATATTGAACACAATCAAACATGCTGCAAAAAAACTAGGTTCTGGATGATGGATAAGACTAAATCCAAAATGAAAAATATTTGTTGGTTTAAATATTTTTTGTGTGTATTTTCACTATTGATTCCAATTTTTGGAGGGACCTCATTATACCACATGGTTTATTTTGTGATTGCACATGATACCATTCAATTGGTTCTCATTAAAATGACACAATTAATTTATGTAGCACATGGCTATGTGTTTAATCCCATGTGAAAGTTTTTATATCCATAAAGGATACGACATGAGATGAGTACAATTTATAATATTCATCCAATAAATTTGGATAAATAATTATTATAAATTTTGGTTTTTTATTTTTCAAAAGACTATTTCAACCGCAACATAGCAGTGAAGAAGCTTGATCAATGGATAATATCATTTCATACAGAGTCTCGAGCCTAGAAATAAAGATCAAAATCTTTTAGATCCCAATATTTTAAACCATTACATGAAAAATTCTACATGATCCTATATTACTAACCATATTAACTGACATAAGAAATTACTAATGTGATACCATGAAGCCCTTATTTTTCAATACCCATACAATGTTGTAGAACTCAATTTTTTAGGGCCAATGAAGAATATAAAAATTTATAGTCTAAAATTTCTCAAATATGTATAACAAATGATCATTAAAAAATATACTAAATGTTGAATAAATATTAACCATAAACTATTCCATGTGATTGTCATCTATCTAGAGAAAAAACTCACTAAGAATTGACACTACATCAAATTTTAGAATAAAGAATCCAATTCCTCAACACATATAATCATATTCCAGTTATCCTAATAGAAATGATTCAGAATATACCGATCATAACAATTAGGATTTATTATATAAATTAAATAATCAATTTAAATATTAATAAATACTGATTTTATTTAAATATTTATTACCTTCTATTTGTTTCAAGTTTCCCATCCACTATGATGTTTTTTGATATCTCAGGCTCTCATAGATGATGAGAGGACAACATGAGGATCACTCGTGGATGAGAACAAGTTTTGTAGAGTCCATAAATATTTCCAGATTCCTTTTATTTTTAAAAGGATCTCTGGATAGTGTGAGAACTAAGAGATAGTCATATATTTTTTCTCATACCATCGAATTTACTATTACAATAATAAACATTATTTACCCTGTATAGGTTCTATTAAATATTTTAAAATGATAAAAATTATTATATTTAATAATAATATCATGCTTGTAATAAATTTTAAAGAGTGATGATTTGATCACATAGGTGTTTATCCAATATTTTGACTTTCATTAACAAAATTTATGCATCAATTTATTGAATTTTTGATTGGTGGGAAAAAAATAATAAAATTGATGACTCATTGTTGTGATAAAAGGAAGGATACCATTTTTTAATCTATGGGTTTATCTCTATCTTTCATCAATTTTTACATATATTTTTATTTCATTCCCTTTTTTCATTAATGAAAAAAAACAAGTTTCCCTAATAACTATAATGTTTTAATAATTTAGAAAAAAATACATAAGTCTTAATACATGTGAAAATTCCAAACACCAATCCTTTAGACCATACCATCTTTAGAAACTTTCATGTGTTAAGATTATATAAAAATTCTATTTGATAGTGGTCTATAACAACAATGCGATTGGAGTATTCAACCGTCCGTCTAAGTGATAATTAAAGAGGAAAAAAACTAATATGTAGTAAAGAAAAATAAGGTATTACAATTTACTATGTTTAAACATGTTTATGATGGAATTATAATGTTCAAGAACCAGGTTTTTTCATCCATAATAGATTTTATAAATGATTTGTTGGATAAAAATCAGAGTTCCACATTCACTATTCATCATGGATGTACCAAGATATATAGGGATATAAAAGAGTATTTATTGTGGGATAACATGAAGAGAGATATTAAAAATTAAGTATATATGTGTATGATATATTATCTATTTAAGTCTAATATATTAAAGATAAAAAGAACATTTTAACCATTTCCTATACCGAAATGGAAATGGGAAAACATCACCATGTATTTTTTCGTCGAACTCCTCAAAATGTCAAAAGGATATAATGATATCTTGATTGTAGTTTACATCCTTTAAATTCCACTCACATCTTTGATATTAAATAATATTTATATCTAGATTATATTTCTAGAAAAAAAATTCATGGAGAGGTATGATTTTATAGATGACCACATACAAATATATTTGATCGAGATATAATTTTTTCCTATTTGTTATGATGAATTTTTCAAAAATATCTTATTTTAATTTTGGTTTTAGTAATTATAATATTAATTGGATATATGCTCAATATTATAGAGCCATGGAATCCCTTGAGGATATGTTGAGGTCCTACATTTGTATTTCAACGGTGTTTAGGTTCAACAACTACCTCTAATTGAGTTTTGTTACGGAAACTGCTTTTAATATAGAATTGATATGGATCCTTACGAAACCCTCTATGAAAAGAATTATATGACTCCAAAATACTATTATAATGTTAGATAATGAAATTTATTGAGACCATTTTTTAATACGAAATGTAATAGAATTCCATTGTCATTCAACAACACATTACAACAGCTCATTGTTGACAGAAAATTTAATCTAAAATCAATAGAGAAAAATAGAATTTGATATTGGTGAAAATCTATTCCATTATATATATGGAAAGAAGAATGATATGATATTTGGAAATAAAGTAATATATATCGCTAGGTAGATTATCACAATACATATTCTCTATTTTGTATGGATGATATCTTATAACATATAACTTCTACTAAACCTCTCTCAAGTTTATGCCATGATCCATGTATCTATCAAGGGAATGTACGTACCTGGTCCATCAAATTTTCTGAACATAGAGGTTATAAGACTATATCATGATGTTTCTTATTAAGAAAAACTGTTATACATCTTGGATCATGTAGATAATTTTCTATGGAAAAAGAATACACACCTGGTTAATATTATTTGGAGAAATAGTAAATTCAATGAAGTTACATGAGAACCCACAGATGAGATGAAACATACACACTCTCAACTATTTGTATCATAGTGATGTAATTTTGTTGTGTAAATTCATTTTAATCAGGGATAATGTTACACCCTGAGGTTTTAGGATTTATTTCTCCTTAAATAAATCTAATTCCTTTAATATCTTGTGATACATAGAATCTGGAGACTAAATGAACCGTAATAGAGTATATCATTATATTTAAGATGTTAAATTGGTGTTATAAATTCGAATAACCGAATTTTAATTATTTATATAATTTTTTTATATAATTTATCTATATTTATGAATTCGTAAATTTTATAGAAATGTCATTACATGTTTTAGAATCCTATTTTTCTTAGAAAATGGGGCATTATTTCTTTTTGTGTGTAAATAATATAGTTATATTTAGTAATTTATTATTGAAAAAAAATTCAATTTTTATATCAACAGGGAAATATTATCTAAGATTTATTTTTTATAATTTTTTAAAATTATGAAATCTTTGGTGAATAGTGATGATTATTTATTTTCAATAAAACAATTATATTTATTTAATGCATCTGAAAAGTTACATTTTTTAAAAATGGTTCCAAAATAATATTTAGTTCCTCTAGAATCTTTATTGTCTAATTATGGTGATTTTAATTATATTTATGTTGATTTTGGTATACAATTTCTCAAAATAGTAGAAGAATGTTTTTTCTGGGAAATCATTTATCATCATGATTTATTGCTTCATTTAAAAATTATGATATTAACATTTTAGATACTTAATTTGTTAAAATAAAATCCATATGTTTAATTTTCAGGTCAAAATATTTTAATGGGTGAAAAAAAATATTTTATCATAATTAATAGTAAAAATAGAAAAAATACATTACATGGGTTAGGGTTGAAACTATTTTACCAAGTGGATAAATAAGGGCTAAGTGTGAAATAGAAAACTATAATTCTATAAATGTTCTTTTATGGCCATATTTAAGCCTAATACTATCAAAAATATTAGTCCTTATCCATTTTGTTGATCATGTCTTCAGAATTTCATTCCTATATTAAATTTTTTAATTAATTCTATGTGTTCGCTCACCCCCACATATAAAAGCCCACCCTTTCATTCTGCTCTTTACTCCACATTGAGCATTATTTATTTACTAAAAACAACCCAAAAATATTATCAACTTCTATATGTACTAATTTTATGCATTATTATTCTTATAATACCATTCCAAGGGTCTATAGGAATGGATCACAAGGTGGCCAACTGAATGAGTTGAAATCATCTTACCTGACCTCTTTCAATTTCATTCTAATTATATGTCCTGTAAATTTTGGGTGTTCATACTTAAATAATAAATTATTTATAATATTTATACTGAAAGTTTATTATAAAATGGAACACAAGGATCCACCATCTATTTGATCAAATAGTAAGGAAAAGTTTTACTTGTGCGTACGTGTGGTCTACCACCTCCACACAGCGATGTAATTGATTTTACATCACCCCATTTTATAGATGGTTTTTATGTTTATTTTAAACATAAAATATTATATTTATGAAATTTTATTTATTCGTTAATAATAATATAATATCTACCTTCTTACCTTCTCATCCATTGGAAAATGATAATGACATTAATGCCCACGTGTGGAATTTAACCTACAAAAAGTGACATGATTCATTTTTCATTATATATTTACAAGGATGGTACTAAGGATAAATTTAATGAATATTTATAATATAATAATTATTTTAATTGGTTAATTATTATTTACCTTTATTTCACTCCATTTTTTGGAAAAGTGAAGAAAATGTTCATGTATACATACGACTTACTATCTCCCGGAACATTGTAATATTTATTCTATATCTATCCTTTATGGATATCAATATAAATATATAATAAATATATTATATATTTATATAAATCATAATATTTTATATATTTTGTGAATATCATCAAAATATAAGGACCATAGCTATTGAACCAAAATTCTCTGGGTAAAATAGAACTGTTATCACTCAAAACTTTTATTTTAATAAATAAAAATTAATGAATATGTTTTGAAATATTATAAGGGGATAAATTTGATATTTTAAGATTCTAAATTAATTTTTAATATAATAAAAATACGTTTGATTTTTTTTACAGGGGTAAATGTGATTTCAAATCTAGTTGAACTTCAGCGATGGGATTTATGATAAAATATCAATATTTATCATGATTTTTTATGGTTATGTTTTTGATGATGAAATTACATGATACACCTATCAATAAAAAATTTCATTTTTATCTTATACTATATTTATTTATAATTATTTCATATTTTCCTTTAACATTACTATTTTTAATTACTCAAGATAACATAATATCATCTTTTTGTACAACTGAATTTGTTTCTCAGTTCAGAAAAATATAATAGTTCTTCCCTATCCATGATTTCTTAAAAGGTTTGCAATAATGTTTTAATATTATCCCATTATTTTTAATTTCATTTTTATCCATGATTTAATTTTAAAAAAATACATTAAATGGATTCACCTTGAGTTTTTTCGATTGAAGTGCATTTGAATTTGTATCAAAAATGTGAATGGAATATATGATAGTATTGGGAGTGAGCATTGACTAATAACATGGATATCACATTTGATAATAAGTATTTGAACGGGGAGTGATCTTAGTATAGTGAAGTATTTTTTCCACTATCATAGTATTAGGAGTGAACATTGACTAATAATATGATACAATATAGATTTAAACCAATCGACTATGATAATATTGGAAATTATTATTTATTAATTCAATATGATTATTTTTATACCAAAAGTTTATATTATTTTCCTATTTTTTTACTTATGTCCTATGTTCCTTGATTCCTTTATGAGACATGTTTTATGAACTGCTGAGGTTTATTCCATATCTCAATATTATCATCATTTATAGGTATTTTGTGGTTTTTATATGGAAATATCATATTCTTATTCCAATTTTTGCATGTTATGTTTAAGTGATCAATTATATCTCACATGTTTACCCTTACTGATTATCTATGTTCATCATTTTTTGTATTTCCCTTCCCCAGGTTATGCAGAAATATTTTTTATAAGATATATCTAATAAGGGTTATAGTTATGAAGAATATATTTGGAGGTGATATAGATATCTTATGTATACATTGTTTATATATCTACATTTCCAATTATACTAGACCAATATATTTTCTACATGAATTATAATGTCATGTGATGAATATTTACATATTAAGATGTAATATCTATATGTGAAATATACGGTTCTCTATATCGGGTAATTTTTTGTTTTGGTGGAATTTTTTATAATTGATAAAGGTTTATTTTATAGATTCTTTATTTGAACCCCACATTATGGTTTCTCCATTATAAAAATAAACTAATAAGTGAAACCACCCATTCCCGTCTCATCATCCATGCATCACCCCATGGAACTGAGATTTATCCTGATCTTTTCTTCATGAAAAACTAAGATAGTCGATTCTTCAATTTTTCCTATGTTATTATTCTATATTATCTCATTTCATTATGGATTTGTATGATCTTTTTGTTTTATCAATTTTCCTAAAGGATTGGTGAAATTTGACTCATGTGATGGGTATTTGTTATTTTTTTCATCAATATGCATAAATACGGGATATTTTTACATGTCACTTTTCACATTAGTAGTGGTATATTGCTTGGTAAAATTTTATATGGTATTTTTGGTGTTGGCATTGAATTGGTTTCTAATTATATGTGAGATTTTGAATAGTATTTTCATAGGCATGTCATAATAATTTCATGGGCCAATGGGGTTCTATTGATCTGTGTTCCGACCATGAGAGGCCATTTGGTTCCATTTTAGATATTATGAACCATTTCTTTAAATTGGTGTATTAATTATAAATGATTATAATTAATTGTATTTTCCACATGGTATGTGAGATGGTAATGAGAGAAGGAAATATCATATTGTGATCTTTGTTTGAGGATGGATATTTTGACCCATTGTTGGTATGTCCATTTTATAAGTAAGTGGACCTTTTTATAATAAACAATATATATTACTTGACATGTGTTCATTGACATTAGTTCAGGTAATATATTAAATCATTAGGTTATCCTAGAATTGTGTAGTAGGATAAGTCTAATATTTAGAATAGTGATTAGATTATAAAATTCATGTGTGAGGATCTGACAGATTCATGAAACCTATGTCTATATAGGTGAAAGAATTATATAATATCAAAAAGGATCCCAATGTGTCATTGTCTATACATTAAGAGGTTTTTGGCATAGTATGTGTCTTAATGGATGATATTTTGTCTTATAAGAGGTTTATACTTGTTTAATGGACTAGCTATTGGAATCCTTGGAAAATTATTATAATTTTTATTGGGATAGCCACTGGATTTTGGCACTCCATGGATGAGGGGAATATGATAAAAAATTAGTATAATAGCAATGTTAATACATTTTTAATGGGATACCAATTGTTTTATGTTATATAGGAGGGTAACCACCTTCTTTGGGTATGGTCAAGGACACGTGGAAATTTTAAAGAGGGTGCATGGGCACACTCAAGTGGGCTTCTTTATTCAATAGTCAAATAATAGCAATATATGGTTATAGATAATCATAAGGATATAATTTCAGGCTTGAATAGAAATGAATACTCTATTTCTATGGGTTTAATATTTTTGGTTTTATTAATTTGTTTATTATATTATCATCTAGAATATTTAAGGAAGATTATTTTGATTCCCATCAGACTCCTCTATGTGTGATTGTGCATTATTGGTATATTGTAGTGGGAATATATGGTTAAATGTGTTTCTCTAAGACCATATGGTGTACTTCACTTCCCTTGAAAGGATTTTGGAGTTGGTCTATCCATGTATAAAAATATTTTTTTTAAGGAGATGTTGGTCAATGTTGGAGAATATGATAAATATGTTTTACCCAATAGTAGAGAGCCATTTGGAGTTTTTTTTGTGTTTAGATGAGTTTTTGGATATAGGGACATGTCTTTCATGTTTTTTACTTATTATTACACCATGATATTATTTTCAAGGATTGGTGATTTTATGTGAATCAAAATAGGATATGAGACCTAAATATTAGTGAGAGAGTAGAGGTAGAAGATATAACATGAGACCTCACCCATGTTGAGAGGGTATTGGTGTGAGATGAGGTTTGTTATGATCTGTGAGACTTCACTCTCAGTGAGAGGGAGATGTACGTGGTGTAGTCAATTATGTGATCTCAGACACCGCTCTATGTGAGAGAGTGGTAGTATGTGGTATAGCTCATGACATGGTATGATCCCCTAACCTAAGTGAATCAGAGCTGGTTTGAGATATACTACATGACTTAGAATGAGGAAACACCCCAAGTGTGAGGATATATTTATGTGAGGTGATATTATATATGGTATAAGACCTAATATGTATTGACATGGTTGTTGAGTGAGTGTTATTCTATTCGGAGATGGAATGGTTATCTAGAGGTGGATTAATAGATTTTTTTAATAATTGAAACAATTTTTAAAAAATATATTAGTAAAAAACATTCAAGTGAAACAGATATAGCATGGATAGTTTAAGTCTAGTGTATATGTTAATAATATAACATAAATATACTAAAGAAAAACAATACAAAATCTTCTTATAACATTATATCTATATGTCATATATATACTCTTCAAAATCTCTATTTTTTATGAGTTAATTAATATCCACTAATATATAACCTTTTATAAATAATTTGTCATAATCTATAATAGTACACCCTTTTATGAGTTTAAAAATAAACCAGTCTGTTAAAGAAAAAACCACACCAATCACTACAATATACCTAGTTCAATAATAACTATTTTGTTTTTAAATCTTGGTAAGGTCTACATATCCCAGACCATGAATTTTGAGTGGATTCAAAACCTTGATGGCATATGGTTACAACACGATGAAAAAATTACAGCAGAAAGAAATATAACATATAAAAAAATTAATTAACGAAACTAGAGAAATAATGAAAAAATTTATAGAGTATCATAGGTTACATTTCCCCTTCAAAGTGGATGATGAATTTCATGTCTTTCGATAATGAAGAAAATCCCATAATTCAAATGAGAATAGTATGCACAATATAACATAGGGATTATTTCTGCATATTAGTAGAAAATGAATGATATATCATGTCAAATTGATTTATTTCATCAAGCACTATTGAAATAAAATTCTCTAATGGTTTGATCATAAACTATATGAATATCATCACATGAGTGTATCTTGAAACTAACAACATCTTTCCATGGTTATAATTTTTTTTGAACAAATTCATATTCCTTGTTATCGTAATATTAGTCATAATGATATCATGATTTATGGGCATCAATGTCATTTAAGGAACATTTAACAATTAATTAAAAAATTATGATTTCTTTATAAATTAATAAAATATTAAGAATAAACCATTTATGATTAGTTAAATATTAAATAAAAAATGAAGAGTGAATGGTAGCATATTTTTATTTTTTTTGAAAAATAATCAATTAAAACCTATTGTTTTCATATTATTTTAGATATTCATAAGAAAATTGATTGCTATGAATTTTATTTTTGAGTGACTTTTCAGGTGTATTTAGTCATTTAAAAAGTCATATTACTCATTTTTTAATTCACATATGTATTTTTAATTCCTTATAATACATTAGAACATTTTCATGTATGATTTTAAAAATAGTTTTGTAAGAAATTCATATTCTCATAAATATTTAGTGTTTATGAGAAATAATGATAAAAATGAAACATTAAATTAGTAATAATGTTTAATTAGTTCTTTATAATGTTGAAACAAGAGAAATATATGGTTTATAATGAACCATCAAATGGTTTAGACATACCTCATATGGTTGATACTATACAAATATATGGTTGAGATAATAAAATACGTTAAAATCCTTTATGATATAATATTATAAAAAAATTAAATAAATAATTGAAAAAATATTACATACCAATAGAATTAAAAATTATAATTATTAAAAAAATTGTATTTATAAATAAAAAAAATCAAAAAAACTATAACACGAAAAAACACTAATAATAATGCTTCAAAACATTGATTTACCCATTTTAAGAAATTACAAAATTGGATAATCTATTAAAAAAATCTCCCCCATTTTTAATGTTATCAAAAAGATGAATGGGTTTAATATATTATTAAAAAAACCTCTCATAAAAAAATTAAATATAATTCATATCAAAAATAAAAAATATACAACATTTTTAGATAAACTATAAAATGAGAAACTAAAAACTAGGCAAGATAAATAGTTAAATCATTTTATAAAACTAAAAAACATCACGTTTTGATAATAAAAACTAATTTAACTTGAACTGATTGAAAAAATCAAAAATCATAGAAAAGAAAAAACATTTCTCTACCATTATTTTCAATTATTAGAAATTTATCTCACCCCAAATTAAAACAATAGTAATGAAAATAAATTTAAAAAAATAATTCTACATTTTAGTAACATTAATAACTTCATGATATAAAAATTATTGCATGAATAAAAATAAACACACATAAATTAGTGCTTCATATGATACAATATATTAATTAAAATGATTTTTTAAATTGTAGTGATCCCCATAAGTTACGAAAATATGCACGTATAAAACCAATAACAAAAATATTATTAAAACTAAAATTATAAAACTAAAAATAATTATACATTTATATGAATATATTAATACTCTAAAACATCATGTTTATTTATTAATAAAACAAAACATTTAATAAATTAAATTAATCCCTCTATATAAAACCTTCCTTTTTACAAATTTGATGACAAAAGAAATTTGGGATTAAAGAAACCTACTATAGAAAAACATGATAACATCTAAATCAAATAAAATACTAGGATCAATGAAAATAAAATAGAATAAATGTTATTCCTGAAATTATACAAATAATTTAAAAGACTTAGAAATGAATAAACTATTATACATTATGTTACTAAAACAAAAATTGAGGTGATTATTCATGCTCAAATCTTATTGAAAAAATAAAACTAAAAATATTCTAATATTCTAATAGAATAAAATTTTATTAAAAAATGAATGTATAAGAATTATTTCCATAACGAATATACATACTTACGTGTATAGACCATCTTATGTCCAATAGGATTTGGGTAAGATCCCATAGGTTCCTATCCTACTATTGGATTAGACATTTTATCATTTAGGAATGATTTACATATATATTAAATTGTATTATAAACTTATTAAAAAAATTATAATGGTCAATATACATCATAATAACCAAGTACACCATAGGTAAAAAAATTAATAGATGAATTTTTAAGAAGGTTTCCTTTTACAAATTTATTCCAATAAATTCGAGGTTATAATTCCTATAACTAATATCATTCCTATTACCCATATTTGTAGTCATATTTTATAATATTTTAAATTCATTTATAGTTTCACTCCAATTATTAAATTTAGATTAAGATTATTTTCTATTATTTATCTTTAGAAACATGTTTTTTATTTTCATTTTAATCAATTTTCAAATCACCACATCTTTTATTTTATTGATTTTTTTTCAAAAAGTAATTAATATTTTCACGATTATAAACATCATGAATCAAAATAACTATTTTTCCAATCATATATTAATCATTAATATAATAATAAGTTTCCACTTTTTATTTTTAGAATAAGTTCTTTACATTCCTTAAAGGTCTTCATGTAATATTTAGTCTACTTCTTATATATTTTAGATTTTTTTACAATCCAATATTGATATTTATTACTAATTTCATTTTACACATTAGGTTTAGTATTGTAATATATGTTATTATAATAAATAGAAAATAAAAATTTTATTTTTGATATGATTTTTATTCACCGAATATTCCCCTTAAACCAAGATTATACGGCTTTCTTAAAACATCAAAAAATGAATCTAAACAAAGGTTCCCATAAATTCAAGGTTACTAGTTTTTTTTACCACATTTGAGAATACTCACATGAATCAAAATCTTATATTTTTCTCCAACAATCCCTAATTTATATATTTTCATTCCTCCTCTAGTTCTTATATTTTTTTTGTGATTTATTTTAAGACAATTTTACTTAATGTTTTCTTTATTTTATTTATTCATCAATACATGCACATATTTTATTTTATTCTATAGGATTCCATAAATTTATCAATCTTATTTAATTAATACACAATTTATTAATTTGATGTACAAAAAATTTCTCCAGATGAGTCAAAATAAACATGTTTATATGATTTGAAATAAAATCCCTTTTTGAAAAATATAATATCTATATTCATTAGATGTAGTTAATATCAAAGTAGTGATTCAATGAGATCTTAAATGGGATACCTAATAAAATAATTATGTTTTTCAGTTGAAACATTCTTAGAGATCAACATGTTATGTGAGGATCTGAAATTTCATTCAAGGAAAATCTCATCATTATAGATTCCATGAGAGTAACCATATTGTTAAATATTTTGGTAAATCTATTGTATATCTCACTGATAATTTCAAGATAAACCATTCTAAATTATTGTAACTCTACCATATGAATACCTAACTTGGTTATCTATATTATATTGGTTCCATTATGACTTTGTTTTAATTTTATCCTAATGTTCAAAAAAAATTCAATATTAAATATCACTATAAACACATATACATAATGAAAAAAATGTAAAATCCTAACCTTTGAATTTAAGAAATATTTTTTATAATTATTACCAGTTAAAGTATCTTGTTAAAATTTTAGTAATTTATATATAATATGAATATTATAGTAAATATATACTAATTTGTTTTCATTAATTCCTCAATTCGATCATTTTAATATCTATATTTGTTATCACTGAAATGAGATGGTCTCTTAGGAATGATATACTCAATTTCATAACATTCTATAAAAGAGAAATAAATTGATCTCCACTTACTATTGTTAAGTAATAAGATACATTTTAACTACCGAACACTTAGGATAGGAATGACTAAACATAAACCCAAGATGGAATTGCTAAGATACCAATTGTTTTATAAATGGAAATATTTATCGCATATAGAAATCATCATTTAAAATCATCTATTTAATTTCAATTTTTGGCCTACTTTTACGTATATGTATGGTCTAGAGTGTCTTGAATATACCTTTTAAAAAAATAAAAAAAGTTTATTAAATCCTATTATTTTATAGACATTGAAATAGAATTGATAAATCATGCAAGTGAAAATATAGTATAACATAAGAAAATTAAATATACATAAAATATATAACAAGAATATTATATTTCTATTGAAGTTTGGATCAAGAGATCTATCATTTACTCAATGATAACTCTCTAACATAGAATAACAAGGTGGATCTATTATAATATAGGGATATTATAAAATAATAGAATGAAATTAAAACCCATGATTTTATGAGTATAGGAAGAATCCATTATGTTACTTGATATAAAAAAATATCACTATATTTTAACTGGTTCAATATGATCCTTGGTGATGATGATTTTTTTATTAGGTGAGCATAACCAATACACTAAATTTTTACTGGAGGCACGACCCTGTGTGAGGGGAGTTTCAATTAATTAAATAATATACAACATAAAACTATATAACAAATGAAAAGAAAAAAAAGATAATAATAGATATAAAATGGATGATAATGTTAGAGTAGAATAGGTTTTTTTGAACTTCAATGATGATGATGAGAATTGATGTTTTTTGAGAACAAGAAAGCCTCAATAATTCAAATTAGAAAATTATGAATATTGTAGGAAAATATCATTTTTAGTAATTTAGATGTTAATGGATCATTTTTATATCTAATTTCTTGAATATAATAAATTTTATTATAAGATAACTTGTCAAATGTTTAGTTTCAGGAACCAACTTAGGACATCCCCGAAAGAGACACTAGTGTCAACCAATAGAATGGACCAATGTGCATTCTCTATCCTCAAAAAATATGAAAATCATTTGGGAATCAAATAATAGTATTTGCGAATTATTTCTACTAGGATGGAATATAAAAACATGGATTTATCAATAAGAATAGGGATAATAAAATCCTAATATATTACATGACTAAAAGAAACTCTAAACAAGTATGTTGTTTAACTAGAAAAAACCAGATACAATAAAATAATAGTTAACGGGCCATAGTATAAACACAAGTACTGGAAGAAAGATATAATAAAAAAATGGAATACTGTAATATTTATCCACATTACAAGTGGGTAACATAACACTATTACACAATCATAATTTTAATACGAACTAGTTTGAATACCCATCATTGCTATGTCGATCATTTCCCATCGATGCCTACATTATAAAACCATCACACACCCAATCAATGAATTCATGAAATGTAATAAAAATTATATAAGTGTTCTAAATAATGTCTTTAATGAATATTTAATAAATGAATAAATTTAATTTAATTTATATATATAAAAAAAATTATATTATATATTTTTATTCTTTCATAAACCCATAATAATAAACAGATTAAAATACATCCAATATAAATGTATAAGGAAAGGAAATATAGTTTTTCATATAAGATAAAATAATATATCTAATTTTACAGCATTATAAATGTAATATATTTATAAATACTTTGAAAAAATTGAATCAATATAGAATGTTGGGAATAAAAACAATCAATAATGGCTTATCACCATGATAAAGAGTCAAATATTAAATAATATTAGTGATAGACTGCTTCCCCACATCTCAAGTGAAAATGGAAAATAAATAAATAGGTAGACACTCACTATAGATCCCAATCATATGTCTCCCTATAATTACATGGTTTATTTAGGGTTTTGTTATACATATATCAAATTCTGAGAAGGGTAACAGCACTTTTTCATGTTTTTCCATGAATACCCCTCTAATAATAATGCTCCCTTTTATTGTATATATTTTCATAATTCAAACCATATTCATGGTTTATTTTACCAATAAAAATAATACGTTATAATATCAATTTCAACCACCCAAAAAATATCCACAAGCATTTCTAAAATACAAATTTCATCATAAATTAATTGTCTACTTTGAAAAAATATTTAATTAAATAAAAACCATTCCTTTCATAATTTAAAACATATTTTGAAAAAATAACGCAATAATGATTTATATGAAGAATAAATTTTATGAATCCAAATATCTGAAACACATGGGATAACGAACAAAAATAATGATCCCATAAACTAATAGGATAATGTTCTTTTCAAATAAAAAATTATCCAAAAGCAAAATAAATTTAAATTAAATGTTATCTAATAAACCCATGCTACTATAGCTCTAGGTTGAGTGTAAAATAAAATAGAGGAGGGAAGAGATCATAGAAAAATATGAAAATCACATACTAGGATGAATCAAGAATTTCATGGGTGAATCCCACAAAAAATTAAACTATTCGGGAAGTTGAAAAGGAGTATATACATGAGATAAATTTCTATGTTTGTGTCTAGGTACAAAAGAGGCAACAAAATGGTTTAATAACATAATTATTAAATAGGTAAAACACCATTAAAAATGACTTCATGGGATCATGGTGTGAAACATGAATCAGGAAATGAATCGTTTTTTATCAATTGGTTCATAAGATAATTATGTGGATGATTCCATGAAATAAACGTTAAATAACATAATCTATCCACATTGGGTATTTCATCTTGAACACAACATAGATAATGACATGAAAATATGTTTCACACTATGAAATAGTCCAATAATAATGTTATAAATCCTTTAAAGAGATGAAATTATCTGATTTTTTCCAGGAATGACTTGAAGATACCATATTTGGATAAAATTATTTTCACACACAAAAAATGACATTGGGATGCATAAAAACTCCTCACTATATTTATTTATGTCCCTAGATAGATAGGTATAAAAAATTTGATACATAGAAATGAAAATACACAATCATCGCTAAATTATTATTGATCAAACATATCATTATAATATTATTAGTTCTTCAGTATTAATTAGGTAAATAGAGTAAATATCTCATGGGTAATCTATTCCTATGAATCAAAAATATGTATCAGTTACTGGACCACCAAATCATCTAGATCCAAATCATGAACTTCCCAATTCAAGATATGTGGTTTCTTGGGAAGGTTATTCTAGAGTTGAGATACATGAAATTAATTGTGAATTTAATTCAACTTTGTTTAAAATTATAATTGAAAATTCAATATTACAAGAAGATCAATGATCTCCAAATGTCATACATATCGTGATACTAATTTAACATTATTTTTTAGCCATCAATGACCAAACCTATATGAAATATTCATGAATAATTGGTCCAAAACTATACAATTTAGAGGATGATGTTTATTTTATGTATAAGATTTATACCAATTCTGATTAATTTATGATTGATGATGGGTATAAATGATCTAATTCAACATCTCCTGAATAATTCTTACCCTCAACAATATAATATTTATTAACCTCATACCAAAAAGAGTAATATATAAGACTACCCATACAAGACTCTAAAGGGAGTCATTCTGATTTATGACTGGAGACTATTATTGTGGTATAATGTACTTTAACTAAATATTAATGTAAGGATACAATAAATTTTAATATTGGTGAAGTATATCATAATGAATACAATTTTCTACTCTTTGCCACCATTTTTATGAGGATGATAGCTTGTGATAGACCTAAATAGATTTCCAATCAGCTGCTGGATTGTTTTCCAAAAGTGATAAGTGAACTAGGGTTCTCTATTTTAAATTATAGTTTTTGAAACCACAAGATGCCTCAAAATTTCCTATGCATGTTTATTCCACAACTCTTCAACTTTATCGATATCCTAAATATTAATAAAATGATTCAACTTGGAAACTCATTAAATCACTACCCATAGGCAATTCATCAATCAATGATTAAATTGTAGACTAATGGTGAAATAAAAAACCTCTCATCCTACATTCTTGTTAATATAGGTATTAATTTAAGTAAAAAAAGGTTGCAGGTGATCATCCATGACCTGCTGACATGTAAAAAAATTAGACATGCATTTAGATAATCCTCACATAAAACCAGGAACCAAAAAAATCCCTCACATCATATTACAAGTTAGGTGTTCTTGGGTGGGTAAACCACTTTGGGGAATGGTAATGTTCAATTAAAAAATTTCACATGATTGAAGTTATAACCCACCATTCCATGAAGGGTAGAAAATCCTCTAGAGGAAAATACCACTAGATAATGGTCTCTCCAAAATTTACATTATTCCTAATGAGTTGAAGTTAATCATCACACTACATTAAATAGAAAAATCACTCAAGATTATTTGGTTTCAATTCTATTATGACCAAAGAAACAAAAATACCTTCTTCCATTGAATTTAGGTGCATCATAGAAAAATGTTTCATAAGAAACCATTTCTTCTTTGGATCAATCACATCTTGTTAGATAGTATTTCTACTAAATTCTTAAGTAACAACATTCCTCATTGTCAACATATACGAGATGTAAAAATTCATAATTATGAAGATATTATACTCACTTACTATTTCCGAGGATCTAATACTTTTTAGAAATTTTAGCACTCAAACTAATATGGAATAAAATATATAGTTAATATTTTTCCTAAAAGGTTGTGTTATAATCTATTAAGTTTAAACATGACCTTAGAGAGTTATTTATCATGCTTTTGGCAGTTCTTCTCTTGTTTTCAATGTATATGAGAACCACACACCACATTGTGATCACGATTCATTAGATCACAACCCAAACCTATTCCGGAAGCATCATAAAACACCACATTACCATGTATGGATTCTAGAAAGATAATGACAGAAGTTATATTCATACATTCTTCCAATTTGTTAATGGATGAGTAATATATGTAATCATACTAGAATTTTTATCACTTCCTATTATGAACTATCACATAAATTTCCTTTTTGATATTTTCATCACAAACCACTAATAATACCCAGCTACACCTAAGAAGATATGAATAATGAAAACATTTTGACGATTATCCAATGAAATTATATCCTGTAATTTCATAGAATCAAATAAGATTTCATGTTATAATACACCATTTCCAAATAATTTCACTTCACCAATACAAATGTGACACATCAATATCTTATCATAATGGTAATGACATCTCCATGTTTTCATGAAAATTATTATATGAAGATCAATATCTTCGACACATCTGGAGTAAACCAACACATTTTCCATGAATACCATAGTGAAGAAATCTATGTAGTGGTGAAATAACTAGTTAAATAGAATAATAAAACTAAAGTGGGTTTAGTCAAGACAAAATGCATTGTGAGATAATCAATGTGATCATACCTAACCCAAAAGGTTGTTTCTAAAACATATAACTCTTTAATACAATTTTTTAGGTATCTAGAACCAATATGACTTTTTGATAACAACATTCCCAATTTAATTGAACAAAAAATATCAATTCATGATAAGGGGTACTCTTTCTTAATCATCACATGAGTGATCTTTCAAAGATAAACGAAAAATGAAGAGTTTCATTAACCTTCATGGAAAAGAGTAATAATGTTGTTGATAGTGGTACAATTATATGGATGAATCCATTGGCTTATAAATAATACAAGTGGATATTTATCTCTTTTATTTATATAAGATCCATATATTATGAATTTATAAATACTGGATTTGTCCCATGTACAACATCAATTGGTAACTCTACCACTCTTTTTATGGTGGACCATGAAATTCAGTCATAAACACCACATTATACACTTTTATCAATAGAGGAAGATCCCAAATAATGATTTCCTCATAACGATCATGTAAAAATGAGGATATGAATTTACTATACTTTGGTAGAGACGGCCTCTCTCGACTGATCCTCGCATCCAATTATCCTTCAAACACCAAATAGACTCTGTTTGGGGGTGTGAAATACACCTTTATAAGATAATAATAAATTATATATCTATCAGAAACCATCCATATCATCGCAATAATAACATCAATGTGATTTATATATCTAATTGTTAAATACCATACTACTTATTCTTTGGATATATAAATGGTATGAGAGGAGAAAAATACTCCCTACTCCATTTTCTTTTTACATGATTTACTATATCCATAAAATATGGATTATGTTCCATTGATAAATGTTAAATATTAAAATATAATGCCGATATAAATGACTTGGAGTGACCAATATCAAAAAATTACTTTACCATTCATGATGAAAAGGAAGTAATACATCTCATAGACACATGTCTTTCCCTGACCTGCACTGAATACTATTCCAATACACAAATCTATTTCTTTATTGTTTTTGATTTAGTCCTCCCACTATAAATGTGTATATAAGAAACCACTTCCATGGAAACATCATTTTACCCCACTGATTATCCTAGTGGTGAATAGTCTAATCCACTTCTCTAAGAATAAAATGCCTTATATAAATTGTGTATATCACACATCCACACACAAGAGTGGAAATAATAAGCTATTTCTAGGAAATAATTATTCATGTTGAATGTATTTACACACTGGTACTGAGTTATTGGGCCTCTACCAGCCGATTTGAAGGGTATAGAATTAGTTGTCTTATGGGAACCAAAACCACTTCCCATGAGAATTTTATTTATGTTACTCTTATTTCCATAAGGTCTATAATTACTACTACAAGATGTGGGAGGAGTTCTACCTCAGTTAAACTTACATTAAAAATAAATTTATACTATTATAGCCTTACCCAATTTCCTATCATGGGTGGACAATTTCAGTATGAATACATGGGAATAAAAATTTGGATACTATCCCATCCAAATCATATAATCCATTTTCATATCATTTTATATAATCCATATCATAAATAAGTATTGTTTAGAATATTAATTTTCTAATATCATTATTATCTTCTCACTGTGTTGAATTTCTAGGAACATTATAGAAATTTATATTACTATAATATTTAAGTTAAAATAATTCTTAAAAATTTATTTATATCCCTTACAATTAAATACTTCATATTTTTATAGAATCCCAAAATATCAAATCATTTGACTTGGTAATTAAATATTAATGAACGAATATATTTTTTGTAAATAAATATAAATTCAATAAGTAGTCAAAAATCGTATCAATATTTCATAACTATTCCTCTGATTCCCATGTGCCATTCATTCACTAGATGGATGAATGTTTCTAGAGGATAAACACTTTGGTTTTATATCTATCCCGTCCCTTATCTCCTTTTACAGATATATCTTGTCAAAGAACTAGATAAACACATTAGTCGATATAAAGGATTAAATGAAAAATATTCTTTATCTTATCCAGGTAAATTGGAGGGTTTTCTCACAAAATATTATCTACATCACCATAAATAGAAGTCATTGGATGTATTCTAGGTTGAATGTTTTAATAGAATAAAATCTAATGATCATAAAACATCAATTGTGTAAGTTTACATGAAAACAATACAAACATAACATAATAATACACAGTCCCATAATTCATATTGGAATGTAAGGATCACCACGATGATAGATATCTAGGAAAAGTATTGTGTCCTACCTATTTAGTCTGATCCATCCTATCTACTATCTACCAGGATATAAAAAATTATATAAATCGATAGGATCCTTTTGATATAATTTTTTAACCATCCCTATTAATCCCTAAAAATGACACCTAATCCAGTCATTAGAAATATTCGAATGGATACAAAACATTTTAAATAATAAATTAAGAAAATAAATATATAATAAGTATATGGTGTAACTAACAAGATATATATATAAAGTGTGATAAGACAGAGGTTTCAAAAAGAAAAAAGAAAAAAGAAAAAAAGTAATGGTTGATGAATTGTTTTTTAAAAAAATAGAACAATTCTGCATTTCTCCATGTGACAAGTGGGACAACATTCCATGATGGAACAACCATACTTTAGACAAAAACTGAGCTCCAGTATGAAAAATGAAAAAATTTCACATTCCATTTCTCGCATTAAACATTAAATATTATACATACACCCATTGGATGTATATAAAGATTAATATAAAAACCCCATTAGGCACTCACCAAGTGCATTATAAAAAGACATTATTAAATAAACATGTAAAACGAAATTTAGAGAAACAAAACAACTAGAAATAATATAATCATATTCATGTATTAAACTAGAAGAATATATGCATTGAAATAGTTTTAAAATAATGACTTATTAATAACATTTCTTGATTTAAATACAGAACACAGAAATCAACTATTTCATTATAATTTCCAAATACAATATATTGAATACTTTTTCAAAAACATTGATAAAAAAAATATAGATAATAAAACCTTTTCAAACTATTTTAATTCCCCAACTGAGAGTTTTAAGGGGAATCATGTTAGGGTTAGCTTGGATCCTCTATCATAAAGTGAGATAATATAATTAAATAAATCAATATTCACTAATTTGAGATCACCGTCATATGTCTCTATGCATTACCATTATTTAGTTCTTGTTGTTGTGTATATTTCCAATTCTAGGGAAGATAGTCGTACCTAGTTGTGATTGTCTATGACTACCCACCTAATACTTAGGCTTCCCTATCCTATAAAAATTTCATCAATACTATCCATTTTCAAGGGTAATATTACTGATACATATACACATTTAACAATGAATTTCAAACAACCCTAACATAGTGCGTAAACATGCATGAACAACCCATTTTAGAATACATTCAATTTTTTATTTCAAAATAGATTTAAAGAAATCAATCATGAATCAAAAAATATAAAAAATATTTTAAAAATAATTTAGTAATAAATATCCATATGATAAATCCACTTTATAAAACCACTATACTCAATATCCTGGAATAATTAAAAACTATATGGGACCCACAAACCAATGAATGATAACAGTCTAAAAAGATGAACGAAATGAAAAACCAAAAAACCACTTTAAAATATTATGCATCCAATAAACCCTAGTCTTAGATAGTATAATGGTGATAGTAAGACACAATAGATAAGGAAGGATATCACATTATATGAGTAAAACCACATACCAGGATGTACTATGAATATCTATGGTGAATACCTATTGAAATAGTACCATGGATTACGAGGGAAAGGATTCGTGTATGCTTTTGATGCTTCTATGATTGGTTTAGTAAATAAATAAGTAAACAATAATTCCAAATTACACCAAGGGTAAAAATGAAAATAATCCTTTAAAAAATGGGACTCAATCAGTTCACGACATGAAATATGATTCATTCCAGGAATCAATGATTTATGTCCTGAACCTAGAGTAATTTAAATTATTCTATCCATATATAGATTCTCTATTTTAATCCAAAATATTTCATGGTGGAAAAATCTGTTTTCTTCCATAAGACATTGCAACAACAGTGTTGTGTCCCCTTCAAGGAGTTAGAATTCCCTAATTTTTCAAAACAAACTAAAGATAAAAAATTTAGATAATAGAAATTACATACTAGAAAACAATATAATTATGTGATAGTGCGATAAATATATTTTAGAATATTATCATATGGGTGTTTCTTGAAAACTATTCTTAGTATTCAACGGTATGAAAATAAAATTTTGAACATTCCCATCACACAATATATAAATATTTTTCATATTATTCTCCTTTATTTCAAATTTAAAAGTCATTTAAACGGCTTATAATAACAAAAATAAGAATTATAATTAGTATTCTAATTAATAAAACTACTATAATAAATAATATAATATTACATAAAATATAAAGATGAAATGCAATATGAAATAGATCATATTTTAATGTCTCGAAAAAAAACCAATGAGGCATATAGATTACAAATGAATTTAAAATCATGTAACAATTTTGATTCAATGTAATTATATTTTCATATGAATAAATATACTGTTCACAACTTATTTCATTACATTATTACTTTGAAACATAATCCTTGAAGAAATTAAAATATTTTCAAAATAATGTTATATTTTTACAAGTTGTTATACTTTTTAAAAGAATATAAAAAATTAAAACCTCCCAAATCATATAGATGAAACAATTCCTTATAAAATTGAAAAAATAACATCATATGGTTTATACCAACACATTATATGGTTCTTAAATAACTCAGGTGGTTGATACAAATCAAAAATATTTTCTCGAAACTGAAAAAACACAGAATCCTTTTTTAAATAATTTTAAATAAAAATTTATTTAATGAATTAAAAAATTTACTTTACAATTTTTACATAAATTACAATGACTCAAATTAAATTTAATGTAATTGGTAAAATTCAAAATAAAAAAATCAAATAAAATTCAATAGAAATTATCACTCAAATAATTATGCATCGAAAAAATTGTGATATGAGATATGGTATCTTGATGTGACATGGGACCATGCCTTGAGTGAGAAAGAAGTCATCCAATTTGGAGATGTATCCATTTTAAATGATGACTTATTAATAAAACATTGGATGGAGAAATTGAGTTTAGTGTTGGGGTTTCCTTGTTTTCTCCCCATCACACAACCTAAATTCCTTAATATTGTATATTCGTACTTGATTTATTTTAATTTAAATACATAAAGTATATATGATGGTTCATCAAAGATGGATTGTGTGAGACCCTATTGTGTTATATTATTATAACATGCCTGAGAACATCATTGCATATATAAACATTATATTCAGATATTCAATGATAGGTTGTATGTCTAGACTGGATAATTTTACTGGATAGTTTTTGGGAGTTAGGTATGTTGAGGTACACGTGTTTTATATGTGAGTCCCCCATGTTTGGTTTTCAATAACATATACCAGTTGACATAATTAGAGTCCCTTAATGTATGCATGTATGTTATGCATGATTTTCATTATTAATATAACATATTTATTTTACTTTTTACTAATAGTTATATCTTTTCTATAATTAAACGATTAATATATATATATATATACGAAATTTATTTCATTTTTATATTGTTGATTTTGATGGAAAAAAAGATTTTAGTTTCCCTATATTTTTCAAATACACAAACCATTTGTTGGAAGCATTTGAAATATACAGTGGCATGGCTGTGTTCTTGGGGACACCGCTTCTTGAATTTCATTTGGGAAATTTAGGCCTTTGAGTTATAATATTCACATGTAATTTATAATAATAAGGGATATAGAGAAAAAAACCCATAAATTTTCATCCAGCATAATTGAATATATTTTATATCACTAAATATAAAGAGATTCATGGATTTTAATAATTTGTGGGAAATTATATATTAATTTTATTTGGAGCATATTTTTGTTCATAAATCTAATATTTTATAGCCTATCCATGATTCAACCATGGATTACATGAAATTTAATTAAAAATAGATAATCTATAGTGAAAAATTAAATTCAAATCTTACATCATCCGGTTTCAATTTAAATCAAATTTTTCTCATCCCCATCCGTTGTTTCTCAAATAAACCAACCCTAAAACTCTATATTATCCAAATGTATTCTATATGATTTATCAAACATATCCCTATGATATTTGTGTTCTTAAGTGACGATTTTGATGCAATTTGATTTCATCATGATCATGGGAGGTCAAACTAAAGATCCTTGTACATGAATGGAGAAAAATATTACCATCTATTCACTTTCTCTCTATAAGGCTTCATATAGATATGATATGAGATACAAATCACACAATTACATAACTCTATTTGTTTGGGACATAAAATATATTATATACATATGTTTTTAATTCTATAAATTTCACACAGGTCTTTATTGAAGTTATACCATCAATCATACCCCAAAAAAATTAATCATAAATGTTTTCCACAAATGTTGAAGATGCTTTATCATATGCTTGTAAGAAAAAAACATTGATATGCAGGAAAAAAATTCACTAAATTGACTTTTCACTATCATAAATATTAAATTTACTAAGAATATTAAAAATTTAATATTCAAATTAAAATATTTTTCATTATAGGAACATAATAACCAGTGAATATAATAAGTATATAAATTCAATTATTATTATTCTAAAATAAAATAATATTTATTTTATTTATTTTCATTATGGTCTAAAAACCGAGGGCATTACGGACCCGTGCTGAGGGGACAACGTTGTTTTAATATCTAATTTACTAGAATTACCAAGGCTTTTGAATACCCTTTATTTATGACCAATTAGACATTATATTGATAGTAGTGAATATTATTCATAGAATAGATTTAGAGTCTAGAAACCAATTATGTCCCCTAATATGTTATAGACTTATCAAATAAATGAAAACATCAACATGACCTGTAAAATTATCTATTTTTGTCGTGATATATCATAATTCAAGATTCACACATCATGTCATTGTACTTTATTACATTATTATTCATTGATATAACTAGATAGAAATGTCTTTTTTCACCATGACCATGGATTTAATACAGGCACACTATCTAAGTCATGTAGTCATGAGACATCTTATCCCTTCAGAAGTGACAAAAACAATCATGATCATTCAATCATTTTCACACCCCTAATGATGCACCCAACACATGATACCTCACCACGACTCAAATTCTATATATTTTGATGTATCAAGTCAGGTAATATAATTATATAAAAATATAATAATCTCATGTTAAGAGACCAAAACACATGTTTGTAGATATGAACTACCAAATAAAACCAAAAACATGTGGTGGTGCTTTTGGAATTCCACCCCTCATGATAACCTATACATAAAATCATTACGTGTAACCATCATGGGAATAAGTATAAATGTATAAAACAAAACAAAACCTAGTAGTTAGAAATCATATGTTTACAATCATTATGATATATCTAGACCCTGAAAGACAAGTTAATTATTGATTTTATAGTATCTAGATGATCTCAATATATCTATGAACTTCTATAAAATTTAATTATGAAAAATAATAAATGTAAATAACCATGTATTTAATAAATTATGTTTTGACTGAAGGACTTCAGAATATTTTGGAAACTATTTTAGAAATTGGGTGTTGTTTTGGCATAGGATGCTGGGTCTGGGAAGCCTTAGTGTAGTGATATTGAAAATATTAAATAAATTCTTCATCTCCCTCATAGTTGAACATTAGATGTACATAACTCATTCTATTTGTCTCAGATTAGATTTTAGAGATCGCGATTGAATTCAAAATGATGTGTTTACCCTAGGCATTACCTCATGTCCTCTCTACTAAAAGATGGAATTAGGGGCCGTTTCGGGGATGTGGCGTTAAAGGGGAATTAATAGTTATAATTTAATTAAGCCCAATTTCCCCTAACCATAATATGAGCTTGACATAACCAAGGAGTGTCAGTCCTCTCATCCCCTCTCTTTTCCTCCATTTGGCTACAATAGAACTAATGATGATTTTAACAAACAAATTTCCTCCCATCCTCATTATCATCATGGAACATCATAATATTGAGAACCTGAATTATATATGCACCATTTTTCTTTTGACGCATTGGAATTCCACCATTGAGGTAGGAAGATTTGAGTGCTTGTCCAGACCCCGTTCCTTTTTTATTATTATAAGGTTCTATATCCCTATTTCAATTATTGATAATCTATACTGTGTAGATCTATGTGATTTGGGTTGAATTAGAGAGAATCAGGTGATTTTTTAGGTGATTACTGATATGAATCACCATCTACAAGGAATGTGGTTCAATGAAACATGTCTTGTATCACTTCCTATTTGTGGAAGATGAAAATTTTGGACCACACACCATGTATAGGGGATACACACCATGTTTTTATCTATACCATGTGACCAAGGGAGATAGATTGGGGTAACCATGTGAAAACACATGGAAGTGTACAATCATATATCCATGATACATGGCCAAAAGGTATGGTATTTGGACATGGGAATAATACAAGGGAGTTGGCCATTTATTTGAACACGCCATGCAGTATGGTATATATAGCATGTCTGGGACACAGTTGGCTAATAAATGTATAAGAGTAACATGGATAGTGGCTGATGGAAGAGGGGAACGACTTGTACGTATTCATCACACCATGTACACATACATGGGTTGGAACCCATGTGGACCAGATACACATGGAAGTTATCAAGAAGACTCACATGTCATTTGTGCCCTGGTTCCTGCCATATACTACTGGGTGTTTCACTAAGGGTCTTATGACTTCCTTATATTTTTCTATAGTACTCAAATTATGGCATGCGAAAATTCCATCCTGAGCACTTTTCTATAGATAATGTGATGGGGACCTCTATTAGGTCATATATTATTTGAGGTGGAATGAATCTATAAATATATATTTGGGGTGGTACTGAGATGTTTTTTTGGATCTGTACGGTTTTTATAAATATACAATAGGGTTGTTACTCCCTTGCGAAACTAAGGAATATTTGTTTACTTACCTCTTTTCATTGGAAGATATGGGACTACCCACATCCTAGGCTCAGTTAGTTACATTGGATAGTTTAATCCAGGGGTGATGATCCCCTATTAGACTAGGTTGTGGGTTTCCTTGTTATATTCATGATGATAGATAGTAATCCCCTATCTTTATAGGGTGAGGTTCATACATATAAGTATTTTAGGTAGGGTAAGAACTCACCTTCCATATCTGAGAGTAGGTCCTCAATCCTAGGAGTCAGTACTTCCCTATTGGATTAGAGTGCATGTCTTCTATATGTGTTGTTATGTAATATTTGGTATTCCCTTACCATGTTAGTAAGTGGTTCCTCTATCTTGGTGTCATAGTATTTCATGGTGTGGGTCCCCTATAGTGAATGATATTGCAGAGTTGGTACTACTATGTCCAACTAGGGTGTGGGTCCTCTAGATACTGAGTGGCAATCCCTTATTAGGTATGTGTAATGATCCCCAATCTACGAGGTAGTACATCCCTAATGTGTTAGGGAATGGATGAATCATTATTAGTACTCCTCTATTGTATTAGGTTGCAGGTCCTCACATATAGAGTTGTACTCCCTCGTGTCTGGGTATTGTTTAGGAGTGGGTCCTCCATTTGAGTATGATCTACCTTGATTGTGGAATGTAGTAATGAGGAGTGAGCTCCTCCACATGATGTGAATGATACCTATATTGGAGTTAGTTCTCCTTCAATGGATAGAAGTGAAGGTCACTCCATACAGGAGTGAAATAGATTTCACATGTTAGTTAAGATCAATACACCCTTGACTACAGGGTAGTGGCTAAGTGTGTGTCCCTTTATTCTCTCCATTTAGAGATGATTAATTCATTTCATAGTCTAGTGTAGTGATCAATCAACTGTGTGCGGTTTTGAGGGGAAGTCCAATACACTTGGGTTTCCTTTTTGTTGCATCCAAGGTAATAATGACATGACCAATGGTGCCAAGCACTAGATCTAGACCTAGATGAGTTGTTCTCAATTATGTGAATCTCTCATACGGGTTCCATCTAGGATGTATTAGAGCATGGGGTGTGTTCTCATGCATTCATGTAATGGTTAGATCGAATGAGGAGAATCATTTTTCTAGCTATGAGGTTGGATCCTTGTGAAACTTAGAGTCTATGAAGAGTTTATCTGGGTTATTTTTGGAGTACTCTTCAGGTTGTCACATGTTGTGGTTTACACCTCAAAAATGTTTCGTAGAGTTTACATATAATATTGATTATGGTTCGGTATAGAGTTTCACTCTGAATTAGGATACCCTTTGGATTGTTTTAGAAGACAGTGGGCTTTATTATTCCCTTTTTGGGTTAATTGGGTGTTTACTATATATTTTCACAGTCACCCTGAGTGGGATTTTCCCACACATGTGTTGTGTCTTGTGCAAACCACTGGCCTTTTGATAGAGTCCATAGAGGACCTAAGGTAGGTGTATCATAGTGAGATTGAAATACCAAGGTGTTTACTGGATCGTGGATGATAATATTTCCAATAGTTTTAATTGACATGGATCCCCTCCATCAAAGAATATTTGATTATATTAAATTTTTCCATTGTGGGCTTTGTTTTTTTCATTTATTGTTTTTCAGTAATTTATTTGTACTCTAGTAGTGGGATATAGATGTATACAAGAATGTTTTTTCTTTTTCTTTTTACATTTCATCATTTTGTAAGCTTGGAGTTGTGTGTGTTTTTTTGTGCATGTGTACAGGTACATAGGAAATTCATCTTGTGTTTGTGATATGACTTCTAAGTTCTAGTCATCAGTCTACAATGTTTTTGAGGTGGGCATGGGGAGTTTTTTCACATACCCCATGCGGTCGGTTCATGATAGAGTGGTATCATAGGAGGTCAATTCCCAATTTGGACTATAGTGTCATGATTATGGTTCATATGGCATATACAAAGTTCTATGATGTATTGAGTTTGGATCTTAAGATAAACGTTCTTGTGTTGGTGTGGGTGATGACATATCTACTCACAAGGACTCTGATAATAATATTTTTTACTCACAACATCAAGATACTAGTCACTAGATAATAAATGGTACATGCATTATGTAGGACTGGATTTTGGTCTTTCATGTCATTTTTAGGTTATCTCCATAGATATTATATGTTATCATGGTATTTCTTGATTTTATTTTAGGATGCATCTACAAAGATAGACAAATAATATTTTATAGCTTGATCATGATGAATATCTGCCCTGTGATGAGGCTTTAGTGTAGGGAAATGATTCTGAAGAATTACATCCATGAGTTCATCCGATTGTGCCAGTGCGTATTGTGAAGTAGGTTTTCCCTGCAGTTCAGCCAAAATATACACCTAGGATTAGTGGAATACAAAATTTCCAAAGGAAACATCTTCTGATGTACTAGGGTGATCTAGATTCCTATGTGCTAGAAGACTGGCTTGAGGCAGTCATCTGAGTTTTCTAAATAGTGAGCACACCTCATGATCAGATGGTGATCCTAATGGGGATCCCTATGTAGGATTTTTTTAGGAGATAGTGGAGTATGGTGATACAGACTCATGATGAAAATATTCTCACATTAGAGGAGTTTGAGTGACTCATTTGGGAAGAGTTCTACCCAACCACCTTGAGATTAGTGCATATGTAGGATCTTTTGACGCTTTGTCATGGTTGCCTAAAGACGATAATGTTATCAGTGAGGATCAAAGAGTATTCTCAATAATCCTCGAATATGGTTTGTGATAATTTATTCAAAGCACCTACCAATTAAAAGGGCTTGTGTTGTGAGATTTGTGAGTCTATGATTCCTCTAAACATTAACACCTAAAATGGAGTTCTGGAGAGAGCTCTGGAGGTTGAAAGTATATTGTATGGGGAATTAGTGGATGTGACCCGCAACGATGGTCTTGAGTCTAAGTCAACTTCATGATTTGTAAATGGAATGTAATAGGATCAACGTAAGTGAATCATATGAATTCCTAGACATAGAATCATGGGCCTATAGTGAAGGATATGTGTCGAGGATTAGATTAACTACATGAGAGGAGGTGTTATGCTTATAAAGGCCAAGGACATCTTGCCAGTGATTCTCTGAACCACCATACTGGTAGTAGTGAGATGACCAACGAGATTACCTGGAAAATAAAATGCATGGATTAAGGAGTTAAAGATGTGGGGTATGAGGAAGTAGAGTTGTAAGTGTGGCCAGAGGTGGCAGGAAATTTAGGGGGTTTCTACCACAACCCCCAGGTGGTTAGTTCTAGGTTTAGGGAGTTGGAGGACGTGGGTGAGGAGGTCTAAAAGAATTGGATTAATTTTAACTAGAATCTATAAATACGAATATAGGTTTTACTTTGGTCCTTTATAATTTTTAAAGTATTAATTTTTAGACACCATTGTGGGTATTCTTTCTTTCCACTCTTGCATGAGGGTTAACCTGGATGACGTGAGGTATCAGTAGAACCTCATGTGGGTAGTTGTGATAGGTGTCCCATTGATACCCAATGTGTGTTTGGGAACCCCTTTATTTTTCATGAGTACCATCATGTGTTTTTTTTGTACATGACACACTCGAGGATCATATGGTGTAGTTTGACATGGTTTTGAACTCATGGGGAAGGGGGAAACATTCCCCACCAAGACCTAGTTTTGTGATATGATTAGAACTATACGTTCAAGTTAGTTCCACTGAATGAAGACACTATCATGTTGTGGAGTATGTGTTCCTCATACTTCCATGTTTAGGGTGTGGTTATATGAGGAAGTCGAGGACATGCCAATGGAGTTTTTCTACTCGACCCCTTTTGGATCTGTGGGCTGGTAAGAGTGAGATCATTTCTCAAAAACATTCCATTATGGCATAGATATTCCATATGATGTTTCTGAAATTTTTATTTGATTCATACCATCAATACTCATATGGTATTATACTAGTGGGTGTGGTAGTGTTACTATTTTGGTGAGATGTGTTATAGTCAGAGGTTAATAGATGAAGGGCATGGTAAGACCCAATGTTTACACATGGGATGCCCTTTTTGTTTCTTGAAAATAATTCATTTCTCAGAGTAAACCTTGAATAAAAAATTCATGAGGAGGTTATTGTATAGTCCATCTAGGGGTGGATGTCAACTGTGGGTTTCAATATGTATCTATGTTAGGTTAGCAAGGTGGTGTACTGCTAGACCACATGACTATAAATGAACTTTGGTGATTTGTGCTTTCTCACTTGTCACATCTAAGAAGACATGTTCCCATTTGTTTGATGATGTCGTCCTAGTATAATATAGGCATAATAGTGGTTTGAACATGGTGTTTCCTCTGTGTGTGTAATTTTATTCGGTGTAAGAACACCTGGTGAGCTCTCTATCCTAGGAGTCTGGTGGGGGATAAGTTTCTCACTTGTTCATAGACTTTCTCTTTTCGAGGGATGAAAATCCATAAGTTTTGGGGAATGAAATGACTTTATATTTGACTCAATGTACTAAATAATATTTTGGAAAATATATCTAGAGCGATGAACTATGTCGAAATGGGATATAGGGGGGCATGGAGCCTCGGTGCAATGATATTGAAAATATTATATATATTTTGTCACACATACACTTTTTCTTTAATAAAGTAAATAACATCTACTTATAGTCTTGGATCGGATTTCTAATACCACAGTTGAGTCTGGAACATTTTGTTTACCCTATGCTGGACTTAAGGTTTTATGCTCTGGAATTTTGAATTGGGTTTCATTTTGGTGACAAGGCGTTAAACAAGAAATAGTTGGTTTAATTTAATTAAACCCAATTTCCTCTCCCAACCCTTATATGTGCATGAAACAACCCAGGATATCTACAACTATCCTCCCCTATCCTCTCAAACTTTTTCGATAATGAAACGAATACCCATTTGAAGCAATGTAGTGTCGCAACTCCCCATTTTTGTTGTGAATAATCATTAGATTGAGAACCAGAACAATGTGAGACCTTTTATTCAACTGATGCTTTAAATTTTCTCCATAAACAAAGAATAATTTTAGTTATGTTCCCAGAAACCTTCATTTATCCTTATTCTTAGGTTATATATCCATTTTTAATTATTGTGGATATCTTATAGGTAGATCTATAGACTTTGTGTTGAATCTGGGTGAATCAGGTGATTTTGCAGGTGATTCTCAACTTGAATCACAATCTATACAACATTTAGTTTAGTGACACTTGTTGTGTAGGTCTTCTTGTTTAGGGAATATGAACATATGGGGCAACATGCCATGTATATGGGTCACATACAATGTATTTACCTAGACCTTGTGACTATTAGACATTGATTGGGATAGGCGTGTGAAAACAGAAGGTCTTGTACTATCACAAGACCAAGATACATGGGAACAGGGTCCGATATAGGGACACGAGAAAACAACATGGGAACAAGGACATTTTATTAACACACTATGTAGTATAGGATACACGACATGTGAGGGACATGGTCGGCTGGTTCATGTGGAATAAGAACGCAACTATGCGCCAATATATGATTGGCATAGTGTGTAACTACTGTAGACCCCATGTAACTCTACATGTTTTGGAACTTATGTGGACTAGATACTTGGTAATGTCCTTGGGTTGACTCACACACTATGTGTTCCCTACTACAAGTCATGTACTACTAGGAGTTCCTCTAGGGATCCTTCACCTTTAATATATTATTCATTAGGAATCTGATATAGGATTTAGAGTAGTCCATCCTGAGCATTTTTCCTCATAAAATGTGATGGTGACCTCAATCATGGATTACAGGATATGAGGTGGCATGAATCGAGTAAGATGCTTGTGGAGTGGTACTAATCTGATGTTGGAGATCTGTGTGATTCATATAGAGAGATGTCAGGATTGTTCATCCCCTGGTGGAATATGCATTGGTTTGTACATACCAATCTACATAGGTAGAGAAAGGAATCCAAACATCATGGCTGTGAGATTGTTATGTTGGGTAGTTTCCTTGGGGGTGTTACATCCTATATGGACTAGGGTGCATGTTTCACTATGATTTTTCTGAATATGTATATTACTCCTCTATATTTCCATGGAATGGATCCTTCATATAAGATATATATGAATGGTACATACTCCACTTAAATTTCTGGGAGCGGGTTGTCTATCCAAATAGTTAGTACTCTAAGGATGGATTCGGGCATGGGTCCTCTATATGTGTTGTTCTAACAGATTCGTTACTCCACTACTTTGTTAAGGATATATTAAACTAGCATGGGGTCGGTACTCCCCTACCATGTCAGGGAGTTGGTTCCCCCTAGTGAATGATCAATAAGTGATGGTACTCACATGTCCTCCCATGGTGTGGGTCATCAAGCTACTGAGTGGTACTCTATTACTGGGTTAGGGTGCGGGTCAATGATCTATAAAGTGGTACTCCTCTTTTGTATCATTGCACATTTCCTTCATGAGTAGTACTCCCCTATTGGATAAGTGTTGGGTCATCACTTACATAGTAGTACTCCCCCGTCTCAATGAATTAATGGGGGTGATGGTCCTCTATTAGATTTGGCGATCCCATGATTGTAAGATACTTTTATGAGGACCAGGACCCTCCACTTAATGTGAATGATACCTTGATATTTTTAAGCTATTAGAAAATAGACTGAGGTGCAGGTCACTCCTTATAAGAGAGATAGGGGTTTCTCAAGATAGTTAAGAGAAGTACACCCTTGACTATGGGGTATTGACGTGGTCTGAGCCCCTCTGATTTTTTTTAGAGAGGATGGATATATTTCATAGTTTGAACAATTTCTCCCTCAACCATATGCACTGTTGAGGGGTTGTCCCATTTACACAATTTTTCATAGTTTTCACTAGGGAATAGGAAATTATGATAAGAACCCTACTGCTAATCACTAGAGCTTGACCTAATATATTTATTACTGATGGAGTGCATATCTCATATGAGTGCAATTTAGGATGGCTGAGAACGTGGTGTGTGTTCTCTAGGTATCAAGTTATAGTTAGAACTAATGAAGAGATTACTATTTATTTATATGAGGTTGGAAATTCATGAGACATAGAATCTGAGACAAGAATATCAGAGTGATTTATTTGAGTCTTTATAATTTTGTCACATTTCAGGGTTGAAACCCTAGGTAGACCAAGCTAACTTCTCATGTATATCCACGAATGGACTGAGAAGGTGTTTCTATCTTTATTGGACTTCCATCCATCTAGGTTACATGGACTGTTTCAATTAACTTGATCCCTTTTTCTTTTGGGGGTTTTGGGGAACCTATTGATTATTGTTTATACTAACCCCTACATGGTCTTTTCCCGCACATTTTTTCTATGTTGTTAATTCCAATATCATTTCCATGGAGTTCAAGTAGGAACCAATTTGGGTAGAAATTATTTATATAGATAAAATAAAGTGTTAACTAGATCTTGGTTGGGGAGCTTTATGGTATTTACAATTGATACAGATCCCCTCCTTATGTGAAGTTTGGATGATTTTACAGGTTTCTTTTGTGGGTGTTGTTTTTTATATCCCTCACTTACAGTACTTTTGTTTTAATCTTGTTGTGGGTTATAGATGTATTCTTGCATTGGTTGCTTTTGGTTTTTTATATTTCAATATTTTTTCAGTGTAGATATGTGTTTGTGTGTGTAAAAGTACATAGGTAATTCCTCCCATGTTTGTGATATTCCATCTTGGAAATAGTTTCCATCCCATGGAAAATTTTAAATAAGCTTGGGGAGTAGCAGCTCGATCCCCAATGCTTCAGGTCAAGACATGAAAATAGTGGACATATAAGTATCAACACTGTTATGGTATGAATATATCATCCATAACTCATCATATAAAATATAGTGTAATAAAAATATACTTTTCATTTTAGGTATTGAGAAGACATATATATCACAATCCCACATATAGTAGATTAAACTTTATAATGATCATACTTTTACATATCACATGATAAGATCATACATGTGATGAGTTATTGTTTTTTTAACCAGGACTAATACATTTCCTTAAATGAATACTCTGATATTTTTTATTTCACCTCCTTGAGTAAGACTCCTCAAGATATAATATCCATGATTATATTTTTATTTTACAATATTTAAACATTATATCAATTTTAGTACCAGTAGAGTAATATTATAATAATTAGGATTATAATTTACTTACTAGGTGTGATTCCAAGAACTAGAAGACAATATAAATAATATTAAACCACTTCTTCAGCTGTATTAGAAGTAAAAACATACTCTTCCATTAGAGATATAACTACCACTATCTCCAATGATATTTTATAGATACATACCTTATCCTGACGGTGTTATTAGTTCTTATTGGTACATAAGAAGCCTAGTTTTTGTCTTTATAGTGCTATTGTTACTTCCTATACATTAAAAATTTATATATCCCTTTTACTATATCACGTATAGATGGTTAGTTCTAATTACATATCATGCAGTTCTCCTAGTTATGAAAAATATTTTACTACTAAATATTATATGTTTTAAATATCTAGTATGCAATGTGTAATATGTGATATATCCATCAAAAATTCATATGAAATTATAATCTATATTTTAATCTTCTCATATGTCTCATACATGTATTTTTGGAGAGATATTTGCCATGTGGCATTGGTAAAAATTTTCTATTGATTGTTTCAAATACATTATTAGTATATAGAACTATAAATGATCCATGTAACCCATAATTTCTAATTTATTAGATATAATACCCATAAATATCCTTTTATTCATTATGTAAATTATTTTTAGGTTATTTTGAACTTCTACATAATAATCTATAAGACTAATAAAAATGTTTTATATATTATTGAAATATTTTTCATCAAGATTATAGTGGCCCCAATAACAAATTATACACCACTAGGGTAAATACATTACAAATGAATATAATAAGATCACAATTAATTCATTAATCCATAAATATAAATTTAGGATGTTCTTGTAATGGGCCATAGTCAAATATATTTTTTAAAACCTACTAATATAGGATAGTGGCTGACCGGAGTCATCTCTCAAGGAGTACAGTTTAGGAGATTCACTATCCCATGACATATTTATTTTTTTCATAATATTTAATGATGTAATATAAATGAGGAAATTGGATGTTTTGATAAATTAAATAAATAAATTAAAATGTTGGGAGGAATGTATGTAATAAAGGGAGACACACTAGGATTCAACATTGCGATCCTTTATTTTCTCACAACCTTGACCATTCATTTTAATTCACTGTACTTTACAATAGGAAATAAAAAAATTGCTACTTAAATTGTAAGAATATAAATAACACCCTATATAATCTCAGTATTGATCTTCTCACCACTCTCTCAATGGACCATAATCATAATCTCATCCTATATTAATAACATATAACCCATTGTACATCATTGATATATTAATTTGGAGAGGAATGCATGTTCAACAGTACCATATAAAATTAGACGATGATGTAGATTAGGTATGATCCTCTTTTAAACTTATCCCATTCAAAAGATTCACATAATAAATTATAATTATCCTGGTGAGGTCTATTGACTATATATCCTTAGTTTTCATCTGAAGAGAAATCTTCATGTTATCCCATCAGCATTGATCAAATCACGATAGATAAAAATACTTTGATGTGGGTGATAAACAAAAATAATAGGTGGATGTAACACAAAACACAATTAATGTTAATGAAAAAAATATTAAAATATATAAGTGTTTAAATTTATTTTAGAAGGTAAAATGTTACAATTGTTATGATTTCAATACATCTATTGGTGGATGGATGAAATAATTATAAATAGATTCATATTTTTCCCATTGAAATATTTTCATATTGTGATAAGGAGCCAACCCTTGCATCCCTGGATGGTATCTATTTGTTACAACCAAGGTTCGTGATATGTCTCTCAAATATATTACAAAAAAATTAATTTCACAATTGTTCTCCAATTATTTGAGAAAATTAACTAGGTGATAAAGTGATTCGTAGTGATTTAGTTGAAAATAGATCTTGCTCAAACTATTCATGTGATTTATTTCACATGATATATTATTCTTACATAAATATGTTCTTATGATGAGTTTGCCAAGATATGGTTTTCTATATTGGAATATGACCACATTTGGATATCAATACAGCAATTGGGCTGTTTCGGGAGAACCGAGGATGGGATTTTAGTTTTCATTCACTGGTGAATTTTACAGAGTACATTTTTAGTGCACTATTCTAGACATAAATCAAATATATTGGGATGTATATTTTCCCCACCCAAGTAAGATTACCTATATAGGACATTATTCAATAGATACAAAATAACATTTTCTATATTGTTCTAGTTCTTTGGTGCATCAACTATGTTTTCATTTCCACATTCAACATCTCTATAATTGACGATATTTTATCTAAACTTGGAATTGGTTGAGATATTAGTTCACATGAGATAATTCATGAATTGGTGGCATCATGTGACTAGAACATGGTGGAATTCATGGAGGTTTTTTCTTCCTCAAGGCAGAAGGTTTTGCAAAATTGTTCAGTGTGGTGGTGTGATCGCCTCCATCAGAGGTCTTTAGTTCTTATTATCTAATATATTAAGGAATATTCTAGAGCTTATATATGTGGTAAATGATTTAAATTATTTGTTTTTGTGTCAATGGGAGACTATAATTAAAATTATAGTTACTATAAGGAATGGATTCATCTCTAATAAGAATCAACATTCAATGTGGCTGGGTCGAACTCCTTTGCACTAAAATATTTTCAATAACATAGAAATATTTTTTAGAGATGATGTGTAAATAGATTCATAGAGTCATCTACAAGATATAGTTCTAGTTTTTTAGGATGAAATGGATTTAGAGTGTTATTTGAAAAAATATGGTAGTGGTTCTAGTTTCAAAAATTTTCTACTTATGTTTCATTTTCTCGGATGGTTAGAATAACAACTCTATGACCGTTCTCCAATTCATGCTTGAACGGTGAATCCATATTGGGACATTTCTTGGGTCGACATAGAAGGGTTACACAAGGGGATAAAATTCAGAATCCTTTACCTAAGACTACAACATCTAGTCCATTAATGTTTTTATAACATGGAAGTTATCGATATGGACCTCAAACATTTGATTCAAAATAAATTGACACTAGATATTGTGATAGCTTATACAATATAGTACACGAGCATCAGAAAATGGGGAGATCATGGTATCTTATGAGACCATGAAAATGTTTTCATTTGACATACATGACTTATTATATTCCTTAGATGTGGTCATAAATCCAAATGCGATGTAGATATGGTTTTGCAGTAGGATTCCAGTTTTTATGTTGTATTCATATTTACCATGAGGGTGTGAATAGTTCATGACGATGTAGATTATCATAGCAATGCATTTTATAAAAGGAACATGAATATTTCTCTTGCATCCATATCTGTTGAATGTGTTGTTACTTTATATAAGGATATGATAATTTGGAAACATTTTAGGTAGCATCATGTGACCACATGAAAATCAACATGGGGCATGTTGAAATTTAAATTTTTTGTCCCTATTGGAATTTTCCACAATTCGTACCTCTAGTTGATTTTTTTTATCAATTTAGATTTTATTAAAATTAATTTTCATTTATAATAAACGAAACAAAACTTTTGATTTTAATTGATTTTATAAAATAATTTTAATAACACAATTTAAAACATTATTATTCCAAAAAAAATTATTTTCATCATTTTAAATCAAATCAATAAAATTCCATTTATTCATTTCATAAATAAACTATTTTAATTTAAAATTGAAAATTATTTTGTGGATTTAATTTAATTAAAATATGAATAAAATTATTCATACTTGAAATTAGAACAATTTATCCATAAATGTTTCAGATCAAATTAACAAACAACAAATTTTTAGTTTAAAAATAAATCTATTTAAAATAAATTTTTAATAAAATCAATGTAATTAATTTTCATTATCCCCAAAAATGATGAAATTATTGAAAATAATTTGTTGATCCATTTATCGCTTATGTGTAGAATTTTGAAATTCTAAAAAATTAATTGATTATTGTTTTGGGTAAATTAGTTGTGTTTTCAATGAACAATAGACAAAAAATGTTAAAGTTTTCAGCTGACATACCTTCTTTACACAGAAACTATTACACATTTAGGAAATTTTATCACTGAATTTAATTTATTCAAATGATAAAAGGTCATTCTAACAAAATCTATATTTATCGATATTGAGTAAAGGACAACGAATATTAATTTTCTCTTTTAATTATAATGCCTCATATGGAATCAAAATCATTATTTCACTTTTAATCAATCAAATTTCCAAGTCTATTGTTGGATCATGTTAGATTTTAAGGGAGTCAATGTTTTAATTAGAATCACATCATTTTCACTCTCTCCATTTTTTCTTATACCACTCTCCAATATTCATTATCATTGATACAACTCAAAATAATTTTTAATAAGTCAATTTCCACCTTCTTCACTTGGGTTCAATATTCCCCTCACATAATTATATTCATTTATTTCAATTCTATAATTATTTATTTTAAAAAAACTCAACAACATACATTGAATAAACTTTACAAAATCACTTTTTGAAATATTTACAGAGGTATTACTTATAAGATAAATCCTTATTATCTCCAAGATTCAACATGTGACCCAAATTATCATTTAATTTAATTTTCAAAGAACATATTATATATTTGTTGAGATTATTCCCTATAGTGTTTTATTTATATATTTCTTGTTTTTGTGGATTATATTTAAAATTCATTTAAATCGTGTTATAATTATGATTCTATAGTAATATTTTCACTCGCACTCACTTTCCTAGTTCTATGACCAAGTATCATTGAATGCAATGACCAATCAAATAATCATTCATTTATTCTACCAATTTCAAAAGTAGTCAATTACTCATCATTAGAATGTTATAATAAAAATATGTATGGTGGGAATAAATTTCTAGAAAAGGGAAAAAAATCCATACAAAAACTATATAAATGTCTATGTGTAATATTTTCAAAGGAAAATTTTATTTTATTTTCAAAATATTAATAATAGAGTACTAAAAACATAACTAAATGTAGTAAAAAATAGTTTTCATTGTAATTTATTTATAGATTCTATAATAGTAACAAAAAATAAATTTAAAATTTATCAAATAGTAATGAATCCCTCGGTCCATACATGTTCATATTTATCCTTATAAGTTGCACCAATCGTGAATAATTATTATAATGAATAAAAATATTAAAAGGATAGGTATAACCTACTATTATTGGTCCAATGGTTTTTTTTTCTTTTTTCATTCTTGTTGTGTACAACTGAGCTCACCTCCTTGGTTTCATCTTCATAGTGTAACCCTTTACAAAATAAAAATATTTTTTTTAAATTTTTTATTATGTTTTATTTTATTAAAATAGAAAAATAATGTTTAAAGAAGATATTAATGGGTATAACCCAAAATAGGCGACTTTCATATAAGGAACACAACTAAATAACTTGTCGGTTATCTCTTATTTGTTGATAGTCTTGGAAAAAACTAAAAAAATTTAGCATAATAATTTTTTTAGGAAAATGCAATTTATGAAAATAGAAAATGAGAAATGGAGGAGTATATTATTGGGTTAACCCCCCATGGTGATGTATATTATATTAATCATAGTCACATATTATTTTGGGTATCTCATATTTGTTGATGGTTTGATATTGTTTTGAAAAAATGACCACATTCATCTTTTTCGAATTCAATAATCCATTTTTTCTTCATTTGGAACACCCCATGGATAATGTAATACAATTACACCCCCTAATATTATGGTGTTTTTGGGAATGTGGGGGTGTAAGGGGAATGTATAGGGTCCCCTATTCTTTTACAAATAATATAATGGATTCTTACACTTCTATTGGTGTCTCTATTGATATTTCATCATTATATTAATCAAGATATGAGTTCATAAAATTTAATATATAATAATATTATATAATGTGGTGTTTAAATAATATTTACCCCTCATAGGAATGAAATATTTCTTCCATTTCACCTTATTATTCAACTGATAATTTACATATATTTCAATTACATCTATATAGTTTACAATATGTAGTTGAGGAAGTAGTATATTCACCATAGGTCAGAATATATTTTCAACTTATTCTTACATAGAAATCCCATCCACCTGGGAAACTTATTCTATATAATTTCTATAAATGTTGTAATATTTTTTCCTATCTAACTGTTCGTCATCATTATGTGAAGCCCCTTATACCCTTTACACCATATTTTTTTCTTGTAAGATTGTTTACTCCGGTTCTTCATCTTCATTAACATTGATAAAAAATTTTGATGGTTCAAGGATTTAAAAATTATGGGGATCATGTTATAAATTATATTTTGAAGAAATTGATATTTGGGATTATTTCCTTCCCTCATATGAACCTAGTAGAAACTCCAGTTTCTTAGCAAATACTGTTGTATGATTATTTAAAATGGTTGTGGATTGTGGTTCTTCAATTACCTATTCATTTAAGTGTCCCACAAATTCATTTTCATTCTTATCAAAATAATAATATGTTTAAATAAATATGTAAAATAAAAATTTGGGGGATTGGTAGATAATTAATTTTTTATTTTTTTAAATGAAATGATTCCAGTTTAGTGGTATCCAACTCATCAATTTCAACATGTTGGTTATTCTATTAGTTAATGTCCTCATAGTATTTTACGTTTATGGATGGGGAAAATAGTGGGTAGTCTAGATTTTCCTTAAAATATATCTCATTCACTTCATTTATATCACCCATGGACTTTAAAAAAAATTCATTGTCTTCTACATGGAATGGTATCTTAGATTTTTTTTTAAATCATATAAAGGAATTTCAAATAAATTCTCCACTAATATTTTTTACTTTGAGATTATTTTCACTGTACACTATCTTGGTGAAGATATATTCAATGGTACATAATGGAAGGACATTTATATCAAAATAGACTCTATCCACTTCTTGAATAACTTATTGAGAACATACCATGATTTCTAATTATTGATCATGTTGTTATTTATTTTTGTCGACAAGCTAATAAAGAAAATTAGATATTACATCTAATATTTTAATTAATTTTTTTGACATTCCTATTTTTATTTCATTCAATTTTTTTTCGATTTCACATGAATGGACATCATCACAACAGAGATTCTCTGCATTTTATTTGGTTCAATTTATTCATATGTTTTATAGTATGAGATCATGTTTTGTTTATGTTAGTAAGGTCTGTTCATGTAGAAGCATACATCCTCCTACCAATTGGTGTTTTCCAAAGGTTTATCATAATGGCGTGGTACTTAAAATATATTCATTGGGGGTGTATATGGGATTATTATTTTGGATTATGGGTGAGTATCCATAATATAATGTACCAATGGTGGTGATTATCCTTTATTAGAGGAAATAATTATAGAAAAAAATGAAAAAAATTGAAAAACGTTATAATTGTGACTAATTTTGTGTTGAGACAGTGAAAATTCTGCCAAACTCTATATAAATAATTCTGACTTTAATTCATTTTTTTTAAGAATGATGTCAAAAATATTTTTTTAAAACAAAATAATATATTCTATTAGTTGACTTGAGTTATAAATTAAGGAGTAAAATTTTTTAGATTCACTATCCTATCACATATGTATTTTTGATTAATATCATTGAATTAAGTGGAAGAAATGAGGGGATTTACTTTTTGAAGAATGAAAAAAATTGAAAATGAAGTATTTAAGGGATATTAGAAAGGGAGAAAACATTGGATTCCAATTTTTGAAACTCCCTTGTCCCACAACCATGGCCATTATATTTATTTCAATGTGTGTGGTAGTCCCCATTACACAACATTACTACATAAATTGTGTGAATGAACATCACAATAATGGAATATCCCGTTAGTGATTAGATCATCGCTTTCCCAAATGAGTTACAACCATAATCCCATCCTCCATTCAAATAACCTCTGCCATTGTAAAACATTTATACACATAGTGTGATATAAATTCGTGTTTCGAATTATGAATGGAAATAATAAGGTGAAAGTCATGATTAATTATAGTATCCTTAACACTCACTTTCCAGAGATCCTCATAACAATTTAGATTGAATAAGATCCTTTTTGTGGACTCTATATAACTATTTTTTATTTGAATGGTTAAACTTAGGTTAACCTACTATCAATGATCATATCATGAGAGATCATCTAACTTCAAGGCAAGTGACAAATTCAATAAACACATGAAGAGAATGAAAAAATAATAATGATGAAAATGGAAATATAAAAGATTGAATTAATTCATAAATTAGTTATATAAGAACCTATGATACCATTAGAAAGACCCTGAAACTTCTACTAGTTGAGGGGGAAGATTTATAGACTGTTGAAAATTTTATTCATTCAATTCCTTGATTTCAATTCCTAGGATCATGCTCTTTCTTCCTTTGATGGGATATACATGTCACTACCGATGGTTTTTATAAACTTCCCTCTAATATTGTAATAATACAATTTCTTCTCATGATTATGTTTTAGTATGTATTCAATAAAATCCCTATGATGATATGATTTTTCATTCCAGTGCAGTGTATATTGGATCTCATTCAGTACGGTCATATGATGAATTTCTTATAATTGTTTCTATGGAAATACATCATGTATTTTGAATAATTAGTATTGAGATGATTTTACATATTTTTATTTGACCATGTAAATATTTAAATAATACTATTGGGTCATTTTTGGTGACATAATGTGTCAATTTCAGTTTGACATCATTTGAGAATTTAACTGATCACATTATGTGTGATATATTCCATGACAGCATATAGTGTGTGGGGATAGACCATGGCTGAGCAATTTTTAGAATGAATTCATAAAACCAAATAAATTTCTGAAAATAATATATTCATTATTGTTAAAACATTTTTTTTAAATCCCTTCATGTTTATTATCTTCCTTCAACTCTAAATTCATCTAGGGAATCTCAATAAGCCTTGTAATTGCAGGAGAGTTGAGTTTGGTAAAGCTTATATTTAATGTGAATTGGTGTCATGAGGCATCTAGAAAAGGGTTTTGCGCTTGGGGGTTCCATCCTACTCAGTGACTTTGTCTTATCCCGATGCAGTAGTGAAAGTAGTTCAAAAATATAGAAAATTCAACTGAAGGCATTTTTACACCCAAAGGAATTATTCAAATCCTGAAATGTTTTTAAAAAATCACCCAATGAATTTTTTACATACTCACCCATAGGATTTTCACACATGGGGTATTTTAAAATTCCCACATTAAACCACCATTTCATTGTACTGTTGAACATCATAACTAGGACACACTGATTGATTAACGCAACTACGACGACATTCGGTATATGGATCTCCATTGTGGACCATATTGAATTCCATCATAAAAATTCTACTGTCATAGTCACATGCCATCATTTTCAACTTGCATTTTTCACCTTTTTCGAATGTTGGGAAGCTATAAAGGGGATACCCCTTCTGTATTATCTCTTAGTTTTTACCTATTTTTTTAGTCCTACTCATATTTTAGACAGTATGGTGTATTATTTTTAATGGAATATATAATGGGTTTCTGAAAAAAAATATCCCATACTTTATTTAAAATAAAATATGATGTTTTTTCCAAACTCACTTATCCAAAATATACCAATCCATCACAATTTATAGTTTTAAAATAAAATATTTACCATAAATGTAAATATTTACTTAATATATGAATACTCTATCATTATATTTATTAGGGTCACCATGATTTGTAGATCCACCATTGACTCCACCACAAACATATCTCTCACATCAATTATACCTATGTTTGCTCTCCATCCACATCTGATCATCCATGTTGAAAATGTCATGATTTATTAAACCCATTTATGGTTTTATATTTGCTGATAATTGATGAAATCCTTGATTCAAACATTTAATTAAATATTGATCTCCATTGGATAGAACCATGAAACACATTTTATACTAATCATTGGGTCGTAACCTGATTGGTTTGGAGATAAAATCTCAGATATGAAAAAAGAGTTGTGATAATTTTTAATTTAAACAATGTTACAAACCATATATTAAGAAATATATGGTGACACCAAATTTTTATATGTAAAATTCATAAAATGTGGATGAATAAAAATAAAAGGGGATGATCTATGAAAACTAACTACAATTCAGAGATTAAAAAGTATCGAAGTAAAAACCTATGTCATGAATTGAAACTAAAATGTATAAAAACATATGTAAAAATATAAACCTTGATAAATCCATAATTCCACACCTAACATAGTCTAATTACAATATTTTACCTTTCAATGATCAAAACTAATCAATCTCCTTCATTTTAGTACCTCGTTGCAAAACCAGATTTTCGACTTCTCGCTGCTACACAAACCTTAAAAACTACCACCCATGAACTTTTTGCACACCAACATACTACTTTCAAAGTGTGGAGGGTCAAAAAAATATATAAAAACAAAGAGATAACAAGGAAGGGGGTTCCACCTTTACAATTTCACAAATTTTGATGAAGGTAAAAAATTCACGGTGAATATGAGAGCATATGAAAATGGTGGTAGAATTTTTGATGATGGAATAAATAATATATCAATGATTCGGATACATGTATAGAATGTTCTTTTGAATGAAATAATCATGAAGCCTGTCTTATTTTTTATAGATGGTGTTAGAACAAAATGGCAGCTCCATTTGTGTGTGTGAATATCCTTTGGCATTGAAAATCATCTAGGTGAGTATTTAAAAATTAGATTAGGTTATTTGTTCAAATCATTATGTTGTTTTGAAATTATTTGTGGTGAACAAAAAAATTTGGGCAATTTTTCTACATTTTTCAACTTCTTCAACTATGGAATAAGGCTAAAAACCCATCACTTTGGCGGTGTAACACTGGTCAGTGTCGCAATGTGATCAGTTTTTTAGGCCTTTGGTTCATCTTATTTGTCACATTAATGATTGATTAATTATTTGTATTTGTGGTTATTATATTTCATAATTGTATTCTATTTCAATGAGATAAACCACTTCAAATAAATTATTCAATCGAGGAAGTAATTATATCTGAGTGGATTGAACATGTGGCGCAGCACAGTCGACCACTTTCAAACATAAAATTAATCAGTGGAGTTATGATATTTGGTTGAGTAGAGGCATAATGTTATATAAAGAGTAATCTCGGGGTCCTATTTTGTCCTCATCTATAATAAATGACATTAAAATATTATTCATCATGGTACTATTGCTGTTCAATTTTTCACCATCTAATCATTAGGTTCCATTTTTCATGGAAGGGTGGCCCATATGCAATATTCCAGTTATGTTCATAATTCCCAAATTATCTTTCAAGATTATCCCACATATGTTTTGTTAATAGTATTTCTTTTTGATGATCATTGATTCAGAATCCTAATTCTTTACCTTATCGTTTTAATCTTTAGTGATGCAGTCTCTTTGAATTGATAATAAAGAATCTCATGTGGTAGGTTTAAATTAATATTAATGTGGATTTTAGAATAGCTTGTAGACGATGTAGCAGTATCTTGAGAGAAGTAGGATCTAATAGTGTCTTAAGATACCATGAATATATTGTCAATTGAATGATGTTATGTATTTTAGGTATTTTATGTTTTCATGAAGTCACTTAGGATGTGATCGAGAGAAATGGGAATGATGACAATATTCATGGGGTAGGTATAGTGACCTTGATGGAATGATCAATAGATGCATTTTTATGAATATTTTAGATTATATTTTTGTGGTTGGAGACTTAATATTTATCATGAATTCACTTATATTGAATGCACTACCACATGATGTATGTCATTGAAAATTACTTCTAAGGAAATGTTATATAATAACATAAAAATCAGGGTGTGATCTGTTGAAAATTTCTAGTGCAATCGTGTTAGGAATTTTACTCATTTCAAATCTATATATCTAACATATTTATTAGTACATAATTTTTTTAATTATATCTGAAAAATAAAAAAATAATTGATTGTTAGAATTTAATTTATTTTATAAATTAATCTAAAAGAACCAAATAAAAATATCAATTTTTAATAGGTAATTAATTTCTATCATTTTAAATCACATTAAAAAATTACAGATTATCATTTAAAAAAAAAAATTAATTTCAAAGTAAAATTTTGGATTTTATTTAATTTAAATATAAATAAAATAGTTTGTACTAGAATATAAATCACTTTATACATGTGTGCTCTAGATAAAATCCACTATACATCAAAGTTTCAATTTAAAATAAAAAACTATTTTAATTTAATTTTTAATGAAAACAATATATATCATTTTCATTATATCCAAAAATTTATAAACCATTTATTATACTTAATTTATCCATTAATAAATTAAATACATTAAATAATAAGTCTATAAAATACACTAAAATTACTATATATTGGATTAAATTTTTGATAATTTCAATTAATAATAGAGTTTTTTTTAAATTTTAATTAAATCAAACCCCTAGAACATGTATTTTCCATAGGAATTCTATGGTTTTTCCAATCCATTATAGTTTCATAGTATGGAAACCATCCATGAATTTTAGTTATGACATCTAATTCAAACTTCATGGTCACAGAAAGACTCTATAATAATTTGGAAAATTTGATATAACAAATCGAGCAATATCAGTTCCACACTTGTACCAATATGTAATATTTTGTCTTGAATTTCCACCACTAGGTTCAAAGAAATTATATAAACTAGAAAAATTCAATTTTTATTTTGGTATATGGAATCTATTTTCCTAAATGTAGATAAATTTTCAAATCATACATTATTTACATTTACTTATTCTTTATAAGACCCCTTATTCATATGAAATAATATATACCTCACCCTGCTGAATATAAAACTACACCTATGTTATTAATATTCATACGAAATATATGTTTTTAAAACATTAATTTTCCAAGACCTCATGTGAATTTTTTCTAATGAAAATATCTTATGCATCTGGATCATTGAAATTACCCATGTTAATGTATATCCAAGAATGTAATGTAGATATGTGATGAATTTTATGGAGATGTAGTCAATAACTTCATTATATCTGTTCTATCTGATAGGTTTCTATTATATTATATAAAACTATTACTTTAATTACCTTATATTATCATTGTATTATTCTTTATATATGTATTCGAATTGAGTTAAAAAAAACATTTCATCTAAAAACAAAATGAGTGAAATAATTGATTTATTTCACTATATAACACATATTATATCTTTTTTTCATTGTAGATGGTATATAGTTATAGATTAACAAACCTATATTTTTAAAATCTAGACTGAAAATTGATTATTTTTTAATTTTTATTATATATAAACATTTATTATCTTTTTAAAAACATCATGACATTGATTTGGATAAGTTGATGTGCGTTTAAGAGCTGGTATGTGTTATTTATTAATGATATATTCTTGAATATAAGACTCATCATTGATCATTATTTTAGTAGATAAATAAACATTATGTTTATATGGATTGGTGAGTTTGGGAATAAATATACTATTTATATTAAATTATAAATGATTTCATGGTTGAGATATTCTTTATCTCACCAGTATGAAGAAACTCATATATTCATTCAATGAATATTATTTTCTTTAATTTTAAATTAATTAAAAATCATAAATAAATATAATGATGTATATAAATTTACCCCAAGATTATCATTGGATATTCCACACTCTCATTGATTAAATAATTCTAAATTATTTATGGATTATCATTATTTATAAAGGATTCCTTGTCTAAAACTATATGAGTAATTTTGTTGATAATAAACATAGTTTTTGTCTACAATGAGTCTAAATATCACAATGTGTACATTCTGGGAAACCAGTTTCAATAATTCTTTACAAATATTTATATTTCCATAACATGGTATATTAGTCTTACATTTTATTCACAAGATTCATTGTCAATTTTAAAGTATATTGGAACAATTAATAGATAACGATGCACTATAAACAATTCAAATTTCAAAATGGTATAATTTATTCATGTGTCCAATGGAAATATGGGATAATGTTTTTGGTGATTCTCAATAAAAGATCAACTAGAGTCCTTAAACATGGTAACTAAACATTGTGTACTTCTCACTACTGATATAGGATATTACCTTTTTCAACTACATGAAAAATCCAACCAATATAGTTACTGTATTTAAATAAAAATGGGAGAAACAAATTCAATATTGAATAAAATTGATGTAACACTAAAACATCACATAAAATGTTCAATATACATTATATCTAGTCCACATAGTATATCAAAATAAATTCAATATATTTTATCTTCCATAGAATTATGTCATGAAATGTGAAAAAAATATCCACCTATATAATTATTTTCCTTTTTTTATTTGAGGATATTATGAAATTTTTTTTACAGTGAGACCTTTAATTGACCTTTTATCCTTTTTAATCAACAATATCACCATAAGAGAAAAAGAACAATTTTTTATTATGTTCTTATCTTATTGGTGAACAATACCAAAAATAGTATTGTTCTATATTTCATTATAATATAAATTGTTTGATATAAAACAAAAGTAATTGGGTTATAAGTAAATAAATTTTTTATATATTTAATGATAGACATACATCATTTAACATACATGAGCTTAGTGTAATCATAACTAAAATTATTTATTACTTTACAACCTCCTTATATTTTTCTCAAATACAAGAAAAAATTTCAATCCATTTATGTAGTAATGTTGTTTCAAAAACTATTGAGATATCTGGGATAAAAGTTTTATTTAATCAAAATATGAATCAATCATGTTTCTCCTATAATTTTCATTTTCACCCACTCTTCCTGAAGGGACCCAATAGGTTGTGGGGATACTGAAACATAGAATTTATTTTTATATCATAGTAAATTTTCTATGAAGTTATACTATAATTGTAAATCCATTATTGATATTACATGTTCTATTTCAATTGTTGATCATAGTGAACTCTTGGTATTACTACCCATCCATATACAAAATAAAACATAATAATATTAATACATTTATATTTGTTTCCAGTTGTTATAATGTTAAATTTTATTATCTTAAATTCCTCCCACTATTTTATGGAATCTTATTATCCCTCAAATAAATGATTTGAAATACCCTTTTACACGGGAATTTGTATTGAATGGATCCTTAAAATATCTTCTAATTGTTTCATCTATGGATAAGATAGTACTTATAGAGTCTCAAAATAGGTTATCCATTTTCCAATTGTATTTATCTCATGGATGCTTAATCTATTGAGTGGTGTCTCATCTTCACTGAAGGATAACCTTTCATTTCACAACACATTACGAAAAATGGTTCAACAAGAAATATATGGATATTTATTTACTTCTACCATTAGTTATGTTGACCGATTTCAACTATAATAACTTCATAGTATATTTAGTAACACTCATCTAGGGTTGAAGTTGACCTCATATAATCAGTTCTATTCAAGATTATGAAATTGAAGGAATTATGATTTAATATTTCATTAAGGAATTCTTAATTTTCAGTGAATGTAATCCATTTATATTTAAATTTACTTCTTTTATGTAACTACACAATAATTATTAAAAGAAATAAAATAGAAAAAAATAACCACACATATTCATTTTATATACATAGATTTTCTTATTATATTTTGGGATCAAACGTAATATAAACAAATACATAAAATAGTAAATAATGCCTAAATAAAATTAAATATTTTGATCATGAGCTAAAAATAATGGTTGATACATGAAGGGAATATTGTATCATCCTAGACCCTATGGGTTTCTTATTAATTCACCATATATGTGAATCGAGTTTCCCACTCACCTATCAAATCTGTCAATGTCTCTTATGGAGTCTCACCATGTCTTAGTGAGAATTACATGACTTTTCATCCAAATCATTATAAAACCATAATTTAATAATGGAAATTGGGTCTCATTAGTACGAATTACATATAATTAACTTTAAACTAGGTGTATATTCCCTTGTACATATAATGCTGAAAAATATGATAGAAGTTTTATAATTTATTTATTAATTATTACAATCTAATACATTGAAATAATAAAATAATGAAATAAAGAAAATAATTTAACAATTCATTGGTGTACCACTCCAAATAAACTGGTGTACATTAAAATAAAATATATGAATTAAATATTTATAGAATTCAACTCCAATATAATCATCCTAATTTAAAATTAATTTATTTTATTTTTAATTCCAATACCCTTGTCTCACTATACCTATAATTGTTCAATTAAATTTGAAATATTTTTTAATACCATTCATAATTATTACAGATTTATCTTCTCTTCCCACATATTATTAAACATGTATAGGGGTTGTAAATCCTTTGTAAATACCTAGAAGGGAAGGATAAGTTGGGACAAACCTGAACCGACCGTCCTTATATTGGGATGACCTAGTAAGGGTGCTGGGTTGGTGATGCGGGCATCACCATGCATCGATCCTGAAAAATAGGGTAGGTCATCCAATCGAGGGTTCAAAAAAAAACAACAACAACAATTTTTATTTATACAGTGATTCCATTCCCCCAATCAATATTGGGGTTGGGATCTTCGTGTTTCTACTTTGGGGGGTGCATACCCCCAATAGAATAATTTTATTTTACAAAAGTGGTATGGTACCACATACCTACTCCTGAAAAGGGGGATCATATTATTCCATACTGTAGGAAATTCCAATGACCCCCTCTACCATTTTTAATTAATTAATTTATTTCAAAATTTATACAATATTTCCTTGATGGGATTATGGTTGTTTTTAAAAAATGATTGCTGATGGAATGGGTTCTCCCCATAAATCATGAAGATTTATGTTTATATAATATATATTTGTGTTTTTGGGTGATTCTTAAATATACTAGTATTAATATATATATATATATATATATTCATATTATATTTAAATTTTTAAATTAATTTTGTATTATCTTAGACTTCCCAAGTATTATAGTTTAGACATAAAATTCATTCATAGGTATGGTTTTGGCCATCACATCTAATACAATGTCACTACTTATTGGTGATACAATTATACACTATAGAATTATGAATAAATATATATTTTTTCATTATTTTTTAGGAACTTTTTCTCTTTATAGAAGTGTTGAAAAGCACATATTAAAATTTTCTGGATCATATTTGTGTTGAAAAATCATATCTTTTATAAAATATTTCAAATTCCCCCATAGGTCATGTGATATTTAAATAATTGGATAAAATTTATAACAATAAATTATATCTAAATCATACCTCATCCGGTTTGGATTAGATTCACATTATTATTTCCATTGGTGATCATCACTAGAAGGAACCAAGCATGAACACTCTATATATTCACAAATATACCAAAAGATTTTTTAATTTTTAGACCTTGAAGTATAGTTTCTAGAATAGATATTCCAAGGTGATATTAATTCATTATGATCTCTAAAGATAAAAATAATTATCCTTGAACTTGGATTGAGAAAAAATTTATCTTCCACATGATATCTTCAACTTGTGATTAGACAATGTGAACATCTAGAGAGAAAGTCTCAATGCATATGATCCCCCAACACCTGATAGTTAGAGATCATATTCATCCAATTAATAAGATGTATCTATATGATATGACATAATATTAGGTTAAATTTCATAATATATCTAGTTTCACATTATATAAATGAACTAATACAATATTTAACTACGAAAAATAAAAAACAATACAACATGATATAAATAGTGAATGATGAAGTCTCAAAACTATTACATTAAGAATTAATCATGTATTAATCACTATAAATTTGACATGTTAATCAAAAATTATTGTTCATGTTCGGTTTTGGTCACCCACTTTTAAAATTTAATAATAAACATATAAATTATAATAATATAATTCATAATCTTATCTACATTTATTTTATTTATTATTTATAACTTTTATTATTTATTTATTAATATTAAATTGTTCATAATGGACAACTAATGACAGTACATAAAATTTTTTCTATGCTAGTTTCAGAATGGTTTACTGTATCGTCCTTCGTAATTTATGAGCTATTCACCTCCAAAATTGTAATCTTATTTTAATAAAAAATTAACAATGAGTTTTTAATATTTTATATTAGTTCCTTGTTATGTATACACATGGTCAGAAATTAGTATAAAAATAATCATTCATTCAAGTAGATTTTTTCAATCGTAAATAATTATTTTTATACTATTTTTTTCTTTGTATATTAACATTATGTAACCATAGAAATTTAATTTAACAAAATAATCATATATTACTAGAAGTTATATTTTCATAACCCACCATTATGATTTTGATATAAATAATGTAGTGTACTTCAGGTATTTGGTTAAACTATTCTATACATGACCTAATAGAAATAAAAGAATTACTATTTGAGTAGATTATTATTTAATTAATAAAAAAGTGTTATAGTAATATATTATTGTTATAAATTTTTTATTAAATTTATCAATATTATTTATAATTATTTTGATAAATTTGTTAAAATAAATTCAGAATGAAGATGATATTACCTATATAGAAAAAATAAATCTGCCCTTGAAAATCATATTTTTAATGAAGGTTCTGGGACCCTTATTGTAACCAATCACTACTAGACATGATAAAATGTTTTTTAGAGAGAAATTAGTTATTTTTTTAATAAAATACATAAATATTCATGTGTTTTTTAATGGGTGGATAAGGTCTATATTATTAGATATAAATGAGCAATTTTTTTTGTAAAAAATCATTTCTAATGATTTGGGAATGTAATTTTTCAGAAATAAAAAAAATTAAAATATTCCATGTATTTATCATATATACATTTTTATGATAATTTCTTAATTTTTTTGAAGAATTTTTATTTTATACCATATTTAAAAAATGTGCCATTTATCGACACATTTTTACTATTCTTTCCGGGAGAATGTTTTTTATAAAAACAATAATAAACTCATATCATTATTTTATTTTATAATTCTAAATATTAAATAAATTTTAAAAAAGTAAAACATTAAAAATTTTAAATTTTAATTTTTAAAAATGTAATATATTGTATAAAAACAATGTTTACACTAAAATGTATTTTTTTGGATATGGATGATTATATTACAATAACATGTCATTACATAATTTCTCAATGAGTGTCATAAAAATATATATATATTAGAATCACTTATTAATAAGTATTTCGTGATATTAATAATAAAATTAATGTAATCAGAAACTATATATATTCATGAAAAAAGTTTTTTCTCAATGACTATAAAATGCCACCTTACCCTTTTCAATTTTTGTAAATTTCATTATATACTTATATAAAAATACATCATCGAACTTATTTATTTATACCTTTGTATTTCTATCATATTTATCGTGTTATTTATCATTTCTATAGTTATAATTAGTTATATGAGTTTTATAAGATATCATGATAATGAATATTTCAATATTGATGTATATTTATTTTTATATTTTTTATATTTTTTATTTTTATAATTATGTTCTATATTTATTATATATAATAATCAATCATAGCGAAATAAATAGTTGTTAATTTTTTATTTTCAATGTGTGTGAAATATTTTTTTAAATTTCAATTTACATAGATATTAGAGAGGGAAAATGTATACTGAAATCCATGGTGTTAGAATCATTCAATTATTATTTATCAAGTGATTATAATACAATAACCCAATAAAATTTAATACATGAGAATATTATTACAAAATTAAATAATAAGGAATGAAATATTTTTATATATATTAGTATTAAGAGAAATTAATAAACTTAAGAAGTTCAAACTATAACTTCAATTTTGAATGAATATAATATTTCTCCAAGACAAAATATAATTACTAGTTATATTTATTATGCTAGGAAACCAATTTTATAGTGCTTTTAAATATATGTATGAGTGGTATATAGTATCAATAATTTGCTGAGGGTAGTGAATAATTGAAATTTTTTGTTATAAAAAATATTTCATGGGTATTACATAAATAATAATATTTTTAGATGATGTATGAAGAGACTCAACTCAACAATGGTGTGGAAATATTTAACATTATATAAAGGAAAAATTCATGTGTGATATGATAGGTGATAATATTAATGTGAAAAAATAATTTGTATTAGAGCCAAGTATGACTTATATTTAATTTGTAGACTTTGTAGTAGATTCTTAGTATGAATATGAAATGTAAAAATAAAAACATTTCCATTTTAGTCTATAAGATATTCTAGAAATTAAACACACGGACAAAGAAAATATTATTGGTAATAAATATGATTTAATAAAAACACAAAGGTGAATTTAATTTTATTTAAATTGTATCATTTATTTATTTGTACCAAAAATATTTGAGAAAGTTTTCAATTATTATATTAGGACCAAAGCTATGAATTAATAGTTATATCAAATATATAATGAGTAATACCATATAATAAGTTCTAAGATTAGTAGGTGTAAATTTTGAAGACACCATATTGGTATACAAAAACAATATTAATAAAAATCAAGATGTAATAATAAAAAACACCATGCCTCATTAGAAATTATATATATAGATCAATGGTATGGACATAATTTAAATGTTTACAGTAGTTACAAATATTTCATTATATTTTTAAATATGTTTTTTAGTGTTTATTAAATATATACGATGTATAATGTTTTTAACAGAGTCTTACAAGGGAATATATACATTGATAAAAACAATGATTCCTATAAAGAATATAATTATGATAAAATAAATTATGTTAATGAATAATTTTGTAGATTTAAACAATCTCTATATTCTAGCTACTCATGTATTAATTCTTATTTGAGCCAACTAGGGGTTATCATAGGAGCGGTTGATTAAAATATCTATGTTAAGATGTTCTATTATAGAAAAATGATGGTGTCATTATATGTAAATTATTTTATATTTTAATGACAATGATATATAAATTTATGATGAAAGTTATCTATTATAATAATATTTTAATATTAATATTATATAAGAATAAAATTTCTTCATGGGTTTACTTATTACAGGGATCCCAAAATCGACATCTATTTCAAAAATAAGTATTCCAAGGATATTATCAAAATATTTAGTATAGGGGAGTGTATAATAGTATATAATTATATTTTTCATATAGAATTTTTTTATGGATGAATATGGAGAATCAAGGAATGATAGTCAATATAGGAAGGCCAATTTGGGTTTATATTACTTTACAAAATATGTGATATACATCATCAATATACGTTATCTTGATACAAAGTAAATAACATTACTTTATGATACTATCATTGTTATTGTAATGTTAGTTATTATATATTTTAAATAAAAAATTTATTATTGATAATTTCTTCTGATAAGATGAAGAATATGTATTTTAAATGTAAATACTAGGAGGTATGAACATATTATAACTGATTGCTAATAATAGAAATTTTTTAGCCAAAAAAGTTTATATTATGGCTCATTATGAAACATAAAATTATCTATTTATTTAAAAATTTATAGAAATATAATACTAATACACATTATTGTTATATGTTTTTCTAAGTAAAATAATAAATTATATATTTTATTGGAAACTAGGAGTTTCATATTTCTATTCTTTATGTGATTTTTAATTCCATCATTATAAGAAAGAATTAACAGAAAAATAAATAAAAAATAATATAAATCCATTATCATTTCATGAAAAATAGGGTCAAATGGAATATAGTAATATATGAATATATATATATATATATATATATCTACAAATATATTTTTAGTTAATATTATAGTTTTTTAAGATATCTTGAGAAAACAATTACTAAAATATTGGGGTTTAACCTATTTGTGTAACATAGTCAATTCATAGACCCCTATCATTCCATTATATTTATTCATGGTTATCTATTAACAATATGGTATATAGATCATTATTTATATGTGTATTTTATATAGTTTATTTTTGTTATTGGAGAGAATATAATTTTTAGTGTTGATATGTGACATTATTCTCCAAAAAAAATTCTTTTTCTTCTATTATGTATAGATACTTCTGTATTAGGTGTTTTTGATGATTTTATTATCTTAAAATATTTCTATTTATATTCTATAATGGTGTGTTTGATATTAATTATAGCTATTGTGGATAAATTCCATTAAGAATTTTCTAAAAAATCACATTGAAAGAGTATTAAATCCCTTTTGTTTATGGAATCAAATTTGTTGGATTTATTAAAAACTCATATAACATTGATTAAATGGATATCTTGTAATCTTATTTTGATTAGTTACTTAAATAATTATTGGTATTTTTTAAATAATCAAACAATATGATTTGGTTATATCGATTCTTTATACTATATGATAGTAGGAATTTAGGACATATCACTACATGTGATGAATATTTTCTATAATAGGAAGAATTTTAGGAATTATAATGTTTAAAATGTTATGAACATATTTCATTAAGGTATATAAATACCAATGAATGTGTGTTATTGATGGAAAATTTTCTATCAAAAGTATTCATAAAAAATAAATGTGATATTTTCCAAACAATGATACAGTGAAATAGTTTATTATATATATTATTTGAGGGTTATCAAGATACATATTGTAATAGTCTTTTGTAGTAGGTTAATGTTATTCATGTATCATAGGTTATGATATTAGAAATCATAATATATTGAATTTTAACAATTTTATTTCACATAATCTGATTAAAAGGTAGTTTTAAATAATATTTACTTTGATACAACGACACAATAAAATCAGAGAGCACATCATAAATTTAACTCATTTTTTATTAAATGATAGTATTTAGTGATTTTCAAAATATATCCAGGATTTGTGGTTAACTCTTATCGATAATAGTTTATACATATTGTGAAAAGTTCCTATCATAGTAAATGTAATGATCCAAGATTTTAATGTAGATGGAAATATGTATATATAATATTCTTTGGGTCAATTAAAAAAAAGTTAAACTATTTCATAGACCATGATCAATCCATATATAGTGCCTCGTTATATCACAACTGAAAATTTAATGTGTCACTCTTTGTAATTTATAGGTTTAGATAGAATATTTATTTATAATTTATGGTTAATTATTTATATTTGAATATTTACTTTTGGATTATTAATGATTATTAATGATGATGATATGAAATTTGAGAATGAAAATATTTACACAAGAATTGTCAATTTGATTATATTTATTCCACAACACTCTATGATATGAATGGAAAATATTGAGAAGATGTGATTGTTATTGTTCATTTTTTATGGTAGTGATCATGGATTCATATTATATTCAAAAATCAAGTTTGTAAGATGAGTGAAATAAAATCCATTAGTACGGAATGAAATATTTTATATACAAAATTTCTTCAATTTTGTTCATGAATGTATCACAAATAAACGTACAAATGTACGGGAATAAAATATTTACCATATTATAGAAGAAATAGTAGATAAATCTCGATATAGAAAAAATAATAGAGGCACTCGAATGAATTTTTATGAGAGAGAAATTGAATATTTATGAAAATATTTTTAATATTATTAGATCGCTTATTATTTGTAGGTGTGTTTTATAATATATTTATTCTATAAAATATACTATTATATAGATGAAATGTTATTTATGGTCATTTTTTGGGATATTTATGAGATTCTTAGTGGTCTATAATCATATTATAGAACCTATGGAAGTAATCTAAATCACATTCCAATGTCACCCATGAAAAAATATGGAATCATTCTTACACTACAAATGAGAAAATATAAAATATCATGCACACCATAAACTATATATAATCATCATAATAGTGTGAACATCCTCAGAAAAAGTCTTAATGCATATGATCCCCCAACACTTGATAGTTAGAGATCATATTCATCCTATTAATAAGATGTATCTATACCATATGACATAATATTGGGTTTAATTTCATAATATATCTAGTTTTACATAATATAAAGGAACTAATACAATATTTAACTAAGAAAAAAAATACGATACCAAATAAATAGTAAAAACTGAAGTATCAACACTATTATATTAAGAATGAATCATGCATTACTCACTATAAACGTGATATGTTAATCCAAAATTATTGTTCATCTTCGGCCTTGGTCACCCACTTTTAAAATTTAATAATAAACATATAAATGATAATAATATAATTTATATTCTTATCTACATTTATTTAATTTATAATGTATAACTTTTATTATTTGTTTATTAATATTAAATAGTTCATCATGGACAACCAATGACAGTACATCAAATTTCTATATGGTTGTTTCAGAATGTTGTACTCTATCGTCCTACCTTATTCATGAGTTATTCACCTCCAAAATTGGCATCTTATTTTAATAAAAAATTAATAATGAGTTTTTTAGATTTTATATTAGTACCCTGTTATGTTTACGCATTGACATAAATTAGTATACAAATAATCATTCATTCAAGTTGATTTTTTTCAATCCTAAATAATTATTTTTATACTATTTTTTCTTTGTATATTAACATTATATAACCATAAAAATTTAATTTAATAAAAAAATCATAAATTACTAGATGTTATATTTTTATAACCCTCTATTATGATTATGATATAAATAATGTAGTTTCATTCATGGAGTTAGTTAAACTCTTCTAAACATGACCTAGCAAAAATAAAAGAATTACTATTTGAGTAGATTATTATTTAATTATTAAAAATGTGTTATACTGATATAATAGTGTTCGAAATATTTTATTAAATTGATAAATATTATTTATAAGTATATTGATAATTTTTTTAAAATAAAATCATTTTGAATATGATATTACAAATATAGAGAAATTATATCTTCCCTTGAAAAACATATTTTTAATGAAGGTTCTAGGATGCTTATTATGACCAATGGCTTCTAGACGTGATAAAAGATTTTTTTAGAGAGAAATTGGTTATTTATTTTATAAAATACATAAATATTCATGTGTTTTTGAATGGGTGGAGGAGGGTTATATTATTAGATATAAATGAGTATTATTTTTGTAAAAAATCATTTTTTAATTATTTGGGAATGTAATTTATTAGGAAAGTAAAAAAATTAAATTTTTTTGTGTATTAAACATATATAAATGTTAATGATAATTTCTTATTTTTTACAAAACATTTTTATCATACACCATATTTAACAGATGTGCCATTTATCGACACATTTTTACTATTCTTCCAAAGAAAAAATATTTTTATAAAAACATTAATAAACTTATATAATTATTTTTTTTCATGATTCTAAACATTTAATAAATTTTATTAAAATCAAGAATTATACATTTTAAATTTAAATTTTGAGTAAAGTACCATATTAGACAAAAACAATGTCTACACTAAAATGTATTTCTTTGTATATGGATTATTATATTACAATTACATATCATTACTTAATTTCTCAATGAGTGTCATAAAAAAACATATATATTATAATCACTTATTCATAAGTATTTCATGATATTAATAATAAAATTAATGTCATCAGAAACTTTATATATTCATGAAAACAATATTTTCTCAATTACTATAGAAGGCTACCTTACCCTTTTCCATTTCTGTAAATTTCATTATATACTTATATAAAAACACATCATCCAACTTATTTATTTATACCTCTATATTTTTATCATATTTATTGTGTTCTTTATCATTTCTATTGTTATAATATGTTTTATGAGTTTTATAAGTAATCATGTGGATGGATATTTCAATCTGGATGTACATTTATTTTTATATTTTTGATTTTTTAATTTTTATAATAATGTTATATATTTATTTTATATAGTAATCAATCATAGTGAAATAAATAATTGTTCATTTTTGATTTTCAATGTGTGTGAAATATTTTTTTCATTTTCAATTTCAATAGATATTGGAGAGGGAAAATATGTACTAAAATCCATGGTGTTAAAATCATTCTATTATTATTTATCAAGTGATTATAATACAAAAAACCAATAAAATTTAATACATGAGAAGATTATTACAATATTCAATAATAAGGAATGAAATATTTGTATATCTACTAGTATTCAATGAAATTAACAAAATTATGAATATCAAACTATAAATTATATTTTGAATGAATATAATCATTCTCCAAGAGAAAATATAATTACTATTTCTATTTATTACGCAAGTAAACCATTTTATAGTGATTTTAAATATATGTATTAGTGGTATATATTATGAATAATTCATTGAGTGTAGTGATGTATGGAAATTTTTTGTTAAATAAAATATTTAATGGGTAGTAATTAAATAATAATACTTTTATATGATGTATGAAGAGACTCAATTAACTAATAGTGTGATAATATTTAACATTAGATAAAGGAAAAAATTCATGTGTAATATGATTGGTGAAAATATTAATGTGAAAAAATAATCTGTATTGGTGCCGAGTGAGCCGCATATTTAATTTTTAGACAATGTAGTAGATTCCTGGGATGAAAATGAAATGTAAAAATAAAAAAACTTCCATTTTAGTGTAAAATATATTCCATAAAGAAAACATACTAAAAAATATATTATTGGTAATAAATATGATTTATTAAAAACATAGAGGTTAATTTAATTTTAATAAAATCGTGTCATTTATTTATTTATGCCAAAAATATTTGAGGAAATTATCAATTATTATATTAGGACCAAAGCTATGAATTAATACTTATATCAAATATATAATGACTAATACTATATAATAAGTTCCAAGATTAGTATGTGTAAATTTTGAAGGCACCATATTGGAATACAAACACAAGATTATTAAAAATCACAATGTAATAATAAAAAACACCATGAATCATTGAAAATTATATATATAGATCAATTTTATGGAAATAAGTGAAATTATTAAAGTAGTTAAAAATATTTCATTATATTTGTTAAAGATTTTTTAGTGTTTATTAAAACGATACGACGTATAATTTAATTAATGGAGTCTTGCAAGAGAATATTTACATTGATAAAAACGATGTATCCTACAAAGAATATAATTATGATAAAACGAATAAGTTTAATGTAAATTTTTTTTAGATTTGAACAATCTCTATATTCTAGGTACTCATGTATTAATTCTTATTTGATCCAACCGGGGGTCATCATAGGGGCGGTTGATTAAAATATATATGTTAACATGTTCTATTATAGAAAAATGATGGTGTCATTATATATAAATTTTATTATATTTTAATGATCATGAAATATAAATTTATGATGAAAATTATCTATTATGATAATTTTTTAATGTTAATATTATAGAAGAATACAATTTCCTCATGGGTTTACTGATTATAGGGATCCTAAAAGCGACATCTATTTCAAAAATAAGTATACCAAAGAGAATTATCAAAATATTTAGTATAGAGGAGTGTATGATAATATATAATTACATTTTTCCTAAAAATTTTTCATGGACGAATATGGATAATCAAGGAATGATAGTCAATATAGGAAGACCATTTTGGCTTTATATTACTTTACAAAATATGAGATATACATTATCAATACAAGTTATCTTGATACAAAGTAAAAAACATTACATTATGAGACTATCATTGATATAGTAATGTTAATTAATAAATATTTTAAATAAATAATATACTATTGATCATTTTTTCTGAGAAGATAAATATTATTTATTTCAAAGGAAAATACTAGGAGGTATGAACATATGATAAATGATTTCTTATAGGATAGATTTTTTAGAGAAAAAAGTGAATATTATGGCTTATTATGAAACATAAAATAATCGATTGAATTAAAAATGTCTATATATATAATACTTATACACATGGTTGTTCTATGTTTTTCTAATGAAAAAAAATATATATTGTATTGGAAATAGGGAGTTTCATATTTCTATTGTTTATGTAATTTTTAATTCCATCATTCTACGAAGGAAGAAATAGAAAAATAAATAAATAATAATATAAATCTGGTATCATTTCATGAAAAATATGGTCAAATAGAATATAGTAATACATGAATATATATATATATATCTGCTAATATATTTTTAGTAGATATTATAGTGTTTTATTAAGATATCTCGAGAAAAAAATTATGAAAACATTGGGGTTTAACCTGTTTTTGTAACATATTAAATTCATATAACCCTCTTTATCCATTATATTCATTCATGGTTATATATTAACAATATGGTATATATATCAATATTTATAAGTGTATTTTATATATTTGTTTTTTTAATGGGGAGTATATATTTTTTTTATTATTATGTGACATTAAACTCCAAAACAAATTTATTTTTCCTCTATTATGTATAGCTCCTTTTGTATTAGTTATTTTGGATGATTTTATTGTCTTTAAATATTTCTATTTAAATTATATAATGGTGTGTTTGATATTGATTATGGATATGGGGGATTTATTCCATTATGAATTTTCTAAAAAATTACATTGAAAGAGTATTCAATTCATTTTTATTAAGGAATCACATTGGTTGGATTTATTGAAAACTCATATAACAATGCTTAAATGGATATCTTGTAATTTTATTTGGATTAGTTACATAAATAATTATTGGTATTTTTTAAATAATCAGAAAATATGATTTGGTTATATCAATTCTTTATACTCCATAATATTAGGAATTTAAGACATATCACTACATGTGATGAATACTTTCTATCATAGGAGTAATTTTAGGCATTCTAAATTTTAAAAGTTTATGAACAGATTTTATTAAATATATAAATACCAATGAATGTGTGTTATTGATGGAAAATTTTCTATCAAAACTATTCATAAAAAACACATGTGTTATTTTACAAAAAATGATACAGTGAAATGGTTTATTATATACAATGAATGAGGGTTATCACGATACATGTTGTAATGGTGTTTTTTAGTAGGATAGTGTTATTTTTGTATAATAGGTTATGATATGAGAAATCATAATATATTGAATTTTTACAATTCAATTTCAGATAATATGATAAAAAGGTAGTTCTAAATAATATTTACTTTGATACAATGACACAATAAAATCAGAGACCACATCATAAATTTTACTCATTTTTATTCAATGATTATATATAGTGATTTTCAAAATCTATCCAGGATTATTGGTTAACTCTTATCGCTAATTTTTTATACATATTGTGAAAATTTACAATCATTGTTAATGTAATGATCCATGATTTTAATGTAGATGGAATCATTTATATATAATATTCTGTGGTTGAATTAAAAAAAAGTTAAATTATTTCATAGACCGTGATCAATCCGTATAGAATGCCTCGTTATATCACAAATGAAAATTCAATATGTCACTCTTTGTAATTTATAGGGTTAGATAGATTTCTCCTTTATAATTTATGGTTATTTATTTATATTTGAATATTTACTTTAGGATTATTGATGATTATTAATGATGATGAAATAGAGTTTGAGAATGGAAATATTCACAAAAGAATTGGTAATTTGATTCTATTTATTCCATTGCAATCTAAGATATGAATGGAAAATATTGAGACCATGTGATAGTTATGGTTTATTTTTTAACTTAGTGATCATGGATTCATATAATATTCAAAAATCTAGTTTGTAAGATGTGTGCAATAAAATCCAATAGTAGGGAATGAAATACTGTATATACATAATTGATTCAATTTTGTTCGTGAATGTATAAAAAATAAACGTAAAAATCAATGGAAATAAAATTTTATCATATGATAGAAGAAATAATATATAAATCATGATATAAAAATAACAATAGAGGAACTGAAATGAATTTTTAGGTGAGAAAAGTTAAATATTTATGAAAATATAGTTAAGATTATTAGATCACTTATTATTTGTAGGTGTGTTTTATAATATATTTAATCTATTAAATATACTCTTATATAGATGAAATGTGATTTATGGTAATTTTTTGGGATAGTTGTGAGATTCTTAGTGGTCTATAATCATATTATAAAACATATAGAAGTAATATAAATCACATTCCAATGTCACCCATGAAAAAATATGGAATAATTATTATACTACAAATGAGAAAATATGAAATATCATGCACACCATTAACAGTATTGCAATATCATAATATTAATTTTCTTCAAATTCCTTCTAACAATTTTAATAATGATCACATAGGTGTCTGCTGATATGTTCCCACATAAGGAGGAATTCATGGTAGAGATGGATTTTCTACCTCATAAATTTCAATCATAATCCTCCATGACTTAATGAAAGCCCATTACGAAATGGTTGATGAATAAATAGAATCAGGTGGTTTAGATTATCTTCTAAGTAACAAATAATGAATTTTACAATTCATCCATCATATATAAGTATACATTAAAAAACATAAGTATTTTTTTGGATGATAAATGCATTAAACAATGAGTTACAATTCAGGAGTTAAATATTTATACATGAATAAAATCCATCTTATAACACTCTTATGATAAAAGTATTGTAAATATCATTTGAATTATATTCATCATGGGAAATAAGTGTGAATGTTTACTCTTAACATTTACATGTTTTCCAATTTATCATTACCCAACCAAATTAATCATAAAATAAGATTATTATATGGATAACAATATTTACTTTCATTATATTATAAATAAGGAATCCCAATCTTAAGAGAAAACAACATGGAGTTTGTTGATTCCAATGGAAACAATTGGTTAAACCTTTATTTATGATTTTCCCTAGAATAATTAAATATGAATCCATGGGTTGGGAAATATGATATAGTAAAATCAATGAAAATGATATGCCTAATCCTAAATATAACCTATATATTTTTGGTTTATATAGGTCATAATATATGAAATATTTATATCATAAATTAATAGTCTTGAAATGATATAGGGTTTATGTTTTATATCCATCAATAATGCACATACACAAAAGACTTATAATTTGTGGAATTATACCATATATCATATCATATATGATGAATCCTAAAATCATAACCATAAAAACTTCTAGATATATTCCAAAACACATCATTAATGTCATTATAAACTTCAACTCTAATCGCATCACATGCTATACCCTTTGAAGACCCCATAATTGTTTTAGAATAAAAATCTATTTTAGTTGCTTTCTATGTAATAATCATTCCCCATTCAGTGAACCAAAATTTATATCCCCATAAGCCATTATAGTTTTTAAAATAAATATGAATCTCTAGATCCATAAATGTATGAAAAGTGTGGTCTCTAGGAAATCATTAATGTCACTCCACCATTAAATTCATATAAAATGATATACATAAATAACACGTATATTTATAATAATGTCCACTTGAATCATATAAATCTCATGAAATCACACATTCTCTTACATTCCCTCTGTCTAATAAATTGAGTGACCATGGAACATAGTGCAATTAAATCCTATATTGCAAACTAATATGTTATACATTATTTGATTCTATAATGAAGTGGTCATGGAATATTTCACTTGTCATTCAATATTATATATGACCAGCTAACCATTTCATCAACTGAATTAATATAGACATTATATTTAACATCGAGGAGTGGTCATTCACTCATTATTCTATCAAAGTAGAGCACCCAGAAGTAAAAATTTTCACTTTAAAAGAAAAATTAAATATTAGCTGACCTCCAATATATTTCATGATCAATAACAACCCTAACCACCCAATAGTGAGCTATGTTATAATAACTTCTATAATAAATGTATAAAATTATAATGGTTCTTATTATAAGTATCATTACAACCTGATATAGTGGGGTCCAAATATGATCCATTCACCACTAGAATACCAAAAACATATTGTTATGTAGTGCATGTGGTATAAATAATGGGTTATCTAGTGCACAAAAAACATGTTTTGTTCAACATGATCATTTTTTGTATCGTAGACCCACATTTCACTTACTCTAAACTAAATATTTCACCATTAAAATTTTTAATATAAAGAAACACCAATTACGGATAATTCCAAATCATACTTTTAAGGATAGTTATCATTTCACATCATGAAATATATATATCTATATAAACATCTTTACAACTAATGTGAAAGTATGAAAGATTCCAGATTCCATTTTAATATGACACATTTTATATCAAAAAACTCATATAAAAATATTTAACAAATACCAACATCAACACTTGCCTATCATATATCATAGATGATGGAATTCCAGATCATAATTGTGCTTTAACTTTTTATAGGTAAATTATTACTTAATAAATATATATATATAATTATTGCCACATATTTTTGTAAGAATCTTATAAAACCCTTCCAAAAATCTATTTATAGAGGATAATAAATGATAGATTCATTTTTTAATAATGTGAATATTTATAAATCGTATCCCCAGTGTTAAATTATTTGAACATATTAAAACTCCTTAACTATATAACATCTAATGTTATGATGATATCTTCTATTATATACATATAACAGTTAAAATATGTACAACACCATCCAAAAGAAATTATATCAAAAAATTCCTCAAATAAAAAGTAAACAACGTAAATTACTATAAACCCAAACATTCTAAAATCCTTTATTATAAATTGACATCCACATAGAATTTTATTTGAATAATCCTTCAGGAAATATTGATTTTAATTTTTTCTATTTATTTAAATGGATCCTTTTATATTTTTTTACCATCACATATCATAAATATTTTGGAAATTCATTACAACTCATATTAATTGTATAATTTTTTAAACCTTTATTTGTAAAGATCAATCTTACATAATTTAAAAAACATCCATGTGATTCGTAGAAACTATATTCTAATTATCATTTCATTATAATATATAGAACCCCCCATTAATATAGAATACATATTATTTTATCATAACATGAATATAAAAAAATTAACATTTTTTAGTTCTAATATATTTTATTATATGTGTTTGGGGAAAATTTATCTAAAAATATGTCATTATTAAAATATTCCACTAAGGAGGGGAAATAAAATTTTCACCTATATTTTATCAAAATGTTTCTAAAAAATATTATAGTGGATTTTTTTTCTTTTTTTCATTTTCTAGAATATGACATTGAATATGAATATTCATAATAAATTTTCATATAATTTATCAACTATTTTTTTTAATAATTGTTTTTTAAAAAAGTGATCTTTTATTATTCTATAAGTGGAATTAGAATTATATACATATTTTTTATAGTTTCACATGATATTAATAAGAATCATTATATAAAATATGTTATTGTATAAAATATTTCATTATCACAATAATTAAAACTCTAATTTCTATCAATAATTCACTTGAATATTTTTCAAGAACCCTCCTCTGAAGGTACTCTTACTTGGATACAATGATAGAAGGGAGATAATAATTCCCTAATCCATCCAATAATAAAACATGGTTTTTTGTAAATACATGATGGTATTTCATTCAAAAAATGTGATTATTTCACTAAAATATTTTAGAAATGGCTGATAAGATGAAAACACCCAAAAATTCATACACATAAAAAAATAAATAGAGATCCCAATGCAGAAAAGTAATTTCATATAGATTGAATAACTACAAAAGATATTACATTTACCAAAAAAGATATCCTCGATAGTGAAATAAAAGGAAAATTAGATCTTAAACCCCAACATGAAATTATTTTCTATTCTAATCACCAAACAACTCTTTTGAACATGAAAAATAAATTATATATGCACAATGTGACAATAACATATATATAAAAAGTAGGTTTCTCTTCAGTTCCTCCCATAAAAATATAAAGGAAGCATAATATTGACCTATAAAAAAGTGATACAAAATATTCACATAATATGGTATACTATGTCCCTATTGTCATCGAGACTCACTAAAAAAGTATCTCAAAAAATATTTATTATAATATCCAATAATATATAAAAAACCACCCTGTAACAACTTCTCCATTATTTTTAGGCTATGCCACAATGTCACATGTCTTAAGCCATCTCTATTCAAAGATATAAGCCTTTATAAAGATATATTGGAAACTATAACATAACATTGAACCTATATATCACATAATTTCATCTTTATCACCCTATTATCACATCTCACGAGAGTAAATAAGTAATTTTCAAGATCTACTGTTGCTTATATGTCATGTATTATATATCAATCCATTACAGTCTATACACTGTATGCCTATAATAATCTATATAATAATATATCTATAGATTCATGTGTGTAAAATGAAAAATATATATTACATCCCACTACCCACATATATGTCAATAAAAAATATAATTCATTCTATAAAATAATTCAAAATGAATAAGAGAGAAGGGTAAGAGTGTGTAGTTGACTATTAAATCCTTACTAACATCGATGTTAGGATAAACATCCTCTAGAGTCCACTCATGTCAGTTTACCTATTGAATTGGGTGGGTGCATATGGAAACAACTAAATTATAGGATATAAATATTACTCACAATAAAAATGAGGGAAACGACCAAGAATTTTACTGAAGTACCACTATCATATGTCAAACACTTAGATGCCACTACCAAGGAATTATTATCATATAACAAGACAAGAAAGTCAAGGGATTCAATTTAATTCATTATGTAAACATTTAAATTTAAATTTTATAATCCATGATCCATTTAATAATATTATTATGTTACTAACAATCATGAACAAACACCCAATATCTATTCCCTCTGTTCATAAACCAATCATTCCATGGTTCTTAAATAGTTATCATTATTCATAATTATATCATGTTCCAACCCCATTGGTTAAGAATTTTATCATCAATTATCATTCCACAATTCTAGTTTCTCTATAATTCATTCTAATCTACCATAATGTGATGCAAAAACCATTCCCAAACATGTTTATGTAATGGGGAAAGGTAATTAAAAACAAGAAAAATAGCCATCTGGACTTTAGAGTCAAAAAATAATCATGCATGAATCCCAGTTTTCGTCATAAATATTGAAAATCCAATTTCATCCCATTCCATTTGTTATAGTTCTATCCTCAAAACCACCATGGAAATAAATATTCATCCAACCCTACGTCACTAGTTCATACTAAAGTGAAAATTAATATAATTATTACCCAATATCATTAAATTTTCAACCATACTAGGACCACATTACATTTAATAACCATTCTCACGTCTATATAAAACAAAAAAGGTACAAATAAATAAATTGAATCATCAACATGGATTATAGCCTAAAACCACAAGGTATCCGTCCTTCATAAAAGGACATTCTCGGTTAGACCTAGAAATTTATCTTTATCAAATAAATGATTTTCTACCATCATGAATTAAACGATTTATTAATTCATATCATACAACCGTAGATAACATGAGGAATAATATATTAACTGTTATAAATAATTTATACATGATTCAGGAATAAATACATTTTTTATAAAACTATAACAAGGAAAATTTTAATTTTAATTTTTTTCAATGATCCATGTTATTTTCATCAAATTATATGAAATGGTTTTAATAAACATACCAGTTTATTTTTTTAACCAAAAATAATTACTAGACTCATTTATTTATCTAAGAAGAAGTTTCATCTTTACATTATTTTTCCAATTCCATCATATAAAACATGGTATACCATAGCATAAACACATTATAATCCAAATAATAAAAATTTATTTCACACTATCTATTATGGTATGAGGCAAGCATTTATAATACTGGTGACACCTGTGATTTTTACAACCAAACCCAATGTTCATTCATTTATTTAATTTAATATTTATTAGTTTTAGTTCCACTATCATCCAACGAGATATATAATGATAACTATATTATATTTATTATGATATTAGTAGAAGTATTGAATCCCATACCGTGATTTAGAAGTTTAACATTCTTCAAGAAAGAATATAAGATCAAAGATCAACAACCAATTGAAGAATCACTGTGAAGGATAGAAATGTATAGATTGAAACTAACATATATAATCCACCCAATAATCATACTAAAAAAACAACCTTAAAATATTGGAATTTTCCTAAAAAACTCGATCAAAAAAATAATAAAGGAAAAGGAAAAAGTGTAGAAAAAGAGGTACCTTGAACCACTAAAATTATATTATACGTGATTGATGTTTTTATCCACAAAGAGATAAACATGGGTATCCAATATAAGTGTAATGAACTCATAACATTTGATAATAGAGCATCAAAGAGTTAAATTTCTCAACTAAACCCATGGTTTTGAAAAATGTCTTGAAATCGAATGAAGGATTCTTGATGGGTGAGAATATGGATTAATAATGGAAAATAAAGGAATATGGCATCATTAAAACCCCAAATAACATTGTTTTAATTTCCCTCCTTTGAACAAATCCTAATGTAGGGATGGAGGTGGTGATTCCACTAATTCCAAAGAAATATTAACAACCACCAAGGATTCCACAACATATTGGTGTAAACTATGGTGTTCTTGAACACTATATCTAAAAGTTTCCTAATCCAGGGAATGTTTCCCACAACCTGGATTTTTTCACCTCACTATAGAATACAGAACCACATGACATGTTATGTTTATTGTAGTGAGTAACCAAACACAACAAAACCATCCCAAAAGGTTTTTCCATGTTTACAACCTCTATATGTCGAGCACTATTACCACTATAGGGGCAGGGTGAATCCTAGAATACCTAAGACTACCTACAAGACATAAGAGCACCAAAAAACTCCCCCTATGATACAAAAAGACTTGAAATATCAGTATAGAAAGGCCGGTATAGTCAAAACGATTACATCATATACCACTCAATCAATACTCATCCTTGAGAATTAAAACCAGAGTAAGAGAGAATGATAAGTAAAGTTGTCTTTCGAAAAGCCACACCATTAGATAACTCTATATAATCATTCCATTATAGATGTACAATCCCATAACTTATAAGAAAAAGGTAAAAATATTTGAATCACTAAAAAAGTCTCCCAGACACTATATCTAAGGAGATACCTCTCAAACAATAAGTATACCATAAATTATACATCTATGAAGAGAATATCAGGTCATAAACTAGATAAAGTTCAATGAACACAAAAAAATTGATACAAACAAAAAAATATTTATAAAAAAATGTATGGTGTTGAGAATATATAAATGAATCATATTCACAAGTTCTATCCTCCATGAAAATATTCCACCAAATGACGTGAATCAAATAAACAGAAAAATTAGGAAACACTAACTCTTTGATATCCTGTATCTCTATAGTCCACCCCTCTACAGTCATATTATGATCAATGTAGATCATTCCAAATAGATTATATGGTATTCATAATGAATTTTTTAGTTGATATGTAGCACATATGAGACATCACTTATCTAGTTAAACAATGGTGGAAGTTATATCAGATATGTAACAACTACGACCTTTGCCAACACATTGAATGGATGAACAAACTCGGTATAAAACATACTCACATGACCAAACCATCACATCCAATAATGAGGAGTCATCATTGGAACACATAATCTCTCACTCTGATCCCCATAGATCCCCTTATATGGGTTTTATTGGACATCTGATGATCATATATTTCCTTCAATTTTTTAAAAAACACCTAAACCGTATCTGTTATTCTTTGCACTAGTTCTGGCATGTGAATTTTTAACACTATATAGAATAGAGAGGTTTATAGAACAAATATTCAAATGTGTTAAGAAAAATGGTGAGGTGAAAATAATATTTTAATAAATATAATCAAAAGGTTGGTTCATCATCCATGAACATCCAAAATCCACAACATAAGCGAAAACCATGTCTTCAAAAGTTTGGATAATTCCCTCTCGCATACCATATATCTATAGATAAAAAGTTGTGGTATTAAAATACTAAGATAAAAAATAATACTAGAGACTAATCCACCCTATAGTGGTGAAATGTGGATAAAAATTAAATACAAGCGTCCATCGGAATCCATAAAAACCCAGCACCCCATCCGGGTGTTATCTCAATGAAACCCCCAAAATGATAATCTCTATGATAACGATGAAATGAGATGACTTTATCAAAAAGTACACATTAACCAAAATAAAATCCTAGCTTCCCTATGATTGATGTAAATCTAAGATAGGTTCTATATAAATTTCCTCACACTCATACCAAGTAACGTCTAATGATTGAAGAAAACAACTTGTAAATCAGTGCTCAACCCTCACCTTCTTAATGATTAAACATAAAGGAACAAAATTTATACCTAAGAACTCCATCCCGTTCAATCAAATAATATGTAATGTTCCATATTGGGTTCAACACGGTGTTTTCACAACCTGATCAGTCACATGGCATCACGTGCACCTCCATGTACACTAGTGGTAACCGACTAGCATTGAGGTTCTAATATGAGTGGTGGGGAGAATATACCATATTTATTAGAGTAATACACCAACATAAGTAAATAAATAATATCAAAATGACATATAATTACAACCATGATAATACTAGTATCTACAGATGACCAAAATTGAAACTAATTTTTAAAAAATGAACAATAAAATATGCGTTGTTATTTTATGATCCAATTGTCAAAATGAAACTCTAATGTAAACACACTTACAACTCACATTGAAGGACCTGAACTATGGTTGGTTCCCTAATCCATGCTCTATACAAATTAGCTATATAACATCAGGCCCTTGTCATTATCCTTTCATGAAAACCTAAATTCTATTTGGGTACCAATCATGAATCTTAAGTATAGTGTGTGTACAACCAAGTAGGCCACGACCAATGACATACAAGACAAATCTAGTAAATAATAGTTTATTTTATTGTATAATAATAAAATAAAAGCAATCTACTCAATAATTTATCATTATTCAATTATATTTTATTCAACTGTATAAACATTAGGTTTTAGAGGACACATAAACCACAATACCTACTTCTGACCATACTAGAGTATGAACAAAATCACATATCCACTACAAAATTCATTATAACACATGATATTTCATTATCACTTTTTTCAATTCATTACCTCGTCTAATAGGAACCATAGTATAATTCCATGCCATAAGAGTATAACATCATGTCTAATACCCCATGGGTATTTGGAACCTCAGTCATTGTACCACACCTCATTGTCCCATCATTATTTGAAGATTTAGTCCCCATACCACACACTTTTAACACATATGGGTATTTGGAGCCTCCGTTTCTGTCCCACAAACATTTAACACACATGGGTATTTGTAGTCTCAGTCCCTATCCCACACACAATAAACACATATAGGTATTTTGAGCCTCAGACCCTATCCTACAAAAATTTCACACATATATAATTATATCAAAAATTCACTTTTTCAAAACATTAAATTAATTAATTCATCATTTAATTAATCAAATTCAACAAAAAAAATACAATCAAATCAATTAAATAATTAATTGAATAAATAATTAATAATATAAATTAAATTAATTTATTATAAAATTAATTAATAACATCAATAATAATAGTTAGTTGAAAAATTAACTAAAACAATCATTACCACCAATTTATTTAGTAATTAATTAATCAAATCAATTAAATTAATTAATCCTACCATTATTTAATCACATCAATTTCATTAAGTAATTGAATAATTAATTAGTCATAGTAATTCCACTAGTTAATCAAAAATCAAACAAATCCCATCATCAAAATTAATTTATTCAATAATTAATTAATCATATTTATTCAATTAACTACTTGAACAATTAATTAATCACATTAATTCCACAAGTTAATTAAAAAATTAACTAATAAAATAAATTACATTAATTAATTCAAATTTAATTAATCACATCAATTCTAAGAGTCAACTCAACAAATAGCCAATCTAATTTCCTTCCAATTAATTACCACAATAATGAATTATTCCAATTTGATCAATTTCATAATCCAAACAATCACCTTTAATTAATTCCACAAATAATGAATACAATTATTTCAATTTCATCAACACAACAACAACCATTAATTAATTCACTAATTAATTAATCTAATTAATTCAATTACATCAACATAATAATCTACTTTAATTAATTACAAAATAAATTAATAAGATTCATTAAATTCCCTCAACATAAAAATACCCACTAGTAAATTCAATAATTAATTTATCTGATTATTTCTTTTGAATAAAAAAAAATTCCCAGTAATTAATTCAACAATTAATTAATGTGATTCAACAATAATAACATTACATCCATTGATTAATTAACCATTTAATTGATCAAAATCGATTCCACTAATTAATTTCACATTTAATTATTCACATTGAATCCCATGAATTAATCCTTCAAATTAATTGTTCACGTCAATTACATTAATTAATTCAATAATTAATTGACCACATCAAATAAATTCAATTAATTCACCAATTAGTAGTTCTATTTAATTTCACTAATAATGGTAAATAAAAATTAATTTCATTATTCCCGTTAACTAACTAAAATTTTATTTAATCATTTTAATCCTATTAATTAACAAAATAGTTAACTGATTAAATAGTTCAAAAATTAATTAACCATAACAATCCCATTAAAAAATAAACATTTCCAAATTAGTTATCTCAATAAAAAAAATCAATATCTATATAAATAATTCAAAAGTAAATTATATCAATTCAAAAAATTCAATATCTCTATAATTAATTCAAAAATAATTTATCTTGATTCAAACAATTCAATATCTATGTAATTAATTAAAATTTTAATTATATCAATTCAATTACTTTAATATATATATATATATATCTAATTTAACAATTAATTATATCAATTCAAATAATTAAATATATTTATAATTTATTCAACATTTATTTATCTAAATCAAATGATTTTGTATCGTTATAATTAATTCAACATATAATTATCTCAATATAAACTATTTAATATTTCTATATATTATTCAAAATTTAATTATCTCAATCAAAAAATACAATATCTTTATAATTAATTTAATAATTAATTATCTCAATTAAAAAATTAATATATCTATAATTATTTAAAAAATTAATTATTACAGTTCAAAAAAATTTATGAAAATTTAAAATTTAATTAAAAAATTATTTATATCAATTCATAAAATTCAGTATTTCATTCATTAATTAAATAATTAATTATCCCCAATACAAAATTCAATATTTTCATAATTAAATCAACAATTAATTATCCCTAAATCTCATTTATTTAATTAATTATTTAACCAAATTAATTAATTCAATTAAAGATTTTCAACTTCTAAAAAACTATATCAGTTCTATAATTACATACATGTGATTGAAATCATGACTATGGGTTTTGAATAATATACCACCCACCTCAATTCCTTGATGAGTTATTTACCCACTAAAATTCCCAATTTGAATCAAATCAATGGATAACATGATGATTAACATGGACGTGATATGAAACCAAAATATATGATTAAACAAAACAAGATCTCCAATATCTAGATATTGTTTCAACAATCCTAAATATATATTCAAAAAATATTTTTCTCGGTCAAAAATTTTTTATAACAACCAAAAAAATATTGGGACAATAATAAGAGAGAGATATATATAAAATTAATCAGGAAGATACCATATACTTGAGTCAGTGAAGATCATCCAAACATGCTTCTAATTACAAATAATATATATCGAAGGGCATTGGAATGTGTTTTAGAGACTAAAAAAACATTATAATTGGATTTGTCTCGAGGTAGGTTCAATTTGGCGTTTATATGGGGGTTCCATAAATTTAAAACCAAAATACTTATCTTTAATTTTTTGTACACACTTTTGTAGGTTATATCTCATGATTAAAAGTAACCATGCACCTAACAACGAGACGATTTAATCACTTAGGTTTAACACATAGTTTAACAATGCATAAACCATTCAACCCCATTGCACACTTTGTTTAACTACACACCAACATGGTACAACCCTTGTAACCCCCTTGCACACATTCATTAACCATGCACATACCATAAAATAACCATGACCAACCCATAAAAATCCCCTCATTCTTCCAAAACTCTTAAAATATCCCCCAAATGGACCCAAATAATGACCCAAACCATTTATACTCAAGAAAAGTAAAAATGATACCAGTTAAAAATTGAGTGAAATCTCCACAAAAGGACAATATCTTACAATAACCCCACGTTATAATAGATCATCCTAGATCTGTATTCCAAATCATTTCTAATATATCAATCCAAAAGGACTGGGCCACTGAGCCTTCACATACATTTCCCTCTACCAGTTTTTCTATTGTACAGATCCATGTTTCCTCAATATAGATCTATCAAAAAAATCATTCACCAAAACAAATTCTCACTATGCACCAACACACATATCATATTCTCCTCAATGAAAGAAACTATCTCAAGCTTAATATCATCAATAAAATCGATGCATTTCCCAATTCACCATTCTTAACAAACAAAAGAACACAATAAACCAATAAAACTTAATCTAGAAATACAATCCATCTAGAATGGAAATATAACTTCCACCTAAAAGAACTACCGAGCATTTACCCATGGAATTTAAACATGCACCATTCTAGATTTTCATTTGAATTTGGAGGTCACAACTTCCAACCCATAATCATTTTACACACATACAACTGAAACATATCTCCCACCATGGGAGTTTCCATAACAATTTTTTGTCAATAAACAAAACTATCATGATCCATTCTTCAATGGAAAGTTGAAACCTAAAGCATTTACGTGGTCATCTAACATTTTATAAGGAAACAAAACAACATCAAAAACTATGTGTCCACAACTTCCAAGTGTGAATCCTATTATATTCATCAACATTTGTACATCATGAGAACAACTTTTCTAAACTATCTATGGAATAAAATCCACCATCTATGTCTACATTAACGATTTATAAGATTTACATTATGAGGCTCCATATATTACCAGAACACATTTAGTTTGGAAGCTGTAAAACCTAATATTTCTCAACATACCTGAGACAATTTCAGGGTAGTAAAGAAGATCATCCCTAATTAATATAACAATAAGAAATCATTATGTGTACAATAAAAAAATTAACCATCACTAATTTTACCTACCAATGTGACAATACAAAATTTCAAGACAATTTGTTTCACAAACTCCATCCATATGGTAAAAACTGATTCACTACCACTAATCTTAACCATCCTATATCTAGGTCAGGGTTTAAAAAGGGAAAATCATTTTCATTCTTGATTTTTTACATTAGAAACAAATTTATTCAAATGTTTCATCATTTTACAATTCTGAATTTCATCTAGGAACTATTTACGATTTAATGCACACATGAATGGAAATCAAATTCAAGTTCAATAGCACACCCAAAACCCATATTCTATGTGTTCCTAATATTATGTATGTCATAAAATATTTCTAGGTACCTATAACGAACCATTCAAGATATATTATTGTTCTATACCATGTCATGAACCAAATATAATAGAACTACAACATGAATAATCATATCCCACAACATGCTCATCACTGGAGGTGAAATAAAATTCAACTCTAACAACACAAATCAATAAGAACTATCCCACCCTATGAATTTGGATTTTACCCTCACATATGGTTCAACTAATCACATGAACGAGATCATTAAAGATGCATAATACATTATAGTCTAATGTATACCCTTCCAAAATAGTAAGAGAAAACAAAAGAAAATAAAACTGTTATGATACAACTTTTTAATGTCCCAACATGAGTACCACCAACTAGTCCCCCAAGCCAGTTAGTCACATGACTTCAAGAAAACATCCATGTTTGCTAGAGACTCCTGAATAAATGCGATGGTCTAATATCAGTCATGGGGAGACTATACCCTTTTTTTATAGTACTACACTAATAGAAACAAATAAACAATAACCCAAAGAAATATCATCATAACTAGGATAATACTATTATCAAAATATGATAGAACCAAAAAGTGAAATATCAACAATCACCATTAAAATATGTAATTATAATGTACATACTAAGTGCCAAAGTGAAACTATATAGCAAAGATACTGAAAATCCCATGATGTAACCAATCCACACATGTTTTCCTCCTTAATGCTTCATCCTAATCAACCATTAATCAACTAGACTATTCCCTAATCCTATCCTAAAAACATAATGTCTATTCAAGTACCGATCAGGCAGCCTGAGTATGGTCAAAGTATAACTTAGTAGGAAACCACCAACATCATCTAAAACAAATCCATTGCATAATAGGGTATGAATTTTTATAAATAATAACATACAAGCAATAAATAAATCTGTTTACATTCATTCAATTGTCCTTTATTTAACCACATAATCCACTAGGTTCGTGAGGTAACCTGAACAACAACAACTGTTTCAGAAAATTCCATAGTCTGAACCATACCACATATATGATTAAAAAATCATTGTAACCATAGGTTATAAATTATCAATTTTATCTCAATTCATTACCATGACCAATTGGAATGATAGTGTGATTCCAACCCATGGGATTAGAATACAATGTATAACACACTCTATGTATATGATGCCTCATTACCTATCCCAATCCTCATTGTCTAATTGGAATTTGGTGCCTCAGTACTTGTCTCATACTCACTATATGATATGTGTTTTTGGATCCTCATTCCTTTTCATACACACATATAACACATTGGGGAATGTAGAGCCTCATTCCCTATCCAACACACATTTGCCACACATGGGAATTCTACACCCAATCTATATCCCCTAAAAATTTAACACATATGGGTATTTAGACACTCAATCACTATCCCACATACATTTAACACCTATATCACAATTTTACAATTTCACATCAGTAACATTATCAAATTAATTAATTAATCAATTAATTAATCGAATTCAACAATTACATAATCGTATCAATACATTAATTAACTTCCACATCAAATTGATAACATCAATTCTACATAAATCCCATTATTAAATTCAATAATTAATATATCACATCAGTAACATTAATTAATTCAATAATTAATTAATCACAAAAATTCCCTTAATTAACTGAATTATTCAATTATCACATCAATTCCATTAATTTATCCAACAATTGATTAGCCACATTAATTCCATTAGTTAATTAAACAATTTTATAATCAAATAAATATCATTAATTAATTAAATATTTATTTATTTAATATATTCCATTAATCAATTCTGCGATTAATTAATCACATAAAATATATTAATTAATTAAATTTTTAAATAATAAAATCAATAAAATTATATAATTCACAATTAATTAATGGCATCAATTATATTTTTTATCTCTCTAATTAAATAATTAAATTTCAATACCATTAATAAAATCAACTATTAATTAATCTCACATTATTAATTTTACAATGATAACAATCCCCATTGATTATTGAAATTATAAATTAATCAAATTCATTCAATTTCATCAATAAACAAAACCCCAATAAATTAATTCATAAATTAATAAAAGTAATTCAATTAATTGCATCGAAACAAAAATCTACATGAATGAATAATCCAATTAATTAATGTGATTCAATAAATTTCAACAAAACAACAATCTCCATTAATTAATTCGCCATCAAATTAATAGGAATTATTAAATTGCATTAAGGGAAAAAATTATCATTAATTAACTGAGAAATTAATTAATCTGATTTAGAAATTTTAAAATTACATTAATTAATCAAATCACCTGTTAATTAGTCCAAAATAAATTACATTAAAAAATTCTATTTTATATTGGTCACATTCTATCCTATCAATTAATTCTCCAAATAATTTCTCAAAACAATTCTATTAATTAATTATATTATTAACTAATCACATTTAACCCCATTTATTAATTCCCCCATTAATTATTAATGTCAATTCCATTATTTAATTCACTAGTTAATCAGTTATTCCAATCACATTAACTGACTCAATAATTAATTATTCCTCCAAATCCCATAAAATATTTTAATAATTTATTAAGAATTTAATTAATTAATTAATTAATTCAATTATTAATTAATCATAACAATCCCTTTACAACAATATTTAATTAAACTATTTATTATCCATATTGAGCAATTCAATATCCCTATAATTAATTCTCCAATTAATTACCTCTTTTCAGTCAATTCAATAGAATTATAATTAATTAAGAAATTTATAATCTCAATTCCAATATTTCAATATCTGTATAATTAATTCAAATTTTTTTTTCTATTCAATCTATTCAATATCTATAATAATAATTCAACAATTTATTATCTAAATTGAAAGAATTCAATATCTCTATAAGTAATTCAACAATTAATTATATGAATTAGATAATGAATATCTTTAAAATTTATAAAAAGACTAGTTATCTCAATTAAAAAAATTCGATGACTCTATAATTAATTTAAAACTAATTTTATCAATAAAACATTTCAATATCTCCATAATTATTTGAAAAAAAAATTATATCAATTCAAATGATTCAATATATCTATAATTAATTCAAATATTAATAATCTCAATTCAAACAATTCAAGGGATCTTTAAATATTTCAATAATTAATTATCTCAATTAAAACAACTATATATAAAAATAATTAATTCAATAATTAATAATCCAAAATTATCAATTCAATATCCTAATAAAATTCTGAATAGTTAATTATCCCCAAATCAAAAATTAATAAGTTAATTAGTTCACCAAATTAATAAATTCAATTAGGAAATTAAATTTCCAAAAAACTCTAGATGTTCTATAATTACATATGGATAATTGAAATCATGAATATGGGATTTGAATAATTCGACACCTACCTCAATTTATTGATGAGTGATTTCCCCATGGAAATCCTCAATTTAAAGAGAATCCATCAAGAACCTAATAATGAACATGGTCTTGATCAAAAAACTAATTCCACAATTAAAAAAAATAAGATAACCTAAATATATAGCTATATCCAAAAAAATTATATTTGTAGATTCAATAAATTTTTATATTGATCTATCAAAATAGATGATAATAACCCACCAAAATAATAAGAGAAGAACGTGAGTGAGATGGAAAATCAATTAGGACAAAACAACATACCAGAGGAGGTGAAGATATGCTAATCAGGCTTCGAATCTCCTTGAACAATCATTAGAAGGAAATGTAATGTTCATGAGAATCCAAAAATGATATTATTTTATTTGGGTTGATATGGGGTCTATTTAGAGTTAATATAAGTGTTCTATAAATTTAAAATCCAAAATAAGTAACATTAATTTTCACATGAACGGTTTGCTGGGTTAAGTCACATGGTTAGTACTAACCATGTACTAACTATGTACCCAGTTGTACTCTTAGGATTCACACATAGTTTATCCCTGAAGAAACCTTACACCGCCTTGTATGCTTTGTTTACCCATGCACAAACCATCGACCCCTCCCCACACAATTTGTTGAACAATGTGAAAAACTTGTGAACACCATACAAAAACCTTGTAAATCCTCTCTTATTTCAAAAAAACTTAATTATTCACCCAATCACATCCAATTCACAACCCAAAAAGGTTGTATTAAAAAAAAGAGTATATTTGTAAACAAGGTCATGAAATCTCCAAAAAATGGACATGATCTTAGAGAAGACCTCGTAATGAAAAAAACAGACCAGGATATACCACCATTGAAAAATTGTGTAACTCTTAGAGAACCACCTCATTCATCATTGATGGAATAAAAATCCCTCTCTCCGGAGAAACTTGGTGATGTTCATCCTCAAACCAACCATTAGGGGAATCAAAATAGAAATATCATTCCTAGTAGGCATGTACATCACAATCCCCAAAATGGGATTCTTATACCCGATATACCAAAGGGAATTTAACTATCATTTGAAAAAGTTACATTCAATCACATACATCTCCCATATGATGATGAATATATGAGATATCTTCCATCACTCTCCAAGAATCTCTATATTAGTAATTTTTTTCATTGCAAGTCTTCCTACAGGGAACATTATATACAATATTACAATTTCATAGGGCATATGAAATCTCATTATCATAATCCTATAGTATTTTAACCCAGTAATTTTATCCAATGTTTATGAAAAATTGGGAGAAGACATACCTCATGATATTGTAGTTAGTAAATGCTTTAAATAATTCACATATGAGGTAGTTCTACCACAATTCCATGGATTAAACGTTTTCCACCAAATCCAGATAATGTTTGGAATAGTTACTTTCAAGAGAAAATAACTTTTATGTCCTAAATAAATAAACAAACTTCTATTTCATCATTATACTGCCCATGGAAAGATGTGAAGTGTTATATAAAAAATAAAAATACACTCCCTCTTATAGTAATAGAATAATTGTAACACTAACATGTTTCAAAATTATATTCTCAAAATATAACATATAGTTTTCAGTCTAGAAGAATAACTAATCCTTCCTAGTGAAGGCTACCATAAGAGTCATCATCCTAGAGATGTTTAGTAGAAACCTCCTATAATATACTTCAATACTGAGGATACAATAGACCTCCCCATCATTCATAGTTGTTTTTCGTGAAACAAAAACATTGATCTAATAAGGATCTCTAGTTACGCATTAGTGGAACATAAAATTCCCCAATAAAAGAACTTCATGAGCAAGGAAATAAAATTTTAATAGATTAAAAAATATCTAATGATAATGAAGAGCTCCCAAAACCATCCATATATTCTCTATATACAAATCCTTGTATGTGGATCAATCAATTATTTAATCAATGAAACCCACCCTAAAAAATCAATGATCTCATAAAACAATGGGTTCATTGAACCCATGATCACTGTTGGAGTGTTCGTTACACTAAATGACATTACAGTGAACTCATAATTCCTATAATGACAACCAAAAGTGGTGTTCATTATATATTCACCCTTAACCTTTATATGATGATATCTCAATCAAAAATTGATCTTTGAGGACCCCCTATATCCTTTTATTTGAGTGCATAATTCATTCATCTAGAGAAGTGGATTGTGATACTTCATTGTTAATTATTTCAATTATTGAAAATCGATACATAGATAAAAAATTACATCATACTTATATATAAATAAAAATGTTTCACCACCAGGTGACTTTCTCAGTTGAAAAAAACCTTTTATAGATCATCGATTTAAATCTGAATCTCTTACAAATCAAAATGCATCACTCTATATAGAGAGATCATGATTAGGGAAGCACCCATCTATAGCTCTAACATAAACTAAATATCACATCATGGGGTAATAAAATAAAATTCATTATAAATTCATCATGAAAATCCACCATATGCATTGGAAACAATGTCGAGTGAAGGATTGATGAACTCAAAATAAATTTCCATTATATAAGAAAATGGTAGAACATGCCTTGGACCCAACCTAGTGTTTATTTATCTATAAAATGTAACAATACTTATTGGTATCATATAAAAAACCAACCTCTTATTGAAATCCACAATATCCTTCACCAAATATAGAATATACATAGCAAGGATATTGGAAAATGTATTTATCCATTATACAAAATATATTCCCTTGAGTTGTTACTCGCTAAAAATATCTCAGATTCTCTAAAAAATTATTCAAAAAAGATCAACCTATCACTGTAATAGTCAACACCTAGGTAAATAGAATAATTTCTACATAATTTCCTAAAAAATATACTATGGTTGGTGATATTACGGATTATATAAATCTAGAATAAAAATCCCAACTAGAAAATAAGAAACAAGTACCCTTAACAATAACTAACTGGATGGGAACTATCAACTCTAGAGCATGCCATAAGCAATCGACTGCTCAATAGTACATATTTTCTTCATGATAACCACCATCATGGTAATGAATTTCGATTTTTGAGGATCATAATAGAATTTTCCTCTACCTTCCCTATCTCCCCAATGTTGATCAATAGGTAAATCACACTTTTACTATTGCATCAACTAAAATTTCTTTAATAGAGGGACCAGATGTGGAACACTTACAGAACCTTTCCTTCCGAGAAATTGTTGGCACTCTCATATCCATGGAAAATGAATTCCACAAAAAAAATATAATACATTTCCAGTGGTATAAGAGATAAATTCCTAGAAGAAAAAAAATATGAATAGGGATGATTCATATCCCTGACAATATAAAAACTACTCATTTATTTAAAATAGAAACTATATACCACATCAATACGGCAAAGAGAATCATAGAGACTATTTTACCATGATAGTCCTATCTCGGTAAATGAACTCTTAAAAAACGCTTCTCCTTAAAATATCACAAGTTATATAAATTATATAAATTATATAAATTATATAAATTGGGTAATCTATAATTGGATTGATAAATTAAAATCCTCATCAAAATTTCACACTCAAACCTTCTCATCTTGTAATATATCTAAAGAATATCATTTAAGATTCTTAAAATAGATAAAAAAATCCCACACACTAGAGCATCTCTCTCAAAGTGAAAGAAGATCCTAGCGATATAATTCTTTCAATATAAAAGAATGATACTCAACACCGAACCATTATTAGAACATATCCCATGATAAAATTGAAACCTTATTATCCTAAAGGAATTAGAACAACCATTCCATGGAAGAAAAATGTTACATTGTCACTGCCAATGAAATCTAATGCTCCGTCTGAGAACAGATCGAATTGAATGATATCTCCTCCCATACAAAAATATTGATTTAAATGTGTCTGAAACAGATTCTTAACACTTATATAGACTATGGTTCTAAAACTCACAGATTTTCCTCCTCTAAATTACATCAACATCAACCTTAGTAATGTAAGGATATGCTATCACAATTTGTTGAGAACCATTTTTTGGTTTCACATGGAGTAGAAGTGTCATATGAGGAATTACCAATATTTCATTTTTCATGGTCGATGAATAAATTAAACTTACACAATGATGGAATTTGTGTTAAAAAAATTTATCAATAAATTCAAATAATGGATAATCATCAGAACCAAATAATATTATCATAACATATTATTATTAATTAATTTAATAAATTTAAAAATTAATTTCTTCTAATTAATTTCTTCATTGATGGATATGAAAACACATCTACATTTTAAAATCATTGGGTTTTATATATAATTTTTAAATTCCCTCAAAAAATGATCTAAACAAGTTCCCAAAACCATGAAACATTTCCAGAACAATCCCCCAATGTTAGCATTGAAGATCCTAACACTTGCATCATTTTTCATTGATCACCCTAAGAACTGCTTGATGGAAGAGATCTCTTCAATCTCTCTACAGTTGAGAGTAGTAATGGAGGGATTTCTCTCTATCCTTGTGATAATTATTGGATATGGATAACTCTAGAGATTTTAAAGTATCATTTCTCAATCTCTTTATGAACAACAAAAAATGAATTAGATCTCCTAAAAAATAATATAATAAGTTTTATATCCCCCTTGAAATGAAGAAAATAATTTCACATGAACACATTTTTATTATGTAATAATTATGGAACCACACATATATAATTATAATAATAATAATTATTATATATGGACATGTTCTAAACCAGTGAATTAAATTAAATATTATTTAATCGAATAGTGTTCAATTTAAATTATTTCTCACTTGGACATTATACTTGATCTATAATTCAACGATTATATTTATTGTTCCTGGAATAATTAATATTTTCTCAATAAATGAATAATGTTGAATTATTTTATAATAAAAAATATATAATACATAAAATAAATATGAAATATTTTTTATTAAATATTTTGCATCTTAAATATTCTCTAAAATTACTACAGAAAGTAATTATATGATCAAGAAAACATTAATAATTTTAGAACCACATGCTAGAATAATATTTGCAGAACTTGTTAAACAATAAATAATAATATATTATTTAAATATGATTATTGAAACACATAATATGTAACCCTATTGGCCTCTATCTCACATTTATTAGGCAAAGCAGTCTTATGTCCAAGGTTATCATTTAGCTACACCCTAAGCACCCGTATGGAAAGAATATAATTATTCAAGGATATGATATCTCATATGGATTCTTCATGTTTAATATTATTCTTGTTTTGTGATATATATAATCAACCATGATGCATATCAGTGGTATTAGAATTTTTTCTCGATGTATCATTCTTTGAATTTAAAAAAAACATGCATATGGAACATTGTGGCCATGGAATTATTTATTCAATATGATTTCTTTCATATAGAATAAGATATCAAATTTAATTATAGAATTGAATATACAAATCCTCTCTCAAATAATTCATTAATGAAATATTACTCGTGACACCCCAAATGTATCATACTTTACCACGATCATATGTCATCCATGTTTTTTTTCAATACATCAACGTTCATGAATTATAATAGCAATTAATAATTATATAAAATTATAGTTATCAATATAAGTTTCTAAGGATACGAACATCCAAAAAAAGTATAAATGTTGATTTCCTACTAGTAGGACTTGTTCTCATAATATCCTGCACAAGATACTACTAAGAGTGTACATCATGAGAAGGTGCCTCAAATTTTTATGAGTCTCCAAAACTGATAGCCAATATCAAATATATCCCTTAAAAGATTACATGTAGATATATAACATATATTTTAAGAACATTATTGTGGATCATCTTAGTTTCAAATATAGATGGGAACTGTTATGACCATGTTCTAAGAGAACTACTCTAAGAAAATTATCACATATAATGTTACACATAATAACATTTGTGTTCTGGGAAAGTGTTTATTAATTTGAAAATTAATGATTACAATTTATCGTAAAGTACATAGGTTTTGGTTCATGGGAGATAACTCCAACTTCTTCGATGTGAACCAAGTAAAGAGATAGAATTGGAGACATAAAAAATTAACCACTACGGGGGGAATCAATATTTGTGATGGGTTATTGGGATGGGGGAATTTCCCCATCGCAAATAATTGGTTATTTGCGACAGGATTTCATCTCCCGTCGCAAATAGTTTGGCGCAACTTGTGCACCAAACCGCACAAATAGTATTTTCGACTGGGAGATGTCTCCCATTGCAAATGGTTTGGCACGACTTGCGCGCCAAACCACACGGCTTGTGCGCCAAACCGCACAAGAGTATTTGTGACGGGTACCTATCACAAATACCCGGCATCGGTTAGTAGTTTTTTGCGAAGGGATGTCATCCCGTTGCAAAAAGAGTGTCAGTAGGAAGTATTTTCGACAGGGCCCATCGCAAATACACTTTTAACAGCGGACTGTAATTAATGCGCACGAGGGTATTTGTGACGGGCCCGTCGCAAAAGCCCGGTGGTGGTAAATACATTTGCGACGGGAAAAGCTGCCCGTTGCAAATACCCTTTTAACCGCGGATAGTAATTAATGCGGGAGAGGGTATTTGCAAAAGACCCCATCGCAAATACCACTATTAGCGACGGGAGACTCATCGCAAATAACATTGTCGCAACTAATCTGACCTTTATATACCCCACCTGTTTTTTTTAAATCACTCAGATCTACCTCAATTTCTCTCTTCATTCTCTAGTTTTAAGGGAAAAATTTCTTTTAGTTGAATGTTTTTATACGAGAGCAGTTGGAAGACGTCAATACCTTCAGAATATCAAAGTTTAAGGTATTTCTATGTTATTATTTTATATTTATTTTATTTTTTTATATTAATTTTATTTGTATTTTATTAGTTCTAATTAAATTAGATTTAAATTTAAATTTATTTATATTTATTTTTAGTAATAAATTGATATATTTAGTGATAATTATAAATAATTGTTGTTAATTTCCAAAAATTAGAGATTATTATAGATAATTAGCAGAATTTAGTTATAGTTAGGGATAATTAGTAATAATTAGAAATAATTAGATATAATTAGTAATAATTAAATATAATTAGAAATAATTATTTATAATTAATAATAATTACATATAATTAGTAATAATTAGATATAATTAGTAATAATTTGATATAATTAGATATAATTAGATATAATTTGTAATAATTAGATATAATTTGTAATAATTAGATATAATTAGTAATAATTAGTAATAATTAGACATAATTAGTAATAATTAGATATAATTAGTGATAATTAGATATAATTAGTAATAATTAGATATAATTAGTAATAATTAGGTATAATTAGATATACTTAGTAATAATTAGTAGTAATTACCAATAATTACCAATAATTAGTAATAATTTTCAATAATTTGTAATAATTACCAATAATTAGTAATAATTAGTAATACATAGTAACAATTAGATATAATTTGTAATAATTAGTAATAATTAGTAATAATTAGTAATAATTATATATAATTAGATATAATTTGATATAATTAGATATAATTAGATATAATTACATATAATTATTATTAATTAGACATAATTAGATATAATTAGATATAATTAGATATAATTAATAATAATTAGATATACTTAGATATAATTAGATATAATTAGTAATAATTAGTAATAATTAGTAATAATTAGCTATAATTAGTAATAATTAGATATAATTATTAACAATTAGATATAATTAGTTATAATTAGTAATAATTAGATATAATTAGATATAATTAGTAATAATAAGTAATAATTTGTAATAATTTGTAATAATTAGTAATAATTAGATATAATAAGTAATAACTAGATATAATTTATAATAATTAGTAATGATTTCCAATAATTACCAATTATTAGTAATAATTATTAATAATTATCAATAATTAGTAAATATTACCAATAATTAGATATAATTATTAATTAATAGACATCATTAGATATAATTAGATATAATTAGTAATAATTAGTAATACTTTGATATAATTTGATATAATTTGATACAATTAGATATAATAATTAGTAATAATTAGTAATAATTAGTAATAATTACAAATAATTACCAATAATTATTAATAATTACCAATAATTAGTTATAATTACCAAAAATTAGTAATAATTACCAATAATTAGTAATAATTACTAATAATTAGTAATAATTACCAGCAATTGGTAATAATTACCAATAATTACCAATAATTACAAATAATTACCAATATTTACCAATAAATACCAAAAATTAGGAATAATTATTAATAATTAGGAATAATTAGAAATAATTAGGAATAGTTATGAATTATTAGGAACTATTAAGAACAATTATGAATAGTTAGGAATAATTAGGAATAATCAGGAATAATTATAAATAATTAGGAGTAATTAAAAATAATTAGGAATACATAGGAATAGTTAGGACTAATTAGAAATAATTAGGAATAATTATGAATAATTAGGAATGATTAGAAATAATTAGAAATATTTAGAAATAATTAGCAATAATTAGAAATAATAAGAAATTATTAGCAATAATTAGCAATAATTATCAAATAATTATTAATAATAAAAATTTATATTATCAATATTTATTAAAATATAATATTAATATTATTAAAATAAAAAAAAATTATAAAATATTAAAATTATCAATATTCACAATAGGATTTACTCTATTCTTAACATGTTCAAAGCTCAAAGTGTCGCCAAATTTCAGGTCATGCGCAAAAAAATGTTTCTGTCAGCCATGTCCAATGTAAACTCTATAATTGTCCTTGCTTGGTGGATCGCCTTGCATGTAGTGCTACAATAGGTCAACCAAAGTCATGCACTTCTCATCTATAAGAATTATCTAACATGACCCTTTACATAGACCATTCTTCCTTGAAAATTTAAGGGAAAGATTCTGATGTCCCATCAAATTTTTAAGGAAGAATGATATATGTAAAAGGAGCGAGAAAATTCTTATAGATGAGAATGATATTACTTTGGTCATCCTATTACAACACTACTTGCGAGGTTATCAACCATCCAAGGAAAATTATAGAGTTTACATTGGACTTTCCTAACACAAACTTTTTATTGTGCATGACCAGACAATTGGCGACCCTTTGAGATTTGAACATGTTAATATTAGAGCAATGCTTATTGTGAATATTGATAATTTTAATATTTCATAAATATTTAATTATTTAAATAATATTAATATTGTTTATTCATAAATATTGATAATATAATTTTTTTTATTAGTAATAATAAGTAATCAAAATCTTCTTGGATAAAAAGGGAAAATTTGTGATCATCTCCACAACGATGATTACTAAATTTCCTTTCATTATTTAAGAAATTTTCATTTTGCTAAGTATTGCTATGTATTTCTAAATTAGTAATAAATTGTCATAATTAGTAATAATTAGTAATAATTAGTAATAAATTGTAATAATTAGTAACAAATTGTAAGTATTAGTAAAAATTAGTAAACGAAACTTTCATGGATAAGGAAGGGAAAATTTGTAATCATCTACAAAACGATGATTACTAAATTTCCTTTTATTATTCAAGCAATTTTCATTTTGCTATGTATTTCCAAATTTGTAATAAATTGTAATAATTAGTAATAATTAGTAATAAATTGTAATAGTTAGTAATAACTTGTAATAATTAGTAATAAATAGTAATAATTAGTAATAATTAGTAATAATTAGCAATTAATTGTAATAATTATCAATAAATTTTTATAATTAGAAATATATTATAAGAAATAGGAATATATAAGAATAAATATGAATAAATATGAATAATTAGTGATAATTAGTTAAGAACATTTAGGAATAGTTAGGAAGAAATTTTAATAAATTTTGATAAATTTTAATAACTTGGAAAAATTTCCAATGGATTGACGACACTCCTTTTGCTCGACGAATTTTCTCCTTTCAACTCTCGCCGACTCAAAACATTATGAAAAATGTGATGCTACGTAAACATATTCAATATTGTATGCATGATATTGGATATGAATTTTTAGGATCACATTTTTTATAATGTTTTCAGCCAGTGACAGTTGGAAGAAGACGATTCATTGATGAAAATGGGGCTCTTATTTCTGACAGATCATGTACTTTTATATTTCTCACAGAGAAATCGGAAAGAAGAATCGGGTAGGAGGTACACATATTCATTCTCGTGCATACGAGAATGAATATGTTTACCTCCGACCGGATTCTTCAATCGGATTTCAGTGTGAGAAAGATCCAAGTAAATGATCCGTCGAAAAACAGAGGAGCTGTCAATCTACAGGAAATTGTGTCGTACTTAATTAATGGTAATTATTAAGAAGTAGTCGTAATTATTTATCTTCTTTTTTCAGATAGTGTTTCTATAATTTGAAATTACTCAAAAAACAATGATGATTTTATTTTTTATGTAGAAAAATATGGAACAATGAAGTCGACATCAGTCATTATTAGATGATCGCGCATGGATAAATTAGCACAGAAATAAAATTGGTTCTGGTTTAAATCCTGTATATATTGAGGGTTAGGAAGCTTTCTTAGCATTTGAATCATCAAAAATAGAATATGTTTCGGAAGGCACAATTAAGTTTCCATGTAAAAAATGTTCTCTGAGAACGTTTGACACATTTGAAAAAGTAAGGGGAAGTCTCTTGCGATTTTGTTTTCAACCAGATTATATATTTTGGTATCAACACGGTGAATGCAGTTCCAGAGAAGATCCTAATAACTTGATTTCGTATCCATAACGGTTTCAAAATTTAGTACATGACGGTGCAGGTCCATCTGTAGAACAAACTGAAACTCGGGATGAATTTGATTTAACTCGTGAGTTGGCACCATCCGATTTTTATGAGTTGTTGAGGTCTACTGAGGATGCATTATATCCTGCTGAGTAAATGCACCATCTGACTCATAGTTTAGGGATGGAGTTTCCTCCACCATCTCCATCAGCTCCACCACCTCCTCCAGAAGACAGCCCCCAGTGATTTTTTTTATGTTAAAAACATTTTAATTTAACATTGTAATATGGATTATTTACATTTTCTGTAATTTATATCGGTGAAAATATTACATAATTTAGTTTTTAATATTATTTTATTTTTTTATATTTTTTCTGAATATTGTGAATTTTAATATTTTTTATTACTTTAATAATATTAATATTATTTTGATAAATAAATTTTTTTAGTATTATATTTTTAAATGTTTTTTTATTTACTAATAATATTATTATTATTAATTATGATTTTTTTTATTTTTTTTGAATATTGAGAATTTTATTATTTTATTATTTTTTTAATAATAGTAATATTATTTTTTCATTAATCATAATTTTATTAAATTTATTTCTTAAAATTAATTTATTATTTCCGACGGGACCCCGTCGCATATAGTATAAATAAATATTTTGAAAAACATATTTCCTAGGGGGACTACTTACGCATTGTAAATACTTTGTTGCGACAGACCCGTCACACAATGATATATATATATATATAAGTGTGTGTGTGCGACGGGACGGTGGGCCCGTCGCAAAAACTATTTGTGATGGGCCCATCATGAAAGAGTTTATCTATATATAATGTATATAATTGGAGAATTATTTGTGACGAGCCCGTCGCAAATAATGGTTTTTGCGACAGCATTTTCTACAATGGTCTATTTGCAACGGGGCCCCGTCACTAAAGCTTATTTGCGATGGGATCCCGTCGCTAATAAGCCATCATAAATACCAAGAATTCCAATAGTGAACAAATAGTTCAGAACTCCAAAAGAAGGAATGTATAATGTTTAATATTAAGTAAATAATGAATTATAGTGAAAAATAATCCATTGGTATACAAATTTTTAATAATGTAAAAAAGAAGAATGATGCATGATTGTATCAATGTTCTCTAACTCACAAATAGAATCACTTCTCTTTATAGGCCAAGAACACATAATAAATCATACATTTTATAACATGGGGCCCTTAAATACACATGTCTTAGATGATATCCGTTATTTATAACTCTAAATAAATCCATCCAACACCATTTTCCAACCATTAATGCTTTCTTCACCTATTTATCCCTCGAAAATCCACTAGTTCCTATAAAATAAATACTTTGATGCATCCTTATCATAACCACTTCCCCTAATTTAACACCATCAAAGTTGGAATGGGGTAATGGAGGAAATGATGACTGATGCATTCCACAAATAGGTGACAGGTTAGAGAAAAACATCGTGCGTATATCATACACACAAATAAATGTCATTTACCTCAATGATTTGAGAAAATGGAGATTAGAAAAAAAAATACCAAACAAATCCATCTTATAAAAACAATAAATTTTGATCCCAAAACATGCATTTTGTTTAATGTTGAAAAAATAGTACAAAAGAATGTATAAGAACCAAAAAAAATCTTTGACAGGAACAAAGAATTCTAAATAACTCTGGAATATCCTTCAAACTAGTAATATCTAGCATGATAATCAATCATCTCCAACAAACTTAATAAGTAGTTTATTTATTTATATTGAGACTATAAAATTTATACTTTGTATCATCCTCTCTCTATCCTCTCATTAAAATATAAAGGAAACATTCTAAACCCTAGTTTACAAAAATTAAAACCCACTTATCATCTAATTATGTGTCATCTATCCCTATCCTCACCATGGATCAATCTCACATACCAAATATAATATAAAATACAACATAATTTCAAATTAAATTAATCCTATATGAATTCCCACTAGTTTTTCACTCATCCCCAACAACACACATCATGATATTACTCTCTCTAAATATTTAATACAACACGAAGAAACATGGGAAACTGTAAAATAAAATTCACCATATACATAAAATCATCACATTGTCACCATCCCATTACCACATATATTAATATAATCTGAATAATTACTTAGAGAAAACACGAAATTTCCATCATGTATTATACACCATGAAATATCAACCTATACGAAATATAAATATATTAATCTATATGTTATTATATATGTACAATAATATTTTTGAAGTAACAATAATCCTTTATATCACTATATATTCATATACGGGAATGATAACCACCAGAATAAAAAATTATAATACAATAATGATAAGAGAGTGGGGTAAAGGGGGCATTCATCAATCTATTCTAGACAAACCTAGGTAATAGGAAAATTACCATCAAGACTCCAATAGTGTTATATTACCAATCAACATGGGTGGGATATCATATGCAAATATATAACATACATAATAAATATGTGTCTCACAATAACACTATTGTAAACAGAAACACCTTAGAATCAACTGCATCTATTATCTCTTCAACACCTAGCTTCCACTACGAATGAAAATATATTATATTGGCAAAAAATTAATGGATTGAATTTGTTTATTTACATTAATGTTTAAAATTACAATAACTAATTTATTATACATTTTTGTTATTCTTTAATCACCCCTTTTCACTAATAACAAATCAATAACCATGACCATCAGGCATAATACTGTTGAGTAAATACGGGTTTCCTTATGAATTTATCATTCCTTCATGTTTAGGGGAGATTTTAGAGTCAATTAGGTCTTTTGATGACTTCAACATTCATTCTTGTTTTGAAAACCATAAACACCTTATCTCAATGAAAATCTAATTTTACCATGTATTTTGATTTCATAAAAAAAATATCCTACCCTAAGGAAATTCATCATTACTATGTTTTTCATTGTTCATTATCTTGACTAAGTATAAAATTCAGGTTCATATATAAAAACCTCATAATCATATAATACTTAGATAAAGAGCATTCTCTTTTCAGGATCAGAATTCTAACTCAGAGTCTCTGGATTCAGACTCCGAACTCTTCTGAGTTCTGACACCGAATTCCCATGACCTCTGACTCTGTACTTTGTATGTTCTGACTCCGAATTCTCATGAACTCTGAATCTGAAATTTGTAAATATAGATTCCAAATTTCCATGAAATTCAAACTTCAGAAATATTTATAGTTCAGGTTCTGAATTCCTTAGAAAACAGAATCCGAATATCCTTGTATTACAGACACCAAATATGTTTTTGGTTATAATCTGATCTTTTATTTTCTTACATTCTGAATATCATTTGTTGGTTATGTAACCATATTTATGCTTACAATAGTTTTTTATATAAAATTATGACATTCTTTTAGTTACTAACTAACCATTTTTTGAGTGACACATGTACAGGTCCCTCCAAAATTCAAGGAAAAATATGACTATTGGAGGAAGGAGCCAACCATTGGAGATATACCTATAAATAAAAGCTCATTTGAAAGAGCTCAAGACACTATACTTGACTTTTACATTGCATACATGTTTTTGAATTTATTTCTATAGAGAGAGGATCTTATAAACTCTCAGGCACTGTGTAGGAAGTTTGAACGGATTGTTTAAAAACTGATTCATGCATATTTTCATTGTGCATAGGTACAAGTTTCTTTGAAATCAGAGACATCAGGCTGTGAAGTCAGAGGTTATGATTTCCATACAAATTGAGGGCTTGCGGGGATAGCAAGATAGATACTTATCTTCAGATTGAGGGCTTACCTGGGTTTGGGTAAGACAAAATTTCTTGAAATTATAAATCAAGGGATCTTTACCAGGGTTGTTGGATACCCTTTCCTTTGGGTTAAATGAGTTACTAATTGTTACTTGTAGTGTTTCAGTTTTTGTTTCCGCTGATTTTTGGTTTTTAAGAAATGTATAACTATCTTGTACTTCCTTAAAATTGTACAATGATTATATAGGATTATGTACGCATTATGGTAGAATCTTAGTGGTTGTAAACTTTTGTTATGTTTCATTTCTGGAATCACTGTTCCAAAATCAAGAAAGTTATTATAATTTAGAGTTTTTGTGAATTATTCTTATGCAATATTTACTTAAGGGTTTTCTAAAGTATACAATTCACCCTCCACTTGTATATTGAGTATCTGCATCATAGTTTGATACTACAATCAGTATCATATCTATCATACTATCGATCCAAAAATTGGTATCATAGGAGGAAACCATGTACCCTAAAACCAATCTAACAATTGGATTTAGAGTTTTGGTTCAATCTAAATTAATCTCACAATTAGATTCAGGAGAAAAATCATCTTCATCATTTTTCCAGAATGAGTTTATCATATTCACATTTTCAGATTCATAAGTTCAAATTCATTTTTTTTCTTAGAGATGCTCTAGTTCTATATTTTTCTTGCTGAGGAATAGTTTCCTTGTTTACAAAATCATATTACTAACATGTTTGTGTGCCACAATTTTTCATTAAAATGGAAGGTTTAAATGTTGGTTCCATCGACAATCTAAATCCTACCATACCTCCTATTTTTTATGGAAATTATTATGAGTACTGGAGATATACGATGAAGAATTTCTTTATTGAAACTAGAGTTGATAACTACCTAATGCTGATAGGGGACTATAAAATTCCTTATAAGGAATTGAGAACTTTTACTACTCAGGGGAAATCAGAATATCAAGAAAATTTCAGAGTCAGAAATACATTGCTATGTTCCATGTCTAGGAACATATATAGTAAAATATCTTCATGTGAAGCTGCAAACAGTATATAGAAGAAACTTGAAGTTACGCATTTTGGTACTTCCAACGTTATAGAGACATGAAGAGCTATGTTGAGAGATGAATACCATGGCTTTTACTTTCGTTATGTTGAACCAATAAGAAAAGTTCAGAAAAGGTTTCTGACTATCGTGAATATCTTATAGTCTATGGGAGAAAAAGGATGTAATGATAAGTCTTTTGTAGATAAAATCATAGACATCATTCCAAATGAGTGGGAGTCCAAGAAGACAACAATGGATGAGAACATGAAAGTTACCCATATTTCCTTAGATAAATTGTTTGGAACTCTTCTTCAGTATGAGACTAGAATGAAGAGAGATGCTAATAATTTTATGAAGAAGAATGTTAATGGAGGATTTTATTTTACAACTTCTTATAATCATATGAAAGACAAGACTCCAGAAATAGTTAGTAGCTCAATGTCAAAGAAAGTTACCATTCAGTCAGAATCTAGTGATATAGAGAAGTCTGAGAGTGAATTATCTAATCCTTCTCAAGGAATGAACAAGATAGTTGCTGAAAAGAACAATCATAATAAATTCAATAAGATAGACTACAAATAGAAGAAATATGGGGAAGTTACTTGTTATGAATGTAGACGAACAAGTCATATCAGACCTGATTGTCCTCTATTGAAAAAGAAGGAAAAGATTAAAAAACCATTTTAAAGGAACACGAATAATTTCAATCGCTCAAATCACAAGAAATGTCTTAAACCAAATGACACTTGGAGTTCTAGCTATGGAGACTCTTCAGGAAGTAAATATTTTGAATATGAATCATCAGCATAGGAAAATATCAAATTCATGGTTACTAATTATTTCACAAATAAATGTTTTATGAACAAGGCATGCTCTTTCGAGGCTCTAACAAATTTATCCCTTGATAAGAATTACTATTCTAAAGATATTACTTCTAATTAAGATACTTCATCTTCAGATAATAAAGGAATACCTTTATATGAAGAAGTATATAGATTTTCGTAGTTGTTAGAAGAATAAAATTGTAAAATTTCTATGAAATTAGACAAGGAAAATTATAGAGAATAAGTTATTAGAAAATAGATTTCAGACCTCCCCATAGATCTTGAAGATAAGGATGGGATTTTAGAAAAACATTTTAAAGACCTTTAGAAAGTAAATTGTAAAAAGGAAAAAATTGCTGAAGATTTTAAGAGCTATTTTAAAATTAAATGTTTTTTATGAAAAATATAACTCTTTGGAAAGAATTCTTAAAGATAGGAATTTAGTAATCAGACTAAAATATGAAATATATTCCCTTAAGAATCTTCTTGAAAACATTACTTATGGTAAGGAAAATGTCCAACAAGATAATTTTGAAACATTTACCCCATAATATTTCCTACCCTATGTTTATGAACAAGTCTTACAAAACCCAAATCAGTTTCTTCTAAAAAATCATCCCAGTGATAGTATCATTCGTGATGTGAATCAACCTGTTAGGACTAGAAGTTCCTTAAGAAATGAAGTAGAACATCTTGTATTTCATTCCCAATTAAATCCAAAAAGCATTCATGAATCATTAGGTGATGATTATTGGATAAAATCTATGCAATATGAGCTAAAAGAATTCGAAAGGAATAATGTCTTGACCTTGTTCTAAATACCTAAGGAAACTTCTATTATTGGTGTAAAATGGGTAATCAGAAATAAGTGTCATGAAAATGTAAACATAGTAGGAAATAAAGCTATATTCGTGGCTAAAGGCTATAATCAACAAGAAGGAATAGACTATGAAGAAACCTATGCTCCAATATCAATGCATGAATCTATTTTTATTTTACTTTTCTTTGCAATAATCATCAATTTAAAACTTTTTAAAATGGATGTGAAATGTGCTTTCCTTAATGGTTATGTTCAAGAGGAAGTTTTTGTTGAACAACCTCCTGGTTTTTAAGATATAAAACATCCTTATAACGTTTTTATACTTACCAAATCATTGTATGGCCTTAAGAAAGCCCATCGAGCTTGGTTTGATATACTTATATGATTTTTGATTCAAAATAATTATGTTAATGGAAATGTTGATCCAACACTTTTTATAAAGAATGATAATAAATTTTTTTTGATTATTCAATTTATGTTGATGAAATTATATTTTCTTGAAATCAACAATCCATGACTGATTTTTTTACAGATCTAATGAAATCTGAGTTTGAAATGAGTATAATGGGTGAGTTAACATTTATCCTTGGTTCTTTAATTTCTCAAAAACAAGAAGGAATCTATATATCACAACATAAGTATGTTGAAGATCTTCTTAAAAAGTATGGATACGAAAACACTAAGAGTATAGGTACTCTTATTGGTACCTCAAACACTCTTGATCTTGATGAAGCTGGAAAACCAGTAGATCATACAACTTTTATAGGTATGATAGGAAGTTTACATTACTTGACATCTAGTCATCCAGACTTAATGGTTTTAGTATGCTTATGTGCATGATATCAATCCAATCCTAAGGAATATCATTTAAAGGAAGTGAAAATAATTTTGTGCCACTTAAAGGGAACCATGGATTTATGACTCTTTTATACTTCTGGAAATGATTTTATTCTAATTTTTTTTTCGGATGATGACTTTGGTGGATGTAGAATTGATAGAAAGAGTATATCCAGAACTTGTCATTTCTTAAGAGATTCATTAGTATCTTGGTCATGAAAGAAGCAACACTCAGTAGCACTTTCCACTACTGAAGCTGAATATATTGCATCTAAAAGTTGTTGTGCTCATGTGTTGTGGATGCAACACACACTCACAGACTATTGTATGAGTTTTACCAAAAAAAAATTTTGTGTGATAATACTAGTTCCATTACATTAATTAAAAACCCTGAACATCACTCTTCTGAAAAACACATAGATATTAGGAATCAATTTCTTAGGGATCACACACAAAAAGGAGATATCATTTTTCAATTTTTTGAAACACAAGATCAACTTCATGATATATTCACAAAATCCTTAACCTATGATAGATTTGAATACATTAAACAGAAGTTAAGAATGATAAAAATAAGGTAATCTTCCACATTAACATTTTGTTGACTTCAATCTCTTTACAGTAATAAAATATTTTTTATACGGGGAGTTCATTTTATTGTTAGATTAAGGATAATTTTCGTAGTCAGTTTTTTTTAAAATGTTTCATAGTGAAATTTTTTGTATTCAGTATCTCTATTTTTTCGAAATGAATATTTTTTATATTAAAATTTTCATAATGAGAATTTTTGTACTCAAAATATTTTTAAGGAATATTTTTATACTCAAGATTTTCATAATGAGAATTTTCGTAATAAAGTTATTTTTCGTAATCATATTTTTTTAGAATCTAAAGTCCATCAAGTATAATATTCCCGGGTATGAATAATATTCCTGTAAAAGTGAAATGTATGTATCTTTTCCTGAGTTTTCATAATTATGTTTTACATGCTGGTATTTTCTTTTGTGTTTTAAATTTTTCAGATTCTCTTTTCCTTAAATCCGAATTTTTTTATTAAAAAACCTCAAAAGATCGGATTCTATAATGTTTTCATTGAGGCTATCATTTCAACCATCATATATAATAAGAAGATTTCTCAACCATTGGATTGATTTTGGAAGTTCAACTGTCTCTTCAAACACCTATATAAAGGACCCCCGAAGGGTTGTCCCACATCTGATTTCAATCCTTGACGTGCCAGAGCTCTGCCCCTCTTTCAAAAGCCCATTTTGAATCACTCAATTCTTCCATAAATCTGAATGTATGGGGAAGTTACTTCTTAAAAGATGTCAACTAGAAAGCTGATTTTGGAGTGGAAGATTTACAAGGAGAGGTTGGTCCATCCAAATTTATTTTCCAAGTATGATTCCATTATATCCAATAATATTAGGTTAAATGGACGGGAAAGTGTTTGTATTTCAAATCCAAAATCTCAAGATATAGTATATCCAGATCTTCCTATAGAATTTTATGAATATGTGAGTTTCGTAAAAGAATAAGAGAGGAGTATGTTTTCTTTAAAAAGTTATGGACAAAATATGCCCTTTCATACATCAAGGCAGCCAGCTTGGTGGTGTTGACTTATGAAGTGGAAGATGAATTCTGTTCCTATAAATTTTTAGGTGTACATGAATTTTTTTTCAAGGTAAAATCTATGGAGTGTCATTCACTTTCAGATGTCAAGACTCCAAAGATTTTTCATTTTTCTAAAAATAATCGGATTCTATAATTGTGGGTGAATGGTTTTATAGTTTTGAGAAAAGGTGACAAGGACACCTTGAAGAAGAGAAACATGTACATTCTAGATTTTCTGGTGAATCTAATGAAGGTCAACTTGATGATGCATATTCTCATTACAATTGATAATATTAATAATGGGAAATTGAAAGCACATATTATCATGTATCCAGCCTTCCTCTCAAAGTTAATAGTTTGGTACCTTGAGTCTTTCAATATTCCTTGCATTTACAAGCTGAAGAATTGGAAAGTAATTTTAGTAAGTGATGATACATTGAATAGATTGAATATTGGTTTATCTAATGATTCCAGAGGGCTATATGATCTACTATAGGAAGAGGATGAAGTTGTTCCAAAGAATACAAAAGTTTCTGAACCACTGAAGAAAAGAGGAAATAAGTGAAAGTTGACAGAAGTAGTAGAAGAAGAGAAAACCCAAAAGCTAAGGAAGTCCAATATGCACCTCCAAAGACCAATAAGTAGAAATCTTATCTAGATGAGTTTATAGACAGGTGGAGGGAAGACATGATAAATCGGACGGAAGGAGTGCCACAATTTATCTTGGATCCTACAGAAGTTAAGGATTTAAGAGAAAGGAAAACTAATGATCTTGAGAAGAACAAAAAATAGAAGAAGAAAAAGAATAAAATGTATGAAGCTGAGATAGTCCAATCTATTTTGAAGGCGACTGAAATAGCATATGAGAATATTCTGGTAATGAAATACTTCTTGGTAGTGGCCATACCTAAGACACCAGAGAAAAAATTTCTCACTACGGAAAAATCCCATGAAATGATTGTTAAAGAAAATGAATCTGTGGATGAAGTACAAGATAAAGATAGAAGTGGGGACATAGAATACCTCATAAAGAAAGTTGAGGACTATCATGAGAAGAAAAGTTCATCCATGAAATTTTCAATCCGAACCTCTATAGCCAGATCTTTAAAGCTTGCTACTCCTGGGGTAGATGAAAAATCTGAATATGAAGTGAATAAGCCCTCTGAGGAAGAAATTTTTAACTATGATTTCATTCATGCTGAAGATGTTGAAGCAGGAGCTCAGAAAGATGAAGTAGATGAGGATAGAATTTTCATCTGTCTGATGGTGAACAAGAGTCTCTAGATTAGGAAGAAATTCCGAGAACTGAAAATGGAAAACAAGTGGTTGTTGATACATCCACTAAAGCGGCTGTGAAGAAGAGGGATGTTGGTGGAACATCAAATGGGAAGCTTGTTGAGCTAGAGAAAGAGCCATCACCAAGTAATGTTTTGGATTCAAAATCATATTCACTTGGACATGATTTCGTTTTCTAGTCTTTGAAGAAGTTGGTTGACACCATTCTGATACATCCATGAATAGTGTCTAGATGTCAGATGATTCAACACAGCCTGAATCAAAAATCGGATTTAGTGTCCATGATGATAGACAAGTGTTTCAAACATGAGGTAGAAATTAAATCTTTCCTTATCAACTATGATTCCAAAAAAAGTTCCCGCATGAAAATGGTTAGCTGGTCAGAGAATGTAGTTGAATACTTGAGAGAGATTGATGATTTTCAACATGATTTTAAGGAAGATTTTGATAATGAAGATTAGTAGATTTGAGTAAAAGTTAAATCATGAGCAGAATACCTAGATTCAAGAAGTAAAAGATCTGAATGGGATGTTGTATTCTATTGCTCAAAGTTGGAAAAGGGAAAGGGATCTTTGGATCGAGTTCGAAGAGAAGCTAGTTAAACAAGATGAGTTACTGAAGGATCAGGCAGAGGCTTTGATGTATCAGGATGAAAAGATCAAAGCCTTAGAGAAGAAAGAAGAGGATAAGGATCAACTCCTAATGAAAGTTGTAGAAGACCATAAGGAACTGAAAAAGCTGAAAACCATAGTGAAGAAATTGATACCGAAGGAGAAGGAAGGAAAATATATCTAATCTGATCTTTTGTTGTATTATTTCCTTGTACAAATTCTTCCTATCTTAATGAAATCTTTTGGTTGCTTGTTTTCTTGGATGCTTTGTAATATTATTTTAGGTACTATAATTTCATTTCCATTCCTTCAAATTATTTTTTAAAATCACTAAGGCTGTTAAAGTAAAAAAATAATACAACGTAAATAAGAAATATCCCTAAGTAAGGGGGAGTTTATCTAAGGGGGAGATCTTATTACAAATATTTTTATATTAAAGATTATGAAAAATCACATTCTGGAAATCTGGAATACGGTCCTTAGTCTTCCAAAGCCTAAGGGAGAGTTAGTCATATTCATCCTTGCCCGTATTATAAGGGAGATATGTTTTACTTTCAAAGTCTAGAAAAATAATGTCTAAGACATTTTCTTCTTTTTCGTAAGGATGTTTGTGCTTTCCAAAATGGGGGAGATTGTTGATTCAATAAGGTTTTATTTATTCATTTTATATTCCATCATATTTGGGGGAGATTGTAGATTCAATATGGTCTCCTTATGACTTTACCATTAATTGTTGTTTTCAAAATCAAAAACACCTTATCTCAAGGTAAATATCATTTTACCCAGTATTTTTCATTCATAATGAAAATTTCCTTCCCCAAGGAAATTCATCCTTACCATGTTTTTTATTGTTCATTATCTTGACAGAGTATAAAATTTTATTTCATATCAAAAACCTCTAAATCATAAAATACTTAGATAAAACAAATTCTGTTTTTAGGATCCAAATTTTGACCCCGAGTGCTCTGGATTCAGACTCCAAACTTTTCTGAGTTCTGACTTCTAATTCTCACAAACTATGACTCTAAACATTGTATGTTCTAACTCCAAATTCTCATGAACTCTGACTCCAAAATTTTTAAATCTAGTTTCCAAATTTTACTGAAATTTAGACACCAAAAATATGTAGAGTTATGGTTCCAAAATCCATAGGAAACCGAATATAAATATACCTGTATTATAGACACCGAATATGTTTTCAGTTAGACTATGAACTTTTATTTACTTACATTCTAAATATCTATTTTTAGTTATGTAACCATATTTTTGCTTACACTTGTTTTTTGTTATATAACGATTTCGTGCTTTCAGTTACTAACTAACCATTGTTTGAGTGACCTGTTTACAGGTCCCTCTGAAATTCAGGGAACAATATGACCGTTGGAGGAGGGAGTCGACCTTTGGAGATGTTCCTATAAATAAGAGCTCATTTGAAAGATCCCAGGTCTGTACACTTGAGTTCACATTGCCTACATACTGTTGAAGTGATTTCTTGAGAGAATGTCTCTTATAATCTCTTAGGCTTTGTGCAGAAATTTTGATCAACTTGTTCAATATTTTCTTCATGAATATTTTCTTTGTGCAAAGTTATGATTTCCTTGAAATCAGATACTTCTGGTTGTGAACTGTGAAGTGCCGATTTCCTTACAAATCAAGGGCTTCTATGGATAGCAAGACAGATACCGATCTTCAGATTGCGGTCTTAGCATGGTATGGGTAAGACAAACATTCATGAAATAATAAATCAAGGGACCTTTTTTCTAAGGTTGTTGGATACCATTATCTTTCGGTTAAAAGAGTTACTACTTGTTAATTGTAGTCTTTTATGTTTGTTTTCCACTATATTTTTAGTTTTTATGGAATGTATAACTATCTTGTAATTAATTAAACATGTACTATGATTATATAGTATTCGATATTCTTTAAGGTATAATCTTAGTAGTTGTAAACTGTTGTCAGGTTTCATTTCCAGAATCACTTTTCTAGAATCAGGCATGTTATTAGAATTTAGAGGTGTTGTGATTTTTTCTTATAAAAATTTCTTTAAGGTTTTTTTAAAGTATACAATTCAACCCCACTTGTATATTGAGTATCTGAATCATAGTTTGATATTACAATCAGTATCATATCTATCGTACTATCGATCTAACAAAAATAACTATTATATCATCCCTTATGAATTATAATTATTGAAAATAATAGCAATCACCAACCCCATTGGTTAAATATTAATCTTTTATTTCCATTCCATAACCCGGAATAATATAGGTCCCATACTATGAAACCATAAAGGGATTTATAAAACATGCACATCAATATAATTTATGTAGTGGGTAAATGTGAGAATAATAAGAAAACATATCATCCAAACATTATAGAAATTACATTAAAAATAATGAATCATATAGTTTACCACAAAAAATGGGACATACCATCATCAACCTATTCCATCATTATGAGTGGAATCCTCGACTCCATCACACATATAACTACACATCCTTCCTAACATCAATAGTTTGAATTACGACAACAAACATGAATAAAACATTATAGTTGGGTTAATTTTCCAGCCATCCCAGGATCCTATTTTATCTCATAACATGAATTGATTCCCAATTAAAAACACAAGGCATCACGATGAATAAAAAAATCAATAGGACATATAAACCCCTCAAACAAATACATTAACCCATCATTAGAAAACATGCTAACTCAACCCCAAATTATTTCTTTATGGAACGACTAGTTTGATACCACGCAAATTTTACCGATTTATTTACTCATAGGATACAACCATATGTAACCAATGTCCTCATATATAAATAAATAAATAAATATATATATATATATTATTTATACATAATGTCACATTTCATTGAACCTTTAGGAATATTGAGGAATTTATTAATGTGTAAGAAATCCATTCGATTTCTATAAAATAACATGAAAATGTTTCATTAAACATTGGTCTGTTATATTTAACAAAATAACATTTCTATATTCATTAATATTTAGAAAAAAAATAAATAATATCTCTTTTGTTCATTAACCAATTTCACCAAATGTAATATGCTAAAATATACCATAAAAACATGTCGATCCAAATAATGATTATATATAATAAACTATCTAGAAAGACAATACTGAAATCATTATCATAGTGGAAAAACATGTCGTCTCAAAAACCAAAACCAAAGTGCATTTTTTAATTTTATTTAATGTTCATTAAGGTTAATCACAATATCATATATTGACATAAACCATGATAAAATTATGATTTAACATAAAATAATAATAAAAATAAATGAATCCCATTACATAATGTTAGAGTACACTGGTTTTTTCACCAGAACAGATGACTGGGGATTAACCACCCCTAGAAGAAACAATACCAATAAAAAGGAAGTAAATATGTAACCTAACGTATACATGAAACTAATAAACCATTCTAAAACATTTCCGAAAATTGAGAGATTTTTTGTAAAAAGCACCCATGAAAAATAATCTTTATTGGAGAAATAAAAAGAGGAAAAAATAAGGTTCCCTAAACTAAGAATGTTTAGTTCTCCATGATTCATGTTAGAATATAAAATTAAATGATCTACAATCCCCATTTTAGGATGAATGACTCGTAATATCCTCTTTGTTTTTTTAGATATCATGATTTGTTATTTTCTATACACACATATTTTTCATTGTTAAATAATATCAATATTTTTAAACATTTTAAAAACAACATATATATTAATTATACTAGAATTTATTTTAATATAAAAAATAAATAGATATAAAATAAAATACACAATATAGGGAGACTATATTCTCTATGTACAAATTAATGATTTTTTCATTTTCTCACAGTATTTGAACAAATAATGGTAAATATTATAATATAATTATAGAATCATTTTTATTTCATATATTTCACATATTATCATTGAAAAAATCATTATTACCTTCATTTTAGTGTGTGAATGAGTCACATCACATCATGAGGTGGTTGTCTTATGTGAACTTGAGAGACATTATAGTATTCCCACAAAATGAATACCATTAAGGTATGCCCGATATATCAATAAAAAATCAGAATAATATAATAATTATCATATATAAATAATAAATCTATCATTATTCTAAATCTTGAGAAGTGCTAATGGAAAAATAGAATGACATCTGTTCGAAAGGAGAAAGTCCACCGTACCCAAAAACATTGATTTCATAACCCATTCGATGGAAGTAGAGATGGTTGTAGGTCTTGAATAGAAAATAAATAAAATCTAAGTATATTTAATATAATTTGGTTATTATATCATCATCTTATTATATAAATTTATGTACATGAGTGATGAAAAAAATAAAACACTCATTGATGAACCTTACATCTTCTTCGAGTAACCACATTATGTTTGCACAAAAATCCTTTCTAGAATCGATTTATTTAGATAGTAAGGATTATTGGATTATATAGGGGAATATGTATATTATTTTTGAAGTTTGTGGAAGGAAAAAATGTTTTTATATTATGAAGAGAATATGATAAGTGGGTTCTATTTGTATGTGAGATGAGTGGCACAATTGTAATTTTTCAAAGATAGAACTGAACCACTGTTTCTTTTCACGTCACATACATAAAATAATATAAAATTATATATTATATAATATTTCAATTCTAAATATATCAATATAATGGGGGTTTACATGTTTTTGGTCATTTTTGACCCTTATCTATTTTTTGACCCATAGTTGAACCATTTTTACTTTAACCGTGATAATTATATTTTACTATTTTTAATATTAATTTGTGGAAAAAACTGTTTTTACCATATTATATATTATAAATAAATTTGATTCCAAATATAGATTCTATTTTATATAACTCCATTCATTTATAAATAATTATCATTTAAAATTAATCTTCCAGATTAGACGATGAAGCATGTTTTATGATCAAACAAAAAAAAAAACGTTTACAATGTTTTTATATCCAATTTAAAAATGAAATTTATTATAATGGGCTAAATTTTATTAATTAATTTAATAATTAAATAACATTACTTTTATGTAAATTTAAAAAAATAACACATAATATTATAATAACAAGTATGTGATGTATGGGTTTCTATAATTTCCAAACTAAATTTTACACATTAATAACCGTGATAATTATATTTTACTATTTTCAATATTAATTTGTGGAAAAAACTATGTTTAACATATTATATAATAGAAATAAATTTTATTGCAAATATAGATTCTATTTTATATAACTCCATTCAATTATATAAAAAATTATAATTTAAAATTAATCTTGCAAATGAGACGATGAAGCATGTTTTATGAAGAAATAATAAAAACGTTTACAATGTTTTTATATCCAATTTAAAAATTAAATTTTTTATAATGAGAGAAATTTTATTAATTAATTTAATAATTATCTAACATTACTTTGATACCAATTTAAAAAAATATTTTAACTTAGTAAACAATTCTAATGAAAATATAGTTTCAATAAAAATCCATTATTATTCACTATTAATAAAACACTTAATCATCATGGAAAATTATTCAAAATAAGCCCTAAAATAATTTTTATATTCAGATTTACAAAACTAAAATTATTTTTTATTTATTCTTTCAAAAATTGGGAAATATAAACTTTCAATCAAAACCACAGATGGGAAGAAAAAATAGGGTTTTCAAGAAGTATATTTTTTTAAGTATAAGATGACATATATTAACTCTATGTACTCTAATAATAATAGTTATATGAATATAAAATATAATTTATTCATATATACCTTGAAATTTAAATTTACAATATTCTTCAATTGTAATTAGTATTTTAATTAATGTGGAGACATAATATACACATTTAAAAAATGTATTAGAAAAATTCCATTTTAAACCCAAATATAAACGTATAAAAAATACAATATAAGATTGATTCAAAATAAAATATGTGGATTCAATATACCTAATGAATACTTATTTTAATTTTAAAAATAATTAGAAATTTATGTTACTTAATTTATTTAATTGAAATGATAGTGTTACAGAAAAGGTATTTATCCCGATTCACTGAAAAATAACCATGTTCTAAAAAATCAAAAAAAAATTAGAATAAGTAAATTTCAATATTCCATTTTCAAAAATGAAGATATATTTATCAATTAATTCATATAATGTATCTATAAATTACTTATCATATTTTATATTAATAATAACTCATTTTTGTTGAGTAATCAATTTTTTAAGAATAAAAATACATTACCAAATAATTGATTTATTATTTAATAATAAATTATAAATGAATCTATATGATTTAGTATATATATATATATATTTCATAGTAATTTATACAATTTATACCTTCTTATTTAATAGATAATTTATAAGGGTTATATTTAAAATAATACCTTTTCATGGTTCCCAAATGTTTGGTTTTACATGGAATGCAAGCTATTATTGTTTATTGTAACAAAATATAATTTTTCTGTTTCTTATATAATAGGTTATAATCAATATTTCATGTAATAAAATCTAAAATAATTGTGGTGTGTAATGAACAATATCAAAAATAATATATTTAGTTGAAAAAATCACAAAATTATTTGGAGTTAAATTATACCTCCTTAAAATGAATTTCTCCCTAAAAATTAATCTATGACATTAGAGGATTAACATTTTAAAAATAGTTCATAAAAAACAAATTATAAAAATTCTACAAAACAATATTCTTTAAAATGAATAATGGATATCCAATGGCAATCTTGAATAACACATAGTAGTTTTCAAAAACAGAAAATAGGTGGGAAATGAAAATATGGACACAGAAGAGAAAAATAAAACCCAATTAATGATGGAGGTTGATAAAGAACAATGAACACAATATGTTTCATGATTATAAAAACAAAAATAACATAAATAAAAATAAATATTTTTGAATCCTGATATATATATATATATAAATCATTCCACTTTCATTATCCACAATTAACCAGGCCTAGTCATCTTCTTCCATATACAATTCTTCCCTTCATTTGTAAATCGTAGTATCTTCATGATAAAAAATATTCCCATTACTCACATATAAATGCTAATTTTATACATAATTAATCCATTTAGATAATCAATTTTATAAATTCCCATAAATTCTACATTTTAAATATTCAACCATCAATGATAACTTAGGGATTATATTACTCTCATACATATCATTATAAAAAGTTTCATTTGTTACATTGTAATTAAATTTTTTATGTCCTTTTATTTCACACCCAAAATAACTTCTTATCCCACTAAACTATTCAATTCAGACCTTTTTCCAAAATTCTTGACATATTTTGAAATTATATCTTCTTTATTCAATGGTATCAACTACTCAGACAGTCAATGAACTCTATCATTCTCTACATTGGTGAGTCACATAGTTGGTTAAGGTTCACATTTTTAATCATGATTCATGGTAAATACATTGGAATAATCAAAAAATATATCACTCTAGTTATTATCCCAAATGGATCGTCTCTAAAAAATTCATTGTATCATTCATTATTCACATAGTTTATTTTAGTTCCCTCTCCTGAAAAAAACAAAAAAGCATAGTGTGAGAAGAACTATTCATATATGACACCAACAGAATCATGAAAAATAACTTATTGGATTTCTAAATCATGAAACATTATTTTTAATCAATGAAATATTATGTTTATCATAGTTTATTCATAGAAATAATCTTTGTAAATACTTCATAATATTTTCCAAATAATATGTGAATTTATAAAGAATAGCCCCTAGGAGTGTTAAACATATTGTAAAGAAAGAACTGTTTTCATATATTGGGTGATGATTGAGTGTAGTTCAATTACCCCTTATTAGATTTATAACATAGAGGTCGCTCTATGCTATATAGAAACCCAATTTTAGTATATTGAAATGAATTTACTTGAATGAAAACCATATAATTTATCTTTTACTAAAATTTACTAAACATTTTCTATTCTTTAATTATTCATTTGAATTATCCTTATATTCATCTATAAAAATGTCTTTTGAAATATACCTAGGGATGTCATTAAATTTTTACCATCCTAGTTTCTGATGGTCAACAAAACCTTTTATCTGATACAATCTATAGGGAACCAGGATTACCAGACATGGATATTATATCTTTTTACAATAATATTTATTTATTTACAAAAAACCTTCTTGGGTAACATATTATTTTTTCCAATTGGAATCTTATAACATAATCATAAAATATGGTGGATGTTTTCTAATGTTTCTCACAAACATGTAACTATTTAGTAATTTTATATACATTCCTTAAATAAAATCATTCTTCATAACATGAGAAATGAAATATAAGAATGGGTGACCACATATTATTAGTAATGGTAAACATAAGAGATATTAATCTATGATCATATGAAAGAATAATATAATCATAATGGTATGCGATAATGTAAATAACTTTTAAATTTCATACCCAACCCAACAATGTTCATAAACATGAGTCACAAAATAATGATTAGATATTAAAAAACATGAATCATAAGGGAATCATAGAACATGATCCATAAGAAAACTACGTCGACATAATACATAAATATGTGGCATACACATTTTGAAAAATATTTTTTTCTTAGGGAGACCCACAGATAACTCTTTAATATGTTTGGATTGGGATAACTAACCATGTACCTACATTGATTTTTGTTGAAAAAAACATGTACCAAATTTTAAAATTTTTTTATATCCAAACGTGTTCCCCCATTTTTTGAATTGCGAAAACCACATGTGTACCATCAGATCTCATTGTACATTTATCATTACAAAATTCATTAGAAGATTATATTGGTCCTACATGTCACATAACTAAAAAAATATATATTTGTTCCAAAATTTTATAAACAAATCATTATATCATAAACCATGAATTGTGATGGGTGTAATAAAAAATTAATTATATAATAACCTGTGGACAATAAATAGGTTTAATAATCCTTTCATCATTTCATAACACATGGAAAAGTTAGTGTGTGTCATAAGAATTTTTTCATTGGTATAACCTATAAAAGGGAAATGGGTTTCAAAAACAACTTCTCATGATAAAAAATTTATATAAATAATTATAATTCAGTCCATTATTCAAATCCAAACAATAGAATAAGTTAAATCAAAGGATTTCTTCTTATATGGAAAATTATTTCGAATGATAAATGACTTAAAACATTTCATTATGAAGAAATCATGTCATTGAATATAAAATTCTAATATAAAAATTTTCAAAAATAAGTTTCTTTGAAAATAACTTCTAATACTTATATTTTATGCTTAAAAAATCATTGAAAACATTTCATGGGGAAAATTTACTTTTTTCATTATAAAATTCTTCTTAAAATATAAATCACATTAAAAATCCCTTTATCTCTGTAATAATTTATTTAAATTATTTAAATTTCCCAAATATTGAAGGAAAATATTCTATAAATATAATATTTTTAACATATAAAGTAATCATGAAATAATTGAGTGGTATGATCGTGGGAAATATTGTTGTTATTGTCAATGTTAAAAATAAATATTCTATTCAAATTTTCTATTAAAACTAATGAAAATTGTTTAGAAAACTAAATAAAGATATAATTTATACAAATTATTAAAATAAAACCTATTTAAAAAATTATTCAATAAATTCATTTAAAAAATGTTAAAAACATGTTCATATAACATATTTTTGGACGAAAAAGGGTTTTTGATTAAAGAGATGATTTTTCCTTAAAAATATTATTTTCATTACTCTTGAGTATATAATGTGAAGAAAATGAATGTAAAATATGTGTTATCATGGAATAACTAGAAGATATGGAATGATATGACTGTTCTTTTAGATTTATCATAATATTAATATATCTAAAACATAATAATATAGTCACTTGATAAACGATGATGTTGTAATGTAAAAACATTCCCCACTTTGGTAACATTGAATCTTAAGACCCATGAACGAATAAAATTTAATGTAACTAAAAATATAGTAGGGAGAAATATATGCATGATATTAATGGTTAAAGGGACTTTATATACACAAATTTGAATAATAGAGGTGCAGAACATAACATACATCTCAATGAAGTTAAATTGAGACAAAAATACTACAATACTTCTGTAAATTTTGAAATGTAATCCTCATGAAAGAGGTATTCTTATATGGATACATAGGTACAAATAATTCTCTATATAATAATAATAATAAAATAAATCCATATTTGTTAAATACATCACCAAACAAAAATATGTGGTGAATGTGACAAAAATCTAACCGAAATGTTTTTCTAATGAGAAAAAATTTATTGAAAGTCTTGATATCATTCCTAAACATAAAAACCTGGTGTATAATAAATATATGTTTATTATAAATGAATTAAGAATATATATATATATATATATATATCATAACATATATTATTTAAATATATTATTTTATTACCCGTTTTCAAACAAATCTATATTAATATCATGTTTTAAATGTTAACTACATTGTTATATATATATATATATATTGTTTTTTAATTTTTTTTACCCTATTAAATTAAACATGGTTACATAATATATATAATTATAACAATGATATAATTATCATATATAGTCATTATATATGTATATTGAGTAATTAATAAAATATAGAGATATGAAATGAAATATGTTGTATATGGAGATGATAGGCCGTAATTATGCATGTATATTGTTTCATTCTACCATAAGTATTGAAATAAATATTGTTAACTAATATTATATAATTTAATAATCATTTAAATGTAATATATATATCATGTAACACCCCAAGATTTTATGAGATATATTCTTTTTATTTTCTTTCATATCTTCTGTTTTACGCTAAACCAAGATTATCTTGCGTTATACGCAACACCATATTAGCTTGCAGTGTACGTAACACTATTCTTGGATCGTGTTACACACAATTTCATGTTTGTTTGATTGTAGTTATTCTACGAAACATTGAGTATGTTTATATATATATATATATATTTAATGTATAAATGAAATATGGTTGTATTTTTTTATACGCAACAACAAAAGTGTCTTGCACTACACACAACCCTGACTTGGCTTACATTACATGCAATCACGACCTTCCCCGATAGCGTGTGTTGTACGCAATACCGGGTTTCACAAAACAATGATATATTGTTATAATATTATTATGAACTAGCCGTTATGAATACTATTGATTACATTTTTAATTTTATGATATTATAATTCATCTTACACATTTTATAGAACATGGCATGAGAACAAAATAAATATTTCGAGTGAAATAAGTATTTTTGCCGCCTTTTGATAGCACACCCATTTTAAATATAAATTATTACAAGTTTATAAGATAAATTTTACAATATAAACTTATTCTTTTGAATCGAGATATAAAAATTTACATTGGATAAAGTTTTGATATTTTTCTGATAACTTTCATATTTTAATAAATAGTAAAAACAGGCTATATTTTAATTAAAAACAACTTTTTTGATCGTAATGATTTATATGGTTAAATTATAATATTTAATAGTTTTAATGTATAAAATAATATATTTTTACCATTTAATATAATATATGTCATTATCATTGATTTTACATTGAATTCATAGGTAAAATCATTTCAATCTTTTGCAATGTTTTAACTTTTAAAACTTGTTTTCTTAAGAATAGGATTAATTTTAATTTAATTTCTACAACGTCTATGTGTAGAATTTTGAAAAATGGATTCCATATTTGGAATCATTGGGTCCAAATTATATTAATAGACTACTTTTTATTTTTGGGCATTATGAATAGTAACTAAGGTAAATTTTATTACCATAGTAAAAGGTAAATCGGGTAATTAAGGGTAAATATAATATTATAAAATTACCCTAACACTTGCATTTATAAAATTGGATGATTATATTTAGTCCTAAGTCATATTTGGTTCGAAATGGTATCCACTAGAACCCACTTGGAGGTGATTAAGACCTTTAGTTTATTTTATTTAAAGGGAAGTGAAATATGTCTTACTCAAACTTTAATAGTTAAAGTATTTTTAATATAGGTTTATACAGAATAAAAATTCGGTTATAAATACTAATTTTAAAGATAAAATGGTTTTGTTTACCATGGTATTTTATTTATAATTTTTAAGATATATTTAATCACTTTATAGCTTATACATTAATGATGCAGAAATTATTTATTTTGTGATAAATAAGTAATATAGTTTTTATTGAAATCTTAATACCCATTAAAAGGCTCAAAAACCTGACCAAACATAATTGGTAGTATATATATATATACCATAATCATCCAATGACAGAATATATGACCTTTTGAGTCTTATAAAAGTGATTATGACACTTATATTATTTTATATTATATGATGTCAAAGTTCTCACCTTCATAATTTAATAAATATAAAATTATAAAATTTGGGTATTTTAGAAGATAAATTTGACTAAATGTATTCTTATGAAATATTTAAGATTTATCTTTATCCTAGTATTTTATTTTTAATATTTATGCAAAAATATGTATATTTAATAATTATACAAAAATGTTGTAGTAATTATTTTATTAAGAGAAATATCAAATAAATGGTTTTACAAATAGTAAAATAAATATAATATGAACTATTTAATGTGATACAATAATTTTATATATTTATATGAAATGTTAGGAACCTATTAAATATTATAGTTAGAATATATCCTCTGTGTGGATTTTATTTAAATTCAAATAATTGAATAGTGTCAAAATTGACACTATTGTTATTTTATTAAAATAACATATTATTAAATTATTAAAAAATTCAAAAATATTTAAAAATTATAAATTGAAATTTATAAAGTCAGAAATTTCATAAATTATCAAATTATGTATATTTCACAGAACATAAGTAATTATTTATAATAATTTTAAATTTAGAATCTTATTACGACAAATGAAATTTAATAGATTAAATAAGGATAAATCAAGTTGAAAATGTTTAAAATAAATTCCCAACATGTCTAAATTTTATTGTTGATTAGCTTAAAACCATATCTCATCTAATATTAGAATATGGGTCATTTTTATAGGTTTTTATGTGGTGTTAGATTTATTATAAATTAATATTTTTTAGATTTCCAAAGGTGCCCCTCTCCTCCCTTATAAAAGGGAACATCCTCATTATCATCTTTACACAACATTGAGCCTTCAAGCATGGCAAAACCCTGCCCATTTCCCTTCTAAACTTCCATATAAATATTCTAGTGGTATTGGTCTTCTTAAAAGACCAATTTTAGTGCCCTAAGTGGAGGTTTCAAAGAGGCATGTTGAAGAAGAGGTAATATCTGTTACCGATTCTTCAAAATTTATTTCTTCTAATACTTATTCTTATTTAGTTGTTTCAATTTGAATTAATAACATCAGTATCACTCATATACTATTATGTTATTATAAATATGAAACAACCCTATTTCACCTTCTATCCATCCTACGGAAAATGAAATCACCGCGCGTGCGTACGCACAGAATATCGTCTCCATGCCATGGTGTAATCTATTTCCGACCACCACCTTACTAGGATGGGTATAGTGGTGTAAATAAATAAATATATATGATTATTGTAAAGTTATATTTATTTTAAATATTATACTCACACTTCAATACAATTCCACGATCATGGGAATGATATCATCGCTCGTGCGTACGTACGGACTACCGTCTCTACGATGTGATGCGATTCATTCTCAATGATTAACCATTCATGAATGATTATAAAGTATATATAATAAGTAATCATGATATATATGACATAATAATGATACTGGATATATGTTTATATATATGTATGTCATCTACTTAATTCCATTCAATTCAATAAGGAAACAAAAACAACGTTCATGCGTACGTACGGCCTACTGTCTCCATGAACGGTGTATTTCTTTCGATTTATCGATCTATTATATATATGTATATTTTGAATATATACTATATATAAATCATGTTTTACATTATCCATGTAAGTAATCACGATCTAAGTAATCATATGAATAATTACAATTTAAAACACGAACGACAAATGAAACAATTTTACACAAAACACTACTTTAACATGAATTTAAAAAAGAATGGTTAATTTAAAGTCATATGTGAACCATATATGATGTCATAACAATGAATATGATTTCTAATAATTAAATGACATTATTTAAATCATTATACATGAGTTTCGGATACATATGAATCATATCATACATAAGGCAAGGGATAACTATTCTAATCTCATTCTTATACGAGATTGTTCATTCGTACGTATTTACTGGGGTTATTGTTATCATCCATGTCCACGTTTCCTAAAAATGGTTTAATGTATGTTTAAAGTCCTTTTAACCATTTTTTAGTTTTACTACATGGTATGTAAGGAATCTATCTTTTTTTACCATACGAGGTACTTCTTGACTTTTTCGACAAAATTACGAGGAGAATGTTATTTTTAACTTATACGGCGTGAACAGATTTTTTCGGTTTCATAAGGCCTCATTTTCATGACGCTTCCTATACAAGATTAGATGATTATTTTAACCAAAACCCTTTTCTTTTTACATTTCATGGAATTTTGAAAAAAGAAAATGACTTTGAAAAGAAAGGATATTTTTCTCAAGAATTTATTTCAAGTGTTTTATCAAAACCATTTTCAGTCTAAGATGAAATTATTACATATGTGTATGTTTCAAGTATAATTCCTCTATGATTTAAATGGTTTCACTTTTCCTATAATGAAATGATATCCATTTTTTATGGATTATGTTATAATGGGATGATGTTTATGAAAACCATTTTATATTTTGGGTAATGATGAATGATTAATGTTCATGTTGCGGCACAAGTAAGAATGATTTCATTATGAGATGGGTGGGACTTATATATCCCTCCAATTCATTATGTAATGATTTATATCTCATGAGATAGAGATGGTTGGAATGGAAAGTTAAACCGGTCCAGCAATACAGGACTGGAACGAGGAGTGAACACAATTAAGAAAGGGACTTTGTCTACTAAGATGGTCTTGGCAGTAATGCGTTGTCTACAATAAAAATAATAACATGTGCTTATAGGTTTTCCACAATTACATGTTTTATTCCCATGCTATTGTATCAAGATTTATGTTCCATTATGATACATTCCTTACGTACTACCATGATTTATAATCTTTTCTCAAGATTTTGATGTATAAACATAATGTTCATGTTTTCAAGTTCAATGGTATATGGTTTGTTTTATTTTCTCCATGCTTATCCGTACTGAGATTTTGAGCTCACCATTTATATTTTTTCTTTTCCCCAGGATTTCAAGAAAGGTTTTATGTGAGAAAACAAATTGGGATGATCTTTATGGGAGTTTTTGAAGATCTTTCACCAAGATTAGAATATTATATTCCGAGTTTCCAAAGACACTAAACTATTACGATCCTTGAGTTTTGGTTTTTTTTATGAATTATGAATTCTGAAAAAGTAATGTATTGTCCATGTATGTCAAGCTTTGGGTCTCTACAGTTGGTATCAGAGGAATGGTTTAGTTAACCTTTGGAAACTAGGATGCGACAACTTTAGTGAAATCCCTAGAGATATTTCTATGGTATGTCTAGAGATGTCTCTAATGTTGATTATAAGTAGAGGTTATATTCCTAGAATTATGGTAATTATATTATAATTATGCCTAGATGTTAGATATTGAAGCTACTCCCCCTTGATTATGATTTTTTACTCTCACACTATTCTTTTTGGGTTTTAGAAAATGTTTTGAAACAGGAAGATTCACGATAATGTAGGATATGCTGGACAAAGGAATGATATTATTCATGAGAATCCAATTGAAATTGGATCTGAAAGTCCACATATCGTTATTATGACTAATCAAAAATCTCATAATATGATCAATAATATCAACTTTGGTATGCTTCCCGACTCAGCTAATAAGAGAAAGACAGAGATTCCTGATGATCATAGAGGAAAGATAGTTCCCTCATGTACATAATGTGGGAAGAGGAATCAGGTAGAATGAATCAAAGGAACTGGAATATGGTTTGGGTGTGGAAAAGAAGGACACAAATCTAGTATGTGGAAAGGAAATGGTTCAGTTAACAGCATGGAGTAGGATAATGGTATTGCTAGGACATCAACAATGATTAGATCTTTTAAATGTGGAATTTATGAGCATTATGCAAACAAATTCCTTAATAGAAAATCTCATGAAGATAATCAGCATGGTCATATGGGTAGTATTTATTTGGATGATGATGAATATACTACAAATGATGTATGAGATGAAAGAAGTGTTGATGCTTGGTCAATGGTTTAAGAAGGTAGTGGAATGATTTATGTTTATCAAGAGTTATGTTGTATAGGTAATGGTACTATGGAAGAAAGACACATCTAAATATTGTTACACTATTGTTTTTCCTAAATTGTTTAGATAGTATATGTTGAATGGTACCGGTAATCATGAAATGTTATGTCGATATTTCTGGAAATAAGGTTATGCGCACATAATGAATAGATAAGGAGAAAATAATATGTTTGATAGTATTCATGAGCTCATGATTGATATATGGACTAAGTTATATCATGGTTTGAGTATATAGAATTTTTGGGATTTTGATATGTGGAAATATTTAACTTTTGAAAGAACTCATGTTTTCAATATGGTTCTATGGTAATTCATGTTTCAAAAGAATATAGGATTAAGGTATTCACATGTTTGGAATGTGACCAACAAGATATATCTTATGATATATGGGGGATAAATGATAGCATTCCCATGCTCGGTAGATGAAATTTCTAGTAATTGTTTTCTTTATACTATGAGCTTGGACATAAGTATTTTGGATAAGCCAAAAGATTGGAATGGATTATGTTGGACATAAATTAGTATTGTCTAAGTCTAGAACATTTTTTCAATATTATTGATGGGTTTTTATAATAATGTATTTTTAGAAAAAATAATAACCTATAGGATGGGAGACAACCTGTTGCGTCGGACTAGGTGGCGAGAATCGAACCCACAACCGAAGTGTGACCGGCCTTTATGACCTACTACTTGCCTACAAGATGTCCCTGGTTAGTAGAAAATTTTATTTTATTAGGCGATATGACAGATGAAGTATAAGTCCATTTTTGGAACGATATAAGATATATGGACATATGTATATAACTATTTCTAACATTTTGTTTGAGACAGATGGAATGACCAATCATTCTATCACATGATCTGTTAATACTTCACGAATGAAAAATTCAACTTCATTTCTTTAAGAGAAGAAGTGGAAATTGTTCAAGGCACGAACACCAGTGAGATTATATAGAAATAAAGAAAGTATTTATTCTAATTAAAATTATTCATCTTTAGGGAAATGATCTTGAAAACCGAAAATGTTGTCGTAGTGCCCTTATATCTGATGAATCAGATGCTACCTTAGATCATCAAAAAATTTATGGCATTGTGATTATTGTCTTTTTCATAGCCATGATCTCTACCACTCTCCATCAGAACTTTATGGTTATATTTCTCTTCCACATATAAATTTTCACCTCTATTATCCTATGTGTAAACCCAGTGATTAGTTAATTTGGGTAACCGTTACGTTTCATAGTTTAGTTTTCAAATAAAAGTTTAGGTATTCTTTTTTATGATGTGGGTTTCTATAAAAGAAACTCTCATGTAATAAACACTTTATAACCCCGACGAATTTCGAGGGAGAAAATCATTTTAAGGGGGGTAGAATGTAACACACCGAGATTTTATGAGATATATTATTTTTAATTTCTTACATATCTTCTGTTGTACGCTACACCAATATTATCATGTGTTATACGCAACACCATATTAGTTTGCAGTATAGGCAACACTATTCTTGGATCGTGATACACACAATTTCAAGTTTGTTTGATAGTAGTTATTCTACGCAACATTGAGTATGTATATATATATATATATATTCAATGTATAAATGAAATATGGTTGGATTTTGTTATACGCAACAACAATGGAGTCTTGCACTACACACAACCCTGATATGGCTTGCATTACACGCAATCGCGACCTTCCTCGATAGCGTGTGTTGTACGCAATACCAGGTTTCACTAAACAGTGATATATTATTATAATATTTTTATGAACTAGACATTATGAATAGTATTAACTAAATTTTGAATTTTATGACATTATAATTCATCTTACACATTTTTTAGAACATGGTATGAGAACAAAATAATTTTTTCGGGTGAAATAAGTATTTTTGCCGCCTTTTGATGGTGCAACCATTTTAAATATAATTTTTGAAAAGTTTATAATTTTAATTTTACAAAATAAAATTCTTATTTTGAATCAGGATATAAAAATTTACACTAGATAAAGGTTTGATATTTTTCTGATAACTTTCATATTTTAATGAATAGTAAAAACATGCTATATTTAAATTAAAAACAACATTTTTCATCATAAAAATTTATATGTTTAAATTATAATATTTAATAGTTTTAAAGTATAAAAGAATTTATTTTTACCATTTAATATAATGTATGTCAGTATCATTGATTTTATATTGAATTCATAGGTAAAATCATTTCAATCTTTTGCAATGTTTTAACTTTTAAAACATGTTTTCTTATCAAGGGGATTAATTTTAATTTAATTTATCAAACTTATGTGTATTGAATTTGGAAAAATGGATTACATATAAGTAATCATTGGGTCTAAATTATATTAATATACATATTTTTATTTTTAGGCATTATGAATAGTAACCGCGGTAAATTTTATTTTCCATAATAAAAGGTAAATCGGGTAATTAAGGGTCAATATAATATTATGAAATTACCCTAACACTTATATTAATACAATTGGATGATTATATTTCATCCTAAGTCATATTTGGGTTCGAAATGGAATCCATTAGAACCCACTTGGAGGTGATTAAGGCCTTTAGTTTATTTTATTTATAGGAAAATGAAATATGTCTCACTCAAACTTTAATAATAAAAGTATTTTTAATATAAGTTTATACAGAATATAAATTCAGTTATAAATACTCATTTTAATGATAAAATGTTTTTTATTTATCATGGTAATTTATTTATAATTTTTAAGAGATATTTAATTACTTTAATAGATTATTCATTAATAATGCAGAAATTATTTATTTAGTGAAAAATAAGTAATATAGTTTTTATTGAAATAATAATACCCATTAAAAGGCTCAAAAACATGACCAAAACATATTGGTAGTGTATATATATACCATTATCATACAATTACAGAATATATGACCGTTTAAAGTGTTATAAAAGTGATTATGACACTGATATTATTTTATTTTATATGATGTCAAAGTTGTCACTTTCATAATTTAATAAATATAAAATTTGAAAATTTGGGTGTTTAAGAAGATAAATCATACTAAATGTATTCTTATGAAATATGTAAGATTTATATTCATTATTGTATTTTATTTTTAACTTTTATGCAACATATAAGTATATTAAATAATTATAAAAAAATGTTGTAGTGATTACTTTATTAAGAGAAATATCAAATAAATGGTATTACAAATAGTAAAACAAATATTATATGAACTATTTAATTTTGTCCACTAGTTTTATAGATTAATATGAAATGTTATTAACCTATTAAATATTTTATTTCGAATATATCCTCTGTGTGGATTTTATTTAAATTCAAATAATTTAATAGTGTCAAAATTGACACTATTGTTATTTTATAAAAATAACATATTACTAAATTGATTAAAAATCAAAAAAATATTTAAAAATTGTAATTGAAATTTATATAGTAAAAAATGTCATAAATTATCTTATTATGGATAATTCAAATAACATAAGTAATTATTGATAACAATTTAAAATTTAGAATCTTATTACCACAAATAAAATTTAATAGATTAAATAAGGATAAATCAAGTTGATAATGTTTAAAATAAATTCCCTATACGTATAAAATTTATTTTTTGATGAGATTACAACCTTATATCATCTAATATTCTAATATGAGTCATTTTTTGAGGTTTATAAGTGGGGTTAGATTTATTATAAATTAATATTTTTAAGATTCCCAAAGGTGCCCCTCTCCTCCCTTATAAAAGGGCACCTCCTCCCTCTCATCTTTACACAACTTTGACCCTTAATACTCAACAAAACCCTGACCATTTCCCTTATCAACATCCCTAGAAGTATTCTAGAGTTCATTTTCTTCTTCAATGACCAATTTTAGTTTCCTAAGTGGAGGTTTCAAAGAGGCGTGTCAAAGAAGAGGTCATATCTGTTACCGATTCGGTCAAATTTATTTCTTCTTCTACTTTTTCTTCTTTAGTTGTTTCATTATGAAGTAATAACATAAGTATCACTAATATACTGGTATATTATTATAAATATTAAGCAACCCTATTTCTCCATCAATCCATCCTATGGAAAATGAAATCACCGCGCGTGCGTAAGTATGGAATACCATCTCCACGCCGTGGTGTAATCTATTTTCGACCACCAGCTTACTAGGATTCATATAATTTTGTAAATAAATAACTATATATTATTATTGTAAAGTGATATTGATTCTGAAATATTATTCATACACTTCAATACAATTCCATGATCATGGGAATGATATCATCGCTTGTGCGTACGTACGAACTACCGTCTCCATGACGCGACGAGATTCATTCTCAATGATTAAACATTCATGAATGATTATAAAGTATATATAATAAGTAATAATGAAATATATTAAATAATAATGATACTTGTATTATGTACATATATATCTATTTCATCTACTTAATTCCATTCAATTCAATAAGGAAACGAAAACAGCGTTCTTGCGTACGTACGGCCTACCGTCTCCATGAACGGTGTATTTCTTTCTATTTATCGATCTATTATATATATATATATATTCTAAATATATATTATATATAAATCATGTTTTACAATATGGATGTAACTAATCATGATCTATGTAATCATATGAGTAATTACAAGTTAAAACACAAATGATAAATGAAACGATTTTACCCAAAACGCTACTTTAACATGAATTTACAAAAGAACGGGTAATTTAAAGTCATAAGTGAACCATATAAGATATCATAACAATGAATATGATTCTGTAATAAGTCAATGACTTTATATAAATCATTATACAAGAGGTTCAGATACATATGAAGCATATCAGAAAATAAGGTAAGGGATAACTATTCCAATCACATTCTTATCCGAGATTGTTTATTCGTCTGTATTTACTGGGGTTATTGTTATCATCCATGTCCATGTTTCCTAAAAATGGTTTCATGTATGTTTAAAGTCCTTTTTAACCATTTTTTAGTTTTACTACATAGTATTTAAGGAATCTTTTTGTTACCATACGAGGTAGTTTGTGACTTTTTCGACAAAAGTATGAGGAGAATGTTATTTTTAACTTATACGGCATGAACGGATTTTTACGGTTTCATAACACCTCATTTTCATGAAGCTTATTATACATGATTGCATGATTATTTTAAACAAAACCCTTTTCTTTTAACAATTCATGGCATTTTGAGAAAAGAAAATGATTTTGAAAAGAAAGGATATTTTCTTCAAGAATTCATTTCAAGTGTTTTATCAAAACCATTTTCAGTCTAAGATAAATTTTTTACATATGTGTATGTTTCAAGTATAATTTCTATATGATTTACATGGTTTAACTTTTCCTATAAAGAAATGATATCCATTTTTTGTATGGATTATGTTATAATGTGATGATTTTTATGAAGCCCATTTTATACTTTGGGTAATGAGGAATGATTAATGTTCATGTTGTGGCACAAGTAAGAATGATTTAATTATGAGATGGGTGTGACCTATATCTCCCTCCAATGCATTAGGTAAAGATTTATATCTCATGAGATATACATGGTTGGAACGGAAAGTTAAACCGGTTCAGTAATACAGGACTGGAACGAGGAGTGAACACGATTAAGAAAGGGACTTTGTCTTCTAAGATGGACTTGGCAGAAATGCCTTGTCTACTATAAAAATAATAACATGTTCTTAATGGTTTTCTACATTTACATGTTTTATTCCTATGCTATTGTATCAAGATTTATGTTCCATTATGATACATGCCTTACGTAATTACATGATTTATGTCTTTAATCAAGATTTTGATGTATAAACATTATGTTCATGTTTTTATGTTCAATGGTATATGGTTTATTTTATTTTCTCCATGCTTATCCTTACTGAGACTTTGATCTCACCATTTGTATTTTTTCTTTTCCCCAGGATTTCAAGAAAGGTTTTAGGTAAGAAAACAAAATGGGAAGATCTTTATGGGAGTTGTTGAAGATATTTCACTAAGATTAGAATATTATATTCCTAGTTTCAAAAGACACTAAACTATTACAATCCTTGAGTTTTGGTTTTTGTTATGAATTATTTATTCTGAAAATGTAATGTATTGTCCATGTACGTCAAGCTTTGGGTCTCTATAGTTTGTATCAGATGAATGGTTTAGTTAACCTTTGGAAACTAGGATGCGACAACTTTAGTGAAATCCCTAGAGATATTTCTATGGTATGTCTAGGGAAGTCTCTAAGGTTAATTATAAGTAGAGGTTATATTTCCAGAATTACAGTAATGATATTATAATTAAGCCTAGATTTTATATATTAAAGGTACTCCCCCATGATTATGATTTTTTCCTCTCACACTATTCATTTTGGATTTTATAAAATGTTTGGAAACAGGAAGATTCACGATAATGGAGGATATGATGGACAAAGGAATGATATTATTCTTGAGAAACCAAATGAAATTTGATCTAGAAGTCCACATATCATTATTATGACTAATCAGAAATCTCATAATATGATCAATAATCTCAACTTTGGTATGTTTCCTGACTCAGCTAATAATAGAAAGATGGAGTTTCATGATGATCATAGAGGAAAGAATGTTCCCTCATGTACATCATGTGGGAAGAGGCATCAGGGAGAATTAATCAATGGAACTGGAATATGATTTGGGTGTGGAAAAGAAGGACACAAATCTAGAATGTGAAAAGGAAATGGTTCAGTTAACAGCATGGAGAAGGATAATGGTATTGCTATGAAATCAACAATGATTAGATATTTTAAATTTGGAATGTATGTGAATTATTCAAACCAATTCCTTAATGGAAAATCTCATTATGATAATCAACATGGTCATATGGGTAGTATTTATGTGAATGATGATCAAGAGACTACAAATGATATATGAGATGAAAGAAGTGTTGAAGCTTGGTCAATGGTTTAAGAAGGTAGTTGAATTATTTATGTTTATCAAGAGTTATGTTGTATAGGTAATGGTACTATGGAATAAGGACACATCTAAACATTGTTACACTACTGTTTTTCCTAAATTATTTTGATAGTATATGTTGAATGGTACCGGTAATCATGAAATGTTATGAAGATATTTTTGGAAAGAAGGTGATATCCGCATAATGAATGTATAAGGAGAATATAATATCTTTGATAGTATTCATGACCTCATGATTTATATATGAAATAAGTTATATCATGGTTTGAGTATATAGAATTTTTGGAATTTTGGTATGTGGAAAGATTTAACTTTTAAAAGCACTCATGTTTTCACTAAGGTTCTATGGTAATTAATATTTCAAAAGAATATAGGATTAAGGTATTTACATATTTGGAATGTGGCCAAAAAGATATATCTTATGATATATGGGAGATAAATGATAGCATTCCCATGCTCGGTAGATGAAATTTCTAGTAATTGTTTTCTTGATACTATGAGCTTGGACATAAGTATTTTGGACAAGACAAAAGATTGGAATGGATTATGTTGAACATAAATTAGTATTGTCTAAGGATAAAACGTTTTTTCAATATTATTTATGGGTTTTTACAATAATGTATTTTTAGAAAAAATGTCAACCAATAGGATGGGCGACAACCCGTCGCGTCGGACTAGTTTGCGAGAATCGAACCCACAACCGAAGTGCGACCGGCCTTTATTACCTACCACTTGCCTACAAGATGTCCCTGGTTAGTAGAAACTTTTATTTTATTAAGCGATATGACAGATGAAGTATAAGTCCATTTTTGGAATGATATACGATAGATGGACTTATGTATATGACTATTGCTAACCTTTTGTTTGAGACAAATGGAATGACCCATCATTCTATCACATGATCTGTTAACACTTCATGAATAACAAATTCAACATCATTTCTTTAAGAGATGAAGTGTAAATTGATCAAGGCACGAACCCCAGTGAGATTATATAGAAATAATGTAAGTATTTATTCTAATTAAAATTTTCATCTTTAGTGAAATGATCTTGAAAACCAAAAATATTGTCGTAGTGCCCTTATGTTTGATGAATCAGATGCTATCTTAGATCATCACAAATTTATGGCTTTGTGATTGTTGTCTTTTTCATATCCATTTTCACTACCAGTCTCCATCAGAACATGATGGTTATATTTCTCTTCCATATCTATATTTTTACCTCTTCTATCCTTCGTAGAAACCCATTGATTAGTTAATTTGTTTAACAGTTATGTTTCATACTTTAGTTTTTATATAAAAACTTTTGGTATTCCTTTTTACGATGTGGGTTTCTATAAAAGAAACTCTCATGTAATAAACCATTTATAACCCCGAAGAATTTAGAGGGAGAAATTTATTTTAATGGGGGTAGAATGTAACACACCAAGATTTTATGAGATATATTATTTTTTAATTTATTTCATATCTTCTGTTGTATGCTCCACCAAGATTATCTTACACTATACACAACTCCATATTAGCTTGCAGTATATGCAACACTATTCTTGGATCGTGTTACACACAATTTCATGTTTGTTTGATAGTATTTATTCTATGCAACATTGAATATGTATATATATATATATTCAATGTATAAATGAAATATGGTTGGATTTTGTAATACGCAACAACAAATAAGTCTTGCATTACACACAACCCTGACTTGGCTTACATTATACGCAATCGCGACCTTCCTCGATAGCGTGTGTTGTACGCAATACCAGGTTTCACTAAACAATGATATATTATTATAATATTTTTATGAAATAGCCATTATAAATAGTATTAACTAAATTTTTAATATTATGACATTATAATTCATCTTTAACATTTTATAGAACATGGTATGAGAACAAAATAAATTTTTCTGGTGAAATAAGTATTTTTTCCACCCTTTGATGGCGCATCCATTTTAAATATAACTTTTTAAAAGTTTATAAGTTAAATTTTACAAAATAAACTTCTTATTTTGAATCAGGATATTAAAATTTACCCTGGATAAAGGTTTGATATCTTTCTTATAAATTTCATATTTTAATGAACAGTAAAAACCCACTATATTTTAATTACAGACAACATTTTTCATCGTAATAATTTATATGGTTAAATTATAATATTTAATTGTATTAAAGTATAAAATAATATATTTTTACCATTTAATATAATGTATGTCATTATCATTTCTTTTACATTGAATTCATAGGTAAAATCATTTCAATCTTTTGCAATGTTTTAACTTTTAAAACTTGTTTTCTTATCTAAGGGATTAATTTTAATTTAATTTATGAAACTTCTGTGTATTGAATTTAGAAAAATTGATTTCATATTTGTAATCATTGGGTCTAAATTATATTAATATACATCTCTCTATTTTTAGGGATTATGAATAGTAACCACGGTAAAATTTATTTTCCATAGTAAAAGGTAAATCAGGTAATTAAGGGTCAATATAATATTATGAAATTACCATAACACTTGTCTTAATACAATTGGATGATTATATTTAGTCCTAAGTTATATTTTGGTTCAAAATGGAATCCATTAGAACCCACTTGAAGGTGATTAAGGCCTTTAGATTATTTTTTTAAAGGAAAATCAAATATGTCTCACTCAAACTTTAATAATTAAAGATTTTTTTATATAATTTTATACATAATATAAATTGGGTTATAAATACTCATTTTAATGATAAAATGATTTTATTTATCATGGTAATTTATCTATAATTTTTAAGTGATATTTAATTACTTTAATATCATATTCATTAATAATGCACAAATTATTTATTTAGTGAAAAATAAGTAATATAGTTTTTATTGAAATAATAATACCCATTAAAAGCTCAAAAACCAGACCAAAAATTATTTTTAGTGTATAAATATACCATTATCATACAATTACAGAATATATGACCATTTGGAGTCTTATAAAAGTGATTATGACACTAATATTATTTTATTTTATATGATGTCAATGTTTTTACCTTCATAATTGAATAAATATAAAATTATAAAATTTGGGTGTTTAAGAAGATAAATAAGACTAAATATATTCTTATGAAATATTTAAGATTTATCTTCCTCATAGTTTTTTATTTTTAATTTTTATGCAACAAATAAGTATATTTAATAATTATAACAAAATGTCGTAGTAATTACTTTATTAAGAGAAATATCAAATAAATGGTTTTACAAATAGTAAAACAAATATTATATGAACTATTTAATGTTCCCCACTTGTTTTCTAGATTACTATGACATGTTATTAACCTATTAAGTATTTTATTTGGATTATATCCTATGTGTGGATTTTATTTAAATTCAAATATTTAAATAGTGTCAAAATTGACACTATTGTTATTTTATAAAAATAACATATTATTAAATTGTTTAAAAATCAAAAAAATATATAAATATTATAATTTATATTTATATAGTCAAAAATTTAATAAATTATATAAATATGGATTATTCACAGAACATAAGTAATTATTGTTTACAATTTAAAATTTAGAATCTTATTACCACAAATAAAATTTAATAGATTAAATAAGGATAAATCATGTTGATAATGTTTAAAATAATTTCCCTATATGTATAAATTTTATTGTTTGATAAAATTACAACCCTATATCATCTAATATTCTAATATGAGTCATTTTTGGAGTTTTTTAAGTGGGGCTACATTTATTATAAATTAATATTTTTAAGATTCCCAAAGGTGCCCCCTCCTCCCCTATAAAAGGGCACCTCCTCCATCCCATCTTTACACAACATTGAACCATCAAGATCAGAAAAAACCTACCCATATTACTTATAAACTTCCCTAGAAATATTCTAGAGGTCATGTTCTTTTTCAAAGACCAATTTTAGTGCCCTATGGGGATGTTTCAAAGAGGCGTGTCGAAGAAGAGGTAATATCTGTTACCGATTCATTCAAATTTACTTCTTCTTCTACTTTTTCTTCTTTAGATGTTTCATTAAGAAGTAATAACATAAAATATCACTCATATACTTTTATATTATTATAAATATGAAACAAACCTATTTCTCCTTTTATCTATCCTACGTAAAATTAAATCACCGCACGTGCGTACGTATGGAATGTCGTCTCCACGCCGTGGTGTAATCTATTTTCGACTACCACCTTACTAGGATGGGTATGATGTTGTAAATAAATAACTATATATTATTATTGTAAAGTGATATTGATTCTGAAATATTATACATACACTTCAATACAATTCCATGATCATGAGAATGATATCATCGTTTGTGCGTACGTACGGACTACCGTCTACATGACTCGATGAGACTCATTCTCAATGATTAACTATTCATGAATGATTATAAAGTATATATAATAAGTAATAATGAAATATATGACACAATAATGATACTAGATTTATGTACATATATCTATTTCATCTACTTAATTCCATTCAATTCAATAAGGAAACGAAAACAGCATTCATGCGTACGTACGGCCTACCGTCTCCATGAACGGTGTATTTCATTCCATTTATCGATATATTATATACATGTATATTCTGAATATATATTATATATAAATCATGTTTTAAATTATGGATGTAATTAATCATGATCTATGTAATCATATGGATAATTACATGTTAAAACACAAATGACAAATGAAACGATTTTACCCAAAATGCTACTTTAACATGAATTTACAAAATAACGGGTAATTTAATTTCATAAGTGAACCATATATGATATCATAAAAATTAATATGATTCCTTAATAAGTCAATGACTTTATCTAAATCATTATACAGGAGTTTCAGATACATATGAAGCATATCATACATAAGGTAAGGGATAACTATTCCAATCTCATTCTTATCCGAGATTGTTTATTTGTAAGTATTTACTAGGGTTATTGTTACAATCAATGTCCATGTTTTGTAAAAACAGTTTCAAGAATATTCAAAGTCCTTTTTAACCATTTTTTACTTTTACTACATGGTATGTAAGGAATCTTTCTTTTTTTACCATACGAGGTACATTTCAACTTTTTCGACAAAAGTATGAGGAGAATGTTATTTTTAACTTATACCGCGTGAACGGATTTTTATGGTTTTATAATGCCTCATTTTCATGAATCTTCCTATACATGATTTCATGATTATTTTTAGCACATACCTTCTATTTTAACATTTCATGGAATTTTGATAAAAGAAAATGATTTTGAAAATAAAGGATATTTCCTCAAGAATTCATTTCAAGTGTTGTATCAAAACCATTTTCAATATAAGATGAACTTATTACATATGTGTATATTTAAAGTATAATGTCTCTATGATTTACATGGTATAACTTTTCTTATGATGAAATTACCTCCATTTTTTTGTATGGATTATGTTATAATGGGATATTTTTTATGAAACCCATTTTATTCTTTGGGTAATGATGAATGATTTATGTTAATGTTGTGGAACAAGTAAGAATGATTTCATTATGAGATAGGTGAGACCTATATATCCCTCTAATGCATTGGGTAATTATTTATATCTCATTTGATAGACATGGCTGGAACAGAAAGTTAAACTGGTTCAGTAATATGGGACTGGAACAAGGAGTGAACTCGATTCAGAAAGGGACATTGTCCACTAAGATGGTCTTGGAAGAAATGACTTGGCTACTATGGAAATCATAACATCTATTTAATGGTTTTACACAATTACAAGTTTTATTAAAATTCTATTTTATCAAGGTTTATGTTCCATTATGATACATTCCTTATGTTCTTCAATGATTTATGTCTTTGCTCAAGATTTTGATGTTTAAACCTTATGTTCATGTTTTTATGTTCAATGATATATGGTTTGTTTTATTTTATCCATGATTACCCTTACTGAGGATTTGATCTCAACCTTTATATGTTTTCTTTTCAACAGGATTTCAAGAAAGGTTTTATGTACGAAAACAAAATGGGAAGATCTTTGTGGGAGTTGTTGAAGATCTTTCACCAAGATTAGAAGATTATATTCCGAGATTCCAAAGACACTAAACTATTACGATCCTTGAGTTTTGGTTTTTGTTATGAATTAATCATTACGCAAAAGTAATGTATTTTCCATGTATGTCATGCTTTGGGTCTCTACATATCACATATTTTATTTTTACCCACAATTATTTGTTTCTATTTTCATCGTGAACGAATCACGCCACTTCGCAAGGCGGTAGTTCGTTGTAAAAAAGAGCGATGTGATTCTATTCCCAAAAATTGAGATATTGAATTTATTTGAGCAATTATAATTCATAAATAATATTAATATTATAAATATTATATATAAACACTAAATTCATAATTATTTTAATTTTTGAGAGGTGGTAATGGAAAAACAAATGACATCAGTTCATAAGGAAATAGAATATAGTACACACAAATGATGATTTCATAACCCATTTTATGTTAGTGGAGATTCTTGTTAGTCATTGAATTAAAATAATAACATATTAATATATTGAAGATAATTTGGATATTATATAAATATATTAATATAATAATTATGTTATGTGGAGGATGAAATAAAAAAAATTCTCGTTGATGAACATTACATCTTCTTTGGGTATCCTCCTGGGATTTAACCAAAATCATTCCTAGGATTAAATTATGTCTAAATATTTCTTTTATAATGATAGGATTTTTATTTAGAAGTTATTTGAGTATGTTTATTAATAAAAAACAGGTGGAAGATTTTTGAAGGGGAGAGGAAAAGGGATGGCCGTTTATAAGTGAGGTTAGTGGGACACTTGTAAATTTATGAAATAATTAATTCCACCCCAATTTTTTTAATTTAAAAATGATACAATAATGAACCTTTTTCTATTATATATGGGATAACATCTATATATATCAATAAATGTTTTTTGAAAATTTCTATATCATTTATTCTCTTATCATTTTAGTTTACACTCGGGTCAATCAATTTTTACCATAACAGCGGTAATTAATTTTAACTATCTTACAATTATGTATGGTCAAAAAAAAGTTTTAAATATTATAAAATTTGTATTTTTCATGTTACAAATATTGAATCTAATTCTCATAGTCCCATTAAAATATTTTTTTAAAAAATATTTAAAATTAATCCTGAAGATGTGACATGGAACTAGGTTTTCAACGAGAAACATTAAAAAGATTACAGAGTTTTTATATACATTTTTTGTAGAAAGATTTGTATAAAGAAATAAATTAGAATTATAGATATATAATTTATGTAATATAAAATTCAATACAATTTAAAATATAATTTAACTTAACAAATATATTAAATGAAAAATAAAATTTAGATTAAAATTCATTATTGCTCACCATTCGTCAAAGAATTAATTTTTTTTGAAATATATCAAAACATTACCCAAATATAATTTTTAAATGATTATTTAACAAATTAATATTTTTTGCAATACATTTTTAAAAATTGGAAAATATTAAATTCAAAAAAGAAACCCATAAACACGATGAAAAAAGAGTGTTTTTTCAATGTTCATATTTTAAGCATAAGACGATTTATATAAACTCAATATATAATAATAATCATTGTATTGAAATAAATTATAATTTATTGATTTATAATAGATATATTATAATTAATAACTTTCTAATTAGTTATTATTTTAATTAATTAAAACCATAAAATTTTATTCACATTAAATAAGTTCTGAGAAAATACTCTTTTTAAACCCTAAAATAAACTGATACTAAAATAAAATATAAATATTATTATGAATTAATTAAGTGGATTAAATATTAATAAATAATAATATGTTACATTAAAAAATAATTTTTAAATTATTATACATAATTTATTGGCATAAAGTGATACTTTTACAAAAATCTGGATTTTCACTATTCACTTAAAAGATAATGATTTCAAAAAACTCTCGAAATTTTACCATATGTTAGTTTTACAATGAAGAATTAGAAAATTAATATCATTTTATAAAATGAAATTATTAAATTCATGATAAATTACATATCTTCTTTTCCCATAAAAAGGAATAAAAATAATTTTTTTTGAAATCATATTCTCATGAATATAATTACCTTACATAAAAAAGTGATTTATTAGTTATTAATAATTTATAAAAATATTAATTTGAATAGTATATTTTTATTTATGTTTCATAGTGTATTTTATATTATTCACACCATCTAATTTAAAATATAAGTTAAAATAATCATATTTAAGATAAGATTATTTCATGGTTCACTGAAGATCAGTGTCGTATGTAATGAATGCTATCATTATTATGTGTAAGAAAAGTTAAACAAATTTTTATATATAATGTAATTTCAATTCAGTATTTAGTGAATGTGAAGATAAAATAAGTGGTTTACGTATTGAAAAATACCAAAAATAATAAATTTAATTTAAAAAATATCTCAAAATCTTGGACTGTTACAAAAATAATATTATACAGCAGAATGATACCATAAAATATATAGAAATTTTTTAGCTTTCAATTATCCTATTTATTATGAAATACTATATTATAAAACAATATATTTAACCCATAGAACAAACTGAATACTCTATTTTATAAAATTAAATACGACATGTAATACTATTATAAATTCTTTAAATTATCCTATGATTTAATAAATAAAAATATATGGGAGGATATAATACCACTGTTGTGGTTCATATGAGTTTATAAACACTTTAAGAAACATTTCAGTAAATATAATTTCTATCCAAATATCCCCAATTCATAAAATATGTTTATATTCATATGTTACTAATGAAAAACTCTATAGTAAGAACCTATTATTTTCTAGGTATGTTACTTTTTGATTATTTTTTCATTGAACCATGGTGGATGAGTCTTCTTCGGGGAGAGAGAGACACTACATGGGAATATTACCTAATGTCCAGGGATGTATTTTTTATTTTATATAATCATGTCTTTGTATAAATGTATGAAATAGAATTATTATGGTTTTCCATGGTTTTGAATTATATAAAGGTTGTTCAGGTCCTTTTCGATATTGGCCATAAAACTATTTTCCTGGAATATAAAAATTGTTTATAGGTTACATGAAGTGTAACTAGTACTAGAAACTTGTCATGAACTCATGAAGGCCATGAAGTGGTTAAATTTCATGTAAACCCTTGGTGTCAAGTAAAAGTGATTTGGTGTTGAATATTCCCGTAATGCAATTGGGGTTTCACCATATCCATTAAAAAAGAAATACATTATGTGTAAATGGATTACATGACACGTATTTCTAATTAATAGTTGTTTTGACACCGAAATTCCAATGATTATTTTTCATTTATTTTTTGTAGCCCCTCCCCTCAAAACTAATGTTAATCCTTAAAATTAACTAGAAATCTTATCACCCTCATACGTCTATGTGTGGTGTTGATCCCGTGTAGGTCACCTTATTGTGGTCTTATTCCTCACCCCTAATTATTCATTTAATGTTATGTTTTATATTTATCTACACTACAAAATGTGTTTATCCTGTTTCTAATTTATCTAGGTTTATTTTTGTGATCTTCAAAACCTTCATTTCTATTGGTGCATCCTGCTATTTGAGATACATAATTTAAATATTAAGGTAGGGTATATAAACCCTAACCCTATGGGTTTATAATTTCCATGTATATATAATATTTATATTTCCACAATGCATCCCTCACTATTATTAAATTAATAATTGGATAAAGGTTAATCATGGAATGTAATATTGAATGGATTCAATTATTGATTCAACATGGATGATGGATAACCATTGGGTTAACAATCACTTGACTAAAATGGAATTGGATTATGTATTAAAATGTTTTTAACTTGATATCATGTTTTGTGTGATCTATTGATATGGAATCACATTTCTAATAACTTCCGTACTAATGAAATGGATTCTAGTAATTTGATATATATATTAATGTGTAATTGAATGAAAAAGGAAGTATTACAAATTAACCATTTATAATTAGGATATGATAACGTGATATCCTTTTTGAAATTTTTATAAAATGGTTTTTCCCAAACTCATGTTGTAATTGTTTTATAGAAGTCTATTTCTAAGGACACTTGTTGTAATGATTAAATATAGGGGTATGCCCCGAATCAATATATAATTCATATATAGTGGGATATTACCAGTGAAACATTTTGAAATAATTATATATCAAGTTATTCATGGAAACATTATTTGATTCCCATATAGCAGTCTTGGACGGTATTTGGGGGAAATTATCCATGATATGCTGGAATATTTCCGAAGTAATTTATTTTTATATAATGATTTGGTTGGGATGGTTTTTTATATGTCCATAGGCCTTGGACCATTATCTCAAATCAGTTTGATTGATGTAATGTATTAATTTATTATTTATTCAAATTATATATCGCATTAGTTCATACACATATTATTTGAGTGGTTTTTTTGATACACAATGGTGTCAACCTACAATGTTTCACTAATAATGTACTAATGAATCCATTTGGAAGCTGATAATATTACAGTGATATGGGTTTTGATAGGGGAAAGGGAAATTGTTTCTGAATTTTTTAGGCTATATGAGATGGAGTTTAGATATGGGACCAACATGGGGTTGGGAACATACATCTTTGAGTATATTGTTGTCAATTAATTTCTTTATTTTTAATTTTCTAGATGAAATTTAAATATATATCATTATTTATTTCTAAGAATAGCGATTGTATAACTCATTTATAATTATTTTAATTCCCAGTTGTATCATATTTTCTTTTCTTCTATTTTAAATTAATCTAATAGATATTTCTATTGTTTATTTACACTACATTGAAACAGTATACCAGGGGTATGGTCTCTCCACTATACTGATCACACCCTTAATGAAATATGGTATCCTATTGGATACAGGGAGACATGCTTGAGTTCACAAAACCAAACATTTCTAGCCTCATTAGATAGTTTCTGGTAAGTTAATGTTACAATATAGTACCAAATGATTATGTTTTTTCATTATAATTCATTAAAAGTTGGGAAATTTACAATAGAGACTTGGAGGTGTAAGGATTTGGTAAGGATATCATGCATGGGTGTAGATAACCCATGTAGGTGGGAAAATTTGAGAGCCCATGGATGTGTTTTTATTTATACTACCCACTTTTACAGTTGATGTGATTTCTCCATTGGTGATTATCATGTTTTGTTGTGTTATCAGTCATTGATTTTTCTACTTATGGCCATATAATATTTAAGATTCTTATTCATGAATCATGATAATAACATAGGGATATATACATATATAATGTGTTCATGAATGGGATATATTTATTACATGTGATAAATAGTTTTCTGTGGAAACTATGAAATAAGATACATTTCATATATGATAAAAAAATAAATGATCTAAAATTTAATGCTAAAACACATGTAATCCATCTCTATATAGACCATGATAAGTTAGTTCACTATTTGTATCACATATTGATTTTGACTCATTTTTTTATCCAGAATTCTATGGATTGTGTTTATGTATTGGAGAAAAAGTCACAGTGTAGTCTTTATGTTGACCATCCAGATAGTTGAAATCATCTCCATCATAATATAAATGATCTATATAATACCATAGTTCTTGAGGATCAGATATTTTGTTATATTTACAATAACTTCCTAAGGTTCATGTGATCCCTATAAAGGGAGACTTTATTCAACATGCCTTCAATGATTAATCTAATCAATGTTTTCTAGGTGAAACATTTTCTTTATTTTACTAGGGAGGGATTCCCTAGGTAGCAGATTAATAGATTGAGTATGTCCATAAAGTCATTAAGAATATCTAGAAAAAATTAGATAGGATGGGTGATAATTTCTGCATATATTCTACATGGACCTATTAATCACTGGTGGGATATTCTGATGTAAGAAGTGATGTAATTTAAGTCATCATACAAAGAATTAAAGAATGATTTTTTTATTCTTTATATCCTATGAAATTGAGGGATTAGAGTGATCATGAATTCATGGAACTGATACTTGAGGGAATGTTAGTTATGTATTACATAAGAATCTTTACTGAAACATAATGATTCATTCCTTGATTAGTATCTTATAAAATATCCATTGTGATATTTTTTTCCATGATGTCCTTTATTATAAGAACAGGTGATAGGTAAATTATAAATATAAATATATATATATATATATATTATTTTATTAGTGAGGAACTCATCATATAAGATATTATGAGAGAGGCCCCAAATATCGGTACTACTCTTTCAACATGTAGAATTATGAACTCTTCTTATTGTGGAAATAAACATTTCAATGTAAATTATCACCACCAACACAATGGGAAGTGCAGTCAAATTTGTGGGAGGATACTATAGTACCATGTTTCATTTCAGTGCTATCAGTTTGTTATGATAGTATACTAGCGACCTCAGTTTCCATACCTCAAACTGGAGTGTCATGATTGTGTCAAGATGGGCCACTTAATATGGTTTTGTAGGGGAGTTTAGTAGTAGTGAATTGGAAAAGGATAATTATAATTAACAAATTATAGGTTGGAATTTTCTACTTCATAGAAGATAGGTAGCTACAGTTCTATAGGATGTTCTGGATGATGAAGGGGATGTGGTACCCTAGTGCAAGAATGGAACTATCAATGAGAGGGAATAGATTGAGGGAGTTAGACATAATACTTGGGTAGATGGGCGAGTTAGATTCACTTTATCTAGAGGAATGAAGCCATTATGGACTCGATACAACCTATTATTAGAGGTATGATTGTTCTATCATCAATCCTTTCATTATTTTTTATTAATATAGTGGAATCACATTATTTGTTACCCGCTTTTTTCAAATGGGTTGGTCTTGGTTGTGTGAAAAGATGATGGTACATTAACTATCGACACACCATTTTGTCTAAATTAAGAGAATATCACATGTTTCAAGGAACGAACTATATAGGTCAGCGCATAAAATTTTTTGTGGGAAACAATTATGTTTTATGTAATATGTTTTTTTTGTTTTATTCTAAATATGGACTTGTTATCTCTTTACCTATATAATATAAACTATTATCGTAGGAGAGAAGCCTTTATATCTCTAAAAGGAGGCATCTATTCTCATTTCAATGATTGGGATCTCCATGAACATCCTAAAGGACCAATTAATTGAAGAATGGTCTTAATAACAGATCAAATAATTATCCTTGTTCTAGATGATGATGAAAAAAAAGATTTTTTTTCATATAATGTTAGAATCTTTTTAATATTTCTATACTGATGAGTGAGATTGCTTATAATTTGATGAATATATCGTGTTCACAATTGAGTTAGAGTCAAAGGCAGATCCAATTTATATCTAACCATATAGGGAGGAACCAATATAACATTGGGAGTTAAATGTTTAGTAGGAAAATCTAAAAGTTAATAGTTTCATAGGGGATATATTATCTCTATGGGGTTATCCTATTTTTCATCCTGTTAAGGCTAATGGTACCTTGTCATTATGTGTGGATTATCGGAGATTGTACCATATGATGATCATGGATTGGTATCATCTACCTTGTATTGATGACATTTTAAATAATCTTAGAGGTTTTAAGACCATCAACAAGAATGATTATATATATTTCTATTACCAATTGAGGGTGAGAACATCAGTCATATCCCATATGAAATTAAGGGGAAGGTATGTCTTCAATGAGTTCACAGTGAACCAAATTGTTATGATGAATTTATTGGCGATCTTCATTTCCTTGATGAATTAAAAATTTCATCATTTAGTATAATAATTTTTGGTTGTTTTTGGAGATGAAATTTTATTTTACTCAAATTCTATAGATTATCCTTAAAAACATTCTAAGATCATCTCAGATATATTGTAAGAGAATCGAATTTATGCCAAGACAACCAATTGTTGATTTTGGATTGATAATGTGCACTTATTTTTCTATGCCTTCTTATTGGGAGGAGTGTTAGAGGTCCTAGAGAAGGTGGTAGCCATTATATCTTGGTTGAAATCAGAATAATGTATTCCATATTAATAAGAATCTTGGTTTATCATGTTATTATTAGTGATTTATTCAGGAATTAATCCATATGGTTTCTCTGATATCTGGGATGACCAAAAACCGAGAGAATAATGTTTTATTGGATTCCTGAAAGGGTATTTTTAACTGTTGACAAGTTTCATGACTTTATAAAATAACTGAAAATTATCTATTAATGGTAAATCATATAATATCGAATGGTATTCATTTTGAGTTCGCATTAGTTATGTTCTGATGTATGAGGATTGATTTTTTTTCTTATAGCTCCAGACAGATGAGTTCACATGAGTGGAATTACCCTACTCGTGATTGGTAGTTATAAGTGATAGTACATTTCATGTGATGCTGGATGCATTATCGAATAGCTGATTGTTATGTGGAATTCACTAACCATAAGAGCCTTAGGTACATCATTTCCCAACTGGACCTGAACCTTTTGCAGAAGAAGTGGGTCTAGTATTTATTTTCATTCAACATCAAGTTTGCATATACATCGGGCAATGGAAATTTAAATTCGGATTATTGAATATGGAATTATCAAAAGAAGAAAATTCATTATCCATTCAATTAGTAGGTGATGATGGAACTCTTTGTAGACATAAATCTAGGTGTTCAAGATTCTAAAGGATGAGTAGATATGTCTTCGATATTTTTTCCTATAATATTAGATTAGATGATGACCGAGATATTTTTTATCCAGATGTATTGTTTCTAGGAATCATATTATATGGTGGCAATAAAGAATTAAAATATTCTCATGGACGTTGAAATTACTTTCATTTTTTGTGACTCAGTATGGCGTCCAATGAGCTTGTGCAAGGGGATAATGAGATGGTCACATACTTCATTATGTGTCGTACAACCATGTTTTAAAAAGATGTATCGTGATCTCCATAAAATGTATTGGTTATTTGGAATGAAAATTATGTAGTATGATTTTTGGTGAGATACTTCACTTGTATATATGTGAATGATGATCATAATAGGCTAGTTTGTATTTTTAATCATTTTCTCATTATTGAGTGGAAATGGGATGATATAATAATAGAATTTGTGATATTATTTCCAAGGATAATATTTAGGAGTGATGAAATGTAGGTGATTATAGTTTGACTAGAAAAGGTCTCCAACTTTTTTCTTATCAAGGAGGTCGTCACAATTGATGAACTGGGTAGTACATACATCCGAGGGGTAGTTCAGATGCATTTTTTAAGGTGAATCATTTTTTGTTGACATCCTCATTTCACATCACAGTTCTAGATTGGAATTTCTATGGATCTAGTATCCCATGATTTTTTGAGCACAACATGTCATCCTAAAAATTATGGTTAATCTATGTGTGAAATTTAGGTTTTGGAGGATATATAATGAGGATGTGTTTTTTATTTTTAATGCACATAAAATCATTATATAGATCTAATGGAGTTTTCATATAATAACATCATCCATGAATCGATCTAGTTGGAACATTTGATTTTCTTTTATGGTTACTCATTTCATTCACCTCTATGATGGAAAGTTGTAGGTGAGTCAAATTTTTTGAGACCAATCCTCTTGTAGTAGATTCCATGGTATGTATATTTGACCTTATGGTAGTTGGTGACCACAAATATAAGGATGAAATTCCATTATAATCATTAGTGATAACCTCTAGAGTGTGAGGTTTATCATCATGGTTTACTTTGGGTGTCTCATATGTTGGGTAAATGCTGTATTCGAAAACATAGAGTTCTAGCACCTAGGTTATTTAGACTATTTCAAATAGTGGATATGGTCTATCTAGTGACATATGTATTTTCACATCTATAGGGCTAATGTTCCATTCAATACATATTTCACATTCCATAGTTTCATATATATTATCCTCACCATTATCATGTGGTGGACGTTGAGGCTACCGAGATTTTTTATGATGCATCCTATGTGGATCATGTGATATGGATCTCTCTCCATAGTGAGAAATATCTCATTGGAAGGATTATATAACAAGTACTACTTTAGTGAAAAAATGGGAATTTTTAGGATAATACCATGGAGATGGAGTCAGTTATGTGATAATAATGGTCAAGCATGTTCTCTATGACCCACATTGATTCTAAGAACAACCCGGAGATGAGCTATTATAAGGTGGGTAGGATGCAAAATCCTGTTTTTTTATCGGTACCTTCCTTTATGAATTTTTTATTAGAATATAGAGGTTGGGTATTTTTCAAAGATGAAGATCCATTAATGGCGAACATTATCAACACTTGAGTATTGAATGATTATATGAATTTATAGAGTTTGGGTATAAATGTATAAAAACATTTTTAGAGGGGTTTCAATGCATGGGATGACTATTAGAGGCGGTTCATGTCCTTTTGTATAAACTGGTCTATAAAACTATCTGGCTATCATTTATATGTTGTGCATAGGTTACAAGACATGTTACTACATACAAACACATAATATGTAGTTGCACATGTTAAAAAGTGGTTACAAATCTTTTATTTCCTTCATATACTACAAAACTCCACAAGGGTTAAATATTACCCTGATGTGATGTTGTTTTCAGTGATTCCATTTAAAAATAAATACACGATGTGTAAATGGATTACATTATGTTTATATATCATCTTCATTTTTTTAATGTAGGAATATTGGATGATTATTTTTAATTACTTCATTGTAGAAGCTCCTCTAAAGCAGAAGGTTACTCCTGGATATTCTGAGGATATTTCATCACACCTGGATGTCATGATTTGTGGATTATACTAGTTAGATCACCTTTTATTTTCTTATTCCCTATTCCCTTTTTTGTTTTAAAGAGTTGTTTTCAGTTGATCTCGGTTGTGTAAACCTGATGATCATATTTCTATTTGATCTTGGTTACATATTATGATCTTCCACAACTTCGGTATAACCAAAATTACCTGATGTTTCTATTTATTAATAATGCGATTAAGGTGGTGGTATAATCTATAAACCTAGGGTGTATTAATTTTCTTCTATGTTTAATATTTTGATTACTCTAACATATTTTCTTCCCTAATAATATTAATCCTTGGATAATGATAAATAATGGAATTGAAAATTTGTTGGATTCAATTTCTGATTTGTCGTGGCATTTGGATATCCATTTAGTGAATAAACCCATGATTAAAAATGAATTGGATAATATATTAAAGTGTTGTTATCATGACATGATAATATATGGTATTTAATCATGAATATTAACTTCATTAATAGTTTATTTCCTTCTGATAGGGATGATAATAATGTGACATATAAATGAAAGTTTCATTGAAGAAAAAAAGGTAATTTTTATAATTAATCATTGAGTCTTAGGTTGGGATATTTTGATATCCATGTTATAATTTTTATATATCGGGTTATACCCTGACTAATGTTGTAATGATTATATAGTGGGATAGGAATAGTGTAATTTCTCTAAATTATTATATACCCAGATATGATCTCAATTATGTTATAATTCATTTATTGTAGTCTACACCCTGTGACCTATATTAAAATTCTTATAAACCTGGATATGCACTGACAGATGATGTACTTCTTATATAGAGGTATTGGAAAATATTTATGTGACATGATCCAAGACATATTGATATAGATCCGAATAAGGTAATTTGGATATATGGATATGGTTGGAATATTTTTTATGTTATCAGATACATTCTAGTATGGTGCTGAATCCGAGTTATTTATTTATTGAATTAATCGATTAATTACTAAACCTTTTTATAAATTTATTGAAAACCCTTTTTATTAGGATGGTTTTATTTAGTCACAATGGTGATGACCATCTGAGTTTTACTTAATCCCTATATGGGACTCTATTTGGTATGTGAGAAGATTACATACATGTAGATTTGGGAAAGGGTAAAGGACTTTGTTGATTTTTTTTCTTGTTGGATGTAAAGAAGATTGGAGTTTCAAAAAACATGGGGTTTTTGATTGGGGAAATGGATTTTTTTGTTGATTCATTTGTTTTTTGTTTTCATTGTAATTTAAAAACATATATGTATGTTATTACGTGCTTATCTATTGGTTAATTATTTGATTCATATTTCGTTTTCTAGTTATAATATATTTTATTTCTGTTATGTTTCCCTTCCACTAATAGTTATTTATATTTTTTATTTCCATTGCATTGTAACTCGATAACATTAGGTATAGTCTCTCATCTATGTTGAAAATAACTTCTATAGTAGTCAATAGCCTCTGGTGTATGGGTAGGAACACATATGGTTTTGTAACCGTCCATTTTTTGCTACATGAGAGAGTGTTGTATCATGGCATATTATAGTTATACTATCATGCGTACCATTCACTCAAAATCTGTTTCGTACATTTTAATTCCTTAATACTCTATAGAACATGTTTTATGATGATCACATAAGGGAGGAATAAAGTCACACTCCTCTAAATGGATCAATAGGTCTGTTTGATCATTTTTTTATTGGTACAACTCCAAGTCATCTACATTGTAGTAGAATATGAGGATGCCATAGATGAAAATTGAAGAACATTGGGTTTTTTGAAGTATTATAAACATTACTCAAGAAATAATTCCATTATACTTACATCAAATGTCAATATCATTTAAATAACACTAAGGAGGGTCCTCTATAATGAATTCATTAACTCATGTGTTATAACGCATTAGTTAATGTGTTGTTCGTGCATCGAAATATTGTTATAACCCTCTTAGATTACATATCATGTAAAGGTCCTTTGAATGATACCATTTATGTAAAAACAATATGAATATTAGCTCTTAACATTCAAATTCTATCCCATGTATCATTTAATTCACAAAGGAATAGTATATTACATTTTATTTAATTTTAGTACTATATAATATTATTACATAGTATACGAGACTCGCCAATCATAATATCTAATTTAATATATTTTCATTATGGAAGTGGAATTATTTTATTAAACCACACAATATAATATCTTCCTACTACCATTAATAATGACACCATAAGTATGGATATATGTTATGTACATATCAGGAAAAATAATATGCCTAAAACAAATAATATTTTTTTAAATTTTTTTATATGCCATATGATTTGAAATATTTATCTCACAACTGTATATACATTGAATATAATAGGAATTAGACAATACCATCCTTATATAGACTATAAATATTTTTAATATTTATGTAAATGTAATCTATGAAGCATTATAGTTATATATGAATGAAACATGAAGTTACAAAAATCTTGGTTTTGCCCCACATTGGGTGAACTATGTAAATCATGCTTTCATTATGTGCACCTTCCTTATTATGTGAATGTTTTTATTTTATATATAATGGATATAATCTATACAATAAATTTATCACAATAATGTAATTATTAGTTTTTTTAATAAAGGATATTCACCCTCTCACATCACCATTTATGTTATTCATATTTAATTACCATTAAATTAAATTATGAAAATTATTTATTTATTCAACATGAATAGAGTAACCATGTTTTTTAAAACATATTTTTCAACTAGTTGGAGATGAATTCTCTCTATCTAGTATCTCTTCGACTAAAATTTCTCAATCGTGTTACAATTGGTTTTACTTATATAGATAAAGATAATGTTCTTTCTCATACTTACTAAAAGGAACATATGATTTGTTTCAAATAAACGAATTATATTATACAATCGTTATGAAAAAATAAACTTAACAATGTATTTGAATGAATGGTTATAATATAGATCTGGGATAAAATGGTAAGAATGAAACTATAAAGATGAATACGAAAAAAATAAAATATAAATACATAATTTTGATGATGATAATATTTTAAATTATATAAAATTTTAATATTTAATAACAATAATCAATAAAATTTTCTCCTTCATTAGAGAGGAATTGTTAAAAATATGAACACTAAACTATCGTATGATATATTGCATATAAAATCATAGTTGAGGTATATCCCTCTATTATGATAATGAGGTCATATTTCTTGTTATGGGGTGTTGGAGGTGAATTGGTGTTGTTTTATAGAGCCAAAATGTTAAATGGTGGCTGAATAACCCCATCAACCAGATTGAGGTTGCCTCCATTCTATCTATGGAAAATGGGAATATTGGAATGTATATAAAAGACACAACTAGATAATTGGTGGGTTCGAAAAAGTCTACCATTGTTCTATAATGACTATAGATAATTGGTAACCACCACCAAGTAGCTAATGGTGGTTGGATATGGGTTGGTATTAGTGTTAATTTTATGTCAATAATGTATCAATATGTGGTTGGTGAGTTGAATATGAAGTGATGGTTCCTAACGATTTTTCAAGGTTCCATAGATCGTCATTTGACTTCATTCTTGAGTGATTAATCATGTAATTTTGATAATATTTTGATTGATCATAAGTCCAAATATTTATTAAATAAGTATGAGACATTATATACATCACTTTTTAGAGAAAAAGAAGTATTGAATAAATGAATTGTAAATATAATATTCATAAAAAAACATGAAGAAGGTATGGAAATATTTCTTAAAATTATTATTTTTCTAAATATTTTATGATGATCATTAATAAAATAATATTTAAAACCATATTCCTTCCATGGACCACTTTAACCAATCATGTGGGACCCTTTCTCTCAACCTTGTTGCAATAAGTAGATAGGGTAAGCCAAGGTAGACTAACTAAGAGTGGGAATGTCAATATAACCTATAATATTTAATAGGGCGAGTTCATTTAGGGGTAGGAGTATTAATGCATGATCATGTGCCTATAGGTACAATTAACTATGTGAAAATATTTAGCGGTGTGTGGTTTTTGTGTGATATATTGGGGAAGTTGAACCCTAAGGCATGCTAAATGAGTGTGTTGAATGGAATGACCTTTGTGGGAGAACATGTTCGAAATTATCTCTGATGTGGGATTATCACACAATAAGAAATGATTGTTTTTTGATGAAATATACATAAATAATAATTGATGCCTGATATGGATAATCTATGATATTTTATCGTAGAACTATCGTTATTCTCTAATACCAGAGAAATGAGGATTTATCATGTGCTGCTCTTCATGGTCGAAAAATGTTTTATTCGACATAATGATTCCAAGATCTTTATGGGTTGGAAATTGTTTCATAACATAAATCATCAAAAGAAGAATATATTTATAGAAGCATAATTGTTTTATTGATACATTAAATTATTTTAATAATGTGACATTTTGACTGAAAATGAAGCTACAAAACAATGATTTGTTCTTTATTCATCATATATAAGTTTAATCATATAAAAATTATGCCCCTAAAATAAAATTATCAATGTGAGGATATCATTATGATGTGGAGACACAATAATATGTGGCTGAATTATGATTAATATAAGGAAACTTGTGTCAAATATTTGAATATTGTGGTATTCATTAACATTAGTGTCAACATTAAAAATAATTGATTGAAATATAATAATACTCAGACAAGAGTAAGTGGTTCTCATTTAAGAAAAGATAAGATCCAATTCAATGAAAAATAATTTGATTCTATATTTTGGAGTTCTCAACTTGTGGAGATATAAATCATCTCTGATGTATGCTTTTATTAAATGTATATGAGGTACTTCATAACACTCTTCTTAAACAAATAAGAATAACTCCCATCAAAATTCTTAAAAATATGGATAAGTGGAAACCATATTCCTTTAAATATTTTTTAACATACAACATGATCTTCATGAATTACATGTTTCATGATTCACATTATTTTTTCATGAATTTCATTGTGATATGGAAGAATAGTGAATATAATGAATGTGTTGTGTTACTAGAGAAGGAATAATATATCACACATAATTTAATTAATGGATAATAATAATGTATGTGAACATGATGAAGCAATGATTTATAATGATAAATTTATAAAAAACCTAAATCAAATCACATATAGTGTGAGAAACAATTCCTCGATACTCGAGTAAAGAAGAAGAGTATCTCACATACCCATTACGGTTTTCATGAGGTAGTCCATGGATCCATGCATCTATATATACATGAAATTCAATTTTCTATTTGGAGATTCCTAAACCTGGTTGTATTATGATTTGAAGTGAAATAAATATCCTAAATTGTAAATGTTATAAAAAATAATAAATCATTTAATATTATAAACTATAGGTATTTTAGATGAGAATACCATGAAATATAATCCACATGCCTTAATTTGTTGAAAATATTCATTTAATGATTTCTAATATATTATTGAAATTTTTTTGTGTACCACATAAAATCATCATTTTGAGGCTGAGACTTCAATTATAGGTGGAAACTACCAAATTAATTATTCTAATGAGGAAACTAATCATTCGTAGGTGATAAGAATTGATTAAGAAAGGCTGATTGACATTTTCATTGGTTTCTAATGTTAGTTTATATAGATAGTAAAAGGTGTGATTATATAAGATCATGGAAAAATATCATGAGATCATCCTTTATTTGATTAACAAAAAATAATAGAAAAAATATATAATATGGAACTTGGATAAGAGATGTTTTTTTTGAGACATATAAGAAGGAAAAATATTTCTAATGTAGCTAAGAGAAGGGGGGTCTCTTAGTTGGTGGTGGGAACAAAAGAATTCAGAAGTGGGACATTTGGGAAGGCCCATTAGGAGTACAGAAACACAATGTGATGAAATATAAATATCCTTCTATGTGGATTCATGAGTTAAGATAATTTGTAATTTTTTATCGACCATTGTAATTTAAAATATGATTATTGTTGAGAATCAATGTTTCTGGTATAATTATCATGAAAATGTGTAGTTTTGTTGATTTTATCCTTGTATATACCACATTGTGTGAAATATATTATCATTTACACATATGAGGTGAGATTATGAGATATCTATGATTGGAAAAAGAAACATAAATTTTATGAAGTTAAATATAAAAATTATAACATTTTTACAAGAAAACTTATAATTGAGACCCTCTAAGTGGTCAAATCAGACTAAGGCTCTTTACGTGGTATCAGGTATCATTTTCACATTAAATTTTCTATTCATTATTTATGAAATTACTTCCTTAGTAAATGAGTGGGCTACATTAGATGGAGAAAATGAATATCTATAATAAGGAAAGAAATCTAAGGATTTATTCTATGACTTTAAAGAATAAAAATAAGTGATATTCCAGGAAGATATAGATGAATCTTATAGTAAATGAAGAGACCCATTTAACCAAAGGTAATAAATGTGGGATATGTTTCAATAATTATCATGTCTATGATTATTATTACAGGGTATTGTCAAACTATGATGATGATGTATCAGTTAATGTTAGTGAATTGTTATTCAAAGATCATCACAATATAATCCCTAAAGAAGTGGTAAAATGTATTGTTTGAGGAGTCAATGGTATTCGTGATAAAAATTTACAATTTGAGTAAAAATCCATAGCTATTGAAGATAAATTTGATAAGAAGGATGGTATATTGAACAATCTCACAAGACATATGACTAGAATGGTTGAAGAGTATTCTCTTTTCAATGAAACTAAAACAAAATCTATTGAATAATGGAATATAAATGTTTGTAGAAAATATTTAATTGAGATTCTATTTATGGGATACTTTCATGAATGTGAAGATTTTCACAATGTTCAAATGGTTGTTAAATATTCTTAATTAGAGAATAAATTAAACAAGGTCAAAATTTTTGATAAACTTCTACATAAACCATGAAAAATACCTAATAAAAAAGTGATGTGGATTATGTAGGATTGGGTAGATATGAATTGTTTAGTTGAATATGTAATGAACTCCCTCAACATATAGTGTTTATATATGGATGTTATATTGATTAATCAAATATATCCATAGGCTGAAACATCAGAAAGAAATGGAAATTTTTTTTATATAAGAGTTTTCATTAAGGGACATGACTCCAAGAAGATCATGATACATTCCATTATAATTTGAAAAAATCCTTCAAGAATAAAATATCATATAACATAAAAACAATCATTTGAACTAACAGTTTTTCAAGTGGTTGTCAACGATTCAAATTTCTTTTAGAAAATATGGATGGTGATAAATATCGATCATCTGACAACCTCAATGATAGATGATAAAATATGAATGAGGAGTCATTCCCCAAAAATTGTTTAAATAATTACAATATTAACTAAAAAATATATTGTTTCAAAAAAAATTAATATAGAAATATGTCCACATAAAATATAAGGAACATATTCATATGCTATTGTTATTATTACTGGAATATGAGCAGTAGAAATTTGATAATTGGCATAATAAAAAAATTGAAAATAACAAGAGGCCTAAATTTAGTGGGACAACAACTTAATTTATGTGATTCCACGAAATTTTCTCAAATTCAACTAATATTAATGTTTAGTATATTAATTATTTTTAAATAATGGTTAAAAATTAAAATTATAGATTAGTAACTAATCTTTTACAAAGGGAAAATGTTACTCATAACAGTTTATATAAAAAATATGAATCTAATCCTTGTTAGACCATGAAGGAAAGTGATGTATTACCTCCTAAATAAAATAATAAAGAAATATTAAATGATATTAATTTTAACTAAAGTATAACAATTATAAATTTGAATAATTAAAAAATCATGTTTCTGGACAAAATACATTTCATTGGTAGTTTTTTCAGCTTCTATGAAAGGTATGGACACAAAACCTACTCTTTTTAGTATAAAAAGGAATTTCCCAAAAAATTGTTTCATTAGAGGGAATTTCAGGATAAATATTTGAGAACTCATTCTTTTTGAGTGAACTGTGTGTCCAGAAATCCATCCATGAAGCCAATTCAAAACTGATATGAATACAAAGAATATATTTATTACCTATGAATTTAGAAGGGTAAAATAACTAAAAACATCATGACAAGACTACCAGAATGTATTCCCAAAATTATTAAATGGAAGATTCTCAAAAAATAACATAACGATAAGTCGTGTGCACATTCTAATAATATAGATAATGTCATGAAATAGTTCATAGTTATTTTCCAAGGCAACTTAAATTAGATAAGTAATCATAAGAAGATGATAATCCAAAAAAATCTAATGGAAATATAGAGGCTTTAAAAAGTAATGCATTAAAATTTATTACACACAAGTTTGTTGTGATTTTGGCAAATATTAGGGTAAAATATTGTCTTATGATTAAAGGCACTTCTCATATTTAATTTTACTCCTAAAAAACAAGAATGTCTATCCATATTCCCCAATTCATATAAACTTTTGTACTGACATTTAGGGAATTAATAGAGATAGATATAGCCCTTGAGGGGGATTGTTAATGAGGTGAGGCTATAAAATATTCACTACATAATGAATTTGTAACTTCTATAAATATTTTTAATATTGAAATAAATTAATTTTCATGAATCTTTTATCCCAAATTTTTATTTCTATTAAACATATCAATTAAGGGGGAGTGATTCATTTATGAAAAGATGATACAATGTGGGAGTTATTTCTTCTAAATGAGATTTTGGATATATATATATATATATAATATTTATGTGTTGGAATGATTTATCATTTCATTGAAGACTCTAATTATTGAAACTACTTAATTGATAATTAATGAGTTTTATTTGACATGAAAAATGGTTTATGGACCACATGATTATATTTGGTCATATATCTATTATTTTCTAAATCAGGTTAGCTAATAGAGAGTTAACGATGATTAACTATATGTTCATTTCATTTGAAAACCATGTAATATCATATATCTCATAGAAGTGTACAAGATAAAATGTTTTAATGGAGTATAACTTATTTGGGATAATTAAGGAGATAATAATACCCCCACTAATCATTGGGATTTTATTTTCAATATGGGATAATAATATTTTGATAAAAAATATTATATATTAAATACGTGATGTAATATTGTAAAAAATATAAAAATGGGTTATATTTTTTGTCCCAATGTAGCATTTATTTTCAGAAAATTATCAATATGTGTTTGGTGAGTTGAATATAAACTGGAGATGCTTCAAAATTATTTATGGATTCAATTAATTGAATTGTAAGTCATGAATGAAAAATTTCCCTTGTAATTATAAACTTTGTTGTAATGATATCATGTTCAATAATATGTGTCAATAATGATGAGACATTATTTATAACAATGATTAGAGGAAAGGAAGAATTGAAAGGAGTAAATATATAATGTATTTACATTATGAATACTTGAGGATGTTTTTGAATTCTATTTTATAAAAATATTTATTAAATTATTTTTTGATGGTCATTAAATTTAAAAATGGGAAAAAATTGGCAAGCCAAGGATAACATCAACAAATCTGGTGGGACCCATGGGGTCAACCATGTTGTATGTAGTCGACCTATGAAACCTAATGTAGTATAATATTGAGTGGTCAAACATATAGATCATGCATGATTTGTATAAGATGGTGTCTATATGGGCATCTTAAATTAGGTTTCGAGTTACCATGCATGTTGGCATGATGGTGTGTGGTGGATATGTGAGGTGTTGGGTGTGTCAAATCGCACTACGATCTCGATTAATTTTGGGAACAAAATGTTTTTTTGGGAGTGGGAAATATATGAAATATATAATGTGGGATAACAACACTGGGAACAATTATTATGCATGTTTAAATATATGTACATAAAAATTTTCATTTGATACAGCTAATCTGAGACACTAGTTCGAGGCATTGATGTCATCTTCTACCATTGGAAACTCGAGGATTTCTCTTATATTGTTCTTCATATTTAGGCATTCATCGATTGAACATGAGGCTATCGCGATGATGTGGATGTATAAATAGTTTCATATGAAATATATCAATAATAATAATAATACACGCAGACATTTTCTTGAAAGAATGTTTTTATTCAAATAATGCAACAATAATAAAAGGAAAATAAAATTAATAAGAATGATTTTGGAATGTGTCTTCATACATGAGTTTCAACTATGAAAATGAGATGAATTTGATATAAATATTCAAATGTGGATTTAATTTTGAATGCATAGAAACCATAATATTTGGTGTTATGATGTAACATCCTAATATTTTATGAGATATATATTTTTTAATTTCATTTATTTCTTTCTTTTTATGCAATACTGAGTTTCATAAAAGAACGATATATTATTAAAATACAATATAATCTTGATATTATTAATTTTATTAGCTTCATTAATAATTTTATAAAACATAAAAATTCATCTTATTTATTTTCTAGAACATGATATTAGAACAAAGGTAATTTTTTGCATAAAAGATTTATTTATCACAAAATGCATTTATTCATTTTTTGATGGCGCACCAATTTTAATTATTTTATATAACATTTTCATATATTTTATATGATAAAATAAATGTGTTATATGTAATACAGAGTTCAAAATTTATCTTGGATGAATTTTTTGTATTTTTCAAATGAAATTCAAATTTTGAAGAATAATGAAAAATAATGCATTTTAATTCCAAACTACCTTTTCGTATGAATTATTTATATTGATATATTATCATTTCAATTGGTTTTAATGTGTGAATGGATTTATTTGTCAGTTAATCCAATTTTGGTAATAGTATAGAATTTTACATTTTGATTTTATAAAAACATAATACAATCTTTTCAAAAGTTTTTACTTCTTAAAAACCTATTTTTTGGTTTTGATAATAATAACTAATTTTAAAATAATTACTACTAGTTCTATGTTTTTAATTATGAAACATGTGTTCAATATATGGAATATTTTTTTCCAAATTATGTAAATAGGTTACTCTTATTTTTTTAGATATTATGAATAGTAACTACGATAATTTTTATTTACCAATGATCAAGGTAAATCAGCTAAATTAGGTTAACTATCAATATAATATTGGTAATAAAATTACCCCAACTCATTCCAAAATCATATTGGATGGATTAAGTAGAAACATATTACATAGGGGATGTAATTTATTCATTTAATATACTTTTTTTCATGAATGAGATGTAATTATAATTAAAATAAAAGAAGGTTAAAACATGTAACCCTCATATATCCTATAATTATAATAATTTTATTATAGTGAAAAACAAGATAAAACATAGAATATAAACTGTCTCTATAAATATAATGAAATTTTCTAATTCATTAAAATTTATATAGAATTTTTATAGATTTAATAATAACCGATAATAATGACACAATAGTGATGTATAAATAATTTTATTGATAGTGATATCCAATAAATGGTTTTAAAAATATCAAAATAAATATCATATTAAATAATTAATGTACTAAATGAAATTTATATGTGATACTGACATTTTATGAGTGTATCAAATATTTTGGTTCTAATTCCATAGTGTCAAAATTGATACTATTTATATTTTATAAAAATTACATATTATTACATTATTTTAAAATGAAATAAAATTAATAATTTTAATGTGAAAATTATATGTTAAAATATTTCATGAATACTCCAATTATGTAAAATTGAAAATACATAAGTAATTATTTATAAAATTTTAATATTTCAAATATAAATACCACAAATAAAATTATATATATTTATTAAGGATAATTCACAATGATATGTTTTAAAATAAAATAAAAAATATCTAAATATTTTTCTTTGAAATTATTTATACCCATACTCATATTATCATTAAATATTATTAGTTTTCTTATACTTAATCTTATTATATTTTATCCATTATATATTAATAAATCCAATATCTTATACATGTTGAGATATAATTATAACTATGGTATAACCAAAAACTAAATTTATAAAACTTACGAATAACAATATCACCATTCAGGCTTATGTGGGGCTTACTCTCCCCACGCCGTGGAGTAATTTTTATTCAACATTAAATAATTTTTATGGGTAAATTGATGTGTATAATTTATTTAAATAATGAAAATAACATAATAATTATTTTCAAAAAATCATATGCAATCTGATTCCATACTATTTAATCATCAAGGGAATGATATCATCGCTCGTGTGTATGTAAGACTTACCATCTTCATGGCACAATGAGATTCATTCCCCAAATTAGGCATTAAAGAATGATTATAAATTATATATAATAAATAATCACGAAATATATGAAATAATAATTCCTTTTTATTTATTTATATATATATATATTTCATTTACTTTTGTCCATTAAAATCAATAAGTAAACAGAAACAACGTTCATGCGTACGTACGACCAACCATCACAATGAATGGTGTATTAGATTTCATTTATCTATTTATTATATATATTTATATATAGAATATTTATTATATATACATAATTAATAACATTTTTTTGTGATTAAATCGTGATCTGAGTAATAATATCATGAATAGAATATAAAAAACATGTTTGATAAATAAAACAATTATTACCCAAAATGTAGCATTAACATGGAATTGATAAATAAACATGTAATATAAGGTCATAATTTAATAATATTTGATTTCATAAATATTTATATGGTTCTATTATAAGTTAATAATCTATTTAAACCCACTATACAGAAGTTGTAGACACATACAGATGAAATCCGACTAATGTTAACGGATAATATTTCAATCTATATTTTTTATGAGATTATTTACAGAAATGTATTTACTAGGGATATAGTTGTCCTCCATGTCCATGTTTTCTATAAATTTTATCATAAAACATTTAATATTTTTTTATGTTGCTATAAAGTAATTTTTACCCATTTTTTACGTTTACTTCATGGTATGGAAAAAATCTTTCTTCTGTTTACCATATGTTTTTTTTTACTTTTCTAACAGATGCATGAGATGAATGTTTTTTAACATATAAGGTAAGAATGGATTTTTATGGTTTCATGATGCATTATTAAAATGAATCTTATTGTACAATATTTCATGTTTATTTTAAAGTAAATTACTTCATTGATAAATTGTGTGGATTTTTTATAATAGAAATGTTTTTTTTAAAAGAAAGTATATTTTATTTTCAAATTATGATCTAGTATTTTATCAAAATTATTTTCCATCTATGATGACATAGAGTTATGTTTGTATCCCTATAAATAATTTTATTTATTTTTTTTATGTTTGAATAATTTTAATGAAATCCATTTATATTATATAGATAATGTTATGATAGAATGATGTTTATGAAACACATTTTTTGTTCCTTGGGTTATACTATGGTGAATGGTTTTTGTTTTGAGGAACATGTGAGAATGATTTCATTATGGGATGGGTGGGACCAATTTATCCATCCAATGCATTGGGTAAATATTTATATCTCATTTTATAGACATAAATATTATGGAAAGTAAATCTTGTTCAATAAAATAGGGTTGGAAGAATAAGAAAATCTAATTCAATATTGCATGGCTAGAACAACAAGTAATGTCGGTTTAATAATAGAATATTTCAAATACAATGATCATAGAATGAATGCCTTTGATACTATGGAAATCATATTATGTGCTTATTTATTTTCCAAAATCCCATATTTTATGCCAATTCTATATTATAATGGTTAATGTTCTTTTATTCTCTATGCCTTACATACAGCCAAGATTAATTTCATGACTCATGATATTGATAGGTAAAATTAATGATCATGATTTCATATTATTATGTTTATGTTTTGTTATATGTTAATTATTTCTACCCTTACTATTCATTTTATCTTATCATTTTTATGTTTTTATTTCCCCATGACATAAGTAAAGGTTTTAGGAAGGGAAACTAAAAGGAATGATCTTTATGGGAGATGATGAAGAACGTTCACCATGTTAAAAGATTATATTCCATGTTTCCAAAGATACCAAACTAATAATGTATTTCAAAATATTTTTGTGTTATGTTTTAATTATTCTGAATAATAATTGAAAATTATATGAATGTAAAATGTGGTTATTTGGAGTTGGTATCGAAGAAGAGGTTTAGTCAAACCTTGGAAACTTAGGTGGGGAAACATTACTGATATCCCTATATATATTTATTTGGTTTGTATAGGGATTTCCTTAAGGGTATTTCTGTCTATATTTTACTAAGATAGAACTATGGTAATGATCATGAATAACTAAGGATTAATGCTACTATTTTTGAGATTGAATGTACTCCCCCATGATTATGTTGTTTTCCAAGTATGACTTTTTCCTCCCACACAATTCATTTTAGGTTTTAAAAAAATTGTTGGAACCTCAAAGAACATCATTAATGATCAACGAATTAGAAATTAAATGATTTTATTTTTGATCAATGAAATGTTATGGGAGATTGAATAAAAAATATTTTTACTATACTTATGCAAGCAATGAATCATTCTTGACTTCCAAATGAGTAGATAAGGGAACACCATTCAATTGAGTCCCTTATGTGGAAACATCCACATTCATTCAGTGGATCTTATGATAAATTTATTTCTTAACGATGGATTAGTACCATTGAAAATTTATTTTTCATCCTTCATTGTTCAGAATATGAAAATGATATTTTTGATGTTTATCGTTTAGAAGGTAAAGAAGAACTGTGGTGGAATCAAATCAAGAATACAAGGTATCATGATAAAATTCAATCCAAGGAATGGGGTGAGTTCAAGAACATATTTATCAATAAGTAAATCCCTTGTATTCATCGAACAATTTATGAAAATGAGTTACTTGGGAATAAGCAAAGAGATTATGACTTTTCTGGTACATACGAGAAAAATTCTACAAGAATTGCAAGGTATGATTCTGGCATCATCATTCAACCTAAAATAAATCCTTATCAATTATTCAGTGGATTAAAACCATTTTATCAGAGGAAATTATCTATTAGATACATTAATATATGTATATAAATTTTTTGTTGTGCTATCAAGGTAGAAATATAAGTTGTTGTTTCATATCAATCTCATATTTTGGAAATGAAATGAAAGATTTTGTTTAAGGGAAAATCTCAAAACAATGTTGAAATGAAGATGATTCATTCATTATGCTCAATGTGTGGGAATAATCTTGGTGGAGATTGTTTTAATGGGACTATAAAATGTTTTATTTTTGGAAAAGAAGTTTAATAAGCAGTTTAGTGTGGAATTAGTAGGATAAATGATGCTAATGATATGAATAGATAAAAGACAATAGAGATTAACTACTGACACAAAAATGCTACAAGTACATGTAAATTGAGAATTATGCTAACTAGTTCCCTAATACAAGTATTATTGATTACACTTGTACAAAAACATTTTTTAACTTCGGTTTTTTATCTTTTTTATGCCGGTTTTTAGGTGATGTTATTTCTAGTGATGTTAAAAATATGATTTATTGCGTCAGTTATTTATCAAATGACATTAAAAATTGGTTTTTATGGTTTTTAAAATTGGTTTTTAAAAGATATACGTGAAATTACTTCACAAAATAATGATATAGATCTAATTTTTACATCTGTTTTTAAAAAAACATACGTTAAAAGTCATTTTCATGTCGGTTATTCAAAATAGCGACATTAAAAGTCATTTTAAAAATAGGATTTTAATTAACTGATATCCAAATATTCTACCACCTTTTTTAAAATTATATAGGCTTTGATTTTATAGGTTGTAGAGATAAAACTGAGTTACACATCAAAAGTTATGACCATCTAAATTTTGATTATTTTTTTCAAGGAAAGATGGAATGAAAATACTATAGATTTGTCTTAGAATAAATTTTAAAATATTAAGGATTTTTTTTACCATGATAGAAGGCATTATGCATCATTATAATAAAATAATAATAATTAAATAGTATATCAATTAATACAACTACTCATAAAAAATATAAATTATGGAAAATAATTGCAAATATCTTGAAGAGGTCACATAAAGAAGAAATAGATTCACTTGGATGATCAAACATATTTATTTAGTGAAATGATGATTATTGCAGGAAATGATTATTAAATGGTATATCTATTATGAAAAATACCATACAACCCCGAAATCATGGATACATAATTAAAAATAACATGACGATATCATGGAATAATAAAATAAATGATTCACATTTAAGATCAAATGAGTTGAGTAGGGGGGAAAATGATGGATTAAAGAAATGATCGTTAAATTAGGATATGATTATATTAAAAACATATAATTGAGAAAATAAATGAAAATGCAGTATTAAAAATTTTAGCTGACAATTGGAAATTTTGATCCTACGATGTAACAAAATTGAAAATTCATATTGGAAGGATGTTAAAAATATCTTTCACATAGGTTTTATGATAACCATCGTGAAAATATATTAAATTTTTCAATTTTGTTTCATGTTTTTTTATATAATAGACATGAAAAATCTATTTTCATCACTTTTTCCCATTCGTTAATAAATAATCGATGTGAAACATCAAATTTCATGTCTTTTTCAGGTCAGTTATTTAATAACAGACAATAAAATGTGTTTTTTACATCGTTTATTTAATAACCAACGTGAAAACTATTTACAAACATGCTTTCTATTTCTTAAGATTTGATTTGAATGGTCAGAGAGCTCAAATGTAGTTACGAATTAAATTTTATGGCTTTCTGAAATTGACTTCCCCAAGACTTCATTTTGAGATGATCAACTTTTGATGACCATAAAGTTTTATCTGTAACATCGTTTGAGCTCTGTGACCTATCTAATCAAAGATTTGGAAATGAACTTCATGTTTGTTAATGTTTTAAACATATTTTATTATATAGTGGTTGTGTAAAATATCTCTTTATGTCGGTTATTAAATAACCAACATGAAATATTTTTCAAATTTGATTTTTCACTTCAGTTATTTAGAATCGACATGAAAAAGTCTGGAAAATAGATTTTTCACTTTGTTTATTATATAAAGAACGTGAAAAATCAAATAAAATAAATTTTTTACATCAATCATTATATAATTTACATGAAAAATCAGTAAAAATTGTATTATCACACTTGTTATATAGTAACCGATGTGAAAAATCGATTTTTATAGATTTTTACATCGGTTCTAAAAAAATGTGAAAACTAGAGACGTTAAAAATAGTATTATTATTTGTGTGATTATTGTCTGAAAAACCTATGAAGGCTAATGGTAATGTCAAATCACATATAATCACAATTAGAGAAGTTGAGTATGATAATTATGTGGAAAAAGGATTAATAATTTATATAGTGGGATTCACAAATAATTTTGTAGAATCTCTTATATAGTATTATAGAATATTTGAATACTTATGTCTTAGTCCATTACAGTTTTCCATAAGTATATGGTACATGTAACCATGTAAGGTTATTGAAACATTTTTGGAAGGCTTGTGATATGCACATAATGTAGGGATAAAGAGATATTGTGATGTTTGATAGTATTAATTACATCATGATTATTATAAGGACAAAGTGTTATCATTGTTTGAGTATATATAATTTTTATTTATTTTTTATTTCTAAAAAGAGTAGGTTTTGATTGAATAAATTTTTTGCATATGTTTATTTGGTAAACCATGTTATTATAATATTTTAAGAGAACACATGATTATGGTATTCACATGTTTGGAATGTGATAACCAAGAACTTCTTTATGAGATATTGGAGATAAATATTATGTTGATTTAGTTCACCCCTTTCTAATGTTTTATATTTTTAGTTTTTGGAAAAATTGGTTTGTTATCCATATACAGATAGTATATGTTATATTCCTATTTAATTTTCATAGATTAATTTATTATTGCACTATAGGTCGACTTTTAAATACATAACTTCCTATGATAACCTTTTCATTGAAAAAAATGGAATGACCTATAATTATATCCCATGATCTACTATCACATCATGAATGAATAATTAAACATCATTTCATTAAATAAGATATGAAGATGAAATTTTTTAAGGTAGGAAAAGTGGTGAGAATGTACCAAAATCATGTATGTATTTATTCTCATGAAAAATTCTTCAACTATAATGAAATGTTATTGAGAAAAAAATGTTATCTTAGTACCTTATTATCTGATAAATTAGATGGTCCCATAAGTAATTATAGATTTATGGATTTCTGGTTATTAACATTATCCAAAACATGTTCTCTATCCCTATCCATTAGAACATGATGGTTGTATTTCTTTTCATTATCCATGTTTTCATTTCGAAGCTATATTCTCCTATTTGGAAATCGATTGATGAGTTACTTTGCGTAAATGTAATGTTTCTAGCTATCATTTTTAAAATGATGTTTTAATATTCCTTTTTACTATGTTACATTCTATAAATTAAACATTAAAATTGAAAACCATTTATAAATCCAATGAATATCGAGGGAAAAAATCATTTTAAGGTTGGTATAATGTAACACTCTAATATTTTATGAAATATATTATTTAAATTTCATTGATGTCTCAAATTATACACAATAAATAGTTTCACTAAACAGAAATATATTATTAAAAAAACTTATAATTATGAAAAGTATTATTTTCATTTTCAATTTTATATATTATTAAAATCGATCTTATATATTTTATAGAACATGATATAATAGCAATTTTAATTTTTCGGATAAAAGAAGTATTTTCAAAAAGTACAGTTTTGTCGCCTTTTGATGGCACACCAATTTCAAATTATTTTTTAAAAATTTTAATATATTATATTTGAAAAAATAAATAGATACTTTGGAAGCTGGACATCAAAAATTAACTTCGTTGAAATTTTGGTATTTTTCTAATGAAATTCATATTTGGATGAATAGTGAAAATTACTGTATTTTAATTCAAAAATTCCATTTCGTATAAATTATTTATATAGTTTGACATATTTTTTAAATGGTTTTAAAGAATAATGGGATTATTTTTTTAACAATTAATCAATTTTCTGTCCCGGGACATGATTTCACATTTAAATTAGATATTAACACATGACAATCTTTTGATAAGTTTTTACTTCTTAAAAACCCACTTCTTTATTTTTACAACGGGAATTAATATTAATTTAATTTATACCAATTATGTTTATTGAATTATTTAAAATTGATTATATATTATCAATTAGTGGGATTAAATTATCTTGAAAGGTTAATTTATTAATTTTTTGGATATTATGAATGGTAACTACAGTATATTTTATTTACCACAATTAAGGGTAAATTTAGTAAATTAGGATAACTAATAATATGATAAAGTCAATAAAATTACCCTAATACTTACTACAATGCTATTTTATGAGTAAAAGTTGACTAATATCACCTCGGTGTTATAAATGATTCATTTAATTGACTTTTTCCCATGAAAGTTGTGTAGTTATAATTAAAACATGAGAATGTGACCAAATGCTAATGTCATATATGTTATAAGTATAATAATTATAATATAGTGATAAATATGATAAAAATTCAAAAAAAAATTAGTATATAGAAATACAATGATATAATAAAAAACTTGTGAATTAATTTAGAATTTTTAAGGATTAAATAATTTAAATTACTAATTACACAATAGTGATGTAATAATTATTTTACTGAAAGAAATATAAAAAATGGTTTTAAAAATATCAAAATAAATATCATATGAATTAATACAAGTTCTCCACGAATTTTATATTTGAATATGAAATGTTAGGAGTGTATTAAATATTTTGGTTCGAATTTATCTTCTCTATCGTTTTTATTTAAAGTAAAATAAATGAATAGTGTCAAACCATTTCTAAATACAATAAATAAGAATAAATAAAAATTATAATTTTTAAAATGAAATAAAACCATGTCTAAATTTTATTAGTTGAGATTATTTAGATGTATACCCATATTATGTTCAAAATAAATGAGTTTTGGAGCATTATAAATTGATAATTAATTTATGAAAATTAATATTTCAAGACTTTCTAAAGGTACCCCTACCTAGTATTATATAAGGGAACCTCCCCTTCTCTTTTAACCACACCTCTATAGCCCTTGGGCTTAGCTATCCCCTAAAAAAATATCCTATCATACTCCCTAACTTCATCCTAGTTTCCACCAATTAGGTAGAAATCCATCTTATAGAGTCCTTTTGTTCATACGAAAAAAAGATTCTTGAAAATGAGGTAATTGTTCTATCACCTTTTTCTAAATTTTGTTATTATTATACATCCACTTGTTATGTTATTTAGATAATAAAGAAATAAATCCAGCATATTCTACATTATAAAATTTTATTATAATTATGGGGAAACCTTATACCTCATTTTATCCATCGCACGAATAATAATATCACTATGCGTGTGTACGTACAACTTAACGTCTCCACATAGTGGTGTAATTTTTATTCAACAATTAAATATTAGGATGTGTATATTGATTAGTATAATGTATTTAAATAATATATAAACAATTTTAATTATTCTTTATAATTCATATAACATCCAATTCTACTATATTTAACCATCAAGGGAATCATATCGTTGGTTGTCCGTACGTACGACTTACCCTCTCCATGACATGATGAGATTCATTCCCCACATTAACCTTTATAGAATGATTATAAAAAGTATATAATATATAATAATGAAATATATTATATAATAATTCTTTTATATATATATATGTCATTTACTTTATTCCAATCAATTCAATAAGGAAATGGAAACATCGTTCATGTGTATGTATGATATACTATCTCCATAAACAATGTATTCCAATTAATCTATTTATTTATTATATATATTAATATACTGAATATATATGATATATAAATCATGTTATACATTCTGGATGTAAATAAATCACTATGAATGAAATAATATTAGGAATAAAATATTCAAAACACATATGATAAATAAAATAATTATTAACCAAAACGCCCCTTTAACAATAATTGATAAATAAAAAAGTAATATAAAGTCATAAGTGAATCATATATGATATCATAAATATTATTATGGTTAAGTTACAATTTAATAATATTTTTAAATCCACTATAAAGTTGTTTTGGACAAAAATGGAATAAATCAGACCTAGGGTAAGAGATAATTTAGTAATCTCATTTTTATTTGAGATTGTTTATATTTAAGTATTTACTAGGGATATATTTGTCATCCTAATCCAAGTTTTCTAAAATTGTTTTCATAAAACTCTTAGTAATTTAATATTTATTTTTAAAGTCATCTTTACCCATTTTTGACTTTTACATCATGGTAATAATGAAATCATTCATTTATTTACCATACGAGGTACTTTTTGTCATTTTGAAAAATGTATTAGGAGAATGTTTTTTTAACTTATACGAAATGAATGGATTTTTACTATTTCATGATGCCTTATTGTTATGAAGATACCTCAACATTATTTCATGTTTATTTTAAACTAAATAATTTTATTTTAAAATTGTTTGGAATTTTGAGAATAAATAATGATTCTATAGAAGAAAAGATATTTTCCTCAGAAATTATGATCAAGTATTTTAACAAAATTATTTTCTATCTAATATGAAATAGTGTTATGTTTCTATACCTATTATTACATTGTTTTGATTGTGTTTTTTATATAATTATTTCTATGAAATACATTTATATTATATGGATTATGTAATGAGGTAATGATGATTAAGATATCCATTTTTTGTTCCTTTAGTTATGATATAGTGAATGGTTTATGTTTTGTGAAACATGTGAGAATGATTTCATTATGATATGGTTGGGACCAATATCTCCCTTCAACGCTTTGAGTAAATATTTATATCTCATGAGATACACATTAATAGAATTGAATGTAAATCTGGTTCAGTAATAATGGTTGGAACAATAAGTAAATCCATTTTAGTAATGCATGGCCAGAATAATAAGTAAACCTAGTTCCGTAATGGACTTTATTCACTATGATGGATTTGGTATAAATTTTCTAGCTACTATGGAAATCATATTATGTTCTAATTTACTTTCCACAATCCCATGTTTCTTCCCAATGTTGGTTTGTTAGGGTTAACGTTCTTTTTAGATCTATACCTTATGTACTGACAAGATTTAATTAATTCATCATGACATTAATATTGAAAGTTTATGTTATTGATTTCACATTCTTATATTTTTTGTTTTGTTTAACATTCTTCATGTTTATCATTACTGAGCATTTGAGCTCACCCTTTTTCTATTTTATTTTCCCTAGAGTATAAAGAAAGCTTTTTGGTAGGAAATATAAAGGGGATGATCTTTATAGAAGATGTTGAATATCCTTCACCAAGATAGAAGATAATGTTCCATTATTATAAATACAATAAACTAATATGGTCTTTGGGAATTTTTTTGTTTCATATATTTCGTATTATGCAAAAAAATGTAATTTTTGTGTATTTCAATCTTTAGTTGTTAGATATGATGAGAAAATATAAGATCTTATGTTGAATATTTGAATGTTATGATATTAGAGGATATTAATTTTGTTATTCAAAAGCATTTATTAAGATATAATTATACTCATAAATTAGGTGGTGATCCTTGTCTAAAAATATAGGAACAATTGTTTCCATGAATAACACCATTGTTCACCATATTGAGAGATTACTATTTCTAGAGAAATGTGGACTCTTGCCTATGATTGTTTAAAAAGTGGGAATAAGGTACCATGCATGACTATAAATTCATGAAGAATATGATGTACTATTATATTATTCTGTGATGTAGATTAGGAAACAATGGGTTTTCATATTATTTTTATCACACTCTATGTGCATCCAAAATAACTAGTTTTGTGAATATCTTCAGGTTTGTATGCACATCTTTGTGATCTAAAAGATTATTTTTAACAAAACTATATATGTTAAGGTTTTATGAGAGATATAATTTAAATATAAAACAAAATTAGTTTCACCAAAGGATAATTTCTCAAATTAAGTTTCATTGATGAAGACAATAGTTATGAAGAGAAATTTTTGTGAAGCTCAAATTACATCTCAACTAGTGAAAGAAATCAACAATAAATACTTAATAAATGAATAAGAGTAAATCATGTAAATTTATGGGTTTTCATGAGGTATTTAGTGAATTCATGCATCAATAAACACATGACATTAATCTGAACAATTTTATTTACATGAACCTAGTTATAGTGTGATTTGATGTGAAATATTAATCATAAATAGTAAATATAATATAAAATAATAATGCAACAAATATTACTTATGGAATGGATTTTGAATGAGAATATAATGAAATGTATTTAACATGGATGATGTTATTTAGAATATTTGTATGAGGATATAAAAATAATCATAAATAATTTGCACGTACCACTTGAACACATCAATGTGAGTCCATGAATTAAAACAAAGGATAAACTAACTGATCATTTAATTCCTAGAGGCAACTAATCATTCATTTCTGACCAATATTTATTGAGAATGACTAAAAACTAGATTAGTGTTTTCAGAAGGTACCTGAAGTGTATACGAGAATGTGTAATTTCACATGATCATGGAATAATATCGATAGATCATCCTATAATAGATCAAAACTAAATAATGGAAGAGGACACATATTTTCATCATTGAGAATCTATGTATTTTGGTTGGATTAATAATTATGAGTAGTCTCTTAGTCGATGTGAGGTGAAGATAAAATATTTCAGTTTGTGTATGGATTAGGAGAATGCTCTTGTTAGACACTAGAGTTGGACAATGTACAGTCTATTAAACCATGTGATGTTTTATAATGATACTCTAATGTTTATTTGGGAGTTATGATTAATAAAACATTGTAATTTATAAAAATATTATAGTGAAGAATAAAAAATGGGGGTTATAACCAATACGAGGAAGACAAAATCATTATACTGAAACTTGTAAATATAATTTATTAGGATCTACATAAACATTTATATACTTGAGGCGAGACTACGATATATTAATAATGTGTTTTAGAACCTTAAAATCTTAATATGATTAATTTAGAATAAAATAATTTTCAAAATTAAACATGTAATTAACCACCCTCTAAGCGGTTATTCTAGTATGGGGCTCTAAATTGGGGCAGTTAAGGGAGGTTATAAAAGAAATTTGAGGCCCCCATTAACCCAAGATTACCCATAATACCCTATATTTGTAACTTTATTTTACTATGGATAATACAGAGTAATGAATTTTGAAACATGGACTTTTTTCAAACTTCTATATTTGGAATTTTGATCCCGATATGTTTTGTTTTCTATATTTCGGTTTGTTTGATTGAATATAAATTTTTTATTACATACTTATTTGACTTGTATGTTCTTCCTGGCTACATTATCATAATTTAATTATTATTTTATCATATCTCTAAATACATTATATATTCATCATGTGTTTTTATAATGGTATCCATTCCTATTATTGATTATGGGGTTGCATGTGTAACTATTACGGTATGTGTTTATCTATCTTCTATGTTGGCCATAATCTTATGGAAACAATATTAAATGTTACTTAAATTAATTTTTAATTCCCCCTTTGATTTATATATTTCCCTTCCATTTTAGTGTGTGTACCCCATTGTAGTTGGGATGCGACTAAAGAATTCGAATGGTGTTTCTATCTCTATCATATTTTTGATAAAAAAAATATATGGTATTTGTTTTATAAATGGATTACATAATGATGATTTTTAATTTTCCAAATGTTTTTATATGTTTGAATAAATATTTTTTATAAAATATTTTCTTCTCATTATTTTGGTAATGCAAATATGGTTTTCAAATTTTTATGAAATTAGTTTTCAAAGCAGGATTTTTTTTTGAAAAAATGTATGTTTAGATCTTTTTTTAAATTCGATAATGTATTGAAAAAGGAAAATAATTTGAAATACATAGATCATGGGATCCTTGGATAACTAGGAGGTATTTACGGTATGGAAACTGTCCTTATTTATATAGATTCTCAATCAAGGGGGACACTCCTCTGTTTCTCTAGGACCTATTCCCTAGGGAGATGATATTCTTATATATTAAGAGGATTATTACTTATATGTTCAATTGTATCCTATTCCATATGTCCTAGGTTGTTTTTTAGGGTTCACTTTTTTGGCCTGATTATTGAGGTCTACAAGACCTATCTAGCCCAGACATATTTTATCAGAGGGGTCACCTATATTGTTCTTTATTTTGGAATTATTTTTGATTTGATATGATATATGAAACATTATTTGATAAATATAAAATGTTTTATTTTAAATACATGTTGAAATTATATTTTTCTATGAACTATGAAAAGGGTAATTATTTCACCATACATTTCATATTAATGTGAAAACGTACTTTTCATGACATTTTTTTCTTAAATACAGTATATTTGGATTATCTAACAATGGCTTGGTATGGAACACATGGCTGTGAACCTATTGAGCATATTTATCAATCACCAACTATACTCCCTATGGTCTATGAGGCCTTGTCTTTTTCTAATACAGCAAAGCTAAGACGCCATAGTAAGGTGGGGGAATTTATGTGAGTTGGGTATATGTTTCTTAAAGTGACATGGTGGAATGTTTTCTACATGTCTCATGTAGTAGTTGTTTATAATTTGGGTTTTCCCTTTAGTTTTTTTTCTAGATGTGAACCTTGTTTTGTTTCAACCTGGGAATCTCTACTTCTTATTCTATTCTCTTTTGAATATGGATTACATTGGTTTATGATTTTAATTTCCAATATTCATTCTATGTACATTGTTTCATACTATAAAAATAATTCCCGCGAGTTGTCGTTAGATTATTGGGTGCTAGTTTCAAGCTCATGGGGATAAAAATAATTCGTGTGTCCTTTCTCATTTCAGTTTAAAACATTGTTGGATGAATTTTTCTAGATGGTGTGTGGAAATTTTGTATCAAATATAGGTTTCACACTTTCAATGGATATTGGTTGAGAAGAGATAGTATCTCTAAGACCTATGGGGTGTGTTTTGATGGTTTTCATTTCTATATTCAATTTTAGTGATCTTTGAGTCATCAATGGTTTATTAGGTTTCATTTATTATATGTTGTATTTTGGTCTAGATATTTATTTTCCCTTTTTATATTTTGAGTAAAATAGTGGTCGTTAATTTTTTTTATCATTTTCATATATTTTTTGGTTTCTTAAATAGATACATTGGTATTCATTCCTTGAATTCTCTAAGGACTGTGTAATAGGTAATACTCTTCAATAGAACCCTCTTCCTAATAATAATGTCTTAGAGGAAATCATTCAAGTAGTTTTTTAGTGGAAAAAGTGCATATTTTGTTCAAAACCTTTCTAGAGAGGTGAAACCTGGAGTTGGAGGAGATAATAATCAAGAAAATAAATCATACAAAATAATACACCATATTTTAAGGGTATTAATTAATGTCAAAATGTATATGGTTTCCTGGAAAATATAAAATAGTACATTGATTTATTTAATATATCTAAATTTTTCAAGTTGAAGTGTGATAATGTAAAACTTTAGGGTTTTAAAATGAGGAGTTGAGACTCTATGGTTTTGGAATGTCAGCATGGGAACATATATTTGAATGGATTTATGACCATTTCTTCCAATAATTCTATGTTGTATCATTATTGATTGAAAATTATATTAATTTTTTTTTATTATTAGGGATAACAATTCATGAAAGAGAACACCAACTATTTCGTTCAGTTGTTTCATTTTTTTCCAAAGGTGGTTATGAATTATTATCTAATGTCTCATAAATACCTGTATGGATTATGACCAAAAATCTTATCACAAGTATATTTGTTAAATATCACCATCAACGATGATGTGTCTGATATATCTATGATGAAATAGATTGATATTATGGGATATAAATATTTTATTATAACCTCCCTTAAACCTAGAAGTGGTTCCAATGGAACACATGGGAATAAGAGGATGTGGTATGGTAGCTGCATGGGTTGTAGAGGTAGTTCACAACAACTGTAATTTTATAATCCATCATAATTTTCTATAAGTGTACCCTTGACATGATACTAATGTGGTGAGGTATCTAACACCCATAAGACTTTTCCTACACCTCAGAATAACTACAATTCATGTGGTCAAACTAGTTAACTACAAATATTTATTCATGATATATATAAATATATTTATAGTCAAGAATTATCAGATCCAAATGTATATGTGATTCAAAAATAAGATTAAATTTTATTTGTGATCTATGATCAAGAATTAAGAGTGATCAAATTACATGTTGTGGATGAGCTTCCTAGACATGGTGATGTGTGTCCAAATATAGTGATAGGTACTATTATTTTAAAAATTATATAGAAATTGATTTATTTTTTATTGGTTCCTTATAAAAATTTATATATTCATAATTTTGTATGTTTAATAAATTATGATATAGAACATGATTTATGTTATGTATCATACAAAAACTATTGAAAATAATATAGAGCATGGGTTCCACTGTACAACATATTTTCTTTCAGTAACTAATACAGAGTTCTTAGGGATATTTTTGGATCTTGATTTGGATATTTTTAAAATTATAATCATGACGGATTGTTTACCCTCTCAAAATGATTTTATTTATTATTACCATATGTGTGTTTCATTATTTTCATTCAATGGGAAATCTGTGGTGTTTTATTGATAGTGTGATATGAGTTCTAGTCAAGTTGGACCTTCCCTCCAAGAACATATGAATATATTGTCTACTATTTTGGTTGATAACAATAATATATCTTCTCATTCTGATAATCAAAATGATTTTTAAGTTTTAATTAATCTTTTTCTAGATTAATTATTTGGTCTTCCTTTTATAATAGAGGTACAACTATCTGTCAATCTGATACTGGTTACACAACTAATTTCTATAATATCTTATCATATAGAACCTACTGAGTTGAATGATATTGTAATCCAATTGGACAACCTGTTATATGCTGACTTTGTTCTCCCATGTGGTTTGATATTGGCAAACCCCAATCAATTTTCTATTATAATTGATTTTTCTCTTAATATTTTATAGACTATCGATATATGAACTGTATAATAGGTAAGAATAATTATCCTTTCCCCTATTCAGATGATAATTTTAATCTGTCAGTTGGGGAAGATTGTTTCTTGAAAATTTATCTTTGGTCAGGTTATCACCATCTTAGAGATAAAGAGTAATATATCCAAAATCATTCTTTGAGGATAACTCATGGTCATTATGAATGTATTTTAATGTAATTTGTTTTTAAGAATAACTTATATTGATTATGGATTTGATAAACTAGATATTCCACCTCTATATTGATAACTTTGTTGTGTTATTAGTGGATGATATCCTAGACTATTTTACAAATGATGGAGTAAATAGGTACTATATAAATATTTTAATGAATCATTATAAGACATATAATTTATTAAAATTTATCAAAATAAAGTTTATGGACCTTATGGGAGATGTTATCGGGGTATATGATTTCCTAGCTTGGATGGTCATCTGGTCCTGAAAAGGTAGAGACATATTTTTTATGGGAATTTAAATTGAATTTTTTTAAATTATAGGTCTTCCTATTCCTTAATATATATTATTTATGGTTAATAAAATATTTATTTAATCTATAATCATCCATTACTACACTTATTATGAGATGAATAAATTCACATGTTATGCAAATGTGTAAGGATTCTTATGACGAGTTTAAATATTATATAACATCGACTATTACTGGAATCGTGTGGGACCTAGTTTTGGATATGTGGTATATTATGATGATTATCTTACTTTTTGGGTATTTTATAATATATTATGATCATGTGTTTGTGAAAATGTATTGTCAAATTAGGTATATAATAAGAATTAACCAACTTGGGATTTTGATCTCATCACTGTTATGAATGCTCATAAGTTTTGAAGTCACAATCATTTAATGGAGTCCTTCATTTTCTTATATAATCATAAGATATTGACTTATATCTTCTCATAGAAGTAACAAAATCATATATACATGTAATGTGTGGAGTACCTCTTGATATTTAATGTTTACATTTCCTATACCCTTAGGAAGTGGAACATATTCTTTTACACTATGAATAGAAAATTTTGTTCTTAAAGTGACTTGGAAGAGAAATATGAGTATACCATTATGTGGATTTTTTATATTGTTTTGTCTTGATGCACATAAGGATGACTTCTATATGGATTTAACGAGGCTTTATTATTCATCATCTCTTGATGTGTCTATTATATAAGATTTGTAGAATGATGAGAAGCTTAGATGAATTATAGAGCCCTTATATTTTATGGAGACTATTATAGGTTTTTATCTCTCTTATATTGGAATTATTTACATCAAGTGTATGTTTTTCATTCCCTCATATATCAGATGGACTGTGATGCATGATTATTGACAGAATTTTTGTTCCATTAATCCTATCACTATAATTATGTATTATTATATGAGAAGTTGTTTTTAGTGGTCAGGTATGAAGTGTGGCATAACCTACTATGAATAACTCTACAACTCCTATCGCCAGATCAAGGTGGTTCACCTAAATCCTTCTAGTTTGGTTTATTATCTTCCGATGATGGTATGGAAATTGGATATGGATTCCATGGAATTAATTTTTAGATTAACATAAAATCATAAAAGAATGAATAAATTTTGCGTAGTGAATTATTAGTTTAGTAAATCATATCATTTAATTTATATTAGAGAGGCCATAAATTTTTTATATCTGGGTATTGTTTTTGTTTAAGAAAAATGTATTGTTTAATGGGTACCCCTCTTCCATTATTTCAAATAATGATCCATGGTTTACATATGATTTCAAGAAAATACTCCAAGAGGTTATGGGTATGCAGGTTATATTGATTACAACATACCATCAAAAAATGGATGTTTAAAAACAATATGATATTCATATTATAAAAGATATTATTTATGAGTGTAGGTTGGATATCAGTGGATCATTGGACAACCATATGTAAGTGGATTCATTTTCGAATAATAACAGTTATAGTCATCAATTAGAATGAGTACCTTTGAGAATTGTTATGGTCACCAGTCTTGTAGACACATTGGTAGTATGAGGTAGGTGTGGCCATTTTTATGGGATTATTTATCATTTATGAGTCCTCAGTGATGATTCATGGTATATGTTGATTTTTAGTAACATATTAATGTCAAAATAAATATTTTATTCATTTTATTTCCCTCTATTTTTGTTCACCATAAGTGACTATGTATTTTTAAATGATTCTCCCTATTTGGGTCATTATCATCATGAGAATCATTATATGTCAGATTCTAGATATTTTTTTCCATTGATATCACTAATTGGGTAGATTTTTTTTCATACAAGATGGAATTATTGTATCAGTTTTCATGTATACATTATGGATTCACATATATTAGCTCACAAAGTATCACCATAATCCTTCTCATATTTTAATTTTTTCGATTTTGATCTAGAGCCATGTGTTTTATATTTGGATTAGGTATAAGATATTAATACCTCTCAAATGAATTTTTTTAGGAATTATATTCTATTGGTTAGTTTGTTTTGACGCCACTGAGCATATTCTATCGATATTTGGAGAATGAATATGTGGTGAGGAAGGAGTGTCCTTGTATCTATTCATATTTTTCTTATTCATTTTAACATTATGTAGAACAAAAATCATATGATTAGAATAATTTTAACATATTAGTACTGTTAAGCACACTTTAATGTTAAATAATTCATATTTTGGGTTCATGGGGTGTTTTTGGTTACCTAGTGGAGTTTCAACGATCATTTTCTTTAAATGGTTGATCTAGGAGATAACAAATCAAATAGTGTCTTATTGAAAAACTAGAGTCGTTATATAAACACCATCAAAAGGCCTAGTGGTGGGAAATCACTAATCTGTCGGTAGGCCCGACAGTGGTCACTGATCTTATGGAGTGGCCACTGGCTATTATAAAATGGCATGTCATGATGATTAAATAAGTGGTTAGTTGTATTTGTATTCAAATTAAACACCTAATTAACCCATTATCCATATATACCCATCATTATCAGACTAGGTCTATTGGAGTGGAATTCATTTTGAGCGCCATTTACATTTGTTCACCTCTTATTGGATTTCTGATCCCATATTGACCAATTTTCAATTTTTTGGTATGCTTGATCTAATCTCATATTGTTATTATATATTAGAATTGACATAAGTTCTAAAATATGATATCAAAATATATTTATCTTATTTTTAGTTATCACTTATTATATTTTGTATAAGTTCTAGGAAATGTTTTCAAAATATTTTAATCGGGTTTGTATTTATCTTGTTCTCCTTTATATTCTTCATTTGTTTGTCTCCTAATGTTAGGATTAGTTGTTTTATTATGGTGAAATTAGTGTGACCATTGATGTATGTGTTGATCTATGATCTTTATTAGCCCTGTGATTATGGAAGTACAATTCTATGAGTTTTTAATTGATGTTTATGTCCTCCTATCAATTTCTCTAGTTTCTCCTTTAATTTTGGTTTGGAGATCCCATTGTGGTTGGCATGCCACCTAAGTATATGATATGTGATCTTTTCCCTAAAAAATATTTGATCTACCATATGTTCTCCAAATCTCATAAATTTTATTCTTAATGATATTTTGAATGACAATTTATTATATATGAATATATAAATTTCTTTTAATGTAATATATTTTAACCCTTGATTTCACTAAAGAATGATGATTTCCAAATCATTATAAAATGTTTTCCAAAATATTTTTTTTGGATAATTATTTTTATGAAAATGGTTATTTTTTAAATTTTCTATGTATTAGGATAATACCTTGGAAATAAAAATTGCTCTAATATATGATTCACATGGGTTCATTCGGTACATAGGAGTGCTATAATTATTGGGTATTACACACGTTTCTTCATGACTTTCAATATTGAGGTGTTTCATTTCTCCCATGGAGATCATTCATAGGGACATGACTATCTAACATTATAGGGGGTTCACCCATGGGGTGTTTGTTTATTTCTTAGACCCTATGTAAAATTTGGTTTTTAGTGTTTACTTTTCTTGATTGATTAATTAGGATTTGGTGACTTATATAGACCATACATATGTTATCATAGTTGGTGGTATCCATTGTGATTTTAACTTTTTTTGGATTAAATATTATATAGGATAAATTATATTATAACTTTAAAATAGTTTATTTGAAATGTTATTTGAAAGAGTACTGTCTGGGATTTTTGTAATTCCTATGAAAATGGGAATTGTTTTACTATTTTTTAAATAAATGTGAAATATAAATTATCATTACATTTTTACCATATATTAAGAATAATGGGATAATGTTACAATGGTTTCTTATGGATCACATCAGTGGGATCCCACTGATCTTTTTAGGAGACACCATACACACTCACTCGGTGGTCTGTAGACCATATACTGTTAGATTTTGGAAAGGGAATGACACCACATTAAGGTGGTGATGTTTGTGTTAGTTGGGAATGGGTAGCTTATGGTGACATTGTCGGATGTTTACCATATATCACCTTTATTATATTTTTATATTTTTTTAGTTTTTTTTAGGTTTTTGGGCTTGTACCATGATTTTGGATTGCTACCTAGTTTGTATTACTTCCACTATTATTCACTTTGGGCAATATAATAATTTTCTTGGTTATATTTCTATATTTTTATGCGTGTATCTAGTTTTAGGATAATATGATAATTATTTTTTATCATTTTTGTATTTCTATGAGGAAATCACCATCCCATGGGGACTGGGAACACCCCTTGGGTTATGTCACAGCTTGGTTTAAACCCTAGTTGGATTGGTTTTTTTATATGTGTTGTGACATTCTATGAGTGTTTCTATATTTATTTAATATAATGGTTTCATTCTGCAATGATATTGATTGGGTTAAATTGGCATTAGTTTAAAATCATGATATTACCAATACATATCATCTTTGTAATTTTAATTTATTGAATATATAAGAATAAACAAAAAAAATATGATTTCTTTTAAATCAATAAATATGATGGTATTTAGGGATAAAAATATAATGACAACCTATTTTATATTCATAATATGTAAATGTGGATGATATATTTAATATCATGTAATTTTAAAAAAATTACTTCATGGGATGAATATGAGAATATAAAAGTTAATAAAAACTAATATTATTTTATAGTTGTATATTATTTCAAAAATTCATTAAATTTTCAAGGAGTAGAAGTGTAAAAAAATGATAATTTATTAAATAAATTTATTTTTAATAAATATATTAATGAAAAAATTGATTTGAAAAATAATGGGAAAATATATACTAAAAATAAGTGTTTGTTTTTGAAATAAAATGTTAATTATTTTAATAATGGATGAATAATATGAAATATCTACAAATTAATGTGATATAAATTATGTGGGATGTGATAAAAAACATAGAAACATTATGGATCATGTGAATAATATATCAAAATAATATTTTAGTGAAGTGAAATTTGAATAGAATTGTTTAAATCATATTCTATAAAAAATGTTATAGACTTCTCTTTATCAAAACTATATCGAGCTGCACAGATATATTTTAGTGGATTCAAAAAAAATCCTTGTTTCAAATAATATAGATCCACAATAATTCTATACATTTCAATTTGTTTCTTGTTTTTTAATTTTTAGACATGTTTTAAATTATTAGAAATTTTTTATGTGGAATTTCAAGACCAAATTTTACAATGTTATATTAAATGTTTTTAGAAATTGATGTTGTAAAGTAGGTTATATTAGATAGATAGTGAAGCGCTAGTGGTGGAAACACAAAATCTAGTATCCAAGTTAGTAGTTTTCAACTACACCACTTTGAGGATGATGTAGAGCATTGAGAAACTAGTGATTACAAAAAAAATTTTGGTGGAGGCCATTATAAATTTGATATCATTTCATGACACTATTATTAAATGATAGTATTTTTGACTTTTCAATGAGTATGTAAATCATGTTTAGGTTTCTCCTTTATTTATTAACAAAACACCAAGGTGAGGGAAAACCATTACCTTTATCCCATAAACATTTATCTCCCTTTATTAATATATAATGTAGCATAATTCATCGCTTATTATGACTACTTACAAACCCTATATTCATCCAATTGTTCAACTATCTATATTCCTCTATTTTTTCTAAAATCAATTTTTTTCAATTAAATTATAGTATAACATGGAGAATTAGGAAAATATGAGGGAGATATTGGTTAGTGGATGTGTTTTGATTTCATGCAATGATGAACATTTAGAGTTTCGTGTAGTTTTATTGGAGGTAAGATTATGGATAAGTTTTTAATATTTTATATCAAATGGGATGATGTTGTTGGATATTTTAGTGTTAGAAAATTCATATTTTTTGTGTATGTCAAAATATATATATATTAGGATCTACACAAAAAAAAATTAGTGTTTTATGTATGTTAGGTTACAAAATGATTTTTAAAGATAAATATTCATAATTGGGAAATGATGAATTAATTATTCTTTTTGATTGTATTATTTTTATAACAGATTATAGAGATTAATATATATATTTCATCTTGTTTTTCTAAATAATGATCATTTTAGATTATTTGAGATTAGGAATTGTGATGGAAGTAGTGGTATGTGTATATTTAATTAGGTGATCGGTAGACTTTAATATTGGTTTATATTTGTTTTTTTATTTGTGATATTTCTGTTATAGATAAAATCTATCTATGAAAAAAATTGAATGAAATTTGTATTCTTTGTCTCATTTTGAGTCGAGAAAGAATCATCTTGGCCAAAAAAATTCCCTTTATTATTAACTTGTATTCCTTTGTTTTCAATGATTATGTATATAAAGAATTTTTATTCTAATATTGTTCCTGGAGAATAACAGTGGGGTTCCTTTGATATTTAATGACATTGGGGACATTTACAATAATATGTGATTATTCAATAAATTTGGGGATAACATATAGAAAATATTTTAACGAGATATTAAAATTTTTATGGGGTTTTTATTTTCTTAAAACACTTGGGGGGTTTTAATGTATGAAAGGGACAATTTATTCATTACATTATGTATTATGGTTCAATGTTGGATATGATGTGGGGATAAAGGGTTATCTTGGGATACCAAAACTAAAATTTATTTGATGGAATTATAGGATGCCAAGAAAATAATTTTAACATTTTGATATATGGTATTCATAAATGGGTTGTTTGATATGACATGTGATTTTATGATGTGTAATTTAATATTTATTAAGTTATATTTTAGGATTTTATTACATTAATGAGTTAATATGTAAAATATCATTGATAGTTTCAATGAAAAGGTATGGTATGCCTATTTTAATTGATATTTATAAAGTATTTGGATGATATAAACATTTTCCTTGGAATTTTTAAAAGTAATGGGATTGTATTCTTACATACCTTGATAAAGTGAAATGCATGAGATGGTATTTCCATTATTTATCACCCTCTATGTTTAGTTTAAAATAATCATATTCTCAATATTTTTCTTGAAATAAAAAAAATTATTCATAATATTTTATAGACTAAAAATATTATTTAAGTATGTTCTCAATAACCTTGTTGATAAACTGGTCCAATAAATAAGAGAACCAAATTAAGAAAATTATGTGTAAATTTTTTGTATAATTCAGATCTATATATTAATTCCTAATTAATTTTTATACAACATTAACTATTATCAATTAATTATTCAAAAATGTGTTTTCATAAGAAATGGTTTTTATATTAGATTTTCATTTTTATATGTTTCTGACAATATTTATTTTTCTTTGAATAGTGAAAATATCAAATATTGTAAAACTGTTATTTATTGAATTAAAAAATTTAATAGAAAATTTATGATTTAAATTATATCATAAGTCTAAATAAGTCAAAATTAATTATATATAATTATATTAATTAAATATTAATAGCATTATACATTATTCGGAATATTTTTATTTGTGGTTTTAAATAACAGATATTTCAAGAAACCATTTTTCTCACATATTGTTGGTTTTCTTGAATTTAAATATACCACTTATCTAAAAATAATTTGATAAAATAATATCCATGAATATAATTAATATTTAATAATTTATTAATCCGTCCAAATTAACTTTTTTGGTCATTGTGAATAGTTACCAAGGAAAACAAATCGACACTACACTAATGGATTCGATTGATTAATATGGGATTAAGATTAAATCATAAGGGTTTAAATTACTCAAAAAAATTAAATAATAATAGTTTGAATCTATATATTTATATTATATATTACTTTAATTTATATTAGTCTAATTTTGTGAACTATATACTCAGTAAGGAAATAATACATTTAAATATTTTGAAAAAATTAACTGTGTCCTCTCCCTCTGTTAAAAAAGGACACCACATATCCTCCCTTTCTCACACATAATTATCCTTTTATATCATCCAATAAATATAAAAATACCATTAGAAAAACATTCCTAATATATATTTTTTCATATTTTTATTATAGTTATAACTTTGGAAGGAATAAGTTTTAATCCCATGGCGGTGGTCCAAATAAGAGGTAGGTATCTTAATCTAGTGTTCTAAATTTATTTATTTCTGTATCAAATTAAATTCATTTAAACCCAAAAAAATAAAAAAATAGATATATATCATAGATTTATATGATTTTTTATCCATTATAATTCTTTTATTTATATCCATATCTATTTTATGGGAAACAAAATCATCATTTATGTGTATGTGTGGACTACCACCTCAAGAATTGATGTATTTAGTTTTTCATCTCCGCCATTCATTAATGGTTATTATGATGTATAAAGTTTATATATAAAATATTTATGGCATAATAATGAAAAATTTAATATAAAATATCATTTATTCTCTTACTCTTTCACTCGTTAAAAATTATAATGTTACTCGTGTATATGTGTGGACTACCAACACTTTGATATGATACGATTAAGTTTTAATATATGATGTTAAATAATGAACCTCAATATTTATTAATTTAATACATATGATATTGATATAATTAATAATATTTTATTTATGATATAATAATTATAGATTCTATGACTATAAGTACATGACAAAAAATTTCATGAGAAAGTAAACAATTATTTGTTAGAAACAATGGTTTTAATAAGGAATTTTTAATAAAACAGAGTAAAAATGTAATAAGTAGATCATATATGATATTTTAAGTATGTGTGCGGTTATTTTTTATAAGAATAATAAATTTATATTTATAATATTGGAGGATTAAATCACTTATAATGCAAGTTGGACCAGAGGTAATGGTTTATTTCACAATATTATCCTTTCCCAGAATTTTATATATTTATGTTTCCATTCATATGACTATATGATCATCCAATTTTAACCTAATTAATTATATAATATTCAATAATTTTATATAAATTAAATTATTTCATTTCATATCTATATTTATGTAGTCAATATTATGAACGAATAATTATATTGAAAAATGACTTCCTTTTCCGATTCACTCAAGTTTATTTTTTTTATGTCCATATTTAAATTAAATTGTTTTCAATAATAATTTTTCTATTATTAAATTACTTTTTTAAATTTTTCCTTTTTTTTAATAATTTTTATAATAAATATTCATGTCATTTTAAAAATTAGACACATTTTAATGAATATTTGAAGAGAATATTCATTTTAACATTTAACTTATGATCCAATTTTTCTATCATAATTAAAATTATATTTATAAAAAATTTAATTATGAGTAACCGTCATATTTTCAAAGAATATTTTTTTTAATATTTTGGAAATTCATTTATTTTAGATTACAGATTTCAAAATAGAAAAAAGGTATTTCCTCAAGAAATGTTTCAGTAATCATTTAAAATTATTGATAACTACATAAAAATAAATGTATGAATCATTTGTTTTTATATAGTTATACTCTAATGATATTGTCCCAATATTTTTTAGGATGGATTGTGATCATTTTTTAAATAGGAATTTTTTTAAATTCCATGTCTATGTTCTTCTAGTATGGAAAGTTATTGATTACTAATTAATACTAATTATGTTTTGTTGTTTACTCGCATGATGAATTTAGTAGATTTATTAAGTGATTTGTAGGGCCCATAATTACATATCCCACAATAAAACAGTGGGTATGATGCCTCTGAATGATTCCTCACTGGATATTTAAGATGTAAAACATTATGCATTCCATCTTTACAAAATCATTTTTTATGTACATGTAATTTATTTAAAAATTATGTAATATGTGAATATGTTTTAATCTAATTTTATTATTTATAAAATAATTATTGTATAATTACTTATTCCTTCCATATTATTCATTACCAATTTATTATATGGTATATTTTTTAGTACATATCATATTATTTAACATCTAATATTACAGTTTTATTTCTTTTCCATTCCTCAAGATTCAAATGAGTGTAATACGAATTATATGAAAGGATATCACAAAGGGAAATTTTTTTTAAAAGAAAACACTATATTATATTTTATGTTTTCAATATTAATGTGATATTAATGCATGTATCTAGTTTTATAATACTATTAAACTATTTTATCCCTTAATATACGATCACATTTATCTGGATTCAATGTAATAATGTAAGAACTGGATCTAGGCTACTAGGGTTACAATTCTTAATGTTTTTATCAATACATGTCTTGTATAAACCCTAATTACTATATTAAGAAGAAATATATTAGATAATGTAATAATATTATGAAATATTGGTATATGTTATATGTTTATTAAGATATGATAATGTTTTGGTACATTAGAGACTATGTTCTTTTCCTAGAAACTTCACCCCTCTAAAAACATTCATGTTGATAAAAGTATGGTACATATACATATAAGGGTAATAAAATATAAATGGGATGGATTTTTTATCATCTATATCTTCACCAATTTATGATGAGTGGTTCAAATACTACACACCTATCTAGACACAATAAAATATATTCTTGGATAAAAAACATTTCATTTATGAACTATTATAAATTATTTGAATATATTATAACCATTTATTCCCAAGGATAAGAAATAAGGAATCATGGGATAAAAAAGAATATATCATGATATAGATATAATAGTAGTGATTTTTCATGATTATATTATTACTAACTATGATTATTCTTTCCCACACTATGATTTTGTTATTTGTTAATGGGTAGTACATGGAGGAATATTATTATTTCTAAATGTGTTTAATGATGAATAGATATTCCACATAATAATCAAAATGATGTGGGGGAGTAAACTTGAAATATTATGATGACGACTAACCAACTATCTTGATATATTATTACAAACCTGAACATAGTTATGTTTCTAAAAGAACCAAATAAGAAAAAACGTGTTTTTCCTCCAAACGATGGTGGAATAAAAAATCACCATCCTATATTTTGATAGTGTGTAAATTAGTACTGAGAAAAATGACTCAAATGTATGGATTGGTATTTTGGGTGTTGAAAAGAAGAACGTAAGGAATAAAGTTGTTTCGGAAAAATGAAGAGTTCATTGGAGGAAAATAAACTACATGCAAATTTTCTATTTATAGTTCAATGTCTTCTGTTTGGGAAACATAGGCATTGTCCATGTGAAGTCCACAATCCAAGGGTTATCTGCTTGACAATGGAAGAATGTACATCGTGCCAATTATTGAATTATAATGACTGAATTGTTTATATATTAGGACTTATTAATTATTTTATTTATTTTCTTCAATGATATTTTTTGCAAGAAAAAATAATGAATCATCTAAGGAGTATTTTGTAGTAGTCATGAATTATTGTTTTCAATGTAAACACAATAATAATTCTATGTAATACTAGAGGATCTGTACCAATAGTTTGAAAAACCATTGGAATAAAAACCTTATACCAAGAGTTTGTAAAAATCATTGGTACAATTATGTATATGGCCACCTATACCAATATGTTTCCAAAAATACTGGTATAGGTATTGTTTTTATAACACTAGACCAATGGTATAGTAAAACTATTCATATAGGTGTATATATGGAAAATTATACAAATGGTTCAACTAAACTATTGGTATAGGTATTGTTTCTCGAACCCTATATCGACCATTTATAAAATCTATTAATAAAGGTGTTCCTAATGGCTATATATTCCCGAGGTTTTCTCAAACCCTTTGCATATTTAGTTCCATTATTAATATATAACAATAAAAATAATAATAAATACTTAAATATAAATAATTTTTTCACATATATATATAAATAAACATATAATATAAAATAACATGTTGGAAATGTCATTCGATTCTAAGTAAGAGGTTCTGGGGTCAATTTCGAGGTTTATAATTTTCTTTCAATAGAAGGCATAGATTGACAGTTTGAATACATTTTTGATATAGACCATTAATTTTAAATTTATTATATAATTTGATTAAAAATATTTTTATTGGTTTATATTGATACCAGCAAGACATATAACCCTTAATATGTGCTTGATGAAGAGATAATAATGTTTTGTTTGGATAAAGAGATTATTGAAATTAGTAAAGTAAATAAGATAATACTTGTGACATATAAATATTTTAGTGATATGATGAAAAAGATATTGATGTTATAATTTATGATGTTTTTTGAAGTTGTGTTTTTATGGGATATATTATATTATTTGAGATTTTATTTAAGGAGAATGGTAGAGTTAATTTTTAGAATCATCTATGTTATAATTTATTTTTTTATTGTCATGAATCTTATTACCTGGTATTCACATTTTTGTATATTACTTCAAGAGATAATATATAGTTTTTATAGATTAAAGATATGTAAATTTTTTTTACATTTTATGTAAATATTTTTATTTTAATACTTGTTAAAAATTCGTTGATGAGTTTTAGAATTTTTCTATTCCTGGAAATAATTAAGATGATGATTGGGTATTATGAATGAAATATTTGATAATATTCTATCAAATGATAATTAATTCATAATATATATCATTTCATTTAATAACCATTTATGGGTTTGGTTAAATAATATTGATAGGGGGAATTTATTTTGATATATTTATTAATTTTATTATATATTGTAATATTACTTTAGTTATTCTAATGAAAAAAATAATATTTATAATTCATCATTATAATATAGGTTTAAAGAGGTGAAAATAAAATGAAACAAGTCACAAATAGATGAAATGATTTTTAAGGATTTGGTGAAATAATTTAAGTATTTTGTTGTATATTCCACAGAAAAATATTTCCATTAATATAAGTATATGATCTAGAAATGAAAATGGTTTTCTTTCTATAATCATTTCGAATGAATTGATGAAATTTTCCCACTTATTGACTTATATTTCTGTGGTCATTAAATTTCTCATGAATATGTATTATATCATTCACTATTAATCCTAGGATGCTATTTTCCTCCTTAAGGATTATATTTTCACCTTTTCTAGGACATAAATTATGAGTTATTTTATGCACCCTTTATGTTTCTGACTTCTCTATTATGAATAAAGTTCTATTGTCCCATTATATGATGTGAATTTTCAAAAATTCAGTTTTGAAATATCGAACCTAAAATTAAAAACATAAAAAATTAAAAAATTAAATTTATTTATAGAGGTTGAATGTTAATCCTTAATTTTTATGTAAGAAAAAGTACTGTGATAAAAATTATTCTTAACACACTAAATTTATCATTAATATAACTTTGATATACTATAAAAATTATTTAACGTGATATTAACACTTAGACCTTAAATTAGAGGTATAAGGAAGAACAAAAAAACTATAAAAACTATAAAAATGTATTATAAAAAGTAAATTTAAAAAATAATTCATAATAAATATGTTTATAATTTTTTGTAAAGTCATTTTTTCTTTAAAATGATTTTTTAAAAAAAATAGTTTTTATTCAATTTTATATTTATAAATTAGAATATTTTTTAATAATTTTTTTAATATTATTTTTTGGAATTAATTAGACTATTTAAATAAATAAATAAATATTATATTTAGGTGTGTTTTTGTTATACTTCTTAAAAAGATTTTATTTCTCTTCATTTCTAAAAATACCAACTTTTTAAAAATTGTGATATTATTCATTAATTTAAGCAATATAAAATTATCATTATTTATTTAACATGATCATAGAGATACATAATAATCATTTAATTATAAATAATAGAATTAATTACATATTAATCAACATAATTTTTGATTATTTTATACATTCATTTGTGAGTTTAAAACCCTATTTGATTAAAAACTATTTTCATCACCTATTGCGTGTTTTTTTAAATTTAATCTTACAACATATAAAAATTGAAATTTATAGTTTCTACTCAATAATTTTAATTTTATTTCCAAAATTTGAAATTAGGGATAATTTCATTTTTATAATTATGAATAGTAACATTGGCAATGAGTTAATACTAAGGTAATGATTAAATTGGATTAATAGGGTGCTTAAAATAAAAATATAAGGGTTATAGTTACTTAAAAACTTGTCTAAATACTATTTTACCACTATATTTACATCATATATATTCCTAATGTAAAAAATAGTCTAATTTATAGGTTCATGGAATGATTGATACATTAATATTTTTAATCTTTTGAAAAATCCCATGGGTGACATCTTCTTCCCTTATAGGTGGACCCCACCACTCCTCTCATCATAAAACATTATGAACATTATAAAAGAGAAATTATCAATATAAATCCCTTCCCTAAATCCATGTTATGGATCTATAGGTTTTTTAATGATCAATATTTCAACTTTATAAAGAATAACGTGTAGTCCGATGAAGGTTATCCAAATAAGAAGTATAGAATTAAACTGACAGTTCAAAATTTATTTCTTATTATAAATAATTAATTTATATGAGAAACATGAATAAATAATAAATTAATGATATAAATTATAATTATATTTTATCATATTGATGGTTTGACCATTATTCATCTACTTCTTCATCAAATAGGAAATAAAATCATTGTTTGGGTGTGTGTATAGAGTACCACCTCATGAAATGATGTATTTCATTTTTCATCACCACTATTCATTAATGGTAGTTATGATAGATATAAATTTTATTTGTTAAATTTATCAAATAATTATTATTTTTTAAATATAATATATCATTTAGCTTCTTACCATTTCACTCATTAAATAATGATAGCATCACTCATGCCCATGTTTGTACTAACCCCTCCACAAAGAAATGTGATTAAATATTAAAATCCACAATTCAAGACTTATTATAAATATTTTATAATGAGTATATATTAAATTTGTATCATTATTACAATTCTGGAGATGGTGGGACAATGATCACGTTGTTAGGAAAAAAACTTACAAACCAAAACATAAGTAAAGGAAGAAACAATTAAAACTCGTAACTGTTGATATTAATGAGGAATTATTAATAAATATGTGTTAAAAAGATAATAGTGGACCATCTATGATATTATAAATATTTATATAGTTTTTTTATAAGTATAAAATATGTCAATTTGATATATATGAGGATAAAAGTGCTTTTGAAGCATGTACTACCTTAGGTAATGGCTTATTTTAAATTATCATACTAATTTGTGATTTTTTATATCAAGGATTCCATTAAGAAGATTATATATTATATTCTTATTAGTGACCATTAGTTATATTATCTTAATTTCATTTAAATAAATTATATTTATTCCTTTAATTTTCCTCTTCTAATATACTCAAAATCCCAAAGGACTTTTTTTATATAAAACTGACAATGATTTTCTATTTGGTGGGAATTTTTTTTTCATTATCCATACCGTCTTTAACTTTTTTCAATGATTTTAATATTACCTATTTAATGATTAAGGTCTATTTACCAATTTTTTTAAATTTTATATAAAGATCTGAATGTGATATTATTTCCATATTCAAAATATCAAATTTTTAATAGAGATTACAGAAAAATAATTGTTTTAATGCTTACAGTACAATAGTATTTTCCCACCATTATAAAACTTGATTAATTTAAATTTTCATGTACATTTTTTATGAATTTTTTAAAACAATTTTTTTCATATTATATTAATTTTTTTTATTTTAATTACATTATTTCAAATCTAAAATAGTATTTTTCTCAGAAAAGTTATTAGTGATATTTGAAAGGTATTTTCATCTATTTCAAAAAAATTCATGAGTTATATGTTTTGAGGAGGTTACAAAATAATAATTCTAAACACCATATTTCTCCAAATTTATAATTATTATTTATTAATGGGGAAAGTATTTAAATTTGGTATTCTCATTCTTTTGGTGTGTATGGATATTAATTATTAAGGCATCTTGATTATTCTATATTATTTTATAAATGATTAATGAATTTGAATTATTAACATATTATTACGTCGTAAAATTACATAGAACCTAGATGCATCAGTATGTTTCATATGATAAAGAATTATTATATTTATTTTATTCTGTACTCCTTATTGTATGTTTTCTTGGCTTGAGTCCATAAAGATATGTGTAATATGTTCAAAATTATGAATTCAATCATTTTGAGATAAATTATTATTGTCCATGTGATTATTAAGATATTTATATTATCCATTTTTAATTTTATAGATTATACCATTATTTATGTGGAAATATTTTATCATTATTGATTCATACATATTCCTTATGATCTATTTAACCAATTAAAGATTCCATTGTACCTATTCCATTATTTATCATTCTACATCACCCATTTATTTTGGTCCATTTCCCTAGGATTATAAGAAATATAATATGATTGATATTTGATTATATAATAGTGGGAATAATCATGTTCTAAATTCATATTCTATGTCTTATTTATTATTATTAAATATGATATGAGAGTCAACCATGTAATTGGATTACTAGTCTAGATAAATTATTTAATCCCTTGGGGTGTGCTAACTTTTATATTATGCCAATATATTAAATTAATCACCAGATATGAGATACTATATATGGGATTATTAAACACATTCCTTAAAATTGTAAGCATCAGGGTATAATATTCATACTTTCTTTGTATCTTGATAAATAAATAGGAATATGTTCCCATGCTAGCTGATATAGTGATAATGGGATGATATTCCAACATACCAGGATATTTTTAATGTTAATGGAAAATTTAACCACTTTCCTTGCATGTTTCTGGAAGAATAGGATTATATACCAACTTTCATTGATATGGTCAAAGGTATCGGATGATTTGATTACTTTCCTTGATATTATTAATGGAATGGGTTGATATACCTACATGCCTTGGATATTGTTGATTCCATTAGACAATATACCAACTTGACTTGATATATTACATGTAATGGGGTGATATTCCATCTTTACATAACATTGTTTAAGGCATATGATGATATATCCACATATGTTACCACTGATAGAGTATGGGATGTTAAACTGAAAAATCATATATTATTTTCATATGTGACATTATACCCACATAATAGATATTTTTGAAATGTAATGACACAAATTGGACACCTTCATGTTGGTGGAGAGTAAAGAGTGAAAATATAAGCCTACCCTTAATAGGATAGTTTTTGGTTGTTTGAAATTATTATCCATATCACAAATGATTGGAGGCTATATTATAATGCACACACACCCATCATTCAACAACACCAAAATCATAATAAAGAAGAAATGATACATATGACAAATTGAAATGTATATAATTCAAGAAAAAAATCTATGAAACATAAATAGAAGAGAGTACATAATATAAAATAAATATGGGGAATGATACATGAAAAGTAAAAGATATTAAAAGAAATATATGTTGCTGTTATGAAGACAATCTTAGAAAAATGTGACTCTAAACATGTATTTTTCTCACAACTATCACCACATGATACCACTAGGCTCCTCAAACACCATGTCCACAATTTTTAATAATAAGAGTGATATCCAAATTAGAAACTAAAGCTCAATATCCACTATGACCACCCCTTTACCATATGTTGATATCATAGATACACAACATGTGAAAATAATTGACATGATTTTTTGTGAATGAGCATACTTAGATGTAATTTGTGACACCATAAAGGAATAAAAAATAAATAAGTTATATCAATGCTAAAATATAAATATATAACTAGGTATAAGTTAATGAAATTCAATCTAGATATGATATATAACTAATATTACCAGTAAAAAAGGTATGTCTCAGTTATATCATATATAATCTAAAATAGAAACCAAGATGGATCAGGGAATAAAGAGGCCGATATAGTCTGAATTCAATTGCTTCGTTGTAAGTCACACCTTGAAGGTTTCCCCAAGGTTCATAAGGAGCATCATGTTTCTAATTTCCCTATCTACAGAACATTTCCAAAATTTTCATCTTTATTAGAGACCATTATATGTGGAACTAATCTCTACTGATGATTTTCCACATCAATCAAGGGAGTATGATACCCGATCATATATAAATATTGATTTCACGTCATCATTCAAGAAACCCATAGGGGGGATCTAAACATCAACCATGGAAGGACATGTTTAAGGTATAACTAGCTCCTACTATTGTAACCAACCATTCTGAAATAAATATCACAACATCTAATGTGAACTAAACTGTATGAATCATGACACATATAGTGAAAATTATCGGTTTATGGGATAATAGACCCAAATATAGGTACTACACCCCATGTAGAACATAGAAAATGGGGGAAGGTTATAAATTAATATATAGAGGACATACAACTCATATACCACACAGTAGTAGGGGATGACATATAACAAGTGTCTGAAATGAATATACTCCTTAAAAAATTTGGGGGTCCCCTTCAATAAAAAAAATCATATTGTAGACATGAGGAATCTCATAACATTATGAACACTTTAATAAGGAAACTTAATCCCCATCATTATGTCCGAATATAAAAACTAAAAATAATGTTATATTGAACTGAAAATGACCATGGGTGGATGAATAAAAATGATATTGAGATCTATGTGGAATAATAATTTGTATGATCAATTTATTTAACCAAAAAATACACGAGGAAAAAATGGAATGAAACACCATACACAAGAAAAGTAAGACATGTGGTGACCACTAGACACTCCATGAGGTGCACTAGGGAGGGTTAAGATGTTACCAACATGGAACATCATGAACCAAACATGGTGTAGTGTTTCAGTGAAAAGTGCCTAATCATATAAATCTTTTCAAATTATGCCTCCATTCCTTGGCTAGGTTAGAAAGGACCCAACATAGTTTGACAATCTTCAACACCTAGAAAGAATTAGGTGGTGTTGTCTTAGGCCCCGACAATGTCATCTCTACCTACCTAAATGAAAATTAATCCTTTTAAAATAAACCTCAATTGACTACATGTATGGTGTATAAATATGTGATCCCATAAGATCAGATAGTTAGGGGAAACCCTAGTCCCATCTCCTTTTTCCATTTACCACGACAGTAGCCTAGAGTGTCTCAACAACTTCATTTGACTATAGTCCACCCTACCACTAATTACATTCTACTAAACTCTCCATAAAAATATTTTACACTTATATGTTATAACAAATACTACCAACTTTGTTGGAATAACCCATGACCATTTGTAAGTCTAACTGCCTTGATAGACCTTCATTATTTTTCTCTGTCACACTCTTCCTGTTCTGTTACTCCATTATGATAATCCCATATTTTAACCACAATAAAAAATTGATAATAATAGATATCATGAGAAAATTATAATGGTAAAATGAATGGAAGAAAACATTTAAGGGGTTACTGGATAGAGATGTGAGGGTTTGACATTTGTTTATCAGGTGTAAGATTTCTAACAACCAACACATAACCGAGGGTTATAATTTTGATAATTAAAATAATTATACATAACAATTTATACATTAACACTTCTTGGTCCAATAATAAAAATTATTCGAAGGGAAAATAAAAAAGAATAATAGAATCAGGTAACATGCCCTACCTTATGGAATAACAGCAATCACTTCAGTTCATTTTTTATAAAAATTATTCATTTATCATTCCCATGCCATCTAGTTTACCCTCTCGAGATAATGTTTTCAATATACAAAATATGGTTTCTCCAAACACTCTCTCCCTTGGGTTAAATCCAATGATGAAGAAATAACCATATATAATAACAATACCATCTTTTAAATAGAGGGTATTTTAGGTTTTCAAAACATAAAAAATTAATTAAATAATTGATTTCATTAAATGAAATGACATCAATGAGACATCCCGGGGGAACCAAAATGAATGTGGTGATTATGTAATCCCTAGGTTGAATCCACTATTACTGAATATTGACAATCTTAGCTATCCTATATATATTTTTGGAAGGAAATTCCATTTTTCTAATAAAGATAATATGAAACTAAAAATAATTTATATTATACAAAATATATAATTTTTTAGGATCCTCTAAGATCCATTGATCATGATGACCAATATTATGGGAAAACACCCAATTATATAATCATGGGGGATATCAAAAATATTGAGGCCCTATAGTAGGTTATATATTCAATATTACCTCTATAGAGGTCCCAAAAATTAAAAATAAAAAATTTTGCTATATATTATGTGGGAATAACCTAGGTGACTAGATAATACACACCATAAGAACACATTAATCCCCCAAAATGTAAAAAATGGATCATCAATAAGGATGCTTACAAATCAATATCATATTTCAAACACTATAGTTTCACATGAATTCTTCTCCCATTTAGGACTTCGCTCTATTAGAACTATGTATTCAACTATACTAGAAGGAAATATACTCTTCCATTAACAATGGTAAAAGATCTCATCAATCAAAAATCATAATCTATGTTTAAGAATTCCCCACTTAAGGGGGAATTTAATATGATTATTATGTTAGTGAAATCAATCCATGTCATGATCCAACATTAAGTGCTCTTAATGAATTCACGATGATATTGGGGAGTTATTGTGTATCATGATCCCCTAAGCCTATGTAATGTTATTTTGTATCGTAAGAACTAATATCATTGGTTCAAATCCTAAGAAATACATTTTTAATGAACCATATACGGTAAAATAAATATTCCACATAACTATCTCATCATGTAATATAGGTAAAGAAGGAAAACATAAATTATTCTTGAATATAATAAAAACAAGATATAAAACAAGACTATAAAGCAAAAATAAATGAGATATCATAGCAATAATAAAATATATGGAAATATAGGGTTAACCGAAATGTATTTCCAATACCTTGTGATGAACATACACCTCCAAACAAAATATAATGGATGGAAACAATGACATGAGAAGCCAACATGCTTCACGATTATCTTCCCTTTACCTGAATCATACCATACAAATATATAAACCCTCAAAGACAATTGTAGGGTGTGATACTATACCTAGAAAGATACCACCATAATTTATATATAATGATTAATTTCAATAATGAAACAATTATAGATGAAAAAATTAGTTTTAAAACTAATTTTCTGCAATTTAAACATAATATTAAATCCATTTAACCTTTGTTTTCAAATAATAAATTAATATTCACAAACCAGAAAAATGATAAGTAGAAGTGATAATATATAAAATTATTTTTATACCTAAATAGACATTCAAAATAACACATATACATAAAATTACATATCATGTGAAAAACTGAGATACAACCTCATATAAACAAATTTGAGTGGGAATACATGATAAATAATGTTCTAATCAATAAACAGAAATGAAAAAGCACATCAGATTTGGTTTTTATCCTATGGGAAAAAATTTACTAGATACTAAAAAAATCATAAACTATACTAATATGTATCTATAAAATACAAATCCTTCCAGTTAATATCACAAAATATTACATATTAGTAGATATATACACAAAAAAAGGCTACTCATGACTAATTACTGACTCAACCAATGATCCTATTGTGAAAATGTCCAAATATCATTTCAAATCCATCCACCTAATATTATAAAACATTTTAAAAGACAATATAATATTATAAAAAAATTTGAACCCTTTTCAGTATGAAGACAATTATTTTCCAAATAAAAATAATTTTTTTTAAAACAGTTTCCGTTATAATAATTCATTTAATACCACTTATCATAAAAAATTAGTTAAAACCATAACATTATTTACTAATACATGAATAAATTACATCAAATCATTCCATTTTATAGAAACACCTAACTCAGCATGGTAGAATCAAAGTCACCTTTATCAAAGGTGATCGAAAACTTGGTGAACAACCTTTAAAATACAAGGCAGGCCATCAAACTAAATAGCGATTAATAAAAAACAATCTGATCCCAAATATAATAAAAAAAGATAAAAACACATCAATAATCAAATAAAATGGATATCAGGAAGGATTATGTACTCGGGTACAGTCAGCCCAACCACAATGGTGGTTAATGATAGGACAAGTTGTGATAATCACCCAAAATCTCATTAGAAGATCATTAAGGATGAATGAAAGTAATCCTACAATGATTAAAATATGAAAAAATAATATAGAATACAAAACTCCCAATTTTTTCCTATTACATGGAATATAATTACATTACACATCATGTAATATAATAACCTCATATACACAAAAAAACCCATCAATATTTTATTTAAAACATGGTATTTTCTGTTGAACAATGGAAACCCATTACACAGTTTGTAAATATATCACATTGTGTATCTATTTAATGTATTCTCATGAAATACATTACATGTCATGTACCAATATTAAATGACCCATAATCTCCTAGAAAATAGTAGAAATTATATGCTTATGCAGAAAAATACTAACAAAACCATGACATCGATATTACAGTTACGCTACTGATTTCAATTTTGGTATTAATTAAACATGAAAAATGAATCAAAAAGAAAATATTAAAGCATACATGATATAATTTTAATAGGGTATTATAATATCACAACCAAAATCAATTCATGTCCCATGATAGTACTAAAGATCATGTATCAATAAAATGAGATGGCCACTACTTCCAAAAAAATGAATACCACTCCCATATCTAATGGATCTCATATCTGCAATTACATAGTACCTAGACTAGTGGAGGTAATTTCTACACATACTACTTTAGATTGGTGATCAATAATGTAATTTAATTTCTCAACCAATGAGGTATCAGTATAAAGATCAACATTCAATCATCCTTTAACATAGGAATGATCTAGTATATACCTCCTCTATTAGGGAAACATGAAACACATCATATATTGTGGTGATGCTCAATGGCAATATTAATTTTATAGGACACCCTATCTAGTCATCCAATAATTTCTAATTGGTCCTAAAACATTTGTTGGAATGTACAATGATTATTTAACCGACAATGTCCCATTAGAGGTGAAACTCTGAATGAGACTTGATCACTAACCTAATTTTTTTGGATGAAAATGATGGTTCATAGATTATTTAGGATGAATTGATATCATGATCAATCTCCTCTGATTCTGTTAAAACATACCCATTATCTCATGAATAGGTACAAACCCAATAAATCTATTCTCCCTTATATTCCTAGTATATGTGATATCTATATGGGTTTCCATAAAATTAATTTAAGGTCTTTATATTTATAAAATCCCAATAAAAATAGTAATAATAGAAAATGGTCATAATAAAAAATTATATCTAGACTGTACAAAATGAATCACACCTTCTAGAAGCATATCCTCAAGAACATGGATATCCCTCTCTATTTTTTCATCAATCAGCATATTATAAGCTTTGATTAATTTTTTTATGGAACCCATAAAATACTATAATCCTTTATAATAATATATGTAATCTTTGGATCCATGTTAGATAAAACTACAGATGGAAACCCAAATTTCAACATAATATATCATACAAACATGTCCATATTCTCTTCCACATTCTTATACTATCAAATGTATTGGAAATGAGACAATATTATGTGTCAATCAATGATAACAAAAATTTTATCCTTACCACAATCATTATAGGGAACCCCAATGATGAAGTCCATGTAAATATCATTCCACATCCATACAAAAAATGATTATGGTTTTTCATAACATCATAGGTATCTCTTTTCTTCCTTAATTATCTGATAAGTAAAAAATAACTATAAAAATCCATAATCAATAATCACATATGTTGCCTCCAATTTAAACATCTCAGATAATGATAGATCTTGGTTATACCATGGTTAATAAGCTAATATGTATAGTTTTCTTGGACCCACAACTACTACATTGGGGAAACAAAAATAACCAACCTAATAGGGAAGCATAAAGCATTCCTGGGGGACTAAGACCACTCTCCCAAGGTCTCCCCATAACAATGGATTTTACACAATATTTAACAATTACTGTATTCCATCTAGATGAGATAAAATCATTCTAGAAATATTAGTTATCTTTTATCAAATACAAGAGAAATTCTCCACAATCATATTCCACTTCAAAACTAATATAAAAAAACTTATCAGAGCCCACATCGTAATGGATTCAATTATGACTTCTGCTGGTAATTTTCAGATCAATGCATTGAAAACTACATTACCTATATAAGTGTATATGTAATATAAAAATTATATTTTTGAATTTACTTTACAAAGTGACCCTGTCTAAAAGTTTATATCCCTATATGAAAAAATACATTTTAGGCTCTTATGATCAGAATAAAACATAAAACACACCCTAAATAGACAGTGATTCCATATTATGAGGTCATTTATATCCGTATCGTACTAATGATCATAGTTAGGATAGTTCATCTCATGAAGGAAAAAAATATCATGAGAAATAGGCTGATACCCACTTCCCCTAAGTCAAGACACTTCCCATACTAATAGTTGATGCATTACAGAAAACATCATAACACAATCCTTATTCGGGAAGAATAAAAAATAGTGTTGAAGAAAACATAACCTTGAGATCCTCAGAAAATCCCCAACACCTGTCGTTCCATTCAAACAATACACCATTATGAGTTAACTTATTCATGAAATACATGATCTTGAAAAGTCTTGATAAAACTTTCTATTGTAACCTGCTAAATCCAAGAAGCTCTGGGTCTCAAAAAAATTTCATGGTTTTTTCAGAGACTTAACTATCTTTACCATTTTAGGATCTACAAATATTCCCATATCATATTTCACATTACCTAGAAACTTCACCTATTAGATCCAAATATCAATTTTTGAAAGATTACCATATTGACGATATTCCTTATAGGATCGACAAATGATATAAAAATTGTCCATATTCTCCTCCTTTGAGTTGATGTACACTAAAGTCACATGAAAATACACATCCATAATAGTGTCCAATAATGAATGAAAAATATGGTTCATCAAATACATAAATACACAGGGAATTTATTTAGACCAAATTCCCTCACTAAAAACATTAAATGCTAATATCAACTCATAAACATAGTCTTTTGCATATAACTTTCTCATACACTAAATTGGTGACACCATGACCATAGGCCTATCTTAGAAAACCAATGATTCTTTATATGATGAAAATAAAGATCATAAATCCATGGAAAATGATATTTTTTCTTAATACTCACCCACTTTAACTATTGATAGTCAATATTGTGTTCAAGGTTCCCATCTCCATCATAGAAAAGAGGATAGGCAAAGCCCATAAAGTCACACAAAGAATAATAAATCATATATCTACTATTTCTTAAAACTATATCTTATGTTTTCATCAGTACATATATGGTAAGATGACATAAAAAGGGGAATAAAACATGGGAGAAGATCTATAAAAAATTCATCCTCTATCTCATGTGGTAAATAAACAAATAATCTAAAATACCTTAGAGAATGTACACACCACTATAAGAATGTGACCCTCAAAATAACGGTTAACTACATCAAAAAAATCATAACTAGGATGAGATTAACCAATCACAGGAACAATATGCCCCTCCCTTACCCACCTAGAGTCCCAATAACATTGGAATACATGAGTTACTCTATTATACGATATGAATTTATGGTAATAATATCCAATCTAGGCCTTAACAATGATCATCCAATCTATGCCAAATATCAAGTCAAAATGTTAAATATCAATAATCATGAAATCTCATTCCACATCTCATACTGCTATCATCACCCAACATGTGGTACATTATAAAACTTTCTCATAGCACTTTCCCAAAGAAATTCAATGATCCAACAAGAATGGAATTTCCTATGAAGTTAATCCCATCAAATAAAATATATTTAATTTTAAAAAATAATGAGTATTGCCTGTATAAAACAATGATAGAACCATATAAGATGAGATAAATACCATACCTTTAATAGTTTCTTTCCTTTGTAAAAAACTCTACTGCATAAATTTGTCTGGTCGTAGCCACATGAACACCTCCCATGGCCACTAAAATAGACATACCAACCATGGATGAATATTTATAATCCTATGGACCATTGGTTAGAGTGTATCCTATACTATAAACTTAAGATTTATTTTACAAAAAACTCAATAGATTGTGAGATAATCCACAACGATCACATGTCTTTGGTGCCTAAAAATAGTTAGCCTTGGTATTAACCCTCCTTCCTCACTTATTGAAGAGATATTGGTGTTACTGGATCGAAGATGCTACAATTGGTCCTAATAAAAATTGAACACTCTTAACCATCCTTTATTGTAAACAATATTCACCCTGCCTAATAATATAACCCTCTAATGCTCCACCTGAACTTTTTTTCAGATATATTTTCCTCATCCAAACATTTTTTATCTACCTCCATGTTGATCAAAAGGAACATTAGAATCCACTTTGACCAAATATTACTCCTCTGTCTTAACTGAAACATCTATTTTTCGGGTACTCATTAGTGATTAGCTCTAGTTTCAGATTCACTAAATGAAAAAATGTCAAGACTAATATATAAAAATAAACACCTGCTACACTATGGTAAAAACCTATTTGTTCATAACCACATGCAATGTATCAGGGTAATAATGATGGTTAAATATAATCATTATGGAATCCTAAGTAAGATTTGCCTGAAAAATAGCATGTACAATAGAGTTACACAATCTCCATCACTATTACTTGAGAATATATGTTTCAAAAAACAATATATTATTAAGGTTTCTTAATAATGATGAATATAATCTAAAAACACTCTAGACACACATCTTATTCTAGGGGCCCATTTCACTATGATATTAGTGTGGTTTCTATTAATTAATTTTAGATCCATGATTCACCATTCATCCAGGGTTCTCAGTACCCACTTATTTGAGAGTCATAATTGTATGAATAATAGCTTCTATGATAAAATGTTTCATTAGTGTGTTTTATCATGGAACCTATCTCCTAGATTCCTCTATCATATTATGATGATATCTATTCTATGTAATTATATATCAAAGGACAAAAATGATATATGATAAGGAAAATCCAAATTTATTGGAACAATTTCTAGTATTTAAAAAAATATTAAAAATTAAGAATTTTAAGAAATGATGAAATACATTAATTAAAAATTAATAGGTTAATTAAAATAATAGTTTCATATAATTCATTAAAATGACCTCATATTAATAGTCTCACTCCTTTTACCATGTCCCAAACTGCCCATGGTGATTTGGATTTTATCAAAATAGTGATCTAGAAAGTCACCTTTTCAACACATACATTATGAATTACGATGATCCTAACTTTTTTTACCCCTAAAAATTGGTATGTGTTGACACACATTAGTATGGCCAACAATTTGATATCATGTTGTAACAAACTAACCTGATTAAACTAAAAATGCCTCCTAAACCTAAAAATCACACAATATAGGTAAAAAAAGATAACAAAAACCAATCATGAATATAAAAAATAGCACATAAATCCATTGAATAATGAGGAAAAAAATAATATATAAGAAACAAATATATAGTACAATCTAAACCATGATAAAATAGAAAATATTTCCAATTTCATTGTTACTAAATACCACATCCATGAAAACCAATCCAAAGTTAAAAATAATAATTGAATCCATCATACAAAAAGATTCTCTTCCTAGTATTGAAATCATACAAGGAAAAATATAATAATTCATAAAGGAACAAGTAGGGTATCATTAATATCCTTGTAGGATACCACTATAGTTTCTATAAAAGGTTCCATACTATGAATCAAATAAATATACCTTTTAAAAAAATGGTTTGAAAGGAAAATTTTCAGAAATTAAACACAATTGTAAATCATTTTCTCATTTTATGTTCATAAAATTCATTCATATTATAAATATAGAATTATTAAAAGAATAAGTTATAAAATAGTAAATAATATTCATATATCATGATGTAAATATTTAAACACAAATCTAAAAATTAGTCTATCATGAAAAAGTATTTTATACAAACTCGTATAAATAATTCTATGAGAGAAAATTCAATAATATAAGCATTCATGTTATAAATAATCTAAAATAGAAAATAACTCACATTTTGGTTCCAGCCTATGGGAACCTATATACTGGACACTAAAATTCCTAATAAGATATAACATTGTATCCAACTAATGTCATTTTTTACCAGTAGATATCATAAATGGTTACCATTTACCAGATTCATACAAACAATACGGATACCCATGTATCTTTCCTGAAATACCCAAGTATCCCAATGTAAAATTTAAAAAATAAATACAAATACATTCTCATAAAATTTCATCATTTTTTAAATCCATGATGATAACCTTTGGTGTTTCAAAACCCATTTCAAAATCATAGAAAGCCATTTTCAATGAAAATACTCCATATAAATAAATATTCCTTGTTATAAAATCATTTGAAACAAATTTTCACTTAATATAAATGAACAAAATAGATAAAATTATCAAGAAAAATTAGAAATTCGTAAAATTAATCCATTTTATGAAAACACCTACATTAACATAGTATAAACCTATCCACCTCCAACAATGGTGAATAAAAACTAAAAGAATGACCTTTTAAGGATAATGAAAAATAAATTTTTTTGAAATGATCTATAGATAAAATATCTAATCACAAATACAAACACAACCATTCCCAAAACCAAATTTTAACCAAATCATAATTAAAAACTAGATGTATAAAATACCTAAGAGTTGAAACCTAACCACAATTGTGGTCTTTCACTGAACGAAGCGACCCATAAGGGAGAGATTCACCAAAATTCACATAGAAAGAGGCTATAGGGATAGGGAAAGGATTAATGTAATGAATAATGTAATAAACCACTCATGAAACACCCTAAAATCCCAAATGGCGACTATTATATGACTTGTAATACCATTAACGGCCTTTTAATCCACAAATCTCCTATATTTTGAAAAACTCTTCGCCATTCTATTAAAACTATGATATTTTCTATTACATGACATAAACCATTTACATGTAGTGTAAACCTCTAACTCTTTGTAGATAGTTTAAAACATCTTCATCTTATCCATCAAAAATCATGTAATCTCATTACAGAAAATTTAATCAGAAAAAAATTAGAAAAATACATTAGGTTTAAGCTGAAAACACCAAAAAATCTATGGCTTCATCATTATAGGTATCACTTTAATTTAATTTTTGGCATTAGTCACCCATAAAAAAAGAATCCAATAGAAAAAATTTAATTCATACATAACAAAATGGTAATAGGTAATTACACATGATCCTATTTTAATTATCTCCTAGAAAATAGATATTATGGTCCTCTATTTAACCATCTCCATCCAATTGATTTCACATATACCTGATGCAAATCTATTTATTGTGTTAATGGAACTCTTTCATGAAATTCCATGATGAGTTCATCATTAAAAACCAACCTTCTCAAACTAATGAACATAACTATGACGAAATTTTTATTTCCCAATCCAAATAAATCTAATGTGGATGATCCTACATATTTATATTACCTTGGTATATCATCCAGAGTTCCCTTTATAACATATGCAATAATTGTGAAATCAAAAACCAATGAACACTATAAGAAATTGTACTTAGATGCATATCTAGTTTTTATTTATGATGGTCACACAGACAAATATCTTTTAGATATACCATAACAAGGGAATGGTATTAAAATTGTAGAATTTAACCTTTAAACAGTAATTATAGTATGTAAGCATTCATTCCTAAAGAATAGATCTCAAAATTCCTATAGATTTATTCGAGAATGTGATTAAATAAAAATAAGAAACTTCCATAAATTGAATATGTTGAAATTAATTTAATTTTGTAATTTAGAATTTCAAAAGTAGCATATAGTGATTTTTAGATTGTTCACAAATAAATGATTTTTGGATGAATAGTTAAATATAATTACTTTTTAAAAACATTTATTTTTATTAAAATATAATTATATTGGAATAAAATAAAATCATATAAAACCATATTTATAAAATATATTAATAATAATTAATGTAATTTATATAAAAAATATTCGTTCGATCCTTGAAATAAAATCATAACATTTTGGTAATCTATTTAATGTTATTGAATAATTAATTTTTATTAGTTATTTTATCTTAATAATTTATTTTTCCCAGAATCCATTCAAGCTTGGTTATGAATTAATAAAAAATATTACTCCTTTTATTTAATATAACACAACTAATTCAACTCAAATAAATATTATACATTAGTTTTTCATAAAATCATTTTTACGTTTAAAACAAACCTTTATCTAAAAAGGGGTTTCATTGTGTTTTACCAAAATATTTTAAAATTATTTTTTTCTAATTGGAAAATTTGAATAGTTTAAATTGAAAGAAATATTTTTATTCATAATAAATAATAATAATTAATATGTTCAACTAAATATTAAATCATAATGAACAGTAACAATGGTAAATATTCATATCTTCGATTATGGGTTAAATGAGTTAAATATGTTAATATGAATGGATAAGGCATGAATATAAAAATAAATAAAATAAACTAATTGGTTGGTTTTATTTATATCATATTATACCTTTTTCTAAAATTATGTTATGAATATTTCAGTTCAATTTACAAATATATGAAATATATTATATAATATGTTTTTATGTATTTAAATGTTTTCCTCCCACATCACTTACAAAAAAAGAACCTTCTATCCTCCCTTATACACACAACGTGACCCAAATTAGATTGAAAAATACAAACAAAAATTCATTCCTAACATCAATTTCTAAGTCCTAGAGATCCTAGTCTCCCTAAAATCATATTTCAAGAAGGATTATGGTGCAAGCTAAGGGAGGTTATCAAAATAAGATGTATATATTCTAACTAAGATTTTTAATGTTACACTATTTAAAAACCTCTTAAAAATTATCATACATCGTCATGAAATAATTATATAAAAATATTATTGATATTGATATTTTTTTAATGCTACATCAATTTTTTATATATTATTCCAATTTATGGAAAATTAAAACAATGCTTGTTTAAAAGTATGTCATTCCATATATATATAGATGATTAATTATTTTTTCATTAAAAAATTACATGGATGGTCATAAAGGTGAATCTAAGTAATTTATGTGATATTTATGGAATAATTTAAATTTTTCCACTATAATATATAATGTTTCTTCTTACACAACCATCCACTATACAATAATATTGTTGTTTATTACTACATGTAAATAACCACTTTCCTAAAGTGATGTGATTTATTTTTATATTAATAACTTCAATGTATGATTCTAAAATTTTACATGAGTATTTTAATTAAATTACTGATATTTTAATGTTTCATATCTATTTTATATAACCTTTAATGAGGGTCAATATTCCAAAGTACTTTTTGAAAAAATTTCAAAGGAACCATAATTTATCAGTGTAAATAAGTAAAACTAAATGAATAAATGGTAAAGTATTGTAGAAGTCATCCAAAATGAAATATATATTAATAAAATTATTAAAAAGGTATTTAAAAAATTTAAATTTTCAATTTTTTAAGATATAACATGTTTGACAATGAGGAATTGTAAGAAATGAGTTTATTTTATAGTCACATTTTTATTCAAGATTGTTTATATTAAAAATTAATTTGATGGAATTTATAATAAATTTACCTTTTGAAATCCATATATTTTATTATATTATGTAAATCTAGGTATTTTTAGTTATATCATTTCATTTTACTCTCTTTTTTACGTAAAACAACTAATAAAAATGTTTTTAAGAAAAATTTTCATTAACATTATGTTTATTTGAGATTATTTCTATTCCATATCCATGTTCTATATAATATTTCCAGGAATGTTTTTAGTATGTCCCAGTGATTTTTTAAATTCATTATAAACTATTTTAAAAAAATTTAAAAAAATTTAAAAATAATATTGTTTTCATTTTTTGAATGACGTATTTTTAAATTTTAACTATAACTATTAATGGAATATTTGTTTTAATGATTACTAAATTATATTTGTTTCACCATCATACACATTCATTGAATTGAGTATTCCATTACAATTTCCCACTGTTATTTTTAAGGAAACAAATATTCACAATATTATGGAATTTCATATTTAAATTATAATCAAAATAAATCGATATTTTTATCATGAATTATGAGAAAGACATTAATATTTTAATGAATGTATTTTAATATACATAAATATTAATTTATGATTCACATTATTTACAAGGGATATATTATAATTACACCAAACACCTAATTTGACTATAAGGATTATGATCATGTTTTGTATTTAGTTGTTGGTGGACATATTAATAGTTAATATTTTATTTTTCAATACAGATGACTATGCTGATTATCTATTAAATATTAACTAATTTAATCATATGGTGAATGTAATGGTCTTAGTATGTAAAAATAAAATCTATTAGCATCCCCTTGGTGCATTAGTTTGTCTAATGAGAAAAACATGTTTTGGTATTTGGAAAATAACTTACTTACTTTTGCATTGTGTTTTGGAATGAGGCCTTAACATTTAAATTATGTTCTCTAATATTATGAAATGTATCCTAATAAAAATTGTTATTGTTTTATAGGTAATTATTTATTTTATTATTTCATAAATGTATATATTTCTATTTTATTATAATATTTATATAGAATATATGATTATTGATTATCTATTCCATATTATTTATTATTAATTTATTATATGGTTTCTTATGTTGTATGATTTCCAGTACTAAGCATATGGGCTCTCTCTTTGATATGTTATCATTTTCCCATAGTTACCATGAAGAGATATATGAATGGTTTTATAGATATAATAGAAAAATAATTAATTTATCACTATAATTTTATGTTTTATTTCATGTTTTCAAATGTAATGTTATGATAATGTATGTATACAGTCTCCCAAAATGACTAAACTATTCTATCCCTGAAGAAGGGATCTTGGGTATTTGAATGACCTGAAATTTTAGGAATACAATTCATAATTTTTATTTTATTAAATTCCTTATAGATATAGAAAAAATATGAAATTATTTTTTCTATTACATAAAATTGTATTTAAATGACCTTTCATTATCTTTACTGCTAATAATACAACCACTGACTAGCTATCACATGATTAGTATAAAAATAAAGTTTTGATAATTACTTTTGGTCCATACAAAGGAATCGATGACCTTAACCAGTAGGATAATACCTTATGAATCCCATCTATCAATGATTTAAAGGTTTATATCGTTTTTTGGTATTTCCTTAGTCTATACCTAAGTCAATATCCAACAACCTAAGCATGTGAAAACCTGTTTGCGGGAGAATTTCAAGATCATCGAGATCATGACACAAACCATTTTTAATTAATGGACAAATTAATTCCCCAACATCACACACCATTATCTTAGGGTGTATTATGGTGTATCAAATGAATATGTATCAGTACCCTTGAATTGAGAATATACAGATTATTTTTTTATAAAATGATTAGTATATTTTATTCCTATTATAGTTACATTATAAATGATTTTTAAAGCACATATAATATTTGATGTTAATATTAAAATTAATTATGAAATACATTTTGCTGAATTAATTATTTTTTGTAATGAATAATATTTTAATAAAATATTATTAATAAATAAATTTTATAAAATATAAATGATCATATTATTTTTCTGATGTCAAATGTAATTGTTTTTATGGTTCGAAAACTGTTATTGGAAAAAATATATCATTTTCAATAATTTTTTTTAAAAGTAAAAGTTCACATACTTATAAAACTGTAAATATGAAATGAATATCATTTTCGGAATTGCTATGGTAAAATTATCATACAATTATGTTTTCATAATTTTCGGAGACAATCATATTTTTTATGTATAAAGTAAATACCATATAAATATACGGTGTGTTTTATGACATCATAATAGACCAATAGTTAAATAATAAATACTATAAAATGAATAAGATGTAAAATAAATGTTTTTTATTTAAAACAATTTAATTTTATATTTATTTTACTAAATTTAGAAGTCCATAGTTAATCATCTAGTTATTATAAAATGTTTTATGATTTTAAAATAACTTTTTTGAAAGTGTGACTCACCTCCACAAAATCAAGGGAAATATTTTATTATATTTGGATCTTGGAATTATAAAATAATTTATTCTAGTCCCCATTTGTAGAAACCATGGGCCAAAACATAGAATGGTTTGTCGTTTTGAATATTTTTGTAGTAGTGTCCAAAACAAAAATATTAATGAAATCTCCTTCTTTCCTATATAAACCCACCCACACTCCCATTTCTCTTCACTAATTCTCCATGAATCACATAAAAAACATTCCAAATACTCCCTAGATTTCTTCCAAGGATTCCCTAATCATCTAAGAAGAATATCCTGAACCTTTTTTATCATACCTCAAATTAAAGGATACTCACAATCCTACCCTCCTTTCAATTCAAGTTACTTATTTGAACTTAGTTCTTAAAATTTCAATTTTTTATATTTTAATTCATTTATCATGATTTTTTCACTATTAAATTGATGTTATATTAAATATAGGTCATTTATCCTTTATCGTTTTCACCCTTACCTGGGTTGTCACTATGCCAAAATTCCATAAGGCATTGTCTCCCTCCTTTTTTTATCAAGCACTTCATTTTTAATATGTCATTTTTATTTCCATTTTCAAAAGCTGGGATACATTATTAACTACCTCCTAGAAATTTCATTTTATTTTTATAATAATGGATCTCCTTTAATTCTCATTTAACCCTCTTAATAACATTTATATACGCCCATTACTGTGCTGAAATTTTGTAAGGGTTCTTTTACTTCGACTTCTTTCTTCAAGATTCTTTATAATGTTACGAATTCTATATCCAATTACATATGATGTGGAATTTATTTCCATTTCCCTATTAATTCCCAATTAATGTATAAATTATTAGAGACTTAAATCATTCTCATAATCCCATTTTCTGAATTTCTATATGATTCCGTTATACTGCACAAATAGAACTACGATTTTCCTTGACAAAATAATCATGTAGTAAATACAATATCAATTTTTCGATAAAAGGTAATGAAAATTATTCATATAGAATTATTTATTGGGGACTTACATTTATTTATTCCAAATTCCTTAATCGTGGAATAAATTATTTCATTTAATGAATATTTGTTGTATGATTTATGTGGCACACTAAAGCATGAGAATGAAATTATTATAAAGGGTGTTCCCTAATCTCGCTACATTACATTGGACAATAGTTATTATCATTACAAATCATGTTTATGAAATATATTAACATGATTACATTATAGTAAATTAACCATTATGGGGTCATAGTGGATTTATCCATGATCTATTTATGATTCATTTTTTATGTTGTTGCCACATTTTCCATGTTATGATAATAATTATATATCATTCCTTACTATTCGTGTTTCTTTATGACCTGCTGATATGAATTGTCTTACATTTATTAATATTCTCATATTTTTCTATTAGTATTCCCTTACTGGGCTTTATATCTCACCACTTTCTTATATATGTTGTAAGGTTATCCTATGCAGTGTTATGTGAGAATGACAATTTTTTCCGGTAAAATTACTTTTCAATAAACATGTTTCATTTCATGTTTTAATTTGATATGTAAAATCCCTAATTTTCCAAAAAATACTAGTCCTCATAATCAGATGAGTTATACTAAGTTCAATTTAATGTAATAATTCTTTTTTAAAATGAAATAATTATCTAGGTTGTTATAGTTGGTATCAGAGTATATGTTTAATTATTTTTTGGATTACAATATAAAAAAATATTTAAATCCCATAGAATGAAGAATACATATAATAACAGAATCCAAGATATTAGTATGTTTAGCGTAAACAGTTTATCAGAAAATACATCTATGTCTCGATACTACAAGTGGATATGGTTCTAGAATAGATGTACCTAGGAATAACAAATCTAATAAGGTGTTTTGGGCCTGACTTGGGGTAACCTGGTACCTGAAATCAGTCCATACTACACACATGGTTTGAAACTCCAAGGGGATATGCTTTTGGTAAATTCATATTCTCATTACAATTCAAAATTATGGGAACAAAAATTCCCATAATAATATGTGTTAGGAATTAGATCACGGATAACATTAATTAAAGTCAAAAAATTCATAACTTAAAGAGATTAATTTAATTTATAACAAATCTCTTTAATTTTATTGCATTACGCTTTATGGGTTTAAAATTAAAAAAACACTCATTCACATGTCTATGTAAGATAATAATGTTCTATAATAAAATGTTTAATGGTAGGTTTGTCTTCTTTAGTTCTATGAATTATTTTATTTCCAAAAATTATAGTAGTACTATTAGATTACCACCACAAATTATAGAATTAGAGGTGTCAGTGAAAACAGAAAATGGGGAAATTATTCCATCCCATGTATATAACTCGTACAATGTAATAATTTATGTATTGATATTTCATATGAACATTGTCATAAATCCCTTGGTATAATTTTATGCAATTATTCGAATGGATTGGATATACATATATTGAGCTAACACATTCTTCCGTGAGAGGGAAATAACTATCAAAATGTTGAATTTACTCCTAATTCTATAAAATTTTAAGGAGAAGGAGGAATATTATTTAGTATAAATATGTAAATCATGGATATTTTTTTCCTAAGGGAAAGAATATATAGCTTAAATTATTGAGTGTAAGTAATGAACCTTCCTTGAAGACATGCCTATTGTGATGGAAATAACTAATGTCTTTCTTTGGGAGTTTCATTGTATTATTATAGGGAATGATGTTAATTTTTTTTATCAAACATATACCTTGGGTGTTTCTGATAACCCAAAATATATATCATTCTAACTATTATTTTTTATTACGCCACATTAAGATAATGTGGGAAAACAAAGTTTTCACAAATGGACTACGTGCTGAAAGAGCTCAAAGAATTGTTAAACACAAGACTATGGTTATTTGATTCAAATTATCTATATAATTCCCAGTTTCGAGTACTATCCTGGGTGTCTGGATCCTCCCTAATATGTGCTTCAAGGTGAGACATCATTATGTCCATTATTTGGATGAATTCCTCCAAGGTGATTCTTTCTTGGTTGAAGCCTCGGGCGATGATTCGGTCTTTCTTGTCTATCCACCCTTCTTGCTCCTCTGTGGCCATAGTCTGTAGGAATCTTTCATAAATCCTTAAAATCTCTTCATTTAAGGCATTTGTATGAAGGAATTTTTCAAGCATCTCTTCCTTAGAGTGGAAGATGAGCTTTTGACACTCCTCACCCTCTTCCTCTATTACTCTTGATTCTCTGATTGGATCCCCACTTTCCCATCATGAAGGCATTTTCCTTCCATGATTACTCATTTCATGGACAACTTGGTTTCCATTGGTTTCAGCAAGTGAGATATGTATTTTCACCCCTTGGGGTTTTTCCCCTGAACCAGTATGCATTTCCCAGAGTCGTGATTTCCTTTTTCCCCTTCTTTCTTCTTGGATAGTGGGGACCTCTCCATTGGAATCGGTCCAGGGTGTCAACTGAGAGTTGGCTAAAACTATCACCACCTGAATCCTCATCATCTTGTGACAATGAATTTTCTTGATATTCCATGTCTTCAAATCGAATTTTTCACTTCCACCCTCGTACCTTCTTCGAGAGCCCTCGGCCTACCTGAAGAATCCAACTTTCATGCTTAGACCGCCAAGTCCTTCTTCTTCTTCCCTGCACTCCCAGTCATCTGAAAGGAGGAATTCGAAATGAGCGTGTTTAGATCAAGAGGACCTAATATTCTAGCCCCTTCCTGCCTTTCTTGACTGTGGAGAGAGCTTGTATCTACATGCAGAAATAATTTCTCATGTATTGCCTTGACAGATGGTTCGGCCTCCATTCCGAATTCACCTTTAGTGACCTCACTACATGGAAACATGCCTATAGACTGCTCATATCCACGAACCGTGAATTGATACTGCAAGTTAGATCCCTCCCATTCCTGAACTTGAGGACCCCAGGGCTATAGACCTCGCTAACACCCATCCCCACACCAGTATCAGCAACTCTATCAGAAACCGGATGCTCCACCACATTTGCATGCAAGGATATATCATTATCCTTTCCTTTCCCCTGAACTGCCTCCACTCCATTCACCTGCAAGGAAAAGATCCCCAAATCCTTCATTAACCGAGCTAGTAAATCCACAACCCATGGAATGGTGGTACTAGCCTCCGCATCCTTCACTTCTTTTGGAACCACGAGATAAGTCCACTGTAAAGGCTTTCCCTACCGAGGACTGCCTTCTGGTTCCATCCTCAAATCCTTTCCTGTACCGAAATGAACCCCGCCTAGATCCCAATCCCCTGGATCAACCCCGCGTGCCTCTGCAGACATGTCTAGTCCTGGTCTATCTGATTGCTGAATCACAATGGGAATGGCCTGCGCCTGAGACTATTCTGGTTAGGGATTCAACATTTACTGAGCCCTTAGACCTTGACGATATCCAGGGTCCGAGTGTCCTAGATGATGGAAACCATAGAAAAATGCTTGCCAATATTCAAATACCACATACTATTTCAATATGAATTCTTCTCCAACCGAAATCCAAATCCACTCTGTAGGAGGCTTAGAAACATCAGCCTCAACACAAACATGAGGGTTGATAAGGTGGAAAACAGTAGCAGTCCTACTATTCGAACAGATAAATCTACCAACCATGTTCCCTAACATGCTTATTAATGACAGAATCTGAAAAGGAAGCGGAAAATTTGGGAAGCTTTCCCACACAGCCTTCATCAGTTCGTCCCGATTCATGATGGATTCTAAGGACCAGAAAATGAGTTAAAATCCACATCCATTGAGGTTTCGGGGGGAATTGGACTAAGCAAAAATAAAATTGCTCTCCGAGGAAAAACAAAAAAACATCTGACACCAGTCGAGAAACCCCACCACTGCGCGGACTTGATGTCTCCAGTCTTCAAACACGAATGTGTCAAAGGCATCCACCGAAGGGCGGCGACCCCTAAAGCAAGTGACTAGCGTCATCTTGATGATATTCGAAGCACCGTTGAACTCTTTCACGGACAACGCAAGCTGTATAAATCCGTTATGAAGGTCAGGGAATATAGGGCACAATGGAATCTTCATAAAAGGAGGAAGGAGAGTGGGGTTAGTGAAGGGGAGAAAACTCCAGACGATTCCCCCTCCCCCCTCCGGGGAGGGAGGGGTCGGTGCAGCCGCGATCACCGCTAGGGATTCACTATCGTCCTCGCTCCATAGGTGCCATCACATGTGGTGTTTTTTAGAAAGTCTATTTCAGGGTTATGTAAAATGATGTTTTTCTACTTTCCCACACTATATATAGAATATATATTTGGGAAAATTAGGTAATAATGAAACAACTTCAATAGAATCTAGAAAAAAGGTTTATATGCCCATGTGCTTCACCATAGAGTTCACCAGTATACTTTATTAAGTTGAAGGGGTGGTCAATACTAATTTTCATTTATTACCATTAACTCAAAAAAATTACATCAACGAACAAGTATCATTTTCCATAAATTGGTGACATGATCATTCAACTACATGGAGGAAAATACTTCTCCACGTCGTATTTGGGGTTGATATACTACTGTATAAAGGCGAAGAATGAGGATATCTCCAATAATGATTTTCAAACAAGGTATAGGCATGATGGGTTCATAGTTAAGCCATTTGGAGTCATTAATTCCCCAAAAATCTTTATGGACCAGATTAATAGAGTCTTCAGAGAATAAGACAACAAATTTTGGGTATCCTCTTAAGATTTTATTCTGAAACACTCCAAAACCAATGAGGACCATGAAAAGAATCTAAGAACTCTACTAAATACCTTGAAAAAGTATAATCTCTATGAAAAGTATAAAAATTGTGTGTTCTTGTTGAAATAAGTCCCATTATTAGGAAATTTTATCACAATAAATGGGACATATTTGGATCATTAAAAGACCAAAAAAAATGAGGGTTGGATGAGGCTGATATCCAGGAAAAATATTCATAGTTTCAAATGGTTAGATGAATATTATTCCGGGTTTGTAATAAATTATTCATTCTTTTAAAACCCTATTAACAGGTAACTCATATTGGAGTCCATTTCACATTGAATTTTTAATGTGAAGAAGGATTCATGGATTTGAAAATGAGGCTTATCCCTACCCATGAGCTCACAGTACACTCTAGTGGGGATGTTTTAAAAAAATTTAGTGATGCATCAGTGATGGGACTGGGATGTGTGTTTATAAAAAATGAAAAATTAATTTCATATGCATCACGATAGTTGAAAATTCATCAGAATTCTATCCAATGCATGATTTGGAGTTGGATGTTGTGACCTCTATGTTGAAAACATTGTAGTGTTTTCTCTTTTGGGAGAAGTGTGTAATATATATAGATAAAAAATTAATCAAATACATATTCACAAATAAAGAGATATATATGTGCCAACAATGATGGATAGATATCATCAAGAATTACTGATATTCAACACACAATCATCATAGAAAAGATAATAAAGTTTAATATGTTCTAAGTTGAAAGAACCCATCGATTCTATCATTTATTAGAATCGTGATGGATGTGGTCTTCAAATATTTGAAGAAAATGGAAATGAAAATCACAAATAAAGAAACATCATGAATCCATTCAAAAATTATTGTTCAACCATCATATTTGGAAATGTTAAAGAATGATATAAAATATAATGTTGGAATTCAGAAGTTTGTGAATACTATAAGAAAAGTTAAATATTATGATTTTTGATTTAATAAGGAAGGAATTCTGTGATTTGAATCAACACATTGTGTTCCATCAAATTCTGAGTTAATGAGGGTACTATTGGATGATGTACATAGCTAGACATTCTCTATTCACTAAGGAAAAATGATTTATTGAGATCTCTGAGAGCACTATTGGTGGGATGAAACGAAGAAGAAGAACCCTAATTATACATCAAATAGATTTGTCTATATTATGGTGATGGCTGAAAGGATTATGTCTAAGGTGATGATACAACCATTAACAATAAAAACATGGAAATGGGAAAACATAACCATGGAATTTTTCACAATAAGTATAAATATATCCTAGGGAAATAATGAAATATTGGTTGTTGTGGATTACCTTACAAAGACTATACACTTTTTCTTGATTCAAGAAAATTTCCCATAGGATAAACTAGAAGATATATAAAACAGATATGTGGTAAGTCTACCTAGAGTTAGACTATATATTATGTCTGATCGAGAAAAAATATTCACTTATATTTTTTGGAAATGATTTCATTATGATCTAAACATTGAGATGATCATCATTATGACTTATCTCCAATAAACTAATTTCAAAATTGATCAAACTATCCAAACAATAGATGAAATGTTTATATATTTGACAATGGACTTCAATGGTGGATAGAACCAATGTCTTCCTTTGGTGGGGTTCATTGACAATAATTGTTTTTACTCGATCAACGTTATAGACCCCTATGATGCTCTTTATGGGAAGTGTTTTAGAACACTGACATGCTGGGATGATGTTGGGAAGAAAAAATGTTTAAGTCATGAAATTTTCAGAAAAATGGTGGATAAGGTTATGTACATCATACAGACCATAAAATCTTTTCATTATTGAAAAAAGAGTTATTCTTAAAATCATTGATTATACCTAGAGTTTTGTTTTGTAGATATGTTATTCCTTTGATTATGTCCATGGAATAGATTGATGAGAATTGAGAAGAAGTTAAGGCATAGTCCAAGGTATGTTGGCCCCTTTGAAATCTATGATCTCATTGGAGTATTTGCCTATTAACATGCACTCCCATTGAACATGTATCATGAATATGATGTATTACATTTATCAATCTTATGAAATTATATAGCAGACCATCACATGGACCCAAAATTATGTTTTTAACGTTGTATTATGATCTTTTGTATAAAGAGAAGTGGGTGAATATCATATATTATAGAGAGATAGTTCTATGAAATAATTAAATGGAGCAAATAAATATATTGCGGATAAAACACATGTTTGAAGAAGCTACATGTGTACCAAAGGATGTGAGGAATCACTGTTACCATCATATGATTTAGCGTGGTAAAAGGAAATTTTGAGGGATCATTTTCTAATGGGGGGATATATTAACAAGAAAAACTTTTATGAATAAAATTAATATTTTTTATTTTATTAAATGAGTTATGTATATATAAAATAAAATAAATTATTTTGTTTTATTATATCCAATTATATTTAGATTTCAATTATGTATCATTACCATTGATTATGCAGTCATTGTACAAAGATCATATAAATATTATAAATATAAGGGTTTAATAACTCTTTTCACACATACAAATGAAGTGGTGGTCTCAACCAGTATGATTATATAGAATGAATAACATCTATAAGAACTTCTAATGGAGATACCATTTTTTTTAATACAGATAAAACACAATACAAGATCCAACAACATAAGAAAGATGAGAACCTTTTTTGGGATATGATCATGATCATCTTGCTAATGGGACAAACCATATTCACCAAACAGCCCCTTAAAATCCCCACCATTACACACCTCACTCTTCAGGAGTATGCTGGTGAAATAAATGGATATCTTTCAAGAAGACAGATTTATGAATATTTACTTTATTGTTTTGTAAAATATTGAATATATTTTCTTCATATTATTATTAAATTATAAATAATTTTTAAATCATAAATAATATTTTTGGTTAGTATTCAAATTTAATTAAGAAAATTATTTTAATTAACTAATGGATTTTAGAATGAAATTATATTTTAATAAAAAATTATTATTAAATTGTTTTTTTAAATATAATTTATCATATATTTTTTATGATGTCATGTGTAATTTTTATTAGGGTTCTAAAACTATTAGTTACAATAACCAATGGTTTAAAATATTTTTTTTAAAGTGAGAATTCATATATTTAAAAAATAATTCTGATACAATGAATATAATTTTTTAAATTCGGAACTCGAAATTATCCAACAGTTCACATTTCATAATTTTCACATCCAGTCAAATGCTTTGGTAAAAATTAAATACCGTATAAATATACTATGAATTTTATGACATCATAATAAACCAATAGTGATTTAATAATTTCTATAAATGGTATAGTCATCCAAAACATATGTTTCTTCATTTAATATAATATAATTTTATGTCTATATGAATTATTTTATGAAGCCTAAATGAATCTTCCATGATATAAAACATATTTTAATATTTTAAAATCATGTTTTTGGATGTGTGACTCACCTCCACAAAATCAAGGGAAATATTTTATTATGTTCATCTCGTGGCTTCTAAAAATAATTTATACACATTAATTTGGATAAAATCATGGGATGGGTTGAGGTTTTGAATATATTATTATGTAGTTACCAAAACCAAAATAATAAATAAATCCACTCCTTTCTTATATAATCCCACCCAAGCTCCCATTTATCAATACTCAATCTCATTTAATAACATCCACACTCATAACTATACTGCATATATTCCTAAAAAGGATACACATATTTCTTAATAAGTCTCTCTAAAGACTCTGGAGTCACAATCCTTGTAAGGGATCCTCACCATCCTCTCCTCTTTTCAAATTCATGAAACTTATTTGAAATTAATTTTTTTAGTATCAATTTGTTATATTTTAATCCCTTTATTATTATGTATTAACTTTTAAATTGATATTATATGAATTATATATCATTTAATCTATCTAATTATGACACTTACATAAGGCATTACTATGCCAAAATTGCGTAAGATATTTTTTCTCCCCTCGTTTTTATCTAGCTATTTTCTTATGATATTCCATTTCGATTTCCATTTTCATAAGTAGGGATACATTCTTACTTTTCCCCCATACATTCTGTTTTATTTTTAAATTACAAGAGTCCCTTTAACTATCATTTATACATACTAATTACCTTTATAAACACCCATTACCATGATGAAATATTTTAATGGTTCATTTTCATTATCCTCATTTTTCAAGGTTTTTTGTCATTAAACATCTTTTATTTAAAATTAATTATGTTAATTTTTTCCCTTACATGTCCTTATTACTATACATTTAGTTTATTAATTATTATTGGCCACTTTCACTCTCGAAAAAAATATATATGAATTTCTGTATGATGTCATTATGCTGCCAAAATTGCACCATGATTTTCCATTCCAAAATCATCATGTAGTGAATAACATACCCATTCATCTACAAAGGGTATTAACCATTATGAATATAAATTTTTTTATTTGGGAAATACACATATTATTACACATTTTTATAGTGTAATAAATTATGGTGTTGAATGAATCAATGTTATATGATCTATGAGGCACACTTAAGTATGATAATGAAATTATTTTTAATGGTGCGACCTAATAGCACTCAATGAATTTGGTAGTGTTTTGTATCGTGATATGTCAGGATAGGACATCAGATTTACCAAATTTATTTATGTGACTTTTTCTACCATGGCGTCTTTCTATATTTATCTTTGATCTATTTATGATTTAGTTTTTACATTGTTTCCACATTTTCCATGTTATGATTATCATGACTTACAATTCATGTTTTTTTATGACTATTTCATTTTCATTTTATAACAGGTAATTTATCCTCATGTTATCCCATATTTATTTCATTAAAGTGATTTATCACTCATAATTTTATTATATATGTCCTCAAGTTATCCCATGTATTGTTAAGTGTAAAGGAATATTGTTGTCACATTAAATAAGTTTTCAATAATGATGTTGAATTTAATGTTCAATGTTATTATGTGAAATACCTAATTTCCTAAAATATAATAGACCTCTCGATCATTTTAGAATTATTATGTACAATTATATATAATAAATCATGTTAAAAATGAAATAAATAGTAGGGTTGTTATATTTATATTATTTCAATATAGTAAGATAACCATCAAATCTAGGATATAAGAGTTGGGGTGTTAAATTTGGTACATTTATTGTTTATTATAAACCATGAAAACTAGATTTTAGAAATAAAATAGAAAACCTAACCCTATGACTGAAAGTATGGATAAATCAACGTATATGATTATATAATGAATTTTTTTATTGGATGTTAATGTGAAATTTATATGTAATGAAAACACTATTATGATAATAAAAAGTTGATGTGTGGTGGGAAGGATACTTATAGGGGTAAACACCATGAAAATGGGTGGTTGGGTGTCAAATCTATCTTCACTCAGTGCATAATGAGTGGTTTTAAGACTACAGACATGGATGGAAACTCATGGGGACATGTTTAATATATTTACCAGATTTTTATGAAATATTATGAATAATTTTAAAATATTATTCTTATTTTTTGATCGTGAAAAAGATACTAATATTATAAATATGAGATTAGTTATTCCTTATATTTTAAGTTATGTTAAGTGTTTCACCAAATTTAGAATTATAGAATATTATTTAAAATTCTTTATTTTATTAGATAATTCAGTATATACAATTTTTTATAAGTAGATACTAGTGGATGAAATGGAAATTATATTTATATAGTTAATATAAGTTTGGATTTCTTTCATGATAAGAAAAATGATTCTAGAGATTGGTCAAAATATATTATTATTATATAAGGGATGATAAATAGAGTTATAAACAATATCCTTTCCTATATGAATCATATTGTCAAAAAAAAACATGGTTCATCAATGATTAAATGATTCAAATGATTAAAATAAATATAATTCATTAGGACTACTAAATTTTTAGTAGTATATAATTTTATAATGTTCATAGATGTTATGAAGATCATTTTAATAATCAATAAATCATGGTTATTTTTATATTAATGATATTTATTGCAACATCCCAAGTAAGTAAAGAATAATATATTTTCATATCTATGTCTATTTATGGGTTATATTGTGTTTTAGAGGCTTAAAATGAGAATAACTCAAATCGTAAGCATAGAATACTCTAATATTTTTTAAAAGATTGTTTTACCACCTTTTGATGGAAAAATATTTTTTAAATCAAACTTTTAACAATTTTATAAGTTCTATTTTCCAAAATAAACTTATTCATTAGAATTGGGACATTGAAATTTACATTGGAGAAATTTTTGGTATTTTCTGACAATGTTCATTTTTAATGAATAGTGAAAAATACTGCATTTTACTTCAAAATTGCTTTTTCATCTAATTTAATTATTTGGTTAGATTATCTTTTTAATTTGTTTTAAAATGTAATTAGACTATATTTTTACCATTAAATTCAATTGTGGTCATAGGAATTAATTACACTTTGAAATTGGACATAAAAAAGTTTAAATATTTTGATAGACATTGTTTCTTAAAAACACGCTATTTGTTTTGAGAACGGGAATTATTTTTAAATTAATTACGTCATTTTTTTATATGAAATTTGGTAAACTTTATTCCATATTTGGAATCAGAAGGTCCAAATTATGTAATTATGAATCTTTTTTTTTGACATTATGAATAGCAACGACATAAATTATCTTTAATTATCGTGATTAATTAGTAATCGGGTAGTTAAGGGTAATAAAATAATATTATAATAATATAAAATGACCCAAAAATGTGTCCTAATCCTCTTTTTTGAGTTATGGATGACCATGGGATGATTTTAACCGAACTTGGGGGCCCATGGAGTCACATGGGTGTAATAGTGACATTTTTTACATTATGTTCTTAAAAGAAGAGAAATATAACAATGGTTTGTATATTTTATGTAATACAATTTTAATTTTGTGAAAATAAATGATATATTAGACTATAAATAGTCATTTTAAATATTAAAGTTGTTCCTACATCAAGGAATTTTTTTATAATTTTTATATGTTAAAGAAATAAATTTATTTATGACACCATGATGATGCAGTGATTAAATCATTAATGAATGATTTAAATAAAATGAAAAGATAAGATAAAATCTAAGACATCCACTTGTCGAAAACCTATTGGATGGGTGTATTTCTAACCCTTATTACCATACCCTAGAAATCTATTATTGTGGGACCTTTAAAATATGAAACCCATTTTATAATAATGTAACATTTCAAGACCTTCCAAAAGTGACCCTCCTCCCTCTTATAAAAGGCCCCCACCTCTACCCCATTACCCACACCTCGCAATCCCATAGATCATCCAAACTCTACTCATATTATCTCTCCACATCCCTCTCTTACTCCTAGAATCCCCACTTTGGGCAGAAGTCTTTCCAGGAAATCCTTTGTCTCAAACCAAAAACAGTTACCCGATTTAGAGGTAATGTCTTCTCTAGAGTATCTTCCTTTTATTTTACATATTCACTCACCACAATCTTCTTAATAATTGTTCCCATAATAACACCAGTATCCTAATTATACTAGGATGTTGTTATGATATTTATTCTACCTACACTTACACACAGCTTTATCTAATGGTTAAAAAACATATTGTTTCTGTGGGTGGCAAATTACTACCTCACAAAATGATGATTGTTAAAGATTCTTTTAATACCTTTCATGGTGGACATTATGATGGAACTGTATTTATATATGATATATATTATATTTATTTCCTCTCTATGATTCTTTATTTTATATTTAAAACATACCTTTATGCTTTTCATGTTGTGCAAATAAGATAATTTTATATGAGGAAGTGTGGAATACCACCCCCTCAAGTGATGTGACTCGTTCATGCCAAACATGGAATTTATAAAGAATGTAATTAATGAACTTATGTTACCTATATAACATATATATTATACTGGAATTATAATATATCTATGTCTCCTTTAGTTTTAAATTCCATTAATATGAAAAAAATGAAAGAAGCATTTATGCGTACATACGGCCTACCATCTCCATGAATGGTACATTTAATTTATTATCTCCAAACATTATGGAATATTATTAAATAAATACATACTAGATATATATTATATTTAAATTAGTAACACCCTTCCACAGATGATTCACTTATAACTACATGGACAATTCTCTTCAAACAATTTTATTTTTGACTCGTGAACCAAACATCGACAAAACGTATGATATGAAATCACATAATTAACTAATTAATATAACATGATAATATATGATATTAATTGAATAATAAAATTTAAAGGAAGTCCTTAAGAATTTATAAATTGACCAATTTTTATTATTCAGGAATATAAATAAATGAATAAGACAAGTCGGACTTGAGGTAAGGGACTTCGTCTCAATCTCCTTTCATTGAGGCATACTTCAATTTATATATGAAATTATTTTATTAGTTGTATAATAAACCCTTTTGACATTTAATTTCATTCAAAGGAATATTTTTACACGAAGTATTTTACTATATGAAAAAAGGAATGTTTTTTTGTCTTACATATGTGGTGACAATGACTTCTTCACCGCCATGACCATTATTTGAGATTCAGCTCCCTCTACAAGCCATAAATTTTGTTAAATGAAAAATAAATACCATATTTTACTTTCCTTTTATTTTAGTATTGAAAATGGGTTTGATAATGTTTTTATTATATCTATGTGTTGTATTAATATTTTGTGATTGAAATGTGGAAATGTTATGTTTCTTTTATGCATGATTTATGTGATACGATTATGTTATGTTTCATTGGAAATGTTTATGAAGTCGGGTGGTTCCGTGATAAATTAAGGGTGGGTGAGCCTAAGATATCTCTTCAATGCATTGGGTAATGCGAATGAGTTAAATGGTAAGGTTTATCCGAAGAGATTTAGGGAATATACTATGATGGGTATTCCAAATGTAACCATGAGGGTTACTCCCTATGTAAGAATGTTATAAATGCCTCAAGTTACCTTTATGTTTTTTGATTTCACTGATTAATTCATAAATCATATGATTTCATGAGGTATGTTAATGTGATTATGTTTTATGAGTAATGTATGATTTCAGTGATTCTTATGTATACATGGACTAATGTTTTCTTTCAATATTTTTATATCCCTTACAGATCTTTTTATGCGCATCCCATGTTTTTTAAATGTTTTTCATAGGTCAAGGGAAATTTACATGATGTGATGATAGTGTCAAGGAAATGTCAAGAAAGAAACCATGTTTTATTTTAAATATGTTTCCTTTGGTGGAAGAAAATGAATGATGTCTTTGATGTAACCACCATGTTTAAATGTGGAATGTAATGCATGATTTATGATCTAGTTCTCTAAAACTCTAAACCTGAGAATATCCTCGATGTGAATTTTTAAAATAACCCAAGATTAAGTAATACTTAAGGCTAGGGCCTTATAGTTGGTATCAGAGGTCGGTTTATATAACTTTAGGAGTTATAATTTTATTAAATTATTATACAAAAATATTTTTTACATATTATGGTCAAATTGAAAGGATATATTATTTTAAGATTACCATGTTGCTTCATCTAAGACATGTTTGTTCAGAATGGTTTTCCGTAAAGGAAATAGGGAAGCAGTGCTAGGAAGGCATACAAAAGGAAATGACCTTCAAAATCAGTATCCTGAGATGCTCAAAATTGGAACTGAATAGTTTGTTGCAGTAATGGTGCAGTTGACTCAAGAGATAAATGGTGGTGGTATCCATGCACAAGATCAGCCAAATCAACCATAGAGGAACATGTTAGTGGTGGAACATTTCACGAGGCAACATCCCCATCATTCAGAGGATCATCTTACTCTATGATATCTGAAGGGTGGCTTAAAGCAATGGAGAAGATTTTCGATGTCATGGGGTGTTCAGACAATCAAAAAGTTGGTCTTGTTGTTTACTGTTTGGAGTGTGAAGCAGATCAGTGGTGGTCGATGGCTAAAAATATCAGGGATGCTGATGTGATTGATGCTCTTGACTTTCATGAATACAACGGTATGTTTCTTGAGAAATATTTTCCTATTGATATTCAACTTTGGACGGAAAAAAATTCATGGAATTGAGGGAGGAGGACGACTTAGTGGCTGCTTGTGAAGAAAAGTTCACTCGATTGGCAATGTATGCTCCAAATTTTATCCAAGACCTTGATAGTAAAAGTAATCATTTTTAATAAGTATTAAATCCAAAATATTGAAGGGCATTAGCTTCTCGTGAGTTAAAAAGATATGAAAAGTTTGTTCGATGTGCTGAGAAGGTGGAAATGGTGTTTACTGATGATCAAGTGTTCCATGACAGCCAACAGAAGAAGAGACTGAGGTGGCAGGATAAAGGGAAGAATCCTTCAAAAAGTATTGATGGTAAAAAACTAAGTTTGAAGTTTGTGATAAATGTTGTAAAAATAATTCTAGGGAATGTCTTTTGAATTCTGAAAAGTGCTTCCAAATTGGTATGATGGGGCATAAGGCTCGTTATTTCATTGGAAAACATCAGGGTAATGGTAAGACCAAATTTGATTTATAGTTAGTGAAATGTTTCAAGTGTAATGAGATGGGTCATTATGAAAATCAGTGTTCGACAAAGAGCTTGAATGATGGGAAGCAGTCGGACTACAAGAAGAAAGGTGTAGTGAAATACTTTGCAACTACATCAGCAAGTGTTAGGCCATCAGTTGAAGTGGAATCAGGTACATTGTTTGTTTTTAAAGATTATGCCAATGTGCTGTTTGATTCATGTTCTACACATTCATTAATCTCTGAAAATTTTTCCAGTAAATTGGGAATTCCATATCATGAAATGACTCATGTACTTGTGGTAAAAACACCTGGGGGAGATGTTGAGGAAAAAAGAATTTATAAGAATCTTTCTAACCTTATCCGTAGAATTAACCTACTTGAAAACATTATTATTTTACATATAGTAGAGTTTGATATTATCCTGGGTATGGATTTTCTCTCTATTTACCATTCTAAGATTGACTGTAGAGATAAATAAGTTTCTTTTCATAAAGACTTTCAGTTTGAGTATAAGAATGAACCCTTACTGTTGATAACATATCAAGTGGCTGAGAAACCTGTAGAAGATGGAAATGAATGTTACCTTGTACATATTTTTGAAAATAATGGAACCATTTGGATTAATGATGTGCCAGTGGTAAATGAGTATCCTGATGTTTTTCATGATGAGTTTCCTTGAATAATACCAAATCATAAATGTGAATTTACTATTGTCTTAGTTTCTGATGCTAAGACAATTTCAAAACCCCCTTATCGAATGGCTCAAATTGTACATTTAGAGTTGAAGGAGAAATTGTAAGACTTATTAGAGAATGGTTTCATTCGACCTAGAAAATCCCCATGGGGTGCTCCTATCTTATTTGTTAAAAATAAAGATTGTTCAATGATACTTTTCATTGATTATAGAGCCTTGAATAACATCACTGTTAAGAAAAAATATCCTTTGCCTCATATCGATTATTTGTTTTATCATATCCAAGGAGCTCAGTATTTTTCAATGATTGACTTGAGATCTGGGAACCATTAGTTGAAGGTAAAGGAAGTAGATATTTTGAATACTGTGTTTGATACAAGATATGGCCATTATGAATTTGTAGTTATTCCTTTTGGGTTAACGAATGCACTTGCTGTATTCATAGAATATATGAATAAAATTTTCCATGAGTTCTTGGATATGATTTTGGTTTTTTTTATTGATGATATTTTTGTGTTTTCTAAATGTAAAGAGAATCATGATAGTCATTTAAGGGTTATTTTTTAAACTGTAAAAGAAAAAAAATTGAATGGGAAATTCAGCAAGTGTGAGTTTTAGTTGAATTTTTTTTTCATTGGTCACATTGTTTCAAAAGATGGAATAACTGTTGATCCTGTAAAAACAATGGTTGTTGAAGAATTTCCAAGACCCACAAATGTAACCATGATTCATAGTTTTCGTGGTTTGGTAGACTATTACCGAAGTTTTGTTAAACATTTTGCACAGTTGTCTAGCCCATTGACTAAGCTAACTCGGAAGGGTGTTAAGTTTATCTTGAAAAAAGAATGTGATGATTTTTTTCAAGAATTGAAAGGAAGATTCGTGAATTCTCCATTATTGGCACTACCTTCCAGGAATGGTGAGTTTGATATCTATAGTGATGCTACATTGAAAGGACTTGGTTGTTTCCTAATGCAGAATGACTAGGTAATTTCTTATGATTCACATCAGTTAAAAACTCATGAGATTAATTACCCTACACATGATTTGGAATTAGCTGCTGTTGTTTTTGATTTAAAAATTTGGACGCATCATTTTTATGGTGTAAAGTGTGAAATATATACAGATCACAATAGTTTAAAGTATGTATTCATGCAAAAATAATTAAAAATGAAACAGATGAGATGGATAGAATTAATCAAGGATTATGATTGCACGATTCACTACCACCCAAGAAAAGAAAATAAAGTGAAAATACATTATGTCGAAAAAGTAATGCTTCATTAACCATTCTACGTTTGGAAAGATATCATTTGGTTATTGACTTGATAAACTTTGTCATAGAAGTTGTTGGTGCTAGAAGTTCTTCTGTTTTGTTTCATGTATTAGTGAAATCTTCTCTACTAGACAGAATTAAGAAAGCATAGAAGCAAGACAGTGATTTATAGAAAAAGGTAGAGTTGATTCAGAAGGGTATGTTACCTGAATTCAACATTTATAATGATTGTGATTTGAGATTTGGGAAGATATTTTGTGTTCCTTGTGATTCATGGTTGAAGAAAGAGTTTTTATGTGAAGATCCTAGTTCTCCACTTTCAGTTCATCCATGAAGTAATTATATGTACATAGATCTGCGGGAGTATTACTAGTGGGATGGAATGTAAAGTAATATTGCTGATTTTACTATGAAGTGTCTGACTTTTCAATAGGTTAAATCAGAGAGGCAATTATCGAAAGGGATGCTTTAGCCTTTACCAGTTCCAGAGTTTAAATGGGAGAATATATCCATGGACTTCGTTATGGGATTACAGAAGACACCACGAGGTAATAATTCAATCTGGGTTATTGTTGATCGCTTGACTAAATCTGCTCAATTACTTGCTATACGAGATACTTTTTTTCTAGATCAGATTTGTTGATTGGTTCATAAAGAGATATTCAGGTTACACAGAGTTCCACTCTCCATTATATCTGACCGTGATCCCAGGCTCACTTCTATCATTTGGAAAGGCCTTTAGAAGTTTTTGGGTACTGAATTAAATGTATTATAGCTTTTCATCCTCAATGAGATGGGCAGTCAGAACGAAAAATCCAGAATTTGGAGAATATGAAACATGCTTGTTCGATGGATTATCATGGAAGTTGGGACCAACATCATTCATTGGTTGTGTTTTCTTATAATAATAGTTTTCATTCAGTATATATATGGCACCATTTGAGGCATTATATGAGAAGCGGGGTCGAACTATATCTTTTTGGTATGAAGTAGGTAAAAGGAAGTTTATGGGACCAGAATTTGTAGAATAGTTGGCAGAAAAGGATCAGCTGATATAGAAACACATGAGAACAACTCAGAGAAGGCAAAAAAGTTTTGCAAACAACCAGATGAAGGATCTCTTTTTTGTGTTAGGTGATCATGACTTCCTCAAAGATTCACTATGGAAAAGTGTGATGCGATTTGGTATGAATGGAAAGATAAGACCAAGGTCCATTGGAACCTATGAAATTATAGAGAACTTTGGATTATTTTCGCACCGAGTGGCTTTACCTCCGAATTTATCCAGGTACACAATGTTTTTCATGATTCAATGTTGAGGAAGTACATGCCAGATCAATCTCATGTTTTGAGTCCAGAGGTATTTCAGCTGGAAGGGAATCTATCTTATGAGAAATAAACGGTCTAGATTCTTGACCATAGGGAGCTAGTGTTGCGGAACAAAGTGATCCATCACGTAAATGTTCTATGAAAAAACCATATAGTTGAACATGAAACATGGGAATGTGAAAATGCAATGGGGGATAATTACCCCCACTTATTCGATAATTAAATAAATTGTGGGGACGCAAATTCTTAAAGGGGAGAAGGATGTAACATCCCAAGTATGTAAATTATAATATATATTCATATATTTGTCTATTTATGAATTATATAGTGTTTTAGAGGCTTACAATGATAATAAATCCAATCATAAGCATAGAATACTCGAATTTTTTTAAAAGATTTTTTTACCACCTTTTGATGGGAAACCATATTTTAAATATAAATTTTGAAAATTTTATAAGATCTAATTGTCAAAATAAACTTATTATTTAGAATTGGGAGATTGAAATTTACTTTGTATAAATTGTTTGGTATTTATCCGACAAAGTTTATTTTTTAATGAATATTGAAAATACTGCATTTTACTTCAAAACTTCTTTTTCATATAATTTAATTATATGGTAATATTATCTTTTTAATTGGTTTTAAAGTGTAATTAGAATATATTTTTTCCATTTAATTCAATGGTGGTCATTGTAATTAATTTCACTGTGAAACTGGACATATAATAGTGTCAATATTTTGATAGATATTGTTTCTTAAAAACACAGTATTTGTTTTGACAATGGGAATTTTTTTTAAATTAATTACTAAAATTTATGAGTTTGGAATTTGGTAAATTGGATTCCATATTTGGAATCAGAAGTTCCAAATTATGTGATTAATACTCTTTTGGTTTTGGAAATAATGAATAGTAATGGCGGTAATTATTTTTAATTATTGTGATTAATTAGTAATATGGTAGTTAAGGGTAATAAAATAATATCATAATAATATAAACTGACCCCAACATGTGTCAAAATCCTCTTTTTTGATTCATGTTCTACCATGGGAAGATTTTTACCAAACATGAGGGCCCATGGAGTCACATGGGTGTAATAGTAATATTTATGACATTTTTTATTAAAAAAAAGAGAAATATAACAATGGATTGATATCCTAAGTAAAAAAATTTTAATTTTTTTTACATAAATAATATCTTAGATTATAAGTAGTCTTTGGAAAGACAAAAAGATTTCCTACATCATGGTATTTTTTTATAATTTTTATACATTAAATAAATAAATTTATTTATGACACCATGATGATGCAGTCATTGCCTCATTAATAACTAATTTAAATAAAATAAAATGATTAGGTAAAATATACGACATAGACTTGTCCAAAACCTATTGGATGGGTGGATTTAGAACCCTTATCACTTTATCTGAGAAGTATATCATTGTTGAACCTTTAAAATCCGAAAACCATTTTATAATAAAGTAGCATTTCAGGAATTTCCAAAAGTAACCCTCGTCCCTCTTATAAAAGGACCCACCTCTACCCCCTTACCCACACCTCTCAAGCCCTTGTCTCATCCAAACTCTACTCATATTATATATAAAAATCCCTCCCTTTATCCTGGAATCCTCACTTTTGGCAGAAGTCTTTCCAAAGAATCCTTTGCCTCCAACCAAAAAAAGTTACCCGATTTATAGGTAATGTCTTCTCTTGAGTTTATTCCTTTTATTTTCCTTCTTCACTCACCACTAACTTCTTATTATTTGACCCCGTAACAACAACTTTATAATAAATATACTAGATTTTCGTTATGATAATGTTTTTTCCTAAACTTAATCGCACCTTCGTCTAATTGTTAAATAACATACTGTTTCTGTGGGTGGCGAATTACTACCTCACGAAACAATGATTGTTCAATATTCATTTAACACATTTAACAGTGGCCATTATGATGGAACTATATTTATATATGATATTTTTTATATTTATGTCCTCTCTATGTTTCTGTATTTTATATTTAAAACATACCTTTATGGTTTGTATGTTGTGCAAATGCGATAATTTCATATTAGGAAGTGTGGAGTACCACCCCCTCAAGTGATTGACTCATTCATTCCAAACATGGAATTTATAAAGAATGTAATTAATGAAATTATGTTACCTAAATAACATATATATTATACTGTAATTATAATATATCTATGTCTCATTTAGTTTTAATTTCCATTAATATGATAAAAAATGAAAGTAGCATTCATGCGTACGTATGACCTACCATCTCCATGAATGGTATATTTCATTTAATATCTCCAAAAATTATGGAATATTATTAAATACATATATAATAGATATATATGATATCTAAATCATGATCACACTACCGAAGATGGCGAACTAATAACTACATGGACAATTCTCTTCAAACAAGTTTTTTTTCACTCTTGTACCGAACATCGACAGAAACTATGATATGAACTCACATAAATAACTAATTATTATAACATGATAATATGTGATATGAATTGAATAATAAACTTTAAATGATGTCCTTAATCAATTATAAATTGACCTATTTTTATTATTCAGTAATATAAAGAAACAAACAAGACAAGTCGGAATTGAGGTAAGGGACTTCATCTCAACCTCCTTTCGTTGAGGCATACTTGAATTTAAATACGACCTTATTTTATTAGTTGAATAATAAACCCTTTTTAATTTTAATTTCATTAATAATGAATATTTTTACATGAAGATTTTTAATAAACAACAAATGGAATGTTTTTTTTCTTACTTATGCGGTGACAATGACTTCTCCGTCGTCGTGACCATTATATGAGTTTTGGCTTCCTCTACAAACCATAATTTTTTTTAAATGAAAAAAAAACCATTTTTATTTTATTTTATTTTGGTATTTAAAATGGTTTTGATAATGTTTTGATTATTTCAATGTTTTGTATTGATATCTTGTGATTGAAATGTGGAAATATTATGTTTCCTTTATGGATGTTTTATGTGATACGATTATGTTATAGTTCTTGGTTATTTTTTATGATTTCGGGTGGTTCTGTGATAAAATAAGGGAGGGTGTGCCCAAGATAGATCTCCAATGCATTGGGTAACACGATGGAATTAAACTCTAAGGTATCTCTGAAAAGATTTAGGTAATATACTATGATGGGTATTTCAATCTTAGCCATGGGGGTTACATCATACGTAATATTGTTATGAATGCCTCAATTTAACTTTATGTCTTATTATTTCTATGAGTTATTCATAAATATTATGATTTCATGAGGTATGCTAAAGTGATTATGTTTTATGAGTAATGTTTGATTTCATTGATTCATATGTATACATGGTCTAATGTTTTATTTCCGTATTTTCATATCCCTTAATGATATTTTTATGCACATCCCATGTTTTTGAAATGTTTTTCATAGGTCAAGGGAAATGTAGCTGAAGTTATGATAGTGTCATGGAAGTGTGAAGGAAGAAAACATGTTTTATTTTAAATATGTTTCCTTTGGGGGAAAATGAATAATGTATTTGATGTAACCACCTTGTTTAAATGTGGAATATAATGCATGATTTATGATCTATTTCTCTAAAACTGTAAACCTGAAAAGATCATCAATGTGAATTCTTGAAAAAAAACCCAATATTAATTAATTATTAAGGCTGGGGCCTTATATTTATGTTTTATGAAATCAATTTATATTATAAATAATCTTAGAGTGATTTTGGATATGTATCTGTCACCTTTACGGATGAGTCTCCACCATAGCATAACTCAATGATGAGCCTAGAATATCTCACCAATAATAAAGTCTCACCACAAATGACAAATCACTGTCATATGATGTCTCTCCCATCAGTATATATCAAAATCAACATGAAAAACAGAAAAGTGCTGGAAACACAGACCATCAGTTATGTGTCACCACCAAAAAAATTGGTGGAGTATGGAATGTCTCACATTCAAAAGATAACTCGATGTTAGACTAGAAATTCAGCACTGTTGAACACACATTCTTTTAGACATGAGTCCCTGTTGAGGTAACCATCCACCCCAATGAATATATTGTAATGTACTGAGTCACTACGAAATTGACATACTACCATCCTAAATGACTACTAGATTTAGTCAAATCTATATCAAGACACATCTACAAAGGGTCACTATTCTAAAGACTCATTCCCATTTTTTTCTATTGACATAAATATGCATAATTCGTATATTATTGAATTTAATTAGATTTACTATTTAAATTATTTTTCCTAAAAACTATTGTAGATATGTGTTAATGAATGTGTCATCCCTAAGAATGAGGATATAGGATATCCTAGTGATTTCTTATCACATGGATACTATTCCATGATATTGTTAAAATTACATGACAGTTCCCTCATGGGAATAAATTTGAACATAAAAATAGACATGTACATGTGAGGAGATTTGACTTTATGTAAAGTGTGCCTAATATGAATGACCATTAATAGTGATCAATTTTATATGTAGTGAAGAATATTTAACTTATAGACTACTTCTGATAAACACCTCATATTGAGTTTACAACACCAAATTCTGTAAAAAATTTCATCAGGTATACTTCGGTTTCATTTGAGATCAAATTCATCGAGTCACCGGCTATAAATAATATAATCCATAACAATATGTTATTTAAACATATTTTATAAGCTCTATCTTATTATTATTATTTACATTAGAAGTATTTTGTGCACTTTATATTTTATACACACATTGTATCCTTATTTAAACTATAATATACTTGATATAATCTCAAACACACTTTATTCTTGTTTTATATATGTTGTGGTATAAGTTTATGTATAGACTATTTTATATGTTCTTACATAATTAATGTTGAAGAGGTCCAGGTTTGTATTGGATAATAATCATATATTTGTATACCTGATCTAGGTTATATATCAATGTTTAATTTTATATAAACATTTTCGTAGTAGGTGATTTCCCGATGATTATGATTAGGTCTTGACTTGATACTGAACCTCTTATTTTATTCTCTTATTTTTTTTGTGTTTTTTATTTGGTTTAGCATTGATTATTTTAATTGAATATTTTTTTAGAAATATCAATACATTTATATCTAGTTTTATTATATATTTATATAAGTTTTTGATTTAGTATGTTTATTTTATAATTTAAATTAATGTTTTTTATTTTTATAGACAATTTATAAATCATTTAGATATATTTTAAAAGGGAAGATATTATATTTATATATTATTTTAAAAAAATATTCTATTTTTCATTAACTCGGTGATTTTTTTAAACATATTTTGAATAGAATGTTTTATTCTATACACAATTCACACCACCTATTAATATAATCACTCTAACCAATATTTGGTATCAAGTGATAAATTTTTATATTGATAATTTTTCAAATTATTTAATCTTTAATTTTAGTTGTTCTCAAATTATATTAAATTTATTTTTTTATAATTTTATTTCAATAAATTAATAATAGAAAATAAGTGTCTTCTATTAATAGTCCTCCTTTTTTCATATGAAATAATTATTATCAGTGGAAGATGAAAATAAAAATTCACATTGACTGTATATGTTTTGATACTTTAGATTCTATTACGGATAATTAAGAGCTAATTAAAGATGATATGAGTACTTCAAAATATGGAACAAATCTGGCCTATATTAATAATTTCAAATATTTGAATACACTGTATTTTTCTTTTAGTGATGAATAAATTAATATAATTTCATCCTGGAAAACAACATTAGAAATTTGGGATAGATTAATTAATTATCATGAGGGAACAACAATTTTTAGTTGAAATGAGATTGAATACATATATTATTTATTATGATAATTTTAAGATGTAGCCACCTAAATATATTTTTGATATGTATCTGAAGTTTAAAAAAATTTTGAACACTATAATTTCCCATGGAAATATAGTATTTCTAAAAGGGTTAGATTATGAGATTACATGTATTCCTTTCATGAAAGATGTATAGGGAAATCAATTTAAATCATACAATCCGTCAACATTAGAAAATTTCAAGGTATAGAACTAATTCATAAATTTATGACGTGCAATGATAAAATTAATGTAAATAGAGAAGAGGATGACAAACACAAAAGAAAATATATGTTCTTTAATTGTAATACATATAAAAAAAGAAACCAAAAAATTCAAGTATAATTTTTCAGTGATAAAGATTCACCATGTGAAAATAATGAATAGAATTTATATCAGCTAGAAGATTTATGAAGTACTACTGGTAGTATGAATTTTACATAAATCCTAGTTACAGATTAATGAATAACAGTAATAGAAATTGGAAAAAGGATCATAAAAATAATGATAATACAAATGAGATAACCTTATATTAATGCATGAAAAAAGGGAATGTTAAGTAAGATTGTACAAATTAAAGTACACAATGAAATATGGGGACAATTACCAAAATTAATGAAGACTATTAAATAGTCCTAGAGTTCCTTTAAGGACCACTCTATTGATTTAAACTATACTCTTAAATAAATGTTTGATAGAGCCAAAAGGATATTCATGTCTAATTTAATTGAGGTACTTCTAGTATCTATTGCTTTATCTATGCATAAATCTGATAATTCTTAATATTAACACAATAAAGATTATATTTCAAAAAAAACTGTGAATACAACATAATGGATGAAGAAATAGTCAATGAACTTAAAGGGAACTATAAGGTTTTAATGAAAAAACATGATTTATTGGCTAAAAATAAATATAAACTTTTTGTAGTGAATGATTAGAATGATCAGTTGTTAATAGAGAATACTAGACTTATATTTTCTAATGAATAACTAAATATGTATTTAGAAAAGATATAAATGGAAGAGAAACACTTTCTCAAATTATATCAAAACCGATTACACTAATGTATATTATAGTTATATGATGAAACCTAAAAAAGTAGAATAGTTAGAAGAATAGTTGTACCTAAATCAAAATCTGATGGAATTTATTCATGTAATTTTTAAAGAGTACAAAATATTATTTTTATTTTACAAACCATACAATATTTTTATAGTAAACATATTAATAAAATTTTGGTTTCTATAGAAATAATTTATAACACATCTGGACCCCATAAAATATTTGTACCAAAGTCATTGTTGGTATAAATCGTTTTGTATGAATGGTATAAGAAGATCCCATATTGAAATTTATAGTGTATGGAAATCAAATGGACTACCATGTGAAAAGAGACAACTAATGTTTCAATAACCAAATAAAGGTTGATGGTGGTCATGAAATGTTTGGTCATTATTTTAAAATTAATATTATATACCATGTCCAAATAGTTAACACCAATTCATTATTGATTACTAAAGGTCAAATTTTTTATGTTTTGATGCTTAATTATCATAGCGTCATATAAATATGATATGACCATTTTCATGTATAATTTGATAATAATTTAGGTAATATTCTTGATTATAAATATGATTTAATACTTATAAATTTTAGATATGAAAATTTCGGTTCTATTGATTTTAATCCTATAATTTTCAAAATGTTCACTACATGAGTTCCTTTTTTTTATGAATAATAGATTTGGGAAAGGATACTAGGGAACCTTATTAATCACTAATTTTGGAATATTAAAATAAAAGGTTTATTAAAATATGTACAAAAACAATAGTTCCCAAATGATAATTTATTTAATCCTTGTCAAAAAGGGGAGAAATAGATGATTTATTTTAAATTAAATAAAGATGCTTCATCATCTCATCATCTTGATTCTGTTAATGTATATTTATTTGGGCCATCCATAGTTTCTATTCAAAATGAGAAGTTCTATGTTTATATAGTAGTAAATTTATTTTTTATGGATATGTGGGTTTTCATTTTAGATCAAAAATTGAATCATGTTAATATGTTATCTAGTATACTAAAAATGTAGAATATATATGTTTTCTTAGAATGTAGCCCCGAGAAGTTACCATGGATATGATTTTTAAATTCAAGACATTCAATAATTTTTCACAAAATATGGATACAACCATAATATCAATTTTCCTTGGACTCTCAGCTGAATTGATTTATTTAAAGAAGATATCAAAAACATCAAGAGATTTCTTAGACTATTCTTAATGGATATGAAATACTTATTTAATTTTAGGAAATTTTTTTGAATAGAAACTATTATATAATCAAGACCATTATAATTATACTTGTCATGAAGAAGAATCCATTTGAGATTATGAATTTTAGGATCCCTATGGTTAATTACTATAGAGTTTTTGGTTGAAAATATTTTATTCATAACACTAAGGATAATCTTGCAAAATATCCCTCAAATGTGATGATGGAATTCACTTAGCATATTACATATCAAGAAAATCCAATAGTGTTTTTAATAAAGGGGAAAAACTATGTAAGAGTCTATTAATGTTAAATTATATGATTATGATTCAAATGTGTTGAGGATATTTTTTTTATCAACCCCATGGATTTCAAAATACCAATTTTCTAAATCATGTATTAAAATTTAAAAAAAAGAATTATATGGTTTGAAATAAGGTCTTGGAGCATGGTAGGACAGGCTTATCACCATTTCAAATTTATAATGTTTTTAAATGTTTTATATGATCATAAAATTTTAATAAAATCAATTTCAATGGATTTAATCATTTTTCATCATTATGTAGGTGGTATTATTTTTTTATCTTCAAAATTTTATTTATGTACTTATTTTTTCAAAATCATGAAAAATGAATTTGAATGAATTTAATGGTTAAAAATAAATTCTTTCATGGTTTTAATATTTAAAAAAAATTATTTTTTATATTGACATAAATATTATAATGATAATTTCAAATATTTTAATATGGATATATTTACAAGAAGATATACTCTTATTAATACTACCTACATCTTGGACCATGATGAAATTGGTAAACTAATGGATGAAACCAATTATAGATGTATGATTGGAAGTCTTTATTATTTTCATGGTGACTTGATATTATGTTTACTATGTGTATATGTTCTCCTTTTCCAGAAAACCCAAAAGAGTCACAGTTGATTTCCATAAAAATAATTTTCAAATACCTCAAATATAATAAAAATTTTGGACTATTCTATCCAGGAAGAAATGTAATTGATTTTTTTATTATTATAATATTGATTATATTGGATTTATGTTGTATATAAAAATCCCTTCTTGAACATGTCAACTTTTTAGAAAGTATCTAGTTTCATGGTGTAGTAAGAAATAGTATTCTATTACATTTTCTAATACTAAGGCTAATTTCATAGATAAACGTAGACATTGTGAAATGTTTTTGTGGATAAAATGTCACGACCCATCCTCGGGGCCCGTGCCGTGACTACCCCAAGCCCGCCTTCCATAGGCCAGGGGCTGGAAACTAGCAACAAAGGCGTATATCCCGATAACTGGGAAGGCATTTCCTTTATAAAAGTAAACAAAACACCACAGAGTACAAGAAAAAGTAAAACACTATGTACAAAAGAATGTGTTGAAAAGTAAATGGGCCAGAATACAAACCGGACTGAAAGTATAGCTACAACTGAACGAAAGTACAACAGAAAAAGGCAAACAGATGGAATAAAGGAAGCAACTCCTGGGTCGTCCTCCTCAGATCCTACCTGAAGGGTAGGTACAGATAGCACAACTCCTGGATCGTCCGCCATGGATTCTTCCTAAAGGGTAGGATTAGATAGACTCCACAACTCTCTCGCCCGTTAACCTCCTCTAAGTGTCATCTCGACGTGAAGTCCACCTCCGGATACTGACTCGTCATGTGGTCCACCTCCTGGTACCATCCAGTTCTCGAACACTCGGCCTCTGACAGTGCTGTCTGTTGTCTGCAACCAACACAATGAGGTGCGGGCATAGCCCGTGTAGGGGTGAGTATACGATACTCAGTAGGGACCCCGAGACCCTAAAGGTATCACTAAAACCAACAAGGATAACCACAAATAAGATCTCAACAGATAACCTCCACTTAGGTACATGCCTATACATATACCTAAGTTATCAAGTAACCCATCTCAATCACGAGTAAACCCAAAGTTTATGAAATCAATGGATAACCACTACCCAGGTATATGACCATACATATACCTATGGTATCAAGTGACCCATCTCAATCATGAGGTAAGCATAAAGGTCATAGAATCTGCTCAAACCAGGATTTTCATTATCGAAACTGTAATTGCTGAAGAGCCCCCTCTCTGTAGTGTACAGTGGTCCTGTCACGACTCCGAGGTACTTCTCACTAACCTAATACTGTTGAGGTACTCCTCCTATCGAGTACCGCGGGCCAGCCTCCCAAACACAGTAGTGCTTCCCGCCAGGGTAAGCCACCCAAACACAGTAGTGCACACCCCCTAATAGCCTCCAGAGGTACTCTACGGACGAGTACCGTGGGTCTGCACTATCACACACATAGTGCTCCATCCGCCAGGGGTCTGCACCCAAACAAAGTTATGCTCCGTCCACTAGGCTAATCATCTCACTCCAAGTCGAGTCGGTCAATTAGTCGTCAGGTCTCAGTCGGCTACACGGTCTTCGTACTCTGCACGCTTATCCCTAGGATGGTCCGCTCCATGAGCTACAGTTAGATACTCCATGTATATAAAAGTCCCATTAAGAATAATCTCAAAGGACCATCTCGTAATAGGGGTCTCAATGCAACAAAAGATGCTTCAATCAGACGCCCGGTCTGTGAGTTATTAACCTTTTCATCTCAGCAGCCCGATTGGTTTCGTGTACGAACCAAACCTACCACTTCTCAATTGTACCCTGAACTCACATAGGGTATACTCATATGGACTGTTTCTCAACGTGATCACCAACGCCCCTGATGGTTCGTCAAACGGACGTCCGGTCTGAATGTTATCAACTTTTCCGTTCCATGGGCCCGGTCGGATTTCAGGTACAATCCAACCCGGCCACTATCCAACTGCATCCTAACCATGGGTGAAGTATGCCAAAGTTCTCTCTCATCAAGAGGAATCCAACAAAGTCTATGGCACGTCAATTGGGCGTCCAGAGATCAAGATATAATCGTTTCTGCTCCGAGGGCCCGATTAGTTTCGTATCCGAACCAACCCGGCTGAACCCAAAGTTCTCCGAAACCTTGAGTGTAATATACTGAAAAACGGTCTCGATCCAAGGATTTCATCGCAACTGATGGTGTGTTGATCAGATGTCTGTGGCCCATGATATGGACAGTGGAACGGAAACAATCCGAAATGGGGGGTCTGGGCCCGGCCCAGCCCGGCACAACCCCCCTGGGTCGGCCCGAACCGGGTCGACCCGACCCGGGTTTGGGGTCGTCCCGGTTGGGCGCGGCCCGACCTGGGTGCCCCGGCCTGGCTCGGCGGCCCGGAACGCTGGCCAGGTGGCTCGGCCGAACGGCCGAGCCGATGAGGGGGGGGGGGGTTCCTGCCCCCCCCCCCCCCCCCGGTTTTTCTAACCGCAAACCCTATAATGGGGGGCTTCTTGAGCTCATCGTCCAGGGTTTGTAACCCCCATCACTTCTCCTGACCGTCTGGCCCACACCAGCCGACCGGCTGCTGCCGACATGGGACCGGCAAGGCCGGTCCCCCTACTCCGACGCCAGTGGCCCGGAACCGGCCGCCGGTTCCCCTACTCCACCGCGGCCCGGAACCGGCCGCATCCTTGGGCCACAGCGGAGGGGCGCGATGGTGTCGCACCCCTCCGTAGTGGCCCCGCTGCGAACACTGTGCTTCGAGGTTCCTTCAAGGTTCATTGGCACGGCGTGACAACGCCGCAGATTAGTTTGTTTCCAACGGCGCGGCGCGACGGCGCCGCATTTCTCCCCCTTTCTTTAACATTTTTTGTGCGGTGCTTCGGCACCATGCCGCCTTACATGAGCAGCAACAAAAATCTACCAACAATTGCGAGTAGGGTCGACCGTGTTTGTGTAGTCCGACCTCCTCCCATTATTGTGATAACAGGCGGTTCAAAATAGACGATAAACCAATGATGAAGTAATCAGGAACAAACGAAATAAATAAACCCCTATAACCTCTTAAATAAAAAGAATCATACCAGTATTCCAACACGCAAAAACAACATTCGCCGATCAAAATAATGATGAGTTGATCCAGGTTCTTTTCTTTAGAAGGAAAAACTAAGGGAATAAAACCATTCAAAAATAATCCCCCTACCTGATGTAAACATTGAATGAAGGTTCATCGCTGAATTGAATGTCGCGGAAGAAGAGGGTCGTTGGCATCACGGTACACGACGTCACATCATCGATCTCCGAGGAAGACATCTCTCACCGTCGTCCTTCCTCGGAGTTCGGTGTTCTTCGTCGGTGATGGTGCGTTCTTCGTGTTCTTCAAAGAGGAAGAATGTCCGTCAGAACATAGAGCTTTCCCCTCCAAATCCTTTCACACCATCAACTATCCTCCCACGAAATAAGATGTAGTATTATTTAATTAACCCAAAATCCAAAATTTCATTTGAAATTCAAATGAATCTAAGAATTAATTACTTTGAATAAGTTAATCAATTAATGAGTTGAATTTTCAATTAAAGGGGGTGCGGGTTCGTTGCCTAATTAAAAGAGTGGGGGTTTCTTTGAGAGTTACACAATTTAGAGTTAAAAGGTTATGAATGTTAGAAGAAGGTGAGGGGTTGGGCTCGTGTGGGCCCCACCCCACCTTTATCCTCACATAGGTAGTTAACTACAAGTGGGTCCCACCCCCAACTCCCTTACTTATGTTATAACCGCATAAGAGAGGGGAAAAGTGTTGTGACACAACACTTAATCCATTTAACAAAAAATGAAAATATAATTGTAAAACAATTATATTTTTATTCCTACCTTTTTTTTAAACAACTCCTCCCGAGTTAATGCAACTCCAGAAAGGGTCTTCTTAAAAAATTATTGGTGCTGTGAGTTCATCGGTGCCCTCTGATTTCAATTCCGAGCATCTGTTCAATAGTTAGGAAAACCTGCTCATTCATTCACTGAACGTACCAGTGCTAAATTTTGGAATATGATTCCGGGCACACCGGGCCTCGAAATCAGGCGCCGTCAGAAACTGTGTTCTTGTAAAATCCTAAAGAAAATTAATAAAAAGTTTCCCTTGAATTTTTCGGGACTTTACATGTCTTCCACCTCAGGGCTTTATGTCCTCATAAAGCTTTAACACAATCTAGGGGTACAAAAGTGGTACTGAGCACGCATCTGAGCCTTTCTCTCCCATGTTCTCACCTGGAGGTTCCCATTCTGCCAGTGAAAATTCACCCAAGGAATCAAACCTCCTCGTAGGATCCACTCTTGCCGATCCTCAACCTCTACTAGAACCCCGAAAAAGTCACCCCATTTCCAATGTCCAGTTCCCCATGGTCGATGATAAGCGAAGGATCGTGCACGTATCTCCTTAGTTGAAATACGTTTAAGTCATCGTGAACCTGGTGCAACTGCGGTGGATGGGTCAAGCGGTAAACCACCTTGACTACCCTTATGAGGACCTGAAAATTTCTGTTGAACCTTGGATATTACTTTCCGCCTCAGCCACATCATCATAGACCTCGTCGAGCTGAGACCCATAAGAAAACATGGTCGCCATCCTCAAATCACAGTGGTTCTATCTCTTATCAACATAAAACTTCTTTTTGGCTCGGATTTGTCCTCATCCACTCATGGATGACCTGGACCTTCCCTGTCGTGGCCTGGACCATCTCCTGTCTCACAAGAGCTGCTATGATTTATTCTTTGCCTATAAGAGAAATCTGGTCTCACCCCCTGGATGAACCATGTTATTTGCCTAAAACAGTCAATCCTGTCATGAATGGAACTAATCCATGCCATGGATGACATCATAAGGCCTCAAAGCTACTACCAATAGATCCAATTGTTACTCTCACCTCCAAGGGTTGAGTCACACTATCGGAATCAGTGTGTGGTCATTGGGTCTCCTCCAGTATGAATCTCAAATGTGAGGGTAAAGTCAACAGTTTTTTTAACCAGAACCTCTTAGTATCAATAAAACCAAAAAGGGAAGGTATGTAAACATCACAAAGATAAGTGAATTTTATTTCTACTGCTCGTAGTACAAGACACACAACAACCACAAACAACAACAACAACAACGAAGATGGTAGCACCAAGATCGAATGCCTCTATGCCTGGAACTAGTCCGCTCCTGATTAGAACTGAAACTCAAAACTCCTACTGCCACGTGGGTGAAGTTGCTGATTCAAGAGTGCTCGGCTACACCTTCCTATGCAAGAGTTAATCTAGTGATGCATGGGGTTTCCTTTTTGCCGACCAAGGAAAACCAATCTGGACGTTTGCCTAATAACGTCAATTTGTGTATGAACTGTGGATCCAATCCATACTCAGATCAACGTCATAAGGCCTCGACACTGCCACCAAGATATTCCAACCGAAACTCTCGCCTCGTGGGGCACATCACACTGTCGGTGTAACTATGATTATCGAGTCTCCTCCCAAGGTATCTCCAGATGTGAGGGTCAAGTCCATGTCTTAGAAAAACTCTAGGACTGGGAAAAGATTCATGGAAGGAAGGAAAGATTCATATCAAAGTCTGTTACTATGGAAGCTAATAGTGGACACAGACTATCCCTTGAATCATTATTAGAGCCATTGGGTCACTCTCACTGACCGCAGGCATCTACTCTCTTCCCTTACCCTCCAGATCCACGAGCCCATTGGGGACAACTAAGGCGGGTGGTTGTAGCATGTTAAAACGTACACCACCTCATGCAGCTCTCCTAGCTCTGCCTCCATGTCCGCTGCTCTGCAGATTCATATTTCCTTAACATTCCCTCTTTTTGAAACATTCACATGCCCATGTCTCCGAGACTGGAACCAGTTTCCAGCTTTCACACTGTTATCATTCACTGATCGCATCCATTCAGCAAAAGAATTCTCAACCACAAGGGTTCATTCTAGCACCCTAACATAAGTAGGAATGCATAGAGAAATGAGTGCTTACTCGGATATCCTTTATACACACCTCGCTTAGATGTCCTCACTAAGTAGAATAGATCGAATCGTATTCATTGAGTACCCAGAATGTTCGGTAAGCCTCGATGAATACTCATCTTCCGAATCGTCGTCCTGCCGAAGCTGTATATGATCAAGAAAACATTCAGCCACCACCTCAAGCCATTCCTCAGCTGCCTATGAGTCGGGCTCACCTTAGAACATGAGGGTATCTAATGTTAGAACACATGTAAGGAAGTAAGCCTACATGTATCACCTACCGGTACTACCGGTTGTAACTACAGACCAACAGGTAGTGATGTATAGCTGATACACTACCCAAAGGAACTATCTCAGGCATCGGTCCACGTACCGAATCATCATAGCTATGCGGACCATCCTCATGGTCACTCACTAGAAAACACTAGTAGCCATGTCCACCATCCACTCTACTGATGTCTCAGCTAGGCGGAAAACTCTAGCAATCACCTCCAGCCAGTCCTCTACTGTCTGGGAATCTGCCTCACCTCGTAACCTCAGAGGCCGCTGCTGCTAGAACTCGTGGAATGCGCTCTGCCAGCGTGCACAGATCTCTAGTAAGGATGGTGGAATCTGCTGCCCAACAGGTGGTGGTGCTACTAGTACACCACTCGAGGGTGTGAACATAGTAAAAAGGGCCCTGCACTGGAGCCTCGTCGCTCGGTGATCCGTCATCGAGTACTCTCTCGGAACTCCAACTGACTGTCTGCGTGGTGACATCCTGAACAGATGCGACACGGTCAATGATTTATACCTGGTGAGCTGACATGGTTCGAGCTGACTTTATTACTTTTGGAAACACACACACAATCAGTGTTTTCGTGTAAAAAGTCGGAAATCAGTAGTCAGGATCCTGGTTTACGGATACGTCAGCCGCCGCACCAACACTGGACTCACTGAACTGAAGACCACAATCAGTACCCTTAACACTATTGCTTCAAATAGAAAAAGATCAGAGTCCTAAGTTTTGTGGTAGAACCGAACTCCTCTGATACCAATTTGTCATGACCCATCCTCGGGGCCCGTGCCGTGACTACCCCAAGCCCACCTTCCATAGGCTAGGGGCTGGAGACTAGCACCAAAAGCGTAAATCCCGATAACTGGGAAGGAATTGCCTTTATAAAAATAAACAAAACACCACAGAGTAGAAGCAGAAGTAAAACACTAAGTACAAAAGAATGTGATGAAATGTAAATGGGCCAGAATACAAACCCAACTGAAAGTACAGCTATAACTGAAAGAAAGTACAACAGAAAAAGACAAATAGCTGGAAGAAAGTAAGCATCTCTTAGGTCGTCCTCCTCGGATCCTACCTGAAGGGTAGGTACAGATAGCCTCTATAATTATCTCTCCCATCAACCTCCTCTGAGTGTCGTCTCGACGTGAAGTCCTCCTCCAGATACTGGCTCGTCGTGTGGTCCACCTCCTCGTACCGTCCAGTCCTCAAACACTCGGCCTCTGACTGCGCTGCCCATCGTCTGCAACCAACACAACGAGGTGAAAGCATAGCCCATGTACGGATGAGTATAAGATACTCAGTAGGGACCCAGAGACCCTCAAGGTCTCACTAAAACCGACAAGGATAACCACAAATAAGTTCTCAACAGATAACCTCCACTTAGGTACATGCCCATACATATACCTAATTTATCAAGAAATCCATCTCAATCATGAGGGAACACAAAGTTTATGAAATAAACGGATAACCACTACCCAGGTATATGCACATACATATACCTAATTTATCAAGTGACCCATCTCAATCATGAGGTATAAACAATGGTCATAGACTCAGCTCAAACAAGGATTTTCATTATCGAAACTGTAACTGCTGAAGAGCCTCGTATCCGGAGTGTACAATGGTCTTGTCACGACTCCAACGTACTACTCACTAACCTAAGACTGCTGAGGTACTCCTCCTATCGAGTATCGTGGGCCAGGCACCTAAACATAGTAGTGGTTCACGCCGGGGTATGCCACCCAAAAACAGTAGTGCACACCCCCTAATAGCCTACAACAGTACTCTCCGGATGAGTATTGCGGGTCTGCCCTGTCACACAGGTAGTGCCCCATTTTCCATGGGTCTGCACCCAAACAAAGTATTGCTCCTCCTACTGGGCTAATCGACTCAATCCAAGTCGAGTCGGTCAAGCAGTCGTCAGGTCTCAATCTGCTACATGGTCTTTGTACTCCGCACGCTCGTCTTTGGGAGGGTCCGCTAAACGAGCTATAGTTCTATACTCCAAGTATCTCAATGTCCCACAAAGAAGTATCTCAATGAACCGCCTCGTCATAGGGGTCTCAAAACAATAAACGGCGCGTCAATCAGACACCAGGTCTGTGAGTTATTAGCCTTTTCGTCCTAGGGGCCCGGTTGGTTTCGTGTACGAACCAACCCGACCGTATCTCAACTGCAAACTGAACTAAAATAGGGTATACTCATAGGGACCGTTTTTCAACGTGATCACCAACGCCACTGACGGTTCGTCAAACGAATGTCCCGTCTAAAATTTATCAACTTTTTCGTTCTAGGGGCCCGATTGGATTTCGGGTACAATCCAACCCGGACACTATCCAACTGCATCCAAACCATGGGCGATGCATGCAAAAAGATTTGTATCATCAAAAGGAATCCAAAAAAGTCGATGGCATGTTAATCGGACGTCCAGAGCTCAAGATATAAGCGTTTCCACTCCGAGTGCCCGGTTGGTTTCGTATCGGAACCAACCCGGCTGAACCCAAAGTTCTCTGAAACCTTGAGTGTAATATACCGAAACGACCGTCTCGATCCAAGGATCACATAAAAACTGACGGTGCATCAATCGTAGGTTCATAGCCCTCGATATGGGATTTGGAACGGGAACAGTCCGAAATGGTGGGTCTGGGCCCAGCCGGCCCTGCCCAACCCCCCTGGGTCGGCCCAAACCGGGTCAACCCGACCCGGGTCCGTGTCCGGCCCGGCTAGGCACGGCCTGGCCCTACCCGCCCCCTAGGTCAGCCCAAACCGAGTCGACCCAACCCGGGTCCGGGTCCGGCCCGGCTGGGCGCGGCACGGCCTAGGCGGCCCGGCCCGGCCTGGGAGGCCAGCCCAGCTCAGCGTCCCGGCGCGCTGGCTGGGTGGCTCGGCCGAACCGGCGAGCTGATGAGGGGGGGGGGGCTGTCCCACAGGTTTCGTAACCGCGGCCCCCATAATGGGGGTACGCTCGAGCTGGCCTCCGGGGTTTTGTAACCCCATGCTCTTCTCCTGACCGTCCGGCCCGCACCGGCCGGCCGGCTGCTACCGACACGGGACCGGCAAGGCCAGTCCCCCTGCTCCGACGCCGGTGGCTCGGAACTAGTCATCGGTTCCCCTGCTCCGCCGCGGCCCGGAATGGATCGCGGCCTTGTTCCGTCCGGCGTGGCGCGATGGTGTCACGCCCCTCTGCCGCAGCCCCTCTCCGGTCGCAGTGCTTCGAGGTTCCATCAAGGTTCTTTCGCACAATGCGACTGTGCCACTGATTAGATTGTTTCCAATGGCATGGCGCGACGACACCGCGTTTCTCCCACTTTCTTTAACATTTTCTTCGTGGTGCTTCAGCACCGCACCGCCTTACACGAGACACAACAAAAATCAACAAACAAGATGGAGGAGGGTCGTCCGAGTTTGTGCGGTCCATCCTCCTCCCGTTATTGCGATAACATGCGGTTCAAAATAGGAGATAAACCAACGATGAAGTAATCAGGAACAACCGAAATAAATAAACCCCTACAACCTCTTAAATAAAATGAATCATACCAATATTCCAACCCGCAAAAAAACATTCACGAATCAACATAATGATGAGTTGATCCGGGTTCTTTGTTTTAGAAGGAACAAACCAAGGGAATAAAACCATTCTAAAAATAATCCCCCTACCTGATGGAAACATTGAACGAAGGTTTTTCGTAGAATTGAACGTCACGGAAGAAGAGGGTCGTTGGCGTCGCGGTACACGACGTCGCGTCGTCGATCTCCGAGGAAGACGTCTCTCACCGTCAACCTTCGTCGGAGGTCGGCGTTCTTCATTGGTGACGGTGCGTTATTCGCATTCTTCATGGAGGAAGAACGTCCGTCAGAACATAGAGCATTCCTCCCCAAATCCTTTCACACCATCAACTATCCTCCCACGAAATAAGACTTAGTCTTATTTAATTAACCCACAAGCCAACGTTTCATTTGAAACTCAAATGAATCTAAGAATTAATTACATTGAATAAGTTAATCAATTAATGAGTTGACTTTTCAATTAAAGGAGGGGTGGGGGTGTGTTATCTAATTAAAAGAGGGGGGTTTTCTTTGAGAGTTACAAAATTAAGAGGGAAAAGGTTATGAATGTTAGAATAAGGTGAGGGGTTGGGCTAGTGTGGGCCCCACCCCACCTTAATCCTCACACAGGTAGTTAACTACATGTGGGTCCCACCCCCAACTCCCTTACATAGGTTATAACCTAATAAGAGATGGGAAAAGTGTTGCAACACAACACTTAACCCATTTAAAAAGAAATTAAAATATAATTGTAAAACAATTATATTTTTATTCATTACTTTTTTTTAAAAGACTCCTCCCGAGAAAACGCTACTCTAGAACAAGTCTTCTTAAGAAATTACCAGCACTGCGTGTTTATCGGTGCCCTCAGATTTCAATTCTGAGCACCAGTTCAAAAGTTAGGAAAACCTGCTCGTTCGTTCACTAAACGTAACCGAGCTAAACTTCTGAAAATGATTCCGGGCACACCGGGCCTCAGAATCAGCCGCCGTTAGAAACTTCATTCTTGTAAAATCCGAAAGAAAATTAAGAAAAAATTTCCCTTGAATTTTTCATGTCTTTACATAAAACTCAAATTTCTATATTATGAATATTAATTTTGAAATGTACTTTATATATTTGTGATAATATAAGTTCTATAAATATTTCTAAAAAAAATGTATCACATTCTATAAAAAACATATTGATGTAAGAAATATATTTTTGAAGATAATTTCAAATGGTTTTATATCACTCATGAATACATTGGTAGAGAAACTCAACATTCTGATATTATTACTATTCCTATGAATCTTGAGAGAATGCATTTCATCAAACAAGAGGTTTCTTTGATTAATTTTAGCAGTGATTAATTTTTTAGGGCTCACTATAGTGATTTATCAGATTAATAATCTCTTACCATTAAACTATTCAAACCATTGAAAACTAATCTCCTTGAAATCATATCACCATTTGAAACTTCTCACTAGTGAAAAAATCTCACCATTGGAAACTTCTCATAGTTGAAAACATCTCATTGTTGGAAATTTTTCATGCGTTTGTAAAATATGAGATTGTTATTTTTTAAACCTCTAGTTTCAATTTCTTTTTGAATTATTTATTTATCTATCATATAAATAAAATTTTATTTTTCTATTTTGATTATAATTTTTGAAATCTCTAAATCCCAAGTGATATAAATTAAACTATTTTTTTACCTCTAACACTCTCCTTTATCGTGTCATTTCCTCAACCCTTGTTACAACGATTTCTCTCTCACACATTTCTCTTCCTTTTTCATCGCCTAAAATTTTTAAACTAATCTAAATGGATAAGGATAAGTGAAATTTAGTTTATTCACTAAAGGAGTCACATCCTACAAAGAATCAGAATGTAGAATCCATCCACCCTGCTCCAGCTGAGCCTGTAATCCCAGAAATTGTGAATAAAGTTGTTGTTCCTGAAAATGAAGTAATGAAAGAATGGATTCAATTGAGAATATATTTATTGATTCATGTTATTTAGAAATAATGATGGGTGTATTGGATATCTTCCTACCAAAGACCTCTCTATCATAATTTGGTATACATTATTACCTGTTTGTGGCATTTAGAAACAATGATAATATAGAGTTTTTGAGAAATAGAATAAATAGCCTAGATGATATCATTTCATAATGTTATTGGGATGAATTTTAATGGTTCCGCCTGATGGTATTGAATATTATTATGAGGGGACTATTCATGAATCCATTGATGAATTTGTTAATAAATATTCCATTGGTGAGTTGAGTGGAGGTGGAATATTTCAATGCCTAATTCCATGATATCTTGACGGTGGGTAAAGCCTTGTTTTTAATTCATTCATTACATTAATTATCTTATAATACTATACATTACTACATTGATATAACACAATGTTTAACTATTTTTCCATACAAAAGGAATAATCAAGATCAATTTTTACTGGTAGAGATGATTACGACTGCCTCTATATCAAATTCATTGATAAAATCTAAGATTATATCAGCAATGTTAGAAGACAATGGTTTGGTCCATATTGATGAAAATGATGTAGAGTATTTTGGTTGTTATGAAACTATTGCAGTAATTTGTAGAAGATGAAAACTAGTTGGAATTCATGGAAAAGAAGTGTGCACAATAATGAAAACTTTTATAGTGAATTCAATTTTGTTTACCATTAAATAAATACTGAGAGACCTAGTTGATAATGATTTCGAGCTGGATTTCGAATTTGAATATTATGATTCTAATGAGAAAAATGAAGTTGTTTCACCTAGAGATATTGTTGAGATATAATTCTCTATAAATTAACAATGTGACCTTGGTTTTTTATGGTAATTTCTTATAATTTCTTATAGAGAACCTAGTCCTCCTAAAAATCTCTCTTAAAGAGAGAAAATTTTAATATAAGAATTTATGAGGATAATACTATAGTTTTAACTAATTATTAATTTAAAAGTACATCCAAATCATCCATAGAAATGGAAAATATTTTATATGTATTAGAATAAGATGACGATGATGAAAATGGTGATGAAAATAAATATGTAAATCATATTGTAAATAAGGGAAATAATGGAAATGAAAAAAGAGATGTTGATAAAGATGAATGTGATTCTAATAATGATTTTGACCATGATGGTCCTAGTGTCATAATTCAAATTTATAATGTTTAAATACATCAATAACTTATGATTCAACCATTTGAATCTAATTATAAATATAAGGAACGTTTAGTCTTAGTAAAGGGTATGGAAATATCTATTAGAAAAGGAAAAATGAATCATGTGAGGCGGGTAAATCAAAAATTATTTTGATTCCTCAAATTTTTACTACTGTTGATAGTGTTAATGTTTTATTGTGGATTATCCAATAGTTTCAGATCCAGTTATCATTGAGCATGTTGTTGTTGAACAATGTGTGTAAAAGAAAAAGATGGTTGTTGATGTTGCAGTTGAGAAGATATTCATTGATAAAATGGGAGATGACCCAAATTTCATGGAATAACCATGTGAAGTATAAATATATATTCAGGACTTTATTTATGTACCAACCATGATGGTATCTACCATTGATGACTCTATAATTTTTGAGATTCATAGTATGTGTTATGATATTTTCATTGAACCAATGATTAAGGAATATGATATGTTTAATGGGACGGAACCGAATAATAGTGGTCCTAATCATTAAGGAAAAAGGGATCTGAAAGGATTTGTAGTTACTCATGTTGGTGCTACTAGTGAGTTGCAGCTGTTTGATTATGAGAGTGTTTTTGATCCTCTCATTAATAAAATACTATAGGATATGGTCACTAATGGTTATTTTGATGGTTTTAGTGAAATTATTTTATCTTAGATTGATGTTAAATTCAAATATTAACATTCTATGTCTACAATGTTATGGGAACAAGATGCATAGTATTTGTTTCAACTGTTGATTTTTTATCATCAATAGAATATAAAGCACCATATTTAGGAAGTAAATATTGAAATTATGAGACCTTATAGTGAGTTAGTATCTATAATGTTTGTGTTTGAAGGGACGAAAACAAAATTTTCTTCGTTTATATATGCTCAGCTAGAGAGGATTGTGATCATGACTTCCACATATTCCACATCGACTGCCCCTCCTATTGATGTTGATATGGTAAGATCTAGTGTGAGAGAATAGCTTTTAGTTGCTTCAGGTGATGTACTTCACCAACCTTAGGAGACATTAAGAAAAAATATATTTAACATGGTTCATTTACTCATGTTCATTAAATAGTGTGAAAAAGTCTTAAATTATGACCGAGATACCCACAGAAAAGAATATCATGTAGTATTGTGTAAATTTTTTTTACAAAGCATGAGATTAATTATCATTTAATGTATTTGGAAAAAAAATCAAGGGATACAACCTATCATTCAATAAATTAAGTAATAAGTGAATCAGTTAAAAACATGAATCCAATGCTTCAGTGGATTATATGAGAGACCAATTATTTATTTAGATCAATAGAGTGAGGTGGAAACGTATACCTAGATTTCATAAATATCATGAAGTCATTTTTGCATGTTCATGGATCTACTATTGTGGCTCCGGAGTCCATTCCAATTATTTCTCACCTAACCCCTAAATTTAATATTAGAGAGCACATTAGAGTTGATGTGACCTAAGGTCCTCCTTCCCCCCATCTAACCAGAATATATCCTTTTTCTCTTTCTCATTGAGAATTTCTGCAACACCTTAGACCTATTGTCATTAGAGATCCCCGTTCTCTCATTTATGTTCCTCTAGCTATTCCAACTATTACCTCAGTCTATATTGTTGTTCCTATAGGTATCCCTTAAGATCCTTCATTTTTTGTTTATAAGCCTTCCGATTCATAAAAAAATTAATGGAATGTCGCATCCTCATCAATCATCATATCCTGAGAATCATTAAACATTAGAGTTTTTTTATCGGAATATTTTTGGGTGTAAATTTTTGGAAACATTGTGGCTGTAATATACATGAATTTTTATTAATAGAAATATTTTTGATAATTAATATTTTATTTATATTATAAGAATTTTTAAATATTAATATTCACTTTTAAATAATCACTGATGGAGGATAATGTTTATTAGAATTTATTTATATTTTATTATTTCATTGATACTATATCGTCTCTTAGTATACATACTGATATCCCTTACCGCGTATTCGTAAATACGTTATTTTGATACAATATTTTTCCCTTTATTATATTCCCTATATAATTATATTTAATACCATGTATTCTTTATTTTCTTTGACACTAAATGTATATTATGTCATGATTTACATTGTATGACATTCATATTAAATTACCTAATTTGTGATCATAATATGGGGGAGATCATTGTCCTCCTTATTTTAAAGGTCAACAATTCATGTTAGTTATGATATAATTTATATTTATGTTTTGTGAAATCATATTATATTTTAATGTTGCTTTGTCCAATTCTAGCTAAGTGTGACTCACCGTTGAGGTCGAGTCACTACCAATTGCAAACTCAGTGATGATCCCGGAATATATCGCATAAAATGATGTATCACCAATAAATAAGACCAAACATCATAAAATGTATAACAATTGAGTATTACTCAATGTAAATATGAAAAATAAATACTCATTATAAACTATGAGTCACCACCATAATTAAAATTTGGTAAATTATGGAATGAATCACCATTAGAAGGCAACCCACCATAGGGCCATAAATTTGACAATGTTGAACAAACCAACCATCAGACCAGAGTCACCATTGAGGTGACCATCTATGAAAATGAAAATTTGGTAATGTGTTTAGTCACCACCAGCCTAACATACCACCAATAAGACTCAACAAAAAATTTAGATATTTCCAGATCAGGACAGCTCCAAAATGTTTCATTGTTCCAAACACTCACCACCATTGAATTTGTTTATTTTGATTTAAATATGTAAAAAAATATTTTATTGAATTTAATGTAAATGATTATTTTAATTATTGTTTAAAATTATATAACAAAGATGAAGTAAAAAATGTGTAAGTCTTATTTGGGAGCATGTAGGATAACCATGTGAATTATTCGCATGTGCATGTTGCAGCAAGCTCTTATTAAATGATAAAGTAGACTCACACACAAGAAAAAATCTATACATAAAAATATGCATATATACATTAGAAGAGTTGAGTTAATTTAATGTGTGTGGTGTATTAAGGATATTTAAAAGTGATCTACTGTAGAATAAGTGAAGAACACTAAAGATGTATACTACTTTCTACATGCAAACCAAAAGGTGTTTACGACACATTTTCTACAAAAAAAATTGAAACTCGACTGGATATTATTTTCATATCACACTTAAAGAGTTATAATCTAGAAATAATATTATACAAAGTAAAATTATTGTTATACACATTTTACCTGGAATTTCTATTTATTATATTTGAAATTAGGAGAAGTGTGTATAATATCCATTTTATACACAAACTATCCCCTTTTTTAAATTTGATGATACAAGATATCATCTCAAACACACTTTACTCATGTTTGTCATGTGTTTTGATAAAGGTAATTATATGGTATGTCTTATCTATTCTATAAATATTACTATGTAATAGGTCCCTATTTTATATGGATTTTATTCATCGTATTATATACACAATACATGTTATGGATCAATGTTTATTTTTCTGTAAATTTATTTGATTTCCATGTTGATAAAATTAGATATAGATTTAATAATGGACCTATTTTTTTACATTGATGTTTATTTATGTTTTTTTTTGTTTTACATTCAATATTTTAATTGATAATAATTTAGAAAAAAACAAAAATTTTGAATGTAAATTTAAATTAGTGAATATTTAAGATTTTTATTTAGTAAATTGAATTAAAAAGGTTATTTAGTATTGTGATTTGTTTTATATAAGAAAAATAAAATATTTTAAAATTCTTTTAAATGGTAAAAACATATAATAACCTTATTTTTTAAAAATCTATTCAATTTTTTATTATCATAGGGATTTTATTTAAACCTATTTTAAATTGAAAATTTTTATTGGGTACCCAATTTGACCCTCCTATTCAGATACAGAATATAACATACACTAGTTAAAATATTTCCTTCTTTGGAAAGTATTGAATAATAGAATGTTATCATATTTTTTATCTTCTTCAGTGATATTATAATCTCTGTTGTCCATCGATCCGAAAGACTATGAAGTTGGAGTATATAAAAGTTATGAAGTAGAAGAATTTCCGGGAGTTATTCTTTTAAAAAATAGATTACTCTTGAGGGATGAGAATGTATAGGAATTGATATTTGATAATATAAAGATAAAAGAAAGTGAAAATTTTACTAAATAATAGTATGATTGTATATAGTTGGAAACACATGATGTATATGATGTCTATAATACTAGAGGTAATATTGTTCCCCTATAAGATGTGATAAAATATCCTTTAAAGGTAACTAGTATCTATGAAAATTTCCCCATAACATTATATATTATAAATTGGTATCATGAAAGTGAATTAATATTCCAATTCTTATATTTTCTAGGGAAACAAGAAATTAAATGGTTTTTTGTGAACATTGGGAAATAAATATGAAAAAAAATGAAGAATGGATTGATGGAATTTCCAACTTTTAATAATAGTGATATAAAACACCATAGACATGTTTGAATTTAATGGGATATTTATTATTGTTTAGAGATAAATGAATTTAGGATCATGATTTCAAAGGTAAGATAGAAGCTTCTCATATATAATTCGATAATTTTACTATGATTGGAAACTATTGGAATGAATTTCAAATTAGTGAAAGTAATTTACATTATAAACAAATAGAGGATAAAGGTAATGATTATGTAATAACTATAGTTGAGATTGAATTACCTAAATCTGTGGTGGTGGGTAATTTTATTATGACATAAAATTTGAAAAATTATTTATTTGATTATAGTTCTTCACACTCTATTATATATTCCATTTTTTTTATAAAAATTGGTTATCTTCCTAGATCATTAGTAAGGGAGTTGTCAATTTAGGATCATAATGGAAATGTTATTACAACAAGTATATTCCAGTTAGTTACCATTATGAATCATAGGAATACTCCATTTGAAAATATTTTTACTATACCAATGGTATACATTGATATAATCCATGGTACAACTTGGATTTTAAAATAATATTGAAAATTATACTTCCAAGGGAATGTGATTATTATACCTGATGGATATCTGAAAAAAAATTTCCTTCTGGTACAACTACATATTTTTAATCATGTTTATATTCGCCTGTAGTGGCTCTCCAAAATGAAATTCCTAAATAAGAAGAGTTGAAACAACCATAGAATGGGAATGTTATGCTTAAATATGAGTATATAACTTTTTAAAAGGAATAAATTAGAGTGTTTAATGAATAAATACCTAGAAATAAACCTGAGAATGATATTGATTCTTACATGGATCTCATTCCTAATTGAAAAACGATTTCTATGACTCTATAAAGGTTTTCAACAATAGATTTATTGTAACTAAAGAAAAGACAACTGGAGTTGTGTGATAAGAGATTTATATGCCCAGTTCTTCCCATGTTAAACATTCTTCATTTTTAAATATGAAATATGGTTATATGAGGATTTACATTAATTACAAAGAAATGAATTTATAGATATAAATAATTAGAATCCTTTACCCAACAATTATTTCATGTTTGATCAAATTCATGAAGATCAATATTTTTAAAATATTAATTTTTATTCTAGGTATCAATAACTTATGATAAAGAAGGAATATGTTCTAAATATGAAATTTCACATGAGGTACATACATTATGAAACTTTTGTAATTACCTTTGTATTGACTAATGAATCGTATAATTTTTGGGGTTCTGGTGAACAACATATTTTAGAATTATCCCCATGGAAGATATTGTTGGGTTTTATATTCAGTTATTGGTATTGGATGACATCTATTTATATAATATCTTTCAATTTATTATTTTTTAATACTCTTAGCACCACATGTTTTAAATGTAAAATTTAATTTATTTTAAAATTTATTAGGGGTTTGAGTTGTGTTTCCAATTTTTATCTCCTATTTTTCAACAGAAACTCCAAAAAATATATATTCTATTTATGTAGTTTCTATATATTATGATATTTTTTATAAAGAATTTGTTACAAATTTATTTATTAGATAACCCATAAAATGAAAATGGGATATGTTCATATGGATATTAGAATAAAAATATGGTTATGAATAATTAAAGAGGATGGTGGCATGTTCCCTGGTATTGTCTTTACCATCGGTAAGGTATGGATGTTGTATATATAGTGACTAATCAAAAAAGGTGCTTAGATATAATATTATAATGAATAGTAGAGTTGTTACCTATGAATCAATTAATAGAATGATTCATTAATATAATTTTTCAAACTATGATATTGTGTTAAAAATTATAATGATTACATTGATGATATGGAGGTATTACTTGTATGGTGAATTATGTGATGTATATACAGATAAAAAAATGTGAATTACAATTACTCTTAGAAATATCTCAACATGAGGAAATTTATATGAATAAAACTACACAAGGACTATAATTTCACAAAACACTACCAACATATATAATAAAAAAATTATTGAGATTTTATATAATTTTTTAGTGGATGGAATTAAATGGGAAATTAATTAATGTATATCCAAATGCTTGGTTCATGATTTGCATCAGGATGAGAGAAGTCATCCAAAACACGTCATGAATCTAATTACATATGGGTTATTTTTAAACACCTTAATAATTAAACATATTCTCTAACTATATGGGAGGATATACTACTTGATCACCTTTTACAACTCTATATTAATGATGTTGTGAGACTTCATGTTAAACCTCTCTCAATTGTATCTAATCAAGGCCCATAGTAGAAATAAAAAAAATTTAATGGTATTTAGAAGGATCATGACACCATGCTATATTTGATAACATTATACCATCCTCAAACTAATGGGATGTAAGAAATGACTATTCATATATTAGATGATATATTTAGTTGATGCTCACATGTACTTCAAGGAGTCTGGGAGAAATATTTACTAATTTTAGAATTTACATATGATAATATTTTTCTTCCAAGAATTAAACTATTCCAATATTAATTATTATATGGGAAAGTATTTCATATAGAAATATTGGTTATGTAGTTCGTGTAAAGAAAATTTCAAAAGTAAAACTCAATAAGAAGACACTGAAGAAATTTAATATTATTCATAATCATATTAAGTCCTCTCAAAGTAAAAAAGTGGGTTATGATAATAACATATGGAATGATATATAATTTTGATTAGGATATTTTATTATCATGAAGTGATCTCTATGTTATGGATTTATAATTTTTTGTATCGAAATAATAATTAAGTGTAAGATGCATCAATATTTTTATAGTTATAGATGTAATTGGATCCATGGATTCCCATTTGGGAAATCCACCATGCCTATCCAAATTTAATGTTATTTTTTATATCTCTTTATTTAGGTAGTAGAATAAAGACCCAATGAATTTTCTCCCCTTGAAGGAAATATATTTGAACATTATTTATCTTAATGTGAAGATAGAATCCATAGTATTAGAATTAGAGATCAATAGTTGTAGAATGATTCCACTTTTTTGGTGAGGTATATTACATAAATCATAACCTAAAAGATAAATATTTCAACCTAAATCTATTATGATGAATAAAATCCCACATATATTCATGAATTTGAATTTTTTAAATTTTAATGATGAATTTTTTGAAGGAGTGAATAATATAACACCTATGATTCAAGAATATTAACTAAACATTTCATTATAGAAAACAAGATCATGATGAACATATATTTGTTGAAGAATTTGATTAAATTAAATATATATAAATTTTATAAATTTAATATTATTAAATAAATTTCATTTTATAATTTATCATGGAAAAATTTTCATCTGGGGATTTTTGATATTTTTAAAAATTGATGATTATATGTGAACTGTTAAAAATAATATTTTACAAAAAAAATATTACTTTTAGGAAATTATAAAGATATAAGAATAACATGAAATTATAAAAAACAATTTTTAATAAAAAAATTATTATATAAATATTTTAAATCATATAATTATATAACATTGATCTGAGAAATTTATGCTTAAAATATGAAAAATCAGTATAATTTTTTTATTCAAATAAATAATATTTTTCGTTATTCAATCTTAATCAGGTGTCTAAAAACTTAATTTATTCATTTTTTTTGTTAAAATAAAATATATGTATCCATTTATTTGACATTATTTATCTAATTAAATTTGAATAAATATTATAATTGTTTTTTTGTATAAAATTATCATTATTTTTAAATTTTTTGTTTGTTAAAATGATTTTCATTGTGGTTTAGGAACATATATACAAATTAATTTTATTCACGAGCACAAATTATATGAAAAATTTATTTCATACAGATAATGATCATAATTAATAACACATAACAATTTCAACGCACTTTTTGTTCATAATAAAAAAAAACCATTGTAAATATTTATCACTTCAGTTAAGTTTAAAATAAGTTTTAAGGGTTAAAATAACGGTATAACACTTCAATATAACTCATAAAACATTATTATACATCATTAGGTGGTTTTTTTTAATTTTAATTTGTAATATTCTAATAAATCACAATTTTTATCCACTTGACTTGAGTTATACAGATTTTATATAATACGGTTTTACGTATTTATAAGTTTTCCACCCACCACAATAATAAATTGGATCCCCATATGCTCACCTATTCAGAGTAAGATAGAAATTTATCATGAAAATTCCATCCATAAATAGCTTCATAACATCCCTCCCCATATCATAGATGTCTCAGTATCACCTAAAAAAACTACAATAAGGTTTAATATGTAATACAAACAAAGATACCAAAATAAGAGGTTATGTTGTCACAATTATTTTTGGAGTTCCATTATTAATATATCTCAAATTGAAGATAAATAATTTTTTAACATAATTAAATTATTATATTTATCATATTATGGTTTATTTATCTTAATGTTATTTGAATTTTCAATTTCCATCCAATAATATTTAAAATGAAATCATTTCTTGTATGTACGTACGGTCTACCATCACCAAAGTATGATGAAACTCATTTTTCATCAACACATGACAAGGATGGTTATAAATATTGAACTAAGAAATGTATATGAAATTTATGAAATAATCTGATTCTATAAATATAACATATTATTGAACATTTAACCATTTATTTTTTCGAGAATGATAATGTTGTTTGTGCATACATGTGGAGTACCAACACCATGATGTGGGTGATTTTTTTTATTTCCACCATGAATGGATGATTCAAAAATTCTATATAATAATATTAAGAAATATTAAGAAATTTTTTAGTTGAGGGAAATTTTTTATAAAACATTTAAACATAGTAAATAAACTAAAGTAATTATTTAAAAATGAACTGAATGTAATCCATGTAAAAAATTCTATCCAATGATTAGATTTGAAATGATTATAAAATGACTTTAAAAAAGAAATATACTGAAAATGGTTCTTAATAATTAATTTTAATATATTTATGTTTACCATTTAATAGGAAATATTACATATTACAATGACGAATTATGATGTTATGATTTATAATATAATATAATTTTTTATTTGGGTATTTTCATGTACGAACATAAATTTATTTAATTTAAATGATATTACATTTTAATTTCTATATATTTTATTATCCTTTATATATTTATGAATTTTACATTTTATCATTTTATTTTCCTCAACTTTTTATTTAAAATGACTAATATCCTTTTCTTATGGAAACCCAACCATATTTCTCAATTTAATGATTAATATTTATCCTATATATCTATGTTTATGAATCATATTTTCATGAATTATTTTAATGCAACCAATGATTTTCCATATACATTTTCAACTATATATTATTTTGTTTACAAGTTGTTAAAATGAATATACTAGTCATTTTCAAATGGATACATTATATACTTTTTAGAAAAATTTTAAAAGGAGTATTTGTTTTATCATTTTTCAAATGAATATTTTCTCAATCTATAATAACTATTACTTTATTTGATGCATACTTAACAAGTTTCCATGGTTACATTAAAAAAATCATTTTTTCTATATTCTGAAATTTTTTATTTAAAATTAATTTAAAATAAATGAATTTTTCTCATGGATTCAAAGAAAGGATCTAATATTATTTTAATTTTATTTTCATCTACATAAACATTCATTTATGATGATTATTCTTTACTAGTTATATACTCTAATGATATTATCCAATTTATTTACTTGCATGTCTTGTGATCATGTTATTCTATCTATTAATTCAAGAAAATATTAACATTCTATATGATGTATTTTAATATTAATGTTTATGTTCATTATGATTTGAACTTTTATTCATATGTTTCATATGATTAATTATTTATATTAATTGATAGATTGAAGTGGTTGTTATAGTCCCTTGGTGTATCATTTGGTCTCATAGGAAACACTAGTGTAGGTATTTATTATAAACCTTTCTTATTTATATATGATACACTTGAATGAGTCCATGATGGAATGATTATGATCGAAAACATTGTAAATTCTCTCGTTACGAATCTAGTTTTTGTTATCCATGTAATATTTAATATTGTTACATTATCCATAGATAAATTCGCATTTTTTTATATTAGTTTTATGAAAGATTTTATTATTTATTATCTCTACCACATTATTCCTTATTATTTAATTCTATAATTTAATTTTTAGTCGTTCACTTACTTGAGCATATTTTATCCCCTTTTAGATTACCCCTTTCCCTGTGATCTGAAGAATTGATCATTGAATGATTTAATAGATATAATAAAATAAAGAATCATTTTCTCAGTTGATTTTTTGGAATTAATTCATTATTTCAAAATGTGGGATTAATATTTGTATATAGTTTACAAGTACTATTAGCAATAATATCATTTGGAATGTGATTCATTCTATCTTGTTCCAATGTTTTAATGCAAACATAGGATTTTTCTTTCTGATGTCGAGGTATTAAATATAATCCACTCAAGATGTATATCATAGTATATAATAAACCTATTAAGATAAAATCAATATTATTCTTAGAAAATGGTCGATGTTCTTTCCACCTTCATGAAAAAAAATTACGTCCAACACCAAAGAAAATATGGTAATAGATATCCAAAAAGTATACATAATTAATGTGGAAATTCCCCATGGAAGGAATTAGTTTGGGGAAACCAGTATCATTCAATGGTGTGAAACATCTCTTCCTCTCATTTTGAGAATCTCTATTCCCAACACTATTACTATTATTCCACCACGATAATCTGATCATAGATCCTACACTAGAAGATGAAAGCACCACACCACTTATAAAACACTAAAATTTCCTCAACCACAAATAAGTCAACTTCATAAAGATTAATTCGATCAACTGATTCTTCATCCTAAAATATGAGAGTTTATAACCGAAGTGGTACTCTATTAGTATGAAAAGATAATAAAAATTAATTTATTTCCTAATAAAAATCATTATAAACTGATATGAGGATTGATTAATTCTATATTATCTATAAATTACACAAGTTGTTAAATTATCCCACATTAAAACAGTTTAATTCCATATACATAATATAAATTGAAGGCTAAATAAACTTATTTTTTAATGATAATAATAGGGTTCCCTTGGGAATTATTCACATAGTATTTCACATTCGCATGAATCATATTCGAAAAATTGATCACACTGCAAAAAACCACAAATTCAATCGGATGGTTAGGTAATTTTATGTACTAGAGGGTTGTTTCCACTTGTCACACCAAATGAGGGATCTTGATAATTGTTGTGTGTAGGCCAATACTCATTTATTAATATAAAAATATATGTAAATACTATAAGTGATATCAAAATAATATAGCGATATGTATCACTATGGTTTATCTCATCATTAAAATATTCTCCTGAAAGATGTCATTGTCAACAAGGAAAAATCCACGACACTAGAATATGTGAGTGAAGGATGGTTTATATCAGTAAAAATTAACTAGATGTATATAACCTATAATGAGGTCCCAAAACCTTAAAACACACAATTTTTTAAGAATATATCATGAATTATTCATCCAATACAATGTTCAATGATGATATAACAATGATTTTAGTAGAAAATGAACCCATTAATTCTTTACCATAGTTATCTATCACATGAATATACCATGAACTAATATTTTTAGCACCATTTTTGTGGGATGAACTTTTTGATAGTGATGATTGATGGATGTAAAATGAATCATTATCCCTCTATATTTTCTCATACACCATAAATTTTTCAAATAAATATTCTCCCATCAAGAAAAATTCCTATGATAGAAAAAGAATCTAAACTTCATGTTTTATTTAATATTAAATCCATTAATGGAATTTCTCAAGATGTCGTTGGGAGAAAAAAATGAACTACTATCAAAAATATGTTAGGACACCTGTAAAATTTAAAACCTTCCTATTCATACTAGTTTTATATCAGCATAAGTGCTATCACTTGAAAACACAACCATAACATGAAATATTTTCATCAAGAGTTTTTACACAAACTATTATACTTGAACAATTACATTAAGAGTGATGTTTATGGATCACCTTATGGGGTACACAATCCATAACATGTATGACAGCATGCTCATAAACTCTATAGAGGACTCTACATGCATTTGTAAAACTAAATAATGGAAATGATCTTAAACTCTAACCATAGAATATCCATATAGAGGTTTCACAAAAGAATATTCCACCAATGGCTCACCAGACTATGTGGGTAACTCAATGTAATAATCAATATTTTATAGTAAGATCCTAATCTAAAGTGAAAAATGAGTCTAAAATTCATTCTAAAACTACATAAGTCGATGATTATTCTCCCCTTACAAACTCATGAAAATATATCATTATAACACAAGGTGAATACTTATCATATTATTATCCCCATATAACATTTTGGGTATTATCACCACTAAAAAATAATGATACACTATATGATCAAGGGAGACAAAAAATACCTCTAGAAGTTCAAAATTTATGTCTCTGTAAAATCACTGAAACAATGTCTCATTGATCACTATCTGTGGTGACATGCCAAAACCACTGGTAGTTTATTTCATGGCCCTACCTCTATGCATGATCCATCTTTCAATGTTTCAAATTATCCATTAATATAATGATCCATTAGTTATTGAATAATATGTTTGGGATATGTTATATTAAGTACATGATAGACTGTAACGCACCACTATATAATTTGTGTTCTAACATTACTGTACCATTTAACTGGTATCTTAGTGTTTTAGGTCGATTAAGAGGTTATCATTATTTTGGAGAAAGGATATGTTTTCCTATACAAATACATAGGACTCCATAGTTTGATTGATATTCACAAGACACTATTTTCATAATTTCCCAAAATTCCTAATGAATTCCACACATGGTTTATAATAATAAACAGTCACCCCATGAAAAACACACTTTAATACAACTTTGACATTACCTGACCCAATAACGACAACTAATTCGAGGTAGTGAGATGATATTTCCAAACCAATTCCCCCAACAACATTCTAGGGGTTAGAGACATTCACAAAGTGAGAACATCACATATGATAGGGGGATTAGACTAATTACCTTGTACACAACATATACTATCATATAATACATATTAAAGAAGAAAATATAAATAGAACTACCTAAAGTAGATATAATGAAAGTGAACTGTGCTATTAATCACAAAGATAAGGAAATATATAATCTATAATTAAAAGGGGATAAAATATGAAAAAATATTCTGAAAATTATTACAAAAATAAGGTCTTGTAATAAAGAGTTCCTTGTGTATAGTCTAATCCTAACACACCCATCCCTCACTACTATCACCGTTATGTATTTCTAGGGTCTATAAACACTGCATCCACCATTTTCACCACTAAGAATCAACTACAATATGCAAACCCATATCAACATCCACAAATAAATCTTTTGAACCTTATATAGAATGTATAAAAATAACATGCGGGGAAATGGAAACCATTACAGGGTAAGTATAAGAACACATAACAAGACACCCTAAAAAAATTGAAATAAATTTATCTTTAAATAATCAAGAATATGGCCTAAGAATGTTTCCATGATGATGATAAGGATGTTAAATTCAGATATTATCAATAATTAGAATTCATTTTCCTCTCATCTATATTGCATAATTTTCATACATTAAAAGCATATAAAAAATCTTAGAGAATATAATATTTTATATAATATATGGTGATATCATAATTATCTTTCACACCTTAAAGGATACCTGAGTTCATTGAGGGTACCAAATATACTCAAGAATTCCAATATTTGAAACAACAAGAAAAACCATATATGAGGATCTTACACATGATTAAGACTATGTGAAATATAAAAGGGAATTTCACATCTCATTAAAGGCAACTATCAACACCACATCCTGATTCATGAACACTATAGGTGAATCGACTCCCCATACAAGGATAAATTTTGGTTACATGATATCTAAACCCTACTAACATAACCTTAAATGAAAAGAGAAATTTCATGTCATGTAATGATAGCTAGAGTGGGGGAACCACACCACACAAATGTAAAAGTATCAATCAAGAGGATATCTATCCACTATAGAATACCTGAGCTCTGAGTATTAATGCGACGATAGGGGAAGTATATGAAATCAAAGATAGAAGACCCACACTATGAGAAGAATCAAAAAAGAAAATAATATCCATGGGAAGAAAACAATAAGGTTGAGGGAAGATAATTTACTATATTAATAATAAAATTGTCCCTTGAGTTATCAAACATCACACAATATACTTCGGTGAAGTACCTACCAATCAATGAATTTTATTTTCACACCTGATCCCTTTTTTTGGTATTCTATGATTAATTAAAAATATCATATCCAACCAAAATAACATATTTTTATAGATAAATAGACTAATACATTATGATAAAAGAATAAAAATATATATATGGACTATTTAATTTCCTAAAAAATAATAATCATTTAAATTAGTGAAAAATATAGACACAGGTAATGTCAAAAACCTGGAGGCCTTTAGTAATTCCATATGAAAAACTGGGAAGGGAGAGTATGGTATTGTGTAGGAAAATCACTCTCAATATTTTGTTTAACTTATGGGTGGGTTGTTCCCTTGTTCACCATTAATGTGATGTTATGCTTCCCCTTTCAGGATATGTCAGTCGAGAACTAAACCATTTTAGCCATCCACTCAGTCAGGCATGGACTAGGTCATGAATTACATGTCCCTTTCCATGTTATAATACACCACCATTCTGAAAAAAAAAGTTTGTCTTGAGATACCCCCACTTGCAACATAGTGGTTTGGGCATATGTGATTTTGTGTGATCAGATGGATATAGTGTGTATACTTTTCTCCCCCACTACATTTCCACTTTCATTATACTGGAAACCTAGGATTACTTATTATACATACTATATTTTTCATTATGGTTGGCTCCACCATTCCAAAACCACATCCACTAAGGCCACTCCTATCAACACCATCCATTGTAGCATGTACCTCCATCTATATGCCTCCCTAATCTTCATTGAATCATTGTTCACTACAATCCCAAAACTTGGTTTACCTTCTTAACCACTTCTAATAAATCATGGAAGTTAATTCTCATAGTAAATAAGATCTCACATCTTTAGACACTATTTTCACTTTTCACACCACTATATCACATCATTCCATTTGATCATCCCATTGCAAGAACACCAGTCAAGGAAGATACTGGTATAAACATTTGATTACTATAAGGAAAAAATTAGAGGAAATAGAATATTATATGGGGTTCTAAATAACTATATTGATGATCGGGATATAGTTCTTCGGGATTGTGTTATCCTATGATACATGAAACACTGAGTTTTATAAAAACAAAGAAATTACTGAAAATATTATTACTATTTCTAGCATACTATAATAGAAGGTATAATAATGATAAAAATATATATAAAAATACTTGGTATACACAGTTTTATAAAATGGATTATTTAGTGAAAAATTAGTTATAAATAAATATAATATCATTTTAAAAATATTGTAAACCATTTTATAAAAAACTATTTTTACACACACAAATGCATATTTCTGAAATAAATTAAATTAATAACTATTAGTGAATTATTTAAATGAAATATATATATTGAATATTTATTCTGTTATTTAACATTAATCTAATTTGTTTTCTAGGATTGATAAAAAATAAATCCAATTTTAGCCTTCAACAGTTATTTTTATAATAATATGTAATATCAAAATTCTCAAAACATATTTAAAAATAATTTTCGAAACATTTATAAAAATTATATGAAAATATTATATTCATTTTATAATCATCATCGTATAAATTTTTTATAATTTTCAATGAATATAAAAAACTGGATTTTATTATGAATCTACATTTCATTTAAATAAATTTAAATAATAAAAATGATTTACGATAATTTCAAAAGAATATTTAGTTCAATTATATATCAATTAATTCTATTTAGTTAATTACAATAAATTTCATATTGAATTCTGTAATGAAATATTTAAAACAGTTGAAGACATTCTCTTTAGAGAACCACTTTTCATCACATCTCCTGGTTCAATTATAAACTACATTTTCCAAACAATCTGAGTTTAATTAGAAAAAATGGATTCTATATTTGAAATCAGATAGTTTTTTATTTTAGAACATGATAATATTAAATATTTATTATGATTGATATTAAAAATAGTAAAAATTATTTATAATGGTTTATGTCAAAATCGGTTTGGCATGGGGTTATAATAAGAAGAACGATGATTACAAATGATAGAAAACATCTAAAAATCCAATTATAAGAGAATATTTTGACCTAATAACCAATAATGTTTTTAATGGTCCATTTTTATCCATGTTTAATATAAAAATATTTGGTTGAATTTTATCCATTAGAAAATTTAAACTGTTCCACTTACCACACATTTAAATGTCCACTCCACTCCCTTCCAATTCACAATTCCGCAATCAATAATATAGAAAAATCATTACCCAAATCACATCCTCAATTCACCTCATATTATAATACTTTTTTTTCATAAATACATCCATGAAATCCATTGGTGAAAACCAATTTATGTTTTCTAAATATGATGTAACATCCCAAACTATGTGTTTTATTTTATTTATTCCTCCAAATCCACTATGTATTATTAAAAAATACATTGACAAGGCCATATCTATAATCCATATAAATATAAATTATAATATTAATCTTATAACATAAATAATTCTCCCATTCCATCAAATGGTATATGAAATCAACATTCATTTGTATATAGGACTATTATCTCGTGAACAAATTTTATTTGTTTTGAATCACCAACAATAATAACTAGATATAATGGTGTATTTAATCTTTAAATATGATATTAAATATATTACGTTCCCTATTTCATTATAATAAAACTTTTACCTTCTTACTTATTAACATGTTCTAAACCATTAATGTCGACATTGTGTCGGGAGGAAAATCACCTCGTGATACAATGTAATATTTTTTCCATTTCCATTTTACTCTTCTAAAAAAATTATATATTATATAAATATATTTTTTTATCATAATTATACAAAAATAATATAAATATCACATATTCATTCTTTCATTACATTTTATGTTGGATAGGATAATGACATTCGTATTTAAGGTGGACTACCGCATCACGAAGCAACTTGAATAATTTTTCAAAAATTCTTTACATGGAAGGTAATGAGGTTTATTTAATTAATATATGTGATATATACGACATTAAAATTATTTTAAGAGTCAAATAATTTTTTTTATCTTTCTTACATTTGATCTATCAAGAAAATGGAAACAACGTTATTCTGTACGTACTGCTTTCTATCTATATGAGTGATGTAATTCATTTTCTATCCCTAACTTCTTTAAATTAGTCTAAATTAATATATTATGAATATATATTATATTTTTATAAAATTTAAAATATTGGATATTATTTAATTATTATTAATATAATATTAATGAAAATAACATGTTGAATCTTACCAAAAATAGAAGTTATTAAGAAAAACATGACTTTAACAAAAAAATATTTGTAAATGGGTGATAAAAGGTCAAAAGCAAATCATATTTGTAACTGTTTTATAATTTTTTTTATTTAATATATTATAATAATAATAAATTTGTTATATACTAGTTTTTTAACGTATAAGAAGCAACTAGAGGCTTATGGTAAGGGATTTTCATGCAACTTTTACTTTTTGTGAGACTCATATCACATTCAAAACATATTTATAATATGTGGTGTATAAATATCCTCAAAAGGTATTTTACGATTCGTCTCCAGAAAATTTTCAATATTTATATTTCAATTTTAGCATATATCTATAATGGGGTTTATGGTTCAAAATTTATCAAAGCAGAATGGGATTTCTATGTAACTTTTTTTCTTCTGTGAGACACATCCCATTTTCATGAAAAATTTCTTTTATGTGTCATATTTACTATCCATCAATGAATTTTATGATACCTATACTGAATATTATTTGGATTTAAAAATATATTTTATGATAGACCGTTTGTGGGTTTTATAGTTCAATAGTTTACCAAAGTGGTATGATATTTGTTTCTCAAATATCCTTCTTTGGGACATAAGTTATACCATCAAACAATCTTCTTCTATTATTTTTAAATAGTACCCCATATAAAAATTTATTATTAATATAAATATTTTAATTATATTTAATATTTCATTTTATGTTGTTATTTAATATGGTTATGATTCAAAAGATTCAAATTGATTAAGGTTTTATTATACAATAATATTATTTGATAGTATTTTTTATGTTTACACATCTAATGGGGAAATTGTAAGATCAACATATTTATAAAATCCTAATCATTATTCTCATAAGTATTTTTTATTAGAATAATGTTTTTTTCAATTGATCTCTTATCTTTATACCATCAATCTTTCAAAATAATCTTTTCAATGTACAATGACATTTTTTATCTCTTTGATAGAAAATCATTTCTATTCCATGTCCTTGATTTCAATAAAATATAACAACAAAAATTTAAATTTTTTTTACTATCCCTGTATGATTGCTTAAAGTCATTTTACCCCAATTTTACTTTTTATGAATATATTAAATATATTATTTATTTCTTTTTCTAAAAATGTCTAATTATTTATTTTTTAAAAATTTATATTCAATATATTTTTAATGTGTATGAATTTTATCAATATCATGAATACTTAATGATTTAGTGATTCATTTATAATCATAACAGTTTATTTTTTTACGAAATTATTCCCTAATAATTATATGAATTTTTATTTTTAAGGTTTTTTCTCTGAAAGGTTATTTTTTACCATGATATTTTTTAAATTATTTTTAAATATTTTTTTATATGTTCCCAATATTATTTTAAATGAAGATGATTTTTGAAAAAGGTTTATAAATATTTAATCTGGTAATGGTATTTTCAAAGTGGATTTTTTTTGTTAAGACATGATCCTTATGATTTTTCATAATAATTTTTTATTAATGATGATATCTTTTAGTAATACGTATTTGTTACTTGGGATATGAACAAAATATATTGTTCATATTATTTATCTCAATATTATATATCATTGAAGAATAGTTGTATATCAATCATGATTATATTCCATAGTTTATCCCATGATGAAATTATTATGAAGCTTAATTATTGTTATATGGTTTATTATTTTATTTCACGATGAAATGATTTTGAATTTAGTTACATTTAAACATGTAATTTTTTGAGGAAATTTTTATAAACCCCATTTATTCTCATTGTTTTTGATATGATACTTTTTTTATGAATCCAATTTCATTTCATGGGTTCTATTTTGATAAATTTTTAATGAAAATGTGGAATATGTATGTTATATTTTCTTTATGTGATGAGTGCGAACTATATCTCCCTTTATTGAATAAGGTAATGATTAGTATCACTTTAGATAAATAGGATTGGAATTGGTATTAAACCCAATTTAGTAACATAATTTTTCTTCTTCGATATACACTGGAGTGAACCTTAACAACTATGATGGTTTTGGGACTAAACTCTTTTCACTATAATATTTTACACATTTATCCCTAACAATTAAGAATCTAATTTTATATATCGATGTGCATAGTAAATGTCTCTGTGTTTTTCCAATGTTATGTTCTTATTGATCATGTCCTTTTTTATCATTATAATTCATGTATAATAATTGACCAATATTTATTCCATGGATCATTTTTATGATATATGATATACATGGTATTGTTTCCAAATGTTATTATAATTTTATAATACCCTTATGCTATTGATATATTGATTTCTCCCTTATGTACAATTAATGAGAACCATAGATTCATGCTTATAAGGTTTCATTTCCCATGGATAGGATGAAAGGATTTATGTATGATACATATTTAAATTGAAGTATTTATGAATAACATAGTGGATGATAATGTAGAAAAATTATCGACCACTTTTTATGTTTCTATGGTTCCATAGGCACTATAAAATTGAAATTATGATCACTATATTTGTGTAATGAAATTAATATTCATCTATAATGATTTGATATATATATATATATATATATATATATGATTTTTGGGTTAGTATATTCGGTATCAATGGATATTATTTGTTATCCTTTTGAAACTAGGTTTTGCAGATTTTAGTTATATCACTATAATCATTTCTATGGTTATGTATATGCATAAGATTAAATATTGGTCTAAGGATGATTCAATGTAAATGCAAATGTCTTCTAATTCTGGTAAAGAATATATTGAGTGGTTTAATTGTAATTACATCCATGCATGTGTACTATATATCGATATGGATCTAGAATATAGTTACTTGGGGTCATAACATATAAAATGGTGTGTTGATATATATTATATCATCACCAGGTGATTGAAAATGGTCCATAAAATACATCTAGTTTGAAACTCATATTTGATATATTTTTGAACAAAAATTCTTTATGAACCATCATGATATATATTATATCATCAATGAGTGCATAATGGTGGTCCTTGAAAGACAACTAGTTTGAAACTTATATGTGATATATTTTTTAAATAAAAATCATTATGAACTATCATGATAGATATGAATAATGATGATCAATGACCTCAGTTAAGAAAAAAGTAACCTTAACCAAAAAGTTATTAACATGAGTAATCATATGATAATTGATTTTTAATTATTATATTGTTTCCTAGGGAAATTTCTATTCCTAACATAATGTTTCTTTGTGTTAAGAAATTTTGTAAACTAGAAGGAACAAGATTAACATTGAATGTAAAAAATGCATTGATGACAATCCAAATGGAGTAATTAATATTTTGATGGATAATTGGATTATTTCCAATTTTGAATCACAATATATTATTAAAAACATTCGCCTTAACTAACTCATTGAATAACCAAATAATTTATGGATATAGTTCATTAAGTGGTAGGGTGTCGGATAGAATAATGGAAATAAGATTAAGTTTCCAATTTCCCAAGAACTTGAGATGATGCAATCCATGTAACTAATTAATGGTAAATTAATATTATTTATTTATAGAGAATAAATACATAGCGTAAACGAATTTACCAGAAAAAATAAATATTTGGTTAATGTAATAGATTAAAATAGTGATTCCCCAAATTAATCATCAATAATTGAAAGCTATAAATTTGGAATTTATGGGAATTATCAAAATTCATTTCCCAAGGGGAAATCATGTGATGAAAATAAAAAAGGTGGTATGTGAAATGGTTATACTTCAAATGATGAAGATACCACTAATGATATATTAAAGGTATGAATTGATCTAAAAATATTATTTATATTAAACATGTGAAGCATGATTAAATTGAAGATGATGAATTTTATGAAATGATACATATTCGATATTATATGAAATAGGTCATATGTAATAAAATGATTAATACATTCGAATAATTTATGAACGAATTTTGATGATTACATTGTTTATTAATTGTAATAAAATAAATATATTACATGAATTGGTAAATATATATGTATTTTTCTATAAAGGGTTTTCATTAAATATTTTCATGAATATGTTCAATATTATTGATAACACGGAAATTTGATTTAATGGAAATGTGATATTTTCCTAAAAACACATTATTAAGGGAATAAAACTATAAATTTATTCCTAATATTAACAATTTTTTATTTTTGGATAAAGAGATTATTTTTATGTACATTGATAATTTAATTGTATTGATGAACTTGGAAATGATTAATGATTTGTGGAAATAGTGATTTATGATTTCATTCATTTATTTTGCAAAATTATTGGATTTAGGTAATATATTTAATATTATATAGTTTTATTTAGTTAATGAGTAATTTCATATATTTTAATTAAGGATTTATGGTAATTATTATTTTTCCATGTTTCATGAAAATATATGACCATGGTATTCATAAATTTATTATCTGAAAATTAATATCTACTATAAGATTTTTGACGTATTACAGTAATGTAGATTTTTATAATTTTAGGGACCTTGTTTATATATTTATAATTTTTAAAGGGTCATAATGATAACCTTTTATGGGTTGGTTTATGTTTAATTTTTTATGATTCCTTGAGATTGATATATTACATCTCCGTATGAAGATTTATTCATATTATAAAAATAGTACTAACTCTTTATTATAACTGTAAATAGAGATAAAACGGATGAATTATCATTCTATTTTGAATACCGGGATCTATTAGTGCTTAAAAGATAATTAATTCCTCTTACATTCTTGGAATAAGTGATAAAGTTGAAATTGAACAAATCAAAACCGAATGATGAAAATATAATTATGAATATAATGGAAGTTAACCCCAATGTATATAAGTCCCTTTCAAATTATTGATCATATCATGATGATAGAAAATCAATTAGATAATCCAAATAAAAAACACTCAAGTCCATGATGTTTTACATGTATCTCTCTTGAGGATGTACATACTAATCATTCACATGTACAAAACTGTGTGGCCAAACAACTAGATAATGATCATTATTATAATGAAAAGTGATATAGATTTTGGATATCGCATAGAATGTGATATGAAATAATACTACTCACTAGGTCAATGTTTTTTATAGTATACTAGCTTAATCAAGCTATCTGCGAACATAAGGATGTAATGAGAGAGATATAAACTTAGAATCTAGTACCGAGGTGATGAATGTTTGTGGAAAAAATGCATTTGGGTGGAGGTTTAATTTAACTCCCTTATTTTATTGTGAATTTATTCAAATAAATATAATATTTGTGACATTTTACATTACATGATATGCCTATTTTATCTTATTTTACACACAGTAATCAATTTATCTTTTATTGTTTGCAACATCGAGTTTTAATGAAACACTACATTCTATGAAAATAATACTATAATCTCCTTGTAAATGGATTGGAGGATCCCAAATTGATTAACTATGTTAAAAAAATATTGTTTACCCATGCATATAAAATTAATTCATTTGTTACAAGATAACTATAAATTAAACTAATAACAATATGAAAATAAAGAAAATATTTTTCAAGAAAAATATTTTTGTTAACACATTAGTGGTATACCTCAATAAATTTTAAAAAAAAATTATAATGACAATTTTAGAGTCAAAATTCAATATAATATTTAACATTAATATTTTTTTAATACATTAAATAAATAAATACACTTTTATGATTAAAAATAGTATGTTAGTAAAATTTAGTTTTGTTCTATTTTTTCATTTTTTTTTTGATTTTTTTTAAAATTTTAGATTTTTTTCATAATTTGAAATTATGTACTGAAATATATTAGGGTGTTTTTTATATGTTTTTATGATGATAGATTTTCTATGAATAGTAAAAAATGTGTTTATTATGAATTTTCATTTCTTTTAATGATTCGAAAAATAGAAAAAAATTTAATATGCTTTTAAATGTGAATATAGTTCAATAATATATATATATATATATATATCCAATTTAGATTATTTGAATAAATTTCATATTTTATTTGTATGGATTTTTTTTCAACATTTTAATAGTTTTCTATAGAAAATAATGTTTTCATAAAAACTGAGAGATCAATTTTAAATTATCATTTTCACTTATTTTAGATCAATTAGAAAATATAGATTTTTAATATTGAATCAGAATAATGAATATTTTATAATGTTTTTATATTAATTTTTCACCATAACAAATAATAAAAATAGAAAAAAAATATTAGTCTTGGTTATGAAAAAAATGAGTTTATCGATTGGTTAAACTAAAAAAGGGATTAAAATTAATAAAAACATGTTCTAGGACCATTTTACTAAAATATTTATTACATATAACCTATAAGGTTATATTATGTAAAATTTTGGGGATATATGGAATTTTAACAATGTTGTTTCACCTTTATCATTTCAAAGAAATTATGTGTTCCCACCACCACACTTTTAAAAGGCTACCCACTCTCTATTTCTCTTCACACTATAAAATCCCATGGGTTAGTAGATGTAATTTCAATATCAAATTTCATAATTTGATTTTATCATCTTTTATTCCCTAGTTTCATATGAAATAAAACTAAATAATCTTTTTTGGTGCAGACCAAAAGATGTAGTTTGAAGAAGCGGCACTCTCCCTAACCGGGTGTTTTATTTTATCAATTCCACTACAACACAAAATTATTATTAAAACATATTGATATAATAATTTCAATGTCTTATATATTAATATATTTGATTGTGATAATCTAATAACAAATAAAATTCTATTCTTCTATCAAATGGTAAATTAAATCATTATGATTGTGTTTGGGGAACAACCACCTTGAGAACCAATATTAGTTGTTTTCATACCACCTCTCATAGGAGGATATAATGACAGATTTAATGTTTTTTTATTTTGTTACTTATTATATTATTATTCCATATTAATTTTCATATCACATATAACATATTATCATTGTAAAGACCCGGAAATTTCAAGGAAATTTTTTTCTTAATTTCTATGGGATTTTACAAGAACAAAGTTTCTGACGGCACCTGATTCTGAGGCCCGGTGTTCCTAGAATCACTTTCCAAAGTTTGGATCAGGTACACTCAGTGAACGAGCAAGCGGGATTTCCTATCATTTGAACTGGTGCTTGGAATCGAAATCTGAGGGCACCGATTAAACCGCAACGCCGATATTTTCTTAGGAACGTCTATTATAGAGTTGCGTTTTCTCGGGTGTGGTTATTAAAATAATTGGTTAAGTAATGAATAAAAATAAAATTCGTCAAACCAATTTTATTTTTATATCTCAGTAGTTATATCCTTTGCCAGGGAGTTGGGGTAGGACCCACTGGTTCCTAACTACCAACAAGTGGATAAATTTGAGGTGGGCCCCGCACGATCCCCACCCCTTTAAACTTCCACCAACCCCCCATTAATTTTGTAACACACCCGCACCCCACCCCCCTTAAATGAAAAGTCAACTCCCTTATTAATTAACTGTTTATGTTGGTCAATATAATTTATTCGAGAATACAATTTTGATTTTTGAATTGATTGGTGGCTTGTGTGAGTTAATTAAATAAGACAAGTCTTATTTCTTTAAGGGTGTTTTTGTTGTTTGAGAAGTATTGGAGAGGATTTCCTCAAGTCTTGAACTTCATCTTCCTCCTGGAATAATGCAATGAACTCACCGTCACCGAGGAGGAACGCCGGCCTCCGACGAAGGATGACGAAGAACGCCGAATCCTCGGAGATCGACGAGGCGACGCCGTGTACCGCAACGCCGACAATTCTCTTCTCTGTGACGCCAGTGATGCTTACGGAGCCACCTTCCGCAATTCCTTCTTCTGTGATGTTCTTTTCCCGTGACGAACCATCGTTCGAAGACAACTTGAGGTAGGGGTTAATTTCTTGTTCGTGAATATTTTCCTTGTCGTTCACCGTTTTATTCTTGTGACGCCTGTTATCATTATAACGGGAGGAGGTCGGACCACACGAACACGGAAAACTCTCCTCCCCCTTTGATGTTGTGTTTGTCGTGACCTGAACAAAGGTGCGTGGTGCAACAACACTATTTGGAAACAAGAAGAATGCGGCGAAGAAGCACGGTGCCATCGTGTCGTGTCGTTGAGGCCGAACGAAACTGTGGTCGGAGTCGGGGCCGCAAAGGTGAATCAAAGATTCCGCAGTTTTTTTATTTGACGTGCGGATCGACATGAGATGTCGGAATGGTCTGGAGAGGCAATTTTAAGACTACGCAGTGAAGAGATGGTCCCGGGAGGACCCCTGGAGAAGACGGTAGGAAAAACGGCCCACCGGAGCACGTCCGGTGGTCCGCAGAAGACCCTGCTGGGGCGCCACGCCGGCATGACGGCGCCCTGCCAGGTGGGACCGCTGGGACTGAAGCCACGTCGGCAAGCGACCGGGGACCCACGGAAACGCGGGGCCTAGGGGAGACGCGGCACCCAGCGACGCCTCCGTTGGCAAGGTAGCGGTCCCCACGTGGGGGGCGCAGTTACATTCAAGGGGGCAGCCGCACCCCCCCCCCCCTTCCGCTCAGCTCGGCGCTGGATGAGCTGGCCACGCGTGCCGCGCGCATGCTCGATGACAACCGGCCCACCCCAGACGTGCAGGGCCATGCCCTAATGGGCCGTACCCCGACCCAGGGTGGGTCGATCCAGTTCGGGACGACCCAGGTGGGTCTCGGGCCGTGTCGGTCCGGGCCCAAAACCCCCTACAACCCTACAGGTTCGTTCTTTTGCCCATATCTTGGGCAATATACCTCCGATAGATGCATCGTTAGTTGTGTGGCGATCCTCGTATCGAGACTGTCGTTTCAATATAATACACCCAAGGTTTCGGAGAACTTTGGGTATGGCTGGGTTGGTTCGAACACGAAACCAACCGGGACCTCGGAGCGAAAATGCTTATAACTTGAGCTCCGGATATACGATTGACGTGTCATCGACTTTTTTGGATTCCTCTTAGTGAGAAAAACCATTTGGATTACACCGCTCGACGTTTGGACGCAAATGGAGTTTGGTCGGGTTGGTTTTGACTTAAAAACCAACCGGGCCCCTAGAACGAAAAACCCAATAACTCTCCGACCGGGCGTCAGATTGACGCGCCGTCTATCACGTTGGGTTCCACCTATCAAGATGGAAATTTGGGATACATCAACTCTATACTACATGTCAGTTGATGTATCGACCCCTTGGCTCGTGGATCAGACCCTCTTTGAAACGATCATGTTATGTGAGGGAACCCTAGAGCTGGCTACGACTACGATGACGATGAAGACTTTCGTACTGGAATCCTCCGTGGGTTCGACGATGAAGACTTTCGTATTGGAATTCTCCGTGGGTTCGATGATGAAGGCTTTCGTACTGGAATTCTCTGTGGGTTTGACAAAGAATTCTTTCATACTGGAATCCTCCATGGGTTCGACGATGAAGACTTCCGTACTGGAATCCTACATGGGTTCGACGATGAAGACTTTCCTACTGAAATCCTCCGTGGGTTCGATGATGAAGACTTTCTTACTGGAATACTCTCTGGTTTCGACGATGAAGACTTCCATACTAGAATCCTCTGTGGGTTCGACAATAAATACATTCGTACTCGAATCCTCGGTGGGTTCGATGATGAGGACTTTTGTACTGGAATCCTCCGTGGGTTCGAGGATGACGACTTCCGTACTGGAATCCTCCGTGGGTTCGATGATGAAGACTTCCGTACTGGAATCCTCTGTTGGGTCGATGATGAAGAAGTTCATACTGGAATCCTCTGTGGGTTCGAGGATGAATACCTTCGTACTGGAATCCTCCGTGGGTTCGACGATGACGACTACACTGAAATCCTCCATGGGTTGGGCTGCGATAAAGACTGCACTGAAATCCTATGTGGGTTCGGCATCGATGAAGACTGCACTGAAATCCTCAGTGTGTTCTGCACCAGTAAAGACTGCGCCGAAATCTTATGTGGGTTCAGCAGCGATGAATACCGTACTTAAATCCCCGGTGGGTTTGACGGCAATGACTACTGTTCTAGTATCCCAAGTGTGTCCTAGAATAGATGAATTAGTGGCTATATCTTATCATCTCTATCACCTTATGAAGAATTATACCTGTGTGAGATGAGTTTTGACTTTCAGTCATTTTCTTCTATATGATTGACTTTCATCCCTATGTGGATTGGGTTGTGTTATCCTGTGTGGATTGGGTTGTATAATCCTATGTGGACGTGATCGAACTTGGGCTCAGATGTTGGAGCTGAACTGGAATTGATGACATAGGTATATGTATGGGCATATACCTAAGTAGTGTTGGTTGTTACTTCATGATTGTATCTTTCCATTGTGGAATATCCTTTGTGGATTCTGGGAGTCCTTCGGGGGTCTCGGGGTCCCTACTAATTAGAGTATACTCACCGCTTCACGGGCAATGCCCGCACTTCGTTTTGTTGGATGCAGACGACGGAAAACGCTGATCAAGGTTGAGGCTTGTGGAGCTAGATGGTACCTGGAGGTGGACGTGACGATGAGACGGCACTCGTAGGTGGACTTCACGACGAGACGGTACCCGGAGGTGGACATGATGACAAGAGGGTACCCTGAGGTGGACTAGACGATGAGACGGTACCCGGAGCTGACAGACGAATGTAGAGAGCTGAGGTGGACATCTTTACCTACCCTTCAGGTAGGGACTCCAGAGGATGATCCAGGAGAAGCTTGAAACCTTCCTGCTGTTTTGTATTTTTCTTGTACTTTACTGTTGGGCTTGTATTTCCGGCCCCCTTTGTACTTTCAGCACTCTTGTTATTTTGCTTTACTTAGTGTTTGCTTCCGCTTGTTCTCTTGTTGTGTGTGTGGTTATGTTTTCTAAAGGCAATGCCTTCCTAGTTATAGGGATTTACGCCTTTGGTGCTAGTCTCCAGGCCCTGGCCTATGGGAGGCAGGCTTGTGGTAGTCGTGACACGGGTCCTGAGGATGGTTCGTGAGAAACTCCCAATGCTTTTTAAAATAAGATCACCCATTGTGTTCATAGATGAATACTGCCACGCCAACCAATGTGATGTGTTTTTTCCATTCCCATTTAACATTGATTTTAAAGATGGATATATAAAAAAAAAAGTATTTTAAACAAATTATACAAAATAAATAAATATATCCAATTCAACGTCTTCCATTCCATTAACTAGGGAATACAATGACATCATTTTAGTGTATGGAAGAATATTATCATGAGAAGCGATGTGATTTGTTTTCCGTAGAGATTTTAATGGATAGTAATAAAGTTAAATTTATTTAATATTTGTGATATATATGAATTAAATATAATTTTTTAAATGTAATATATTATTGACCTTTATTACATTTCTTCCATCGATAAAATGAAAAAAACATTCACGTGTACATACGCCCTATCATCTTTATGAATGGTGTATTTTATATTCAATATATAACAATGACGGATTAAAATAAATCAAAATATAATGAATATATTTTATATTTATACAATGATTAAATTATATATATAATTCAATCATGATTATATTAATTTTTTATAAAATACCATATCAAAACATATACAAAAAACAAATCAGTTATTACAAGAAACAATATGTTAACATTGAATTTTAAATAAATAGGTATGAAAAAGGTAACATAATTCACATATATAATGATATATATAAATTATGTTCTTAAATGGATTTATAATTAAGTTATATTATTATTCATGCATTTTTAACTTTTGTGAAGGATTTGGAGACTTGTGTTATGGGATTTCCCTCTCACTTTTTCTTCTATGAGATAGTTTCCACATTCACCACATATTTCTATGTGTGTATATACTACACTTGAATGAATTTTGTTATTATTTTCTTGGAAATTATAATGATTTACATATCTGTTTCAGGATATCACTTTCATGTGATTTATGGTTCAAAATTTATAGATGTGGTATGGGATATCTATCTCACTTTTTACTTATGTGAGACACATGTAATATTGACCCGCAATTATTTTATGTGTTTTATATACTTTTCAGGAATGTATTTGATGATTCTTAACCTGAAATTAATTTTAATTTACATATTCATTTTAGTATCAATTATTCATTGGGTTTATAATTCAAAAGTTGCCAATGCATTAAGATAGATTTGTCTCAAATTATCTCCTGGGAGAAATAAGTTATACCACACACCTAAATTCTTTTATGATGTGTATATAGTACCCCATTTACATTATATATCAGTAATGTCCTTAATTTAATGAAATTAAATGTTTAAAATTATTTTCTTATATAATAAAGAATATGATTTAAAAAATACCTTGGTTGAAAAGGATTTATAATATATCCCTATTATTGTTTAGGATTAATTATGACTATGATTCCAACGTAAAAATAATATATATATATATGACAATAAAATAATTAGTTTTCTTCCAATTTTTTTTCATGGGATAAATTATTTTACTTAATTTTTCCCCTCTTTATAAATTCAATATTTTAAATTAATGTTTTTAATGAAAATTGACATAATTTCTCGCTTCTATCAAAAAATATTTCTTGATAATACCAATGAATTCTGAAAATATTTTCAAAAATATATTAAGGTTCCTCTATTTATATTTTAAGTATTTTTTACCCATACTGGATTTTTAAATTTTTAAAATAAATATTAGTGTATTTTTTCAAACAAGGCCATTTGGATTTAACCACAAATGTTAAAGGAATATTTGTTTAATGATTATGGAATTATTCACTACCATGACCACATAATTTTTTAAATATTTATTCTTAAGTTTCATTATTTATTATCTATAAAAATTATTTGGAAAATGTTTTATGAATTTTAAATTTTTATATTACTTTCAAATAAATATTATTTTCCTTAATAAATTATTAAATTATTTTAATGATTCCTTATGTGTTTCCAATTACATTTTAAATGAAATTTATTTGGAAAATTTTATAATTTTAGATTTGGAATGTAATTATTACGGTTGATATTTTATTTTCCTCATGAAATATTCTCTAAGATCATTAAAATTAAATTTCCTCCACTAATGACATCTTTTGTTGTTACTTATGATTTATTAGTGACATGATCCAATAATAAAATTCATATTCATTTTATGAATTCTATATATTTAATATGAAAATATGTCTATGATACATCACCATCTTCAAATGAGTTGTGCTATTATAATATTCATAAATAATCTGATACTTTTTCCATGGGTTGTTCTTTATTGAAATGAGAAAATTATTATGAATCCTTTTTTCATCGGTTATGATATTATAAAATTTTTAGTAAAAAAATTTATAACCATCTTTTTTGATATGATAAAAGTTTTTGGAATTCTATTTTTTATCATGGGTTATGATATAATGGATGATTTATTATTTGTGGTACATGTATATATAAAAGTATTAATGTGCGAGATGGGTTATATATATACCACTAAATCATTTGTTATGGAAGAATATCTCATTATATAAAGAGGACTGAAATAGGAAGTCAACCATGTTTTGGATCTTAACCATTATAGTATGATAGTCTTCAGAGTTATCATTGACTACTTTGATGACTTTGGGGGTGAACCCATTCCACTATGATAGTTTTGGAAATTATCCTTGACTAAAAACTAAAATATTTTTATGCTTATGTGTATTCAAAATATATAATTTTTGGAATATTTCATTTTTTTTCATTTTCTTATTCATTGATTACATTACCATTTATGTCTTATAAAGATTCGTTCTTTATTCCATGAATCTAGATTATGATGTTTAATATGTAGGTTATGGTTTTCAAATCTTATTCCCTTGTTCACATAACCTTATGGTATTGATCTATCTATATCTCCCTAGTATACCCTTACTACGAATTTTGATCACCCATTTCTATGATTCCTTTCATATGTTATGATGAATGATACTATTTTTAACAGGTCTACGAAGGGTTTTAAGGAAAAATAATGTTGTGGTAGAAGATGAAACATGCTTATGGGTGAATATTTTATGTGCCTAAGATTCAAATGGAATATATCATTATAACACATAAGATTGTCTTTTGTAATGTTGTAACACCCCAAGCTTCCCCGATACGCTTGTTTTCAATAATGCAATAGCTTGCATTGTACGCAAGTTCGAGATTCTAACACACCGCGACCAATCAAAATAGCCCTTATGAATAGTAATACCCACTTTTTGAAATTATATATATATATTATATATTTCAAAATGGACTTCATTTTTTGATTAAAAATATCAAAATTATCCTATGTTTAATTTTTTTTTATTTTTCAGAGAACTTCCAAATTTTTATGAATTGTGAAAAATATATAAAAACAATTTTTTTAATCAAAATAATTTTAGTAATAAATTATACTATTTAGTTGTTTTAAATTATAATTACAATATATTTTTACCATTTTATCCAATGGTGGTCATTAGAATTAATTTCACTTTGAAATTGGACATAAACAATTGTTAATCTTTTGATATATATTGTTTCTTAAAAACACGCTATTTGTTGTGACCGTGGGAATTAATTAAAAAATTAATTAATGAAACTTATATGTTTTGAATTTCGTAAAATAGACATCATTTTTGAATTCAGAATATCAATAATATCTTAGGGTGAAATTTTGGCATTGTTCTGAAAAACTTCAATTTTTGATGAATAGTGAAACCACTAAGTGGTAGTAAAAAAATTGATTTTACGTTTAAATGGAACATTACCACTTATGTGACTTGATTTTCAAAAATCCTACATACATGGTTGTCATTAGGATGTAAAATGTGGTTCAATGGGATTAAAATAATTTTTTGGTGAATAGTAACTTTTATGTTTTATTAATCGCGGTGAAAGGTAATTAGTGAAATTTAAGGTAATGATAATGTTATAATAATAATAAATGACCTTGAAACATGTCCTAACCATATTGGATGAGTCATGGACGACCTATAAAATCCATGGGTCATCTTGGGGACCCCCTGGAGCCACTTTGTTATGAAAATGACATTAAAAACTTTTTATTTAATGTTAAAATAAAAATGTCACAAACATGAGATGTTTTACTAAAAAAAATTTAAATGGGGTTATACAAGAAATATTTTTGAATATAAATATTCATTAGAAAGATAAAAATATTTCCTACATCATGACATTTTTTTATAATTTTTAGACGTTAAATAAATTAAATTATTTATGACACCATGATGATACAACGATTACCTCATTATTTAACGATTTAAATAAAATGAAAATATAATGTAAAATATAAGGCCTACATATGTCAAAAACCTATTGTATGGGTGGATTTCGAACTATTATCACCTTATCTTTGAAATAAATAATTTTTGGACCTTTTAAATCCAAAAATAATTTTATAATATTGTGACCTTTTATAACTTTCCAATAGTGCCCCTCCTCTCCTCTTATAAAAGGCCCCCACCACTACCACCTTATTCACACCATCAAAGCCTTTTGGATCGGCCAACCTCTTCCCAAATACTCTCCCAACATCCCTATATTACTATTAGAAGCCTCACATTGGGAAGAAGTCTTCCCAAGGAAGCATTTGGCTCAAATCAAAAAGAGTTACCCGATTTTAAGGTAATGTCTTCTCTTATATTCTTTTGTATTATTTTTCTTCTCCAACCCCTTAAACTCTTTTTATTCCTTTATTTTGTGATGAAACCAGTATCTTCAATATACTAGGATGTTTTTAAGAGAAGTATTCGATTTACACTTACACACACCTTCGTCTAATGGTTAAAGAACATACTGTTTCTGTGGTTGGCGAATTTCTGCCTCACGAAACGATGATTGTACAATCTTCTTTTAACACCTCTCATGTTGTCTGTTAAGATGAAACTATATTTATATATGATATATAATATGTTTATGTTTTACTTAAGCTTCTGTATTTCTAATTTATGGAATACCTTTATGGTTTCCATTATGGGTAAATGTGATATCTTCATGTTAGGAAGTGCAGACTACCGCCCCCTGAATGTGAATTGAATCATTAATGCCATATGTGGGATGTATAAAGGAAGGAGTAAATGAAATTATATATGATATTATACTGGAATTATAATATAACTTTATATCATTATTATTTCATTCCATTAAATATGAAATAGAAATGAAAGTAGCGTTCATGTGTATGTACGGCTTACCGTCTCCATGAACGGTGCATTTCATTTCTTACCTCTAAATGTTATGTAATATTATTAATGAATGTATATAATGGATATATATGATATATATGATATCTAAATCATGAATATAATTCTGGATATAATGGATATTTCTCCACATGAACAACTTGTAATTATAAGATGTTTATTTTTGACTCAATTACCAAAGATCGACAAAACGACCGTTATTAACTTAAATAATTAAATAATGTTAATAACATGGTAATAAGTGATATAAAAGTAATAATGAACTTGAAAAAGGTTATTAAGCAATTAGAAATTAAATCTTGTTTATTATTCAGGAGTTTAAAGAACGTTCGAGTGAAGTCAGACATGAGGTAAGGGAACTTCTTATCCCAATTTCCATTCTTTGGGTTAATCTCCTACTTTCAAATTATGTCATGATATTATTATTCCCTATATTGTTTTTTTATTTCATTATGTGTACTTATAGTGAATACACATAATAGATCTATTTTATTTAAAAATTGATCTTTTTAAGGGACTTTGTCTCAATCTCCTTTCATTGAGGCATATTTTGTTCTATACACAACCTTCATTTATACGGTGTATAAACCCCTTTGAATTTTAAATTTATTCAAAACGAATATTTTTTATATGAATAGTTTTACTAAATGACAAAATGGAATGTTTTTGTCTTACGTATGCGGCGAGAATGACTTCTCCGCCGTTGTGACCATTATTTGAGTTTTTGGCTTCCCCTACAAGCCATAACATTTTTTAAATGAAAAATAAATACCATGTTTTACTTTTCTTTAATTTTGTTATTGAAATTTTTTTTGATAATTCTTTTATTATATCAATGTGTTGTATTGATATCTTGTGATTGAAATGTGGTAATGTTATGTTTCCTTTATGCATGTTTTATGTGATATGATTATGTTATGGTTTATGATATGTTTAGAACATTTCATATGAGGAATGCATTGGACTTAATAAGTGACGGGTGGAGCCCACTATAGCTCCTAGATGCATAGACAGGTCTCACGAGACAATCTACTGTCTTGGAACGAGGCCTTGACAAAATCTTATTTGTAGTCTTTGCACGAGGCTTTGGCTACGTTGTTATGATAGTCTGGCATTACGCATTCCATCATTATGAAAGTGGTTATTGATATTGCAAGTGATTATTCGACTAGTAGAATATACATGTGAATAATTAAATGGCATTATTTCATTTTAATTTTTCCATATTATGCTAAATTTCAAGTTTAAAAGACTTTTGTTTTAGTTATACATTTCCTTAAATGTGTATGTTTATTTATGAATGTTTCCACTGTTTTGTTATCCTTACTGAGGATCTGAGCTCACCCTTTTCAATGTTGTAATTTTTCCAGGATGTGATGAAGTATATTATGAATGACCTGCAGGGATAGTATGAGGGGATATGAAGACAGGATGTTGAAGTAGTTTTGAATTAATTTATGATTTAATGTAAAACTTATGAATGTATCTAGTGCTTCAAGGCTACTAAACAAATTTGTCTTTCGAGAATTGATATTTGTGATCTTTCCAATGTTATGCAATAATGCACCGACTCTGGGTAACTGGGTACGAGGCGTTATAGTTGGTATCAGAGTCAGTTTAGTACTGACCATGGATTCTAGATTTAGATAAACTCTGATTAGAGCACATAGCCCTAAGATAGACTTTGAGGATTAGTATAGAATAACTTCCTATAATTTTGTTATTATAGATATTTTGTGAGTTTTCTTAGCAATACATCCCTGTCTGGATAAGAGCAGGTATAGGCGGCTCTAGAACAGACGTACCTAGGGGTAAAACTCAAAAACACCGCTTTGAGCTTGACTCAAACAGGAACTGGTGCACAACAATGGGCCTTGCTGCACTCTTGGTTACGACACTCACCGGGGATATGCTTAGGATAATTCTCATTTTCATTACAAACCACTATTAAGGGTTATGAGTATATACTTCCCCAAATAAATCATTTTCATGATTATGGATTATATCCATAAACTGTTCAATTTATGTTAAGTATTTTACAGTTAGGGAATTATGTATTTTGATTCATAAACTAATCTAGTTTATTCCATTTTATAGAAATGGTGCCCAGTGGGAGGAATGGAAACTGTTTCGATGCACGCACTACATGTAGGGATTGTCCTCCTGCTCAAGATAATTTTAATGGAGCTGGAGATACAAATGGTGATGATAAACTTATCACCATACTAAGAAAACTCCCTCAGGTTATGAATAACAACCTTACTCATATAGAGCACCCTGATCTGCAACATGGAGGATCATTTTTAGACCGCTTCATGAGGCAACAACCGCCAAAATTTAATGTGGGTACAAATCCATTAGTATCTGAGAAATGGATAAACTTTTTAGAGAAAATATTCCACGCCTTGGGGAGTAGCGAAATGGAGAATGTTGTCATGGCAGTTTACCACCTCATTGGAGATGTCGATCAATGGTGGTCACTGATTCAAAACAAAAAGGAAGAAGAAGAAGTATCAAGTATGTAATGTAGGTAGTTTAAGGAATGTTTCTTAGAAAAATACTTTCCACATGACCATCGAGCAGATATGGAAAGGAAATTTCTGAGTCTGAGGTAGAAGGAGGATGACAATGTCGCTATGTATGAGTCCAACTTTACAAGGTTAGAAAGACATGATGTAGATTATATACGTAAACCAAGAAGTAATATTGATCGTTTAATTGATGGGTTAAAACCATTTCATCATAGAGCTTTAATATCACAAGCTTTCTCAACATACGAATATATAGTCACGTGTTCTATCATGAGAGAAATGGAATTCTCTAATTCTTATGATAATAAAGTAAAGCAAGAGAAGAAGAGAATGGTGGAATAAGAGACAGATAAAAGGAAAAAGGAAAAGAAGGATTTTACATTATGAGATAATTGTGGGAAGTATCACCCCAGTACTTGCCTAAAAGGAATGGGAGTTTGTTATTAATATGGAGAAAATGGTCACAGGCTCGTGATTGCAAGGAAAAGAAAGAGGATATCAATTATGAATGCAACAATTGTAGGTAAATTAGGAATTATGCAACTGAATGTCCAAAGCATTAGGGAAACTTAGATTAGAAAAGGCCAAGGGATCAAGGACAATCTTTGAATGTTACTACTTTTGAAGTGGAATAATTAATGTATTGGTGCTTTTGGACTCAAGGATTATATTCTTGTTATATGGATAATGTGATATATATATATATATATATGTAAGGATTTTACTGCAGTACATTTTGTTTTCATTATGAATTTAATATAATGAAGGTAATCATATTTTTAGTATGTGACAATAAGAGAAAATTTACTTTGTTTGGGAAATCTGATGTTACAGTTGATTTTGGAATTTAGAAACCTCTAAAAAAAAGTTTAGATAGAGGTATTTTGGATAACTATTAAGGTTGGAATGAATTTAGTTGAACATTGTATAGTATTTTTTATGGTAAAATCATTTTTGAAGAATATTTTTGGAATACTATAATACTATACTTTTTGGAAAAGGACAACCTGTAGGATGGGGGATAACTCGTTGCGTTGGACAAAGCTGTAGGAATCAAACCCACAACCATAGTGTAACATGCCTTTATTACCTACCACTAGCCTATAGAAAGTCCCTGGTTATTACAAAATAGTTTCCCTAATCTAAATGGTATGAGTTAATATTTGGAACCTTGTAGGATTAGGAAAAATTTAATATTTTTGAGTTATAATATCTTTTTGAGTGAAAGATGGGTTTGTGGTAAATAATTTATTAAAGAATGAAAAGTCTACATGAAATGTATGTATATTTCCTTATGTTCTTAGTAAATCTCCTAAATAAATTCCTCAACATTATAAAAAGAAACTTAAAACAAAAACATTGTTGGATAACTTTTCTTACTGGGGAATCAATGATCGTTTAACCAATCAAAAGTTTGTGAATTTCTTTTAGTTAAACATTCTCCTAATCCTATTTTCAATAACTATCCATCAGACCTTGATGGTTTGTTTTTCCTCCATGTCCATATTTTCATTGAATCCTAGTATGGGCTATCTCGAGTGACCTTTGTACTTCTCTTTCTTTATTTTAATGTTATATTTCTATTAACCCTATTTCTGATGTGGGTTTTCCACAAAGGTATATTATATTTTCAACCTTTTATTTTCAAAGAACAATTTCAAATTGCAAGGATGCCATTTATTTAAGGATGGGAGAATGTAACACCCCAAGCTTCCACGATATGCTTCTCTTTCAATAATGCAATACATTGCATTGTACGCAAGTTCGAGATTCTAAGACACCGCGACCAATCAAAATAGCCATTATGAATAGTAATAACCACTTTTTAAAAAAAATATTTTTTATATTTCAAAATGGACTTCATTTTTCGATTCAGAATATCAAAATTATCATATTTTTAATTTTTGGTATTTTTCAAAGAACATCCAAATTTTTATGAACAGTGAAAAATACTTAAAAAAACATTTTTAGTCAAAATAAATTATAATGATAAATTTTACTATTAAGTGGTTTTAACGTATAATTAGAATATATTTATACCATTTTATCCAATTGTGGTCATTTGAATTAATTTCACTTTGAAATTGGACATAAAAAATTATTAATCTTTTGATATATATTGTTTCTTAAAAACACGTTATTTGTTGTGACAGTGGGAATTAATTATAAAATTAATTAATGCAACTTATATGTTTGGAATTTTTTAACATAGACATCATTTTTGAATTTCGAATATCAATTATAGATTAGGTTGAAATTTTGGCATTGTTCTAAAAAACATCAATATTTTATGAGTAGTGAAACCACTAAGTGGTAATTAAAAAACTGATTTTTCGTTTAAATAAAACATTACCACTTCTATGATTTTATTTTCAAAAATCTAACATACATGGGTTTCATTAGGATGTAAAATTTTTTTCAATGGTATTAAAATAAATTTTTGGTGAATAGTAACTTTTATGTTTTATTAATCGCAATTAAAGGTAATTAGTGAAATTTAAGGTAAAGATAATGTTATAATAATATGAAATTACCTTGACACATGTCCTGCCTCTATTGGATGATTCATGACGGTCCAAGATAATCCATGAGTCATCTTGGGGACCCCATGGAGCCACTATGGTAGGAAAATGACATCAAAAATGTTTTATTTAATGTTAAAATAAAAAAGTCACAAACATGAGTTCTTTTACTAAAACAATTTTTAAATGGGGATATACAAGTCATAGTTTTTACTATAAATATTAATTAGAAATATAAAAAGATTTCCTACATCATGATATTTTTTATAATTTTTAGACATTAATTAAATTACATTATTTATGACACCATGATGATGCAGTGATTACCTCATTATTTAACGATTTAAATAAAATCAAAAGATAATATAAAATCTAAGACCTAAACATGTAAAAAACCTATTGGATGGGTGGATTTCGAAATATTATCACTTTATCCTCGAAATATATAATTTTGTGACCTTTTAAATCCGAAAATCATTTTATAATGAAGTAACCTTTTATAACATTCCAAGAGTGCCCCTCCTCTCCTCTTATAATAGGCCCCCACCACTACCACCATATTCACACCTTCAAAGCCTTTTGGATCGGCCAAACTCTGACCAAATACTCTCTAAAATTCCCTCTCTTACTCCTAGAAGCCTCACTTTTGGCGTAAGTCTTCCCAAGGAAGCCTTTGGCTCAAATGAAAAATATTTACCCGATTTTAAGGTAATGTCTTCTCTTATAATCTTTTGTATTATTTTGATTCTCCAACCCCTTAAACTCTTTTTATTCCATTAATTTATGACAACACCAGTATCATAAATATAATAGGATATTTCTAAGAGATGTATTTTATTTACACTTACCAACACCTTCGTCTAATGGTTAAAGAACATACTATTTCTGTGGTTGGCGAATTTCTTCCTCACGAAACGATGATTGTCCAATCATCTTTTAACACCTCTAATGGTGTCCATTAAGATGAAACTATAGTTATATATGATATATAATATGTTTATTTTATAATTAATCTTCTGTATTTTTCATTTATGGCATACATTTATGGTCTTCATTATGGGTAAACGCGATATCTTCATTTTAGGAAGTGCGGACTACAACCCCATCAATGTGATTTGAATCGTTAATGCCATATGTGGGATCCATAAAGGATAGAGTAAATGATATTATATTTGAAATTATACTGGAATTATAATATACCTTTATATAATTATGATTTCATTCCATTAAATATGAAATAGAAATGAAAGTAGAGTTCATGCGTACGTACGGTTTAACGTCTCCATGAATGGTGATTTTCATTTAATAACCTCTAAATGTTAAGTAATATTATTAATGAATATATATACTGGATATATATGATATATATGATATCTAAATAATGAATATAATTCTGGATATAATGGATATTTCACCACATGAACAACTTGTAATTATAAGAAGTGTATTTTTGACTCAAGTACCAAAGATCGACAAAACGACCATTATTAACTTAAATAATTACATAATGTTCATAACATGGTAATAAGTGATACTAAAGGAATAATGAATATGAAAAATGTTCTTAATCAAGTAGAAATTAACTCTAGTTTATTATTCAGGAGGTTATAGAATGTTCGAGTGAAGTCGAACATGAGGTAACAGAACTTCTTAACCCAATTTCAATTCTTTGGGTTAATCTCCTACTTTCAAATTATTTCATGATATTATTATGTCCTATCTTCTATTTTTACTTTATTTATTTGTACTTATAGTGAAGACACATAATAGATCTATTTTATTTTAAAAATTATTTTTTTATGGGACTTCGTCTCAATATCCTTTAATTGAGGCATATTTTGTTTTATACACAACTTTCCTTTATACAGTGTATAAACCCCTTTGACTTTTACATATATTCAAAATGAATTTTTTTATATGAAGAGTTTTACTAAACAAAAAAGGGAATGTTTTTGTCTTACGTATGCGGCGACAACGACTTCTCCTCCTCCTTGAAAATTATTTGAGTTTTCGGCTTCCTCTAGCATCTATAATTTTTTTTAAAATAAAAAATAAATACCATGTTTTACTTTTCATTATTTTTTGTATTGAATTTTTTTTATAATTATTTTATTATATCAATGTGTTGTATTGATATCCTGTGATTGAAATGTGGAAATGTTATGTTTCTTTTATGCAAGTTTTATGTGATATGATTATGTTATGTTTTATGATATGTTTAAACCTGTTCATATGAGGAATGCATTAGACTTAATAAGTGATGGGTGGAGCCCTCTATAGCTCCTTGATGCATCGACAGGTCTCATGAGACAAACTAGTGTTTTGGAATGAGGCCTTGACAAAATCTTATTTGTAGTCCTAGCACGAGGCCTTCGCTACGTGGTTATGATAGTCTGGCATTATGCATTCCATCATTATGAAAGTGGTTATTGATATTTCATGTGATTATTCGACCAGTAGAATATCCATGTGAATAAGTAAATGGCATTATTTCATTTTACTTTTTCCATATTATGCTAATGTTCATGTTTAAAAGGCTTTTGTTTTAGTAATACATTGTCTTAAATGTTTATATTTATTTATGAAAGTTTCTGTTGTATTGTTATCCTTACTGAGCCTCTGAGCTCACCCTTTTCAATGATGTGATTTTTTCAGGATGTGATGAAGTATATTATGAATGACCTGCATGGATAGTATGAGGGGATATGAAGACCGGATGTTGTTGTAGTTTTGTATTACTTTATTATGTAATTAAAAACTTCTAAATGTATCTAGTGTTTCAAGGATAATAAACTAATCGATCTTTCGAGACATGATCATTGTGATCATGCCAATGTTATGCAATAATGCACCGACTCTGGGTAACTAGGGTCGGGCGTTACAAATGTAATGAATTTTAATATAAATAAATGTAATATATATATATGATATGTTTGAGTCTCTATACGTAATACATTAATAAACCATAGTTCATGAATTATAAGAACAAAAATAAATTAGTAAATATTTAAATAAAATACCCTATATTATGGAATAATTGTTCTTGATTAAATAAATTATAAAAAAAGGACCCATTCATTATTATAACTTAATCTTGTATCATATGTTAATTTTATTTCATTATCATAAAATAATCAGTGTCACCACCCTTATATCAGTTGTGATAATTACAAGGATAAATCGGTAATGCTAGATTGGGAAATAGTGTTTAATTAAATGGTCTTATAGAAGTTTCCAATGATAAGTAAATTATTTTAAAAAATAAACTACATTAAATTTTTCAACAATGATGGGTCATCATGTTGGAATGAAATTAGATTTCCAATACCTAGATAAATTTTTAAGGAAGATAATTATTATTAGGAATTTTAATTCATAGATAAATGTAATATATATTATATATGATATATTATTATTGAGGCAATCATCACTCATTAACCTGCATTTTCTCAACATGAGGTTACACATTACGCCCATGAATTAATAATATCTTCAAAATACCTTTATAGTCTTATATTATGGTACATTATCCCTTTACCCCTAGAGGGATCCCAATACATTAAAACAAAAACTTTTGTTACTTATCATCTAGAAAAAATTCAGTTACTAAAATCATTATGGAATAAGACATTATAACCATTATCTAAAAAATTTATTATGGTATGAGATATTATTCCCAATTAATACTTGATATATTTAATTTTTTATATTATGTTTTAAAATAGAATAAGCGAATCCTTTATAATTTGATATTAGAGGGAATGAAACTTGTTTATTTATCCTGTTAATAATAAAAAAGTATATTATTATATTATAAGTCTCTTTTTAATATTTTTTATTGAAATTTAGTATGATTTTATTCTATAGCATAGATATTTCATATGATATGTTAATTCTTATACTAATTTTTTTGATGTAGTTAGGGTCACTCATTGAGTGGTTTCTTTAGCACTCAATTAATTGAGGACTTTTATTATTCGAATTATTTATTTTATTTATTATCAAACACATTATACCATAACATACATATTTTTTATTAATTTAAGGGGAAATTTTTTTGATGGCCTACTGAGTAACACTCACATTATTTTTAAAAACTAAGGTTTTCTTGAAAATATATGATTATGGATGTGGATAAGGTAAAGGGAACTATATTTTATAGGTTCACTAATGTGATGGTAAGAGTGAGATAAGGGAATAGGTAGAGACATGAAACTAATTTTTTATTTGTTTCTATTATTTATTTATTTTGAAAAGTATTGTATTTGATTGACTGATGATAAAATATTGTTCAGGTATTTATGACTATAAATCACTATAATGAATCTTATTTTTTATATAATAATGTATATTACATTTAAGGTTAACTCATATTAAAATTTATATACTATGTTGTTTAATAAAGGTAATTTTTTAATAATTCTAATTTTATTTATGGTTAAATGATTTGAAGGTTGTAGTATCCCCATAATATTTATAAACCATCATCTCTCATTGAAATACACTAATATAAGATATGGCACATGTAGAGTCACATAGATTACCATGTTCAAAATTTTTTATGCTATCCAGACATGGTATGGGGGAAAATTGGTACCAATCATTGTTTTTGTTTGTTTTCCTATTCGGGACATGGTATTTTGAGGTATTATATGATTTTAACTTTCGATGGATGCAATATTTGTACATTTTCAACACAAGGAATGAGGGAATTTTGTGTCTCCATTGAGTTGAGATTTTTGTTCTATGTTTCTAGGTAAAAATATTTTATTAACTTCACTAAATAGGGAGAGTGATTCACGGTTTTAGGTTTGTATTATTTGATTAGAGAGGAAAGAGAGTGTTTATTTATAAATAATATTTAGAAAAATTTGTTCTACTTAAATTAATGTTTTTATATGTAATTAACCACATGGTTACAAGATAGGATATAATTTTTTAAACAATTTACTTTTCTTATAAAAAACTTTCTCTGTTGGTTGTTAGTGTCACTAAACTGAACAAAATTTATCATAATTTTCACTATTATTACTCTTAATTTATTAATGATTTGATGAGTCTTGCAAGTATTATTTTAATTAAACGGAGATTCTAATGGTTTGGTTAGATATTTAATGAGTTTTCTTAGGTGATTATAATAATTTTATGTGTTTATAATTTTTTGTAAGTGATTCATGTTACAATTTAAATTGACTATGATATCAATAATGGTGATGAGATTTTCTAGATCCATGTGTCTGGAATTTTACGGATAATATTACATGATGTATTAATCGAGGATGGTTATGTTTTATCCTTTTAGAGAATGGTTGATTGTGAGATCCATATAACTTGATGAGTTACAAGTTTTTTTCCATATTGTCTGGGATTTAATGATGTGTATATTACATTTATGTTTCATAAATGTATAAATTATTATGCTGATAAACCTAGTTAGGGGTGTTTATTGGAATGTTTATTCTATGATGTGGAATAGATTGATATGAGTTACAAATGAAAATTTAATTACATTGGGATATTATGGATTTAAACATGAATATTCCATCATGGGATGTGACTTGTGTGGGATATAATCTATACACACGGTTGAAGATAACAGTAATGATGGGATAAAACATAGGATATTTTTGAGTAAGATATACTAGTAGCGTGATAGAGAGATTCGCAAATTTATATTACAGATGAATGTTCATGAAGAATGTCATTTGAGACATAGGTGTTATCCTCGATATATTTATGCCATATATATAGAATTAATAAAAATTTACCCAAGAAATGGAGATGAAAATTAGGTGATGTGTGATTAGATATTAGGATACCCATTATAATTCCCCATATAATTATGGATATTAGTCTTTAGGTTAGGATTTATTATGATATATATTACATGCATTAGAGGAATGGTTAGGTTTATGTTATGTATAAGGGGCCAATATTTTAGGATAAAACTCATGATGTTGTTAGCCGTGTTAAATGGTGGGATAACAATAACATTATTTCTTACATGGGCTAGAGGTTCAATAGAAAAAAAGTTGTATTGGTGTACTAGTGTGAGTAGTATTTAAAACTCACTATTAAAATTGGGGAAATAAATCATATTTCCTTTCTATATAGATGGAATTAGTGGTATTAATCACATATGATTATCCTAATTTGGTCATCGTAGTGATTTTTCACGTATGATTAACCATACATCACATATAGGACATACTAATTATGATATTTTAGTTGAATATATAATTTATTAATATTGGTAATGGTAGTAATGTGATTGCGAGGAGTGGGATATATTGATGATTGCTAATTTATGATAGTAACATATTACCCCTCCTAGTGTGTGGGTTAGGTTGTATTGAAAGTAGTGTTAAATACTATAAAAATCATATGGGTTATAGGGAATTTAGAGGGTTTTATATATCTTGTGGGAGTCTATGGATCATTAGTAACTCTATTAGTATATCGTTGGTTGAATTCTTATCAACTGAAGAATTGATCACATTTGGGGTGTCATTGGGTTTGATAAAATCCATGGAAAGTCATGATAAACTGTTATTTGTCTACCAAAAGTCTAGGATATTTATCCTTCCATTTCATAATGTCTGTTCATTGAGAAGAATATACTCTATGTATTGTTATGGTTACATTGAAAAGTTTAAATATTTGGACAGATTGATAAATGATATATGATAATGGGTTTCAATTATATGGTTCTATAATGAATGATCGATATTGAGGATCTTGATTATTTCAAGTTGTTTAGATTATGTGGTTGTGATCCATGAAATTTAATACACATATTAGTTGAGTGACTCAATGTGGTTTTTAAATCACAGGGTTTAACAACAATGGTATATTAGGCACTAATAATATTATAATTTCATTAATTAAATGAGGTTGATTATTTATTGAGTGACAATGTGAAAGTCATGGGAAATATCAAAGAAGTAATATTTGGATATGAATTCAAGGATCAGTAACTATGAGTACAGATCAAAACAATTAACGAAAATGAGTATCATGGGGAAAACTAATGTCACAAACCCAAAGCCAGAATATTGGTGCATGTTTATTAGGTTATACAAAATAGGGAATATGAGTATATAAATTCATATGATAATGGAAAAATAGTATGTCTGGTCCTTTATAAATAAAATAAATAAAAACCTTTGGAGGGGAGTACAGTTTTGGTTGATTCATTCGAATGAAATTTATTTTGGATGGTGTATTTGTGAGAACTAGTGGAGTTTTTTTTCTGGAAAACCTACAACATTAGTGGTAGTGGGTTCAATTTTTTTCTAAAAAAGAAGGAAATATGATTCTGGTTAGAGTATGAAAGATAGATTTGGAAACCAAATTATTTTGAGTATGTGAGGTTAATGTTTTCAGTATCTATCTAGGGAAAATTTGGGAATCATGCCAGTTGAGTATTTAAATCCATTAAATGTCATTACTCCTGAGTGAGTCTGATGATCTATATAAGAAATTAGATTTTCGGTATAATATAATTGATGATATTTTATATTATTGGGAGAGTTATTGATAAATTATTGGGTGTAACATCTAATTAGTAATTGATTAATAGGTTATTAATGCATAAACCATGGGAGTATAATATTAGGGTTTGGGGTTCCATAAATTATGAAAAGGTTGTGGTATTGTCAGTAGTTAACATATTTAACTGGAAATGTTATTCATTGTAAAATGGGTTTCCATGGGCATTAATTTTATTTGGATATATGCTAGAATTTTTTCTACATCACTCATGAAATGATTTACATGTTTGATAGACCAAAAAAATCGGGATATGAAGTTCTTAAAGTATCAATAGTTTTTGTGTAATGATGAAATGATCATAAGTAGTGGTAAATTGGGATTTAAATTGTACATCATATAACAGTGACCCATTCAACAAAATATATTCATGTGTATACTTTTCAATGATTACATGTGTTAGTATGTAGAGTATAAATAAGTCATTATATTATGGGGTGGTGCAGTTTGAGGAATGTCATTTTTCCAGGAGACTAAAAAGTGTAATTATTTATTTAATTATTAATTTTAATTTTTATACAAGGAATATTATGAAATAGTTTTTTGATGTGGAACATTGAATAAATAATTCATGAAGTGGTACATAATTTGTCAGGTAAATGAGATAAAAGAAATAGTATAATAGTAATTCATTAAAATACTAATGGAGAACACTAGTTTTTTCATATCCAAGGAAGTGGTTTCTAGTAACCCCATATGTAGGAATATTTAGAACACTAGTACCACAATGGTTCTGCAAAAAGATCAGTTGGGATAAACTACATTTTTTGGCTTTTACCCACCCATTATTTATGAGATATATGTTTGTTCCTTTCAATTGTTCTATTTTAAATCCATTTTTGGATTCTTCTAATTCATTATAATGAATAACAATGGCTGGTATCCCCTTCTACATTTCTCCATACCAATTTATCTCACTTCATCGACAAGGATAATGGTTGGATTTGTAAATTATTTAGTTTGTATATCTACCCTATAATTCCCCTCTTATTACATCTAGTTTATTCCTATAAATTTAAGTACTATAAATAGGCATTCAATTCAATTACCATAATAGAATCATAGAATTGGTTTAATATGTTAGGAATTTTGTTTGAAAGATTATATTGTATTTTTTGTGAGGAAACATCAAGTGACTACATGCAGTTTCCATTAAGTTATCATTATGTTTTATAATTTTTTTCATAAATTGGGAAGAGTTTAAGGGGTGTATTATAAGGGTAATTTTTAGATTTTTTAAAAATGATCAAACATTCATCAGTGAAGATCGATAACATTTTTTTGTGGTTTTATCAATAAGAAGTTTCTATATGGGTTTTAAAATGAATATTTATTTCAAAGAAATGATGAATATATTATTTATTCTTGTTGGAATATTTTTTTATTCTTATTAAGAATCATTTAATTTAGTTAAATAATCATTATTGATGATATTGATCTCTATATCATGGTCGATCTATCAAAAAGTTATGCAAGAATGTATATAAAAGTGGATGAATCCATTTTTAAGGTAGGTGGAACATAGACATTCATATTTATTTCCATATGTTTCTATATGATGTGGTTGGTTTTGGATTTATATGGTGTGTTTATATGAAATAATGTTAACCCAAATTGTACTCTTTCTTTCATTATGTCTTGAGAAATTCCTACATGGTTAAAAACTAGTCCCTTTAAAATTTAGATTTATCCATGGTCTTCTAAGACCATGTTCTTAAGGGAAATAATTCAGAAGATTTAGTTTTCTACAAAATAGTATATTTTAATTGATATGTAATTATATAATGTAATAAAATATTTTCATAGAATATTCCATTATTTGAGGGAGATTAGATATATAAGTTGATAGAACACGGTTATCCCTGTGATGGAGTTATGATTTTGTCTGAAATCTATTTGATTATTATAAAATATAAACAGGATGAGTTCCAACTACTTTGAAGTTATAATAATATGGGAAAATTATAACTTAGATTCAATATAGGGAGATAGAACTATCAATGAGATACACAACCTAGAATATTGTTGAATAAAGAATTTGATTTTATTCCAATAAAAATTACATTATGTTTGGTGAGATAAATTATTGGGTTGTTTTATATATCTTGAGATGTTATTATGTTTAATGTGACCTGAATTGAGATATATTTCTAATAATTTTAAATTAATGGGATGATATACCCACATAAAATGATAATAATAAATGGAATGTGTGGGTATTCCCACTTTCTGTGATACTGGTAATGGAATGCACTGATTTTTACACATTACCATGATATTAGTTATGGTTGGGATGATATGTCCGTTTTTATTATATTAAAATTTTATGGTATGATATGCCCACTTTACATAGTATTGATAAATGAATGGTATGATACTCACAAGTTCATTGGTATGGGGAAAGTCATGGGATTGTATTGCCACATTATATTATTTTATGCATGAGAATATTTTTACACATTCATTGGATGATATAACATGTATGCGATGATATTCCCACATGATAAGATATAGTTTATGGCATGGGAATATATGTATACTTCCCTTGGATTTTGTTATTTTCATTAGATGACATGACTTATTTTGTTGATAAATTTAAAGGCCTGCGATAAAATTCAAAATTGACATGAAATTATTAAAGGAATTGGATCATATTCACACAAGAATTAGATATTATTAATTGAATGGGACTATATTTCAATATTCCTTAATATTTTCAATTTCTTCAAAAAACATACTCATATTCATGGATATTATTGTTTTAATGGGATGGTATGCCACTTTTTTGGTATTTTTGAACACATGAGATGATATTCCCACATTACATGATATTGATAGGGTGAGGGATGTTATAAAAACATATTATATATTATTATTGTATGTAAAGGTATACTATCATATTGGATATTGTTGTTGAATAAGTAATCGATTCCATTAACTGGAGATCTTGTTTTTGGGATGGAATAGATTTCCAAATTCATAAATTATATATAAAATTAATTAGATTTTATTTTAATTATTGATATGTGACTACATGATTATGTGATATTGGATAGATTCTAATCTTTGCTTTATATTGTAATCAAAATATTAATGATTATGTTATGATGTTATTCTTCATGATTAATTATTGAAATATTCAAGGACATTATAACTAAAAATTCATATTTCTTGTGATATGTTTGAACATATATAAACATGGGACAAAGAAGGTATTTTCACTCAATGAGGGTCTTGGGTAGTACCTGATGATTGAAAAATTATTATTATTATAACTGAATATTAATTTTTGTTGGATATTATATTATGCATGCCCACATATATTATGTATTCATTGTGGGAAATAATAATGGGAGACATAAAAATGTATAATCACACACTAAATAAGAATCCTGGTAAAGCCTATGATAGGGGGACATCTAATATAATGTTATCTTCTCTTAATAGATAATCTAGAAAGATTGATTGAGTAGAAGACACCACCTGAAAATAAATCAAAAATAATTTTACAGTACTGTCGTTTATATTATGATTTTGGGTACTTTTTTATATGATTATACCATGAGTAAATCTTGTTCATGTATTTATTACCCTTTTACACTCTAGTGAGTCTTGTTTTGTAATAACATGTACTATGTTTCTTTTATAGTTAACTCTTATTTTATATTTTTATTTTATTATTTATTGGGTATAATGATTTTATAATACTATTATTGTTATTTGTGGTCATATTATATAGATTTTATAGTCTCCCTAAATTACTGAAAGACATTAACTGGTACTATAAAGCCTCTATTGTATGGTGTGGCATGATTTATTCTCCATGGATCACATAATTTGGAACAATATAGGATGATAAAATATGGGAATGATATAAAATTTATATGCTTAATAAGATATTAAAAATGATGAAAAATATTTCAAATCATAAGAAGGCAATTGATCATTGATAGCTTAATAAAATGATGAATATATTTAATAAATATGTATTCTTACTATTAAGTTTCTGATAATGATGAAATTGTAGAAGATCAAAATGATAATATTTCTATAAAAAATAATAAGATATATGATATGAAAGATATGTGTCCTGCTGAGGAATGTTAATTCAAAAAATATTATATAATAAAAAATTTATGATAAGATTCAAATCAACATTGTTTTCTAATAGATGGTTTGTTAAGAGTAAGAATAATAAAGAGTAACATAACAATTAAAAACCAGATTTATAGAAAATAATTTCATAACATTATATGGAACAACCCATCCTACTTGGATAAAAAATAGAATGATTTCATTTTTAAAAATTTATATAGTTATATGATTAGTTTCCTTAATAGATCTATCTTAAGTAAATATTAGGGAAAAGTATATTATCAAAATAAAAAATAAAACCAACATCTAATTCTAAGGTGAATAACATTACTATGAGAAAAATAATTCTTCCATATATTTTAAATATAAATCACTTTTTAATCTAAAATATGATATAGAATAATATAGACCAATCATGCACAAGAGAGGAAAAGATAAATAATATTGAAATGTATTGTGCTACGGTAATAAATCTTATATTATTATGTTATATATTTTTATATAAGTCATATATTGAATTATGGGAGGGTAAGTTGTTCTGTTATGATTAGAAACACTATTGGGATTATGATATCTATGAAGAAAGAGAAAAACCCTAACATATATACCCAAAATATATTTTATTACCCTAATGAAATATATAAAATATGTGGTTAAACTAGTAATAATACTGATGTCTTTGGGATTTTTCATCTAAAAAAATTTCTACATTTTTATTATTTAAATTGTCCATAAAAGAGAGGTAAAAGTTATATGACATATACTGTACAAGTGTCATAGAAGGAACAAACAATAGGAAAGTCGGGAATATTAAGCATTTTTTGTTAATCTCACATTAATGGTAACATAATGATACTGAATAAAATTAAGAGCCATTATAGTGGATTATTGTAATTTGTAAATTATAATTCCTTGATGGTAAAAGGAATTAGCATGAACTGACTTAAAAAAGATTAAATCCAAAATGTTTATATATGATGATTGGTTGAGGAAAAATATTATGATTTCTATATTACTTTAAGTTATTTAAAATTAAATTATTTTTAATAAAAGAACATCTATCAGAAAAATGTATTAATGATAAAACTGATATTTTATATAAAACTGTGCAATATATTTATGTATGAAACTTGAAAAAAATATAATTTTTTTTATGGTTACATGAAATTTTATCATAAAACTCTTGGTCACATAGGCTAAACGAGAATACTAAAATATTAATATGAATAACCTTTTGTGAAATCATCGAAAATGTAAAACATATATAAATTTTATTTTGAAAATATTACATAAATGTTAAATTGTATTAGAAAACCTCAAAATTAAAGATATATAATAAACATGGAAGATGGAGTTGTAGTATTCTAATCCATTTGGAACGGTGATGAATTTAATAAGGTAATATATTTTTTATTTGATTCCATGTATTGATAAATTCATAATAATGTCTACTGTAATTTAATAAAGAACAATGAGAAGGTTTTTAATGAAATTGAGATATTAAATAGAGATATTAAAAAGGATTTGGGTATTAATATCATTTTTTGGAGAAAAAATATGGAAAATAATTAATATAAAATGACATTGATTATTATCCAGATAGGAATAAAATAATATATAAATGCAATACCCAATTTATACCCCAATATTGTATTGATTCCATGAGAGTAAAAACAATAGATTCGTGGATTTTAGAAGAAACATTCTTACTAAATTAAGAAATTCAAAATTTGTAAATGATATCTTGTATCAACGGCTATAAATAATTAATAAAACACTTATACATGAATATCAAATTAATTCATATAAATTTATGTTTATTTCAAAAACAATATATGAAATATTATTTATCATTTTTTTTCCATGTTATATAAAATAGATGAAAAAAAATTTGGGAATCTTTTATGAGAATGATAAATAAATATTATTATAGTATTTTATATCTAATAACATTGGTTATTGATATTGAATGAAAATATATATGGAAGGGTATGCTATAATGAGGAAAAGATCTGGGAAGCATAAGTCAGAAGTAGAAAGATAGATGATGAATATCTTGAAAAAATTAGAAAACATGGAAATAATGAATATAAATATGTCAATGATTTAGAGTTACGAGATGAACAAAAAGATGGTAAATTTTATTAAAATTTTATCTATAATGAAAAATGTAACAATAACACTAATATAAAATATCCATATATTCAAATGTAGATGAAACATGATAATAGGTCAAAATATGGACATCAGAATCATGGCACATGGTCATTAGAAACAATTCAATGTAATTCATCCATGAGACACATTGCCTATGGTGGATGGACAATTTATTAAAGGGTTATCTCCCAGGATGATTTGGATTGTAAGAACATAAGATTTTGTGAAATATTTCATTGAATTAGTATAATCTATTCAATATTGACCATTTCATGCAACATTGAATATAAATGATGTTATATGAAAGAACCAATATATTAATTTTTTTATGAAACAACTAGTCATGTGTGGGATATATGAAAAAATTATATTATATTGTGGTACACACATCACTATTTTTGTGTTGGGTTATATATAATTTCGTGTCCATCAATGACATACATGACACATGAGACTCATTTTTATTAATCTATAATGTACTATTACTATAGTTATTAAAATGTAATTATTGTTTTCATATAGAATTTGTAATAGTGGTTATGAATATGATAAATCAAATTCTAAAAATATAGTTTACACAGATATATAATAATTTTTTTGTGATCAATTTAAAATATATTGAAATAAAACTATTCTAGAAATATATAAAATCATTTATTGGAGAGCTATGTTTATGAAATATAATACGTTTTACTATAATAAATTAATTAAAACAATTTTTATTATTTATTTAAATAAAATATATTTATTTATATATTATCCAATAAACTATGTAAAGTTCATATTATGTGTTTCAAGATAAGAGATAAGAATTAATCTAGTATTATGAAAACAAATGTATTTTTTAAAATGTAATTTTACTACGTTTTTGTCGAAAAAAAACATTACAAATATAATTTTTTATATTTAAAAAATTTTAAATAGATAAAAACTACATTTTTTGATTTATAATAAAATAATTTATTTTGGTTGAGATTTTAGTAATTTTTTTGAAATATTTAATTTTAGGATTTAAAGTAAAAATACTGAATTTTAATTTTAAACTAATATTCAACTAATTTATTTATATAGATAAATTATATTTTAAATTTATTTTAAATAATAATTAGATAAATTATACATAAATTAATCTTGTATAGGTCAGTAGAACAAATTTTTATTGTGATATTGGATTAAAAACATTTCAATATTTTCAATATTTTCATATTAAAAAGATTTTGTCGCATCCCATTTATGAGATTAATTTTAAATAAATTTCAAACACTTATAAGATTAGAATTAAAATAACTGGATTCCATATATTGGATAATCATAATTTATAATTTTTCAAAATTTCAACTTAGTTTTTTTCACTATAATACATGCAACAGTAATTAGAAATAATTACTGCAATTATGGTAAAAACATGTCTACATAGTGGTTAAAAATAAACTTATGGCCCCAAATAACCTAGAAAAAATGACCAAAATAAATTTTTTATAAATATATCTACACATAAACTCTTTTACCGAAAATTTACAATTATTTTAGGCACCTGGTGTAATGAAATCCACTCAAATGTCTTTATCTTTTTATATTTATAAGAATACCACTCCTCCTTTGATAATGGACACTCACCCACATCACCTCTTCACACCTATCATGAAATTTTGATCAGATAGCCCTACCAATCATCTAAAAAAATACTTCTATTCATCCTAGAGGCCTCAAATGATAATAAATCCAATCAATAAATTCCATTGGTGAAACCTAAAACGAGTTACCCATAGAATAAATAACATCCTTCCACACACACATTTGTTTTATTTAATTTTCAATCCCACTAAATAATAAATACTATAAAATTATAAAATAACTTCTATATCCTATATATATATATAATGACATATTTTTTTATCACTGGTATATCCTAAACTCTCACACACTGTAATCAAATGGGATACAAAATAATCATTTATGTGTATAGAAGACAACCACATCCTGAATCGATGTTGTTCATTATTCCATTTCCACTTTTAAAGATGAGGAATAATGATTTAAATTATAATTTCATATGATATATATTAAATTGAACATATAATTATAATTATTTAAATAGAATATAACATAAACAATCAGGATTTCCATTTTGGGGTAATTTGATTACTTTATTTGTGGATGTGTGGACTACAGCCTCCACAAAGCAATGTGATTTGTCAACACATTACATATAATGTATTAAAGATAGTTTTAGTGAATTTATATGATATTTATGACATAAATATTATAACGTAAATATATATTTCATATATAAGTATATTTCATTTATATAATTTCATTCAATATGATTAAAAAATGTAAATAATGTTCATGTGTATGTGTGACCTATCATCTCCATGAATGTTGTATTTCAATTTCTATTTATATGTTTTAAATATAATTAAAATGAATAATATAATGAATATATATTATATTTATTTCATTTTTATCATTATTAAAATTATGAAATCATCATATAATTAAAATGACCAATAATATAACAAATCAAAGCACATGCGCAAAAACCAAGCGGTTATTACCCGAATCATAACATTTACATGGAATTATTAATATAATGGTAATAAAAGGACAAAAAATAATAAATTTCATAATATAATATAATATCGTTATTTATTAGATATAAAATAGAAAAATATTTTTATAACTGAGTTTTCATTGAGTATGAAGAGAGTTATAGTCTCACATTTGTTTCTATGATACTTCTGTCTTTTTCACCAGTCGTTTATTATTGGTTTTTTATATACATCCCATGAATGAATTATGAAATCCATATATAAAATTTATGTTTATTTAATTATATATTTTATGATCTATATTTCATTGGGTTTTACGATTTAAAATTTACCAAATATATAATGAAACAATATCTCAATTTCCATTAATTGATACACATGCTCTGTTTTTACCCAATATTATTGCATGAGGTGTATGTAAATAAATATTAAATTTCATAACATGAATATATTTATTTTAATGATATTTTAATCCTCAATTAATGTTATTCATAATGTATATTTTGATTAAAAGTTACAAAAGTAAGAATATGATATTTCTACAATCTCAACATTTACTGGGATTGTTTTTTATTATACTTACATTAGTGAAATATTATGATACATTTATCATGAATTATAAATAATTTTATTATCCTATGGTTATTAAGGTTATCCATTTTTAATGGTACTATATTCTGACACTTTGGTAATTATGATTATTAAGAAACACTTTTTATGAAAATCTGGCTTCATTTTTCATTTCGGATGGAAATATTTTTTTTCAAAGCCATATATTACATAAAAATTAGTATTATATTAAATGATATTATAGAATTATTTTCAAATAAAAAGGATTTAATTGATTTTCAAATCATTTTTTATAAATTATAAATGTTATTTTCAAAAAACTTATAATTTTATTTTCTTTCTTCCTTTACATGTTTCAAAGAGATATTCAATAAAAATGATATCAAAATTTTTTCAAGATTACTTTATAGTTTTTCAAAAAAAAAATTAAAATAAAATGTCTTAATTTTTTAAAATCTTTTTTTATATGTTCTATCATTGTTTTCAGAAGAAAATTTTTTCCAAATGTATTCAAGGTTCTTTTATAAGTATCCAAATTTATTTAAAATGAAATGTTTTCGATAATGTTTCTAGGATTCCTATATATTCATTCAATGTTATTTTAAAACAAATTCTTTAAAAATGATTTCAATAATACATTATATGTTTTTACTTATATTTAAATAAAATGGTTTTAAAAATGTTTTACAACCCACATTATGCATTCATAATGTGTTTTCAAAGAATAAGTATATTAAACTATTTTTATGAAATTTTTATGTTTTCAGCATGTTTTTAATGAAAATGTTTTAAAAAATGATTTAATTCGTTCGATATATGTTTTTCAAAATATATCCAAAGATAATGTTCTTTTAAATTATTAAAGTATTAAATTATAATATTTCCAATATATATTTTAAAATATGTTTTTCAAAATTATTTATGTTTTAAAAAGAGTTCTTCATAGAGATAAATTTGTAATCCTCAAGAAATGTTTTTAGTTGAATTGAGAATATTTATTTATAATAATTTTATTTTTTAAGAGGTATTATGAAAGGTATATTAAAATAAAGTCTATTCTTCTTAATAAATGTTCCTTCTGATCCTTAAAAATCTATCTATATTTATGATGAAATTCATTGAAAGAGTTTTTAATGATTTTGTAGGGATATGATCCAATGAAATAATTGTTATTATTTCTTTGAGTGGTTCATGATTAAAGTGAAGAGTTGCTTATGACACTTATTTATCTTCCATGTGATATATCATTTTCACACCCATTTCATTTAATGGGTTATTCATTGATAAAATGGTTATGAAACATGTCTCTTTTCTACAAGTTTGGAAATAATGATATTTTTATAACACCCATTTCATTTCATGGATTGTGAAATGATGTTTACAAAATTGATGTATTATTATAGGTTATTGTATGATGAATGTTTTATTATCAAGTGGAACATGTATGTATGATTTCATTATATGATATTTGGCACCTCTAAATCCATATAAGAAATTTCATAAATATTTATATCTCACGAGAGAAACCAGAACTGATTGGGGATTTAACTGAGTTTAGTAAATCGAAATTCTCCCAAATATGGTTTGGGAGATGAATCTATTCTACTAAAAGGAATGGGCTGTGATTGGGGATAGTTTTGTTTCCCACCCGATAGGTGTACCCCCATGTAGTTCACTAGTATTTTTTGGAAAAAAACATATCTTATAAAGGATAATTTTATATGATTATGTGTATAAAAATAATTTTATGTCATATGACAATATTATTCTAACATGTATTATGATCATTATTCTCTTATGATTCAGGTCTTATGAATTCTAAACCAATATTCTATCACAACCCGTTTTCAGAGCATGTGTCGTGACTACCCAAAGCCCGCCTTCTATAGGCCTGGTGCAGGTGACTAGCACTAAAGGCGTAAATCCCTAAGCTGGGAATCTATTTACTATATAAAAGTAAAAAAATACAATAGAGTACGCAACAGGAAGTAAACAGTATGTAAAACTGAATACAAATGATTGTGTTCAAAAGTAAATGGGCTAGTTTACAAACCCAACTGAACAATGAGTACATGTAAAAAGGGACAAATAAATTAAAGTAACAGTAGCTCCTGGATCATCCACCAGGGTTACAACCCAAAGGGTAGGTATATATAGCCACCTCAGCACTCATATCTGTCAGTCTCCTTCGTTTTCTAACTCGTCGCAAGGTCCACCTCCGGGTACCGACTAGTAGTGGCGCTCTCGGCCTTCTTCATCATTTTTCGTTGTCTGCATCAAACACAACGAGGTGCAGGCATAGCCCGTGCAGGGGTGAGTATAACGATACTCAGAAGGGACCCCGAGACCCGAAATATCTCACAATATCCACTAAGTATAAAAAAAAGAAGAAATATACAATCACTAAGTATCAACCAACCCTACATAGGTATATTCCAATACATATACCTAAGTTAGTTATATCATTCCGGATCCAACTCTCGAGCTTAAGCACAAACCAATTCCACAATGGAAGTAAATTAAATCACCACGATGATAATGGTTGAAAGACATGACCCATCTCACATAGGTATGCCACAATAGTACAGAGATATAGATGATCAGATGTAGCCACTGGATCATCTAAGCTGTCGGACCCACATATGATACAGGACCAACTAATCTGTCGGACCCACACAAGATACAGGCCAGCTATCTCGTCTAAGCTGTCAGACCCACACAGGATATAGTCCAACTATCTCTTCTAAGGTGTCGAACCAACACATGATACATGCCAGCTATCTCGTCTAGTTGTTGGACCCACACAGGATACAGGCTAGCTATCTCATCTAAGCTGTCAGACCCACACATGATACAGTCCATCTATCTTGTCTAAGTTGTCAGACCCACATAGGATACATGCCAATAGAAGTCAGAACTGTCAAACCCACACAAGATTCTAGTAGAGTAGTCATTTTCATCGAACCCACAAAGGATTACAATATAACAGTTGTCGTAGTGGCAGCTAGCTCTAGGGTTCCTGCACACAGCACACTCGATTCCAGGAGGGTCCACTCCAGGAGCAAAGGGTGTCGATACATCAAATATCACTAAGTCCTGATTTTATGTATCCTAAAGTTTCGACTCATCATAAGGAACCCAATGCGACAGACAGCGCGTCAATTGGATGGCCGGTCTAAGAGTTATTAGAATTTCCGTCCAGGGTACCGGTTGGATTTAAGCACATTCCAAACCTAGTTGTTGTTTAATGTTGTCCAAAACATTGTTAGAGTAACGCAAAAGGACCACCTCATCATGAGGGTCCTAGTACAATAGATGACACATCGTTCTGATCTGATGTCTTGGGGATATTTGCATTTAGGCGATGTCGGGCCCGGTCCGTTAATCCTAGTGGGCTGGTGGGTCGGCCCGACCCGACTCGGCTGGTCCGACCCGGTTGGGGGTTGGCGCAGCCTAGTTTGGTAGGTCCAACCCAACTGGGGCGTCGGCCCAGCCTGATGGGTCGCAACCCACCTACGAACCCGGCCTTGGGAGTGGGCCGGTCCGGTTCGCCGGGTGGCGCCAAGCGGTGCCGCCACTACATGCCCGGCTGGCCGAAGCCGACCTATTCTGTCTGGCACAAGCGGCCCCCATAGCGTGCCACTATTCCTCCCATGTGGAACGACAGATCTTCAGCCCGTATAGTAGGTGTCTGGCCTGTTCACCCAGCGAGTGGCTCACGGTTGCGTGTGGGGGCTCCTCCTCCACGCGGCGCCTATGGGCACTGCGACCTTCCTGCTCTGACATCTGTAGCCGGCAGGTTCTTCCAGCCCGGCCGGCTTGAGCCCGACAGGTTCTTCTCTGACCGAGCGGGCCGCTGAAGCAGCCTGTAGGTTTCCTCCACGCGGCTGGTGCGACGGCGCCGGTCCACCACTGCCATGGCCCAGCCCGGCCGCAACCTTCAGTTCCATAATGGAGCGCGACGGCGCTTCTTATTTTCATCTACAGCGGTTCTTATCCAGGGCGGTATGGTGTCACTATGACCTATTGGCTCCACCAATGTCATTACCAAGATCAAAAAAATATGGGGGAGGTTTGGACTATGTTCGTGCGGCCGACACCCTCCTCGTCGTGACGGTAACCGTTGGAAATTCACATTCTGCAAATTGAATGATGAAGTTTGGAAATAGAACAACTAAAAATAACCAATATCTCGTATTTGACGTTGCATGTCAATGAGCCATAGAAGATGGAAGTCCATTTCATTGACATTGGGAAACGTCTGAAGAAGAAGCATAGTCAACGTTCCTCCCGGGAAGCTCCCCCACTTGTGGCTTGGACGAAGATCGAAGAAGGTTTCTTCGTTCTATGTTGGAGAGAAAGGGCGTTCTTCATGTTCTTCGGGGAATAATGATCTCTCTCTAATTATCCAAATGTTCCACCAAGGTAATATGTGCCAACCCAATTAAAATAATGTAATGTATTATTTTTAATGTTGGAAAAATAAATTCATAATATTTCAAGAACTCAAATTAATTAATTATGTTATTAATTAAAAGAGTTGGCGCCATAATGAGAGAAGGCGGATGGTTTAAAAATTTTAAAAGGGGAGTGGTGGCTTCATTAATTCAAAGGGATGTCCAAGTGTTTCAAAGGGGGTTTCAAGGGGAGTTGAGGGGTTTGTGATCTTGTGAGACCCACACCTAGTTATATATTCCCAAGGGAGGTTAGGGTGTGGTGGGACCCACCCGTAACCTCCACCTAGAGACATTAACCACATTTTAAATAAAAATGTGTTGCACACAAATTTTTATTTAATTTCTAATTTTAATTAATAACCCCTATTTATAACTTCCACTCTCGACCAAACACATATGTGGTAGAGGTATCCTTAAGAAAATATTAGTGCTGCGAGTTCAACGGTGTCCTCAGATTTCAATTCTGATCACCTGTTCAAAAGATAGAAAATCTCACACTTACGTTTACTGAACGTAGCTGAACAAAACTTCAGAAATTGATTCCAAGCACACCGTGCCTTACAATCAGGAGCCATCAGAAACTATGGACTCATAAAGTCCCAAAGAATTTTAGAAAAAGATTTCTTTGAAATTTCTGGGTCTTTACATTACTCCAAACTCAGGGCTTTAAGTCCCTGTAAGGATAAAACACACACTAGGGAAACAAATGGGGGGTACTGAGAACGCATCTGAGCCTACCGCTCCAATGTGATCTATTGGAGGTTCCCTTACTTCCAGTGAATGCACACTAGATGAATTGAACGTCCACATAGGACCTGCTCCTGTCGATCTTCAATGTCCACTAAAACCTCCGTGAAAGTTTCCCCGTCATCGATGTCCAGCTCCCTATGATCGATGATGTGGTATGGGTCATGCATGTATCTCCATAGTTGAGATACATGGAAGACGCCATGAACCCGATGGAACTGAGGTTGAAGGGCTAGGCGGTAAGCCACCTCACCTACCCTGCTGACGGCCTAAAAAGTTCTGATTAATAGAAGAGATAACTTTCCACCTCAGCCAAATCAATGTAGACCTCATCGAGGTGAGACCCGTAACAAGACATGGTCACCATCCTCGATCTCCAGTGGTCTCCATCTCTTATCAGCATTGGACTTCTGTCTACTATGTGTAGTCTTCATATGCTCCTGGATGATCTGCACCTTCTCTGTCGTAGCCTGCACCATCTCTGGTCCTACAAGTGCTGACTCCCCTGGCTCAATCCAACATAGAGGTGACATGCATGGCCGGACAAACAGTGCCTTGTAAGGGGTCGTCCCAATGATGTAGTGGTAGCTGTTGTTGTAAGAAAACTCCACAAAGGGTAAGTGATCCTCCTTGCATTGACCAAATTCGAAGACCCATGCACAGAGCATGTCCTAGAGAGTCTGGATGGTCTACCCGGTCTAGCCATTCGTCTGAGGATGGAAGGCGGTGCTCAACTGAAGCTGCATCGCAAAAGCCTCATGAAACCCCTTCCAAAGCTAGGAAGTAAAGAGTTCATCACAGTCTGAGAGAATATAAGAAGGCAATCCATGTAAACGCATAATATCCTACACATAGAGGCGTCCCAAGCTCTCTAATGAACCCTGCTCTCTGATTGGTAGGAAGTGGGCCGACTTGGTGATTCGATCAACGATCACCCAGATATAGTCGTGTCCTCTGGATGTATGTGGAATTACCGTCACAAAATACATGGATATCCCATATCACTTACAGTCTGGGACCTCTAAGGGCTACACCAATCCTACTGGAAACTGGTGATCCACCTTCACTTACATACACGTTAGGCATCATGAGACAAACTCTGCTACTGCCTTCTTCATACCTGGACAACAGTGCGGTCGTCTGAGGTCCTGATACAACTTCGCCACTCCAGGATGTACCACTAGGGGGAAGTTTGGAACTCCCTCAACACCACCTCTTTTAGTGAAACTGGTACAATGGTACATCCTCTAAAGAGGATTATTTTCTCCCCACCTTCAGAAAACCCATCAGGTGCCTACCCGGAGGATATCTGAGCATGTAATGTCTCATAGTCAACGTCCCCACGATGTTCCTCTCTAAATAACTGATGAAGTCGAGGAGTGACTATGAGAGACTGTAATAAGGCTGCTCTATCTCAATCCACAAAGGATATCTGTAATGCGGCCAGCTACTCTGTCACCTCTCTTAGTAGTTGAATGCCTAATCTCTTGCTGAGAGCATCTACTAAAATGTTCCCCATCCTAGGAGTATAGACCATCTTGAATTCATAGTCTTGGAGGTTCTCAAGCCATCGTCACTATCTCAGATTTAGTTCCTTCTGCGATATGATGTACCTGAGACTCTGGTGGTCAGAGTAGACTGTAAAATGCTCTCCCATCAGATAGTGTCACCAGATCGAGTCTCAGGTAGTTCTACTCGTACTGTTTCAACTGTAGTGAACCATACACAATTACTGCTTGCTCCTGCATCAGGACACACCCATGTCTGGTCCCTGATTCATCGCAGTAAACTACATACCCTACGTCCTCGTTCAATAGACTAAAGATGGGAACACTGGTCAACTTCTGAATCAGCTCCTAAAATCTCTAATGGCATCTATCGGACCACATGAATGGTTTCCCCTTCTTCATCAAAGCTAAAAGCAGTGCATCTACTCTGGAGAAGTCCTGCACAAAGGTAAGTCTCGCCGACACCTGATTGATCGACTACACCCTCTTATGCATGATTCCATCCTATGCTTCCTGGGTTTTCCTTTTCATTGAACAAGGAAAACCCCATCCCTACATTTTAGATAGACCACAACCTTTTTTCCTAATAGAGTCAATCTGTGTATGAAATGTGGTTGCTCAGTCCATACCCAAACAAACTACGTAAGGCCTTGATGCTTCCACCAAGTGGTTCCAACCAAAACTCTCACCTCAATGGCATGATCACACCGTCGGCGTAAGTGTGGCTATTCATTCTCCTCCCAAAGGTATCTAGAGACGTGAGGGTCATGTCAATGGGTTAACCAGAAACTCTAGGCTTGGGACATGATTTGTGGAAGGAAAGAATGATTGGTACCTATTTCTATTGATATAGCAACTATTAGTAGACACAAACCATACCTCAAACCAATCTAAGATCCCTTGGGTCACAATCCTTGACAACATGCAACTAGTCTCTTCTCCTTCCCTCTAGATCCATGAGCCTAGCGGGTACTACAAAGGTGGGTGGTTGTAACATGTCTAAATGTTCACCACCTCATGATGCTCTCCTAGCTCTGCTTCTATGTCTACTTCCCTACAGATTCATTTGTCCTTAATAATTCCTCTCCCTAAAACATATCACATGCCCAGGTCTCATGATTTCCAACTGATAACATTCACTGGCTGTATCCGCTCTTCCAATGAACATTCAACCACAAAGGTACTCTCTAACACCTTAACAATAGTAGGAATTCATAGAAGAAAAAAGTGTTGGATCTAATATCCTTAAACACACCTTGATCAGAGGTCCGAGCTCTAAATCACTAATCGAATCATATTCATCGTGTACTAAGAAAGATCGGTATTCCTCGATGAATACTCAGATACTAACACATCATCCTGCCGAAGCTGTATAAGGTCTAGAAAACTCTCAATCACCTCCTCAAGAGAGTCCTCAGCCGCCTCTAGGTCAGGATAGCCTTGGAACATGAGGGATATCTAGTTCTGAAACACTTTTATGGCACTATGCCTACAAGTTTCCTCTAATGGTGCCGCCAGTAGTGTCTGCTGACCAACTGGCAGTGATATAGTTGGCACACTGCCTGAAGGTACCATCTCGGAAAACGATCCAAGTACCTAATATTCATCATTAAGTGGACCATACTCATGGTAATTCACAGAAAAATATTAGTAGGTACGATCTACTTCTGCTCTACTATTTTCTCAACTAGGAGGAAAACTACAATAATCGCTTCCATCCAGTCCTCTACTGCCAGGGAAAATGTCTCACCTCAAAACCTCATAGGCCTCTGCCACTGGAACTCATGCAACATGCTCAGTTAGTGTGCACCATCCCCCAATGCGGCTGGTGGAATATGCTGCCCAACAGGTGGTGGTGATTCTTTTACACCACCCGAAGGTTCCAACATAGTAAGAGTGACCTAAACTGGAGCCTCGTCGCTTATTGGGCCTTCATCATGTACTCTATTGGAAATCCTAGATGGCTGTCTACACAGCGGAATCCTGAAAAGGAACAAATGCGCCTCATGCAATATGTTATTCCTGGTGAGCTGACTCAAATAGTTCACAAATAAGACTCTTGAAAACACACTTAAAATCAGTGCTTTCGTGCACTGAGTTGGAAATCACAATTCAGGGTCCTAGTGTATTGATACGTCTACCTACGCCCCAACATTAGACTCCCTGGACTGAAAACCACACTCAATACTCTTAACACTATTGCTTCAGAGTAAGACAAATCAAAGTCCTAATTTATGCGGTTGAACCGACTCATATGATACCAATTTCTCATGACCCATCCTCGGGGCCTGTGTCGTGACTACCCGAATCCTGCATCCCATAGGCCAGGGGCTGGTGACTAGCACCAATGGTGTAAATACCTAAGCTAGGAAAGAATTCCGTTTATAAAAGTAAACAAACACAATAGAGTACGCCACAGGAAGTAAACACTAAGTAAAACTAAATAAAAAAGAGTGTGATGGAAAGTAAATGGGCCAGTATACAAACCAAAATGAACAACGAGTACATGTAAAAAGGGAAAACAGTTGAAAGTATAAGTATCTCCTGGATCATCCTCCGAGGTTTCTACCTGAAGGGTAGGTATAGAGGGACACCTCAAAACTCACATCCGTGAGTCTACTCCATGTGTCGACTCGTCGTAAGGTTTACCTCTAGGTACCGTCCAGTCGTGGCCCTCTCGGCCTTCGTCAGTGCTCTTCGTCGTCTGCATCCAACACAACGAGGTTCGGGCATAGCCCGTGCAGGGGCGAGTATAAGGATACTCAGTAGGGACCCTGAGACCCGCAACGCCTCACAATATCCACTAAGTATAAACAAAAGATGAAAGATACAATCACGAAGTATCAACCAACACTACTTAGGTATATGCCCATACATTTACCTAACTTAGCAATCTCAGTATGGATCCAACTGCCTAGCCCAAGCACAAACCAATACCATAAAGAAAGTAAAGTCAATCACCCTGATGATAATGGTTGATTGACAAGTCTAATCTCACACAGGTATTCCATAATAGTAGAGAGATATAGATGATCATATGTAGCCACTGGATCATCTAAGCTGTCAGACCAACACAAGATACAGGACCAGCTAAGCTGTCAGACCCACATAGGATACAGGCCAACTATATCGTCTAAGCTGTTGGACCCACAGAAGATACAATCCATCTATCTCGTCTAAGCTGTCGGACACACATAGGTTACAGGCCAGCTATCTCCTCTAAGCTGTCGGACCCACATAGGATACACACCAGCTATCTCATCTAATCTGTCGGACCCACATAGGATACAGTCCAGCTATCTCTTCTATGCTGTCGGACACACATAGGATGAATGCTAGAAGAATTCAGAACTATCGAACCCACATAGGATTCCAGTATAGTAGTCATCATCATCAATCCCATGGAGGTTTACAGTACAGTAGTTTTCACAATCGTAGTCAGCTCGTGGGTTCTGGCACACAGCATGCTCGATTCCAGGATGGTCTTCTCCTCGAGAAAAGGGGGTCATTACATCAACTATCATGAAGTCCAAAGTTGATGTATCCCAAAGTTCTTTCTCATCATAAGGATCCCAATGCGACAGGCGATGCATCAATCAGACGCTCGGTCTGAGAGTTATTAGCTTTTCCGTTCCAGGGGCCCGGTTGGATTTATGCTCATTCCAATCCCGTCCATTTTACAAAGTTGGCCAAAACTCACTTATAGTATTGCAAATGGACCACCTCATTACGATTATCCCAGTACCGTATATGGCGCGTCGTTTGGACGTGCGGTCTTGGAGATATTCTCATTTAGGCGATGTCGAGCCTGGCCCATCAAGCCAAGTGGGCTGGCGGGTCGGCCTGTCTTGACTTGGCAGGCCTGACCCGGCTGGGGGTCATCCTGGACCGGTTTGGTGGCTCCGACCCAACTAGGGGGTCTATAGAGACCCAAATCTTGACGTACATGTACATTACATTACTTTTGTGGAATACTTAATACATAACAAAAACAAACACACAAGGACCGTAATAGTTTAGTGTCTTTGGAAACTTGGAAGGTAATCTTCTAATCATGGTGAAAGATCCTCAACATCTACCATAAAGATCATCACCTTTTTTTTCTTACCTAAATCCTTTCTATATATCCTGGGGAAAATAAAACATAAAAAGGGTGAGCTCAAATGCTCAGTAAGGGAAAGAATGGATAAAATAAAACATACAACATAAATTTGACCTTAAAAACATGAACACAATGTTTAAACATGAAAAGCATGAGCAATGACATAAAACATGGAAGTACGTAATGCATAGACCATAAAGAAACATTAATCATGATAAAATAGCATGGGAATAAAACATGTAATTGTGGCAACCATTAAACACATGATATGATTTCTATATTAGCCAAGGCATTGCTGCCAAGACCATCTTAGTGGGCAAAGTCCCTTTCTAAATCGAGTTCACTCCTCATTCCAGTCCGGTATTACTGAACTGGTTTAACTTTCGATTCCAGCCATGTCTATCTCATGAGATATAAATCTTTACCCAATACATTGGAGGGAGATATAGGTCCCACCCATCTCATAATGAAATCATTCTTACTTGTTCCACAAAATAAACTTAAAACATTCATCATAACCCAAAGAATAAAATGGGTTTCATAAACATCATTCCATCATAACATAATTGATATAAAACAAATGGATAACATTTCATCCTCAGAAGAGTGAAACCATGTAAATCATAGAGACATTATACTTGAAACATACACATATAAAATAATGTCATCTTATATGGAAAATGGTTTTGATAAAACACTTGAAATGAATTCTTGAGGAAAATATCCTTTCTTCTTCAAAATCATTCTCTTTTTACAAAATGTCATGAAATTTTAAAAGAAAAGGATTTTTTTAAAATAGTCATGAAATGTTTTGGAGGAGGATTCATAAAAATAAGGCTTTATAAAACTGTAAAAATCCATTCGTGTCATATAAGTTAAAAAAACATTCTTCTCGTACTTTTACCGGAAAAGTCAAAAAGTACCTCGTAACGTAAAAAAAAGAAAGATTACTTACATACCATGTAGTAAAAGTCAAAATGGGTTAAAATGAAATTAAAAATACATAATTTTTTTTAGAAAACATGGACATGGATGATAACAATAACCCCAATAAATACTTACATATAAGCAATATCAGATAAAAAATGAGATTTGCAAAATTATCCCTTACCTTAGGTTCGATTTTCTTCGTACGTATCTGAAACCCCTGTATAATGATTTAAATAATGTTATTGACTTTTTACAGAAACATATTCATTGATATGATATCATATATGTTTCACTTATGACTTTATATTACCCGTTCTTTTGTAAATTCCCTGTTAAATAGCGTTTTGGGTAAAATCGTTTCATTTGTCATCCGTGTTTTGACTTGTAATTATTCATATGATTACTTAGATCATGATTAATAAATTCCAGAACATAAAACATGATTTATATATAATATATATTCATAATAGACATATATATAATAGATTGATAAATGGAATGAAATACACCGTTCATGGAGACAGTTGGTCATACATATGCATGAATACTATTTTCGTTTCCTTATTGAGTTGAATGGATTTAAGTAGATGACATACATATACATAAATACAGTAGATTTATAATTTCATATATTTCATTATTATTTCTTATATATACTTTATACTCATTCTAAAATGGTTAACATGGAGAATGAATCTCATCGCATCGTGGAGACGGTAGTCCGTACGTACGCACGAGCGATGATATCGTTTCCATAATTATTTAATTGAATTGGAGTGGATTATACAATATATAAAAATCAGATTGATGTTACAATATCTATGTATAGTTATTCTTTACACCATTATACCCATCCAAGTAAGGTGGTGTTGGAAAAACAGATTACACCACAGCATGGAGACGGTATTCTGTACGTATGCACGCGCGGTGATTTCGTTTTCCGTAGGATGGAAAGACAGTGAAATAGGGTTGTTTAATACTTATAATAACATATCAGTATATTTGTGATACTGATGTTGTTACATAATAATTAATCAACTAAATAAGAATAAGTAGAAGAATAAATAAAGTTGAAATAATCGGTAACAGACATTACTTATTCTTTGAAACACCTCTTTGAGACCTCTTCTTATGGCACTAAAATTGGTCTTTGAAGAATACCAGGACCTCTAGGATGTTTCTATGTAAGTGGAGAAGATAATGTTTCAGGGGTTGACCGATCTTGAAGGCTCAAATTGGTGTGAGGAAGAGAGGGAGGAGGTGCCCTTTTATAAGGGAGGAAAAGGGAACCTTTGGAAATCTTAAAAATATTAATTTATAATAAATCTAACCCCACTTAAAAACCTCCAAAAATGACTAATATTAAAATATTATATGAGTTAGGGTTGTAATACCATCAACCAATAAAATTTAGATATGTTAGGAAATTATTTTAAACATTATCAACTTGATTTATCCTTACTTAATCAATTAAATGTTATTTGTGGTAATAACATTCTAAATTTTAAATTATATCAAATAATTACTTATTTGTTGTGAATTATCTATAATTGGATACGTTTTAACATTTTAGACCATATAAATTTAAATTTATAATTTTTATATATTTTTGTGATTTTTAAACAATTTTATAATATGTTATTTTTATAATATAACAATAGTGTCAATTTTGACACTATTTATTTATTTGAATTTAAATAAAATATATACAACAAAATATGTTCAAAATAAAAGCTTTAATATATTCCTAAAATGTCATATGTATCTAGAAAATTTGTGGAGAACATTAAATAGTTCATATAATATTTATTTTATTATTTTTAAAACCATTTATTTGGTTTTTCTCTTACTAAAATAATTAGTACAATATTTTTGTATAATTCTATAATTTACTTATTTCTTTCATAAAAATTAAAAATAAAATCCAATAATGAATATAAATCTATTACCTTTAAAAATAATACTTTTACTCGAATTTATCATCTTAAAATCACAAAATGTAAAGTTTTATATTTATTATATTATGAAGGTGACAACTTTGGAATCATTTAAAATAAGATAATATAAGTGTCATAATCACTTTTATAAAACTCCAAACGGTTATATATTATGTAATTGGATGATTAAGGTGTAGATATAAACTAACAAAAAGGTTTCTACGGTTTTTGGGCCTTTTAATGGGTATTATTATTAAAAAAAATTATTTTACTTATTTTTCTCTTAATAAATAATTTCTGCATCATTAATGTATCACCATTAATGAAAATAATTTAATCCCTAAAAATACTAAATAAATTATCATGATGTAGATAATTTTATTATATTTCTTTAGACTATTCATGTTTCAAGTTTTATAATGTTTATCAGTAAATTAAAATTATTATACTTATAATATTTAAGAGAGTGACATGTTGTCACTTTCTTTGGTTTTAACAATAATTAAATTATTTTCATGGTCAAAAGTCCATAAAATGAATCTAATCCAACCCTTAGGTGATATGGGTTGACTTTTAGCCATCCAATAGAATTTTGGCATGTGTTAGGGCAATTTTATAATATTATATTTACCCTTAATTACCCAAATTACCTTTAACTATGGTAAATAAAATTTATCGTAGTTACTATTCATATTTCCCAAAAATAAAAAGTAGCCTATTAACATAATTTGGACCCACTGATTCCAAATATGGAATACATTTTTTCAAATTAAATATATAGAAGTTTCGGAAATTAAATTAAAATTAATCCCGTTTTCGAATGAAAACGGGTTTTTGTTTAAAACATTGCAAAAGATTGAATTGATTAAACCTACAAATTCAATGTAAAATCAATGATAATGACATAAATTATATTAAATGGTAAAAATATATTCTATTTATACTTTAAAAGCATTCAATACTATAATTTAACAATATATGTTATTACGATGAAAAAAGTTGTTTTTAATTAAAATATAGTGTGTCTTTACTATTCATTAAAATATGAAAGTTATCAGAATAATATGAAAAATTTATCCATGGTAAAATTTTATATCCTGATTCCAAATAATAGTGTTATTTTGTAAAATTGAACTTATAAACATGTAAAAAAGTATATTTAAAGTGGGTGCGCCATCAAAAGGTGGCAAAACTGCTTTTTTAAAAAAATAATTATTTTACCCGAAAAAATTATTTTGTTCTTATACCATGTTCTAGAAAATGTGAATAATTAATAATAATGTTATAAAATTCAAAATTTATTCAATACTATTCATAACGGCTAGTTTATAATAATAATATAATAATATATCTTCGTTTAGTAAAACTCAGTATTGCGGACAACACACGCTATCGAGGAAGGTCGCGATTGCGTGTAATGCAAGCCATGTAAGGGTTGCGTGTAGTACACGACTCATTTTTTTCTTCGTATAACAAAATAAATTGAATATATATATATATATATACTCAATGTTTCATAGAATAACTACTATCAAACAAACATGAAATTGTGTGTAACACGATCCAGGATTAGTGTTGTGTGTACTGTAAGCTAATACGGTGTTGCGTATAGCAAAAGATAATATTTTTTTATCGTACAACAGAAGATATTCAATATATTAAAAAGAATATATCTTATAAAATCTCGGGTTATTAAATTCTACCCCCTTAGAATGAATTTCGCCCTTGAAATTCATCAGGGTAATAAATGGTTTTCTACTTGAAAATTTCTTTAATTGAAACCCACATCATAAAAATGAATACCAAAACTTATTTTTATAAACTAAAGTATGAAACGTAACAGTTACCCAAATAAACTAATCACTGGGTTTCCACATAGGTGAAAATATGGATATGGAATAAAAATCTAACCATCATGTTCTGATAGAGAGTGGTAGAGAACATGGCTATGAAAAATCCAACAATCACAAAGCCATAGATTTGTGATGATCTAAGGTACCATCTGATCTATTGGATATAAGGTCACTAAGACAACGTTTTTGGTTTTCAAGGTCATTTCCCTAAAGTAGATGAATTAAATGAAATACTCACATGATTTTGGTACAATCTCACTATTGTTCGTGAATTGAAAAATTCCCACTTCATCCCTTAATGATATGAAGTTGAATTTGTTATTCGTGATGTGTTAGAAGATCATGTGATAGAATGATGGGTCATTAAATCTATTTCAAACAAAAGGTTATAAAAATGTATAAGTTCATCATATGTTTAGATTAATCGTATATGGTTTAAAAATGAACTTATACTTCATATATCATACTGCTTAATAAGATAAAACTAGATTCTACTAACCAGGGACTTCTTGTAGGCCAGTGGTAGGAGATAAAGGCCAGTCGCACTTCGGTTGTTGGTTCGATTCCCATAGCCTTGTCCGACATGATGGGTTGTCGCCCATCATGCAGGTTGTCCTTTTTCTAAAACTTTATTACTATAACATCCCATCAATAATATCGAAAATACATCTATCCTTAAACAATACTAACTTATGTCCAATATAATCCATTCTAATATTTAGGCTTATCCATAATACTACAGTCCACTCTGATAATATAGTGAAAACGATTACCAGATATTTAACATCATCGTTGATCCCCATATATCATAAGATATGTCTTGTTGGTCACATTCCAAACATTCGAAGGCCTTAATCATGTATTCTCTTGAAAAATGAATACCCATTGATCCTTAGTGAAAACAAGAATGTAGTTAAAAGATAACACTTTCCACATACCAAAATCCTCAAAATTCTATATACTCAAACCATGATATCACTTAGTCCTTATATCAATCATGAGCTCATGAATACAATCAAAGTTTGACTAAACCTTTCCTCTGATACCAACTGTAGCGGCCTGAAGCTTGACGTACATGTACATTACATTACTTTTGTGTAATACTTAATACATAACAAAAACAGACACACAAGGACCATAATAGTTTAGTGTATTTGGAAACATGGACCATAATCTTCTCCTGAAAGTTTTAATTCTCAACAATGAAAAATCCACGACACTAGAAGAGGTGAGTGAAGGATGGTTTATATTAGTAGAAATTAACTAGATCGATATAACCTATAATGAGGTCCCAAAACCATAAAAAACACAATTTTTTAAGAATAGATCATGAATTCTTCATCCAATACAATGTTCAATGATGATATAACAAATATTTTAGTATAAAATGAACCCATTAATTCTTTACCATAGTTATCTATCACATGAATATACCTTGAACTCATATTTGTAGCACCATTTTTGTGGCATGAACTTGTTGATAGTGATGATTGATGGATGTAAAATGAATCATTATCCCTCTATATTTTATCATACACTATAAATTTTTCAAATAAATCTTCTCCCTTCATGAAAAATTCCTATGATAGAAAAAAAATCTAAACATCATGTTTTATTTAATATTAAATCCATTAATGGAATTTCTCAAGATGTTGTTGGGAGAAAAAAAGAACTACTCTCAAAAATATGTTAGGACACCTGTAAAATTTATAACCTTCCAATTCATACTCATTTTATATCAGCATAAGTGCTATCACTTGAAAACACAACCATAACATGAAAACATTTTATCAAGAGTTTTTACACAAACTATTATACTTGAACAATTATATTAAGAGTGATGTCTATGGAGCACCATAGGGGGTCCACAATCCATAACATGTATGAGAACATGGCCATAAACTCTATAGAGGACTATACATGCATTTGTGAAACTAAATAATAGAAATGATCTTAAACTCTAACCATTATAGAATATCCATATAGAGGTTTCACAAAAAAAATATTCCACCAATGGCTCACCAGACTATGTGGGTAACTCAATGTAATAATCAATATTTTATAGTAAGATCCTAATCTAAAGTGAAACATGAGTCTAAAATTCATTCTAAAACTACATAAGTCGATGATTATTCTCCCCTTACAAACTCATGAAAAATATATCATTATAACACAAGGTGAATACTTATCATATTATTATCCCCATATAACATTGTGGGTATTATCACCACTAAAAAATAATGATACACTATATCTTCAAGGGAGACAAAAAATAGCTATAGAAATTCAAAATTTATGTCTCTGTAAAATCACTGAAACAATGTCTCATTGATCACTATCTGTGGTGACAAGCCAAAACCACTGGTAGTTTATTTCATGACCCTACCTCTATGCATGATCCATCTTTCAATGTTTCAAATTATCCATTAATATAATGATCCATTAGTTATTGAATAATATGTTTGGGATATGTTATATTAAGTACATGATAGACTATAACTCACCACTATATGATTTGTGTTCTAACATTACTGTACCATTTAACTGGTATCTTAGTGTTTTAGGTCGATTAAGAGGTTATCATTATTTTGGAGAAAGGATATGTTTTCCTATACAAATACATAGGACTCCATAGTTTGATTGATATTCACAAGACACCGTTTTCATAATTTCCCAAAATTCTTAATGAATTCCTCGCATGGTTTATAACAATAAACAGTCACCCCATGACAAACACACTTTAATATAACTTTGACATTACCTGACCCAATAAAGACAACTAATTTGAGGTAGTGAGATGATATTTCCAAACCAATTCCCCCAACAACATTCTAGGGGTTAGAGACATTCATAAAGTGAGAACATCACATATGATAGGGGGATTAGACTAATTACCTTGTACACAACATATACTATCATATAATACATATTAAAGAAGAAAATATAAATAGAACTACCTAAAGTAGATATAATGAAAGTGAACTGTGCTATTAATCACAAAGATAAGGAAATATATAATCTATAATTAAAAGGGGATAAAATATGAAAAAAATATTCTGAAAATTATTACAAAAATAAGGTCTTGTAATAAAGAGTTCCTTGTGTATAGTCTAATCCTAACACACGCATCCCTCACTATTATCCCCATTATGTATTTATAGGGTCTATAAACACTACATCCACCATTTTCATCACTAAGAATCAACTACAATATGCAAACCCATCTCAACATCCACAAAGAAATCTTTTGAACCTTATGTAGAATGTATAAAAATAACATGAGGGGAAATGGAAACCATTACAAGGTAAGTATATGAACACATAACAAGACACCCTAAAAAAATTGAAATAAATTTATCTTTAAATAATCAAGAATATGGCCTAAGAATGTTTCCATGATGATGATAAGGATGTAAAATTCAGATATTATCAATAATTAGAATTCATTTTCCTCTCTTCTATAATGCATAATTTTCATACATTAAAATAATATAAAAAATCTTAGAGAATATAATATTTTATATAATATATGGTGATATCATAATTATCTTTCACAACTCAAATGATACCGGAGTTCATTGAGGGTACCAAATATACTCAAGCATTCCAATATTTGAAACTACAAGAAAATCCATATATGAGGATCTTACACATGATTAAGACTATGTGAAATATAAAAGGGAATTTCACATCTCATTAAAGGAAACTATCAACACCAAATCCTGATTCATGAACACTATAGGTGAATCGACTCCCCATACAAGGATAAATTTTGGTTACATGATATCTAAACCCTACTAACATAACCATAAATGAAAAGAGAAATTTCATGTAATGTAATTATAGCTAGAGTGGTGGAACCACACCTCACAAATGTAAAAGTATCAATAAAGAGGATATCTATCCACTATGGAAGACCTGAGCTCTGAGTATTACCCCGATGATAGGGGAAGTATATGAAATCAAAGATAGAAGACCCACACTATGAGAAGAATCAAAAAAGAAAATAATATCCATGGGAAGAAAACAATAAGGTTGAGGGAAGATAATATACAATATTAATAATAAAATTGTCCCTTGAGTTATAAAACATTACACAATATACTTCGGTGAAGTACCTACCAATCAATGAATTTTATTTTCACACCTGATCCATTTTTTGGTATTCTACGATTAATTAAAAATATCATATCCAACCAAAATAACATCTTTTTATAGATAAATAGACTACTAAATTCTGATAAAAGAATAAAAATATATATATGGACTATTTAATTTCCTAAAAAATAATAATCATTTAAATTAGTGAAAAATATAGACACAGGTAATGTCAAACACCTTGAGGCCTTTAGTAATTCCATATGCAAAACTAGGAAGGGAGAGTATGGGATTGTGTAGGAAAATCACTCTCAATATTTGGTTTAACTTATGGGTGGGTTGTTCCCTTGTTCACCATTAATTTGATGTTATGCTTCCCCTTTCAGGATACGTCAGTCGAGAACTAAACCATTTTAGCCATCCACCCAGTCAGGCATGGACTAGGTCATGAATTACATGTCCCTTTACATGTTATAATACACCACCATTCTGAAAAAAAAAGTTTGTCTTGAGATACCCCCACTTACAACATAGTGGTTTGGGCATATGTGATTTTGTGTGATCAGATGGATATAGTGTGTATACTTTTCTCCCCCACTACATTTCCACATTCATTATACTGGAAACCTAGGATTACTTATTATACGTACTATATTATTCATTATGGTTGGCTCCACCGTTCCAAAACCACATCCACTAATGCCACTCCTATCAACACCATCCATTGTAGCATGTACCTCCATCTCTATACCTCCCTAATCTTTATTGAATAATTTTTCACTACTATCCCAAAACATGGTTTACCTTCTTAACCACTTCTAATAAGTCATGGAAGTTAATTCTCATAGTAAATAAGATCTCACATCTTTACACACTTTTTTCACTTTTCACACCACTATATCACATCATTCCATTTGATCATCCCATTGCAAGAACACCATTCAAGGATGATACTGGTATAAACATTTGATACTATAAGGAAAAAATTAGAGGAAATATACTATTATATGGGGTTCTAAATAACCATATTGATGATCAGGATAGAGTTCTTCGGGATTGTGTTATCCTATGATAAATGAAACACTGAGTTTTATAAAAACAAAGAAATTACTGAAAATATTATTCCTATTTCTAGCATACTATAATAGAAGGTATAACAATGATAAAAATATATATAAAAATACTTGGTTTACACAGGTTTATAAAATGGATTATTTAGTGGAAGTTAGTTATAAATAAATATAATAACATTTTAAAAATATTGGAAACCATTTTATAAAAAACTATTTTTCCACCCACAAATGCATATTTATGAAATAAATTAAATTAATAACTATTAGTGAATTATTTAAATGAAATTTATATATTGAATATTTATTCTGATATTTAACATTAATCTAATTTGTTTTCTAGGATTGATAAAAAATAAATCCAATTTTAGCCTTCAACAGTTATTTTTATAATAATAAGTAATATCAAAATTCTCAAAACATATTTAAAAATAACTTTCGAAAAATTTATAAAAATTATATGAAAATATTATATTCATTTTATAATCATCATCGTATAAATTTTTTATAATTTTCAATGAATATAAAAAACTGGATATTATTATGAATCTACATTTCATTTAAATAACTTTAAAAAATAAAAATGATTTACGATAATTTCAAAAGAATATTTAGTTAAATTATATATCAATTAATTCTATTTAGTTAATTACAATAAATTTAATATTGAATTCTGGAATGAAATATTTAAAACATTGGAAGACATTCTCTTCAGAGAACCACTTTTCATCACATCTCCCGGTTCAATTATAAAGTATATTTTCCAAACAATGTGAGTTTAATTAGAAAAAATGGATTCTATATTTGAAATCAGAAAACTTTTTATTTTAGAACATGATAATATTAAATATTTATTATGATTGATATTAAAAGTAGTAAAAATTATTTATAAAGGTTTATGTCAAAATCGGTTTAGCATGGGGTTATAATAAGAATAACGAAGGTTACAAATGATTGAAAACATCTAAAAATCCAATTATAAGAGAATATTTTGACCTAATAACCAATAATGTTTTTAATGGTCCATTTTTATCCATGTTTAATATAAAAATATTGGGTTGAATTTTATCCATTAGAAAATTTAAACTGTTCCACTTACCTCACATTTAAAAGGCCACTCCACTCCCTTCCAATTCACAATTACGCATTCAATAATATAGAAAAATCATTACCCAAATCACATCCTCAATTCACTTTATATTATAATACTTATTTTTTTTCATAAATACATCCAAGAAATCCATTGGTGAAAACCAATTTATTTTTTCTAAATATGATGTATCATCCCAAACTATTTGTTTTATTTTATTTATTCCACCAAATCCACTATGTATTATTAAAAAATACATTGATAAGGCCATATCTATAATCCATATAAATATAAATTATAATATTAATAATATAACATAAATAATTCTCCCATTCCATCAAATGTTATATGAAATCAACATTCATTTGTACATAGGACTACTATATCATGAAAAAATTTTATTTTTTTTGAATCACCAACAATAATAACTAGATATAATGGGGTATTTAATGTATAAATATGATATTAAATATATTGAGTTCCCTATTTAATTATAATAAAACATTTACCTTCTTACTTATCAACATTTTCTAAACCATTAGTGTCGACATTGTGTCGGGAGGACAATCACCTCGTGATACAATGTAATATTTTTTCCATTTCCATTTTACTCTTCTAAAAAAATTATATATTATATAAATATATTTATATTTTTATCATAATTATACAAAAATAATATAAATATCACATATTCATTCTTTCATTACATTTTATGTTGGATACGATAATGACATTCGTATTTAAGGTGGACTACCGCATCACGAAGGAACTTGAATAATTTTTCCAAAATGCTTTACATGGAAGGTAATAAGGTTTTTTTAATTAATATATGTGATATATACGACATTAAAAATATTTTAAAAGTAAAATATTTTTTATCTTTCTTACATTTGATCTATCAAGAAAATGGAAACAAGGTTATTCTGTACGTACTACTTTCTATCTATATGAGTGATGTAATTCATTTTCTATCCCTAACTTCTTTAAATTAATCTAAATAAATATATTATGAATATATATTATATTTTTATAAAATTTAAAATATTGGATATTATTTAATCATTATTAATATAATATTAGTGAAAATAACATGTTGAATCGTACCAAAAAAATAAGTTATTACGAAAAAAATGACTTTTAAAAAAACTGTAAATGGGTGATAAAAGGTCAAGAGTAAATCATATTTGTAACTGTTTAATAATTTTGTTTATTTAATATATTATAATAATAATATATTTGTTATATAATAGTTTTTTAACGTATAAGAAGCAACTAGAGGCTTATGGTAAGGGATTTTCATGGAACTTTTACTTTTTGTGAGACTCATATCACATTCAAAACATATTTATAATATGTGGTGTATAAATATCCCCAAAAGGTATTTTATGATTCTTCTCCAGAAAATTTTCAATATTTATTTTTCAATTTTAGCATATATCTATAATGGGGTTTATGGTTCAAAATTTATCAAAGAAGAATGAGATTTCTATGTATCTTTTTTTCTTCTGTGAGACACATCCCATTTTCATGAAAAATTTCTTTTATGTGTCATATTTACTATCCATGAATGAATTTTATGATACCTATACTGAATATTATTTGGATTTAAAAATATATTTTATGATAGACTGTTTATGGGTTTTATAGTTCAATAGTTTACCAAAGTGGTATGATATTTGTGTCTAAAATATCCTTCTTTGGGACATAAGTTATACCATCAAACAATCTTCTTCTATTATTTTAAAATAGTACCCCATATAAAAATTTATTATTAATATAAATATTTTAATTATATTTAATATTTCATTTTATGTTGTTATTTAATATGGTTATTATTCAAAAGATACAAATTTTTTAAGGTTTTATGATACAATAATATTATTTGATAGTATTTTTTATGTTTACACATCTAATGGGGAAATTGTAAGATCAACATATTTATAAAATCATAATCATTATTCTCATAAGGATTTTTTATTAGAATAATGTTTTTTTCATTTGATCTCTTATTTTTATACCATCAATCTTTCAAAATAATCTTTTCAAAATACAATGACATTTTTTCTCTCTTTGACAGAAAATCATTTCTATTCCATGTCCTTGATTTCAATAAAATATAACCACAAAAATTTCAATTTTTTTACTATCCCTGTATGATTTCTTAAAGTCGTTTTACCCCAATTTCACTTTTTATGAATATATTAAATATATTATTTATTTCTTTTTCTAAAAATGTCTAATTATTTATTTTTTAAAAATTTATATTCAATATATTTTTTAATGTGTATGACTTTTATCAATATCATGAAAACATAATGATTTAGTGATTCATTTATAATCATAAAAGTTTATTTTTTTACAAAATTATTCCCTAATAATTATATGAATTTTTTTTAGGTTTTTTCTCTGAAAGGTTATTTTTTACCATGATATTTTTTAAATTATTTTTAAATATTTTTTTATATGTTCCCAATATTATTTTAAATGAAGATGATTTTTGAAAATGGTTTATAAATATTTAATCTGGTAATGGGATTTTCAAAGTGGATTTTTTTTGTTAAGACATGATCCTTATGATTTTTCATAATAATTTTTTATTAATGATGATATCTTTTAGTAATACGTATTTGTTACTTGGGATATGAATAAAATATATGGTTCATATTATTTATCTCAATATTATATATCATTGAAGAATAGTTGTATATGAATCATGATTGTATTCCATAGTTTATCCCATGATGAAATTATTATAAAGCTTATTTATTGTTATATGATTTATTATTTGATTTCATAATGAAATGATTTTGAATTTAGTTACATTTACACATGTAATTTTGTGATGAAATTTTTATAAAACCCATTTATTCTCATTGGTTTTGATATGATACTTTTTTTATGAATCCAATTTCATTTCATGGGTTCTAATTTGATAAATTTTTAATGAAAGTGTGGAATATGTATGTTATATTTTCTTTATGTGATGAGTGGGAACTATATCTCCCTTTATTGTATAAGGTAATGATTGGTATCTCTTTAGATAAATAGGATTGGAATTGGTATTGAACCCAATTTAGCAACATAATTTTTCTTCTTTGATATACTTGGGAGTGAACCATAACAACTATGATGGTTTTGGGACTAAACTCTTTTCACTATAATATTTTATACATTTATCCCTGACAATTAAGAAATTAATTTTCTATATCGATGTGCAATGTAAATATCTCTATGTTTTTCCAATGTTATGTTCTTATTGATCATGTCCTTTTTTATCATTATAATTCATGTATAATTATTGACCAATATTTATTCCATGGATCATTTTTATGATATATGATATACATGGTATTGTTTCCAAATGTTATTATAATTTTATAGTACCCTTATGCTATTGATATATTGATTTCTCCCTTGTGTACAATTAATGAGAATCATAGATTCATGTTTATAAGGTTTCCTTTCCCATGGATATGATGAAAGGATTTATGTATGATACATATTTAAATTGAAGTATTTATGAATAACATAGTGGATGATAATGTAGAAAAATTATCGACCACTTTTTATGTTTCTATGGTTCCATAGGCACTATAAAATTGCAATTATAATCACTATATTTGTGTAATGAAATTAATATTTATCTATAATGATTTGATATATATATATATATATGATTTTTGGGTTAGTAAATTCGGTATCAATGGATATTATTTGTTATCCTTTTGAAACTAGGTTTTGCAGATTTTAGTTATATCACTATAATCATTTCTATGGTTATGTATATGCATAAGCATAAATATTGGTCTAAGGATGATTCAATGTAAATGAAAATGTCTTCTAATTCTAGTAAAGAATATATTGAGTGGTTTAATTGTAATTACATCCATGCATATGTACTATATATCGATATGGCTCTAGAATATAGTTACTTGGGGTCATAACATATAAAATGGTGTGTTGATATATATTATATCATCACCAGGTGCTTGAAAATGGTCCATGAAATACATCTATTTTGAAACTCATATTTGATATATTTTTGAACAAAAATTCTTTATGAACCATCATGATATATATTATATCATCACCAAGTTCATAATGGTGGTCCTTGAAAGACAACTAGTTTGAAACTCATATGTGATATATTTTTTAAATAAAAATCATTATGAACTATCATGATAGATATGAATAATGATGATCAATGACCTCAGTTAAGAAAAAAGTAACCTTAACCAAAAAGTTATTAACATGATTAATAATATGATAATTGATTTTTAATTATTATATTTTTTCCTAGGGCAATTTCTGTTCCTAACATAATGTTTCTTTGTGTTAGGTAATTTTGTTAACTAGAAGGAACAAGATTAACATTAAATGAAAAAAATGCATTGATGACAATCCAAATGGAGTAATGAATATTTTGATGGATAATTGGATTATTTCCAATTTTGAATCACAATATATTATTAAAAACATTCACCTTAACTAACTCATTGACTAACCAAATAATTTATGGATATAGTTCATTAAGTGGTAGGGTGTCGGATAGAATAATGGAAATAAGATTAAGTTTCCAATTTCCCAAGAACTTGAGATGATGCAATCCATGTAACTAATTAATGGTAAATTAATATGATTTATTTATAGAGAATAAATACATAGGGTAAACAAATTTACCATAAAAAATAAATATTTGGTTAATGTAATAGATTAAAATAGTGATTCCCCAAATTAATCATCAATAATTGAATGCTATAAATTTGGAATTTATGGGAATTATAAAAATTCATTTCCCAAGGGGAAATCATGTGATGAAAATAAAAAAGGTGGTATGTGAAATGGTTATACTTCAAATGATGAAGATACCACTAATGATATATTAAAGGTATGAATTGATCTAAAAATATTATTTATATTAAACATGTGAATCATGATTAAATTGAAGATGGTGAATTTTATGAAATGATACATATTCGATATTATATGAAATAGGTCATATACAATAAAATGATTAATTCATTCGAATAATTTATGAACAAATTTTGATTATTACAGTGTTTATTAATTGTAATAAAATAAATATATTACATGAATTGGTAAATATATATGTATTTTTCCATAAAGGGTTTTCATTAAAAAAATTCATGAATATGTTCAATATTATTGATAACATGGAAATTTGATTTAATGGAAATGTGATATTTTCCTAAAAACACATTATTAAGGGAATAAAACTATAAATTTATTCTTAATATTAACAATTTTTTATTTTTGGATAAAGAGGTGATTTTTATGTACATTGATAATTTAATAGTATTGATGAACTTGGAAATGATTAATGATTTGTGGTAAAAGTGATTTATGATTTCATTCATTTATTTTACAAAATTATTGGATTTAGGGAATATATTTAATATTATATAGTTCTATTTAGTTAATGAGTAATTTCATATATTTTAATTAAGGATTTATGGTAATTATTATTTTTCCATGTTTCATGAAAATATATGACCATGGTATTCAGAAATATATTATCTGAAAATTAAAATCTTCTATAATATTTTTCACGTATTACAGTAATGTAGATTTTTATAATTTTAGGGACCCTGTTTATATATTTATAATTTTTAAAGGGTCATAATGATATCCTTTTATGGGGTGGTTTATGTTTAATTTTTTATGATTCCTTGAGATTGATATATTACATCTTCGTATGAAGATTTATTCATATTGTAAAAATAGTACTAACTATTTATTATAACTGTAAACAGAGATAAAAGGGATGAATTATCATTCTATTATGAATACTGGGATCTATTAGTGCTTAAAGGATAATTAATTCCTCTTAAATTCTTGGAATAAGTGATAAAGTTGAAATTGAACAAATCAAAACCAAATGATGAAAATATAATTATGAATATAATGGAAGTTAACCCCAATGTATATAAGTCCCTTTCAAATTATTGATCATATCATGATGATAGATAATCAATTAGAGCATCCACATAAAAAACACTCAAGTCCATGATGTTTTACATGTATCTCTCTTGAGGATGTACATACTAATCATTCACATGTACAAAACTGTGTGGCCAAACAACTAGATAATGATCATTATTATAAGGAAAAGTGATATAGATTTTGGATATCGCATAGAATGTGATATGTAATAATACTACTCACTAGGTCAATGTTTTTTATAGTATACTAGCTTAATCAAGCTATCTACGAACATAAGGATGTAATGAGAGAGATATAAACATAGTTTCTAGTACCGAGGTGTTGATTGTTTGTGAAAAAAATGCATTTGGGTGGAGGTTTAATTTAACTCCCTTATTTTATTTTGAATTTATTCAAATAAATATAATATTTGTGACATTTTACATTACATGATATGCCTATTTTATCTTATTTTACACACAGTAATCAATTTATCTTTCATTGTTTGCAACATCGAGTTTTAATGAAACACTACATTCTATGAAAATAATACTATAATCTCCTTGTAAATGGATTGGAGGATCCCAAATTGATTAAATATGTTAAAAAAATATTTTTTACCCATGCATATAAAATTAATTCATTTTTTACAAGATAACTATAATTTAAACTAATAACTATATGAAAATAAAGAAAATATTTTTCAAGAAAAATATTTTTATTAACACATTAGTGGTATACCTCAATAAATTAAAAAAATAATTTATAATGAAATTCTTAGAGTCAAAATTCAATATAATATTTAACATTAATATTTTTTTAATCCATTAAATAAATAAATACACTTTTATGATTAAAAATAGTATGTTAGTAAAATTTAGTTTTGTTCTATTTTTTCATTTTTTTTTTTATAAAATTTTAGATTTTTTTTCATAAATTGAAATTATGTACTGAAATATATTTGGGTGTTTTTTTATATGTTTTTATGATGATAGATTTTCTATGAATATTAAAAAATGTGTTTATTATGAATTTTCATTTCTTTTAATCATTCAAAAAATAGAAAAAAAATTAATATGCTTTTAAATGTAAATATAGTTCAATAATATATATATATATATATATATATATATATATCCAATTTAGCTTATTTGAATAAATTTTATATTTTATTTGTATAGATTTTTTTTCAACATTTGAATAGTTTTCTATGGAAAATAATTTTTTCATAAAAACTGAGAGATCAATTTTAAATTATCATTTTCACTTATTTTAGTTCAATTAGAAAATATATATTTTTAATATTGAATCAGAATAATGAATATTTTATAATGTTTTTATATTAATTTTTCACCGTAACAAATAATAAAAATAGAAAAAAAATATTAGTCTTGGTTATGAAAAAAATGAGTTTATCGAATGGTTAAACTAAAAAAGGGTTTAAAATTAATAAAAAAATGTTCTAGGACCATTTTACTAAAATATTTCTTACATATAACCTATAAGGTTATATTATGTAAAATTTTGGGGATATATGGAATGTTAACAATGTTGTTTCACCTTTATCATTTCAAAAAATTTATGTGTTCCCACCACCTCACTTTTAAAAGGCAGCCCACTCTCTATTTCTCTTCACACTATAAAATCCCATGGGTTCATAGATGTAATTTCAATATCAAATTTCATAATTTGATTTTATCATCCTTTATGCCCTACTTTCTTTAGAAATAAAACTAAATAATCTTTTTTGGTACAGACCAAAAGATGTAGTTTGAAGAAGTGGCACTCTCCCTAACCGGGTGTTTTATTTTATCAATTCCACTACAACACAAAATTATTATTAAAACATGTTGATATAAAAATTTCAATGTCTTATATATTAATATATTTGATTATGATATTGTAATAACAAAAAAAATTCTATTCTTCTATCAAATGGCAAATTAAATCATTATGATTGTGTTTGGGGAACAACCACCTTGAGAACCAATATTAGTTGTTTTCATACCACCTCTCATAGAAGGATATAGTGATGGATTTAATGTTTTTTTATTTTGTTACTTATTATATTATTATTCTATATTAATTTTCATATCACATATAACATATTATCTTTGTAAAGACTCGGAAATTTCAAGGAAATTTTTTTCTTAATTTTTATGGGATTTTACAAGAACACAGTTTTTGACGGCACCTTATTCTGAGGCCCGATCTGCCTAGAATCACTTTCCGAAGTTTGGCTCAGGTACACGCAGAGAACGAGCAAGCGGGATTTCCTATCTTTTGAACTGGTGCTTGGAATCGAAATCTGAGGGCACCGATTAAACCGCAGCGCCGATATTTTCTTAGGAACGTCTATTCTAGAGTTGTGTTTTCTCGAGTGTGGTTATTAAAATAATTGGTTAAGTAATGAATATAAATAAAATTTGTGAAACCAATTTTATTTTTATATCTAAGTAGTTATATCCTTTGTAAGGGAGTTGGGGTAGGACCCACAGGTTCCTAACTACCCACAAGTGGATAAATTTGAGGTGGGCCCGCACGAGCACCACCCCTTTCAACTTCCACAAACCCCCCCATTAATTTTGTAACACACCCACACCCCACCCCCCTTAAATGAAAAGTCAACTCCGTTATTAATTAACTGTTTAAGTTGGTCAATATAATTTATTCGATAATTCAATTTTGATTTTTGAATTGATTGGTGGCTTGTGTGAGTTAATTAAATAAGACAAGTCTTATTTCATTAAGGGTGTTTTTGTTGTGTGAGAAGTATTGGAGAGGATTTGCTCAAGTCTTGAACTTCATCTTCCTCCTTGAATAATGCAATGAATACACCATCGCCAAGGAGGAACGCCGGCCTCCGACGGAGGATGACGAAGAACACCGAATCCTCCGAGATCGACGAGGCGACGCCGTGTACTGCAACGCCGACAATTCTCTTCTCTGTGACGCCAGTGATGCTTACGGAGCGTCCTTCCACAACGCCTTCTTCCATGATGTTCTTTTCCCGTGACAAACCATCGTTCGAAGACACCTTGAGGTAGGGGTTAATTTCTTGTTCGTGAATATTTTCCTTGTTGTTTACTGTTTTATTCTTGTTCCGCCTGTTATCATTATAACGGGAGGAGGTCGGACCACACGAACATGGCCAACTCTCCTCCCCCTTTTATGTTGTGTTTGTCGTGACCTGAACAAAGGTGCGTGGTGCAACAACACTTTGTGGAAACAAGAAGAATGTGGTGAAGAAGCGTGGTTCCTTCGCGTCGTGCCGTTGAGGCCGAACGAAACCGTGGTCGGAGTTGGGGCCGCAAAGGTGAATCAAAGATTCAGTAGTTTTTTTATTTGACGTGCGGATCGACATGAGATGTCGGAATGGGCAGGAGAGGCAATTTGAAGACTTCTCAGTGAAGAGACGGTCCCGGGAGGACCGCTGGAGAAGACGGAAGGAAAAACGGCCCACCGGAGCGCGTCCGGTGGTCCGCAGAAGACCCTACCGGGGCGCCACGCCGGCACTACGTCGCCCCGCCCGGAGGGACCGCTGTGACTGAAGCCACGTCGGCAGGCGACCGGGGACCCACGGCCATGCGGGACCCAGGGGAGACGCGGCCCCTAGCACCGCCTCAGTTTTCAAGGTAGCGGTCACCACGTGGGGGCCGCAGTTTCATTCAAGGTGGCAGCCACACCCCCCCCCCCCCTTCCGCTCAGCTCGGCGCTGGCTGAGCTGGCCACGCGGGCCGTGTGCATGCGCCAGGACAACCGGACCGCCCCAGATGTGCAGGGTCATGCCCTAATGGGCCGTACCCCGACCTGGGGTGGGTCCATCCATTTCGGGATGACCCAGGTGGGTCTCGGGCCGGGTCGGTCCGGGCCCAAAACCCCCTACAACCCTACAGGTTCGTTCTTTTGCCCATATCTTGGGCAACAGTCCTCCGATAGACACATAGTTAGTTGTGTGGCGATCCTCGTATCGAGACGGTCGTTTCGATATATTACACCCAAGGTTTCAGAGAACTTTGGGTAAGGATGGGTTGGTTCGAACACGAAACCAACAGGGCCCTCGGAGCGAAAATGCTTATAACTTGAGCTCCGGATGTACGATTGACGTGCCATCGAATTTTTTGGATTCCTCTTTGTGAGACAAACCATTTCTATTACTCCACTTGACGTTTGGACGCAGATGGAGTTTGGTCGGGTTGGTTTTGACTTAAAAACCAACCGGCCCCCTAGAACGAAAAACCCAATAACTCTCCGACCGGGCGTCTGATTGACGCGCCGTCTATCATGTTGGGTTCCACATGTCAAGATGGAAATTTGGGATACATCAACTCTGTACTACATGTCAGTTGATGTATCGACCCCCTGGCTCGTGGAGCGGACCCTCCCTGAAATGAGCATTTTGTGTGAGGGAACCCTAGAGCTGGCTACGACTACGACGACGATGAAGACTTTCGTACTGGAATCCTATGTGGGTTCGATAATGAAGACTTTAGTATTGGAATTATCCGTGGGTTCGACGATGAAGGCTTTCGTACTAGAATTCTCTGTGCATTCGACAAAGAATTCTTTCATAATGGAATCCTCCATGGTTTCAACGATGAAGACTTCCGTACTGGAATCCTCCATGGGTTCGACGATGAAGACTTTCCTACTGAAATCCTCCGTGGGTTCGAAGATGAAGACTTTCTTACTGGAATACTCTCTGGGTTCGACGATGAAGACTTCCATACTATAATCCTCCGTGGGTTCGACAATGAATACTTTCGTACTCGAATCCTCGGTGGGTTCGATGATGAGGACTTTTGTACTGGAATCCTCCGTGGGTTCGAGGATGACGACTTCCGTACTGGAATCCTCCGTGGGATCGACGATGAGGACTTCCGTACTGGAATCCTCTGTGGGTTCGACGATGAAGACGTTCGTACTGGAATCCTCCGTGGGTTCGAGGATGAAGACCTTTGTACTGGAATCCTCCGTGGGTTCGATGATGACGACTACACTGAAATCCTCCATGGGTTTGGCAGCGATAAAGACTGCACTGAAATCCTATGTGGGTTCGGCAGCGATGTAGACTGCACTGAAATCCTCAGTGTGTTATGCAGCAGTAAAGACTGTGCCGAAATCTTATGTGGGTTCAGAAGCGATGAAGACCGTACTTAAATCCCACGTGGGTTCGACGACAATGAGTATTGTTATAGTATCCTAAGTGGGTCCTAGATTAGATGAATCAGTGGCTATATCTTATCATCTCTATCACCTTACGATGAAGTATACATTTGTGAGCTGAGTTTTGAATTTAAGTCATTTTCTTCTATATGATTGACTTTCTTCCCTATGTGGATTGGGTTATGTTATCCTGTGTGGATTGGGTTGTACAATACTATGTGGACGTGATCGAACTTGGGCTCAGATGTTGGAGCTGAACTGAAATTGATGACTTAGGTATATGTATGGGCATATACATAAGTAGTGTTGGTTGTTACTTCATGATTGTATATTTCCATTATGGAATATCCTTTGTGGATTCTGGGAGTCCTTCGGGGGTCTCGGGGTCCCTACTAATTAGAGTATACTCACCGTTGCACGGGCTATGCCCGCACTTCGTTTTGTTGGATGCAGACGACGTAAAACGCTGATCAAGGTTGAGGCTTGTGGAGCTAGATGCTACCTGGAGGTGGACATGATGATGAGACGGCACCCGTAGGTGGACTTCACGACGAGACGGTACCCGGAGCTGACAGACGAATGTAGAGAGATGAGGTGGACATCTTTACCTACCCTTCAGGTAGGGACTCTAGAGGATGATCCAGGAGAAGCTTGAAACCTTCCTGCTGTCTTGTATTTTTCTTGTACTTTACCGTTGGGCTTGTATTTTCGGCCCCCTTTGTACTTTCAACACTCTTGTTATTTTGCATTACTTAGTGTTTGCTTCCGCTTGTTCTCTTGTTGTGTGTGTGGTTACGTTTTCTAAAGGCAATGCCTTCCTAGTTATGGGGATTTACGCCTTTTGTGCTAGTCTCCAGGCCCTGGCCTATGGGAGGCAGGCTTGTGGTAGTCGCGACACGGGTCCTAAGGATGGGTCGTGACAAACTCCCCATGCTTTTTAAAATAATATCACCCATTGTGTTCATAGATGAATACTGCCACACCAACCAATGTGATGTGTTTTTTCCATTCCCATTTAACATTGATTTTAAAGATGGATATATAAAATAAAAAAAAGTATTTTAAACAAATTATACAACATAAATAAATATATCCAATTCAACTTCTTCCATTCCATTAAATAGGGAATACAATGACATCATTTTAGAGTATGGAAGAATATTATCATGGGAAGCGATGTGATTTGTTTTCAGTAGAGATTTTAATGGATAGTAATAATGTTAAATTTATTTAATATTTGTGATATATATGAATTAAATATTATTTTTTAAATGTAATATATTATTGACCTTTATTACATTTCTTCCATCGATAAAATGAAAAAAACATTCACGTGTACATACGCCCTATCATCTTTATGAATGGTGTATTTTATATTCAATATATAACAATGATGGATTAAAATAAATCAAAATATAATGAATATATTTTATATTTATACAATGATTAAAATATATATATAATTAAATCATGATTATATTAATTTTTTAGAAAATACCATATCAAAACATATACAAAAAAACAAATCAGTTATTACAAGAAATAATATGTTAACATTGAATTTTAAATAAATAGGTATGAAAAAGGTAACATAATTCACATATATAATGATATATATAAATTATGTTCTTAAATGGATTTATAATTAAGTTATATTATTATTCATGCATTTTTTACTTTTGTGAAGGATTTGGAGACTTGTGTTATGGGATTTCCCTCTCACTTTTTCTTCAATGAGATAGTTTCCACATTCACCATATATTTCTATATGTGTATATACTACACTTGAATGAATTTTGTTATTATTTTCTTGGAAATTATAAATATTTACATATCTGTTTCAGGATATCACTTTCATGTGCTTTATGGTTCAAAATTTATAGATGTGGTATGGGATATCTATCTCACTTTTTACTTATGTGAGACACATGTAATATTGACCCGCAATTATTTTATGTGTTTTATATACTTTTCAAGAATGTATTTGATGATTCTTAACCTGAAATTAATTTTAATTTACATATTCATTTTAGTATCAATTATTCATTGGGATTATAATTCAAAAGATACCAATGCATTAAGATAGATTTGTATCAAATTATCTCCTGGGTGAAATAAGTTATACCACACACCTAAATTATTTTATGATGTGTATATAGTACCCCATTTATATTATATATCAGTAATGTCCTTAATTTAATGAAATTAAATGTTTAAATTATTTTCTTATATAATAAGGAATATGATTTAAAAAATACCTTGGTTGAAAAGGATTTATAATATATCCCTATTATTGTTTAGGATTAATTATGACTATGATTCCAATGTAGAAATAATATATATATATATATGACAATAAAATAATTATTTTTCTTCCAATTTTTTTTCATGGGATAAATTATTTCACTTAATGTTTCCCCTTTTATAAATTCAAGATTTTAAATTAATGTTTTTAATGAAAATTGACATAATTTCTCTCTTCTATCAAAAAATATTTCTCGATAATACCAATGAATTCTGAAAATATTTTCAAAAATATATTAAGGTTCCATTATTTATATTTTAAGTATTTTCTACCCATACTGGATTTTTAAAATTTTAAAATAAATATTAGTGTATTTTTTCAAACAAGGCCATTTGGATTTTACCACAAATGTTAAAGGAATATTTGTTTAATGATTATGGAATTATTCACTACCATGACCACAGAATTGTTTAAATATTTATTCTTAAGTTTCATTATTTATTATCTATAAAAATTATTTGGAAAATGTTTTATGAATTTTAAATTTTTATATTACTTTCAAATAAATATTATTTTCCTCAATAAAATATTAAATTATTTTAATGATTCCTTATGTGTTTCCAATTATATTTTAAATGAAATTTATTTGGAAAATTTTATAACTTTAGTTTTGGAATGTATTTATTACGGTTGATATTTTATTTTCCTCATGAAAATTCTGTAAGATCATTAAAATTAAATTTCCTCCACTAATGACATCTTTTGTTGTTACTTATGATTTATTAGTGACATGATCCAATAATAAAATTAATATTCATTCTATGAATTCTATATATTTAATATGAAAATATGTCTCTGATAAGTCACCATCTTCAAATGAGTTATGCTATTATAATATTCATAAATAATCTGATACTTTTTCCAGGGGTTGTTCTTTATTGAAATGAGAAAATTATTATGAATCCTTTTTTCATCGGTTATGATATTATAAATTTTTTAGTAAAAAAATTTATAACCATATTTTTTGATATGAAAAAAGTTTTTTGAATTCTATTTATTATCATGGGTTATGATATAATGGATGATGTATTATTTGTGGTATATGTATGTATGACAGTAATAATGTGCGACATGGGTTATATATATCCCACTAAATCATTCGTTATAGAAGAATATCTCATTTGATAAAGGGGACCGAAATAGTAATTCAACCTTGTTTTGGATCTTAACCTTTATAGTATGATAGTCTTCAGAGTTATCATTGACTACTTTGATGACTTTGGGGGTGAACCCATTCCACTATGATAGTTTTGGAAATTATCCTTGACTAAAAACTAAAATATTTTTATTCTTATGGGTATTCAAAATATATAATTATTGGAATATTTAATTTTTTTCATTTTCTTATTCATTGATTACATTACCATTTATGTCTTATAAAGATTCGTTCTTTATTACATGAATCTAGATTATGATATTTAATATGTAGGTTATGGTTTTAAAATCTTATTCCCTTGTTCACATAACCTTATGGTATTGATCTATCTATATCTCCCTAGTATACCCTTACTACGAATTTTGATCACCCATTTCTATGATTCCTTTCATATGTTATGATGAATTATACTATTTTTAACAGGTCTACGAAGGGTTTTAAGGAACAATAATGTTGTGGTAGAAGATGAAACATGCTTATGGGTGAATATTTTATGTGCCTAAGATTCAAATGGAATATATCATTATAATACATAAGATTGTGTTTTGTAATGTTGTAACACCCCAAGCTTCCCCGATACGCTTGTTTTCAATAATGCAATAGCTTGCATTGTACACAAGTTCGAGATTCTAACACACCGCGACCAATAAAAATAGCCATTATGAATAGTAATACCCACTTTTTGAAATTATATATATATATTATATATTTCAAAATGGACTTCATTTTTTGATTCAAAATATCAAAATTATCCTATGTTTAATTTTTTTTATTTTTCGGAGAACTTCCAAATTTTTATGAATTGTGAAAAATATTTAAAAACAATTTTTTTAATAAAAATAATTTTTAGTAATAAATTATACTATTTAGTGGTTTTAAATTATAATTATAATATATTTTTACCATTTTATCCAATGGTGGTCATTAGAATTAATTTCACTTTGAAATTGGACATAAACAATTGTTAATCTTTTGATATATATTGTTTCTAAAAATCAGGCTATTTGTTGTGACAGTGGGAATTAATTATAAAATTAATTAATTAAACTTATATGTTTTTAATTTCGTAAAATAGACATCATTTTTGAATTCGGAATATCAATTATATCTTAGGGTGAAATTTTGACATTGTTCTGAAAAACTTCAATTTTTGATCAATAGTGAAACCACTAAGTGGTAGTAAAAAAAATGATTTTACGTTTAAATGGAACATTACCACTTATGTGATTTAATTTTCAAAAATCCGACATAAATGGTTGTCATTAGGATGTAAAATGTTGTTCAATGGGATTAAAATAATTTTTTGGTGAATAGTAACTTTTATGTTTTATTAATCGCGGTTAAAGGTAATTAGCGAAATTTAAGGTAGTGATAATGCTATAATAATATGAACTTGACACATGTCCTAACCATATTGGATGAGTCATGGATGACCTAGAAAATCCATGGGTCATCTTGGGGACCCCATGGAGCCACTTTGTTATGAAAATGACATTAAAAACTTTTTATTTAGTGTTAAAATAAAAATGTCACAAACATGAGTTGTTTTACTAAAAAAATTAAATGGGGTTATACAAGTAATATTTTTGAACATAAATATTCATTCAAAAGATAAAAATATTTCCTACATCATGATATTTTTTTATAATTTTTAGACATTAAATAAATTAAATTATTTATGACACCATGATGATGCAGTGATTACCTCATTATTTAACGATTTAAATAAAATGAAAAGATAATGTAAAATCTAAGGCCTAAATATGTCAAAAACCTATTGGATGGGTGGATTTCTAACTCTTATCACCTTATCCTATAAATAAATAATTTTCGGACCTTTTAAATCCAAAAAGAATTTTATAATATTGTGACCTTTTATAACTTTCCAAGAGTGCCCCTCCTCTCCTCTTATAAAAGGCCCCCACCACTACCACATTATTCACACCATCAAAGCCTTTTGGATCGGCCAACCTCTTCCAAAATACTCTCTCAACATCCCTATCTTACTCTTAGAAGCCTCACCTTGGGAAGAAGTCTTCCCAAGGAAGCATTTGGCTCAAATCAAAAAGAGTTACCCGATTTTAAGGTAATGACTTCTCTTATATTCTTTTGTAATATTTTTATTCTCCAACCCCTTAAACTATTTTTATTCCTTTCTTTTGTGATGAAAATAATATCTTCAATATAATAGGATGTTTTTAAGATAAGTATTCGATTTACACTTACACACACCTTCGTCTAATGGTTAAAGAACATATTGTTTCTGTGGTTGGTGAATTTCTGCCTCACGAAACGATGACTGTACAATCTTCTTTCAACACCTCTCATGTTGTCTGTTAAGATGACACTATATTTATATATGATATATAATATGTTTATGTTTTACTTAAGCTTCTGTATTTTTAATTTATGGCATACCTTTATGGTTTCCATTATGGGTAAACGTGATATCTTCATTTTAGGAAGTGCGGACTACCGCCCCTGAATGTGATTTGAATCATTAATGCCATATGTGGGATGTATAAAGGATGGAGTAAATGAAATTATATATGATTTTATACTGTAATTATAATATAACTTTATAAAATTATGATTTCATTCCATTAAATTTGAAATAGAAATGAATGTAGCGTTTATGCGTACGTACGGCTTACCGTCTCCATGAACGGTGCATTTCATTTCTTACCACTAAATGTTACGTAATATTATTAATGAATGTATATAATGGATATATATTATATATATGATATCTAAATCATGAATATAATTCTGGATATAAAGGATATTTCTCCACATGAACAACTTGTAATTATAAGATGTTTATTTTTGTCTCAATTACCAAAGATGGACAAAACGACCATTATTAACTTAAATAATTAAATAATTTTAATAACAAGGTAATAAGTGATATAAAAGTAATAATGAAATTGAAAAAGGTTATTAAGCAATTAGAAATTAAATCTAGTTTATTATTCAGGAGGTTAAAAAACATTCGAGTGAAGTCAGACATGAGGTAAGGGAACTTCTAATCCCAATTTCCATTCTTTGGGTTAATCTCCTACTTTCAAATTATGTCATGATATTATTATGTCCTATCTTGTTTTTTTATTTCTTTATGTGTACTTATAGTGAATACACATAATAGATCTATTTTATTTAAAAATGATCTTTTTAAGGGACTTTGTCTCCATCTCCTTTCATTGAGGCATATTTTGTCCTATACACAACCTTCATTTATACGGTGTATAAACCCCTTTGACTTTTAAATTTATTCAAAAGGAATATTTTCTATATGAATAGTTTTACTAAATGACAAAATAGAATGTTTTTGTCTTACGTATGCGGCGAGAATGACTTCTCTGCCGTTGTGACCATTATATGAGTTTTTGGCTTCCTCTACAAGCCATAACTTTTTTTAAATGAAAAATATATACCAGGTTTTACATTTCGTTAATTTTGGTATTGAAAATGTTTTTGATAATTCTTTTATTATATCAATGTGTTGTATTGATATCTTGTGATTGAAATGTGGAAATTTTATGTTTCCTTTATGCATGTTTTATGTGATATGATTATGTTATGGTTTATGATATGTTTAGAACTTTTCATATGAGGAATGCATTGGACATAATAAGTGATGGGTGGAGCCCACTATAGCTCCTAGATGCATCGACAGGCCTCATGAGACAATCTAGTGTCTTGGAACAAGGCCTTGACAAAATCTTATTTGTAGTCTTTCCACGAGGCTTTGGCTACATTGTTATGATAGTCTGGCATTATGCATTTCATCATTATGAAAGTGGTTATTGATATTGCAAGTGATTATTCGACTAGTAGAATATCCATGTGAATAATTAAATGGAATTATTTCATTTTAATTTTCCCATAATATGCTAAATTTCAATTTTAAAAGACTTTTGTTTTAGGTATACATTGTCTTAAATGTGTATGTTTAGTTATGAATTTTTCCACTGTATTGTTATCCTTACTGAGCATCTGAGCTCACCCTTTTCAATGTTGTAATTTTTCCAGGATGTGATGAAGTATATTATGAATGACCTGTAGGGATAGTATGAGGGGATATGAAGACAGGATGTTGTAGTAGTTTTTACTTAATTTATGATTTAATGTAAAACTTATGAATGTATCTAGTGCTTCAAGGCTACTAAACTAATCTGTCTTTCGAGACTTGATATTTGTGATCTTTCCAATGTTATGCAATAATGCACTGACTCTGGGTAACTGAGTATGAGGCGTTATAGTTGGTATCAGAGTCAGTTTAGTACTGACCATGGATGCTATATTTAGATAAACTCTGATTAGAGCACATAGCCCTAAGATTGACTTTGAGGATTTGTATAGAAGAACTTCCTATAATTTTGGTATTATAGATAATTTGTGAGTTTTCATAGAAATACATCCCTGTCTGGATACGAGTAGGTATAGGAGGCTCTAGCACAGATGTACCTAGGGGTAAAACCCAAAAACACCGCTTTGAGCTTGACTCAAACGGGAACCGGTGCACTACAATGGGCCTTTCTGCACTCTTGTTTACGACACTCACCGGGGATATGCTTAAGATAATTCTCATTTTCATTACAAACCACTATTAAGGGTTATGAGTATATACTTCCCCAAATAAATCATTTTCATGATTATGGATTATATCCATAAACTGTTCAATTTATGTTAAGTATTTTACAAGTAGGGAATTATGTATTTTGATTCATAAACTAATCTAGTTTATTCCATTTTATAGAAATGGCGCCCAGTGGGAGGAATGGAAACTGTTTCGATGCACGCACTACATGTAGGGATTGTCCTCCTGCTCAAGATAATTGTAATGGAGCTGGAGATACAAATGGTGATGATAAACTTATCACCATACCGGGAAAACTCCCTCAGGTTATGAATAATAACCTTACTCGTATAGAGCACCCTGATCCGCAACATGGAGGATCAATTTTAGACCGCTTCATGAGGCAAAAACCGCAAAAAGTTAATATGGGTACAAATCCATTAGTATCTGAGAAATGGATAAACTTTTTTGAGAAAATATTCCACACCTTGGGGAGTAGAGAAATGGAGAATGTTGTCATGCCAGTTTACCTCCTCATTGGAGATTTCGATCAATGGTGGTCACTAATTCAAAACAAAACGGAAGAAGAAGAAGTATCAAGTATGTAATGTAGGGAGTTTAAGGAATATTTCGTAGAAAAATACTTTACACATGATCATCGAGCAGATATGGAATGGAAATTTCTGAGTCTGAGGCAGAAGGAGGATGAAAATGTCGCTAAGTATGAGGCCAAATTTACAAGGATAGAAAGACATGATGCAGATTATATACGTAAACCAAGAAGTAATATTGATCGTTTAATTGATGGGTTAAAACCATTTCTTCATCGAGCTTTAATATCACAATCTTTTTCAACGTACGAATATATAGTCGCGTGTTCCATCATGAGAGAAAATTAATTCTCTAATTCTTATGATAATAAAGTAAAGCAAGAGAAGAAGAGAACGGTGGAACAAGAGACAGATAAAGGGAAAAGGGAAAAGAAGGATTTTACATTATGAGAGAATTGTGGGAAGTATCACCCCAGTACTTGCCAAAAAGGAATGGGAGTTTGTTATAAATGTGGAGAAAATGGTCACCAGGCTCATGATTGCAAGGGAAAGAAAGAGGATATCAATGTTGAATGCAACAATTGTAGGGAAATTGGGAATGATGCAACTGAATGTCCAAAGCATCAGGTAAAATTAGCTTAGAAAAGGCCAAGGGATCAAGGACAATCTTAGCATGTTTCTACTGTTGAAGTGGAATAATTAATGTATTGGTGCTGTTGGACTCAAGGATTATATTCTGGTTATAAGGATAATGTGATATATATATATATGTAAGGATTTTACTTCAGTACATTTTGATTTCATTAAGATTTTAATATAATGAAGGTAATCATATTTTTAGTATGTGACAATAAGAGAAACTTTACTTTGTTTGGGAAATCTGATGTTACAATTGATTTTGGAATTTAGAAACCTTTAAAACAAGTCTAGATAGAGGTATTTTGGATAACTATAAAGGTTGTAATGAATTTAGTTGAACTTTGTATAGTATTTTTTATGGTTAAAACATTTTTGAATATTATTTTTGGAATAATATAATACTATACTTTTTGGAAAAGGACAACCAGTAGGTTGGGGGATAACTCGTCGCGTTGGACAAAGCTGCAGGAATCAAACCCACAAGCATAGTGCAACATGCCTTTATTACCTACTACTAGCCTATAGAAAGTCCCTGGTTATTACAAAATAGTTTCCCTAATCTAAATGGTATGAGTTAATATTTGGAACCTTGTAGGATTAGGATAAATTTAGTATTTTTGAGTTCTATTATCTTTTTGAGTGAATGATGGGTTTGTGGTAAATAATTTATTAAAGAATGAAAAGTCTACATGAAATGTATGTATATTTCCTTATGTTCTTAGTAAATCTCCTAAATAAATTCCTCAACTTTATAAAAAGAAACTTAAAACAAAAACATTGTCAGATAACTTTTCCTACTGGGGAATCAATGATCGTTTAACCAATCAAAAGTTTGTGAATTTCTTTTAGTTAAAAATTCTCCTAATCCTCTTTTCATCAACTCTCCATCAGACCTTGATGGTTTTTTTCCTCCATGTCCATATTTTCATTGAATCCTAGTATGGGCTATCTCAGGTGACCTTTGTACTTCTCTTTCTTTCTTTTAGTGTTATATTTCTATTAACCCTATTTCCGATGTGGGTTTTCCACAAAGGTATATTCTATTTTCAACCTTTTATTTTCAAAGAACAATTTCAAATAGCAAGGATGCAATTTATTGAAGGAGGGGAGAATGTAACACCCCAAGCTTCCATGATACGCTTCTCTTTCAATAATGCAATACATTGCATTGTACGCAAGTTCGAGATTCTAAGACACCGCGACCAATCAAAATAGCCATTATGAATAGTAATAACCACTTTTTGAAAATATATATATTTTATATTTCAAAATGGACTTCATTTTTGGATTTAGAATATCAAAATTATCTTATGTTTAATTTTTGGTATTTTTCTGAGAACATCCAAATTTTTATGAATAGTGAAAAGTACTTAAAAAAACATTTTTAATCAAAATAAATTATAATGATAAATTTTACTATTGAGGGGTTTTAAAGTATAATTAGAATATATTTATACCATTTTATCCAATTTTGGTCACTATAATTAATTTCACTTTGAAATTGGACATAAAAAATTATTAATCTTTTGATATATATTGTTTTCTTAAAAACACGCTATTTGTTGTGACGGTGGGAATTAATTATAAAATTAATTAATGAAACTTATATGTTTGGAATTTTTTAAAATAGACATCATTTTTGAATTTGGAATATCAATTATAGCTTAGGGTGAAATTTTGGCATTGTTCTAAAAAACTTCAATATTTTATGATTAGTGAAACCACTAAGTGGTAATTAAAAAACTGATTTTTCGTTTAAATAAAACATTACCACTTCTATGATTTGATTTTCAAAAATCTGACATACATGGTTTTCATTAGGATGTAAAATTTTTTTCAATGGTATTAAAATAAATTTTTGGTGAATAGTAACTTTTATGTTTTATTAATCGCAATTAAAGGTAATTAGTGAAATTTAAGGTAAAGATAATGTTATAATAATATGAAATTACCTTGACACTTGTCCTGCCCCTATTGGATGAGTCATGTCCGACCAAGATAATCCATGAGTCATCTTGGGGACCCCATGGAGCCACTATGGTAGGAAAATGACATTAAAAACGTTTTATTTAATGTTAAAATAAAAAAGTCACAAACATGAGTTCTTTTACTAAAACAATTTTTAAATGGGGTTATACAAGTCATATTTTTGACTATAAATATTAATTTGAAATATAAAAATATTTCATACATCATGATATTTTTTATAATTTTTAGACATTAAATAAATTAAATTATTTATGACACCATGATGATGCAGCGATTACCTCATTATTTAACGATTTAAATAAAATCAAAAGATAATATAAAATCTAAGACCTAAACATGTAAAAACCCTATTTGATGGTTGGATTTCAAACTATTATCACTTTATCCTCGAAATATATAATTTTGTGACCTTTTAAATCCGAAAATCATTTTATAATAAAGTAACCTTTTATAACATTCCAAGAGTGTCCCTCCTCTCCTCTTATAATAGGCCCCCACCACTACCACCTTATTCACACCTTCAAAGCCTTTTGGATCGGCCAAACTCTGCCCAAATACTCTCTAAAATTTCCTCTCTTACTCCTAGAAGCCTCACTTTTGGCGTAAGTCTTCCCAAGGAAGCCTTTGGCTCAAATGAAAAAGATTTACCCGATTTTAAGGTAATGTCTTCTCTTATGTTCTTTTGTATTATTTTGATTCTCCAACCCCTTAAACTATTTTTATTCCATTAATTTGTTAAAACACCAGTATCATAAATATAATAGGATGTTGTTAAGAAAAGTATTTTATTTACACTTACAAACACCTTCGTCTAATGGTAAAAGAACATACAATTTCTGTGGTTGGCGAATTTCTACCTCACGAAACGATGATTGTTCAATCATCTTTTAACACCTCTAATGGTGTCCATTAAGATGAAACTATATTTATATATGATATATAATATGTTTATTTTATAATTAATCTTCTTTATTTTTCATTTATGGCATACATTTATGGTCTTCATTATGGGTAAACGCGATATCTTCATTTTAGGAAGTGCGGACTACAACCCCCTCAATGTGATTTGAATCGTTAATGCCATATGTGGGATCTATAAATGATGGAGTAAATGATATTATATTTCATATTATACTGGAATTATAATATACCCTTATATAATTATGATTTCATTCCATTAAATATGAAATAGAAATGATAGTATAGTTCATGTGTCCGTACGGTTTACCGTCTCCATGAATGGTGATTTTCATTTAATAACCTCTAAATGTTAAGTAATATTATTAATGAATATATATACTGGATATATATGATATATATGATATCTAAATAATTAATGTAATTCTGGATATAATGGATATTTCACCACATGAACAACTTGTAATTATAAGAAGTGTATTTTTGACTCAAGTACCAAAGATCGAAAAAATGACCATTATTAACTTAAATAATTACATAAAGTTCATAACATGGTAATAAGTGATATGAAAGGAATAATGAATTTGAAAAAGGTTCTTAAGAAAGTATAAATTAACTCTAGTTTATTATTCAGGAGGTTATAGAACATTCGAGTGAAGTCGAACATGAGGTAAGGGAACTTCTTAACCCAATTTCAATTCTTTTGGTTAATCTCCTACTTTCAAATTATTTCATGATATTATTATGTCCTATCTTGTATTTTTACTTTATTTATGTGTACTTATAGTGAATACACATAATAGATCTATTTTATTTTAAAAATTATCTTTTTAAGGGACTTCGTCTCAATATCCTTTCATTGAGGCATATTTTGTTTTATACACAACTTTCCTTTATACAGTGTATAAACCACATTGACTTTTACATTTATTCAAAATGAATTTTTTTATATGAAGAGTTTTACTAAACAACAAAATGCAATGTTTTTGTCTTACGTATGCGGCGACAATGACTTCTCCTCCGCCTTGACAATTATTTGAGTTTTCGGCTTCCTCTAGCAGCTATAATTTTTTTAAAAATAAAAAATAAATACCATGTTTTAGTTTTCTTTATTTTTTTATTGAATGTTTTTATAATTCTTTTATTATATCAATGTGTTGTATTGATATCCTGTGATTGAAATGTGGAAATGTTATGTTTCCTTTATGCATGTTTTATGTGATATGATTATGTTATGTTTTATGATATGTTTAAACCTGTTCATATGAGGAATGCATTAGACTTAATAAGTGATGGGTGGAGCCCGCTATAGCTCCTTGATGCATCGGCAGGTCTCATGAGACAAACTAGTGTGTTGGAATGAGGCCTTGACAAAAACTTATTTGTATTCCTGGCACGAGGCCTTCGCTACGTGGTTATGATAGTCTGGAATTATGTATTCCATCATTATGAAAGTGGTTATTGATATTTCATGTGATTATTCGACCAGTAGAATATCCATGTGAATAAGTAAATTGCATTATTTCATTTTACTTTTTCCATATTATGATAAAGTTCATGTTTAAAAGGCTTTTTTTAGTAATACATTGCCTTAAATGTTTATATTTACTTATGAAAGTTTCCGCTGTATTGTTATCCTTACTGAGCATCTGAGCTCACCCTTTTCAATGTTGTAATTTTTTCAGGATGTGATGAAGTATATTATGAATGACCTGCAGGGATAGTATGAGGGGATATGAAGACTGGATGTTGTTTTAGTTTTTTATTACTTTATGATGTAAATTAAAACTTCTAAAAGTATCTAGTGTTTCAAGGATACTAAACTAATCGGTCTTTCGAGACATGATCATTGTGATCATGCCAATGTTATGCAATAATGCACAGACTCTGGGTAACTAGGGTCAGGGCATTACAAATGTAATAAATATTAATATAAATAAATGTAATATATATATATGATATGTTTGAGTCTCTATAGGTAATACATTAATAAACCATAGTTCATGAATTATAAGAACAAAAATATATTAGTAAATATTTAAATAAAATACCCTATATTATAGAATAATTGTTCTTGATTAAATAAATTATTAAAAAAGGACCCATGCATTATTATAACTTAATCTTGTATCATATGTTAATTTGATTTCGTTACCATAAAATAATCAGTGTCACCACCCATCTATCAGATGTGTTAATTACAAGGAAAAATCGGTAATGCTAGATTGGAAAATAGTGTTTAATTAAATGGTCTTATAGAAGTTTCCAATGATAAGTAAATTATTTTAAAAAATAAACTACATTAAATTTTTCAACCATGATGGGTCATCATGTTGGAATAAAATTAGATTTACAATACCTAGAATAATTTTTAAGGAAGATAATTATTATTAGGAATGTTAATTCATAGATAAATGTAATATATATTATATATGATATATTATTGTTGAGGCAATCATCACTCATTAACCTGCATTTTCCCAGCATGAGGTTACACATTACGCCCATGAATTAATAATATCTTCAAAATACCTTTATAGTCTTATATTATGGTACATTAATCCTTTTACCCCTAGAGGGATCCCAATACATTGAAACAAAAACTTCTGTTACTTATCATCTAGAAAAAATTCAGTTACTAAAATCATTATGGAATAAGACATTATAACCATTATCTAAAAAATTTATTATGGTATGAGATATTATTCCCAATTAATACTTGATATTTTTAACTTATTGTATTATGTTTTAAAATAGAATAAGTGAATCCTTTATAATTTGATATTAGAGGGAATGAAACTTGTTTATTTATCCTGTTAATAATAAAAAAGTATATTATTATATTATAAGTCTCTTTATAATATTTTTTATTGAAATTTAGTATGATTTTATTCTATAGCATAGATATTTCATATGATATGCTAATTCTTATATTAATTTTTTTGATGTAGTTAGGGTCACTCATTGAGTTGTTTATTTGGCACTCAATTAATTGAGGACTTTTATTATTCCTATTATTTATTTTATTTATTATCAAACACATTATACCATAACATACATATTTTTTATTAATTCAAAGGAAAATATTTTTGATGGCCTACTGAGTCACACTCACATTATTTTTAAAAACTAAGGTTTTCTTGAAAATATATGATTATGGATGTGGATAAGGTAAAGGGAACTATATTTTATAGGTTCACTAATGTGATGGTAAGAGTGGGATAAGGGAATAGGTAGAGACATGAAACTATTTTTTTAATTGTTTCTATTATTTATTTATTTTGAAAAGTATTGTATTTGATTGATTGATGATAAAATATTGTTCAGGTATTTATGACTATAAATCACTATAATGAATCTTATTTTTTATAGAATAATGTATATTACATTTAAGGTTAACTCATATTAAAATTTATATATTATGTTGTTTAATAAAGATAATTTTTTAATAATTATAATTTTATTTATGGTTAAATGATTTGAAGGTTGTAGTATCCCCATAATATTTATAAAACATCATATCTCATTGAAATACACTAATATAAGATATGGCACATGTAGAATCACATATATTACCATGTTCAAAATGGTGTAAGCTATCCAGACATGGTATGTTGGAAAATTGGTACCAATCATTGTTTTTGTTTGTTTTCCTATTCGGGACATGGTATTTTGAGGTATTATATGATTTTAACTTTCGATGGATGCAATATTTGTACATTTTCAACATAAGGAATAAGGGAATTTTTTTTCTCCATTGAGTTGAGATTTTTCTTCTATGTTTATAGGTAAAAATATTTTATTAATTTCACTAAATAGGGAGAGTGATTCATGGTTTTTTGTTTGTATTATTTGATTAGAGAGGAAAGAGAGTGTTTATTTATAAATAATATTTAGAAAAATTTGTTCTAATTAAATTAATGTTTTTATATGTAATTGACCACATGGTTACAAGATATGATATAATTTTTGAAACAATGTACTTTTATTATAAAAATATTTCTCTGTTAGTTGTTAGTGTCACTAAACAGAACATAATTTATCATAATTTTCACTATTATTACTCTTAATTTATTAATGATTTGACGAGTCTTGCATGTATTATTTTAATTAAACAGAGATTTTAATGGTTTGGTTAGATATTTAATGAGTTGTATTAGGTGATTATAATAATTTTATGTGTTTATAATTTTTTGTAAGTGATTCATGTTACATTTTAAATTGACTATGATATCAATAATGGTGATGAGATTTTTTAGATCCATGTGTCTGAAATTTTACGGATAATATTACATGATGTATTAATCAAGGATGGTTATGTTTTATCCTTTTAGAGAATGGTTGATTGTGAGATCCATATAACTTGATGAGTTAAAAGTTTTTTTCCATATTGTCTTGGATTTAATGATGTGTATATTACATTTATGTTTCATAAATGTATAAATTATTATGGTGATAAACCTAGTTAGGGGTGTTTATTGGAATGTTTATTATATGATGTGGAATAGATCAATATGAGTTTCAAATGAAAATTTATTTACATTGTTATATTATGGATTTAAACATGAATATTCCATCAAGTGATGTGACTTGTGTGGGATATAATCTATACACATGGTTGAAGAAAACAGTAATGATGGGATAAAACATAGGATATTTTTGAGTAAGATATGCTAGTAGCGTGATAGGGAGATTCGCAAATTTATATTACAGATGAATGTTCATGGAGAATGTCATTTGAGATATAGGTGTTATCCTCGATATATTTATGCCATATATATAGAATTAATAAAAATTTACCCAAGAAATGGAGATGAAAATTAGGTGATGTGTGATTAGATATTAGGATACCCATTATAATGCCCCATATAATTATGGATATTAGTCTTTAGGATAGGATTTATTATGATATATCTTACATGCATTAGAGGAATGGTTAGGTTTATGTTATGTATAAGGGGACAATATTTTAGGATAAAACTCATGATGTTGTTAGCCGTGTTAAATGGTGGGATAACAATAACTTTATTTCTTACATGGGCTAGAGGTTCAATAGAAAAAAAGTTGTATTGGTGTACTAGTGTGAGTAGTATTCACAACTCACTATTAAAATTGGGGAAATAAATAATATTTCCTTTCTATATAGATGGAATTAGTGGTATTAATCACATATGATTATCCCAATTTGGTCATCGTAGTGACTTTTCACATATGATTGACCGTACATCACATATATGACATACTAATTATGATATTTTAGTTGAATATATAATTTATTAATATTGTTAATGGTTGTAATGTGATTGCGAGGAGTGGGACATATTGATGATTGCTAATTTATAATAGTAACATATTACCCTTCCTAGTGTGTGGGTTAGGTTGTATTGAAAGTAGTGTTAAATACTATAAAAATCATATGGGTTATAGGGAATTTAGAGGGTTTTATGTATCTTGTGGGAGTCTATGGATCATTAGTAACTCTATTAGTATATCGTTGGTTGAATTCTTATCAACTGAATAATTGATCACATTTGGGGTGTCATTGGGTTTGATAACATCCATGGAAAGTCATGATAAACTGTTATTTGTCTACCAAAAGTCTAGTATATTTATCCTTCCATTTCATAATGTGTGTTCATTGAAAGAATATACTCTATGTATTGTTATGGTTACATTGAAAAGTTTAAATATTTGGACAGTGTAATAAATGATATATGATAATGGGTTTCGATTATATGGTTCTATAATGAATGATCGATATTGAGGATCTTGATTATTTCATGTTGTTTAGCTTATGTGGTGGTGATCCATGACATTTAATACACATATTAGTTGAGTGACTCGATGTGGTTTTTAAATCACAGGGTTTAACAACAATGGTATATTAGGCACTAATAATATTATCATTTCATTAATTAAATGAGGTTGATTATTTATTGAGTGGAAATGTGAAAGTCATGGGAAATATCAAAGAAGTAATATTTGGATATGAATTCAAGGATCAGTAACTATGAGCACAGATCAAAACAATTAACAAAAATGAGTATCAAGGGGAAAAATAATGTCACCAACCCTAAGCTAGAATATTGGTGCAAGTTTATAAGGTTATACAAAATAGGGACTATGAGTATATACATTCATATGATAATGGAAAAATAGTATGTCTGGTCCTTTATAAATAAAATAAATAAAAACCTTTGGAGGGGAGTACACTTTTGGTTGATCCATTCGAATGAAATTAATTTTGGATGGTGTATTTGTGAGAACTAGTAGAGTTTTTTTCTAGAAAACCTACAACATTAGTGGTAGTGGGTTCAATTTTTTTCTAAAAAAGAAGGAAATATGATTCTGGTTAGAGTATGAAAGATAGATTTGGAAACCAAATTATTTTGAGTATGTTAGGTTAATGATTTCAGTATCTATCTAGGGAAAATTTGGGAATCATGCCAGTTGAGTATTTAAAGCCATTAAATGTCATTACTCCTGAGAGAGTCTGATGATCTATATAAGAAATTGGATTTTAGGTATAATATAATTGATGATATTTTATATTATTGGGAGATTTTTTGATAAATGATTGGGTGTAACACATAATTAGTAATTGATTAATATGTTATTAATGCATAAACCATGGGAGTATAATATTAGGGTTTGTGGTTCCATAAATTAAGAAAAGGTTGTGGTATTGTCAGTAGTTAATATATTTAACTGGAAATGTTATTCATTGTAAAATGGTTTTCCGTGGGCATTAATTTTATTTGGATATATGCTAGAATTTTTTCTACATCACTCATGAAATGATTTACATGTTTGATAGACCAAAAAAATAGGGATATGAACTTCTAAAAGTATCAATAGTTTTTGTGTAATGATGAAATGATCATAAGTAGTGGTAAATTGAGATTTAAATTGTACATCATATAATAGTGACCCATTCAACAAAATATATTCATGTGTATACTTTTCAATGATTACATGTGTTAGTATGTAGAGTATAAATAAGTCATTATATTATGGGGTGGTGCAGTTTGAGGAATGTCATTTTTCCAGGAGACTAAAAAGTGTAATTTTTTATTTAATTATTAATTTTAATTTTTATACAAGGAATATTATGAAATAGTTTTTTGAGGTGAAACATTGAATAAAGAATTCATGAAGTGGTACATAATATGTTATGTAAATGAGATAAAATAAATAGTATACTATTAATTCATTAAAATACTAATGGATAACACTATTTTTTTCATATCCAAGGAAGTAGTTTCTAGTAACCCCATATGTAGGAATATTTAGAACACTAGTACCACAATGGTTCTGCAAAAAGATAAGTTGGGATAAACTACATTTTGTGTCCTTTACCCACCCATTATTTATGTGATATATGTTTGTTCCTTTCAATTGTTCTATTTTAAATCCATTTTTGGATTATTCTAATTCATTATAATGAATAACAATGGCTGGTCTCCCCTTCTACATTTCCCCATACCAATTTATCTCACTTCATCTACAACGATAATGGTGGGATTTGTAAATTATTAAGTTTTTATATCTACCCTATAATTCCCCTCTTATTACATCTAGTTTATTCCAATAAATTTAGGTACTATAAATAGGTATTCAGTTCAATTACTGTAATAGAATCATAGAATTGGTTTAATATGTTAGGAATTTTGTTTGAAAGATTATATTGGATTTTTTGGGAGGAAACATCAAGTGATTACATGCAGTTTCCATGAAGTTATCATTATATTTTGTAATTTTTCATAAATTGGGAAGAGTTTAAGGGATGTATTATAAGGGTAATTTTTTGATTTTTTAAAAATGATCAAACATTCATCAGTGAAGATCGATAACAATTTTTTGTGGTTTTATCAATAAGCAGTTTCTATATGGGTTTCAAAATGAATATTTATTTCAAAGAAATGATGAATATATTATTTAATCTTGATGGAATATTTTTTTATTCTTATTAAGAATAATTTAATTTAGTTAAATAATAATTATTGATGATATTTATCTCTATATCATGGTCGATCTATGAAAACGTTATGCATGAATTAATATAAAAGTGGATGAATCCATTTTTAAGGTAGGTGGAACATAGACATTCATATTTATTTCCATATGTTTCTATATTATGTGGTAGGTTTTGGATTTATATGGTGTGTTTAAATGAAATAATGTTAACCCAAATTGTACTCTTTCTTTCATTATGTCTTGAGAAATTCCTACATGGTTAAAAACTAGTCCCTTTAAAATTTAGATTTATTCCATGGTCTTCTAAGACCATGTTCTTAAGGGAAATAATTCAGAAGCTTTAGGTTTCTACACAGTAGTATATTTTCATTGATATGTAATTATATAAAGAAATAAAATATTTTCATAGAATATTCCATTATTTGAGGGAGATTAGATATATAAGTTGATAGAGCATGGTTATCCCTGTGATGGAGTTATGATTTTGTCTGAAATCTATTTGATTATTATAAAATATAAAAGGGGTGAGTTCCACCTACTTTGAAGTTATAATAATATGGGAAAATTATACCTTAGATTCAATATAGGGAGATAGAACTATCAGTGAGATACACAACCTAGAATATTGTTGAATAAAGAATTTTATTTTATTCTAATACAAATTACATTATGTTTGGTGAGATAAATTATTGGGTTGTTTTATATATCTTGAGATGTTATTATGTTTAATGTGACCTGAATTGAGATATATTTCTAATAATTTTAAATTAATGGGATGATATACCCACATATCATGATAATAATAAATGGAATGTGTGGGTATTCCCACTTTCCGTGATACTGGTAATGGAATGCACTGATTTTTACACATTACCATGATATTAGTTATGGTTGGGATGATATGTCTGTTTTTATTATATTGAAATTTTATGCTATGATATCCCCACGTTACATAGTATTGATAAATGAATGGTATGATACTCACAAGTTCATTGATATGGGGAAAGTCATGGGATTGTATTGCCATATTATATTATTTTATGCATGAGAATATTTTTACACATTCATTGGATGATATAACATGTATGCGATGATATTCCCACATGATAAGATATAGTTTATGGCATGGGAATATATGTATACTTCCCTTGGATTTTGTTATTTTCATTAGATGACATGACTTATTTTGTTGATAAATTTAAAGGGATGTGATAAAATTCAAAATTGACATGAAATTATTAAAGGAATTGGATCATATTCACACAAGAATTAGATATTATTAATTGAATGGGACTATATTTCTATATTCCTTAATATTTTCAATTTCTTCAGAAAACATACTCATATTCATGGATATTATTGTTTTAATGGGATGGTATGCCACTTTTTTGGTATTTTTGATCACATGAGATTATATTCCCACATTACATGATATTGATAAGGTGGGGGATGTTATAAAAACATATTATATATTATTATTGTATGTAAAGGTATACTATCATATTGGATATTGTTGTTGAATAAGTAATTGATTCCATTTACTAGAGATCTTGGTTTTGGGATGGAATAGATTTCCATATTCATAAATTATATATAAAATTAATTAGATTTTATTTTAATTATTGATATGTGACTACATGATTATGTGATATTGGATAGATTCTAAACATTGCTTTATATTGTAATCAAAATATTAATGTTTATTTTATGTTGTTATTCTTTATGATTAATTATTGAAATATTCAAAGACATTATAACTAAAAATGCATATTTCTTGTGATATGTTTGAACATATATAAACATGGGACAAAGAAAGTATTTTCACTCAATGAGGGTCTTGGGTAGTACCTGATGATTGCAAAATTATTATTATTATAATTGAATATTAATTTTTGTTGGATATTATATTATGAATTCCCACATATATTATGTATTCATTGAGGGAAATAATAATGGGAGACATAAAAATGTATAATGACACACTAAATAAGAATCCTGGTAAAGCCTATGATAGGGGGACATCTAATATAATGTTATCTACTCTTAATAGGTAATCTAGAAAGATGGATTGAGTAGAAGACACCACCCGAAAATAAATCAAAAATAATTTTACAGTACTGTCGTTTATATTATTATCTTGGGTACTTTTTTATATGATTATACCATGAGTTAATCTTGTTCATGTATTTATTACCCTGTTACACTCTAGTGAGTCTTGTTTTGTAATAACATGTACTATGTTTCTTTTATAGTTAACTCTTATTTTATATTTTTATTTTATTATTTATTGGGGATAATGATTTTATAATACTGTTATTTTTATTTATGGTCATATGATATAGATTTTATAGTCTCCCTAAATTACTGAAAGACCTTAACTGATACTATGGAGCCTCTAGTGTATGGTGTGGCATGATTTATTCTCCATGGATCACATAATTTGGATCAATCTAGGATGATAAAATATGGGAATGATATAAAATTTATATTCTTAATAAGATATTAAAAATGATGAAAAATATTTCAAATCATAAGAGGGAAGTTGATCCTTGATAGCCTAATAAAATGATGTATATATTTAATAAATATGTATTCATACTATTAATTTTCTAATAATGATGAAATTGTAGAAGATCAAAATGATAATATTTTTATAAAAAATAATAAGATATATGATATGAAGGATATGTGTCCTGCTGAGGAATGTTAATTCAAAAAATATTATATAATAAAAAATAGAATGATTTTATTTTTAAAAATTTATATAGTTATATGATTATTTTCCTTAATAGATATATCTTAAGTAAATATTATAGAAAAGTATATTATCAAAATAAAAAATAAAACCAACATCTAATTCTAAGGTGAATAACATTACTATGAGAAAAATAATTCTTCCATATATTTTAAATAGAAATCTATTTTTACTCTAAAATATGATATAGAAAAATATAGACCAATCATGCACAAGAGAGTAAAAGATAAATAATATTGAAATGTATTGTGCTATGGTAATAAATATTATATTATTAAGTTATATATTTTTATATAAGTCATTAATTGAATTATGGGAGGGTAAGTTGTTCTGTTATGATTAGAAACACTATTGGGATTATGATTTCTATGAAGAAAGAGAAAAACCCTAACATATATACCCAAAATATATTTTATTACCCTAATGAAATATATAACATATGTGGTTAAACTAGTAATAATACTGATGTCTTTGGGATTTTTCATCTAAAACAATTTCTATATTTTTATTATTTAAATTGTCCATAAAAGAGAGGTAAAAGTTATATGACTTATACTATATAAGTGTCATAGAAGGATAAAACAATAGGAAAGTCGGGAATATTATGCATTTTTTGTTAATCTCACATTAATGGTAACATAATGATACTGAATAAAATTTAGAGCCATTATAGTGGATTATTGTAATTTGTAAATTATAATTCCTTGATGGTAAAAGGAATTATCATGAACTGAACTAAAAAAGATTAAATCCAAAATGTTTATATATGATGATGGGTTGAGGAAAAATATTATGATTTTTATATTACTTTATGTTATTTAAAATTAAATTATTATTAATAAAAGAAAATCTATCAGAAACATGTATTAATGATAAAACTGATTTTTTATATAAAACTGTGCAATATATTTATGTATGAAACTTGAAAAAAATATAACTTTTTTTATGGTTACATGAAATTTCGGCATAAAAATCTTTGTCACATAGGCTAAATGAGAATATTAAAATATTAATATGAATAACCTTTTTTGAAATCATCGAAAATGTAAAACATATATAAATTTTATTTGGAATGTATTACATAAATGTTAAATTGTATTAGAAAACCTCAAAATGAAAGATATATAATAAACATGGAAGATGGAGTTGTAGTATTCTAATCCATTTGGAACGGTGATGAATTTTACAAGGTAATATATTTTTTATTTGATTCCATGTATTGATAAATTAATAATAACGTATACTGTAATTTTATAAAGAACAATGAGAAGGTATTTAATGAAATTAAGATATTAAATAGAGATATTAAAAAGGATTTGGGTATTATTATCATTTTTTGGAGAACAAATATGGAAAATAATTAATATAAAATGACATTGATTGTTATCCGGATAGGAATAAAATAATATATAAATATAATACTCAATTTATACCCCAATATTGTATTGTTTCCATGAGAGTAAAAACAATAGATTCATGTATTTTAGAAGAAACATTCTTACTAAATTAAGAAATTCAAAATTTGTAAATGATATCTTGTATCAAAAGCTATAAATAATTAATAAAACACTTATACATGAATATCAAGTTAATTCATATAAATTTATGTTTATTTCAAAAACAATATATGAAATATTATTTATCATTTTTTAGTCCATGTTATATAAAATAGATGAACAAAAATTTGGGAATCTTTTATGAGAAAGATAAATAAATATTATTATAGTATTTTATATCTAATGATATTGGTTATTGATATTGAACTAAAATATATATGTAAGGGTATTCTATAATGAGTAAAATATCTGGGAAGCATAAGTCAGAAGTAGCAAGATAGATGATGAATATCTTGAAAAAATTAGAAAACATGAAAATAATGAATATAAATATGTCAATGATTTATAGTTACGAGATGAACAAAAAGATGGTAAATTTTTTTAAAATTTTATCTATAAGAAAAAATATAACAATAACAGTAGTATAAAATATCCATATATTCAAATGTAGATGAAACATGATGATAGGTCAAAATATGGACATCGGAATCATGGCACATGGTCATTAGAAACAATTCAATGTAATTCATCCATGAGACACATTGCCTATGGTGGATGGACAATTTATTAAAGGGTTATCTCCCAGGATGATGTGGATTGTAAGAACATATGATTTTGTGAAATATTTCTTTGAATTATTATAATCTATTCAATATTCACCATTTCATGAAACATTGAATATAAATGATGTTATATGAAAGAACCAATATATTAATTTTTTTATGAAACAACTAGTCATGTGTGGGATATATGAAAAAATTATATTATATTGTGGTACACACATCACTAATTTTGTGTTGGGTTATATATAATTTCGTGTCCGTCAATGACATACATGACACATGAGACTCATTTTTATTAATCTATAATGTACTATTACTATAGTTATTAAAATGTAATTATTGTTTTCATCTAGAATTTGTAATAATGGTTATGAATATGATAAATCAAATTCTAAAAATATGGTTTACACAGATATATAATAATTTTTTTTGTGATCAATTTAAAATATATTGAAATAAAACTATTATAGAAATAAATAAAATCATTTATAGGAGAGCTATGTTTATGAAATATAATACGTTTTACTATAATAAATTAATTAAAACAAATTTTATTATTTATTTAAATAATATATATTTATTTATATATTACCCAATAAACTATGTAAAGTTCATATTATGTGTTTCTAGATAAGAGATAACAATTAATCTAGTATTATGAAAACAAATGTATTTTTTAAAATGTAATTTTACTTCCTTTTTGTCAAAAAAACGTTACAAATATAATTTTTTATATTTACAAAATTTTAAATAGATAAAAACAACATTTTTTAAATAATAATAAAATAATTTATTTTGGTTGAGATTTTAGTAATTTTTTTGAAATATTTAATTTTAGGATTTAAAGTAAAAAATACTGAATTTTAATTTTAAACTAATTTTCAACTAATTTATTTATATAGATAAATTATATTTTAAATTTATTTTAAATAATAATTAGATAAATTATACATAAATTAATCTTGTATAGGTCATTAGAACAAATTTTTATTGTGATATTAGATTAAAAAAATTTCAAACTTTTCAATATTTTCATATTAAAAAGATGTTGCCGCATCCCATTTATGAGATTAATTTTAAATAAATTTCAAACACTTATAAGACTAGAATTAAAATAACTGGATTACATATATTGGATAAATATAATTTATAATTTTTCAAAATTTCAACTTAGTTTTTTTCCCAAAAATACATGTAACAGTAATTAAAAATAATTACTTTAATTATGGTAAGAACATGTCCACATAGTGGTTAAAAATAAACTTATGGCCCCAAATAACCTAGAAAAAATGACCAAAATAAAGTTTTTATAAATATATCTACACATAAACTCTTTTAACGAAAATTTACAATTATTTTAGGCACCCGGTGTAATGAAATCCACTCAAATCTCTTTATCTTTTTATATTTATAAGAATACCACTCCTCCTTTAAAAATGGACACTCACCCACATCACCTCTTCACACCTATCATGAACTTTTGATCAGATAGCCCTACCAATCATATAAAAACATACTTCTATTCATCCTAGAGGACTCAAATGATAAGAAATCCAATCAAGAAATTCCATTGGAGAATCCTAAAATGAGTTACCCATAGAATAAATAATATCCTTCCACACACACATTTGTTTTATTTCATTTTCAATCCCACTAAATAATAAATACTATAAAATTATAAAATAACTTCTGTATCATATATATATATATATAATGACATATTTTTTTATCACTGGTATATCCTAAACTCACACACACTGTAATCAAATGGGATAAAAAATAATCATTTATGTGTATGGAAGACAACCACATCCTGAATCGATGTTGTTCATTATTCCATTTCCACTTCTAAAGATGAGGAATAATGATTTAAATTATAATTTCATATGATATATATTAAATTGAACATATATTTATAATTATTTAAATAGAATATAACATAAACAATCAGGATTTCCATTTTGGGGTAATTTGATTACTTTATTTGTGGATGTGTGGACTACAGCCTCCAAAAAGCAATGTGATTTGTTAACACATTACATATAATGTATTAAAGATACTTTTAGTGAATTTATATGATATTTATGACATAAATATTATAACGTAAATATATAATTCATATACAAGTATATTTCATTTACATAATTTCATTCAATATGATTAGAAAATGGAAATAATGTTCATGTGTATGTGTGACCTATCATCTCCATGAATGTTGTATTTCAATTTCTATTTATATATTTTAAATATAATTAAAATGAATAATATAATGAATATATATTATATTTATTTCATTTTTATCATTATTAAAATTATGAAATCATCATATAATTAAAATGACCAATAATATAACAAATCAAATCACATGCGAAAAAACCAAGCGGTTATTACCCGAATCATAACATTTACATGGAATTATTAATATAAGTGTAGTAAAAGGACAAAAATAATAAATTTCATAATATAATATAATATCGTTATTTATTAGATATAAAATAGAAAAATATTTTTATAAATGAGTTTTCAATGAGTATGATGAGAGTCATAGTCTCACATTTGTTTCTATGATACTTCTGTCTTTTTCACCAGTCGTTTATTATTGGTTTTTTATATACATCCCATGAATGAATTATGAAATCCATATATAAAATTTATTTTTATTTAATAATATATTTTATGATCTATATTTCATTCGGTTTTACGATTTAAAATTTACCAAATATATAATGAAACAATATCTCAATTTCCATTAATTGATACACATGCTCTGTTTTTCCACAATAGTATTGCATGAGGTGTATGTAAATCAATATTAAATTTAATAACATGAATATATTCATTTTAATTATATTTTAATCCTCATTTAATGTTTTTCATAATGTATATTTTGATTAAAAGTTACAAAAGTGGGAAGATGATATTTCTACAATCTCAACATTTACTGGGATTGTTTTTTATTATACTTACATTAGTGAAATATTATGATACATTTATCATGAATTATAAATAATTTTATTATCCTATGGTTATTAAGGTTATCCATTTTTAATGGTACTATATTCTGACACTTTTGTGATTATGATTATTAAGAAACACTTTTTATGAAAATATGGCTTCATTTTTCATTTCGGATGGAAATATTTTTTTTCAAAACCATATATTACATAAAAATTAGTATTATATTAAATGATATTATAGAATTATTTTCAAATAAAAAGGATTTAATTGATTTTCAAATCATCCTTTATAAATTATAAATGTTATTTTCAAAAAACATATAAATTTATTTTCTTTCTTCCTTTACATGTATCAAAGAGATATTCAATAAAAATGATATCATAATTTTTTCAAGATTATTTTATAGTTTTTCAAAAAAAAATTCAAATAAAATGTCTTAAATTTTTAAAATCTTTTTTTATATGGTCTATAATTGTTTTCAGAAGAAAAATTTTTCCAAATGTTTTCAATGTTCTTTTATAAGTATCCAAATTTATTTAAAATGAAATGTTTTCGATAATGTTTCTAGGATTCCTATATATTCATTCAATGTTATTTTAAAACAAATTCTTTAAAAATGATTTCAATAATCCATTATTTGTTTTTACATATATTTAAATAAAATGGTTTTAAAAATGTTTTATAACCCACATTATGCATTAATAATGTGTTTTCAAATAATAAGTATTTTAAACTATTTTTATTAATTTTTTATGTTTTCAACATGTTTTTAATGAAAATGTTTTAAAAAAATGATTTAATTCGTTCAATATATGTTTTTTAAAATATTTTAAAAGATAATTTTCTTTTAAATTATTAAAGGATTACTTTATAATATTTCCAATATATATTTTAAAAAATGTTTTTCAAAATTATTTATGTTTTAAAATGAGTTCTTCATAGAGATAAATTTATAATCCTCAAGAAATGTTTTTAGTTGAATTGAGAATATTTATTTATAATAATTTTATTTTTTAAGAGGTATTATGAAAGGTATATTAAAATAAAGTCTATTTTTCTTAATAAATGTTCCTTATGATCCTTAAAAATCCATCTATATTTATGATGAAATCCATTGAAATAGTTTTTAATGATTTTGTAGGGATATGATCCAATGAAATAATTGTTATTATTTCTTTGAGTGATTCATGATTAAAGTGAAGAGTTTCTTATGACACTTATTTATCTTCCAAGTGATATATCATTTTCAAACCCATTTCATTTACTGGGTCATTCATTGATAAAATGGTTATGAAACATGTCTCATTCTACAAGTTTTGAAATAATGATATTTTTATAATACCCATTTCATTTCATGGATTGTGAAATGATGTTTACAAAAATGATGTATTATTATAGGTTATTGTATGATGAATGTTTTATTATCAAGTGGAGCATGTATGTATGATTTCATTATATGATATTTGGAACCTCTAAATCCATATAAGAAATTTCATAAATATTTATATATCACGAGAGAAACCAGAACTGATTGGGGATTTAACTGAGTTTAGTAAATGGAAATTTTCCCAAATATGGTTTGGGAGATGAATCTATTCTACTAAAAGGAATGGGTTGTGATTGGGGATAGTTTTGTTTCCCACCCAATAGGTGTACCCCCATGTAGTTCACTAGTATTTTTTGGAAAAAAAACATATCTTATAAAGGATAATTTTATATGATTATGTGTATAAAAATAATTTTATGTCATATTACAATATTATTCTAACATGTATTATGATCATTATTCTCTTATGATTCATGTATTATGAATTCTAAACCAATATTCTATCACAACCCGTCCTCAGAGCTTGTGCCGTGACTACCCAAAGCCCGCCTTCTATAGGCCTGTTGCGGGTGACTAGCAGTAAAGGCGTAAATCCCTAAGCTGGGAAGCCATTTACTTTATAAAAGTAAACAAATACAATAGAGTACGCAACAGGAAGTAAACAGTAAGTAAAACTGAATACAAATTATTGTGTTCAAAAGTAAATGGGCCAGTATACAAACCCAACTGAACAATGAGTACATGTAAAAAGGGACAAATAAATTAAAGTAAGAGCAGCTCCTAGATCAACCACCAGGGTTACAACCCAAAGGGTAGGTATAGATAGCCACCTCAGCACTCATATCCTCCAGTCTCCTTCATTTTCTAACTCGTTGCAAGGTCCACCTCCGGGTACCGACCAGTAGTGGCACTCTCGGCCTTCTTCAGCATTTTTCGTCGTCTGCATCAAACACAACGAGGTGCGGGCATAGCGCGTGCAGGGGTGAGTATAACGATACTCAGAAGGGACCCCGAGACCCCCAATATCTCACAATATCCACTGAGGATAAAAGAAAAGAAATATACAATCACTAAGTATCAACCAACCCTACATAGGTATATGCCAATACATATAACTAAGTTAGTTATATCATTCTGGATCCAACTCTCGAGCATAAGCACAAACCAATTCCACAAAGGAAGTAAATTAAATCACCATGATTATAATGGTTGAAAGACATGACCCATATCACCTAGGTATGCCACAATAGAATAGAGATATAGATGATCAGATGTAGCCATTGGATCATCTAAGCTGTCGGACCCACATATGATACAGGACCAACTAATCTGTCGGACCCACACAAGATACAGGCAAGCTATCTCGTCTAAGCTGTCAAACCCACAAAGGATATAGTCCAACTATCTCTTCTAAGGTGTCGAACCCACACATGATACATTCCAGCTATCTCGTCTAGTTGTCGGACCCACACAGGATACAAGCTAGCTATCTCATCTAAGCTGTCAGACCCACACATGATACAGTCTAGCTATCTTGTCTAAGCTGTCAGACCCACATAGGATACATGCCAATAGAAGTCATAACTGTCAAACCCACCTAGGATTATGGTACATTAGTCATTTTCATCGAACCCACAAAGGATTACAATATAACATTTGTCGTAGTGGCAGCTAGCTCTAGGGTTCCTGCACACAGCACACTCGATTCCAGGAGGGTCCACTCCTGGAGAAAAGGGTGTCGATTCATCAACTATCACTAAGTCCTGATTTTATGTATCCTAAAGTTTTGACTCATCATAAGGAAACCAATGCGACAGACAGCGCGTCAATTGGATGGCCGTTCTAAGAGTTATTAGAATTTCCGTCCAGGGTCCCGGTTGGATTTAAGCACATTCCAAACCTAGTTGTTCTCCAATGTTGTCCAAAACATTGTTAGAGTAACGCAAAAGGACCACCTCATCATGAGGGTCCTAGTACCATTGATGACACATCGTTCTGATGCGGTGTCTTGGGGATATTTGCATTTAGGCGATGTCGGGCCCGGTCCGTTAATCCTAGTGGGCTGGCGGGTCGGCCCGACCCGACTCGGCGGGTCCGACCCGGTTGGGGGTTGGCGCAGCCTAGTTTGGTAGGTCCAACCCAACTGGGGGGTCGGCCCAGCCTGATGGGGCGCAACCCACCTACGAACCCGGCCTTTGGAGTGGGCCGGTCCGGTTCGCCGGGTGGCGCCAAGCGGTGCCGCCACTACATGCCCGGCCGGCCGAAGCCGGCCTGTTCTGTCTGGCACAAGCGGCCCCCACAGCATGCCACTATTCCTCCCATGTGGCATGGCAGATCTTCAGCCCGGATAGTAGGTGTCTGGCCTGTTCACCCGGCGAGTGGCTCACGGTTGCGTGTGGCGGCTCCTCCTCCGCGCGGCGCCTGTGGGCGCTGCGACCTTCCTGCTCTGACATCTGTAGCCGGCAGGTTCTTCCAGCCCGGCCAGCTTCAGCCCGACAGGTTCTTCTCTGACCGAGTGGGCCGCTGAAGCGGCCTCTAGGTTTCCTCCACATGGCTGGTGCGATAGCGCCGGTCCACCACTGCCACAGCCCAGCCCGGCCGCGACCTTCAGTTCCATAATGGAGCGCGACAGTGCTGCTTATTTTCATCCGCATCGGTTCTTATCCAGGGCGGTATGGTGTCACTATGACCTATTGGCTCCCCCAAGGTCATTATCAAGATCAAAAAATATGGGGGAGGTTTGGGCTATGTTCTTGTGGCCGACACCCTCCTCGTCGTGATGGAAACCGTTGGAAATTCACATTCTGAAAATTGAATGATGAAGTTTGGAAACAGAACAACTAAAAATAACCAATATCTCGTATTTGATGTTGCATGTCAATGAGCCGTAGAAGACGGACGTCCATTTCATTGAAGTTGGGAAACATCCGAAGATGAAGCGTAGTCAACGTTCCTCCCGGGCAGCTCCTCCACTTGTGTCTTGGACGAAGATCGAAGATGGTTTCTTCATTCTACATTGGAGAGAAAGGGCGTTCTTCATGTTCTTCGGGGAATATTGATCTCTCTCTAATTATCCAAATGTTCCACCAAGGTAATATGTTCCAACCCAATTAAAAGAATGTAATGTATTCTTTTTAATGTTGGAAAAATAAATTCATAATATTTCAAGAACTCAAATTAATTAATTATGTTATTAATTAAAAGAGTTAGCGCCTTAATGAGAGAATGCGAATGGTTTAAAAATTTTAAAAGGGGAGTGGTGGCTTCATTAATTCAAAGGGATGTCCAAGTGTTTCAAAGGGGGTTTCAAGGGGAGGTGAGGGTTTTGTGATCTTGTGAGCCCCAAACCTAGTTATATATTCCTAAGGGAGGTTAGGGTGTGGTGGGACCCACCCGTAACCTCCACCTAGAGACATTAACCACATTTTAAATAAAAATGTGTTGCACACACTTTTTTATTTAATTTATAATTTTAATTACTAACCCCTATTTATAACTTCCACTCTCGACCAAACACATATGTGGTAGAGGTATCCTTAAGAAAATATCAGTGCTGTCAGTTCATCGATGTCCTCAGATTTCAATTCTGATCACCTGTTAAAAAGATAGAAAATCTCACACTTACGTTTACTGAACGTAGCTGAACAAAACATCAGAAATTGATTCCAAGCACACCGTGCCTCGGAATCAGGAGCCATCAGAAACTATGGACTCATAAAATCCCAAAGAATTTTAGAAAAATATTTCCTTGAAATTTCTGGGTCTTTACATTACTCCAAACTCAGGGCTTTAAGTCCCCGTAAAGCTAAATCACACACTAGGGAAACAATTGGGGGGTACTAAGCACGCATCTGAGCGTACCGCTCCAATGTGATCTCTTGGAGGTTCCCTTACTGCCAGCGAATGCACACTAGAGGAATTGAACATCCACATAGGACCTGCTCCTGTCGATCTTCAATCTCCACTAAAACCTCCGTGAAAGTTGCCCCGTCATCGATGTCCAGCTCCTTGTGATCGATGATGTGGGATGGGTCATGCACGTATCTCCATAGTTGAGATACATGGAAGACGTCATGAACCCGATGCAACTGAGGTGGAAGGGCTAGGCGGTAATCCACCTCACCTACCCTGCTGATGGCCTAAAAAGTTCTGATTAATAGTAGAGATAACTTTTCACCTCATCCAAATCAATGTAGACCTCGTCGAGGTGAGACCCGTAACAAGACACGGTCACCATCCTCGATCTCCAGTGGTCTCCATCTCTTATCATCCTTGGACTTCTGTCTACTATGTGTAGTCTTCTTCTGCTCCTGGATGATCTGCACCTTCTCCGTCGTAGCCTGCACCATCTCTGGTCCTATAAGTGCTGACTCCCCTGGGTCAATCCAACATAGAGGTGACATGCATGGCCGGACAAACAGTGCCTTGTAAGGGGTCGTCCCAATGGTGTAGTGGTAGCTGTTGTTGTAAGAAAACTCCACAAAGGGTAAGTGATCCTCCTTGCTTTGACCAAATTCAAAGACCCATGCACGGAGCATGTCCTCGAGAGTCTGGATGTTCTACCCGGTCTGGCCATTCGTCTGAGGATGGAAGGCGGTTCTCAAGCGAAGATGCATCGCAAAAGCCTCATGAAACCCATTCCAAAGCTGGGAAGTAAAGAGTGCATCATAGTCTGACACAATAGAAGAAGGAAATCCATGTAAACGCATAATATCCTACACGTAGCGGCGTCCCAAGCTCTCTAATGAACCCTTCTCTTTGATTGGTAGGAAGTGGGCCGACTTGGTGAGTCGATCAACGATCACCCAAATATAGTCGGGTCCTCTGGATGTATGTGGAATTACCGTCACAAAATACATGGATATCCCATATCACTTCCACTCTGGGACCTCTAAGGGCTACACCAATCCTGCTGGAAACTGGTTCTCCACCTTCACATACGTACACGTTAGGCATCATGAGACAAACTCTGCTACTGCCTTCTTCATACCTGGACAACAGTGTTGTCGTCTGAGGTCCTGATACAACTTTTCCACTCCAAGATGTACCACTGGGGGGAAGTGTGGAACTCCCTCAACACCACCTCTTTTAGTGAAACTGGTAGAATGGTACATCCTCTAAAGAGGATTATGTGCTCCCCACCTTCATAAAACCCATCAGGTGCCAACCTTGAGGATATCTGAGCATGTAATGTCTCATAGTCAACGTCCCCATGATGTTCCTCTCTAAATAACTGATGAAGTCGAGGAGTGACTATGAGAGACTATAGAAAGGCTGCTCTATCTCGATCCACAAAGGATATCTATAATGCGGCCAGCTACTCTGTCACCTCTCCTAGTAGTTGAATGCATGATCTCTTGCTGAGAGCATCCACTAAAATGTTCCCCTTCCTAGGATTATATACCATCTTGAAGTCATAGTCTTGGAGGTTCTCGAGCCATCGTCACTATCTCAGATTTAGTTCCTTCTGCGAGATGATGTACCTGAGACTCTGATGGTCAGAGTAGACTATAAAATGCTCTCCTATCAGATAGTGTCGCCAGATCGAGTCTCAGGTAGTTCTGCTCGTACTGTATCAACTGTAGTGAACCATACACAATCACTGCTTGCTCCTGCATCAGGACACACCCAAGTCTGGTCCCTGATGCGTCGCAGTAAACTACATACCCTACGTCCTCGTTCAGTAGACTCAAGATGGGCACACAGGTCAACTTCTGAATCAGCTCCTAAAATCTCTAATGGCATCTATCAGACCACACGAAGGGTTTCCCCTTCTTCATCAAAGCTGAAAGTAGTGCATCTACTCTGGAGAAGTCTTTCACAAAGGTAAGTCTCGCCGACTCCGGATTGATCGACTGCACCCTCTTATGCATGATTCCATCCTTTGATGCCAGGGTTTTCCTTTTCATTGACCAAGGAAAACCCCATCCCTACATTGTAGATAAACCACAACCTTTTTTCCTAATAGAGTCAATCTGTGTATGAAATGTGGTTGCTCAATCCATACCCAAACAAACTACGTAAGGCCTTGATGCTACCACCAAGTGGTTCCAACCAAAACTCTCACCTCAATGGTATGATCACACTGTCAGCGTAAGTGTGGCTATTCATTCTCCTCCCAAAGGTATCTCCAGACGTGAGGGTCATGTCAATGGGTTAACCAGAAACTCTAGGCCTGGGACAAGATTTGTGGAAGGAAAGAATGATTGGTACCTATGTCTATTGATATAGAAACTAGTAGTAGACACAAACCATACCTCAAACCAATCTAAGATCCCTCAGGTCACAATCCTTGACAACATGCAGCTACTCTCTTCTCCTGCCCTCTAGATCCATGATCCTAGCGGGTACTACAAAGGTAGGTGGTTGTAACATGTCTAAATGTTCACCACCTCATGCTGCTCTCCTAGATCTTCTTCGATGTCTACTTCCCAACAGATTCATCTGTCCTTAAGAATTCCTCTCCCTAAAACATATCACATGCCCAGGTCTCATGCTTTCCAACTGATAACATTCGTTGGCTGTATCCGCTCACCCAATGAACATTCAACCACAAAGGTACTCTCTAACACCCTAAAAATAGTAGGAATTCATAGAAGAAAAAAGTGTTGGCTCAGATATCCTTAAACACACCTTGGTCAAGGGTCCGAGCTCTAAATCACTAATCTAATCATATTCATCGAGTGCCAAGAATGATCGGTATGCCTCGATGAATACTCAGCTACTAACACGTCATCTTTCCGAATCTGTATAAGCTCTAGAAAACCCTCAACCACCTCCTCAAGCGAGTCCTCAGCCGCCTATAGGTCAGGCTAGCCTTGGAACATGAGGGATATCTAGTTCTAAAACACTTTTATGGTACTATGCCTACATGTTTCCTCTAACGGTGCCGCCAGTAGTGTCTGCTGACCAACTAGCAGTGATATAGTTGGCACACTGCCTGAAGGTACCATCTCGGAAAACGATCCAAGTACCTAATCTTCATCATTAAGTGGACCATCCTCATGGTAATTCACAGAAAAATATTAGTAGGTACGATCTACTTCTGCTCTACTATTTTCTCAACTAGGAGGAAAACTACAATAATCGCTTCCATCCAGTCCTCTACTGCCAGGGAATATGTCTCACCTCAAAACCTCAAAGGCCTCTGCCACTGGAACTCATGAAACATGCTCAATTAGTGTGCACCATCCCCCAATGCGGCTGGTGGAATCTGCTGCCCAACATGTGGTGGTGATTCTTTTACACCACCCGATGGTTCCAACATAGTAAGAGTGCCCTAAACTGGAGCCTCGTCGCTCAGTGGGCCTTCATCATGTACTCTATTGGAACCCCTAGATGGTTGTCTACACAGCAGAATCCTGAAAAGGAACAGATGTGCCTCATGCAATATGTTATTCCTAGTGAGATGACTCAAATAGTTTACAAATAAGACTCTTGAAAACACACTTAAAATCAGTGCTTTCGTGCACTGAGTTGGAAATCACAATTCAGGGTCCTAGTGTATTGATACATCTACCTACGCACCAACATTAGACTCCATGGACTGAAAACCACACTCAATACTCTTAACACTATTGCTTCATATTAAGACAAATCAAAGTCCTAATTTATGCTGTAGAACCGACTCATATGATACCAATTTCTCATGACCCATCCTCGGGGCCTGTGTCGTGACTACCCGAATCCTGCATCCCATAGGCCAGGGGCTGGCTACTAGCAACAATGGTGTAAATACCTAATCTATGAAGGAATTCCCTTTATAAAAGTAAAAAAACACAATAGAGTACGCCACAGGAAGTAAACACTAAGTAAAACTGAATACAAAAGAGTGTGCTGGAAAGTAAATGGGCTAGTATACAAACCCAACTGAACAACGAGTACATTTAAAAAGGGAAAACAGTTGAAAGTATAAGTAGCTCCTAGATTATCATCCGAGGATTCTACCTGAAGGGTAGGTATAGAGGGACACCTCAACACTCACATCCGTGAGTCTACTCTGTGTGCCGACTCGTCATAAGGTCCACCTCTGGGTACCGTCCAGTCGTGGCCCTCTCGGCCTTCGTCAGTGCTCTTCGTCGTCTGCATCCAACACAACGAGGTGTAGGCATAGCCCGTGCAGGGGTGAGTATAAGGATACTCAGTAGGGACCCTGAGACCTAAAACACCTCACAATATCCACTAAGGATAAACAAAATATGAATGATACAATCACGAAGTATCAACCAACCCTACTTAGGTTTATGCCCATACTTTTACCTAACTTAGCAATCTCAGTATGGATCCAACTGTCTAGCCCAAGCACAAACCAATACCATAATGAAAGTAAAGTCAATCACCATGATGATAATGGTTGATTGAAAAGTCTAATCTCACACAGGTATTCCATAATAGTAGAGAGATATAGATGATCATATGTAGCCACTGGATCATCTAAGCTGTCATACCCACACAAGATACAGGACCAGCTAAGCTGTCAGACCCACACAGGATACAGGCCAACTATCTCGTCTAAGCTGTTGGACCCACACAAGATACAGTCCAGCTATCTCGTCTAAGCTGTCAGACCCACATAGGTTACATGCCAACTATCTCCTCTAAGCTGTCAGACCCACATAGGATACACACCAGCTATCTCATCTAATCTGTCGGACCCACATAGGATACAGTCCAGCTATCTCGTCTATGCTGTCGGACCCACATAGGATGAATGCTAGAAGAAGTCAGAACTATCGAACCCACATATGATTCCAGTACAGTAGTCATCATCATCAATCCCATGGAGGTTTACAGTATAGTAGTTTTCACAATCGTAGTCAGCTCGTGGGTTCTGGCACACAACATGCTCGATTCCAGGATGGTCTTCTCCTCGAGCGAAGGGGGTCATTACATCAACTATCATGAAGTCCAAAGTTGATGTATCCCGAAGTTCTTTCTCATCATAAGGAACCCAATGTGACAGACGGTGCATCAATCAGACGCTCTGTCTGAGAGTTATTAGCTTTTCTGTTCCAGGGGCCCGGTTGGATTTATGCTCATTCCAATCCCGTCCATTTTACAAAGTGGTCCAAAACTCACTCATAATAATGCAAAAGGACCACCTCATTGCGAGGATCCCAGTACCGTATAGCGCGCGTCGTTCAGACGTGCGGTCTTGGAGATATTCGCATTTCGGCGATGTTGGGCCTGGCCCACCAAGCCTATTGGGCTGGCGGGTCGGCATGTCTTGACTTGGCAGGCCTGACCCGGCTGGGGGTCAGCCTGGACCGGTTTGGTGGCTCCGACCCAACTGGGGGATTTATAGAGACCCAAATCTTGACGTACATGTACATTAGATTACTTTTGTAGAATACTTAATACATAACAAAAAATAGACACACAAGGACCGTCATAGTTTAGTGTCTTTGGAAACTTGGAAGGTAATCTTCTAATCATGGTGAAAGATCCTCAACATCTACCATAAAGATCTTCACCTTTTTTTTCTTACCTAAATTCTTTCTTTATATCCTGGGGAAAAGAAAACATAAAAATGGTGAGCTCAAATTCTCAGTAAGGGTAAGCATGGCTAAAATAAAACATACCACATAAATTTGACCTTAAAAACATGAACACAATGTTTAAACATGAAAAGCATGAGCAATGACATAAAACATGGAAGTACGTAACGCATAGACCATAAAGAAACATTAATCATGATAAAATAGCATGGGAATAAAACATGTAATTGTGGCAACCATTAAGAACATGATATGATTTCTATATTAGCCAAGGCATTGCTGCCAAGACCATCTTAGTGGACAAAGTCCCTTTCTAAAACGAGTTCACTCCTCATTCCAGTCCGGTATTACTGAACTTGTTTAACATTCCGTTCCAGCCATGTCTATCTCATGAGATATAAATCTTTACCAAATTCATTGGAGGGAGATATAGGTCCCATTCATCTCATAATGAAATCATTCTTACTTGTTCCACAAAATAAACTTAAAACATTCATCATAACCCAAAGAATAAAATAGGTTTCATAAACATCATTCCATCATAACATAATCCATATAAAACAAATGGATATCATTTAATCATAAGAAGAGTGAAACCATGTATATCATAGAGACATTATACTTGAAACATACACATATAAAATAATTTCATCTTATATGGAAAATGGTTTTGATAAAACACTTGAAATTAATTCTTGAGGAAAATATCCTTTCTTATTCAAAATCATTCTCTTTTTACAAAATGTCATGCAATTTTAAAAGAAAAGGATTTTTTTGAAAATATTCATGAAATATTTTAGAGGAGGCTTCATAAAAATAAGGCTTTATAAAACTGTAAAAATCCATTCGTGTCATATAAGTTAAAAAAACAATCTTCTCGTACTTTTACCAGAAAAGTCAAAAAGTACCACGTAACGTAAAAAAAAGGAAGATTCCTTACATACCATGTAGTAATAGTCAAAATGGGTTAAAAGGAAATTAAATATACATAATTTTTTTTAGAAAACATGGACATGGATGATAACAATAACCCCAATAAATACTTACGTATAAGAAATATCAGATAAAAAATGAGATTTGCAAAATTATCCATTACCTTAGGTTCGATTTGCTTCGTACGTATCTGAAACCCCTGTATAAGGATTTAAATAATGTTATTGACTTATTACAGAAAAATATTCGTTGTTATGATATCATATATGGTTCACTTATGACTTTATATTACCCGTTCTTTTGTAAATTCCATGTTAAAGAGCGTTTTGGGTAAAATCGTTTCATTTGTCATCCGTGTTTTGACTTGTAATTATTCATAAGATTACTTAGATCATGATTAATCAATTCCAGAATATAAAACATGATTTATATATAATATATATTCAGAATACACATACATATAATAGATTGATAAATGGAATGAAATACACCGTTCATGGAGACAATAGGTCGTACGTATGCATGAATGCTATTTTTGTTTCCTTATTTAGTTGAATGGATTGAAGTAGATGACATACATATAAATAAATACAGTAGATTTATTATTTCATATATTTCATTATTATTGCTTATATATACTTTATACAAATTCTTAAATGGTTAACATGGAGAATGAATCTCATCGCGTCGTGGAGACGGTAGTCCGTACGTACGCACGAGCGATGATATCATTTCCATAATTATTGAATTGAATTGGAGTGGATTATACAATATATCGAAAATCAATTTGATGTTATAATATCTATGTATAGTTATTCTTTACACCATTATACCCATCCAAGTAAGGTGGTGTTGGAAAAACAGATTACACCACAGCGTGGAGACGGTATTCCGTACATATGCACGCGCGGCTATTTCGTTTTCCGTAGGATGGACATATAGTGAAATAGGGTTGTTTCATACTTATAATAACATATCAGTATATTAGTGATACTGATGTTATTACATCAAAATGAAAAAACTAAATAAGAAGAAGTAGAAGCAGAAATAAAGTTGAAATAATCGGTAACAGACTTTACTTCTTCTTTGAAGCACCTATTTGAGACCTCTTCTTAGGGCACTAAAATTGGTCTTTGAAGAATACCAGGACCTCTAGGATGTTTCTAGGGAAGTGTAGAAGAGAATTTTTCAGGGTTTGTCCGATCTTGAAGGCTCAAATTGGTGTGAGGAAGAGATGGAGGAGGTGCCCTTTTATAAGGGAGGGGAGGGGCACCTTTGGAAATCTTAAAAATATTAATTTATAATAAATATAACCCCACTTAAAAACCTCCAAAAATGACTAATATTCAAATATTATTTGAGTTAGGGTTGTAATACCATCAACCAATAAAAGTTAGACATGTTAGGATATTATTTTAAACATTATCAACGTGATTTATCCTTACTTAATCAATTTAATGTTATTTGTGGTAATAACATTCTAAATTTTAAATTATATCAAATAATTACTTATTTGTTGTGAATTATCTATAATTGGATACTTTTAAATATTTTAGACCATATAAATTTAAATTTATAATTTTTATATATTTTTGTGATTTTCAAATAATTTTATAATATGTTATTTTTATAAAATAACAATAGTGTCAATTTTGACACTATTCATTTATTTGAATTTAAATAAAATATATACAACAAAATATGTTCAAAATAAAAGCTTAAATAGATTCCTAAAAGGTCATATGTATCTAGAAAATTAGTGGAGAACATTAAATAGTTCATATAAAATTGATTTTATTATTTTTAAAACCATTTATTTGGTTTTTCTCTTACTAAAATAATTACTACAATATTTTTGTATAATTCTATAATTTACTAATTTCATTCATAAAAATTAAAACTAAAATCCTATAATGAGTATAAATCTATTATCTTTTACAATAATACTTTTACTCGAATTTATCATCTTAAAATCACAAAATGTAAAGTGTTATATTTATTATATTATGAAGGTGACCACTTTGAAATCATTTAAAATAAAATAATATAAGTATCATAATCACTTTTATAAAACTCCAAACGGTTATATATTATGTAATTGGATGTTTAAGGTGTAGATATACACTAAAAAAAAGGGTTCGCCGGTTTGTGGGCATTTTAATGGGTATTATTATTTAAAGAAAATTATTTTACTTATTTTTCTCTTAATAAATAATTTCTGCATCATTAATGTATCACCATTAATGATAATTATTTAATCCCTTAAAATTCTAAATAAATTATCCTGATGTAGATAATTTTATTATATTTCTGTAGACTATTCATGTTTCATGTTTTATAATGTTTATCAGTAAATTAAAATTATTATACTTATAAGATTTAAGAGAGTGACATGTTGTCACTTTCTTTGGTTTTAATAATAATTAAATTCTTTTCATTTTCAAAAGTCCATAAAATGAATCTAATCCAACCCTTAGGTGATATGGGTTGACTTTTATCCATACAATAGAATTTTGTCATGTGTTAGGGTAATTTTATAATATTATATTTAACCTTAATTACCCAAATTACCTTTAACTATGGTAAATAAAATTTATCGTAGTTAATATTCATATTTACCAAAAATAAAAAGTAGCCTATTAACATAATTTGGACCCACTGATTCCAAATATGGAATCCATTTTTTCAAATTAAATACATAGAAGTTGCAGAAATTAAATTAAAATTAATCTCGTTTTCGAATGAAATGGGTTTTTGTTTAAAACATTGCAAAAGATTGAATTGATTAAACCTACAAATTCAATGTAAAATCAATGATAATGACATAAATTATATTAAATGGTAAAAATATATTCTATTTATACTTTAAAACCATTCAATACTATAATTTATCAATATAAGTTATTACGATGAAAAAAGTTGTTTTTAATTAAAATATAGTGTGTTTTTACTATTCATTAAAATATGAAAGTTATCAGAATAATATGAAAAATTTATCCAAGGTAAAATTTTATATCCTGATTCCAAATAATAGTTTTAATTTGTAAAATTGAAGTTATAAACATGTCAAAAACTATATTTAAAGTGGGTACACCATCAAAAGGTGGCAAAACTGCTTTTTTTTAATACTTATTTTACCCGAAAAATTTATTTTGTTCTCATACCATGTTCTAGAAAATGTGTATAATTAATAATAATGTTATAAAATTCAAAATTTATTTAATACTATTCATAACTTCTATTTTATAATCATAATATAATAATATATCTTTGTTTAGTAAAACTCGGTATTGCGGACAACACACGCTATCGAGGAAGGTCGTGATTGCGTGTAATGCAAGCCAAGTCAGGGTTGTGTGTAGTGCACGACTCATTTTTTTCTTCGTATAACAAAATATATTGAATATATATATATATATATACTCAATGTTTCATAGAATAACTACTATCAAACAAACATGAAATTGTGTGTAACACGATCCAGGATTAGTGTTGTGTGTATTGTAAGCTAATACGGTGTTGCGTATAGCACAAGATAATATTGGTTTATCGTACAACAGAAGATATTAAAGATATTAAAAGGAATATATCTTATAAAATCTCGGTTTATTAAATTCTACCCCCCTTAGAATGAATTTCGCCCTCGAAATTCGTCGGGGTTATAAATGGTTTTCTACTTGAAAATTTCTTTAATTGAAACTCACATCGTAAAAATGAATACCAAAACTTATATTTATAAACTAATGTATGAAATGTAACAGTTACCGAAATAAACTAATCACTAGGTTTCCACATAGGTAAAAATATGGATATGGAATAGAAATCTAACCATCACGTTCTGATAGAGAGTGGTAGAGAACATGGCTATGAAAAAGCCAACAATCACAAATCCATAGATTTGTGATGATCTAAGGTACCATCTGATTTATTGGATATAAGGTCACTAAGAAAACATTTTTGGTTTTCAAGATCATTTCCCTAAAGTAGATGAATTAAATGAAATACTCACATGATTTTGGTACAATCTCATTATTGTTCGTGAATTGATAAATTTCCACTTCATCCCTTAATGATATGAAGTTGAATTTGTTATTCGTGATGTGTTAGAAGATCATGTCATAGAATGAATGGTCATTAAATCTGTTTCAAACAAAAGGTTATAAAAATGTATAAGTTCATTATATGTTTAGATTAATCGTATATGGTTCAAAAATGAACTTATACTTCATATATCATACCTCTTAATAAGATAAAACTAGATTCTACTAACCAGGGACTTCTTGTAGGCCAGTGGTAGGAGATAAAGGCCAGTCGCACTTCGATTGTTGGTTCGATTCCCATAGCCTTGTCCGACGGGATGGGTTGTCGCCCATCCTGCAGGTTGTACTTCTTCTAAAACATTATAACTATAATATCCCATCAATAATATCGAAAAAACTTCTATCCTTAAACAATACTAACATATGTCCAACACAATCCATTCTAATCTTTAGGATTATCCATAATACTGCAGTCCACTCTCATAATATAGTGAAAACGATTACCAGATATTTAATACCATCGTTGATCCACATATATCATAAGATATTTCTTGTTGGTCACATTCCAAACATTAGAAGTCCTTAATCATGTATTCTCTTGAAAAATGAATACCCATTGAACCTTAGTGAAAACATGAATGTAGTTAAAAATAACACTTTCCACATACCAAAATCCTCAAAATTCTATATACTCAAACCATGATATCACTTAGTCCTTATATCAATCATGAGCTCATGAATACAATAAAAGTTTGACTAAACCTTTCCTCTGATACCAACTGTAGCGGCCTGAAGCTTGACGTACATGTAGATTGCAGTACTTTTGTGTAATACTTAATACATAACAAAAATAGACACATAAGGACCGTAATAGTTTAGTGTCTTTGGAAACATGGAACATAATCTTCTAATCATGGTGAAAGATCCTCAACATCTCCTATAAAGATCATCACCTTTTTTTCTTACCTAAAACCTTTCTTTATATCCAGGGGAAAAGAAAACATAAAAACGGTGACCTCAAATGCTCAGTAAGGGTAAGCATGGATAATATAAAACGTACCACATACATTTGAACATAAAAACATGATCATAATGTTTAAACATCAAAAGCATGATCAATGACCTAAAACATGGAAGTACGTAAGGCATAGACCATAAAAAAATTAAGCATGACAAAATAGCATGGGAATATAACATGTAATTTTGGCATCCATTAAGCACATGATATGATTTCTATATTAGCCAAGGCATTGCTTCCAAGACCATCTAAGTGGACAAAGTCCCTTTCTGAATCGAGTTCACTCCTAGTTCCAATACTGTTTTAATGAACCTGTTTAACTTTCTGTTCCATACATGTATATCTCATGAGATATAAATCTTTAACCAATGCATTGGAGGGAGATATAGGTCCCACCCATCTCATAAGGAAATCATTCTTACTTGTGCCACAAAATAAACATAAAACATTCATCATAACCCAAAGAATAAAATGGGTTTCATAAACATCATTCCATCATAACATAATCCATATAAAACAAATGGATATCATTTCATCAGAAGAAAAGTGAAACCATGTAAATCATAGAGACATTATACTTGAAACATACACATATAAAATAATGTCATCTTAGATGGAAAATGGTTTTGATAAAACACTTGAAATGAAATCTTGAGGAAAATATCCTTTCTTCTTCAAAATCGTTCTATTTTTACAAAATGTCATTCAATTTTTTAAAAAAGGATTTTGTTGAAAATAGTCATGAAATATTTTGGAGGAGGCTTCATAAAAATACGACTTTATAAAACCGTATAAATCCATTCATGTTGTATAAGTTAAAAAAACATTCTTCTCGTACTTTTACCAGAAAAGTCAAAAAGTACCTCGTAACATAAAAAAAGAAATATTCCTTACATACCATTTATTAAAAGTCAAAATGGGTAAAAGGGACATTAAAAATACATAAAATGTTTTTTCCAAATCCTGGACATGGATGATAACAATAACCCCAGTAAATACTTACGTATAAGCAATCTCAGATAAAAAAATGAGATTTGAAAAATTATCCCTTACCTTAGGTTCGATATGCTTCGTACGTATCCGAACCCCCTATATAATGATTTAAATAATGTTATTAAATTATTACAGAAACATATTCATTGTTACGATACCATATATGGTACACTTATGACTTTATATTACCCCTTCTTTTGTGAATTCCATGTTAACGAGGGTTTTGGGTAAAATCGTTTCATTTGTCATCCATGTTTTGAATTTTAATTATTCACATGATTACTTAGATCATGATTACTTAATTACAGAATATAAAACATTATTTATATATAATATATATTCAGAATACACATATATATAATAGATCGATAAATGGAAAGAAATACACCATTCATGGAAACAGTAGGTCGTACGTACGCATGAACGTTGTTTTCATTTCCTTATTGAGTTGAATGGAATTAAGTAGATGACATACATATAAATAAATAAAATAGATTTATAATGTCATATATTTCATTATTTTTTCTTATATATACTTTATAATCATTCTTAAATGGTTAACATGGAGAATGAATCTCATCGCGTCGTGGAGACGGTAGTCCGTATGTACACACGATCGATGATATCGTTTCCATAATTATTGAATTGAATTGGAGTGGATTATACAATATATCAGAATCATTATGATGTCATAATAACTATGTATAGTTATTCATTACGCCATTATACCCATCCAAGTAAGGTGGTCTTTGAAAAACAGATTACACCACGGCGTGGAGACGGTATTCCGTACGTACGCATGCGCGGTGATTTCATTTTCCGTAGGATGGAAAGATGGTGAAATAGGGTTCATTCATACATATATTAAAATATAAGTATATTAGTGATATGGATTTTATTACTTCATAATGAAAAAAATAAATAATAATAAGTAGAGGAAGAAATAACGTTGAAATAATTAGTAACGAACATTATCTCTTCTTTGAAGCACCTCTTTGAGACCACCTCTTATGGGCACTAAAATTGGTCTTTGAAGAAGACCAGGACCTCTATTATGTTTCTAGGGATGTGTAGAAGAGAATTTTTCAGGGTTTGTACGAGATTTAAGGCTCAAATTGGAGTGAGTAAGAGAGGGAGGAGGTGCCCTTTTATAAGGGAGGGGAGGGGCACCTTTGGAAATCTTAAAAATATTAATTTATTATAAATATAACCCCACTTAAAAACCTCATAAAATGACTCATATTCCAATATTAGATGAGATAGTGTTGTAATATCATCAACCAATAAAATTTAGACATGTTAGGAAATTATTTTAAACATTATCAACTTGATTTATCCTTACTTAATCAATTTACTTTTATTTGTGGTAATAACATGCTAAATTTTAAATTATAAAAAATAATTACTTATCTGTTGTGAATTATCTATAATTGGATAATTTATAACATTTTAGACCATATAAATTTAAATTTATAATTTTTATATATTTTTGTGATTTTTAAACAATTTTATAATATGATAGTTTTATAAAATAACAATAGTGTAAATGTTTCCAATATTCATTTATTTGAGTTTAAATAAAATATATACAAAAAATATGTTCGAAATAATAGCTTGAATAGATTCATAAAAGGTCATATGTGTCAATAAAATTAGTGGAGAACATTAAATAGTTCATATATTATTTATTTTTTTATTTTTAAAACCATTTATTTGGTTTTTCTCCTACTAAAATAATTACTACATCATTTTTGTATAATTATATAATATACTTATTTGATGCATAAAAATTAAAAAAAAAACCTATAATTAAGATAAATCTATTAAATTTAACAATAATACTTTTACTTGAATTTATCATCTTAAAATCAAAATATTTAATGTGTTATATTTATTAAATTATGAAGGTGACAACTTTGGAATCATTTAAAATAAAATAATATAAGTGTCATAATCACTTTTATAAAACTCCAAATGGTTAACTATTATGTAATTGGATGATTATAGTTTAGATATACACTACCGATAAGGTTTGGTCAGGTTTGTGGGCCTTTTAATGGGTATTATTATTTCAATAAAAACTATATTACTGAGTTTTTTCATAATAAATAATTTCTGCATCATTAATGTATCACCATTAATGACAATTATTTAATCCCTAAAAATTCTAAATAAATTATCATGATGTAGATAATTTTATTATATTTCTTGGATACTATTCATGTTTTATGTTTTATGTTGTTTTTCTGTAAATTAAAATTATAATACTTATAATATTTAAGAGAGTGACATGTTGTCACTTTCTTTGGTTTTAATAATAATTAAATTATTTTCATGGTCAAAAGTCCATAAAATGAATCTAATCCAACCCTTAGGTGATATGGGTTGACTTTTAGCCATCCAATAAAATTTTGGCATGTGTTAGGGTAATTTTATAATATTATATTTACCCTTAATTACCCGATTTACCTTTATCTATGGTAAATAAAATTTACCGTAGTTACTATTCATATTTTACAAAAATAAAAAGTATCATATTAACATAATTTGGACCCACTGATTCCAAATATGGAATCCATTTTTTCAAATTCAATACACAAAAGTTGCATTACATAAATTAAAATTAATCCCGTTGTCGAATGAAAACGGGTTTTTGTTTAAATCATTGCAAAAGATTGAATTGATTAAACCTACGAATTCAATGTAAAATAAATGATAATGACATAAATTATATTAAATGTTAAAAATATATTCTATTTATACTTTAAAACCATTCAATACTATAATTTAACAATATAAGTTATCACGATGAAAAAAGTTATTTTTAATTAAAATATAGCATATTTTTACTATTCATTAAAATATGAATGTTATCAAGAATAATATGAAAAATTTATCCAAGGTAAAATTTTATATCCTGATTCCAAAGAATAATTTTATTTTGTAAAATTGAACTTATAAACATTTCAAAAACTATATTTAATGTGGGTGAACCATCAAAAGGCGGCAAAACTGCATTTTTTTAAAATACTTATTTTACCCGAAAAATTTATTTTCTCCGTATACCATGTTCTAGAAAATGTGTAAGATGAATAATAATGTTATAAAATTAAAAATTTAGTTAATAATATTCATAACGGCTAGTTTATAGTCATAATATAATAATATATCATTGTTTAGTAAAACTTGGTATTGCGGACCACACACGCTATCGAGGAACGTCGCGATTGCGTGTAATGCAAGCCAAGTCAGGGTTGCGTGTAGTGCATGACTCATTTGTTGCATCGTATAACAAAATACGTTGAATATATATATACTCAATGTTTCGTAGAATAACTACTATCAAACAAACATGAAATTGTGTGTAACACGATCCAGGATTAGTGTTGCGTATACTGTAAACAAATACGGTGTTGCATATAGCACAAGATAATATTGGTGTATCGTACAAAAAAAGATATTAAAGATATTAAAAAGAATATATCTTATAAAATATCTGGTTATTACATTCTACCCCCCTTAAAATGAATTTCGCCCTCGAAATTCATCGGGGTTATAAATGGTTTTCTACTTGAAAGTTTCATTAATTGAAACCCACATCGTAAAAATGGATTCCAAAACTTATCTTTATTAACTAAAGTATGAAACGTAACAGTTACCCAAATAAAATAATCATTTGGTTTCCACATATGTGAAAATATGGATATGTAAGTGAAATCTAACCATCATGTTCTGATAGAGAGTGGTAGAGAACATGGCTATGAAATAACAACAATCACAAATCCATAGATTTTTGATGATCTATTGTACCATCTGATTCATTGGATATAAGGTCACTAAGACAACATTTTTGGTTTTCAAGATCATTTCCCTAAAGTAGATGAATTAAAAGAAATACTTACATGATTTTGGTACAATCTCACTATTGTTCGTGAATTGAACAATTTCCACTTCATCTTTTAATGAAATGAAGTTCAATTTTTTATTCATGATGTGTTAGCAGATCATGTGATAGAATGATGGGTCATTACATCTGTTACAAAAAAAAAGGTTATAAAAAGGTATAAGTCCATCATATATTTAGATTAATCGTATATTGTTCCAAAAATTAACTTATACTTCATATATCAGACTGCTTAATAAGATAAAACTAGTTTCTACTAACCAGGGACTTCCTGTAGGCCAATGGTAGGTGTTAAAGGCCATATGCACTTCGGTTGTGGGTTTGATTCCCACAGCCTTGTCTGACGCGATGGGTTGTCGCCCGTCCTGCAGGTTGTCTTTTTTTTAAAACTATATTACAATAACATCCCATCAATAATATCGAAAAAACTTTTATCCTTAAACAATACTAACTTATGTCCAACATAATACATTCCAATCTTTGGGCTTATCCATAATACTGCAGTCCACTCTCATAATATAGTGAAAATGATTACCAGAGATTTAATACCATCGTTGATCCCCATATATCATAATATATGTGTTGTTGGTCACATTCCAAACATTCAAAGGCCTTAATAATGTATTCTCTTGAAAAATTAATACTCATTGAACCTTAGTGAAATCATGAATGCAGTTAAACGTTAACACTTTCCACATACCAAAATCCTCAAAATTCTATATACTCAAACCATGATATCACTTAGTTATTATATCAATCATGAGATTATGAATACAATCAAACATCTCATTATCTTCTTATTCATTCATTATGCGCATATCATCTACTTTACAAAAATATCTGAAAAACCTTCCATGGTTATTGGTACCATTCAACATATACTTTCAAATTCTTTTAGGAAAAAAATAGTGTAATAATCCTTAGACGATTCTTTATTCCATAGTACCATTAACTATACAACATAACTCTTGATAAACATACAATCATTCCACTACCTTCTAAAACAACCGATTGAGCTTCAATAGTTCTTTCAGCTCGTATATCATTTGTAGTCTCCTCATCATCATCGACATAAATACTACCCATATGACCATGCTAATTCTATTCATGAGATTTTCAATTAGGTAATTGGTTTGCATAATGCCCATACATTCCACATTTAAAACATCTAATCATTGTTGATGTCGTAGAAATACCATTATCCTTGTCCATGGTGTTAACTGAACATTTTCCTTTGCACTTACTGGCTTTGTGTCCTTCTTTTCCACACCCAAATCATCTTCTAGTTCCTTTGAAACAATATCCATGATGCCTCTTCCCACATGATTGACATGAGGGAAATTGAACGTTCTTTCCTCTATGATCATCATGGAACTCCATCTTTCTCTTATTATCTGGGTTGGAAAAATTACCAAAGTTGAGATTAGTGAACATATTATGAGATTGCTGATTAGGCATAATAATGATGTTTGGACTTCCAGATCTCATTTCAATTGGTTTCTCATGAAGAAAATCATTCCATTGTCTATCATATCCTCCATTATCATGAATCTTTCTGTTTGTAGCAATTTTCTAAAACCCAAAAAGAATAGTGTGAGAGGAAAAAATCATGCTAGGGAAAACAACATAGTAAAAGGGGAGTACACTCAATATTTAACATCTTAGGTTAATTTCTAAGATCGTTACCATAGTTCTAGGACTATATCCTATAAGTGTACTTATCCTTAGGATCATTCCTAGACATACCTTAGAAATATCTCTACGGATATCACTAACGTTTTCGCATCCTAGTTTCCAAAGGTTGACAAAACCTTTCCTATGATACCAACTATAGCGGCCCGAAGCTTGACGTACACATACATTACATTAATTTTTAAGAATACTTAATACATAACAAAAATAGACACACAAGGACCGTAATAGTTTAGTGTCTTTGGAAACATGGAATGTAATCTTCTAGTAGTGGTGAATGATCCTCAACATCTCCCATAAAGATCTTCACCTTTTTTTCTTACCTAAAACCATTCTTTATATCCAGGGGAAAAGAAAACATAAAAAGGGTGACCTCAAATGCTCAGTAAGGGTAAGCATGGATAAAATAAAACATACCACATACATTTGAACTTAAAAACGTGAACATAATGTTTAAACATCAAAATCTTGAGAAATGACAAATAAAATGGAGAAACGTAAGGCATAGACCATAAAAAACATTAAGCATGATAAAATAGCATGGGAATAAAACATCTAATTGTGGAAACCATTAAGAACATGATACAGTTTCTATATTAGCCAAGGCATTGCTGCCAAGACCATCTTAGTGGACAAAGTCCCTTTCTGAATCGAGTTCACTCCTCGTTCCGGTCCTATATTACTGAACCAGTTTAACTTTCTGTTCCAGCCATGTCTATCTCATGAGATATAAATCTTTACCCAATGCATTGGAGGGAGATATAGGTCCCACCAATCTCATAATGAAATCATTCTTACTTGTGCCACAAAATAAACTAAAAACATTCATCATAACCCAAAGAATAAAATGGGTTTCATAAACATCATTCCATCATAACATAATCCATATAAAACAAATGGATATGATTTCATCATAAGAAAAGTGAAACCATGTAAATCATAGAGACATTATACTTGAAACATACACATATAAAATAATGTCATCTTAGATGGAAAATTGTTTTGATTAAACACATGAAATGAATTCTTGAGGAAAATATCCTTTCTTCTTCAAAATCATTCTATTTATACAAAATGTCATTCAATTTTAAAAGAAAAGGATTTTGTTGAAAATAGTCATGAAATATTTTGGAGGAGGCTTCATAAAAATAAGGCTTTATAAAACTGTATAAATCAATTCGTGTTGTATAAGTTAAAAAAACATTCTTCTCGTAATTTTACCAAAAAAGTCAAAAAGTACCTCGTAACGTAAAAAAAATATTTCATACATACCATGTAGTAAAATTCAAAATGGGTAAAAATGACATTAAACATACATAATACAATTTTAGAAATCATGGACATGGATGATGACAATAACCATAGTAAATACTTACGTATAAGCAATCTCGGATAAAAAAATGATATTTGCAAAATTATCCCTTACCATAGGTTTGATATGCTTTGTATGTATCCGAACCCTCTGTATAATGATTTAAATAATGTTATTGAATTATTACAGAAACATATTCATTGTTACGATATCATATATGGTTCACTTATGACTTTATATTACCCCTTATTTTGTAAATTCCATGTTTAAGACCGTTTGGGTAAAATCGTTTCATTTGCCATCCATGTTTTGACTTGTAATTATTCATATGATTACTTAGATCATGATTACTTAATTCCATAATATAAAACATGATTTATATATAATATATATTCAGAATACACATATATATAATAGATCCATAAATGGAAAGAAATACACCGTTCATGGAGACAGTAGGTCGTACGTACGCATGAACGCTGTTTTCATTTCCTTATTGAGTTGAATGGAATTAAGTAGATTACATACATATAAATAAATAAAGTAGATTTATAATATCATATATTTCATTATTATTGCTTATATATACTTTATAATCATTCTTAAATGGTTAACATGGAGAACGAATCTCATCGCGTGGTGGAGATGGTAGTCTGTACGTACGCACGATCGATGATATCGTTTCCATAATTATTGAGTTTAATTGGAGTGGATTATAAAATATATCATAATCAGTATGATGTTATAATAAATATTTATAGTTATTATTTACGCCATTATACCCATCCAAGTAAGGTGGTGTTGGAAAAACAGATTACACCACGGCGTGGAGAGGATATTCCGTACGTACGCACGCGCGGTGATTTCATTTTCCATAGGATGGACAGATGGTGAAAAAGGTTTATTTCATACTTATAATAACATATCATTATATGAGTGATACTGATGATATTACTTCATAATGAAACAACTAAATAAGAATAAGTAGAAGAATAAATAAAGTTGAAATAATCGGTAACGGACATTACCTCTTCTTTGAAACACCTCTTTGAGACCTCCTCTTAGGGCACTAAAATTGGTCTTTGAAAAATACCAGGACCTCTAGGATGTTTCTAGGGAAGTGGAGAATAGAATTTGGCAGGGTGTGTCTGAGATTGAAAGCTAAAATTTGTTTGAGGAAGAGAGGGAGGAGGTGCCCTTTTATAAGGGAGGGGAGGGGCACCTTTGGAAATCTTAAAAATATTAATTTATAATAAATCTAAACCCACTTAAAAACCTCATAAAATGACTCATATTAGAATATTAGATGATATAGGGTTGTAATAGCATCAACAAATAAAATTTAGGCATGTTGGGAAATTATTTTAAACACTATCAACCTGATTTATCCTTACTTAATCAATTTAATTTTATTTTTGGTAATAACCTTTTAAATTTTAAATTATAACAAATAAATAATTATTTGTTGTGAATTATCTATAATTGGATACTTTATATAATTTTAGACCATATAAATTTAAATTTATAATTTTTATATATTTTTGGGCTTTTTAAACAATTTTATAATATGTTATTTTTATAAAATAACAATAGTGTCAATTTTAACACTATTCATTTATTTGAATTTAAATAAAATATATACAAAAATATGTTCGAAATAAAATCTTTAATAGATTCATAAAAGGTCATATGTGTCTATAAAATTAGTGGAGAACATTAAATAGTTCATATATTAGTTATTTTATTATTTTTAAAACCATTTATTTGGTTTTTCTTTTACTAAAATAATTACTACAAATATTTTTGTATAATTATTTAATATACTTATATGGTGCATAAAAATTAAAAATAAAATCCTATAATGAAGATAAATATATTAACTTTCGTAATAATACTTTTACTCAAATTTATCATCTTAAAATCACAATATTTAAAGTGTTATATTTATTAAATTGTGAAGGTGAGAACTTTGGAATCTTTTAAAATAAAATAAAATAAGTGCCATAATCACTTTTATAAAACTTCAAATGGTTATATATTATGTAATTGGATGATTAAAGTGTATATATACCATACCAATAAGGTTTGGTCAGGTTTGTGGGCCTTTTAATGGGTATTATTATTTCAATAAAAACTATATTACTGATTTTTCTCTTAATAAATAATTTTTGCATCATTAATGTATCACCATTAATTACAATTATTTAATCCCTAAAAATTCTAAATAAATTATCATGATGTAGATAATTTTATTATCTTTCTGGAGACTATTCCTGTTTGATGATTTATGTTGTTTTTCAGTAAATTAAAATTATTATACATATAAGATATAAGAGAGTGACATGTTGTCACTTTCTTTGGTTTTAATAATAATTAAATTATTGTCATGGTCAAAAGTCCATAAAATGAATCTAATCCTACCCTTAGGTGAAATGGGTCGACTTTTAGCCATCCAATAGAATTTTGGAATGTGTTAGGGTAATTTTATAATATTATATGTACCCTAAATTACCCGATTTACCTTTAACTATGGTAAATAAAATATACCGTAGTTACTATTCATATTTCCCAAAAATAAAAAATAGCCTATTAACATAATATGGACCCACTGATTCCAAATATGGAATCCATTTTTTTAAATTCAATACACAGATGTTGCAGAAATTAAATTAATATTAATCCTGTTGTCGAATGAAAACAGGTTTTTGTTTAAAACATTGCAAAAGATTGAATTAATTAAACCTACGAATTCAATGTAAAATCAATGATAATGACATAAATTATATTAAATGGTAAAAATTTATTCTATTTATACTTTAACACCATTCAATACTATAATTTAATGATATAAGTTATTACGATGAAGAAAGTTGTTTTTAATTAAAATATACCCTGTTTTTATTATTCATCAAAATATGAAAGTTATCAGAATAATATATAAAATTTATCCAAGGTAAAATTTTATATCCTGATTACAAAGAAAAATTTTATTTTTTAAAATTGAACTTATAAACATGTAAAAAACTATATTTAAAGTGGGTGCTCCATCAAAAGGCGGCAAAACTGCATTTTTTGAAAAATAATTATTTTTCCCGAAACATTTATTTTGTTTTTATACCATGTTCTACAAAATGTGTAAGATGAATAATAATGTTATAAAATTCAAAATTTATTTAATACTATTCATAACGGCTAGTTTATAATAATAATATAATAATATATCGTTGTTTAGTAAAACTCGGTATTGCAGACAACACACGCTATCAAGGAATGTCACGATTGCGTGTAAGGAAGGCCAAGTCAGGGTTGCGTGTAGTGCAGGACACCTTTGTTTCTGCTTATAACAAAATACATTGAATATATATATATATATATATACTCAATGTTTCATAGAATAACTACTATCAAACAAACACGAAATTGTGTGTAACACGATCTAGGATTAGTGTTGCGTATACTGTAAGCTAATACGGTGTTGCGTATAGTGAAAGATAATCTTGGTGTATCATACAACAGAAGATATTAAAGATATAAAAAAGAATATATCTTATAAAATCTCTGGTTATTACATTCTACCCCCCTTAAAATGAATTTCTCCCTCGAAATTTTTCGGGGTTATAAATGGTTTTCTACTTGAAAGTTTCTTTAATTGAAACCCACATCGTAAAAATGAATACCAAAACTTATCATTATAAACTAAAGTATGAAACGTAATAGTTACCAAAATAAACTAATCACTGGGTTTCCACATAGGTGAAAATATGGATATGGAAGAGAAATCTAACCATCATGTTCTGATAGAGAGTGTTAGAGAACATGGCTATGAAAAAACCAACAATCACAAAGCCATAGATTTTTAATGATCTATGGTACCATCTGATTCATTGGATATAAGGTAACTAAGACAACATTTTTGGTTTTCAAGATCATTTCCCTAAAGTAGATGAATTAAAAGAAATACATACATGATTTTGGTACAATCTCACTATTGTTCGTGAATTGAACAATTTCCACTTCATCCCTTAATGAAATGAAGTTGATTTTGTTATTCGTGATGTTTTAGAAGATCATGTGATAGAATGATGGGTTATTACATCTGTTTCAAAAAAAATTTATAAAAAGGTATAAGTCCATTATATGTTTAGATTAATCGTATATGGTTCCAAAAATGAACTTATACTTCATATATCATACCGCTTAATAAGATAAAACTAGTTTCTACTAACCAGAGACTTTCTGTAGGCCAGTGGTAGGGGTTAAATGCCAGTCGCACTTCGGTTGTGGGTTTGAATCCCACAGCCTTGTCCGACGTGATGGGCTATCGCCCGTCCTGCAGGTTGTCCTTTATTTAAAACCATATTACTATAACATCCCATCAATAATATCGAAAAAACTTTTATCCTTAAACAATACTAACTTATGTCCAACATAATCCATTCCAATATTTAGGCTTATACATAATATTGCAGTCCACTCTCATAATATAGTGAAAACGATTATTAGAGATTTAATGCCATCGTTGATCCCCATATATCATAAGATATGTCTTTTTGGTCACATTCTAAACATTCGAAGGCCTTAATCATGTATTCTCTTTAAAAATGAATACCCATTGAACCTTTGTGAAAACATGAATGCAGTTAAAAGTTAACCCTTTCCACATACCAAAATCCTAAAAATTCTATATACTCAAACCATGATATCACTTAGTCCTTATATCAATCATGAGCTCATGAATAAAATCAAACATCTCATTATCTTCTTATTCCTTCATTATGACAATATCCTCTACTTTATAAAAATATCTCAAAAACCTTACATGGTTACTGGTACCATTCAACATATACTTTCAAATTCTTTAAGGAAAAACAATAGTGTAATAATCCTTAGATGATTCTTTAATCCATAGTACCATTAACTATACAACATAACTGTCAATAAAAATACAATCATTCCACTACCTTCTAAAACAACTGATTGAGCTTCAACACTTCTTTCAGCTCGTATATCATTTGTAGTCTCCTCGTCATCATCCACATAAATACTACCCATATGACCATGTTGATTCTCTTCATGAGATTTTCCATTAGGGCATTGGTTTTCATAATGCCCGTACATTCAACATTTAAAACATCTAATCATTGTTGATGTCATAGCAATACCATTATCCTTGTCCATGGTGTTAACTGATACTTTTCCTTTGCACTTACTAGCTTTGTGCCTTTCTTTTCCACACCCAAAGCATCTTCCAGTTCCTTGGAAACAATCTCCCTGATGCCTCTTCCCACATGATTTACATGAGGGAAATTGAACTTTTTTTCCTCTATGATCATCATGAAACTCCATCTTTATCTTATTATCTGAGTTGGGAAACTTACCAAAGTTGAGATTATTTATCATATTATGAGATTTCTGATTAGGCATAATAACGATGTTTGGACTTCCAGATCTCGTTTCAATTGGTTTCTCGTAAATAAAATCATTCCATTGTCTATCATATCCTCTATTATCATGAATCTTCCTATTTCCAACAATTTTCTAAAACCCAAAAAGAATAGTGTGAGAGGAAAAAATCATGCTAGGGAAAACAAAATAGTAAAGGGGGAGTACACTAAATATCTATCATTTTAGGTTAAATTCTATGATCGTTACCGTAGTTCAAGGACTATATCCTATACGTGTACTTATCCTTAGGGACATCCCTAGATATACCTTAGAAATATATCTAGGGATCTCACTAACGTTTTCGCATCCTAGTTTCCTAAGGTTGACAAAAACTTACCTATGACACCAACTATAGCGGCCCAAAGCTTGACGTACATGTACATTACATTAATTTTGTTGAATACTTAATACATAACAAAAAAAGACACACAAGGATTGTAATAGTTTAGTGTCTTTGGAAACATGGAATGTAATATTCTAATTATGGTGAAAGATCTTCAACATATCCCATAAAGATATTCACCTTTTTCTTTCATACCTAAAACCTCTCTTTTTATCCTGGGTAAAAGAAAACATAATAAGGGTGAGCTCAAATGCTCAGTAAGGGTATGCATGGATAAAATAAAACATACCACATACATTTGAACTTAAAAACATGAACATAATGTTTAAACATCATAAGATTTAGCAATGACATAAAACATGGAAGTACATAAGGCATAGACTATAAAGAAACATTAAGCATGATAAAATAGAATTGGAATAAATCATGTAATTGTGGCAACCATTAAGAACATGATATGATTTCTATATTAGACAAGGCATTGCTACCAAAACCATCTTAGTGGACAAAGTCCCTTTCTGAATCGAGTTCACTCCTCGTTCCAGTCCTGTATTACTGAACCGATTTAACTTTCTGTTCCAGCCATGTCTATATCATGAGATATAAATCTTTACCCAATTCATTGGAGGGAGATATAGGTCCCACCCATCTCATAATGAAATCATTCTTACTTGTGCCACAAAATAAACTTAAATCATTCATCATAACCCAGATAATAAAATGGGTTTAATAAATATCATTCCATCATAACATAATCCATATAAAACAAATGGATATAATTTCATCATAAGAAAAGTGAAACCATGTAAATCATAGAGACATTATACTTGAAACATACATATATAAAATAATGTCATCTTAGATAGAAAATGGTTTTGATAAAACACTTGAAATGAATTCTTGAGGAAAATATCCTTTCTTCTTCAAAATCATTCTATTTTTACAAACTGTCATGCAATTTTAAAAGAAAAGGATTTTTTTGAAAATAGTCATGAAATATTTTGGAGGAGGCTTTATAAAAATAAGGCTTTATAAAATCGTATAAATCTATTCGTGTCATATAAGTTAAAAAACATTCTTCTCATACTTTTACCAGAAAAGTCAAAAAGTACCTCGTAACGTAAAAAAAAGAAAGATTCCTTACATACCATGTAGTAAAAGTCAAAATGGGTAAAAGGGACATTAAGAATACATAAAAACAATTTTAGAAAACATGGACATGGATGATAATAATAACCCTAGTAAATACTTACGTATAAGAATTCTCGGATAAAAATGATATTTGGAAAATTATCCCTTAACATAGGTTTGATATGCTTCGTACGTATCTGAACCCCTTGTATAATGATTTAAATAATATTATTGACTTATTACATAAACATATTTATTGTTACGATATCATATATGGTTCACGTATGCCTTTATATTACCCGTTCTTTTGTAAATTCCATGTTAAAGAGCGTTTTGGGTAAAATCGTTTCATTTGCCATCCGTGTTTTGAATTGTAATTATTCATATGATTACTTAGATCATGATTACATAATTCAAGAATATAAAACATGATTTATATATAATATATATTCAGAATACACATATATATAATAGATCGATAAATGGAAAGAAATACACCGTTCATGGAGACAGTAGGTCGTACGTACGCATGAACGCTGTTTTCATTTCCTTATTGAGTTGAATAAAATTAAGTAGATTACATGCATATACATAAATAAAGTAGCTTTATAATGTCATATATTTCATTATTATTGCATATATATACTTTAAAATCATTCTTAAATAGTTAACATGGAGATTGAATCTCATCGCGTCGTGGAGACGGTAGTCCGTACGTATGCATGAGTGATGATATCATTTCCATAATTATTGAATTGAATTGGAGTGGATTATAAAAAATATCAGAATCAGTATGATTTTATAATAACTATGTATAGTTATTCTTTACACCATAATACCCGTCCAAGTAAGGTGGTGTTGGAAAAACAGATTACACCACGGTGTGGAGACGGTATTCCGTACGTATGCACGCTCAGTGATTTCGTTTTTTGTAGGATGGACAGATGGTGAAATAGGGTTTTTTCATACTTATAATAACATATCAGTATATTAGTGGTACTGATGTTATTAACTCATAATGAAACAACTAAATAAGAAGAAGTAGAAGAAGAAATAAAGTTGAAATAATCGATAACGGACATTTCCTCTTCTTTGAAGAACCTCATTGAGACCTCCTCTTAGGGCACTAAAATTGGTCTTTGAAGAAGACAAGGACCTCTAAAATGTTTCTAGGGAAGTGGATAAGAGAATTTAGAAGGGGTTTTCCGAGATTGAAGGCTCAAATATTTGTGAGGAAGAGAGGAAGGAGGTGCCCTTTTATAGTGGAGGGGAGGGGCACCTTTGGAAATCTCAAAAATATTAATTTTCAATGAATCTAACCCCACTTAAAAACCTCCTAAAATGACTCATATTCGAATATTAGATGCGATAGGGTTGTAATATCCTCATCCAATAAAATTTACACATGTTAAGAAATTATTTTAAACATTATCAACTTGATTTATCCTTACATAATCAATTTAATTTTATTTATGGTAATAACATTGTAAATTTTAAATTATAACAAATAATTACTTATTTGTTGTGAATTATATATAATTGTATAACTTATAACATTTTAGACCATATAAATATAAATTTATAATTTTTAAATATTTTGGGGATTTTTAAACAATTTTATAATATGTTATTTTTAAAAAATAACAAGTGTCAATTTTGACACTATTCATTTATTTGAATCTAAATAAAATATATACAAAATATATGTTCGAAATAAAAGCTTTAATAGATTCATGAAAGGTCATATGTGTCTATAAAACTAGTGGTGAACATTAAATAGTTCATATAATATTTATTTTATTATTTTTAAAACCATTTATTTGGTTTTACTCTTACTAAAATAATTACTAAAACTTTTTTGTATAATTATTTAATATACTTATTTGTTGCATAAAAATTATAAATAAAATCCTATAATGAAGAAAAATCTATTACCCTTCACAATAATACTTTTACTCGGATTTATCATCTCAAAATCACAATATGTAATGTGTTATATTTATTAAATTATGAAGGTGATAACTTTGGAATCATTTAAAATAAAATAATATAAGTGTCATAATAACTTTTATAAATCTCCAAACGGTTATATATTATGTAATTGGATGATTACGGTGTATATATACACTACCAATAAGGTTTTGTCATGTTTGTGGGCCTTTTAATGGGTATTATTATTTCAATAAAAACTATATTACTGATTTTTCTCTTAATAAATAATTTCTACATTATTAATGTATCACCATTAATGACAATAATTTAATCCCTAAAAATTCTAAATAAATTATAATGATGTATATAATTTTATTTTCCTTCTGGAGACTATTCATTTTTGATGTTTTATGATTTTTATCAGTAAATTAAAATTATTATACTTATAAGATTTAAGAGAGTGACATGTTGTCATTTCTTTGGTTTTAATAATAATTAAATTATTTTCATGGTCCAAAGTCCATAAAATGAATCTAATCCTACCCTTAGGTGATATGGGTCGACCTTTAGCCATCCAATTGAATTTTGGAATGTGTTAGGGTAATTTTATAATATTATATTTACCCTTAATTACCAGATTTACCTTTAACTATGGTAAAAAAAATTTACCGTAGTTACTATTCATATTTCCAAAATATAAAAAGTATCCTATTAACATAATTTGGACCCACTGATTCCAAATATGGAATCCATTTTTTCAAATTCACTACACATAAGATGCATAAATTTAATTAAAATTAATCCCGTTGTCGAATGAAAATGGGTTTTTGTTTAAAACATTGCAAAAGATTGAATTGATTAAACCTACGAATTCAATGTAAAATCAATGATAATGACACAAATTATATTAAATGGTAAAAACATATTCTATTTATACTTTAAAACCATTAAATACTATAATTTAACAATATAAGTTATTATAATGAAAAAAGTTGTTTTTAATTAAAATATAGCGTGTTTTTACTATTCATTAAAATATGAAAGTTATTAGAAAAATATGAAAAATTTATCCAAGGTAAAATTTTATATCCTGATTCCAAAAAATAATTTTATTTTGTAAAATTGAACTTATAAACATTTCAAAAACTATATTTAATATGGGTGCTCCATTAAAAAGCGGCAAAACTGCATTTTTTTAAAAATACTTATTTTACACGAAAAAATTATTTTGTTCTTATACCATGTTCTAGAAAATGTGTAAGATGAATAATAATGTTATAAAATTCAAAATTTATTTAATACTATTCATAACGGCTAGTTTATAATAATAATATAATAATATATCGTAGTTTAATAAAAATCGGTATTGCGTACAACACACGCTATCGAGGAAGGTCGTGATTGCGTGTAATGCAAGCCAAGTCAGGGTTGCGTATAGTGCATGACTCCTTTTTTGTTGTTTATAACAAAATACATTGAATATATATATATATATACTCAATTTTTCGTAGAATATCTACTATCAAACAAACATGAAATTGTGTGTAATATGATCCAGGATTAGTGTTGCGTATACTGTAAGCTAATACGGTGTTGCGTATAGCGCAGGATAATCTTTGTGTATCGTACAACAGAAGAAATTAAATAAATTAAAAAGAATATATCTTATAAAATCTCGGGTTATTTCAGGGTCAGCCTAGCCCAGTGGGGCACGGCCCTCCTACGGACCCGGCCCGTGGAGTGGACCAGTCCAGTTCGCCCTGCGGCACCGAACGGCGCCGCCTCTCCCTGCACGGCCAGCCAAGCTCGATGGTTTTCTCTGGCACGAGCATCCCACACAGTGGGCCGTTATTCCCCCCACATGGAGCCAAGTGGCAACGTGGGTCTTCTGCCCGGTCGGCAGGCAGCCGGCCTGTTCACCCGGTGAGCGGCCTGCGGTTGTGGGTCGCGGCTCCTCCGCCGTGCGGTGCCTGCGGGCACCGCGACCTTCCAGGCCAGCCGGCTTTAGTGGTCCAGTTCTTCTAGCCTGGCCGTCTTGAGGCCGACCCGTTCTTCTCCACCCAAGTAGTCCGCGGATGTGGGCCACGATTTTCCTCCACATAGCCGGTGCGACGGCACCTGTCCACCGCTGTCGCGGCCCGGCCTGGCGGCAACCTTCTATTCCATAACAGGGCGCGACGGTGCCACATATTTTCATCCGCTTTGGTTATTCTCTGATGTGGTGCGATGGCACCACGCCCTATTGGCTCCGCCTCCATCGTTTCCAAGATCCACAAATATAGGGGAGGTTCGGGCCGTTTTTGTTTGGCCCAAACCCTCCTCATTGTGACATTACCAGTTGGAAATTAGAACAATGAAGTTTGGAAGCATAACAGCTCAAAACAACCCCCTTTGTATTTTATGTTGCATGTCGACGAGCCGCAAAAGACGGTGTTGCAGAAGACGGACGTCAATTTCATTGATGTCGTGAAATTTCCAAAGAAGATGTGTAGTCAACATTCCTCCCAGGCGGATCCTCCACTTGTGGCTTGGACGAATATCGAAGATGGTTTCATCGTTCTACATTGGAGAGAAAGGGTGTTCTTCGTGTTCATTGGGGTCTAATGCTCTCTCTGTAATTCTCCAAAAGTTCCACCAAGGTAATATGTGTAAACCCAATTAAAATAATGTAATGTATTATTTTAATGTTGGAAAAATAAATTCAAAAGTCTTCAAATACTCAAATTAAGTAATTAAGTTACTAACAAATTGAGTTGGCACCTTAATGAGAGAAGGTGGATGGTTTAAAAAAAATTAAAGGGGAGAGGTGGCTTCATTAATTCCAAGGGAGGTCCAAGAGTTTCAAAGGGGGGGTTTCAAGGGGAGTTGAGGGGTTTGTGTTTGTTTGGGACCACCCCTAGTTGTATACTACCGAGGTAGATTATGGTGTGGTGCACCCCACACCTAACCTCCACATGGTGAATTTAACTACCTTTCAAATAAAAATTTGTTGCACACAGATTTTTATTTAATTTCTAATTTTAATTAGTGACCCCAATTTATAACGTCCACTCTCGAACAAACACAACTGCAGTAGAGGTCTCCATAAGTGAATACTGGCGCTGCGAGTTCATCAGTGTCCTCAGATTTCAATTCCGAGCACCGGTTCAAAAGATAGAAGAAACCGCATGTACGTTTACTGAAAGTACTTGATCAAAACATCAGAAATTGATTCCGGGCACACCGGGCCTCGGAATCAGGCGTTGTCAGAAACTGTGGATTCGTAAAATTCCAAATAATTAAAAAAAAATCCATGAAACTTCCAGGTCTTTTCATATTCAATGGAAAATTTATATTATCTTTGATATGTGGGGTTTGATACTAAAATTTTATTTTCATGCTCTCAAACTCTAATTCTCATGTTATGCTAACATATATACATTATTTACATTACTAAAAATTTGAGCAAACCCTTTCTTTTGATTATTTTCCCTAGGTATTAGATAAAGGTTTTAGTTATGCTTACTATATTGGAATACAATTTTGGGAAACATTGAAGATGTCTCACATGTTAGAAAATTTTTGTTCCACGACTCCAAAGACAATAATTTATTATTGTCTTTGGGCATGTAAATTTTTAAATTTCAATATATTCCTTTAATATGATTTAATACCCATATATGTTAATTATTGGTCACTATTTAGGTTATCAATGGAATGGTTTAGTCAATATTTATAAACTAGGATGGGGAATCATATAGAGAAATCAATGGATATTTCTATGGAAATTTCAAGGGATTCCTTTGTGCATAATCCTATGTTGTCATAGATTTAAAATAAGGTTTCATAATTTAGACATCTTATAAGTTAATTTTCATTATTATGTGGCTTTACACTATAAAAATTGTTGTTCACAATATGTTATATGGTTGTATAAATTTTTTTGAACCATAATGAATAGGGTTAATGTTGAATGTGATGTAAAATATTCTCATGTACTGTAAAATGGAATGTTCACAAGATTGATGGATTGTTTGATCATGCATATTTATTTTTCCTAGAATATGATTAAAAACATTTTCCTCAACCAACTATTAGACTCACGAAATAATATAATGAATGAATGAACTGAAAATTTAGTTAATGGTTACAACATAAGAAAGAATATTTCGTTTCCTACATTGCATGAATGTTGGAAAAATCCCCCTTGTGAATGCATTAGTGGAATAGGAAGTGTTTTTCTTTAAAAAATTAGAAGACATATCAAGTAACTGTAAATTTAATATTAAATGTTTGGTTAATATAATGATTAAGAATAATGGCCTCTCTATGAAATCATTGATGGTTGAAAGATTTAAATGTGTAATAAATTTTCATTAATAAAATAAATGTTCTATGTAGAATGATCATGAATATAATCTACAAGGTAGTACGTGAAATGGGTATATTTATTATGATTATGAAACTACAAGTTAAATGTGAATATAAAAAGTTATTAAGTAATAGAATAAGGTATCCTTATTAATGGCATGAGGAAGAAGTGGAATAATAGAAGTGTTTGTGAATAAGGATTGAAGAATTATAAATTATAAAATATATAATGATTTTTCAGTTTATATTTTTACTATGGATTTATAAGAATTTATTGAATTTTATTGATAGACTATAAAATTAAATTAACACAATGTTTATATTTATTGGAAACAAAAGATTAAGGGAAATATAACAATTTATATGTTCCTAATATTGAGATAATGATTTTAAGGAATTCAATGTAGGATATAAATAAGAATATTGGATGGTATTGATTTCATTTGGACTAATTAAATATTATTTTGAGAATGTGTTTCATAATATCACGAATGGACTTTATCTCATTTTTTGACATAAATAGTATATCAAGTAATCATTGGAATAATGAAAAATACACATTTAAATTAAGGATTTATTATAATTATGGTTATTACCATTTTTAAATAATATGTTAAGAAGGTATTAACTTGATTGGTATGTGACAAATAATATTCGATTTATGATATATGGGGGAATAATTTTAAGCAATTTTTGAGAAAGTCAGTGAACGTTTTTCTAAGCTTATCTAATTTCATCATTCAAAAGTGTTATAAGTATAACCATTTTTGGAATGGTTTATGTAAAACATTGTATGTGGCTTTAGATATTAAATTATTATCTCAGGATAAGAGGATTTAGGCATTTTTAATAACCCATGGCAACCAATTTTTTAAACATTTACTAAATATATCTAGATTTTCCTATCATTATATTTACAAATCTCATGATTTGTTAATGCTTCACTAATTTAAAATTAAACTTCTATTCTTGGAGTATGAGATGAATGTGAAATCGATAAACTAGTAACACAAGTGTGACATTGTTCTTATGAAATAAAATGAATTCAGGTAATTATATATTCTTATAAAAATTATTAAATATTAAGACATAAGACTTGTAATGATATATTTTCCCATTATCATCATTTTTAATGATATCCATTACCATCTTCAAGCCACATTAGTTTATGTATTTTTTTTATTTTTAACATTATAATATCCATGTTTTCTATCAATCTCTACTAAAAAATTGTAGTTATATTTCTTATCCATATTCATGTTTTTCTTTTCCACTTATATTTTCCTAGGAATAATAATAGTTATTAGTTACATTGGATAACCATTGTGTTTCCAAATTTAAATATTTATGGTTGTTTTAGTGTTTATTTTTAAGATGTGGGTTTATATTAAAGGAAAATACAATGTTATATATTTGATAACCTAGATAAATTTGATGTGATAAATTCATTTCATGTGGGGTAGAATGTAACACCCAAAGATTTTGTGAAATATAATTTCTAATTAAAATAATCATCGAAATATTTTACATTTCATGCATCACTAAATATATCATTTGTAATAGAAATAACCATGTTACCCTTTCATTGTACATAACACCCATTCGAGATTAAACTACATGAAAAACATAGATTATATTGAGTTATACTCAACACTATGATTTCATTATTTTATATATTATTCCACGTTCCTTTGATAACAGGCGTGAAATAAAAAACCTAGCTTTTCCAAACTACAATGTAATATTCATAATATTATTAAATTATTATTATAGTTTACAATTAGCCTTATGAATGGTTGTTATTAATAAAATTAATAAAACTATAAATTTTTTACACATGTATATAATAAGTATTTTTTGATGTCTAATGAATTATAAATTAAAATAAAACCCTTTTAAAAATATTGGAAATCTTTTACTAAAAAACTATATCTATAAAATATAAAAAAATTTACCTCAATATAGAAACTAAAATACTTTTGATAAATTATTTTAATGAAATATATATATATTATATTTAGTAAAATGTTTAGAATTCATCATAAGTGTTTCTAGACAATGGTAAAAATAAAAACAATTTTATAAATAAAAAGATATATTTTTCTAAAATGTATTTTTTACTTCCCTTTAATGGTCCACCTATTATAAATATAAATTTCCACACATTTATAATTATAAATTGACAAAATAAATATTATTTTTTAAATACTAAAATAGAATGTTCAATTGGGTGAATTTTAGATTTTTTCTGTGAAATTTAATTTTTTGATAAATAATCAAAAAACTGAATTTTAATTTAAAAATAATTTTAAAATAATTTATTTATATCAATAAATTTTTTTTAAAAAAAAAAATTCATTAGCACTATTATACAATTAAAAATATAATTTATGTCTCTAAAAAAATCATATAAAGAAAATATTTCTTTGTACATTTCTGCATTAAATACATGTTATCTCATCCTATCTATATGGTATATTTAAAATTAATTTAAGCCAATTTTATGAATTGAATTTTTAAAAATGGATTAAATATTTGGAATAAAATAATTTATAGTTTCTAGTACGTATTACTTATTTTTTGACCAATAATATTAGTGGGAGTAATTAAATTTAATTATATAGATTATAGAAAAAATGAGTTTATATAGTGGTTAAACTTTTACATCACTGTAAAAATAACCTAGAAATATTTCCAAAATAATTTTTCTATATACATTTCTATAAATTCAACTTTTTTGTTTAAAATGGAAAATTATTGGGGGAATATATTGCAATGATACATCTCAATAGTGTTTACTTATTTATATTCTAAAAAATGTTACTCCTCCTCCACTATAAAAAGGCGACTCACCCCCTCACATTATAAAACATATAAAGCTCATTGTCTTAGAAAAACCATTCAAATATATCCTAAATTTTACCTCCCCTCATTATAGAGGCTTCAATTTGCGAGTAAATCCAACCAAGGAATCCATTTGGTGAAAACTAAAAGCATTTACCCTAAGAAGAGTTAACATCCTTCAATAATGACTTCTATTTTAATTTCATTATCTACTCCAAAAATTAGTCATATTACCTTCATATATAATAACATAATCAAAATAAATATAATGATATTTTATTATTTATGTGTATAACCATAACTCACAAACACTTCCAATCAATGAGATATAAAAACAACAACCATGTGTACAGTGGACTACCGACTCACAAACTGATGCCATTCATTATTCCAATTACACATTTCATGACTAGAAATAATTATATAAATCGTGTTTTTATATGGTAAATATGTTATAATTATGTATTTATACTTCCTTAATTATTATATAACATTTTGATTCATGATTTTAGTTTTTTGGAAACAATATAAATTCGTTTGAGGACGTTTTGTCTACCTTTTATTCAATGCGGTGTGATTCATTAAATCGTCACATGGAATGTATTTAGGATGGTTTTAGTGAAATTATATGATATATATGACATAAAAAGAATATATTTATGAAATTATACATATATATAATATAATATATTTCATTCAATATGACAACAAAATGGAATAACTTTCATGCGTTGGTATGGTCCACCATTTCCACGAATGATGTATTTAATTTTATATTCATATAATTTATAAATTAATATAAATACATATCTCCTTACTATATATGATATTTATTTCATTTTTATTATTATGGATATGAATAAATTATTATATAATTAAGAGGATCAAAAATATAAAAAATAAAAACACATGTGAAAAACAAAGTAGTTTTTACTTGAAATGTAACATTGGACTTTAATTTTTAATAAATGGGTAATAAATTGTAATAGAAAATTATATATAGAAGTATGTATTTTAATTGGGTTTCCCTATAGATTTATTATAAATTATATTTTTTATACTTGTGTTCCAAATTTGTATGGTGATGGTAAATACATATGTTAAGGGGATTTCTAGTCTCACTTTTGTTTCTATGAGATTTATTACTTATTCACCACATATTTATTATTTGTGGTATATTTCAACATCATGAATTAATTATATGATCCTTATAAATATATTTATGGATATGTATAAATAAATTTTATTATCTGAATTTCATGGGGTTTTATGGTTGTAATATTTTACAAAATTATAATGTAAATTTATAACAATTTTCATTCTATGAGACACATGATTTTTTACACACCTATATTCTTTTATGAGGTGTAAATAATTTAATTTTACATGTTAAGTAATGTTTTTTATTATATTAATGATACGTATTAATTAATTTTTGGTTATTAATTCATGGTGATTTGGATTCAATGATAACAATGTGGTTAGAATTTATGGCTATAATCTCATCATTTATCAGGATTGTTTTTCATTATGCTTCCACAAGTGTAATATTATTCTAAAAATATAATAAATTACAAATATTTATCATCTACTCTAGTTATTAATTATATACTAAGGTAATTGTGCTATTTTTCACTATTTGAATCAGAAGATTATTAAGAAAATTCTTTTAACGAAATATGAATTCATTTATCTCTTCATCCAGAAATAATTTTTTATTCCAAAACATGTCTTCAAATAATATTTAAAAAAATTAAATATTATCTTCATTATAATTTTAATTCAAAATGATTTCAATAATTTTAAAATCATCCATTATAAATATTAAATATAATTATCACGCAAAATGTTTCAAAAAAATATGGATCATACTTTATAATATTTTAAACATATTATCTACGAAAAGGGTATCCAAAGGTTTTCAAGAATCCATTATTAGTTATTGATGTTATTTTCAATGGAATGGTTTTCAAAATAAGTTCAAAATTCATTTAAAGGTTTTTAATGATATTTTCACAGAAATTATTTTCAAAAACAATTCATGATTCCACTAGAAGATTTCAATGTTATTTTCAATGAAAAGGTTTTGAAAAGGTTTTAAATATTATATTAAATGTATAAAAAAATTTAGAATAGAAAACATTTTCAAAATGATGGAAACCTTATTTATATATTCTATTTTATTTTTAATAAAAAATAAATTCAAAATGTTTTTATGATTTCTATTGATGTTTATAATTTTTATTCAAAAAAGGATGGAATGTATTTTATCTATTGATTATATGTTTTGAACATATTCCCAAAGAATTTTTTTTTTCAAAAAAGATTAAATATTTAATATGAATTTTCAATTTATTTTTTTTGAAAAAAAAAGAATTTCAATTTTCTTCAAGGTTCCATGATATTTTTTAAAATAAATTTATAAAGAAAAATTTATTGAAAATGATTTCTTATTTAAATTTTATAAAATTTGTAAATGGTATTTTACTCATGATATTTTTTAATGAAATTTAAATTATTTTCTTATAATATAAGAATTTTTTAAATGTTGTTATGAAAGGTTTTTCCAAATAATGTATAATTTCCTTATGAAATGTTCTAAGTGATATTTGAAAATTATTTAAAATCTATGATGAAAACCATTGAAATTGATTATGCTTTAATATGGATATGATACAATTATATCATTATTATTCGTTAATAAAATAGTTTTTGTTTGTGATTACATGTTTTTTATGATACCATTTCTATACCATGAGATATAAGATTTTGATACTTCTTTTTTCACTGTTTATTTAGTGAATATATTATTATAAAACCTGTCTATTTTCCAAAGTTTATGATACTATAAAGTATTTATGATACCCATATCAATTTATGGGTTATGAGGTGATGTCTATGAAACCTATATCTGTTGATGTGTTTTGATATGAGGAATATTTGTTTATGTAATGGAACAAAAATGTATGATTTAATTTTGTTAAATTGTAGAAATATATTTCACACTAATCCATTGGGTAATATTTAGATTTCATGATATAGAAATTACTAGAAATGGCAGTGACCTCTGTTTAGAAAAGCAATTTTCCTGTTATGTTATTTTTGGGAGTGAACCTTGACTAGTAAGATGGTCCTGGGAGTGAAACCTGACATCTATATAGGTTTCAGGAGTAACCCATTATACTAAAATGAGATGTTTCTGACTTGGGATGGGGTGGGTCTTTTCTAGTTGGTGTAGCACCCATGAGGTTCCCTATTATGTTTTGGAAACAAGCCTTTTACTTATAATGACTAATTTTATATTCATACTTATATTACAAAAATTATCTATCTTATTCTAATGGTATGGTCTCATGGAATATAATATTTATTTTCTTATGATTTATATGTTATGAACCTACAATATTTATTCCATGGCTCACGCATATGATCATTAATTTTATGGTTAGGATCAGAAAATGTTATTCCAATGTTCTCATATCCTTATTCTTAGGATATTCTTATATATGACTTCATTTTCCCCTATTTAGAATCTAATAAACACATTTTTATGTTTTTTAACCATGTTATGAATAAATTTTTTATGTAGAAGAACAAAAGAGGAATATATTTTTGGGAAACATTTATTATCTTTGACTGTTATAGAACAATGTCTTCCATGTTTCTAAATATAATAAACTATCATTATCCTAAGGAAAGTACTTTTTTCGATGATGAATATTCATATAAAATGATTTAATATACATGTCTGTTAATACTGGTTCTCTATATAGATTTTTTCCATAGTTGATTATAGTAAATTTCATGCCAATATGGGAATAGTGTGAAAATGGATTATGGCCAAGAGCCACATGGACTATAGAGATAAATCCTTATGAGAAATTTCTAACCAATATGTGAAGGGTTAATTTATGGTATATCATCGTTGGTTATGTTTTGTTTTTTTGTAATTCTATATAAGAAGTGATTACAACTACATGAAGTGTGGCGTGGGGGTATAGGAAATCCAGGGAAGGGCACATTTCCCATGACATCATTCCTTTTATCAATTTCTTCGAACAGAACATTTTTTACAATATAATAATTATACAAAATAATATTTAATATATATATATATAATATCATGTGGTTAAGTGGTATAATCGATTGCAAAATAATCATGGGTTTTATAAATAAAAATTTCCAGAATAAAATTACCATATTACCACAAGAATAGTATTTGGAACTAATACTTGGGGATATATCCATGTAATTTTCACCCCATGAATAAGAAGACCATATTTTTGAGATTAAACCACATTCTTACAGTGTATATCAAATTATTTTTCCATATTAATATGTATTTTTTGAAGTAATTTATATACTCAAACTAAATAATAAAAAAGGTAAAAAAATGTTTGAAGGGGAAAATATTATTTGAGCCCATGATGATCCTAAAAATTATCAATGAATGATTTTATATACTAAAGAAACAACATTAATATCACATGATGAACCAAAATATATTTTTCGATCTTTTAAAACTAAAGACTATGTAATTGTTATTAATTACGATTCAAAAGATATTGAAAATAATTTAACTTGGTATTTAGATCCAATTACAAAATGAAGGATTATAATTTGAATGATGTAAATATTAATAAATAAACTCAATTAAAAATGTGATATGGTAAGTAATTAATATATATTAATAAGAAAATTTTATTTTCATGTATAAGGGTTTTTCATTAAGAGAGTTTTTCTAATGATTAAAGGATTGAAACAATTTAAAATTTCTTGACATAATTATCAAAAAAGTATAATATATAAAAAATTATTTTTATTTAATAATTATTAATTGGTGTCCTGGAAGAAGTGGTTTTCATCTGAAAACATTAATAATTTATAAACTGTTTATTGAATTAACATGTGTATATTAACTAGATAAAAATATAGTATGAAATTTTAATTGAGGTATTGGTACTAAAAACATGATAATTTTATATATAAAATAAATTTAAATATTGAGATAATTGATATACATTTATATATGTGTGATGTGAGTACATGTCTTCTTATTATCATTCTATATATTGATGAAAATATTTTTTATGATACACAAGATTTATATGTGAAATGAATTTCAAATATAAGGGATGTATTATTTTAAAATTTTGAATATTTTTGTAAAAGAAAATTAAAAACTTATATATTCATTGAGGTCAAAGAACATCATCATTAACTAAACCATGTAGCAGTTTCTAAGCCACCGTCTTGGTTCATGATTCTTATGGTGTCATTGGATATAAAATATCACTAGATACTATGAGATGTTTAAACCACAACCTTGTGTTTGAACATGGTCATTCAATGTAAAATGTATGTAATATAGAAGACACCACATAGTAATAAAATTTATGTTGAAATCTAGGATTTAAATAATTTCAGGGGGAAATGTGGTGAGATGATATTTTGTTTAATTTTATATAATTTTTCTAGAGAAATACATGAGAACTGGTGATGGTCCTAACTATGGTTTTAGCTATATTACTGATGGTAGGTGTGGAATGTTATTATATTATTTTTATCTAATCCCTAACATTGTGGTTATGAAACCACAAATTTATGTGTTTTAGATATCTAGTTATAATTACGGAAACATTTATATTTTGTAGAGATATTGTGTAATGATGTACCTAGTTTTTCGGGAAAAACATTGACCAAGAAAAAATAACATGGACTGATGGGACACACTATGGATTATTATTTCTTAGAAAATTTTAACATATTTTTTAATAGTTTCAAATTTTTAAAATTTAATTCTTATTGATGTTTTAACATGACCATGTGGGATGTATCTAATAAATTTGAATTTTTTACTAAGTGGAATAAAATTATTGAACAATTTTTAGGTTTTTTATTAAAAATATTTAAATAGGGATCATATTTTAAAAACTAAAAATGCTTATAATAGAAAAAAAATATTACACAAAAAGATTACAAGTAATGTATTTATGATAATGATTAATATATAAACATGATTAAAAATAAAATTTATTATTTGTGATGGAGTTGGGAATAACACCCATTTTTGGTATGTGATATTATTGTCTTTTGTAAACATCATTGTAATCAGTAGTGATTTATATTGTTGTAAATATATATTCAAATAATGAGATGAAGGATAATAATATGGTACAATAAATTGATTTATCAATATTTATTCATAAATCATCTAATCGAGTAATATTAATTTTAAATTTTCAAAGTACAAAAAAAAATTCTAGTATATGTTTCCAAGATGTATAAATTTTTAACTGAACCAAGTAAATACCTATATATTTTAAATTTAATATCATTAGTTTAATGTTTTTCATTATTTGATTGACTTGTAGGTTAAATTTTTCCTTATATCATGAAAACAATATCCATTAAATGAATAAATTTTATCACCATAATTGACCCTTCTCAGACGGTGTTTGGTAACATATATTAAAAATTATATGTAATATATTGATACTATTTTAACATATTTATTGAGGTCAATTGTTTATAAAATATGGCATAATATCCCAAATATTTAATCAATCAGATGGTTGATGTCTATAATGTATTAAGACTTGAACCTGCAATCTCAAGTCAAAAAGATTGATGGGAATATAATTTCACATCCAAAAATTTGTATCATATCTACATTAGATAAACTAATATTTTTTATTATTTTAAATCATATATGTATTTTCTAGTGTTTCCAACTATTCAAAAAAGGATCATATTTTTTATTCAATACGTTTTTTCTACATCCAAATAGAAAAAAACATCATTTCAATTCTATTTTTATCAATGTACACCATAATATTTTATTGTAACATTATATTCAAACGAAAAATCCTTAGTTTTTACTAATAAAATTAAATATTAATTTGAATTTTTATGTTTCAACACTAAATATTTTTAGTGTACCTACATGTTACACTATTTATACATAGGTTATGGATATCAAAACATTATAATATATGTGGCATAAAATTGGTAACCCTATTAAATGTGATCTCATTGTTAGAAAAAATTCAATATCCTTAAAATTCACTTCAATATCAAATCATTTTTTATAGGGATACTATTGATTAAATTATGAATAATTTTTTTGGAGCAGGTTGTTCTATGAAGGGATTGGGATATGTTTTTATTGATGATTCTATTGTGAGATGTATTAAAAAGAGTATTATTACTTAATTTAATTAAATTATTTCCCTTAATGAATAAAGTAACTTTAATATAGTGTTTCATGATAAATTAATAATAATGTTACTTACATATATTATTAAAATAAAAAATGGGTATATGAGGTTCAAAATGATACTAAGAGTTTTCATTCAATTACAAGGTGGAACATACATTGAATAATGATTCAAATGAAACATTATAGGAATTTAATGGGATACAATATATTAAATTAAATTGTGGTAAAAGGGAATTTAAAAAATTAATCAACATTTAATGGTTTTCTGATGTGGAAGGCTTGGTAGTTCTGTTGAAAAGATCCCATAAAATATAAAGAAAAAAAACTGGTGAAACTTTTCTGAAGAAGTAACCATAGAAGTGATTGGAAAGGTAGATCTATTGAATATCACGAATAGTCAATGGAAATATTTTTTAACATTATAATATCTCTATGATTAAATAAATACAATGTTTAAAGGTGATGATTATTATACTAACAATCAAGAAGATGTTATTGTGGTTATACATGATTAAAAAGTGATAAAGTTATAACTAACGATGATGAATAATATATTACCCAAATGTATTTATATAAAATAAAATAATTATCTTTTTTTGAATATATTTGAATATAATTATAAAATATAAATAAATATAATGATGTTAGAAGGTGATATATGAACGTTCTTCTTTAAAAGGTATAATAAATGGTTATTATGTAATATAAACAATTCATATTGAATGGTTAAAAGGAAAATATTTCCGTTATGGATTTGAATGGGAAAATCATAGATAATTTCCAAATAATTTAAGATATAAATAAAATTTATGGAGGAAAATTTAATAAAATTAATTAAATAAACATTGAAAGTGTAGAAACATTGAAAAACACAAAGACAGAAATGAAGGGTCTTAAAGATAGGAAATTATCCCATGTTTGGTTGTTTTTCTTGATGAGGAATATTAAGACAAAATATGTGTGGATTATGGGAGGCTAAAATACATAATTAAAGTAAAATAAAACGTGTTTTAGTAAATAAATGATTAGTATTGGATTCATATAGTTATTAATTAATAAATATTGCCATTATCACAAATGATGGGATGTAAACTATAAAATAATTCATTGAGGGAAGCTATTTAAATTTACTTTAGATAGAGGATGGATATTAGTTATCTATAAGATGGTGTTACATGCATGTAATATGAGTACACAAATTGAGTATTCATAGAATATTTTTGATCTCCTGGTAAGATATGTTTAATGAAATATTAATATATTTTGGATTTTATATATTTTGTATAATATTTAGTTTGTAGAAATATTTAATCATGTTTCTTTTAAATACTACAATAATTATAGAAATACATTAGTGAAGAGATTATTCAATATGATTTTAGCTGGTGGAATAAAATCCCCTTCATGTTATACATTAAAAAAAATTAATGTCTTAAATAATTAATAATATATTTTGTATTAATTGAAGCACCTGATGGTTTCAAAGACTCCTATGAAACACACTATCTTCTAGAATGAGATAAAAATATATGATTGATTGATAGTGATCAGTTGGATGTACTATAATTGAATTATAGTGGTACTGAAAGATAATATATTCATAAGAGTGGATATTTCACTTATATGAATGAAAATATTCATCTGTTAAAAATGTTAAATATATGTATACCTACTCCTCCGCCTGTGAGATGCACGGAACTATAAAATAATTCTTATAATATAATATAGATTATTATTTATAAAACATAATATTTTATATTAATATTGAATATTTTTTAAAAGAAAATGACATACATAATGAGCAATAAAAGTTACAGAAATTGAGGAACACAATTTAGATACTGAGCATCCTTCTGTATAAAATTAACAACGAAGGAACCAATGGTTAAACAGAATCAAAATTAATAAATAATATATTAAAATTATAAATTTATTCAAAGAAAGAATGTATGAAAATCTAATTTTTAGATACTTGAAATAGGTCAACAGTAAAATAGAATCATGGTAAGAGAACATCAATACAGTTTCACCTTTGACATAGAACTATGGAATGTAATTTAACCATGATAAGAGAACATAAATATGGTTTCAGTAGAAGATACATATTTGACAACATAAACAGGAACCATGATTTTCAACAACAGCGTGTGTGCATATTAGTTTACAATTCATGTCATCAAAATGTGAAATCAAAAGCCTCCCAGTACCATAATGCATCATTGATGTAGAGTAGTAGTTTTTAATATTTGATGACAGTTATATTGATCCATGGAATCTATAATTAGAAAGGAATGTGGGTAAATGAGACATACTACATTGAAAAAATAACTGGTTAATCCAATGAAGTCAAAAAAATCATGTCATAATAAAATGGCTTATTTGTTTTTTAATTTGTAATCATATATTATTGGTATATATTAATGGAATAGAAGGGGAAAAATCGTGATACAACAAAATTAAATTATAACATAGAAATTCTATTTAAGGAGTAATAAGTATTTTTAGTAATAGTATAAAAAAAATATAATGCATACATAAGTAACTTTATATGTAAAAAATACAAAACTGATTATATGTATATGCTTTTATAAAATAGTTAAAGAAATAAATGTACTGGAATATGTAGATAAAATATTCATAAACGTAAAACGTTATAATAAAAAAAATGTTTATATATCTGAAAAAGGATACGTTGAGTAGAGCTTGAGTTGAGGGGTTGTCTCCATAACATACTTGAATGTGGTGTTTGAGAAGATATTTCCTATAGCAGTAGTCAATGATCAGCGCTGCACCAAAACAATGCACTACAATCAGTGAAGTACTGATGTGGTTGATTTATGCTACCTCAAAACATCAAAATGGTAGTCCTGTAGTAAAGATCAACATCCTAATATACCCGCACTAAAATAGAACAATATGTCAATCAAATAAAATAAATCCAACCCAAATGCATTGTCATGCACCTTGTATCTTCTCAAAAAAAATTCCACTAACTCATTTTTTTAACAGGGTCATAGGAAATGTGATACTAAATGCATATAAATAATTTTGAAGGATAATAAAAAAAACCATGTTCCATAATCATTTTCTCATACAGCAACAAAATAAATTCTCATGATTTGGAAAACTAACTTCCCTAAAAGAAAAATACATTTCCACTAACAATTAATACAAAATAATCTTTATCAAAATATGTAAAACGATCAATACTTCACCTTTATGGTAGATATTCAGGATTCATATATTATTCCTAATGTTCCTAGAAATCAGGGTCTTGTAGGTTTTTTAGGAACTTCGGGAAATAGGGTTTTTTATTTTTGGTGATCTTCATTTTCCAAAGGGCGATGTGGCCTAAAATAATGCCTCTTGTCAAATACCACCTTACAACTCAGCTTCTTTTACTATCCTTCCATGCCCGACACCACTATAGGCAGATCACACACATGGAAAATCTAAAACATGATCCTAGAGAAAAAAATGAAGTAACGTAATCAACCAATAAAAATGAGACTTCTAAATAAAAAAATCAACTTCAATAATAAGAATTTGAATATTCACATTTAAAAAAACAGACCCACTATTATCTAGATATTTACCTTCATGGATGCAAGAACATATGACCCTTTCTGAGATGTCATAGGAATGAATCCTCAATGCGCATTCCAAATCATCCCCTTTGGATGCACCAGAAGTCACATGACCAGAAATCTTAATAGGAGGTCATGAAATTCCCATGAACATATCCTCACCCCAGGCATTCATGGGATGTAGAACACCCCATGAATAAATTGTATCCTCAAGCACCACCAAGAATTTCATTCCATTAGTTCGGGGATCGTAGAATCCAACCATTGAATTCCCATCATGGTGAGACATATTCCATCTATAATAAGATATTTTGAAACTATTATAATCATGGAGAGCTACATATGGAGTCTCTATGACTCATTGGGATTGGGTAAGATGATGTTGTTGTCAGCATAAGGTTATATTTTGTTGTATTCACGAAGTTTTAATAGAATTACCTTTACAGATAAAAACCATTAATTGTAATATTTTTGAATAATCTACCTGTATGATAAAAAATTACAACAAACACACCCATATAGTTTATATGCAACAAACAAAATACTATATTTTAACTGATGTTTTACCTATATTTTCCATTCACGGCCTTTTATAACATTCGGGTGTGTTTGTTAACATAAGGTTCTATTTTTTTTTTCAGGCACCATGTTTGTATAGAAGTACCTATACAGAAACAAATAACTGAAATCATTTTAAAAAATATGCCTATATGCTGGACAATTATAACAAAAAATCCCATACAGGTAATCTACAACAAAAAACACTATCTTAATGGCTAGTTAACCTAATATATCATTGATTGGATTTGATTACATTGGGGTGAGTTTTTTAACATAAGGATCTATTTGGTTTCATGTGATATGTTTGCACAGAAATTCCAATAAATAAAAAAATGAAATGGTGTTGTAAAATATTCCTATATAATGAAAACTAATAACAGACACACCCATATAACTAATATACAACATAGAAAACTATATTTTAACAGTAAGTTTACCTATATTTATCATTCCTTAGCGTTGATAACATTGGTGTGTGTTTGTTATCATAATGTTCGGTTTGGTTTCATGTACCTTGTTTTCAAAATAACTACATATACATAATAAAACAAAATTAAGTGAAATGGTGTCGGGAAAAATGCCTATATGCTATAAAATGATAACAAACACACCCACCCATACAGGTAAACTGGTCTTTCCAGATATGTGATTTAGAAATGATTTTTTTGTACAGGTTAGATTTGACATCCAATTCATGAAACATGATCAAATAATAAATACTAACCCAATTTCAGTACTTTATCTAATTTGTAAACATCCAGAACACTAAAATGTGTCAGTGCTTCCCTTTCCCTGACGGGGAATTAAAATTAATTATATTGAATATATTGAATGCATAAATTAGTGTTAAATAATGTTGAAGTAAAGGTAGATAAAATAGAGAGACAATTAAAATATTTGAAAACAAAAAGAATAATCAAATTATACATTTCAACTGAATCATAAACTTCAAGATCATCCAAAACAGTCAATAGTATATATACATTAAAGAAGGGATACAAGTAGACCTTTTTCTCTAAGGGTATCATTTCAACCATGGAACATCACTGAATATATTGAGCAGCTATATCAAGAAGAGATAAAGTCAAAAATTATAGAGGGAAGAATACATCCAATAACTTCACTAACATACTTTGTAGAACAAAAAAGAATGTTTAGTGGGGATGGTGATGTATCCAAGAGAGTAGGTTCCCCTAAAAGGCATTCCTAGACAACATATTTTCTACGAGAAGATTCATATTTTCCAGTACATTATATTTTGTAACCCCATAATGCCCTGAAGAGCCACATGTATCTAATGAACTTAAATTTGTAGTTTCGAATAATATAGTAAGTACTAACATCCTAAACCCATAATTAATCACTACTTGAATATACATCAACATGTATCTAATCCAAAGTCAAAATGATTCGATTTGGGATTAAAATCTGATAGTTACTAATATTTTTAATATCACTGTTGTATCCTTTTGATTCATGATTTCTGCATCACGGTGTGTTAGTTATTTCATCCCAATAGTTGTTTTATTCATTCTTGAATTAGACTTGGACTGTTGGATTTTGGTTGAGAGTAATATGGTTTCCTATAGCACTTGTATAAAGTGTAGTTAATAGTAAATGTAAAATCATATCACTTTACATTATATTCTTTAGAAAAATACATATGAAAATTGGGGGAATAAGAGTATAAGGAATAATAAAAAAAATAGAGGAAAATCATGATTGGGACTGTTAGTACCTATAAAATGTGATGTTTTTAGAATTCTGGATCATTATTCGTAATATCACTGGATGATGGAAAGTAAAGGTAGACTGACTTACCTGAACAGAAATTAATCAGTGATTCGGAAGACAATGTATAAAAAAAAATAGTTTAAACTACCGAAAGCCCTATGTGGAACACAACCAAAACACAGTTTGGATGGTTCTTATGAGGAGATGTATCCCTGGAAGACACAATATACCCCGGAAAATAGGTACAGATGCCCAGATTTGAAGAAGAGGGATATCCTACCTCTGATACCGAATCCAAATAAATCGGGAATTAGAGCCAGCTAGAGGTTTGACATGGATCTGTAGGACTACTAGAGATATGTCCATTCCCTTTTTTTCCTGCTACAAACCTAAAACCACAGTCCAAGAATGTGTCAAAAACCTGTATATTTGCAATGGACCACTGACCAATGTTAAAATTTTTAGATGATTATCATATCATTGCCAACAGTTTAGTGAAACATAAAAGTGATTGTCTTGGATATGCATACTGTATTTAGTTACATCCATGCATAGTTGACCATAAAGTTTCCATGAAATTAACATATTTCTAGACATGAACTATTATTCAATATTTACAATTGAAATTTTATTTGGAAACAAATTAAACAAAATAGAAAACATGACTGGTATATGAACTAAACATATTGCAACAAAACACGTGTTCAGTTATCTATATATAAGACCTTCATTAATATGATAATATGTAACATTTCAACTGTTTATGAAAAAATAGATTGATATTTTCAATAGAAAAGGCAATCCAAAAATTGAAATCATATTCTATTATAATTATGTTAACTTCAAAAATAAAAACTCACACTTAATCAAAAGAAAATTAATAATGTCTATAATTACTATTTTGGTGGTGTTAAATATTTTGTTAACATCATGTGGTTGTGTAAAGAATGGAATAGTTTACAGATATCCAGGTGGCTAAGACTTAATATACTGCAATAGAGTATTCATATTAATGAACTAAATGTTAGATAATGATTACAATTCACAGAATGACATACCAATTATAGAATAAATAGTGTTTTGGAAAAACATATAAAATTACCAAACATTTCCCACCTAGAAGATGTAAGCATACCATACAATTTTACTCAGATTACAACCCAAAATAAAGAAAACATAAATAAATATAAAGATTGTTTCTTTATTTCAATTACTAACTTAGAAAGGAAGGTGTTTTTTGTTCTGAGTCTCATGTCCAATTAATATTTTAATGCTTTCAGAGGATACCATCATACATTACTATTGACAATATTCCATCTATGGAATATGTTTGTGAACAACAAAGAAGTAGAAAAAGTACTCTTTATGGTAGGGTATTACATAATTACAGAATTAAATAATTAGAAGAAGGAAATCTAAAACCCACAAACTACATATGCAACATCTAACTCAGTAAGTGAACTCTCGATTTTCATATAACTTTTAGATAACATACCAATAAATTGAAGAGTGAATTTATCCTTTTTGATCTCCAAATAAAACTGAATGCAAAATTTTCATGTGTTTTTCTTTATTGAGCTCGAACTTATCCAAGATTATATCTATGTTAGTGTCCTAGTAAACTATACCTGCATGAAAAAATGTGGAAAATTTATACCTCATTTGTTTCATATGCTTTTATTGCATAAATAAAGAATAGTGTAGTCAATAGGTAAAACACATTACCTACATTAATATGATCGATTGAGCATGCATATAAATTATTCATACCCAGAAACCGAAAAATGATAATAGTATCTAGTACACTGGTGATTGAAATGAAACATACCTAAAATGAGTGTATGGAGTTATAAGTAACCTGGAGAACCAATTCCGGATGAAGAAGATTGCAATGAAACATACATGAACTAAAAAATAACTTAACACACATTATAAACATAGATTCTTAAAACCCAAATTGGTTTCATAACTATGGAAATATGAATCAGACTAGTGAATATGGATCATAAAATTAGACATGTAGATATACCGAATGTTTCTCACATAATCATGCATGGATATCGTGAAGTATGGATGTGGGATTGGGTTTTAAAGAATTGATGTATTGAAGAAGGGATGTTGTCTCAGGCTTAGTAAATGGTTCGAGGAATTCTTGGAGATGATGGTAGAGCATGTGAAGGCGAAGCAATAGGAGGCGGAGGTGATGGAACCATGGAGAGACTGAGGGAAATATTTGTCTAAAACATTATCTACACAAAGAGATCAATACATGATTCACTAAAACAACATATAAATAATAACATCATCAAACATTGTTGATGGAATAGATAGATATAATGGCGATGCAATGTGAACATGACATGGGGAAAGAAGGCCTCCTCCGAACTATAAATTGGTGAGAAGCACATCAATGAAAAGAAGATAAACGTGAAATAGAATGAGAAGTAATCGAGGGCCGAAGGTGGGAATAGAATTAGAAAAAATTATTACCATATATATATGGAAAACTAATCTTGATATAGAGGTGGATTTTCAGTGTTTCAAGCTTAATACATTATAGAAGAATGATTAACTTATATACAGATGGTGCTAATGGAAAGCTGATGTTGTTTCAGAGGAATGTAAATCTTTCGTTTTAAATGGACGGATGCTGAAGTGAGTCGTTTCGAGTAGACAGTATGAGCTCCATGGTGGGCTTCAAATGAAAGAACCTCAGGAAGTTTACCAGTCAATTGTAGATTAATCTCATGTTTTAATGAAGGATTGAAACCAAGAAGTAGATTTGGTTGCTAGATTGCAGGAGTAGAAGCATGATGGGGATGGGTAACCATAGAGGGAACCCTAGGGATACTGAGAGGATAGGTGCAGTATGAGAGGAAGCGGGAGAAAGAAGATGGATGAGAGGAACCCTAATGGGTCGCGGGGATGTGTCGCTCGGAGTCGATTTGTGATGGGTATTTTGAGGGTTCAACTGGATTGTGGAGGGTTATTTAGTAAATGGATAGGTAATGTTTTGGACGTGGTGCATTGTGGTGGTGACACTTAGGCATAGATACTCCTATGTTTAGTAGATATAGTATATTATAATCTAATGTTTGATTATGTTACTGTATTGAAAATTTTACTATAAAAAATTCTAACCTTTGAATTTCCTCTATAATAATTATTTCAATAATCCACATTAAATATTAATTATGAATTTTTATAAATCTAAAAATTTATATCTATTATTGAATCTTCCATTTTATTACAAATAAAAAAATTAAATTTAAAAAACATGTGACATGCCCATAATTGTTGTAACAATATATATTTTATTATGATGTTTCTTTCTATGTCATCCATAGTTGTTTTAATTGAATAAAATGTTATGTTTATAGAATAAATGTTTATAAATAATTCATTGTTTTACTAAAAATATATAATATGTCATAGAATGTGATAATGATTATTATTTCCCGACATTAAAAGAAATATATATGAATATAAATTATTAATAGTTAAAAATAATAGAAAAATAGTAAATATAATGATTTTATGCATGATTTTTTTTTCAATTTGGTGTCTCATGAAAATCCTATCATCAATAACAGTTCTAGATAAAATGAATATTATTTGAAATGTAATAAACAAATTTATGAGGGAATTAGTTATTGATATGAGTTTCCATTGAATGGAATAAATTAATGATTGCGATGAGTTTTTCAAAGAATTATTTTATGGTATATGGGTATATATATCAAATATGTACATATTTTTATTGGTATATATATAAATTAATTATATATATATAATATAGATGAAAGTGATTGACGAGATAAGGAGTTTTATTATATGGTTAGTTGAACAGTATTGGATTCTAGATTAGTAATCCACAAAATATAAATGTTGTAATAACGTAGACAATTTGATAATTATAAATAAATGTAATCACACTATGAAATTACAATTTTAATGAACACATTATGATATCATGTGGTAGAATTAATCCATATGGGGCCTATTTTATGTTTATGGAAAGGATTTAGCATCACTGGTGTATTCCCATGTGCGAGCTCAATCTAAACATCCACAATTGAGGTTTCAATAGAATGTTAAGAACGAGACGTTAAATAATGTAGAGATTACAATGAGAAATATGATATCCATTTAAACACCTAAAAATATCATTTCTTTGTAGCTTACCCCTAGGGATTAAAAAAAATCCACTAATGGGTTATGTAACTATATTTTACAATGTTATCAATTTTTATTTATTAATGTGATAAATAATCATAATTATATTTTATTATAGATATTATTAATACTAAAAAACAAAAAATAATAATTAAAATAATATATTTTCAAATAAATAATCAACATATAATGAATAATTAACAGATGAGAAAAATAAAAATATAATCATTATTTGTCAAGGAAATAATTTTTATTATCTAAAATAATTTCCCAATATGATATTTTTTTCTATTTGAATGTTTAATTTATTATATTTATAGTTTAAATTTTATATAAGGGATTCCATATTTGGAATTATTATATTAAAAATAAGTACTGTAGATATCAATTTTTTGTTGAAAAATAAGTTGTCCTGATGATCAATGACAATACACTAATATAGAATATAGATATCATATGTGTTTTAAATGTTAAATATTCTAATAAAAAATATATTTATGATAAATGTGTACAATATAAATTCATGATGAATATTTATTTTCATCATTTATGAATAAATTTTCAAAATAAATTATGAATTACAAAATGAGTGAATTTTATAAAAAATAAGTAACAAAAATTATATTTGTAAATATTGAATTAATACACCCATCCAAATAAAACATATTTTTTTAACTAAGATAATATTTATTATAGTTTTAGAGTTTAAGATATACGAAAGAGGCACTAGGGGTTAAAAACAATGAATTAAATTTATCAAGTATTTGATCTCTTCAATGTAGGCAACACATTCTTCTTAATCTATTTATATTATAGTTTTATTTTAATCTGATAAAAATTGTTCAATTTTTTTAATAATATGAAATAAAAATAATTATAATTTATTAAATGGAGATCATAATTAAATATTTATTTACTCGTGTTCATTCATTCATTATAGAAAGGTAATTTTTAGTTTAGTATGCAATTATGGTGCGTAATAATTTTTTAAATCCATCAATATGAAAACTCAATGTTAAAAAACATTGTGTTTTTTTAATTATATAATATAATATGAATTTAAATTTATATTGGTTATAGAAATTAAATTCTCAAAATTATATTCAATATTAAATGACTCTTCATGGTTGATAATGTTAAATGAAATTGATGAATTATGAATTGTTTCCATCGAAACTATACTCGTGAATTTTTTGAAGTAAATATGGGTTTTTATAATTTACTTCAAAATTATTATTCATATACCTTCTAAATTCATTATCTAATTTCCATGACTAAATTTTTCAATAATTCCATATATTGTTTGAACATTTTATTGAATACATTTATACTAAAACTGGATTTAAATTTCTTAATTCCATTAATTTATTGTATCGTTGTTAAATTTTTTATTTATATTAGTGTTATTATCAAAGACTTTTCCTTTTGTTTTGAATTGAAAAAGCATAATATTTAAAATTTAAAATATATTGAATTTTTAAAATATGGAATGGTTATAAAATTAATATGTTTTTCGGTGATTTTTGTATTTGGATAACAATTTTGGTTATTATTGGATTTTTTTAATATTCATAAGTTAAAATTATGTCAATTGAAAAATAATTTATAATGTTTTTCAAATATCATATTTCAAGAAAATTTAATTAAATGTTCTTCTTTGGAATGTTTCTATTGTGTAAGATCATGCTTCAAAAAATGTATGTGATAATTTAATTACTATTAAATAAAAAATAATCTATTTTATGAAGTTAAATTATCCACTCCATTCTATGGAAATATCAATAAAACTTTTGTAGGAAATGTTACAAAAAAACAATAGATTAGGTTGGAAATTATTATTATCATCTACAATTCCCTATTTTATAGTATATTTCATTAATGATGTGGGATGTTGACACTCCAATCCATTTTTTATTATGTTTTAAAATGTTATTTTTTATGGTAAGTGTGAACAATATAAATTTCCTCAAAATAAGGCCATTAATAAGTATATGGATTTAGTTCTTTTTTTTAGGTAATTATCATCACATGGGAAATGAAATGTGAAAACCATTGTGATTTTTTGAAGTGGAAATTTCTTCCATGTAATTTTGTCATGGTTTTTTTGTAGGCCGCTCTCAGATTTGAATTCAATTTTCCTGAGGATTATTTATGTCTGTCATAATTTTGTATGTAATTTTTCTAGGGTTTCATTGGAGGGGCCATTAATGAGTGCAAGTCATTTTGACGAGGTTTTTCTGTTTCATGGGTCAATATGTTGTAGTATACTTCATTTTTAGATTTTATTGTTAGATTTCTTATAAATATAATAGTTTTAGTTATTCGGTGAACGTATTTTAGATTTATATTTGAATTTTTATATATTATATTTGTGGTTAAACAAGAAATATTTTCTTTCAAATTACACAAGATGAATTTTAGTGACGAAATTAATTTTAGTGGATGTTTAATATAAATAAATTAATGAAATGGTTAGTAAATTATTCATTTCAAACATTCAAAGAATATTATTTTGAAACATTCACTAAAACTAAAAATTCCTCATAAACTAACACAGTTTTTTCAAAATGTTATTAGCACTTTAATAAAAAATTTATTATTATTTTTAAATATTTGTTAAAAATATATTAAATAAAATTTAAATTTAAATTTATTTTATATTTTGTTTTATATAATTAAATTTATTATAAATATGGTTAGATAATTATTTTATATTAATATCTTTTTTGTTTAATGAATTTGAACTTTTTTTATTTGGAATGATTTAGTGGAAGCTTACCTAGATAATCATATTAAACATGGACTAGAACATCTCATAAAAATTAAACTGAAACATCCACTTGAACAATTACATAATTTTTTGAAAAATATATTTTAGAACAACATTTATTTAAAATATTTATTATTTTTAATTAAAAAAATAAATTTTCACTTAAATATATGTAACTATTTATATTTAATATATATATATATATATATATACATTGAGGAAGATATCATGACCGGTTCTTTCAAGAGGTTTTGCGAATGAGACACATGATAGAGGAAGATCACTAAAGTTCTGAGATTTGGGTGACCATTGAAGATGTCATCCGCACGAGAGCCGTTGCCCTTGGGCTCACATGGAAGATACCCTAATGAAGTTGATCTCATTCCCCATGATGCATGATCCTTTGCAGATATTGTGACGGGACATGATCCTCTAGGTGAATCGAATAACTCTAAACGCATTGACCCCAAACATTTTTGACACCAAGTTCTTTCAGTGATTTACTTCCAAAATGACGAGGAACACACTTTATCTTTGTATATATAGTTTTCTATAGTTGGTATGTTTTTTATGAGTAGGCCCTCACTTGTTTTTCATTGAAAAGCCCTAGAAAATATTAGATTTGTTAAGTTACACATTGGTTTTATGAATTCACTGCTTGTTCTATTACAATTTTCTTCAAAGGATGAATATTATTGATTTCAGACTAGTTGATTTTGGTCCTTTGGGGGTTACAAAATGAAGGTTCTTAAATATTATCTGGACTTTTTCTTAGGGTCTAAGCCCCACATTGTTCCTCTCTAGCTATATTTCTCAAATTTACCACTTCTCCTTTTCAAGAATAGTGCCTTATTTTCTATTTCTGGTCTATTCGTGCTACCCATTAAGACTAACTCTATCAATTTAAACCTTACACGCCCCTCTATCGCAAGGATTTGCACCAAGGTCTATGTTTCTAAATCGTTTTCTTCCAAATCCTAGATTCAAAATGGGGATAATGGTTTTATTCATGATGTGGTATTTGAGAATGCCCCAACTTTCTGAAAAAAAAAATGATCACAAATTGTTCTATCTATGAATGAATGTGAGACTCAATGTAATTTCCATCAACCTACCCCTCTCTATAAATATATTTGGGTGGAAAAGAAAACCCCCATCATGCCCCTTGTTTCTCAGACAGTTACTACTGACTGCATTAATAACAAGAATCCCCCTGGCATCTCTAAGATTCATCCCCCTCCCATTATGATACCGAGACCTTGCACATGCCCAAGAATTCTATAGAAGGAAAGAAAGATACCTTCAATGTTTACTCACATATTCATGAAGTAAGAAAACCAATACAAAGAGATAAATAAGAGGTGCAATCGAATCATGAATATCCATTGAATTTAGACCTCATAACTTCTAAAGAAGGAAATAAATTCTTCATTGTTGACTCAATTATTCTTGCAAAAAGAAAACCAATACAAATAGATAAAGAAGAGGTGAAATAAGATCATGAAGATCTCTTGCATGTAGTGTTTGACAAACCCTTCCAATTGGAAGAAGACTTCTTAATATCAAGGGAAAGGATAGGAAAGAAATCATTGGTTGACTCCGATGGCTTCATCACTCCAAGTGCTAGAAACACCTTGAAATTTAGGGATAATTCTAATTTTAAAACAAAAATTATCACATGTTCCCTAGATACCAATATGAAATACTAAAACAAAATACCCCCACAGCTAGCCCCTACTGAAAAAGTTTCTGCCTCATCAGATGCTTTAGTAAGCTCCTATAATTATTCTGACTCGTATGAGTCATCCAGTGAGGATGGAGAAAGTGACCCAGCTTAAAGGGATTCCAACATAATTCTTGAAAATCATGATTTTACAAATGAACTCGACGCATGGATGGATAAGAAAGACAATACTCTATTTAGAGAGTATAAAAATGGAGATATGTTAGTGGATACATATCTTGATATCAGAAAGTGGACGTTCATCAAAGTGTAAGATGAATTTAAAAATAATCCATGCTTCAATTTTAATCAGAACAATTAGAAATGAAGCTATTGAGATTCTGCTGATTATCAGAATCAGGTTCTTCATTATCTTGCGTTGTTTCTCTTTTTCAACCAGTTATACTCAATGGCAATGTACAACAGATGTTTTCAGACATACTCTATGGGGGCATTGAAATATACTCCTGCCAGTGTCAAAACATGCTTGATCTTGCAGTCTTCTTGAATAAAGTTGTTATAATGTTTCTTCTGGTATTTGAGACATTTTGGCTAAAGGGAAGATTCAGTCCTTAGCTGCTTGGGTCTTCTATTAACAGAGTTTCTATTTTTCTTGATGTCATCAAGGGCTGCTGTTGGTTTTTAAATGCATAAATTTGCTTTTCTGTTGGGTTGGTCTTTCTCAAAGGGCTTCTAGTGTGCATAAAAATTACTTGAGTGATGATATATTGATGAAGTGATTAGTAGGATCCGTCTTTAGATTTTAGTATTGGCTGGTACGTTGTATGATGCCAGCAATGAACAACTTGATTCGGTGAGGAGTTGGTATGCCTGCTGCAGATTGTTTTCCCATTTTCAGCTATTTGTATGATGGTGAAAGCACATCACATCTCATTATTTCTTTGTAATCTTTTATTTCAATAAATTGTTTAGAAGTGTGACTTGGGTTTCCAATTCACACTTCAATCTATTTAAAAAATATATTTACATTTTTTTTCATAAAGTGTATACATTTTTAAAAATATACCTATTAAAACATATTTTTTAGTAATTGAGATTTTTTTTTTATAAATATATATTATTTTTCATATTCTTGAACTCACACTAGATGTTTTATTTGATTTTTAAAAAAATTATCATAAATATATATTTTAAGTGCATTAATTATAATTTAATTTTTATAAATAACTTCATAAATATATTACTTTTTTAAATAATTTTAAATTTTTTTCCTATATATAGAACTTTTATTTAAATTTTTATTCACTTGGTATTAAATTTAAATAAATATATTTATTGAAATTTAATTTTTAATAATATATGTTTTAGTTTTATAAATATATACTTTTTTCTTATCCTAGAACATCCACTATAAACTTTACATAATTTTTTTTAAATATTTTTAAATATATATTTATGGTCATTTATTAGAAATATATTTTGAGTAATAGCTTCATATGAATATTTATATTTTATATATTTTTTAGTATTATTTTTATCATAGTAAAAAATGTATTTAAATTATTATTCACATAGATTTAAAAATTTTAAATTATAAATTTAATTATATTTATACAAATTGTGTAATAATTATTATACATAGATTATATAATTTTATTTTTTATAAATATATTTGTAATGAAATATTTTTTTATTAATTTATATGTTATTATTATAAATGTATACTTTTTCTTGTATTTGGAATGATCCATTCAAAATTATTCTACACCTTCCACTAGAAATTTTTTTTTACAAAATATATCACATATATCTTCTAAGAGAATTAATTTTAAATATAATTTTAGTTATAATTTGATGCATATATTTATAATTTCGATATCTATAAATATTTATTTTCCAAATTATACAAATGTAATTCATATTTTTTCTCATATAACATGTACTTTTTGAAATAGTAAATTATATTTTATTTATAAAAAATATATAAAAAATATATGAAATATTTTTTAAGATTACATATATTATAAATATCTTTAAAGAATAACAATTTTTATATTTATATATTTTTAGCTTTATTAATATATATTTTTATACTCTGAATGTTCCACATGAACATCCACTATAACTATGACCTAAGCTTCAACTATATCTTTTATTTAGATTTGCAAAATAATATATAAAATTTGACATATTATTTTATTTTTTATAAATTCAATTTTAGTTATAATTTCATAAAGTTATATATATATTCTATATTTTTTAATATTTACTTTCTTAAAAATAAAAATTGAATTTATACTTTGTTACAATAGTAAATACTCAGATAAATGTTATATTATATTATATTTATAAAAAACATGAAAAAATATAATAGAAATTTCATATAATATAATTTAATAGAAAAAAAATTATTTAAATTTAAAATTTATTGACACATATTTTAGTTTTATAAAAATATTTATTTTCATGTATTCAAAAAGTTCCATAAGAACATCCACAAGTTCACTCTTGTAACATCCATAATACCATTAACATAATTTTGTGAAAAATTTATTAAATATATCATCTAAGTGCAGTTTTTTAAAATTTAGTTTTATTTAAAATCTATTAAAATGGTTATAATTTCTATAATAAATAATACTTATTTTATTGTTATTTTAATTTATTTATATTTTTATTCATATTGTATATAAACTATAAAATAGTAAATTTTATTATAATTTTGAAAATTATGTATCAAATATAACACGTATTTTATATAATTTTAGTCATTAAACTTATATTTATTAAAAGTTATTTTTTATTAATACATTTGTTAGTTTTATAAATATATATTTTGTTGTATTATAAATGTTATACCATAGCATCAACTAGTAGTTTTTTTAGAAAAGCAAGCATTAAAGATTTAATTAAGCAAAACAAATGACATGATTCTGAAAGAGGGGATTTTACATTTGTCTCCAGTAAGAATATAAAGCATCTCCTCATCAATAATGGTCAAATGCACACCCAAGTCTTCAGAAATACCTTTATTTTCAAGTTTATCAGCAGGAGAGTTGGCTTCATGGTAAACATGTGTGATGATTATGTTCTTTCAAGAAAGAGTATCAAAGACATTTGATCCATTTCGATGTAAGCTTCTAGGCAAGATGGATCTGATTTTTCTGAACAACATGGACAATAGTAGAATAATAACTTTCAAACCAGAGATCATTCCAATTTATTTGATGATCAATCTCCACTGCTTTAATTTATGCCATCATTTCAGCTTCAATGGGATTAGAGTGACCGCAAGGACCATAGAATCCATCAATTAAATCACTGTTGTGATCACAATAGACAATACCATATCCAGCGGGTCCAGGATTGTCTTTCGAAGAACCATCCAGGTTACATTTGATCCAACCTACAAAGGGGGGAGTCCTGATAATTTTCACAGTACCCATGGGTTTAGGAAAATTACTTGACAGATGAAGCCTCCTCAAGACAGCAAAGTATTTGTTGGAACTGATTTGAATATTGAGTCACTGAGAGAATATTTGAAATGGAAACATTGTGATTAAATATGGAATTTTCATGCCTACTTTTTTTTTCTTCTTGTCCATATAGTTTGAAAAGTTTTAGCACAAGCAACATAAAATAAAGCATGAATCTACATGGAACACTGTACTACTGAAATTTATTGCAAAAAATCTGCAATGCTGTTGGTTTGTGATATTGAGATGCCAAAGAGATCAAATATAATGATACAGAGTGAAGAAGAAGTTTCACAGGAGAGGAACAAGTGATCCAATTCATCTCTATGTTGATGGCACAAATCAAATCTAGAGCATAGAGAGATACCAACCTTCTGAAGATTATTGTCCATTGGGAGTTTTTGCAGGTGAATTCTCCAAAGAAGAGTAAACTAAGAGGGTTGAACCCATCTTCTAAATTTCTGAACATCATTGGAAGTGTTTCCCTGGATTTAATGATTGTAAAATCCTTGATATTCAAGAATGCCATTTTCACTTGGTTCCCAAACCATTATGTCCCCAGAGTTAATGAAATCTTACAAATTAACAATTTGAGCAATATGGGCAGGCAAGTTACTATTCTGCTCAATCTGATCTCGAATAGAGGAATCTAAATAAACATTAGTGGAATCATCATCAATAGTATCAATAAATGTAATACCTTTTTATATAGTAGTTTTACATTATGTTAAATTATAATTATTATTTATCAATATATAATAAAAATGATAAAATTTATTTTATATGTTAATTTGTTATAATTTGTTATATAATTTTATAAATAAATTTCTATTTTCTATATTTGTACATTTTTATTTTCTTACAAATAAAGATATTTATTCAATTTTCATGTATTTATTAAATACATTTTTCTTCATATAGTATATGTTTTTTTGGATGTTCTACTGCATGTTCTTATGGAAGATCCACTTAAATTATCACTTAATGGATTTATAATTTTTATTAATAAAGACATATTTAAAATTATGTAAAATATATAATATAATTAAATTTATTATCATTTTAGAGTTTCACTGGTGTTTTCATGTATCTTTCATGACATTTTACTTGAGACATTAACTAGAACTTATAGTTGAGTATTTATATTATCTTCCTATGAATTTTCAACAGAATGATTTGAACATATTATTTTCAATTATTTTGTAAATAATATATGAAATATATTTTATATATGTGTTCATTGAAATTATTATGAGTTTCATTTTCCTTTTTTCAGGTCATTTCAAAGATAATGATTTCAATGTTGTGTCATTATCTATTAAACTAGTTATAAGGGTCATGTTCAAATCACTTGATGGTGAACAATGTTTCTATGTTTTGTATGGGAGACATAATTGTTTTAGTCTATCTCATAGAAACATGAATTCAATGATAAATAATAAATCAATCATTATAGAAATCTTTCAATCAAATAGAAAATAATGTTATCAGATTGTTTATGTATGTGATAGAATGCTAAAATTTACACTTGTTGAAACACTTACTGGTTACATTACTCAAATGTGGGATAGTTTTTTGTCTTGTGGGAAATATTCATGTCACATATTTTTATATGTAAATAAATAATACTATTCATAGTCTTGAATCAATTAATATAATGGGGTACCAAGGATATAATAAAGAAGCATACGTAGTTGTGTTATATGTGATAGATTCACTAGGTATTAATCCAAACTCTTTATTTACCACTATTGCAAGAGGTCATGTTGTTATTTGGTTCTTATATAAAGGTCACCTAATTTTATTATGATCTAAATGGGACACATAATTAGTTCATGAGAATTCATATTTAATTTTATAGTACGTGGAAATAAAAAGTTCTGAAGAACTATCATTTTTCTATAATTTTTATGTTTACATGAATATGATTATTATAAATATATTATAGCCTTATCAGAGAGTTAATACATATTATAAGTTATTTATACATGTTGTTGTTTTCTCAACACATTCTTCACTAATAATCTAAAACATCCCATAGGTGTCATGGTGAGATTCAATAATCATAGGGATATTTTTTATTTTGGGGGATGATTTGATATATAATTTAACAGTGTGTTCCTTTTACTGGTTATTTGAAAAAATTATATCTCCATCAAAAAAAGTAAACTCAAACATTATTTATTGATAAGGATGATATAATGGGAAAATCTATTTCTAATGTTTTATTAAGAATTTTAAAATTCATTTATATGTGGTTTTTTATGTTAAATGGAATTAATTATTTTTGTAATTGGATAGAATATGAACATAATTTTGTAACAATATTTCATACTTGAATATTCCAATACCATGAGGCACATCATTTTGATCCAGAGTGGTCTTCCATTAGGGAAGAATTTGAGGATGGACAATATGTGTTATTAGGTGATGTATATATGTTGTGAGAATATTTGTTCCATATCATTATGAAGGGTCCTTTAACATTGGTTATTCACAATTCTAAACCATGTGGTGGTTTTAATAGATTTCATTAATATTACACTAATCACATGTAATGTTTTGTTAATTTCATTATGTAAAAAGGGTTATTTGGGGAAAAATTGATATAGGGAAACAAATTCTAAATTTGATATGTTTGAGTAAAATTCATGGAACAATTATCCTTACAAAGAAATGATAAGCTGTGTTTCTATTAGATATTCACCTATATTATTGTATTTATTTCAACATGAATATAAAATGATTGGTACTTGTTGTTTGATATCATCTAATGAATTAAAATTTCATTTTTGTTATTTTTTTGGAATTTTTGGATGTGATGATTATTTCTAATTTTCATATTAAGAATCCAACAACTATTTTCAATGATCTTTTTTGAAAAAACACATCATTCTATGAATCTTTATTTTCATTTGTAAAAACATTTGGCCTGCTTGATGAGGGATTAATAGCTACAAAATATATTCTTTCGAGGTAGACCAAATCTGCAAGAATTATTCTAATGTTCAATGGAGATTCGATTGATATTATTTCTTATGAAACTATTTTGTAGGAAAAAATTAAAATTAATTGGATTAAATTGTGATGATATTGATTATCATTTAAAATGAGATAGAATAGTTTATGACACTACCATCTATTATTTTAGTAATTTTGAAAAAGAGTTTAATATTATAAATACATCAATATATATAATTTCATTTAATGATTTCTATAAAACAATATCATGAAAACATATCTTAAAATGAAAGAAAATATGAGTATGGGGGATAGAATAAAAAAAATTAGAATCACGAGACCAATTGTAGATATAATTGAATAAAAATAAGAACAAGTATACTGTAATTATGTTATTATGATTTAATTTTATGATAAATTTCCTTGTTATGAGAAGGAATCTAATGGTATTGTGGTGCATGAAATAATTAATCTTTACATGTAGAGAACTAATGATTAAGAAAATTCATATTTCAATGGTGAATCTATATAAAACCCATTAAATTTAAATTCATTAATATAATAATCATTGTCTATAAGTTCTATAATTTTTTATTCTTTTTTATAGGAAGGACAATCATCCAATTGGGAATATCACATTTGGATGTGGGCCTTTATAGAATTGGAAGAGTAGTAAGAGTATTTCACACAATACATAAGTTATTTTTTGTATTGAATTGGTATTCCTCTACCACCTATATATGTCGTTTTAAATATTAATGCATAAAATTAAGAATATATCAGATGAATCAAATTTTAATATATTGGTAATAAATTTTAGGAAACTAAATATTTAATTTTATAGAGCAATGTTATAATTATTATACATGTAGAAAATATTTTTATTGATAATGAACCCTGTTTGGTATTGAAGAAAATATATATTTGCAACATGTTATAATGATGTTTGATCACTGATGAAAATACAATAAAAAGTTTCTTATTTTGAATTATAATATTGTTATATTGGTATCTAAGACCACTAACATTGACTGTATTGTTTTATTCAATTTTTTATCACTCAAAAAATCTAATGCATTACCAAAAATTTAAACAATGATAAAGACCATAAAAAACATTTATATTCCACTTTCATGTCACACCCATAAACAATGTTTGATTGATTATATATCCAGATGTTGGGTAGTCAAATCCATAAATAAGATGATTCATTTAAAATATTTTTTCAACAAGTTCTTAACTTGATATTTAAGGTAGTACTTATTTGTATAATGTAACTGTTCATTAACTTATTCTTGAGCTAGATTCATCAAATATGATAAAAACTTTTCCATCATTTTTATAAGAAAAAAATAATTAATTTTCAGTCCCTGATTGTGCAACCCGATTGATGGGATTCATCAAAAATAAATGTGGGTGTATTATTTAATATGTAACCTGGAATACATTTTTGTTGATTTGTTGAATAAAAAAATTCTATAAGTGTGGAGAGTTTTAAAAATTAATTATCTTTTATTGTATGTTTTTAAAATGATATTTGTTGGAGGAGGAGAAGTTATACCATTACAAAAGCAACATTATGAAAAATATTATATCCACCACCACCCACCCAAGGGAACATCATGTATCAGTTTCTGTATTATTTTCTATCCACATTTAAAATTTAAAATTCACAATGTATATTTGTGTGGATGTTTATTTTTTCACATAACTTTAGTGCATCATTATCTGATTTCTCTAACTTATCTTTATCAAATTTTAATTTTTTTCAATAATTTTTCACTATAAATATTAATGAATTTCGACCGACATAAAATCGTCACATTTGAATTATATATATTTTTGAAAAAGATATACCCACCATGGTAGAATTGGAAATACATGTATATTTATCTTAGAAAATTTGAGATATCTTCTTATTTGACATGTTAATTTTATTTTTTGACAGCATGCATCTATTACATTATATAATTTAATAAATTTAGACAGTCTAACACTAATTAAAAATTATTTTACAATAATATTTTTAAAAATAAAAAATCACCTTGTTTCTTGTCATAACATTGAAAAATGTGATAATTTCATCAATTTCAACTGAATAAAACAATTTTTCATATTTTCATACAAAGAAGATTCTTAATAATTACAGTTATTCATATGAAAACACATACTATTAATGGGAACTTAATATAAAAATTCAAATTAATTATTGTCATTCCCTTTGGTCTAAACAAAAAACCATGTTGGATCTAACTCAAGAATCTTGTAAACGTGCTCATAATCTAATTTATTTGAGTTGATTTCCTTACTATGACAATTTTTATATGATACCGATCCTTGTAACATCCCTTAAATGATATTTTTTCCAATATATTCACCATATAGATTCTTTTTTAGTGTCAAATATATCTTCTATTGATTTTTACTGGGTTTTTGAGGTTATTATTCACAATTTCTCAGTTTTATAAACATATAACAACTCTAATTTATAATATTTTCTTCTTTTTTATTATACATTTATAATCAATGATTAGGTGTGAATGGTATCATATTCTAGATTTTTATATTCCCTATAGTCTATAAGAGGTTTTATTGATTTAATGACATCATCTTGTGGTTCTACCTCCTCATTGATCCTAATTTTCAAGGGATCTACTGTCCAGGTTAGGTACATCGTACAAAGACTCACATTCTTCCTTTAAATGATATATGTTGTTATTATTTATTCCTTGTGGTTCTTTTCACTTATCAATAGATTTAGTTTTTTAATTTTTCTAAATTAACCATAACATTTATTTTTATAGCCCATACATTATTTAATTTTTAATTTTTTTTCTTCAAGACCTTGTAATAGGTCATTTTCATACACAATATATTTCGGTGAAACAAAACTTTCAATATTTTTTGTTGTATAATCAAAGTCGTATTTATTTTCCAAAGTTTTTAATATTTTATTTCATATAAGCGGTTATTTTTTGAGAATATTCTATATAATAATGTAATTGGAATACTTACCCCACTAGTGGGAACTTGTTGAAAAATTAGTTTTTTCTTAATAGTTTGATCAAAATATCAGATCCTCCATTTTTTTAATGGTGGAATTCATCCAATACATTTTCTTTTACTAAAATACATACTTTACAATGTCAACAACATAAAAATAATAATAGTATTTTTTCTTGTTCTACACAGAATTTAAATTAAACGTAATCTATACTAGTAATGGAATAATATTCCCCAAAATATTGGATTGGTGCATATGATATTATTTTGGTGCATATCATAATAATTTTGTATATTTCATGATGACACATTATTGGTTTTATATCTGTCAAACTATCTACATAAATGGTGAATCTACAAATTTTGTAAACACCTATGGTATGGAAAAACATAGTAGCACATGTGTACAATCATTATAGAACTATGACATCAACATGTTTTACTAAATAATTTACTATATTAGATTCTAAGATATTTGTTTTTATATCCATATTTCTGAGTAATCAAACGTATTTTCCAAATATCCATATATAATGATGTCAATTTTGTTTTAAAAGAAAATAAGACTTTTATTTGGGTTTCCCCTTAAATTATCATGATTAAACTTTTTAAATCATATTCACAAAATTTTGTTTCCACAACAACAATTTGGAATGTATTTGCTGTGGAACCATTTTTTGAGGAAGATATAAATTATATGTTTATGATTTATTACAATATTATGATGAGACACTTTTGGATAGAAATGAATGATATAAATTCCAAATCAAAGGGCCTTGTATTTCATTTGTATGACCATATTATAATTTTTCGTCATTTCTTTTAAAACTATGTGCAATTATATCTTATTTGACCAAAAACTACCAAGTGATAATCAAAATTATATAATTTTCATTGGGAATCAAATACCTTAAAATATTAATGGATGTTCTTGTAGAAGAATAATTTAATGTTCTTTTTGGGAAACAATAGAGAAATTCATTTTTCAATCAAGTCAATATATTAGTAAAATATAAAAAAATTATGATTTCATTTTGATATATTATCCTAGAATTAGAATGGAAATTTGAGTACAATTTCATGTGGAATATCTATTGAAATTTCTCATTGAAAACCTAGTGGAATTTCTTGGAGAATTTCTATTGAAATCTCTAGGGGAATCCCCACTAGAATGTGAATTAGAAATTATATTGTAAATTTAGCAGCATCTAAAACTAAATATCTAATTTTAGTAATTTAAAAACCAATATTGAATGGGGTCTTAATATAAAATAGATTTATTGAAAATAAAATGTGAAAAAATAAATTTTATATATGCCTAAATGTAATAGATATTTTCAACTAATATTGAAACAATAAAAATATAATATTAATCCAAATAGATATCTAGTAATAATAAAATCATAAAAGTAAGAAATATTAATTCATCCAAAATATATGTTTCTGACGCTTTCGCCGAGGCACGGGTGCATCCGTCTGTCCGCGGAGGAGGACGCGCGGCTTTGTTGCCCCGCATTCCCGCTTTCCAAAGGCGGGAAAAATTCGTTCCTTGTTCAGGTACGTCTTCTCCTTGATCAAAACGGGATGATGGGATGTCGGTTCTTCCCTCCGTGGATTCCTCCTCCGAGCTCATTTCCTAGCCTGGGTCTCCCTCATAGATTTCATACGTAGTTCCTCAAACTCTTCCCAGTGCCATGTTTCCATGGACTCCGGTTAATTACACATCTTCGGTTAGGACATTCCAAAGGGTCCGGTCAGGGCAGCAACCTTCAGTCGGGGGAGTAGTCATGTTGAGGCATCAGTAGCGTGTCTGGATGCTGGGGAACCTGGCATGTCTTTCTGTTGTCCCAGGTCACAGGGCTTCTCGAGGGCGTGGAAGCCTGAGGCATCCCACATCGAATGCGGGGAATTATATGCCATAGACGCATATATGAGGTTTTCCTCAGCTTCTCGTGTTTAAAACAGGGTATGCCGCGAGTTTAACGTCTAGCGGAGACGGATCAACCCAACAAGAGCATTGGCTAGAATAGATCGGATTGAGGGATTTCCCTTGAAGGGATGCCGATGTCGGGGTCGTCCCATGGGTAGCCATGAAGAGGAGCGTGCCGGCATGGTCTCACCGAGATATGACGGTCCGGGCGAGAATCGGGGTGAATGATAGGTGGGTGAATGGAGTGGAAGGGGAGTGAAGTGGGACTATCGTAGGGGCGACAGTGACGTTGGGCTTGAGCCTTGAAGAGGCTTCCTGTGTATCCCCGTGGTAGGGAATCAAAGTCCACATAGTTCGAGATGGTGCCGTCAAACCGACATGAAGGTGGACCTTTTCCCGATGAATGTCGTCAGCGAACAAACGTGGAGGTGGACCTTGGTCCGATGAGTGGCGGGCTTGAACCTCTGGAAGGCTTCCTACGTACCATGCCTTGACATGGATCAAAGTCCTCATAGTTCATATGGGGGATTTGTCGGCGAACCGACGTAAAGGTGGACCTTGGTCCTATGAGTGGTGGTCTTGAACCATTGGAAGGCTTCCTACGTACTATGCCACGACATGGATCAAAGACCTCGTAGTTCAGGTGGGAATGGGTGTGCAGTTTAATGTCATTCGGGATGAAGGGAGGAGCATACAGTTTAACGTCATGCTGGACGAGGGCGAAACTCGACGTGAATGAACAACCGAGCAATGTGGCTTGAACCTCATGGAGGCCTCCTACGTACCATGCCCTGACATGGATCAAAGACCTCGTAGTTCAAATACGATGAGTCACAACGGCTTACCATTGGACCAGAATGCAGTTTAACGTCGTGCTAGACGGGAATGGGACCCGACGTGAATAGATGATGGGTGGGCTTGAACCTCATGGAGGCTTCCTACGTACCATGCCTTGACATGGATCAAAGACCTCGTAGTTCAAAGGGTTTGTTGGTGAACCGACGTGAAAGTAGACCTGGGGGTCCACTATTGGTGGGCTTCAACCTCGTGAAGGCTTCCTACGTACCATGCCTTGGCATGGATCAAAGACCTCATAGTTCGCTATGGGTTCGTCGGTGAACTGACATGAATATAGACCCAGTGGTCCACTATTGGAGGGCTTGAACCTCGTGAAGGCTTCCTACGTACCATGCCTTGGCATGGATCAGAGACCTCGTAGTTCGCTATGGGTGGGGGTCAGGGTCGGTGCTCACTCTAAGCCCATGTGAGTCATGCTCGGTGTGAGAAACAAGAGGTTGCAAGGACTTGACGATCACGTCGCAAAGGATGCGTCTGTGAGAAGCGAAGAGGGGCTTATGCGTTAGGCGGCCCATGGTGTTGGGACTTACTCTAGGATGGAGGCCCATGGTGCGGAAAAGCTCAGGAAAAATGGACCTTGGTCCAACGATAGGGGGTGCCTCGTTCCCTATCACACCCTCCACTGACCTTGGTAGTGGGGAAGTACGGAGATGTATAGGTGCAGCTATCCGTTGGGGCATGAGGTCGAGTCACAGTTTAACGTCATGTGTTGAGGACGTGGTGCTTGGCACTTTAACGTCATGCAGCTCGGATGAGGTGGGTTCACTCCACACCCCTAGGACTTACATAACCGGTACCCTCCGGTCCTTGGGGAAGGGAAGGTACCAGTAAGTCCATGGTCAAGGGGGGTTGTGGAACGAACCATCGAAGGATCCACGTGTAACGACCCGAATTTTTTTTTAAATAAATTTTGTTTCCCAATTTTATGTGTTATTGTTATACTAAAAAAACGTTTTATTTGATAAACATGATTATAATTAAAATGAGATCAGTGGAGTTTGACTATTATATAACCATCGGTCAATATGACCGCTGTGAACAAAATGTTTTGATATAAGTAATCTTGGTTAATTATTATAGAAAGAAGATTCGATGGACTCACCTAGTAGTCTTGGACCGATCGAAGCCCATCTAACAGAGCTTGGGAAGGAGGTAGCACCACTGGGATTTGCTCTCGATCAAATCCAAACTGAACTTCATCATGTGAAGCTGGAACCGAATCGCCTTCGTGAGAAGTTCAAACTGATAGAAATTACTACTCGGGCAATGTTGACTGAGCCGCCCCAAGCTTCTATCACCCTAGCACACCTTACTCTTAGGTCCTATGCTGGTATTATAAGGGGCTATGTAACGAGACCGTAACTACCTTGTGTAATCCTTGTTTTAAATAAAAATTGGGATTTCTTCTTATGATGAAGATTATGAATTTTGATATGACCGGATAAATATAGTATGTACATTTTTGATGAATTTTAGAAAAAGGATATTTTAAAAATGGTTGTGTAAACATTAAATAATTAAAAATGTGTAATGATTTTCGAAAAATGGTCTTCTACAATTATGTTCAGTACGAAATTTAGAGTCTAATAAGATCAACTTGATTTTTGATGAATAGTAAATTATGAATAGTGATTTTACGATTAGGATTAGTAATATGACTAAATGGATTAGTAATTTCACTCAAAAAAAGTTTTAATATAATTTAGACACCTTGATTAAGTAATGTGATTCAATAAAATGGGTAAATAACAGTTTCATAAATTATTATTCAAGTATTAGTTTTTTCGGATGAATAGTGTTTTTTAATTAAAAATTTAATTAAAAATAATTAGAAAATTATTTTTATAAAAATGACTTTATTTTTGAACTCAGAGCATCGATATTATGTTATGGTAAATTTTGGGGATTTTTCTGAAAAAATGAATTTTCGATGAATAGTGTATTTATTTAAAAATAAAATTAAAAATATTTAGAAAATTATTTTTATAAAATGGAGTTCATTTTTGAAATCATAGCATTGATATTTGGTTAAGGTGAAATTTTGGGATTATTCTGAGAAAGTTGAATTTTCGGTGAATAGTGAAAGTATAGTTTTTAAGTTACGGGTGTTTAATGACATCATTAAATGATGTATTAAGTATATATTCAATATGGTCGAATTATGAATAGTAAGATAAGGTGTGAGGTGTCCCAAGTGGCCAATACCATGGGCAAATACCATGGGCAAGCCCATGGTTTTGCCAAAACCACTAGTGAGGTGTCCCTTGGCCATTAATGCCTTGTCCCCTCACTTTCCCTATAAATATCCACCCTTTCCTCCTTTAGTTTTCACTCCCAACTCTCCCCCAACGAAGTTCTGGTATTCTTACCTTCCAAGGAGTCCTCCCAAGGTGCCCCCAAGCCCTCAAGGTCCAATCCTTTGAGTTTCAAGAGTCACGTTTTAAGGTAAGGGATCCGACCCCTCTCTTTCTTTTCAAGTGATCTCTTTTATGTCATTCCTTTTATGCTTCATGTTCTTATTTTGGAGGATGTTCTTTTATACTCCTCTTACTGACCTTTTTATGTTCATATGATGAAAGACCCCCTCTTACCCTCATCATTTCGTTTTAAGAATGTTTAAGTGGCGCCGTTAGGCTGCCGAATTTTCAAGGGATTCATTCACCTCTCTCTTTTTCAAAGTTCTACTTTCATGTCAAGTCTTTCAAGTTCATTTTTATTATGTTGGGGTATGATCTCTATATTTAGCATACTGGTCTTTTATGATCACATGATGAGAGACCCCATTTGATCTCTTCAATTCAGTATTTTGAAGTTTAAGTAACGCCGTTAGGCTGCCGAATTTTTAAGTGGTTCTTCACCCTTCTCGTTTTGAAGTTCTACTTTCATGTCAATTCTTTCAAGTTACTTTTTGTTATGTTGGGGTATGATCTCTATATATATCATACTGGACTCTTATGTTCATATGATGAGAGACCCCATTTGATCTCTTCAATTCAGTATTTTGAAGTTTTAAGTGGCGTCGTTAGGCTGCCGAATTGTTTTAGGGGATTCTTTCACCCTTCTCATTCTTTTCAAAGTTCTACTTTCATGTCAAGTCTTTCAAGTTCCTTTTTAATTATGTTGGGGCATTATCTCTATATATAGCATACTGAACTCTTATGTTCACATGATGAGAGACCCTATTTGATCTTTTCAAATCGTTTTTGTTGAAGTTTAAGTAACGTCGTTAGGCTGTCGAACTTTCATAAGAGAAATCTAATTTTTGTCTTCCTTTCATGTTTTTCATTTCAAATTGTATGTCCTTGAAATTTCACTACCATGATCATGTATCCTTCTTATTCTGTCCATCTACTGTTTTATGGGTCATTTATGAATGTTTGACCCATTTTCCCTCTCTTTTTAATGTCTTCTAAAACCTCATAACATAGCTGTTATGCTGCAGAATTTCCGTCTCAAAATGTCTCTCTCTTTTTATAAAGTTCATTTATATTATTAAGTGAATACTCAAAGCTCTTTCTTATAAAGGGGTATTCACATATATACCAAAATGTCCTATTTTAAATTCTGGGATTTACATACATGAGACCCACCTTCCTTTTCTGTGGGTTTTAAAGTGACGTAAAGATCATGTCATTAAAGCAGTTTTTAAAATGTTATGATTATGAAATGAAACCCATTTATTTTATGCTATATGGGTTATTTATGAAATGTTTGATGATGGTATATGTGGCTCACATGATAATAAAGGCAAATTTAAGGGTGCGCCCTGATAGCGCTCCAATGCATTGGGTAAAGACTTAATCTCTAGAGATGACCATTTTAACGACGCCTTGGTGAATAACCTTGGTAATTTTTAACGACACCTTGGGGATGGACCTTGGTGAAACGAAACGATTGCCAATATTAAATGTTGCAGCCACATCTTCAAGTTATGAAAAAGTTTTATTTTTATTATGATATGCCTCATGATTTCATTTTCATGCCTTAAAGTTCTTTTCATGACTTTATTGGTGTATCCCAAGTTCATATGTAAAATGTTTCACTTGTTTCCCTTGCTGGGCCTTCTGCTCACCCTTTCTTTTGATGTATGTCCCCAGGTTATGAGATTCAGTAATGAGCCTAGGGTGAACATGAGGAGAAGCCTTTCAAGTGTTTAAGAAGAATTATTTATGTTGTTTTCATGTTTTAAGTTCCTGGTTTCCAAGACACTAAACCTTAAAGATCCTCGGTTTTGTAAAATGTAATTAAAGTTTATGTGATAAAAAGGTGGGATGTTATAGTTGGTATCAAAGGATGGTTTAGTTATTTGTGGAAATTAGGATATGAAAACTCTAGGAGGACCCCTATAGAAATGTTTAACATAGGAAATCTTCCTGGTATTTTGGTGAGTATTGAGTAAGGGGTTGCCAAGCAAATACATCCCTGTCTGGATACGAGCAGGTAGAGGTGGCTCTGGCACAGATGTACATAGGGGTAAAACCCGAAAACACCGCTTTGAGCTAGACTCAAACGGGAACTGGTACACGACAACGGGCCTTGCTGCACTCTTAGTTACGACACTCCCGGGGGATATGCTTTGGTTAATTCATAAGCTTGGTATGAACCATTGTTAAAGGAACAAAAAAAATGAAGATTCACATAAGAATATATGATCCTGGATAACCTAGATGGGAACCTAGGGGATCACAAGTTAGGGTATACTTTTCAACTATATGTTATCCTTATATGCTTTAAGTTTCTTTTCTTGATTATTGGCTAAGTAATGAATCCCCTAATTATAGTTTCTTTTCTTAGTTAATGGCGGGAAATGGAAGAACTTGTCTCAACAACCAATGTGATAGGAAATGCTACGATTTCCATATTAATATGACAGAGATGATTAGGGGATTAAAATATGCTTTTTATTTTGGAAGACGTTCACTCTTTTGGGGACCCTATATGATCGAGGTAAATAGATTACAACGGTATTTTCATTGAGGAGTAAGGTTGACTTATATTTTGAAGAATTGATGAATTTAAGGTGTACTTATAGTAATTTAGGTTACTTTTGGGAATGATTAACCTATCTTGGGTAAAATATGTTTAGGTCAGCTACTTTTGTTATAAGATGTTAGGAGTGGTTGATGTTGTCTGGAGATGAACAATGAAGTTGTTTTGGAAGACTATGTTATCAAATCCTTCTTGTATTTGGGTTTCAATCTTAGTTTGGTTTATTTTGAGGAATTTTAAGGACCGTTATTTATGGAGTGGTCTATGATGAACGTTGGGTAGTACCATGGAACTTTGAAGATTTAAAAGTAGGTTCTATTCCTATGGGATTCTTTCTTTTTGAAGAGTTGTTTTACCTTAACCTTTCTGTTTTTGGGATAATGTTTAAAGATAGAAGAAATAGATAGTTAATCTTTTGTAGATTATGTGATTCTATAGAAGATGATTCTTGTGCTTTTATGAAACCAAGTGTTTTTGAATTCTCATCATTTGGCGAAAAGATTAGTGTTGGTAGGGACTTGTTAAAGGATGAAACTCTACTTGAAGGTAGGTATATTTTCTTATGTTTTTGTTCTATGTAGTAAATGAAATCCTCAAAATTATGAAAAGAAACGTAAAACAAAAATGTTGTTGGTTTACGTTTCCTACTAGGTAATCAAAGACCATTTACACACATCATAAGTTTGGGATTTTCTCATGGTTAACAATCTCCTAATCATGTTCTCTATCACTCTCTCTCAGAACTGACCCTTTGTTTTTTCCTCCATGTCCATGTTTTCCTACATGGAACCCGAGTGTGGGTTAACTCGGGTGGCCTTTGTACTTCCTTTTCTTTCTTTTAAAGTAATGGTGTTACTGACTCTTTTTCCGATGTGGGAATTTCAATGAAATTTCAAAACCCAATTTTAAAATTGCGTGGACGCAATTTCTTAAGGGGGGAAGAATGTAACGACCCGAATTTTTTTTTAAATAAATTTTGTTTCCCAATTTTATGTGTTATTGTTATACTAAAAAAACGTTTTATTTGATAAACATGATTATAATTAAAATGAGATCAGTGGAGTTTGACTATTATATAACCATCGGTCAATATGACCGCTGTGAACAAAATGTTTTGATATAAGTAATCTTGGTTAATTATTATAGAAAGAAGATTCGATGGACTCACCTAGTAGTCTTGGACCGATCGAAGCCCATCTAACAGAGATTGGGAAGGAGGTAGCACCACTGGGATTTGCTCTCGATCAAATCCAAGCTGAACTTCATCATGTGAAGCTGGAACGGAATCGCCTTCGTGAGAAGTTCAAACTGATAGAAATTACTACTCGGGTAATGTTGACTGAGCCGCCCCAAGATTCTATCACCCTAGCACACCTTACTCTTAGGTCCTATGCTGGTATTATAAGGGGCTATGTAACGAGACCGTAACTACCTTGTGTAATCCTTGTTTTAAATAAAAATTGGGATTTCTTCTTATGATGAAGATTATGAATTTTGAAATGACCGGATAAATATATTATGCACATTTTTGATGAATTTTAGAAAAAGGATATTTTAAAAATGGTTGTGTAAACCTTAAATAATTAAAAATGTGTAATGATTTTCGAAAAATGGTCTTCTACAATTATGTTCAGTACGAAATTTAGAGTCTAATAAGATCAACTTGATTTTTGATGAATAGTAAATTATGAATAGTGATTTTATGATTAGTATTAGTAATATGACTAAATGGATTAGTAATTTCACTCAAAGAAAGTTTTAATATAATTTAGACACCTTGATTAAGTAATGTGATTCAATAAAATGGGCAAATAACAGTTTCATAAATTATTATTCAAGTATTAGTTTTTTCGGACGAATAGTGTTTTTTAATTAAAAATTTAATTAAAAATAATTAGAAAATTATTTTTATAAAAATGACTTTATTTTTGAACTCAGAGCATCGATATTATGTTATGGTAATTTTTGGGGATTTTTCTGAAAAAATGAATTTTCGATGAATAGTGTATTTATTTAAAAATAAAATTAAAAATATTTCGAAAATTATTTTTATAAAATGGAGTTCATTTTTGAAATCATAGCATTGATATTTGGTTAAGGTGAAATTTTGGGATTATTCTGAGAAAGTTGAATTTTCGGTGAATAGTGAAAGTATAGTTTTTAAGTTACGGGTGTTTAATGACATCATTAAATGATGTATTAAGTATATATTCAATATGGTCGAATTATGAATAGTAAGATAAGGTGTGAGGTGTCCCAAGTGGCCAATACCATGGGCAAATACCATGGGCAAGCCCATGGTTTTGCCAAAACCACTAGTGAGGTGTCCCTTGGCCATTAATGCCTTGTCCCCTCACTTTCCCTATAAATATCCACCCTTTCCTCCTTTAGTTTTCACTCCCAACTCTCCCCCAACGAAGTTCTGGTCTTCTTACCTTCCAAGGAGTCCTCCCAAGGTGCCCCCAAGCCCTCAAGGTCCAATCCTTTGAGTTTCAAGAGTCACGTTTTAAGGTAAGGGATCCGACCCCTCTCTTTCTTTTCAAGTGATCTCTTTTATGTCATTCCTTTTATGCTTCATGTTCTTATTTTGGAGGATGTTCTTTTATACTCCTCTTACTGCCCTTTTTATGTTCATATGATGAAAGACCCCCTCTTACTCTCATCATTTCGTTTTAAGAAAGTTTAAGTGGCGCCGTTAGGCTGCCGAATTTTCAAGGGATTCATTCACCTCTCTCTTTTTCAAAGTTCTACTTTCATGTCAAGTCTTTCAAGTTCATTTTTATTATGTTGGGGTATGATCTCTATATTTATCATACTGTTCCTTTATGATCACATGATGAGAGACCCCATTTGATCTCTTCAATTCAGTATTTTGAAGTTTAAGTAACGTCGTTAGGCTGCCGAATTTTTAAGTGGTTCTTCACCCTTCTCGTTTTGAAGTTCTACTTTCATGTCAATTCTTTCAAGTTACTTTTTGTTATGTTGGGGTATGATCTCTATATATATCATACTGGACTCTTATTTTCATATGATGAGAGACCCCATTTGGTCTCTTCAATTCAGTATTTTGAAGTTTTAATTGGCGTCGTTAGGATGCCGAATTGTTTTAGGGGATTCTTTCACCCTTCTCATTCTTTTCAAAGTTCTACTTTCATGTCAAGTCTTTCAAGTTCCTTTTTAATTATGTTGGGGCATTATCTCTATATATAGCATACTGAACTCTTATGTTCACATGATGAGAGACCCTATTTGATCTTTTCAAATCGTTTTTGTTGAAGTTTAAGTAACGCCGTTAGGCTGTCGAACATTCATAAGAGAAATCTAACTTTTGTCTTCCTTCCATGTTTTTCATTTAAAATTGTATGTCCTTGAAATTTCACTACCATGATCATGTATCCTTCTTATTCTGTCCATCTACTGTTTTATGGGTCATTTATGAATGTTTGACCCATTTTCCCTCTCTTTTTAATGTCTTCTAAAACCTCATAACATAGCCGTTATGCTGCAGAATTTCCGTCTCAAAATGTCTCTCTCTTTTTCTAAAGTTCTTTTATATTATTAAGTGAATACTCAAATCTCTTTCTTATAAAGGGGTATTCACATATATACCAAAATGTCCTATTTTAAATTCTGGGATTTACATACATGAGACCCACCTTCCTTTTCTGTGGGTTTTAAAGTGACGTAAAGATCATGTCATTAAAGCAGTTTTTAAAATGTTATGATTATGAAATGAAACCCATTTATTTTATGCTATATGGGTTATTTATGAAATGTTTGATGATGATATATGTGGCTCACATGATAATAAAGGCAAATTTAAGGGTGCGCCCTGATAGCGCTCCAATGCATTGGGTAAAGACTTAATCTCTAGAGATGACCATTTTAACGACGCCTTGGTGAATAACCTTGGTAATTTTTAACGACACCTTGGGGATGGACCTTGGTGAAACGAAACGATTGCCAATATTAAATGTTGCAGCCACATCTTCAAGTTATGAAAAAGTTTTATTTTTATTATGATATGCCTCATGATTTCATTTTCATGCCTTAAAGTTCTTTTCATGACTTTATTGGTGTATCCCAAGTTCATATGTAAAATGTTTCACTTGTTTCCCTTGCTGGGCCTTCTGCTCACCCTTTCTTTTGATGTATGTCCCCAGGTTATGAGATTCGGTAATGAGCCTAGGGTGAACATGAGGAGAAGCCTTTCAAGTGTTTAAGAAGAATTCTTTATGTTGTTTTCATGTTTTAAGTTCCTGGTTTCCAAGACACTAAACCTTAAAGATCCTCGGTTTTGTAAAATGTAATTAAAGTTTATGTGATAAAAAGGTGGGATGTTATACCACGTTAGCGTGGTTATGCGAAGAAGCGATAGCCGTTAGCGTGCCTATGCGAAGAAGCATTAGGAAAAGCAACGCCATGGGTGGTGTTGTCCATGGGACTTTGAAATCACATCGTGCAAACCTAGAGGGTCGCACGGGAAGAGGAATCGCTAAGCAAAGGAGTGTGCTTTGCGAAGTGGAGTGCCTTGACCTTAGCGTGGGGCGTAGGTGTGAGTGGAAGGTGCTTCGCGAAGTGGAACAGTGTTCGCGGAGCACTGCCTCACGAAGGAGAGGTGCCTCGCAAAGTAGGTTCCTGCAAAGCAGTGTGCTTCGCGGTGTGTAGCGACCTTGCCTTAGCAAAGGAATCACTAGTATGGGTTGGGTGTTTCACAAAGCATAAGTGCTCCGCGGCTGCCTGGGTTCCCTTGGGAATCCCCTTCCTTCGTGAATGCCATTGAGCTTCGCTAAGGGTGTCCCTCTCAGAAGAGGGGATCAAAACGAGACAAAGCAGAGGCGTCTCGCGAAGTTGGAATACCTCGCAGAGCTCATGATTCCCGGGGCATAGAGTGCTTCGTGATTCAGGAGAGGAGATGCTGAAAGGTCGGATTGTCCGTCCCCGGGACTCAGGGGGAGTCCAATATTTATAGGGAAGGGGCGTCGTGAAGCGGAACTCGCGCGCCGCCTCAGGTGCATCGCGGCACGCTCGCGAACGTCAAATGTATTTGCGGAGGACACCACCTCTGGGTCTTCGCGCCGGCTCGTGAACGTCAAATGCGTTCGCGGAGGATTACCACCTCTAGAGCATCGCGGCAGCTCGCGAACATAAAATGCGCTCACGAAGACATACCTCCTCTGGAGCTTCACGGAGGCTCACGAACGTCAAATGCGCTCGCGAAGACTTACCGCCTCTAGAGCTTCGCGGCACCGCGATGGCCGGGGTGCTTCGCGGCGGTGCATCACGACGGTGCTTCGCGAGGCAGCCTACCAGCCTTCTTTTTCGTCCATCCCTTTCATGCAATATTTTGGCTCCATCAAATTCCCCCCCTCATACGTGGTGCCGCGGAGGGAAAAGGGTCGATGTCTGAGGGAAAATCGCCAAAATTGTCGGTGGTTCGTGATGCCGCTACGCGAAGGGGTCCCGCGGTGCTGACCGGGGCCACGGATCTGGGCGCGCCGCGATGCTCCGTGCGGGTGGGGCGTGCCGCAATGCTCTGGGGTCGCCGCCTATAAATAGGGGGGTCAACCTCTTTTGTCTTCAGGTGGCTTCCTTGTCTTTTTGTGCTCTCGACTTCGCGAAGCTCCGTGTACTCCGCGAAATCCCTCCGCGAATCGTGGTTCACGGCGAACCGTGGGCCTCTGGCTCCGCGTCTGCGCCAAGCGAACCTCTGCTTGTCGGCCTTGGCCAGACTTCGCGGCTTGGCCTCGCGACAGATCTTCGCGATTCAGCTTCGTGATTCAGCTTCGCGGTCAAGCTTTGCGATCCAGCTGAAAAAAAAATATTTTCTGAGGGCCAGGGTTAAAATGGCCCATCAAGAGGCTGTATTGGGGGTGCTTGCAGATGCTGCTCGTCGGGATGAGATGGCCAGTTGTCCAGGCCTGGGGGGGATGGTCTGAAGCCACTTGGACCACACTTCTCTGACAGATCTGCTATCAGAGGGTCAGAAGGATTATCCTCAATGCAAGAAACTTCCATTATACGGCTTCAGGCTGAGGGATGATGTCTTTATCCCTGAGGAGAGTAGGGATGAACCAGCTTGCTGGTTTAGGAGCATACTATGCCAGCACCAGCGGTTCATGGCGGTCGATGGTCACGCACAAGAGAACTTCACACCTGTCACTGCAGACTGTCTCTACAACCATGTGAACGACATTGACGGAAAGCCACTGCAGCCGGAGACTTCCCCTCCCCTCTATCGTACCATGCTGAAGGCGGCTTTTCAAGATTCGAAGAAGGGATGGTCCGATGAGTGGGACATGCGCCAGGGTGGGAACTTTATGGATGACTATGCCTGGGCCTACTGGGTAGGCACCTCATGCGAGGAGTTTGGGACCGAGCTGAGGAGAGTGGGGTTGTATGAGGCGACATGGGCCTCCCAATTCCACATTTACCAACCCAAGCAACTGATGCCGGAATTGCTGAGCAGATGGTCGTCTAGGACCAACACTTTTCACCTGCATCACGGGGAGGTGGGCATCAGCCTGTAGGATGTCCACCAGATTTCTGGGGTTCCGATCTTGGGGGCCATGTATGACGAATTCCTTCCTGTCATAAGCGCGTTGGAGGATACAGAGCAAATTCCGTGACTGGCGTCAGCACTAATGGCACTTGTACCTGGAGGGGACAAGGAGGCAGTAAGGGATGTCCATTTTAGGAGATGGTTCAAAAGCTTCCTGAATTTCCCAGAGATTTGGGAGTTCCCTCTGAGGCCTCGAACTTGTCTGAGAGCGGCCCAACGGGGCAAGGGGCACTCGTATTAGTGGGTCTTGGAGGAAAGCCAATGGAAGACATGGGGTTTCAGTGTCAGCACTGAACAACAGCCGATAGTCAGGCTGGTGGCATTCATCGCGGCTCTAATCTGTGGTTGGATCCTACTGGTGAGAGATACAAGCATAGGGGTACGGACCAGCTCATTTATCATGGCGTTGATGTTGTCCATGGGGAAGTGGATCAATCTGGGGATCCCGATGCTCACCAAACTGTACAGAATGCTGTGGCACATTAGCGAGGGAAAGAAGCCACCAAGGATATGCGGACCCTTCCACCTCCGTTAGGGGTGGATCGCAACGCATATCAGGTAGATTTACGAGTTTCCAAACCCATTTCTCCGTGGGGATCGAACTTTCTCCCCTCCATCCTGAACACGGTCGGGAGCTTCCCATTCAAACTGGCCATTCCGATGGTACTGAATCGGGTGTGGAGGGCAGACGAGTTTAATTTCCACCCCTTTCACTTGCCGACGGGGATACATACTAATGACGGGTGGGGAACGGAAGAACATCGGGCCTACCTCCTGGCCTTTCGAGGTGGAGTTTTGGTGGCACTGATAGATCATGAGCCACTCTACAAACCGTACACCCCGCATCGGTTTGCGAGGCAGTTCTGATGCCTCCAGCGGCTGACCCCGCAGGTCTACTGGGAGGTGCGTCACGAGGAGCACCCGTGTGTGATGAGGCAGCTGTGGCGCATGTTCACAGGGGACGATGGGAAGATGCGGATTGCATTTCCTCCATCCACTGCCGCTTTCGGGTTGGTGAAGGAGTACGCCATCAGTTGGGAGGCTGCTTACCCAGGGGAGATGCGGAAGCAACCAACTATCAGGTTCGGTGATGGTGGGCCTCCTCTATCTCGAGGTCGGGGTCGGAGGGCAGCTAGGGCCGCTCGCGATTGCGGGGATGCCATGGTAGCGGGACCCGCGCCGGCCGAGGGTATGGAAGCAGTGGTGGATCGGGTGATTCTGGAAGAGCAGGGCCATCCGGAGGGGCGTCCACTGAGGGGATTTCGTAGAATATCCACTCAGGCTCTAGGGAAGCGTTTGCGCCATATTGACATGGCAGAGGATGTCGTCTTCCCGGAAGCTTGGGACATTTGGGATGTCAACCGGCAATTCCTCAGCCCACCCGAGATATGGGACCACCTGAATCGCCTCGGGATGGAGTTTCCGGGCATAGGCCCAGTTCGGGCTGGATTCATGGCGTCTCCGGCGGAGGCAAAATAGTACCTGGACGAGCTGGATGATTACTTCCACTCCAGGGGAGTCCCTCGCCCAATGACAGACCGGGTGAGGGTACTGTTGAATCAGACGGTCCCCCCACAGTTATTGGCTGCCGATCAGAGGGAGTGCTTCCCCTTTCTAGAGGAATCAGAGGACTCCTCTCGGGAGGATGAGGCTGGAGGAGGGATCCCATTGGAGGAGGGCGAGGTCAGAGACAGAGGCTCAGAATCCGATGACTTCGTGGAGGCTCTCGAGGTAGCATTCTGAACTTCTCTCCTTACGGTCTGTTCTTTGGACTTCTCACCAATGTTTGAGCCATGCAGGAGAAACTTGTTCACAGGCCTTGTTCTCGCTCCTTGGCGGGTGATGATGCGGGACCTTCAGAACCCGCACCTATGGTCGTGTCCAGTTCCGCGTCTGGTGGGACCAGGGCGCCCGAGGTGGGTCCTCCGGAATCTTCAGTCCTTCCAACAGTATATGGAGGGCCTCGACCCTGGGTACCATCAGCACCAGCTCAAGAGCAGTGCCTGGAGGTCGATCTCTGTATGTCTCCTCTATCGGTCCCCTCGTTGTCACATGTAGGCCACGCCAACTAACGTTTATGTTTCTTTCTGTCGCAAAGTTCTTCGACTAGCGTGGGATGCTGCAGCAAGACTAATCGGGATATCTAGTGGCGCCCCTCCTAGGGGAATGCCAGTGATGGTGGCGATAGTCCCCCCATCTCCTCAAGCTGCGACGCACACCATCACCGGTGGGACTATCATCAGGGTTGCACCTGATGTCATTGAGGTGGACTCCGAGGAAGAGGATCAACCGGTCGGTCCCAGTCCTGTCGTGCCTGCTTCGGCGTCAGGTGTCGTACCGGATTCAACACCAGATGTGTATCCTACCGAGGATTTCATGCGGGCGTATCCTGCGTACGAGCCTGCCAATCGTGCAGAGTGGGACAAAACGGCCTCCGACGAGGAAGACAGCAGCATAGTCCACCGCCAGTCGTGGAAGCTGATGACGCGCTTTATCAAGGACACCCCCAAGCGCAATGGATGGATGAAATGGATAGACTCCGCTAGCGGTTGCCTGAATTGTGTGCTAGGGGAGTGGATTCCCAATGTCCTCATGCAATAATCCAAGATCTTATGGCTGAGAAGATCCGGGAGCATGATCGTGGGCTCAGCGTGGGCTGGCAGCGGAGGAAGGCGACCAGCATCAAGAAGCTCCAGGAGGCTGAAGGCGAGGTCCAACAGATGCAGACCCGGGCAGACGAGCTTTCAGCCTCTCTTGATGCACAATCTGAGCTGGTCTCACGGTTGAAGGCCCAGCTGGAAGAGGCATAAGAGCATATGAGGCGGACCTATGGAAAGATGGTTGTTGTTCAAGCTGACGTAGAGAGGTCCAAAGCTAGGATTAACGAACTGCGCCCCACCGCTGCTGAGGAGGAGCAGGAGCTGATTCAGCGGCAGCAAGACTTAGATGCCGCAAGTCAACGGGTGGCGGAGATGCAACTATCTTTTGACGGGGTCAACCCGTCCATGGGGGGAGTCAACCCCCGGGTATTGTAGCAAATCCAAAAACCTGTTATTGCTACTTTCGTGCTTAAATTTCTTCCCTTTGTTTTGAATGATGTAGTGCACATGATTTCCACTGTTTGAATTGCCTGGTTACATCCCTGCAATGTTTGTGGGACGTTCGGTGACAATTCCCCAATCCAGTCCAGATTCCCGAAAGATGGGGAAGGCTTGATCGGAGGAGGAACTTCCAGGATAGATGAATTACCGTTTCTTCAGCGTGCTCTTATGCACGAACGGGCAATGCCAGGGGCGCTGAAATCGGTCCAAACAGATGAAAATGGGATGTGTGAATCACGATACCCAAAATTCGGAACACTGTGGGGATGGCGTGACAATAAGGTACAACCGTTAACCGTGGCGGAGAAATGGTATCCTTATTGCGTTAGCCTGTAATGGGGAAAAAATGAGGGTCGACCGTTGACCATGTTCGAAACACGGGACCATGTCACAAATGTTGCTGATCAGTCCTTCGGGACGTTGTCCCAGGACAGTTGGCGGACCATAGGTCGAGCATCCATACTGTTAGGGGGTCCTTCCAGACATGATTCGTCTTCCAGAACGTTGGCCCAGGACTGTAGGTGAGCCGATGCGGCATGAGACCAGGCCGTACGGGGGTTCCTCCAGACATGAAAGGGGACGAGGGTCCGAATGAGGGGTACGCAAAGCATTGAATATGGAGTGATGGTTTGTCCGAACTGAATCCAACACTTAGGTAGTTACACAATCGTGGTGGTAGTACCCCAGATTGGCGCATCAGTTTGATCATGAATCATTCCTTCTTTCAGACAGGGCCTCTCTAGCGAGGGGATCTGTCACTTCCCAGTGGGATCATGGGGTATCCTGAACTTGTTCAGGGTAGATCCGCAGTTTAGTGTCGTGCGTTGAGGACACATAGACTCCTGTAGTTTAACGTCATACGATAGGACGTGGAGAAAAAGGAAAGATCCCAGGGGGGCGTGTGGCACGGTAGATATGAAACCGATTTGAATGATGACATGGAGTCCAAATCATACCACATAACCTCGGAGGAAACATTTCAGGTCGAGGGACCAAGAGTGAGGATTGGGCTGGGCCTGAAGCAAAGTGGTCGGGCATTCCTACGTACCCCATGAGGATGGGAATCAAGCCATACATAGTTCTGGAAGCGTAGTTTAATGTCATGCGGGACGATGAGAAGCCTAGCCACGTTGTTACACATCCTGCCAAAACTACTAAGCCCACGTGAGTCCTGCTCGGTGCGGGAAACAAGCAGTAGTGGTGGGAATTTCCCGACACAAAAGGGGGAAGGTTAGGGAAACGGGATGCTCGGTCAATACCGGCCCGATGACACTAGTCCCATCATTTGGCGCACCTAGATGCGCGAAGAGAAAGAGCCGAGTATGATGGAATTCCACTTGAACATGAGGAAGTGGAAATGTTTGAATCATAGCGCTCGCGATTCAGACCACGATGATGGTGGCGTGACGATGGAGGATAATTGCTGACCATGTTCGCAACATAGAATCCTGTCGCGTTAGCCTAGAATGGGGACAGACAAATGAGGGTTGACCGTTGACCATGTTCGAAACACGGGACCATGTCACAAATGTTGTCAGATATCCGTAGGGATGTTGGCCCGAAACGATTGGAGGACCCTTAGGTCCAGCATTCATGGAGAGCCCTTAAGACTAGTATCCATGTCGTCCGAGAGTCCTTTTGGATGTAGAAAGGAATGAGGATCCAAATAGCGAGTTCATGAAGCTTGGTCATGGGATGAGGGGAATGTTCATATGAAAATCCCACAATTCAGGCTCTTTGTCGAAACACATCTAAATACGACAACGAGACGTGTTAGAGAGAGGGAGTAGATTCCTTTCCCATGGGGAGATCTTAGTTTAGGGTCGTAGAATTCAGACCATGGATGGGTAAGAGGAGCATGGGATACATGGGAAGGCGGTTACAAAACCTAACGTAAATGAGGACCTATGCCCTACTTACCATGCATTCTCCGGGGAAGTGCTCAAGTGGAGGGACCAAACACACAGGTTAGGTTGGGCCTGCGGGGAAGTTCCCGGGCGCTCCTACCTATCTCATAAGGATGAGAATCAAGCCATATGTTGTTCTGGAAGGTGGCATGGTAAGGTACCAGTGCCAGGGGAAAAGGGGAGTGCGGCCGTGGCCCTAGCACTAAAAGAAGCAGAATTTGATAAATCTTGTTTTTCCCTTAAGGTGAGTGGTTTTTTTTTTGTGAAGCGACAGGCCTAGAATAATAGGCCGTGATGTCTCCACAAGGATCAAGCCGTATTGGGCGTTGACAAATGGCATGGCACGTGACCAATACCCAACGTGATGTCCTCTACAACGAGGTCATCACAATGCAGTGCCGTTTTTCGTCGTGCATCCAGGACGATAATGTCACAGTTTAGGGTCGTATGATAGGACCAAGCATGCATTTTATCGTCATGCAGCGCAGACGTAGTAGAGAAGATGCTAGGCGGGAAATGTGCGCAGTGTTATAAAACACAATTGACGGAGACATGATCCCACATCACACTGTACGCTATTCGGAGAGGGATACCTTAGGCCAAGGGGCCTATATAGAGGTAAGTGGTGAAATAGGGGGAGAGGCTGGCTCCCTAATTGGGCTGTACCCGAAGACAGGACGTCCGGGAGGTCCTACGTATCCCATGAGGATGGGAATCAGGCTGAACGCAGTTCTGGATATATCTTAGTATATGGTCTTAGAGCTCGGACCGTGGGAGACCTGAAGGACACCATATTGCAGCTTTGTCCCCTTGACATGCAAAGGTTCACTGAGGGATAGCACCAAAAGTGTTGAGATTCCACCTGGACATGATGATGTGAAAAATGGTGTGAATCATGCAACCAACATTTGAGGACTGAAGGGGCTGGCATGATGATAGAGGATTGCTGCTGACCATGTTCGCAACACAGTATCCTATCGCGTTAGCCTGAAATGGGTACAAACAAATGAGCATCGATCGCTGACCGTATTCGCAACGCGGGATTTTATCGATTTGTTGTCCAAAACCCTTAGGGGCGTTGGCCCGTAACGATAGAAGATCCCTTGGGCGTAGTGTCCAGGTCGTTATTGGGGTCCCCTCCGTTTGTGAAAGGTAATGGAAGCCCGAATGGAGGGGAACCCGAAGCTTGACAAGTGGAAGGAACTTGATCAAGTTGAATCTGACACTCTTGTTCCTAGACCAGAGTACTCTTAACGCATGGGATGGTAGTTGTATGGAGTCGAGGGACTCAACTTGAGGGTGATCGAGAGATGGCAGATTCTCGGGAGAAGGAGGCATGGTTCCCAAAGCCTTGTATCATACCTACATATCCCCCCCCCCTAGGGAGGGACAGACCAAATGGCCTAGGTGACCGAGAGATCAAGAGATCTCTAAGAGGTGGGGCTGGACCCGAAGCCTAGACATTCAGGTGGTCCTACATATCCCATGAGGATGGGAATCAAGCTGAACGTAGTTCCTGAAGGGTGCCTTTTAATGTCATGCTGGACAAGGAATATGAGGGCTAACTCTAAAAATGGGGGTGTGCGTGGTGTATCTATTGCAAACCCAACGTGAATGAGGACATAATCCCACACTATGCCATGCAGTCCCGTAGTCGGGGTCCTGAAGGCAGGACCAGAGAGGTGAATTTGCTGAACTCAAGCTGGGCCCAGAGACAAGGGGTCTGGGCATTCCTACGTATCCTATCAAGATAGGAATCAAGCTGAACGTAGTTCCATATGAGAATCTTAGTTTATGGTCTTAGAGCTCGGACCATGGATGGTGAAAACTTCCTGAGTAAGCACAGATGTCAACCCGATCCCTAAGCCCACGTGAGCTAAACTCAGTGTGGGAAAAAAGGGGGGTATCTTCATCACAATACTTGGGGTGAGTCAAACGGGAGTTGGTAGAGAGCCCCGAAGGACACCTTCGACACGACTTGTTTCCCCAATGCACAGATGTGCATGGAGGAAAAGTACCAAGGGTTCCGAGACTCTACTTGGACACAGTGAAGTGATGAAGGGTGTGAATTGTGAACCCGACATTTTGGGCTTAATGAGTTGGTGTGGCAATGGAGGAACACTGTTTTCCATGGTGGAAATGCAGCGTCTATATCACGTTAGCCTGAGGTGGGAACAACAAACGAGCATCGACCGCTGACCATATTCGCAACGCAGGATTTTATCGATTTGTTGTCTGAAACCCGTGGAGGTGTTGGCTCGTAACGGTAGGAGAGCCTTTGGGCGTAGTATCCAGGCCATTCTTGGGGGTCCCTCTGGGTGTGAAAGATGATGAAATCCATGATGGAGGGATACACAAAGCCTGGAAAGTGGGTGCAGACGTGTCTGAGTAAAACTTGGCATTCCAGGTAATAAACCAGAGTACTCTTAAGCACATTGGTGAACCGCCGAAAAGGGATCGACGAAACAGCTCAGTAGGGAGAGGTACATGGCGGTCATTACGAGACCGACGCGAATGAGGACATAGTCCCACACCACATCATATAATCCTCTCATGAAGGAAGGGTAGGACAAGGGGCCAAGATGGGATGAAGATTCCTGAGGGATGGGGCTGGACCCGAATCTTTGGACATTCAGGTGGTCCTACATATCTCATGAGGATGGGAATCAAGCCACACATAGTTCTCCGAATGTAGTTTAACATCATACGAGACGAGGAGGGGAGTAATATACCCCTAAACAAGGGAGGTGTATGGTATGACGAAGAAGCCGACGTGAATGAGGACGTAGTCCTACATCACACCATACGATCCTATAAGATAGGACCTGGGCCGTGGCCCGGAAGGGCCAAGGGGCCTGATGGATAGGCATTGGTCAGGAAGGCTAGACATGCTTGTAGTTTAACGTCTTACATGATGACGAGGGTCGGGGACCCGAGGAGGCCAAGGGGCCTAAGGCTGAACCTCGGTCAGGAAGGCCTGACTGGCTTGCAGTTTAACGTCTTGCAAAGAGGAAGAGGGTCGGGGACCCGAGTAGGCCAAGGGGCCTGAGGCTGGGCCTCGTAGGGGGAGGCGTATTCATGGTACATAATCCCGACGTGAATGAGGTCATAGTCCCACAACACACCGTACACCACGGGTAAGAAGTTGGGCGGAGGGGCCCGAGAAGGCCAGGGGGCCTGAGGCTGGGCCTCGTAGGGGGAGGCGTACGTCATGGTACATGATCCCGACGTGAATGAGGACATAGTCCCACACCACACCATACACCCAGGGTAAGAAGTTGGGCGGAGGGGCCCGAGAAGGCCAGGGGGCCTAAGGCTGGGTATCGGTCAGGAAGGCCTAACAGGTTTGCAGTTTAAAGTCTTACACGTGGACGAGGGTCAGGGACCCGAGGAGGCCAAGGGGCCTGAGGCTGGGCCTCGTAAAAGGGAGGGCGTGCGGCATGGAACATGATCCCGATGTGAATGAGGATATAGTCCTACATCACACCATACACCCCTACAGGGAATCGGGGCTTTGGGCCCGATCGCTAGCACCACCCGGGGGGAAGTTTGTCACCTCGGGATGGGGCAGAATGAATCACTACACTCGATGTCTGGGACATCTCGGGGTGGACCCAAAGATCCAGGACACTGTTGACCATGTTCAAAACACAGCGTTCCTATGGTGACCTGATGGGAGCAACAAATGAGCGTCGACCGCTGACCAAATTCGTAACGCAGGACTTGTATCGGCTTGTTGCTTGAAACCCCTCGGGGGCGTTGGCCCATAACGGTAGAAGAGCCCTTGGGCGTAGTATCCAGTCCGTTCATAGGGGTACCTCTAGGTGTGAAAAATGATGTAATCCCAGTCAAGGAGTGGGTGAAGAATAGCTGTATCCATCCACGAAAAAGGCAAACACCTACAGGGGATGTGCAGCCGGGTCGAGGCTTTCTCGATGTGAGTTGGGGAAAAAGCGTGCACCCTTCCATTTCTTGACCAGAGGGGAAGATTTTGGCTTTTGGGCTGGGCCAACGGACGAAATGTCCGTGTGTTCCTACGTATCCAATTAGGATGGGAATCAAGCCATACGTAGTTCTTGAAGGCCATGCAGTCTAGCGTCGTGCGGTGAGGATGTTGGAGGATAGAAGAACAAGAGCAGGGCACATGGTGTGACACTTAAAATCCTTGTGCGAGCGGGGTTGTATGAGCGGGGCTAAGAAAGTCTTCCCCTCTCTACACAAGGAGCCTCCGAGGAAACTATTCCCTAGGGGAATAGTGGAAGAGAAAAGCTTGGGGCTGGGCTCAAGACGAGGTGTCCGATCGTTCCTATGTATCCCATAAAGACGGGAATCAAGCCACACGTAGTTCTTGAAATGCAGTTTAACGTCATGCGGGACGAGGAGTGTTTCATCTGGGGATATGTATGGTACCAAAAGTAATCCGACATGAATGAGGACGTAATCCCATACTATACCGTACAATCCCACAAGAGGGTAAGTCGGGGAAAAACCAAGGGGCTTGGGGCCGGACCGCGGTCAGGGAGACCTGACCAGCTCGTTGTTTAATGTCTCGTAGTGAAGACGGGGGGGGCCTAGGGACCGAGGAGGCCAAGGGGCCTGAGGCTGAGCCTCGATCAAGAAGGCCTGACTGGCTTGTAGTTTAACATCTTGCAGTAAGGATGGGGGTAGATCTAAGTTTAAAGTCATAGAGCTCGGACTATTTTGCAGTTTATCGTCTTGCATGACGAAGATGTAGTTTAAGGTCATGCAGGAATTTACAGTTTAGGGTCATGTTGGACCATCATGCAGTTTAGGGTCGTGCAGGACCCTCTTGCAGTTTAACGTCTCGCGGTGAATACGGTGGCCAAGGGCCCAAGGAGGCCAAGGGGCCTGAGGCTGTGCCTCGGTTAGGAAGGCCTGACTGGCTTGTAGTTTAACGTCCTTCAGTAAGGATGGGGATGCAGTTTAAGGTCGTGCGGGACCATCTCGCAGTTTAGGGTCGTGCAGGACCCTCTTGCGGTTTAACGTCTCGCGGTGAAAATGGGGGCCAGGGGCCCAAGGAAGCCAAGGGGCCTAAGGCTGAGCCTCGGTCAGGAAGGCCTGACTGGCATGTAGTTTAACGTCTTGCAGTAAGGAGGGGGATGCAGTTTATGGTCGTGCGGGACCATCTCGCAGTTTACGGTCATGTAGGACTTTACAATTTATGGTCATGTTGGACCATCTTGCAGTTTAGGGTCGTGCATGACCCTCTTGTGGTTTAACGCCCCGCGGTGAAGACGGGGGCCAGGGGCCCAAGGAGGCCAAGGGGGCTGAGGCTGATCCTCGGTCAGGAAGGCCTGACTGGCTTGCTATTTAACGTCTTGTAGTAAGGATGGGGATGCAGTTTAAGGTTGTGCGGGACCATCTCGCAGTTTAGGGTCGTGCAGGACCCTCTTGACCTAGGAGGAGTATCGGTTTAGGAATTTGTCATTGGTGGAAGGGTTTATATGCTCTCCATCTGTGGTCACCAAGGAGTATGCTCCGTTGGGGTAAACCTTATGGATGATATAAGGCCCTTCCCATTTGGGTTCTAATTTGGGCAGTTTCCTACCGGGGATCATTGGCGCTCGAAGGGCCAGTACCAGGTCACCCTGTAGAAAAGAGGGGAGACGAACCATCTTGTTGAAGGCCCTCGCTATCTTATCCTGATGCCTTTCCAGATTGTGCAGGGCACGAAGCCGGTTCTCATCCAGGGCTTCTAATTCGGCTTGACGGATCTTGGCTACCTCATCTCATGCCTGGTGGTCATAAACTGCAGTGCGTAGCGACGGCAGCTGGATCTCAATCGGTAGGATGACCTCAGCCCCATACACCAGTGAATATGGGGTCACCTGGGTAGAGTTGCGAGTCATCGTCCGGTAAGCCCAGAGGGCGTTGGGGAGCTTGTCCGGCCAACTTTTCTTGTTCTGACCAACCATCTTCTGCAGAATGTTAGAGAGGGTTTTGTTAAGCGCCTCAATCTGTCCATTCTCCTGCGCGTATTAGTGGGAGGTATGGTTCAACCGGATATCGTACTTGGTGTACAATTTCATCAGTTCAGCCGCTCGGAAGTTGGTGCTGTTATCGATGAGGATGGTGTGAGGAACCCCAAACTAGTGGATAATGTTGGATCTCAAAAAGTCAACGATGGAACGGGCCTTGACCTCTTTGAGAGGAACCGCCTCTGCCCACTTGGAGAAGAAATCTATAGCAGTCAGGATGAACCTAAACTGGTGGGATGTTGCCGGTGGATATGGTCCCACTACATCAGATCCCATACCGCAAATGGCCAAGAGTACTTGGTGGGATGGAGGGGCTCCGGCGGCCGATGCAGGAAGCTGGCGTGAACATGGCACGCATGGCATCTCTTGGCATACCCAATATAGTCGTGGATCATAGAGGGACATAAGTAACCCAAACTCCAGATCTGATGGGACAGCTTTGGCCCATCTTGTTGGACGCCACAGGAACCAGCGTGAACCTCTTTCATAACTTGAGGTACCTCTACTCCTTGGATGCAACGGAGGAGGACACCTTAGAAACTCTGTTTATAGAGGATCTGTTCAAGACTGGAACCGCTATGGAGGGTAAATTGCAGTGTGCGGCGTTGGATTCGCTCGCGCTCGGCCCGGTCGTCCGGGAGGAGACCATTTTGGAGATACTCAACAAAATGTTCCCTCTAGTCGGGAGTGGCTTCAATAACTGCGTCTGACGAACCCGGGACCCTGGCGTAGAGGGTCCGGCAGTGATATGACTTACCCGTAGGCCATCATTGTCCTCTTGGGTGAAGGGGGAAATGACTCTCCGGTGTGCCACATGTATGATCAAATCATCTTTATCGGGTTCTGCAAGCGATGCGGCTAAGCCAGCCAGGGCGTCTTCTTGGTCGTTCTGTGACCGTGGGATATGAGTAACCTCTAGTCGAGAAAAGAATTGGTCCATTAGGCGGAGGTTGTACTCCAGCAACGGTGCAAGCTCCGGCTTCCTAACGACGTAGTCGCCATTAACTTGTTTGATTACCAGCTCAGAATCTCCCTTCACATGCAGATGAGGCACATGGATCTCAAGGGCCAATTTGAGGCCGGTGATGAGAGCCTGGTACTCTGCCTCGTTGTTTTTGCAACCCTCTGACAATAGGAATGAGTATGGCAGGACGTCCTGCACCGGGGTAATGAAGACAATACCCAGGCCCACTCCATTGAGCTTGGGATCATTGAGCCTCCTACCAGTGGGGCTACGGGAGGCGCCATCGAAATGCATTTTCCATCACGGGACAACATGATCGATTGAGAGGATTGTCTCATCAGGAAAATCCAGGTCCAGGGATTTATCCGCGGAGGTTGGATGGGCAGCTAAAAATTCTGCCAATGCTTGTCTCTTAATGGCCTTCTGAGGTACAAACCTGATATCAAACTGCTGGAGAATCACTGCCCACCGTGCTAGTCGGCCAGTCAGTATAGGGTGGTTCAGGATGTACTTCAGTGGGTCTACTCGGGAGACCAGTTGCACCTCATGGTGCTGCAGGTAATGTCGCAACTTCTTCACGGCGAATACGAGCACAAGGCAACTCTTTTCAATGGGGGAGTATCTCACCTCCGTATCGAGAAGCATGTGGCTGAGATAGTAGAGACTGTTCTCAGTACCCTCGTTATTCTTCTGGGCGAGAAGGGAACCGAGGGATTTCTCCAGGGCGGTCACATAAAGGACCAGCAGCTTTCCGGAGACGGGTGGCATCAAGACCGGAGGCTGGAGAAGATACTGCTTGATTTCTTCGAAGGCGGCCCGACACTCCTCATCCCATTCGTAGGCGGTTCCATTCATCATGAGCCGGGAAAAGGGCTTACACTTTCCGGCCATATTGGCGATGAATCGGCGTATATAGGCTAAGTGGCCTTGGAGGCCTCGAAGCTCCCGAATGTTTCCCAGGGGAGGCATTTGGCTGATGGCCTTGATCTTCTCCGGGTCGATCTTGATAGCTCGGTATCTGACAACAAATCCCAGAAACTTCCCAGAGGTGACCCCGAAGGCACACATCAATGGGTTCATCTTCAGGTGATGGGAACGGAGGAAACCGAACACTTTCTCAAGATCTTTGAGATGGTCCTGGCGCTGACGTGATTTGACTACGAGGTCATCCACGTAGCATTCCACCAATGTCCCAAGGATCGGTTTGAATATGCGATGCATGGCCCTCTGATAAGTGGCACCTACATTTTTTAAACCGAATGGAATTACCTGGTAGAAAAAGGTACCTTGGGGAGCCCCGAAGGCAGTGGACTCCTCATCTTCGAGGGCCATCCGGATCTGGTTGTAACCGGAATACCCATCCATAAAAGAGAGAGCTTGGAACCCAGCCGTGGCGTCAATCAATAGCTCCGTCACTGGGAGTGGGAAGTCATCCTTTGGGAAGTAGCGATTGAGATCGCGGAAGTCAATGCAGACACTGTTCTCCCCACTCTTCTCCCTGACTGGCACAATGTTGGAATGACACTTGGGGTATTGGACCTCCTTAACGAAGATGGCTTTGATAATCTTGTCAACCTCGGCCTCAACCACAGCACCATGAGAAGGGTGAATCTTCTTAGGAGGCTTCTTAAACCCGCAATGTTTTGCCGGGAGGCCCAGACGGTGAACGGCTACCCAAGGATCCAGTCCTGGAATCTCGTTGTAACTCTATGAAAACACATCACGATGCTGTTTGAGGAAGTCTACGTACTGCTGTCGCTCCTCGAGGGACATGGCTGCACTGATCAATGGGGTTCTCGGATCTGCCTCGCTACCAAGGTTCACCTGTACTAGTTCATCGACTGTGGTAGAGACACCTTCTTCAAAGGCGGGGGGAGCCTCCTCCAGGTCATCCTCCCCACCCGTGGGGGAACTTCTTGCGATGGGAGATGCCTCTGGGCTATCAGGGCTATCAAAATCTGAGGGGTTACTGGTGCCGGCTCGGGCAGATGTGGTCATCACATCGGGAGACTCACATTCCATTGAGACCATATCAATGAAGGCAGTCGATCCTATCCCATCTGGCCTTTGGCCTAAGGGGCCCCGTTTGATGATATCAAAGCAGTGGTGACATGTCGGCCTGAGTCGGTTAATTCCAGCCCAGCGGAAGAGACACGTATGGTGCACCGTGATTGTCATAAGCTTGACATTCTGGTACCGTACAGTGGTAGGAGGTTCTGGGATCACCTGAGCCTTGTTGATGTAGGAGTACGAGGTGATTTTCCGTCGTCCCTTGGACACGGGAACAAGCCTTCCTTGTGTACCCAAAACCACAAAACATTGCCCCATTTCGGGAGTCATGGCTTCCAAACGGTGGATCGGGAGGATGTAGGCGTCATCCATGCTTTCCCAGGGATCACTTGTGACTGGGGCGGGTTCATCCTCACTTACTAGGATCTATTTATCCTTACTTTTGAAATAACCCGCATCCAGATAGTGGGCCTCACAAGAAGCAAAAGGGGACGCATCTCCTTGGAGAATGCCTACTCGACCGTTGAGCGAGGACTTGAGTCACTGGTGATACGACGAAGGGACCGCTGCATGGAAATGGAGCCATGTCCTACCAATCAACGCGTTGTAGGCGGTGTCCTGAGAGACGACCATGAACTCGGTGCTGGCAATTAAGCCACCAAACTGAGTCTTCAGGCGGATCATGCCGACTGGGGTTTGCTCGGTCCTGTCGTACCCCTGGATTCTGAGGTTAGAGGGAGTTAAATCACCTTCAGACAGACCCAGCTTTCGCAACGTCCGGGTCGGAATTAGATTGATTCCGGAACCCGTGTCAACGAGGCATCGGTGGACTTCCACTCCATTGAAGTTGCCAGTGATGTACAACGGGCGAATGTTCCCATGTATAGGAGAGTCCCCATCTTCACCGTAGAATGAGATAACCGCCTGACATTCGGCGTTTTCAATCGTCTCGGAATGGAAGGCTTCTGCAGCTACTACCTCTGTCTCAAATTGGAGAGGGCTCCTTAGGGCCTCAGAAAGTGCCTCGCGCATTTTGGATGACAGGAGAAGGGCCTCAAGGATGGAGAGCCCCGCCCGAATGTCAGCCAGGTGCTTCAGGACATCATAATTTCGTGCCAAATGAGAACCTCTGCTTACAGGAGGTCGTTCGGCACTTGGAGGCATAGTAGGTCCTGCTGGTTGAACCGGCGATCGGCTAGTACTGGGTACATCCTGTTGCCTACTAGTCGAAGCCTGGATAGTAGTCTCCGGACCAGGATTGGACAGCGGAGGATGGCCTGTAGCCGGGCGAGACTGACTGTGATTCGAACGAGGCAGCTCTCCCTGATCCAGTAGCACGAACGGCGGTGGAGGTAGAGCCGAGGGTGTTAGATGGGGTTGCGCGTGCTGAGATCTGCGCTACGTCTACTGCCTGGTCTCATTAGCATGCACGACTTGGCCAAAAGTGCCCACTGACACACCTCGATGACCGGTGCGATTGCGATTCCGCAGACGTTGTCGTCGTCTGGGAACGTTGGGGAGGTCTGCCTAGAGTTCCCTCTCGTCAGGGGTCATATAGGGCTTTACCAGCTCCACAGTGTTAACCGAAGCGTACCCCTAGCTGTCGCTTGAGGATTCATCCGCCGCTGGGCAGATTCTAGGAGGAATACCCATTTCAGGGGGCATAAAGTCGCCGAGAGTGCGGGATGACGACGGCACCGGCGGTGCGCGCTGCTTCTTCTTGCGTCGTCGCTGCTTACCCTTTTGGGAAGAGGTCGACTGTGAAGACGATGCGGAGACACCAGCTACTTCTTCTGAAGGTTCTGACTACTTTAGGCGCGCCCAGATGATACCACGGGCGCAGACGACAGTTTTTTGAGCCATCCAGTCGTTGTATTTCCGGGATCTGTGGCTGGGGACCTGCTGCCACTCGCCTTCGCTGTCACTGCCGATCTCTGATCCTACAAAGACACCAACCACTTGTGCTGGTGCCGGACCCAAATTGACTATGTTGTTATTGACCTGGTCTTGAAGCTAGTATTTAACCACATAGCATTGCTTGAGGGTGTGCCCCAGAATCCGATGATAAGGGCAGTAGTTGGGGTGATCGGTGAGATTTTCCTCTTCCGGCCTTCTGCACTCGGGCAGGCGCACGATCCCTTGCTCTAGAGCACTTTGGAAATAGCCAGGGACCTGATTTTCGTTGAAAGAATAATTATGGTACCTTCTTTCTGGGTAGGGGGCCCGGGGGGCCTAGCCCTGACAAGGGGCCGGAGGGGCCTGCCAAGGAGGCGGCGCCTGATTGTCTCGCCTAGGTGGCGGTGGCGCATTGCGCGAGGGAACCTGTCAGTTATGAGGCGGTCGCTGCTGGGCAGGAGCATGTGCTTGAGGTGGAGGACCTCTGCGGGGTTGCGAGGGTGGTGCCACCGGCAGTAACTCCAACTTCCTTGGGGCTTCTATTTGGGCCACCGCGGCGGGTTCAGACTTGGCGGTCCTCCGGGATGGGATCATAGGGGGCAACAAATGTGACTGACTAGCCTGTTGTAGGGCTTCCTCAAGGCGCTGAGCCTTATCTGAGAAATCTCGGAACCCTCCAGGGTAGTTCTGAGTAATCAGGGAGGGTACCGGCTCCGTCTTGACGTTTCCCACACACATCATCAGTAATTGCTCCTGAGACAGTGGCATATCGAAATAATACGTATGTCCCTTCCACCGGGAGATAAAATCTGTGACTCGCTCGTCAGGCCTCTGCTTGCACTTGAAGAGGTCTGCAATGCTGGTCTTCCGCGTGGTGGAGTTGAATTGGTACAGGAACTGTCGGCGGAGGTCCTCCCAACCGGTCACTGATCCGATAGGGAGCTTGTTGTACCAGACGAATGCCATACATTCAATGTCTGTACGAAACACCGGAGTTTGGCAGCTTCTTGCTGAGCCGGGGTCCCCAGCATGGAGCCACACCTGGAAGAGAAATGAGCCAAGTGCTGGGGTGGGTCCCCTATCCCGTTGAAGGGCGAGAAACTGGGGTTCCCAAAACCCGTAGGTGCGGGCATATCATCCACCCACGCGGGGTAGGGCTTGCCATCCGGTGGGACCGCCACCTGCCGCGTTTCTAACGCTTCAAGGCGGGCTGTGAGTGCCGCAATCAGATCATCCAGGTGGGGGTCCCTGTCTTGACGGGGATCCCTAAACATAAGTGCATTTCCAGGTTCTTCAACATGGTAGACTGCTTCGGCTCCTCGTGGATCAACAGGCAGGACGACCTGCAGGGCGACTGGGGGAACCCGGGTCGGGTTCTTCAGATTTCCCCGTCGCTGGGGAGGGTTCGGAGAGACGTATCGTGCACTCTTGCCATACGTTTCGGCTTCTGCCCTATCTGCGGAAGTAGCATGATTAGGGTTTCCCGGAGGCATCTCACCGGGGGGATCTTGTTCATTCCCCGGCATGTCATCACCATAGTCGGGTCGCTGCTCTACGGCGCGCTCAGCCAAGAGTTCATCAATCAGCCTCTTCTGCTCGGCAAGCTGCTCGCGTAACGTGGCCTTCTCGGGATCTTTGTCTGCTTTCTACACAGAGGCGAACGAGTCAGAGTGCTTGACATTTCCAACTTGCTCTTTACCCTTGTCGGTGTTTCGACCGAGTACCAGCGACTCGGTGGGTATGGGGAGGCCTAGCAGGTTCCTCTTCTGACAGGTGACTCTCCCTGATGGGTCCAGCCATGGCGATACTCCCTCGAGGGGTAAGTCTCCATCAAGGAGTTCAAGCTCGTCTTCCTTGTCCGCGATGTTGGCCATGTGGACCGCGACACCTCTCGAGGGCATGTCCTCGATGTCGCATAGCGAATCGGGTTGCCGTCGGATAGGGTCGAAGAGGAGAGAGGCATAGTGTCCCCAACCACAGACTTGCACATGGGGGGTGGCTTCCCTAACAATTTTGCAGAGTTCTTTAATGCTCTGGACGCATTTCTGTTGATGAGCGCCCTGGCGGCCTGGCGACTCAGGGTGCTGGGCCACAAAGAGTGTGGCCGCATCGATCAGGCGGCACTGCTCGCCGATTTCTTCGAAGTGATCTCGACTTCTGGGGTACACAAACCATTCGTAATGGAGGTGGAAGTGTGTCGCACATAGGGTTCGACAAAATCACCCCGCTTCTTAAGGGGTAAGAGACTCCGGTATGCGAAAGTTTAGCACTGCCGTCGGCCAGAACTTCTCCGGGAAGTAATCCGCTGCGAGAATACTCTAGAAGCTCCTAGGCTCGAACTCGGGGTCTGGCCCTGTATTTCCCCACTCATCAACCGGGGGCGGCTGAGGGACCGGTAGCGATACCGAGGCGGACCTCTGGGATAGTAAACTCGGCGGTGGAGAATTTGGCGAACGAGCCGACTGGCCGCCGAATTCAGGGCCGTCCTCCGAAGAGTGAGGTGACCTGGCCACGATGTCACAGTACGATGGGCTGATAGCCACATCTTCTGGCACAGGAATCGCAGCTGCCGGCGACCATTCATGTTGTCGTTCTACCGTCGATGGCCCCCAAAACAGCTCTCTGTGATCTCTGGTAGACATAGAGGGTGCTTCTGGTGACGATGGCGATGATTGGGCTATCGAGACCTGTGGAACTCCCAAGATTTCTTCCTCCTTGATGTACCTGCGGAGAGAGATGGGAATATGGTGGACCTCATATTCCAGGAGGATGAGGCTAACGTGTCTGGTTCCGGCCCCAGTCCTTAACACGGAGGAGCGGGGAGGAGATTCCATCGCTGAGTCGCACTCCGCTTCAGAGTCGGAGAAGCGGGTGGGTTTGATCTCCACCCAGGCTTTCACAGGAATCTTATTGTGGTGGCGACGACCTGCTCTCCTGCACCAGGGTGGCTCTTCGGGACAAGGTTGATCCCTATCAGGCAACCTCGGGATGACGCTGGCATTGTGGCGGAGAGGGAACCCACTCGAGATAGCCGAGGTGTGAGGTGCACCAGGGAAAATGTCGAAGGGTACATGGGGAGGACCTCCATGAACATCACCCGTGTAGGCAGAGCCTCTGTTGGAATTGGCAGGAGCATGGGGAGGACCTCCATGGTCACTGCGGGCGGAGCGAGGCTGACCTTCACTCCTCGAGTTCTTGTGGCGAGGAGGACCTTCGCTCCTCGAGTTACTAGGGCAAGGAGGACCTTTGCCGGTTGTAGAGAGGATGTAGGGAGGGCCCCCACATTGGGGAAGGACTGGATGGACAGTGCCTTCAAATCGGTGGTCGGAGGTAGGAGGGTGGACTCCATACCCTGTAGAGTGGGCGCGGGAAATACTTCCACGACGAGCGTCACTGCCGCGGGGTAGGTCTTCCTTCGGGATGATGGTAGCACGAGGCATGCCTCCATAATGGACTTCGGAGCGGGGAAGGTCCGCGCTCTATGGAGTAGTGGTACGGGGAGGACCTCCGTACGGGGTGACATCACCGCGGGATAGTCCGCGACGATCTCCACTTGGGCCTGCAACCCGGAGAGCCAACCCAACCAGCCCGCGGGGCGGTTGGGGTCTCGATCCTGGTTGGGTGAAGGAGTGCCCCTGCTCAGCGCATGTAGGGGCTTCATGACGCACGTCGGCGGTGGCTCGGGCCACTGTAGCTGTCGACATCGACACGCCGGGGTGAGCGTCCTCAGCCCGGGCCCGGCGTTGACGTCGGGTCAGGCGAGATTGTGTAGACGGTGCAGGGACCTGGCCTGCCTGCTCTTCCTGCAGAGTTGTACGGCGATGCTGACGCAGCCGGGCGGGAGCTCTCACCTGGAGCCCTTGGGTCGGGACCCTGAGTGGGCTGAGCCGGACGACGCCTGCCTCTTCGGCGTAGGGCGAGGAGTCTTCAAGGTGCTCCGGGGACAGGCTCCCGAAACGGTTGAACGTTGGGGTGGGGAGCAGGGGCTCCCTACGCGGCCTATTAGGGCGGCGTTGATGGCAGGGCTTGGATGCCTCCAGGTCCAGGAGAGCCATATCCCTGGTTGGGATGACCCCTTCCTCCTCGTACCTGCGCACGAGGTTGTTGATCACCCTTCGCTGGATGACCTCTGATGTGGAAAGGGGGGTGGGCGCCCCATATTCCACGATGTGGTAGCCGTCGTGGCGGCAGCGGCGCCATGTGGGGTGGTTGTGGCGATGTTTTCCCTACCCCTGCGTAGTCTAGAGAGCAGTGATCGCATCTCTGTAACAGCAACTTGGTTCCTGAGAAATGAAGGGATCAACTCAACAGCACTGAGAGGAAAAGGATTGACAGCCAGTTCCCCAGTGTCCTTCCATTCACCACGTCTGTAAGAAGGATCCACGCCAACACAATGCAGAACGGAGTGCCCCACTTTTTAATGCCTCGACATTCGGTGAGTTTCAAGACTTGTCCGCTATTTTCTTGGCGCGACCAGGCACCAGATATCTGGATCTGGTGACACGTCAATCTACTGGTGTCTCGAACGCTACTAATCTCCATATTGAGGAGAAGAATTTCACGTCGGGTTCACCATATCTGTTTCTGACACTTTCGCCGGGGCGCGTGCGCATCCGTCTGTCCGCGGAGGAGGACGCGCGGCTTTGTTTTCCCGCATTCCCTCTTTCCAAAGGTGGGAAGTATTCGTTCCTTGTTCAGGTACGTCTTCTCCTTGATCGAAACGGGATGATGGGATGTCGGTTCTTCCCTCCGTGGATTCCTCCTCGGAGGTCATTACCTAGTCCGAGTCTCCCTCATAGATTTCATACGTATTTTGTGAAACTCTTCCCAGTGCCATGTTTCAATGGATGCCGGTTAATTACACTGCTTCTGTCGGGACATTCCAAAGGGTCCGGTCAGGGCAGCAACCTTCAGTTGGGGGAGTAGTCACGTTGAGGTATCAGTAGCGTGTCTGGATGCTGGGGAACCTGGCATGTCTATCTGTTGTCCCTGGTCACAGGGATTCTCGAGGGCGTGGAAGCCCGAGGCATCCCACATCGAACGCGGGGAATTATATGCCATAGATGCATATCTGTGGTTTTCCTCAGCTTCCCGTGTTTAACACAGGGTATGCCGCGAGTTTAACATCCAGCGGAGACGGATCAACCCAACCAGAGCATTGTCTAGAATAGATCGGATTGAGGGATTTCCCTTGAAGGGATGCCGATGCCGGGGTCAGCCCATGGGCAGCCGTGAAGAGGAGCGTGTCGGAATGGTCTCACCGAGATATGACGGTCTAGGTGAGAATCGGGGTGAATGATAGGTGGGTGAATGGAGTGGACGGGGAGTGAAGTGGGACTATCATAGGGGCGACAGTGACGTTGGGCTTGAGCCTTGAAGAGGCTTCCTGCGTATCCCCATGGCAGGGAATCAAAGTCCACATAGTTCGGGATTGTTCCGGTAAACCGACATGAAGGTGGAACTTGGCCAAATGAATGTCGTCAGAAAACCAACGTAGAGGTGGACCTTGGTCCGATGAGTGGCGGGATTGAACCTCTGAAATGCTTCCTACGTACCATGCATTGACATGGATCAAAGTCCTCGTAGTTCATATGGGGGCTTTGTCGGCGAACCGACGTAAAGGTGGAACTTAGTCCTATGAGTGGTGGGATTGAACCTTTGGATGGATTCCTACGTACCATGCCTTGACATGGATCAAAGACCTCGTAGTTCAGGTGGGAATGGGTGTGCAGTTTAATGTCATGCCGGACGAAGGGAGGAGCATACAGTTTAACGTTATGCTGGACGAGGGCGAAACTCGACGTGAATGAACGATCGAGCAATGTGGCTTGAACCTCATAGAGGCCTCCTATGTACCATGCCCTGACATAGATCAAAGAACTCGTAGTTCAAATATGATGAGTCACAACGGCTTACCATTGGACCGGAATGCAGTTTAACGTCGTGCTGGACGGGAATGGGAGCCGATGTGAATAGATGACGGGTGGGCTTGAACCTCATGGAGGCTTCCTACGTACCATGCCTTGAAATGGATCAAAGACCTCGTAGTTCAAAGGGTTCGTCGGTGAACCGACGTGAAAGTAGACATGGGGGTCCACTATTGGTGCTCTTCAACCTCATGAAGGCTTCCTACGTACCATGCCTTGGCATGGATCAAAGAACTCATAGTTCACTATGGGTTCGTCGGTGAACTGACGTGAAATTAGACCTGGTGGTCCACTATTGGAGGGCTTGAACCTCTTGAAGGCTTCCTACATACCATGCCTTGGCATGGATCAAAGACCTCGTAGTTCGCTATGGGTGGGGGTCCGGGTCGGTGCTCACTCTAAGCCCATGTGAGTCATGCTCGGTGTGAGAAACAAGAGGTTTCAAGGACCTGATGATCACGTCGCAAAGGATGCGGCCGTGAGAAGCGAAGAGGGGCTTATGCGTTAGGCGACCCATGGTGTCGGGGCTTACTCCAGGATGGAGGCCCATGGTGCGACAAAGCACAGGAAAAATGTACCTTGGTCCAATTATAGGGGGTGCCTCATTCCCTATCACGCCCTCCACTGACCTTGGTAGTGGGGAAGTACGGAGATGGAGAGGTGCAGTTGTCCGTTGGGGCATGAGGTCGAGTCACAGTTTAACGTCATGTGTTGAGGACGTGGTGCTTGGCAGTTTAACGTCCTGCAGCTCGGACGAGGTGGGTTCACTCCACACCCCTTGGACTTACATAACCGGTACCCTCTGGTCCTTGGGGAAGGGAAGGTACCAGTAAGGCCATGGTCAAGGGGGGTTGTGGAACGAACCATCTAAGGGTCCACATTAGCGTGGGTATTAGAAGAAGCGATAGCCGTTAGCGTGCCTATGCGAAGAAGCATTAGGCAAAGCAACGCCACGGGTGGTGTTGTCCATGGGACTTTGAAATCACATCGTGCAAACCTGGAGGGTTGCACGGGATGAGGAATCGCTAAGCAAAGGAGTGGGCTTCGCGAAGTGGAGTGCCTTGGCCTTAGCGTGGGGCGTAGGTGTGAGTGGAAGGTGCTTTGGGAAGTGGAACAGTGTTCGCGAAGCACTGCCTCGCGAAGGAGAGGTGCCTCGCGAAGCAGGGTCCTGCAAAGCAGTGTGCTTCGCGGTGTGTAGCGATCTTTCCTTATCATAGGGATAACTAGTATGGGTTGGGTTTTTCGTGAAGCATAAGTGCTCCGCGGCTGCCCGGGATCCCTTGGGAATCCCCTTCCTTCGCGAATTCCCTTGAGCTTCGCCAAGGGTGTCCCTCTCGGAAGAGGGGCTGAAAACGAGACAAAGCATAGGTGTCTCATGAAGTAGGAATACCTTGCGGAGCTCATGATTCCTGGGGCAAAGAGTGCTTCGCGATTCGGGAGGGGAGAAGCCGAAAGGTCAGATTGTCCGTCCCCGGGACTTAGGGGGAGTCCAGTATTTATATGAAAGGGGCGATGTGAAGCAGAACTCACGCACTGCCTCAGGTGCTTCGCAGCGCGCTCGCGAACGTCAAATGCATTCGCGGAGGACACCGCCTCTGGGTCTTCGTGCCGACTCGCGAACGTCAAATGCGTTCGCGCAGGATTACCGCCTCTGGAGCATCGCGGCGGCTCGCAAACGTCAAATGCGCTCGCGAAGACTTACCGCCTCTAGAGCTTCGCGACGGCTCGCGAATGTCAAATGTGCTCGCAAAGACTTACTACCTCTGGAGCTTCGTAGTGCCGCGATGGCCGGGGTGCTTCGCGGCGGGGCTTCGCGGCGGTGCGTCACGACGGTACTTCGCGAGGCAGCCTACCAGCCTTCTTTTTCGTCCATCCCTTTCATGCAATATTTTGGCGCCAACAATATATAAATAATTTCGAAAAAAATTCAAGTTATTAAAGTTTTATAATATATGAAATCATGTTTCACTAGATGTTCAAGTGGAATTTCCATTTGATGCTCTAGTAATATAACTATAATATTTTCTAGTAGAATCATCATTTGATGTTCCACTAGAATATCCATTTGAATTTCAATTGGGGAAACAATCTAACAATTCCCCCTAAAACATGTTACAAATTTATTAAAATAGGGAACATGATTTTTGAGGTTTACTCAAATAATAGGATATGTTTTAGTCATTACACAAATATATAATATGGTTTAAAAATATAGTTTAATCTCCAATATATGTTTCTGTATACCTTTTAATGGAATCCACACTTGAAGTTATAATAAAATTTATTGCAAAATCTCCATTTTAATTTATTGTATAGAGTTGATAGATAAATTCCCCTCCAATCATAATAATTATTCCTTGTAAAACATACATTTTTCCTTTCAAATTCCATAAATTACAGTAATGGTTTTAGTTAAAACATAATGATATTATAGGATTTCATAATCTAGGCGGATTTATAAAAGAAGTTCGAATTCAAAATACACTACAATTGAAAAAGTTATTTTCCCATAGGATTACAAATATATTTGGATAATTTTAATCTAAATTGATATCTAACATGAAAAAGAAGTGAATATATTGATAAATATTAATTGATAAAAAATATAAAAAAATAATAAGGGTATTCATGTTATTAATTTGTATGTTTAATGAAAATATGTTTCTCTATGACTAAGAAAATTTTAGTAAAAAATTCATTAGATATTTATAATAAATGTAAAATATATAAAACATTATTCATTAATTACATGAACATGAATGTTTCCCAATTTAAATACACATTATTATTCTTAACTCAATATTGTATTTTGAATTATATATATCAATAATAGTGATTTATATGAAATAGATGTCATAAAAAATTGTACTTCTACTATAAGTTCATGTGGAACATCAATGGGAAATTACAATGTATTTAATTTTATGTGATGTATTAGAATTAAATGGTTGTTTTATTGAAACATTCTGTGGAACATTTAGTTGATATTTTAGTTTAATTTTTATTGTAATATTTAGTGGACTTTTCAGTGGTAATTCAGCAAACATCCAATGGAGAGACAATAGAGAAATCCCACATCTCAGGATGGAAAAAATTATATCTTGATATTTTTAACATTATTGACATTGATACAACCTTCTTATATGAAAATTATCCTTTTATATTTTGTTGAGAACTTCTATATACACTTCAACTATTTTAATAATGATAGTATAATTTATGGTGTTAGTTACATAATAAAATTTCATTAATAATAGAGAAGATATCTTATTATAAAACTAGTACATATTTTTAACAATAATACATCATCGCAGAATGAGACTAAGAATATCTACACTTTTTAGGGAATAAAAATCATTCCTTTTAATTGGAAGAGGATTGGGATAAACATAACATGAACTTTCTTCTCAACTCCAAATCATATCAATCACCTCTAAGAAGAATAACATTCTTGTGTTAGGATATCAAGAGAAATTTAGGAGTAATTTACAATCAGAATAATGAATCAATACATCGTATCAAACAATCATTGAATATATAAGGTCACCATATAGATTATTCATGTTTTCATAGGGAAATTTCTATGAAAATTTATACTAATCTCCCAAAACAATATTTGGAATTTCTTATACAACTGATCTAATAATTTATAATAAACCATGACTTGTGTAAATATCCCAAGTATGTATTGGAATATTTAGAAAAAAATATATCTAGAATAAGGTTATATAATTTCAATTATGAGTATCTATAAAATTTATTATCACTCAAATTATAGAGGAACTTATCCACTCACAATAAATGAAGAAGAACATTGATGGAATAAATAGATGTGGAGACTCTGGGTTTTCCCTGTAAGACATTAGAATGTTTCTATGAATATTTTCAGAGTTAGGTGTTTAGAATACTGTTGATTAAAAGGCTAGGTGTGGCCAAAATTAATTTTATAAAAATATTAAATGTATTTTTAATGAGGGTGTGATGTTTTTCATAAGTAATGTAATATCTCTTAAATAGACTAACCGATAAGAAATTAGAGGGAATTACTGACTCCCAAACATGGTGTTTACCATATATAAAGCATAATGGTTCTCATCACAGTTCATCTATATAAAAACCCTCAGAGTATGTTATCGTAAATAAAATAATTAAATTAAATAATTTTATTTTTCATGATAGTCCAAATAAAATATGAAATGGGGACTCGTATTTGAAATATGAGACCACCGTTGATTTTGTAATGTTGGGTTTTACCTATGTGAGACCTAATGTTGATCTATATGGGATGTTTATACCCCTCTCTCATTAGAGGTACAATTAAGTGGACAAAATAATTAAATAATTAACTATTATTTGTCCTAATTCATAGGTTATAAACTAGTGACAAAGGAAAATCTCCAGGGTCAGCTCTATGACCTTGTGATCCTTGGTAAGAGCTATTCTACTACTTCCATTGGAAGATCATGACAACATCACATATCAGGATAGATCATGTTTCAATAAAGGTGAATACTTCCTCAAATAGTTGGAATGTTACTTATCTATCAAGAATCGAACCATGTTTGAGTTAGGTCTCATCATATGTGGTTTTATCCCTTATAATTAAAATATTGAGTAGCCCATTCTTCTATTTTTCAATATGTGACTTTGATCTTCCCTTTACAAGGTCCCACGTGTTTATAATATCATTTCTTCATCCTTATCTAACCTAGATATCCCTATCCTTGATCATTATCCAAGAACAATTGACCATAAATTGTTACAAAACAGTTCATGTGATTTTCTTGTAACGCCCCGACCCTAGTTACCTAGAGTCGGTGCATTATTACATAACATTGGCATGATCATAAGAAAGATCAAGTCTCGAAAGACCGATTAGTTTAGTAGCCTTGGAATAACTAGATACATCCATAAATTTTTACATTACATCATAAAAAAAACATCTTGTCTTCATATCCCCTCATACTATCCCTGCAGGTCATTCATAAATTACTTCTTCATAATCCTGGGAAAAAAATAAAACATTGAAAGGGGTGAGCTCAGATGCTCAGTAAGGATAACATTATAGCAGAAGCATTCATAAATAAGCATAAACACTTAAGGCAATTTATAACTAAAACAAAAGCCTTTTAAACTTGAACTTCAGCATAAAATGGCAAAGGTAAAATGAAATAATTCCATTTACTTACTCACATGGATAATCTACTAGTCGAATGATCACATGAAATATCAATATCCACTTTCGTAATGATGGAATGCATAATGCCAGACTATCATAACCACATAGCCAAGGCCTCGTTCCAAGACTACAAATAAGATTTTGCCAAGGCCTTGTGCCAAGACACTAGTTTGTCTCATGAGACCTACCGATGCATCGAGGAGCTATAGCGGGCTCCACCCGTCACTTATTAAGTCCAATTCATTCCTCATATGAATAGTTTTAAGCATAAAATAAACATTCGTATTAAAACTAGCATACGAAATGTCAATACTTTAACCACAAACCATGAATGGTATAAAAATAGAACATCCACAGTCAAAAATAACTCATTTGATACAATATGGAAGATTGTATTGTATCACATTAACCTCAATCATGAATAATGAAGGATGTTGACATAGATGAAAATAATCATCAAAACTATTTGAGAGAAATATCCCCCTTTTCGTGAAAACATTTAAAAGTCACACTATTTGTCAAGAAGCCATTTAAAAGTAGACTTTTGAATCAAAGTGTCCCATACCACTTTGAAACTTTTAAAAGGAGTTTTAATTTTAAAACTTTAATGTCGATATAAATAAATCCTTAAAACCATTTTTAAAACATGGACATTAATGAGCAAGATATAGAAGAATGGTATTTTGGTTGGAGGTTCTAACCAAAAGAGAGACACTTGAATACAAATAATTGAGGTAATAAAAACTTTGTAATATCGTGAGAATAAAGGGATTCATGATATACTATGTCAAGTACATTATATACACCACATAAAAGTGATTTGGTGTATATCAACAAAGAAGTCTCAGTTCAATGTAAATTGAGATGAAATCTCTCATAAAGGTCGTATCCTTAGGTTAAGGATAAATCAACGACATAATTATGTGTGAAAAATATAAATACACTAAATATGATTGAATATTCAGTGTAAAACAATCAAAGGATATTCACACATATTCTTGTAGAAACAACACCAACGAATTGGATATTTAACTCAACAAATGGAGATTGAGTTAAAATTACTCTTATCAAGTTAATACCGATCACTTGAGAATTTATCAATGGAGTGATTATGTGTATCAAAAGTATATCCACAGAAAGGGGAGTGGAAATTAAGGCATAATCAAATGAATAGCGATTCCACACATAATCTTGGAGTAATATAATCAATGAAATATGTGTAAAGCCAAATGAGTGGAAATTGAAATCTCAAATTCCCTTATCGATTAGGTAACTTACGAAACATACACCCATGAAAGAAGTATCATAACATGATGATGTAAATACCCATAAATTAAAGTATATTACACAATGAATACAATCATGGGCAGTACACCACATGCAATAATTAAGTGGTGGACAATGGAAATCTCACGGAATTGAAAGTGAGATAAGAAAATCCCTTACTTTGTACTTTTTCCTTGGTCGATGGTAGGTTTACCTCCTGTATAATGGTGAAATAATTGTTATTGAATAATACAAGAATCATTTACTTTAATATGATATCATATATGATCTTTTAACATTGATTTGTTAATAATATCTTAGAATTATCGTCATTTCGGGTGTTAACGGGTTCATTTTACTTTATATTCTTTGTTATGTGAGCCATATTCGTTATTAATGGGATGTATATTATTCATATCCAGAATGATATAAAGTCCTTAGATACTATTTTTAAATCATCAAATTATAATTATACTTGAATGGATATGATGGACAATGAATCTTATCGCGTTCGTGGAGACGGTAGTCCGTACGTACGCACGAACGCTACTTCCATTTAATTTTTCATTTTAAAAGTATTGAATCCAAATGATACATAGGTATATTATTATTCCAGTATAATATAATATTTTATATATGTTACTTAAGTTCATTAACACCATCCTTTATACGTTCCATGTGTGGTATGAACGAGTCATATCATTTTAAGGGGGCGGTAGTCCGCACTTCCTCAAATGAAATTATCGTATGTATATACAACATGAAACGAATAATGATATGAAATAAAATGGAATTACAGAAGCTTATATATAAAATATATATCATTAATATCATATTTAATTACAGTTCCATCATAATGGCCACCATGAGAGGCGGTAAGATGTATTTGAACAATCATCGTTTCGTGAGGCGTTAGTTTGCCATCCACAGAAACATTATGTTCATTATCCATTAGATGGATTTGTGTGTATGTGTAGTTTGAATCCTTCTTAAAAAAACATCCTAGTATATTTGGGATACTGGTGTTGTTACAAAAGAAAGGAAATAAAAAGATTTTGGGGGTTGGAGAAGCAAAATAAATGAAAATAATTTAAGAGAAATCGTTACCTTTAATTTAGGTAACTCACTTTGGTTGGAACCAAAGGACTTCTTGAAATGCTTTATGCCTAATGGGAAGCTTCAAGGAGGAGGAGAGGGATGTGGGGAGCTTATTTGGGCAGGTTTTGGACGAGCCAAGTGGCTTGAGAGGTGTGAGGAATGAGTAGAAGTGGTCTCCTTTTATAAGGGAGAGGAGGGGCTCTTTAGGAAAGAGTGAAAGTATTACTTTATAATATATTTATATTCGGTTTATAATGGTCCAAAAATCATTGCGGTCTAAGGTAAGATGACTCATTTTCTAAATAACATCAACCAATAAGAATTGGACAGGTTTTAGATAATATATTAATCATTATAATCTTATTTATTTAAATGATTTATTAATGAGGTAAACATTGCATCATTATTGTGTCATTAATAATTTAAATTATCTGATGTCTAAAAATTATAAATAAAATATCATTATGTAGGAAATCTTTTTAGATTTATAATGAATATTTATAATCGAAAATCCAACATGTATAACCCTATGTAAAAATTGTTCTTTTAAAAGATGTAAGCTTATGCCATTTTTGTATTCATTTTAACTTAATTAAAATAAAGTGTCATTATCACTTACAAGTGGATCAATGGGGTCCCAAAATTGACCCAAAGATGCCCATGGTCGACCATGTATCAACCAATAGGGTTAAGACACGTTTTAGGGTAATTTAGTATTATTATAATATTATTTTTTAACCCTTATTTACCGGATTTACCCTTAACCATGGTAAATAAAATATTTACCGCAGTAATTATTCAAAATGTCTAAAAATAAAAGTTACCTATTTACACAATTTGAACATCCTGATTCCAAATATGGAATCCATTTTTCTAAATTCAAAACACAGAAGTGGCAGAAATTAATTTAAAATTAATTCCCGCTGTCAAAACAAAAAACGTGTTTTTAAGAGATAATAACTATCAAAAGATTGACACTTGTTTATGTTCGGTTTAATTTTAAAATTATGTCCAATGACCAAAATTATATTAAATGGTAAAAATATATTCTAAATATAATTTAAAACCACTCAAATTCATAATTTATCACTATTAATTATTTTGATTAAAAAGGTTGTTTTTAATTAAAATTTAGTAATTTTTACTATTCATCAAAATATGAAAGTTATCCGAAAAGTACCAAAATTTCACCTTAGGCTAAATTTGATATTCCGAATCCAAAAATGAAGTCCATTTTGAAATATAAAATATATATAATTTCAAAAAAATTAAGTATTACTATTCATAACAGCTAGTTTGATCGGTTGTGGTGTCTGTTAAAACTCGAAGTTGCGTACAACACACGCTACTGTTTTATTCAAAGGAAAGCGTACCGTGGAAGCTTGGGATGTTTTATTTTAAATTTTTTGATGTCCCCATTTAGTCAAAAAGTTTAAAATATTTTATTTAAAAAGGGTTCACTATTAAAAGTTGGTAAAACTACAATACTGAAGATGAATTTGTTCTTACATTATGTCTAAGAAACTAATAATATGGATTCTAAAATTATAAGGATTATATAAAGTTTAAAATTTAGTTAATACTATTCATAACCTTTTTTGAACGGCTTGTTTGGTAAGTCATGGTGCGCTTGAACTTGGTGTTGCGTGTAGTGCAAGTTATTGAATTATTTTGAAGAAATAACACACTATGAAATCTTGGGGTGCTACATTCTCCCCTCCTTCAATAAATTGCGTCCTCGCAATTTGAAATTGTTCTTCGAAAATAAAAGGTTGAAAATAGAAAATATATTTGTGGGAAAACCCACATCGGAAATTGGTTTACTAAAATTTAGTCTTAATATGAGGAAAAGAGAAATGAAAAGGGTCACCACCAAATTATGATCTCGATTAGGAGAACATTGGTGGAAATTAGAGACATATAATTGGAGGAAAAACGTAAATATTTATAGGTAGTGGTTGAGGTCATAAATCACAAACAAGTATAAAATTGAGGTCCTTAAACTCATCAATCTATGATGATTTGAAGTACCATCGGTTCAACAAAATATAGGGTATTGGGATCACACATTTTTGACATTTCAAAATATCTTAGTTGAAATCCCACATCGAAAAATGAATTAATGAGGCCTCTATTTAAAATAAAGAGTGGAAAGTATGAAGATTACCGAAAATAACACATACTAGGGTTCCATGTAGGAAAATATGGATATGGAGGATAAATCTAACCATCAATTATCTGATGGAGAGTGGTAGAGAACATGGCTATGAAAAGGCCAACAATCCCAAAGCCTTAAATTAGTGATGATTTAAGGTACCATCTAGGACAACATGTTTTTTAAAGTTACATTACATAAGGAAGAGGAATTCATTTATGATATTGACTAAGAACATTATGAGATATACTTAAATTTTAAGTAGATTTTCATTCTTTAATAAATTTCCACCACTAACTCATTTTTTTTTAAACGATGAGTATTCAAGAAGACTTGGTCACACTGGAAGAGCTAGAATAAACTTCTATAGAATCACATGATCCATGCAGGATAAACCATATATTTACATTGTCTTTGAAGATTAATCAAAACCAAAATGGTTAGTGAATGATCTAATGATCCCCCAAAAGGATATTCATTGAGATAAATATGCACTAATCTTAATTTCTAAAATTAAACCAACAATACCCAAAGTTAAATAGATACCATTCAATAACCAATTGTCCTTAAAAATCCTTTAATATAATCCAAACTAATATTGAAACCCAAAACATAGAAGAATTTGATTATGTAGTCTCCCATGTTACATTGTATCTCCAAATGACATCAAATACTCTTAAAGTCACATACTTAAAAGTAATTAACATCATCACATATTCTCTGTTATAGGTTAATCATTTCCATAAATAACCCAAATCACTATAAATCAACAATAAAAATGTAGATAAAAATCCACCATTACTCTACAAATGAAACCTCATTGTATTCTATTTTCCTTGGGCATATAGTGTTCCTAACAAAACGAACATCTTCCAAAATAACATTTATCACTTAATCACCAAATCATTTTCCTATACCAAGGGTATTCATTTGATAAGACATAAGAACCCAAATCATCTTATTATTGATCAATAAAATCATTTAACAAAAAAAAAGTCATACTAACCAGGGACTTCACGTAGTCCAGTGGTAGGCGATAAATCCCAATCGCACTTTGGTTGTGGGTTCGATTCCCACAGCTTTGTCCGACGCGACGGGTTGTCACACGGTCTACGTGTTGTCCTTTTTCAAAAACTATATTCTATAATATTACCATAATGAGATAAATTTTTTAAAATAACATAATTTAACCACAAATGTTATATCATACTTTGCATTTTCATCCCAAATTATAATAACTTATCATTTTCTCAAACCCCAATGATCATATTAAACCAAATGGTTATTTATACCTATATCCACAAGAGAAGAGACAATTATTCCTCAAATATCATTCTCACATGGAAAACTGAGGGGTTACAAATACAAGAGAAAATTATTCCAAAGTAAACCCATCAACAAGGAGTGCTAATACTTTTTAAATTTTTCTCCAACCATTTATTTCCACATATATTCTTCTTTGAGCAAGAAAATATCCTATAAAATAGGACATTCACTCGGGTAATGGCCAGGTCCCCTACATTTACGGCAAATGACTGTAAATGGACTCTTGGGACCATTTTTATCCTCTTCCATAGTACTCTTCATTTTTCTTCGGCAATTATTCACTTTATGTCCTTCCTTCCCGCACGTAAAACATTTCGTTGTCCCATTGAGACACTTTCCTGGGTGTCTCTTTCCACAATTCCTGCATGATGAAAATTGAGGTTTCTTTTCTCCATGGTCTCCATTGCCGGAGATCTTATCATTTATCACCTTTCTCTTCCTTGTTGAGTCTGGGAGTTGGTTAATATATATGTTGTTGATCATATTTTTGGAAAACTGATTTGGCATAAAGACGATATCTTTTACGCCTATCAACATTACATTTTGTTGCTCATTTCCACCACCGTTCCCACCTTGTACATCATTCTCAAAGTCACTATGACTTCCTTGGAATCCAGCCATTGACTAAAACCAGAAAGCATTGTGTGAGTAATAGTAGTCGTAAAATCATTTAGAGATTAAAATGTCACCATATTCTCAATTTGAAACATATTAGGATTAACCAAGGTCATTTACTCTCATCTTATGTATATATTACATAAATCGGTTTGTAAAGAAAATGTAAATTATCCTAAGCATATCCCCCGGGAGTGTCGTAACCAAGAGTGCAGCAAGGCCCGTTGTCGTGCACCAGTTCCCGTTCGAGTCTAGCTCAAAGCGGTGTTTTCGGGTTTTACCCCTAGGTACATCTGTGCCAGAGCCGCCTCTACCTGCTCGTATCCAGACAGGGATGTATTGCTCGGAAAACTCACAAAATCTCTACAATACCAAAATTCTAGGAAGTTCTTTTATACTAATCCTCAAAGTTCATCTTAGGTCTACGTGCTCTAATCGGAATTTATCTAAATCTAGCTACCAAGGTTTGTACTAAACTTCCTCTGATACCAACTGTAACGCCCCGACCCTAGTTACCTAGAGTCGGTGCATTATTACATAACATTGGCATGATCATAAGAATGATCAAGTCTCGAAAGACCGATTAGTTTAGTAGCCTTGGAATAACTAGATACATCCATAAATTTTTACATTACATCATAAAAAAACATCTTGTCTTCATATCCCCTCATACTATCCCTGCAGGTCATTCATAAATTACTTCTTCATAATCCTGGGAAAAAAATAAAATATTGAAAGGGGTGAGCTCAGATGCTCAGTAAGGATAACATTATAGCAGAAGCTTTCATAAATAAGCATAAACACTTAAGGAAATTTATAACTAAAACAAAAGCCTTTTAAACTTGAAAATCAGCATAAAATGGCAAAGGTAAAATGAAATAATGCCATTTACTTACTCACATGGATATTCTACTAGTCGAATGATCACATGCAATATCAATATCCACTTTCATAATGATGGAATGCATAATGCCAGACTATCATAACCACATAGCCAAGGCCTCGTGCCAAGACTACAAATAAGATTTTGCCAAGGCCTTGTGCCAAGACACTAGTTTGTCTCATGAGACCTACCGATGCATCGAGGAGCTATAGCGGGCTCCACCCGTCACTTATTAAGTCCAATGCATTCCTCATATGAATAGGTTTAAGCATAAAATAAACATTCGTATTAAAACTAGCATACGAAATGTCAATACTTTAACCACAAACCATGAATGGTATAAAAATAGAACATCCACAGTCAAAAATAACTCATTTGATACAATATGGAAGATTGTATTGTATCACATTAACCTAAATCATGAATAATGAAGGATGTTGACATAGATGAAAATAATCATCAAAACTATTTGAGAGAAATATCCCCCTTTTCTTGAAAACATTTAAAAGTCACACTATTTGTCAAGAAGCCATTTAAAAGTAGACTTTTGAATCAAAGTGTCCCATACCACTTTGAAACTTTTAAAAGGAGTTTTAATTTTAAAACTTTAATGTCCATATAAATAAATCCTTAAAACCATTTTTAAAACATGGACATTAATGAGCAAGATATAGAAGAATGGTATTTTGGTTAGAGGTTCTAACCAAAAGAGAGACACTTGAATACAAATAATTGAGGTAATAAAAACTTTGTAATATCATGAGAATAAATGGATTCATGATATACTATGTCAAGTACATTATATACACCGCATAAAAGTGATTTGGTGTATATCAACAAAGAAGTCTCAGTTCAATGTAAATTGAGATGAAATCTCTCATAAAGGTCGTATCCTTAGGTTAAGGTTAAATCAACGACATAATTATGTGTGAAAAATATAAATACACTAAATATGATTGAATATTCAGTGTAAAACAATCAAAGGATATTCACACATATTCTTGTAGAAACAACACCAACAAATTGGATATTTAACTCAACAAATGGAGATTGAGTTAAAATTACTCTTATCAAGTTAATACCGATCACTTGAGAATTTATAAATGGAGTGATTATGTGTATCAAAAGTATATCCACAGAAAGGCGAGTGGAAATTAAGGCATAATCAAATGAATAGCGATTCCACACATAATCTTGGAGTAATATAATCAATGAAATATGTGTAAAGCCAAATGAGTGGAAATTGAAATCTCAAATTCCCTTATCGATTATGTAACTTACGAAACATACACCCATGAAAGAAGTATCATAACATGATGATGTAAATACCCATAAATTAAAGTATATTACGCAATGAATACAATCATGGGCAGTACACCACATGCAATAATTAAGTGGTGAACAATGGAAATCTCACGGAATTGAAAGTGAGATAAGAAAATCCCTTACTTTGTACTTTTTCCTTGGTCGATGGTAGGTTTACCTCCTGTATAATGGTGAAATAATTGTTATTGAATAATACAAGAATCATTTACTTTAATATGATATCATATATGATCTTTTAACATTGATTTGTTAATAATATCTTAGAATTATCGTCATTTCGGGTGTTAACGGGTTCATTTTACTTTATATTCTTTGTTATGTGAGCCATATTCGTTATTAATGGTATGTATATTATTCATATCCAGAATGATATCAAGTCCTTAGATACTATTTTTAAATCATCAAATTATAATTATACTTGAATGGATATGATGGACAATGAATCTCATCGTGTTCGTGGAGACGGTAGTCCGTACGTACGCACGAACGCTACTTCCATTTAATTTTTCATTTTAAAAGTATTGAATCCAAATGATACATAGGTATATTATTATTCCAGTATAATATAATATTTTATATTTGTTACTTAAGTTCATTAACACCATCCTTTATACGTTCCATGTGTGGTATGAACGAGTCTTATCATTTTAAGGGGGCGGTAGTCTGCACTTCCTCAAATGAAATTATCGTATGTATATACAACATGAAACGAATAATGATATGAAATAAAATGGAATTACAGAAGCTTATATATAAAATATATATCATTAATATCATATTTAATTACAGTTCCATCATAATGGCCACCATGAGAGGCGGCAAGATGTATTTGAACAATCATCGTTTCGTGAGGCGTTAGTTTTCCATCCACAGAAACATTATGTTCATCATCCATTAGATGGAGTTGTGTGTATGTGTAGTTTGAATCCTTCTTATAACAACATCCTAGTATATTTTGGATACTGGTGTTGTTACAAAAGAAAGCAAATAAAAAGAGTTTGGGGGTTGGAGAAGCAAAATAAATGAAAATAATTTAAGAGAAATCGTTACCTTTAATTTAGGTAACTCACTTTGGTTGGAACCAAAGGACTTCTTGAAATGCTTTCTGCCTAATGGGAAGCTTCAAGGAGGAGGAGTGGGATGTGGGGAGATTATTTGGGCAGGGTTTGGACGAGCCAAGTGGCTTGAGAGGTGTGAGGAATGAGTATAAGTGGTCTCCTTTTATAAGGGAGAGGAGGGGCTCTTTAGGAAAGAGTGAAAGTATTACTTTATAATATATTTATATTCGGTTTATAATGGTCCAAAAATCATTGAGGTCGAAGTTAAGATGACTCATTTTCTAAATAACATCAACCAATAAGAATGGGACAGGTTTTAGATAATATATTAATCATTATAATCTTATTTATTTAAATGATTTATTAATGAGGTAAACATTGCATCATTATTGTGTCATTAATAATTTAAATTATATGATGTCTAAAAATTATAAATAAAATATCATTATTTAGGAAATCTTTTTAGATTTATAATGAATATTTATAATCGAAAATCCAACATGTATAACCCTATGTAAAAATTGTTCTTTTAAAAGATGTAAGCTTATGCCATTTTTGTATTCATTTTAACTTAATTAAAATAAAGTGTCATTATCACTTACAAGTGGATCAATGGGGTCCCAAAATTGACCCAAAGATGCCCATGGTCGACCATGTATCAACCAATAGGGTTAAGACACGTTTTAGGGTAATTTAGTATTATTATAATATTATTTTTTAACCCTTATTTACCGGATTTACCCTTAACCATGGTAAATAAAATATTTACAGCAATAATTATTCAAAATGTCTAAAAATAAAAGTTACCTATTTACACAATTTGAACATCCTGATTCCAAATATGGAATCCATTTTTCTAAATTCAAAACACAGAAGTGGAAGAAATTAATTTAAAATTAATTCCCGCTGTCAAAACAAAAAACGTGTTTTTAAGAGATAATAACTATCAAAAGATTGACACTTGTTTATGTTCGGTTTAATTGTAAAATTATGTCCAATGACCAAAATTATATTAAATGGTAAAAATATATTCTAAATATACTTTAAAACCACTCAAATTCATAATTTATCACTATTAATTATTTTGATTAAAAAAGTTGTTTTTAATTAAAATTTAGTAATTTATACTATTCATCAAAATATGAAAGTTATCCGAAAAGTACCAAAATTTCACCTTAGGCTAAATTTGATATTCCGAATCCAAAAATGAAGTCCATTTTGAAATATAAAATATATATAATTTCAAAAAAATTAAGTATTACTATTCATAACGGCTAGTTTGATCGGTTGTGGTGTGTGTTAAAACTCGAAGTTGCGTACAACACACGCTACTGTTTTATTCAAAGGAAAGCGTACCGTGGAAGCTTGGGATGTTTTATTTTTAATTTTTTGATGTCCCCCTTTAGTCAAAAAGTTTAAAATATTTTATTTAAAAAGGGTTCACTATTAAAAGTTGGTAAAACTACAATACTGAAGATGAATTTGTTCTTACATTATGTCTAAGAAACTCATAATATGGATTCTAAAATTATAAGGATTATATAAAGTTTAAAATTTAGTTAATACTATTCATAACCTTTTTTGAACGGCTTGTTTGGTAAGTCATGGTGCGCTTGAACTCGGTGTTGCGTGTAGTGCACGTTATTGAATTATTTTGAAGAAATAACACACTATGAAATCTTGGGGTGTTACATTTCTCCCTCAAATATATCGGGTTATTGACTGTTTTGATCCTCATGGTCCCGATTAGGCATTTCCAGGTGACTCTGAACCTGATCTGACATCCCTGGGTGCATTGAAGTTAATATAATATGGGAAACTTTTATAAATATGGACATGATCCATGTTGATCGGGGTTTATTTATTGTATAGATTTGTGATTTTGTTCTTCGAGCTAGTAATGGCGGTGATGAATCATGCATAAGGGGTAGTGATTGCATGTGGTGCATACGAGGTGGTCCGATAGGAAGTTGTTCAAGACAGTGATGGCTGATAGAATTGAGGTGAGTTGGATGATCCAGCTGAGGTAGGTGGGTCCAGAAGTACATGTTCATGCGGTTAGGAAAGGTAGCTGGTGGAGGCTTCCGAGAGGGTGGTCCGATGAAGAGGTCAAGCCATTAGGCAACAGAGAAAAAACAGTAGGTGGGCACACCATGCAAGATCTGCTGGAGGAATTAAATTTATTAATGTTTAACTATAATAATAACAGTATTATTTTTATTAAAAAAATTATCCTCTACGACTCCCTCGTGTGGTGCTCTATTGATGTGATGGCATCGGTGACGTGACCTTCTCTTTGGGATAAAATTATTATGACTAATGTTGGGAACATGTTTCTGATTTATCCATCAGGTCTATGAAATTCTAAATAATAATAAAATTATTATTTTTTTAGGATCATATTTCAGAAATATCTATCTCATACATTTTTTGAAGGATGAACTATCAAATATAATATGACCATGAAATTTAAGAGAACATTTGAAATAAAATTTTGGTTAATTAATTCAGACTCATAGTTTGGGACCATGAACCACTAGTCAAATGTTATGTGGTGAAAGGAATGTTTTTCTCTGGGTATCTAATTGTGGGTAGTGAATAGAATATATTGAGAATTTTCTCAAGAGGATCATAGTGGTGGGAACTGATTATTTCATTTTGGGGACGAGACATCAGACCCATGAGAGAACACTCATTATCAATGTTATGAAATTTGGCATCTTCATCATGTGTCCAAATCAGGTGAATGAATATTCAATATAGTGTTCCTTTTTATAGGGATCACAACAGTGTGATCTTTCTGGTTTTCCTGGTCTATTTGGAAAGGAATTTCTGGGAAATTCTGTAATTAACATCATACCAATGATGAGAATTTTGTCCTTATCATCCTTTTTTATATATTCTATATACTATTTGATTGCACTGGAATTACTAGTGGAACATATAAACAATTAAGTGCCTTATTATTAATAGTTACATAGCCAGGCGACGAGGTGAGGTCACACATCAAGTGGTCTCCACATGGAATGTATTCCACATTATGAATCTATTAAATTTCATGTCTATATAATTTTGAATTAGAATTTTTCTTGCGAGTAGTCTATTCTGAGTGTTTTCTACATACAATGTTATGGTTCCCTATCTATTTTCTTTTTCAGATATAATGCCAGATGTTCTAGGCAAGATTCTTATTAAGGTGATGTCTGATGATAACATTGATCAAACACTAACCTATCAGAGTATCAAGTGTTTACCATACATGAGGGATGAGAAGTGTAGTTTATTGATGATATTATAAAGGTACCATCCAATAGAGATAAGCAGTTTATCTCTTCGATTCTTTTCGAGGGGAACCCTCTAGCCGTGATGGGCATGGGTCTTTGAAGACACTAGTGTGCCACCCTCCATCTGAGCTAGGGATATGTTCTCATCATATTATGAGTGGAACCTTCCAGTTAAGCTATGAATGGGTACTCAGTGATCATCATAGTGTAATACTCCTACTATGTAGGACATGGGTCCTCAACCTATTTTTATTATCACCCTCCATTTAGGATAGTTAGGGGTTTTTGATGACACTAGAGTGGCACCCTTCAGTTGGGCTAGACACGGGTCCTCAACATCGAGACACGACCTACTGATTTTGAAATAGAATAATGATACATGGTTTTATGAAGCATTAGACTCAAAATGAATAAGGGTACATTTCCCGTCGATATGAATTATTTTGACATGACGTAAAACTGTGTGGGTGAGTTAGTGCCACCCAAATCGAATAATACCTAGGTATGGTCATTGAGTTCATTTAACTTGCATATTCAAAGACGACACATAAGATGATGGGAATCATACATGGGATTACTTTTGGAATAGATGATAACTAATTTATTTGAATTATCTATGAGATGTATATTACTTTACTCACTCTTTTAGTTTTCTTTGATTGATAATATATATATTCTCCTTTAGTACCAACTCCATGGGTTTTGGTCACTCCCCTTCTAGGAGAGGAAAAGATGCATAGGGTATTCCATGCCCTTTCCATGTCTAGTTTCTTATGGTTAGAAAAGTATAATACCATATTATATGTAAAAAATAATTTATGAGAAGTTTAATTTCTCATAATTTCGAGCGACATGAGTATGGATGTGTTTTCTTTCACACTCATGGTTCGGGTTAAGCTGTACTCATTACCTATGCATTTTTCTATCTATAACCTTCTTATTATATTGTATCTTTTACAACCACCCCCCCCCCCCCATTAACATTTTCATGGAGTTCTACTTGGTTTGTATATGCTAACCCCTTCTTGGGGTTTTCCCAAAATTGTGTCATCTCTTTTATAGATAGTGGAATGGTTGACCGTGATTACAAAAGTGCTTAGGGTTACATGCTGCATCGGTCGACATACAGTGGTCATAGTGTAGAGTTTAAGAGTTGTTTCACTCTCATCATTTTACTTATCCAATTTTTTATTATTGGGTCATCTTATATATTTGGAATGTATTTTTACATTTCTTCCAGTTAGTATACTCTAATGTACTCTTGAATTCAGTAGTGGTTATATACATGCATTTTTATCACTCTAGTTATTTCATCATTTTCTTTTATTACTCTACAGTTCTATATTTATATGGATTGAAGTATGTGTATAAGATTTTAGAAAAAGGTGTACCTAATATTAGCATACATTTGATGCATGTATCCACCCCATGACTTATTGAGGTGGGCTTAGGGTAGTTGCAGTAGGGCCCAAGATTTGGTTGGGTCAAGAAATATTGGTATCATATATGGTTCGACCCTTGGGAATTTTTTCATATATTACCAAAAAATATATTGTTCGGTTTTAGGGAAATACTTTCAATGTTTCCTGATTACAGCTCTCAGGCCTGTGAGTCCTATGATGATGCAGTGGATGATATATCCATTCACCAAGACCCTGACTACCTAATTCTTGACTCGGCATGCCGAGACATTTGTTGCAGGGATTAATGGTACATTCAGAATATATTATTTCATATTTTGTTATACTTATTGAGTCTTCTCCCAATTTTTCTTATATATATATATGATCAGAATACTGTTGTATGACTTAGGTGCTTTTGAGATACCTTTGCGATGAATGTTAGCCAGGATACCAGCTCATATTCGTGACGACGATCCAATGTTTTTAGAGACTTCACATTAGGGTCAATATCATGATCCCCATCCTCTAGGTGGGTAGATTGTAGAACCTCCACTTATTGAGTAATAAATATTCCCAAATTAACATTTGGGGGATTCTTGCAGTCTTAGTGGACTTGATGAGTTCTTGCATCAGAGACTCCAAAGGTTTCAAGTTGAGCCAAATCCTCATATAGATGGTGATTGGATACAGTTGGTTGAATATGTATTATTTTTTATCGAAACACTAAAAGTATATAAGGTAAAATTTTAAGATATTATCTTCAACAAAATAGAAGGAATTGGTGGAACATAGTTACCCAAATTCACGATGAGTCTACCCTATCATGGGAAGAGTTCTAATAGCTATTTCGTGAGTAGTAATACCCCTCCTTCTTATGCTTCATTTGTTTCTATATTATTGTTGATATTTATTGAATATAGATGAATGTGTATTAGTATGTATCTATGTTCACTGACCTTACAAACCACTCCCTTGACCTGATCAAATATTCAAACTTTTGATCATGGAAGTGTGATAGGTGACTCTACAAGGAGATCTCAGATAGCATAGTGACCTTGTGCATCCCCACTTATGTTAGGTTGTTGGATCAAAAACATTAGAAAAAGATCTATCTATCATAAATACAGTAGATAATTGGGCCTTCTAGTCAAAATGATTGGGACGAGACATTTACAACAGCTAGAAGGCACTAGAAATTTCAGAAACGGAGGCCCTTCTGCAAGCAGGATCCGGAGAATGGCCATCTGAGTCCATCATAATGTAGATGGTATGAGTAGAACAAAGAGTGGTGTTGCTTCAATTATGATGGTAGAGGTCACATGGAACGGGACTGCATGTCCAGACATACTGAGTTGCCATAGTATATAGTTGAATAGCCACCATGATTGAGATTGTGTCATGATTAATGATATTCTAGGCGTGGACACGGTTGTCCTAATAAAGGCATAGTTGGAATAAGATCAAAGTGATATATTGTTTTGGTACACCTCTATGAGAACCTTCCTCCACCACCAATAATCCCACATCAGGCTCAGGGAGCTGGCGGCCTCAGCCATGGGATGATACAGGATTTGGCTCTCTATGATTCCACAAAACCTGAAATATTAAGTGGTGTTCTCTCTTCAGTTTTTAAATTTTTCAATAGTATTTTTTTAAGGTTGGGGATGAATCCTCATTTATTATTTAAAGCAATGATCTCTTTTAAACTGGGTAGAGGGAAACCCTTTACATATCCCAAAGGCCCAAGACCACGTGGTCTGAAAACAAGTCCTGAAATCCCATTTTTTGGCCCAAAGAGCCCTTTAGTGAATAGTACTACTACAGTACCCGGGCTACTATATTACCTACTACAGTATCGCCGCCGGTACAGCTCCTGCTACAGTGACTCCACCACTACAGTTCTTCCATTTCTATAGTCCACGGAAGCTACAGTACTACTACAGTGACATTCTACAGTGCTGCTACAGTACCTCCGGAAATTAGTCCCTACTCGGGTTTGATCTTGGCTCTTTTGGAAGCCAAGAAATATCCATTACCACTTGCGTACATGCTCATTGGAAATTTTTCAGTAGTAATAATTATACAGATTGATACGTAATATTTTCAATGAAATTGTTGATCACCGTAAAAAAAATCGTAAAATGGGGCATCAATGTACCCCAGAGTCAGTGTTGTTTGACGTAGCATAAAATACATGAGGAAGAGAAGTTATTCCCCTACCGAGATGTATTTTTTAGATGTGATAAAAATCATGAGCGTGAGTCAATTCATTCCAAAGTGAATTGTATCGAGTTATGTTCAATTATTTCCTCCCACTTGTGAGTTTAGGGAGAGGTTTTGTGATGTATTTTGGAGAATGTCCGGTCATTGTAGTTGGATATTTCTTCTTGATCATATTTTTCTTAGGATTACACTCATGGGTGTGGCAGAGATTATATTTTGGGGATACTTTATTTTCAAGAGAGGAAATCAAATTTGGGGTTTTCCAAATACTTTCTATTTTTATCTTCTCCTGGTTGGATGATATTAGTCCCCTTCCTTTTTCATTGGTACAATAATCTGATCGGCATCAACATTGATGTAGTGGCAGGTAGATATTGTATATGGGTTGAGGCTGTTGAGACCCCATGAATAGAGAAACAAAAATCACTACCTAGAGCTAACAATGTTAGTTTTACATTGAGAATGTGGACGCATTTCCTTCTTGGAGACTTATTTTTGGTTTTACTTAGGCCATCAGAGGTATATCTTTAAACAATGAGAAATGAACCTGAGACCACGATTCTGGTTGGTATTCCTCAAATACTATAACTTAGATATATTTTACACACCACGGAATGGAAATGTTTTAGCAGATACGCTATGTAAGAATTGATATGATCACATAGTGTCAGATGCTTCAGAGAAGCTAGCTTCCCTACAACTTACCCTGGTGGAGAAAAAGCATACAATTTTCTTCAGTCAATGGTCTTGAATCCATCACTTCTCAAGTCTTTGTGAGATTCTTAGTTGAGATACATCAAATGTTATGCCTTTTATGACATGATATCCTTTAGAGTTTCATCTAATGGAATTTCTAAAGAAGGGACCACATCATACTTTTTAGGGAAAAATTGTTATTCTACTCACGTTAAGAGAGGAGCTGATTATGGTGTTTCCCACTTCCTCTTCAGCTGTATATCTCGATGTGGGGATGCTTCAATTTCCAATAATCCATTAAATTTTTGTGCATTATAGCGAAAGAAATATTTTATAATGGAATAATATAATTAATCTTGTTTTTAGTGTAAGACTTTGGAATAATTATAAGATCATTTTTGGAGCCACACACTGAGACGGTGAGTGATTATGAAGCCTAGTGTGCCCACATTTTTTTATAAAAATATTCAATATATTTTTAAATGCATGAAGATGGGTCTTCATAAATAATGGAATACATCCTAAATTGAAGATCATATCAGAAATTGGTGGGCATTATTGAGTCCAAAATATGGAATTTACCCTATGTGAACCATAACATTTGTCGGCACTGGTAATCAATTGAAGAAGACTCAAAGGACATAAATTTAAATAAAATTATTTTATTTTTAATGATAATAAAAATAACAAATGAACAGAGACTCAAATTGGAAATCAGAGATATCAATTGGGTTTAAATTATGTTTTTCTCCCAAGGTTTAACCTAAATTAGGTCGACAGGGGATGCTTAGACTCCTTGATCATTGGAAGTAATATTAATTGGATTAATTATATAATTAAAATTGATTGATTCCACTTTAACATAAAACATGGGTTATTAATAGGTAGATATAGAAATTTTCAAGAGTTGTCGGTATAACCATGGGATCCCAAAAAATGGATCTTCTGCACATTCCATTAGATGATCACATCAAGATTACAGATCAAAATAGATCTAGATGAAACCAACACAACGAGTTTCTCCAATCATTGGATGGAGTCTTCTTTATTAGAAATCAATCCAAATTTGAGGTAGAAAAAATTATATTTGGATTCATAATTTAAAACTAAAACTATTGAGTACGTCTTTCTTCAATTACATGATCTCCAAATTTGTTTTGGACTTTTCATGCACACACATATTAGAATTTTTTTTATTCATTCTTTTTTAACCTAGATATACCTATTATTGATCATTAGAAATGCACAATTGGAAAAAGCTGGTTAAAATAATTTTCCTGTTCTTTTATCAGTCAACGCCTTATCAATTTTCACTTGTTGTATCCCCATTGTCCCATTTTGACATTGTCGGGTGATTTTGAACTTGATCGGACCCCCAAGTTAATGGTGTATTGATGAAACTCGAGTATTTTGATGAATGTAGACAATATTAGTGTAGGTCAGGGTCCGTGGATCATGTTTCTGCAAGAGGTTCTTATTTGGGGCTTAAAATTTAGGTGAAAAAGAATATATAATGGGTTACAGTTCCATGTTTTACACAGGATGAGGTCCGGTGGGCGGTTGGTCCTACCAAAGGCGGCTTGTGGCATCGAGGCGAGCATGTGGCTTGGTGTGTGGTAGGCGAGTCTAGTGAGGTGTAGCCATGTGGTGTAGGCAAGGTACCAAGGATACCAGTCTCATGAGGCATCCAAGGTGGAAGGAAACTATGATCTGTGAGATATAAGGGGAAATAAATTTTATAAATTTTATATAATAATTATTTTTTTATTATTATTATTAAAATGCTTTAACTGCTATAACTTCCCTGGGAAATTTTCGATTGACGGGTTTCCAGTGGTCATGTGACCCTATATTCCAGATGGCCTTTTTGTGACTCATGTTGGGTACAATGTTTGGAATCATGCCTTGGGTTCATTAAATTCCCAATAATAATAAAATTATTATTATAGTCAGTTCTTATATCAAATTTATATCCACCATACATTGTCGGAATAATGAAACCATCAACGATTCTAAAACTCTAAAATTAAGGAGTACATTTCAAATACCAAATTTAATTATTTAATAAAAACTCATATATTGTTCCCACAAATCATCATTTTAATGTGATGTAGTGAAATTTGAATTTTTCCCTTGATATCTAATTTATGTAAGTAAATAACCTCTCTCAAATGTTTTTTGATATTATTTCAGTTGTGATATCCCTATATTTTATTTTTGGATCGAGACACAAGCCCCATGAGGATCTATACACGCACAGTAATATGAAACGTAGCTTCTCATATGGGTTTCTGGTTTGAGTGAATGAATTTTGGATCTTGTGCAGTTATCTGCAAGGATCAAAATAGTGTGATATTTTTGGTTATATGTGGTCGTTTGAGGAGATATGTCAGGGAAATTGATTTTTTAACTTCATAACAATGATGAGCATCATGTTCCATCAACCATTTCGACAGATATGCTATGTACTCATAGAGTACATTGGAATGCCTAGGGGTAAATTTACACATTTTAGTACCAGAGTATAAATAAGTACACAAAAAGGTAATGTGGTTGGGCCACACATCATGTGGGCCCATGTGTGACATATACCTCATTATGAATCATCTACCTCTCAAATATCATTCATTTGGACACCTATTATTTAATACGATTAGAATATCTGGTTTTCTTTCCACATCGAACATGATGGTTCCTTCCATTGTGGATTTTGAGACACGATACAAGATGTTCATATAATGATGCTTCTTCAGGTGATGTCCAACGACGATAGTTATCATAAACTCATATATCATCTTATAATAGTATTACTATCCACCAGGGATGAGATGTGTACATCCTAGATGAATTTATGGAGGTACCATCTAGTATGGATGAGCAGTTTAGCACTTTAATGCTGTCATAGTGGAACCCTCCAGCCGAGTTGGGTGTGGTTCCTTGATGACACTAGAGTGGCACGGTCCAGCCAAGTATGGCATGGGACCTCATCATATTTGGAGTGCCACCCTCTATCCAAGACAGTCATGGTCATGTAAAAATCTTCATATTGGAAGACACATACTAGGTAAGTCATGGTTCTTCAACATACTCCATGTGGATCCCTCTAGCTGGGATGAGAATGGGTCCCCGACCACACTAGAGTGGAACCCTCTAGCCAAGAGGGGAATGGGTTCTCAACCACGAAACACATAGTCTCGACTACGATGCATAATGATGAGATATTAATTCACATAACATTGGATTCAAATAGAAGAGGGAAGGTCTCCTTTCAACGATGAATTCTTGTGAAGCAACATAAAAAATTTTTGTTGAGTTAATGTCACCCAAAACAGACAGTTTCTAGGTGTATAGATTTAGTCTGATTGACTTGTGTGTTCAGTGAAGACACATACGATTTTAGAAATTGTATATGTACATAATTTTTGAACTAATGGTGACTATATAATTAGGTTATGATGTGAGATGGGCATCTTCATACTCTTTCATTTGATTTTCTTTTCCTGAGGATATAAATATATCATATTCTATTACCCACTCCATGGGTTTTTGATACACTCCATCCAAGAGTGGCGAAGACACATATGGTATTCTATGTGCCTTTTGTGTCTATATTCTTATGGTTGGAGAGTCTACTCCCCAGATATATGTAGAAACGACTAAATGGGTATTTCATATTCTCACCATTTCAAGATCCTTATGTATGGATGAGTTGTCTTTCACTCTATTTTTTTGGTTGAGTTGTACTATTCCAATGTACCTTATTCTATCTAATGTTATTTTTCATAAATTTTATCTCTTTTTATTCCCCCTTAATCATTTTTGGGGTGTTATACTATGTATGTATATATGTTCCCATAAATTTATTTTTTAAAACACATGTCGCGTCTTTTGTAGATGATGGATAGGTTGACTAGGGATACCTAGTGCATCATACCATGTACATTCATAAATGATTGAACATTAGGAGCTGGTCTCTTTTGTTATTTTACTTTTCTAGTTTTTTTTTGTTTAACATCTTTCTTGTTGGGTGTGTATATTTCACATTTTTTCCTTTCATTAATCATTGTTCTCTTAATGTATTTCTTACTAGTCATATACATTTATTGTTATCACTCTAGTATTTCAAAATTTTTCTTCTATTCCTTCCTACTTCTACATTTAAATGGTTGGGTGTGTGTGTTTACATGTTTTTATTCAATGTCCTCCCTATGTATAACATTCTTTCAGAGATTTTCACTACACCGTGTCCTATAGTGGTGGGATTGGGGTAGTTACGTCTTGAGCCCGAGCATGGGTGAGGTCATTAAAATACATGTTCTAATAATTGAACAAATACAGTGTATTATAAATGGATATCAAATAGTGGGTAAAATTTAGGAAAAATTTATATTTAGGGGCATCTAAAAGGGTGTTGATGTCACTAGATTTGATAAGTTTTCAATATCATGAATATGAAAATGATAATGAACTTTTATTGAATCTTAATTGATGATTTTATCACTGCTGGAAAATAGGTCTATACCCATGGTTTTACCAAACTGTGGGTATAGTTCAACACCCCTATCCCGATGTCGTTCCAGCCCACGGTTCCCAAAAGTGTGGGTATAGCCTATACCCACGGTTTTGGGGGCTATACCCACAGTTTTGAACCATGGGTATAGGTTGTTTTTCTAGTAGTCTATGATTTTATGTTATGTTTATTGAATTATATGAGTTGTTTCCAGTTGGGTAAATTAAAGAGGCATTTTCTGAGGATGAATATATAGATAGAGATTACTATATAAGTCTATGGGAATCCATAAGTGAATTTGATGACATGGAATATAAGTAATGAATATAATATATTGATATTAGAAGGAGGGAATCATGTGTGATAGATGTATAGATATGGTTCAGTGATGAATGATATCAAACCATAGACTAATTGAGAATTATAGTTGAATATTTTATTGAATAATGAATAATGGATTTGATTATTATTATATACATTAAACATTCCTTTAAAACATATAACCAATTGATGCTTGAGGATAGATCTATTGATATCTCTATACTTATATGATTATTTAGGCAATGTGGCGGATAGAGAAAATCTATGAAATTGAAACATTGAGAGAAACCATATCACTATTCAAGAGGGAAATATTGGTGGGAGTCTATTAGGCCAACAGAAGAAGAATGGAATTTTGTATTCAAAGGGATCTTGGAATATTATTATAATTTGACAAAAATGGGGGGATAGAGATACATTTACCGGTAATGAAGGAATAAACACTTATTTATTTTGATTGAGGGAAGGGAGATACAGTGATAGAGAGAGGGTGATTTATGATATATATCTAGTTAGATAGAAAAATTTCCAACCCCTTAGAGATGAATTAGTCTTTACACACTATTTCAATCTCATGTGTTGACATTTCAATAATCATGGAATAAATATTTTTTATATTATTTTTTATATGATTTTTGGATGAAACGTTACCAAGTGGATGAGTAAATAGAGTTAAAATTTTACCTTCCCATTTTATCCATCATAATTGTAATTTTTTTTATATAGATGTAACATTAATGATTTTTTTATTCCTAACATTGGTTGAATGTACGGAATGATAAAAGTGATATTAATCAAAATTCATTAGATTATTATTATTTTTATAATTTATTTAATTTCAAATTTATTAGATTCTTTTCTAGTTAAAGGAACAATATGATTTTCACAAATGTAAATACAATTTTAATCATTAAAATGATATTTCCATCAATAAAAAATTTATTGATTATGTGTGTTTAATGAAACATGAAGAGTAATCATGTACAAGTTGAATGGACAAAGGATTTTTTAATTATATTGTAACAACATTGTATTAGTCATTATTTTAATATCCAATATCGATGGGGAATGGATATTATGATAATAATAATGTATTAATACTCACTGATGATTATGAATAATATTCTTTTTAGTTGGTTAAGCAATTCATTAGAAGACTATTTTTATAATGTTAAATATTTTATCAAATTACATCAATGATCCCCTATTGAATCATTGGATCTCATCTATCCCTTAGAGGTTTTTCATATTTATTTTTAATTATTTCTATATTAAAATTTTCCACTTATCCAAATTATTCATTGAATATTTTATGTTAACATTTAAATTATAAAAATACCTATCATCTTATTTCTTGTTTTCATTGTTTTAATTTGAGATATTTTATGTATAGTAAAGTCTAATCCTATACATTGTAGAATGAACATTTTTTACTATACATATTCAGTATTGGATAATTTGTAAATTAAAATATTATTATTTATAATAAACAAATTAGATTAAATTTTGAAACAATTTATATTAAATAACATTGGAATATCAGTTAAATGATTCATTCTATTTTATTGATATTTTTTGATATATATTTTTGAAGTATTTTTATGAATTTATATGTGGGATGTCTATATTTAAAAAATCACATGTATACATGAATCCATGTTTTTAAAAGGGATCCATTAAGTCTTGAAATTGAATGACATTGTTGTGAAATTAGATCAGATTAAATACATATTATTAATGAACAATGAGTTAATGAAAATAATATTTCATTAAATAATATATTATATTATATCTCTAAATGCAATCAATAATAACAATGAATAATGAAATTTCAATAAATACTTCATATGTTACACTATCAAAAATGGGAAGGAACAATGAAAGAAAATAATCACATCATTCATGGATTTTATGTTTTATTATAATTCATAGTTAATAAGATCTATCTTTCCTAAATGATTTTATCATCAATGTACAACAACTCCAATTTTATGTACTCACCATGAATAAACATAAAATATATGTTTTCCTATTTTTTTTATAAATAAATTATGGGAATATATTTTATTTGTTTATTAAAATATTTATACACTCGGGATCAAATAAATAATGATTTTTATTGAAAAATTATCCTAAATGATTGAATATATATCTATAAAAGCAAATCTATGGTTTTAATCAAAAATGAGGGGGATGTTTATAACAATTCCATCTAGCACATGATCTAATCATCCTACCTTATGGTAAATGTATTGATCATTGTCCAATTGCGGTGTACATTCAAAAAAGATGATGGAAGATTAATCATCCCAAAATGGAGCATATTGTTGAGTCCATATCACTCTTATAGATTTATAACATCTTTATGAAATCTACCCAAGTGAAAATTACAGATTTTAAAACAATTTATATCATCTATGAGTCAATCATGTTTAACAATAATTTTTTATTGACTATAATTCATTTGACATGATAATTAATTCGAATGAACAATTATATTATCAAGGTACATGGTATCTCATTATTATTATTATAATAGAATGATGTGTGTGGTAATTTTATCATTTAATGTTATATAGGAATTAACTCTTGAAAATAATATAATCTAGGAATGTGTGGGAAGGGTTATTGTATTGCGTAAATCTATATTAGAATGCATGAATGGTTACACAATTGTCTCATAGTGTATTTGAGGGTTTTAGGGGTTACATTAGACTTAATTTTTATATAGAAATATTTATGGTTATATTGTAATTTATATTCATCCATGAAGATCTATAGGTTATATATGTGTTTTGAATTGTTTTTTCTGATAATCGGGTTATGATGGAATTTAAGGATCCTGTGGAAGAATTAAAATCCACACATGAGTTTTTTGTTATCCATTAAAGAAAATTGTGTTCTAATAAGGCATAAGAACTCATAGGATGAATTAAACGAGAAAATATATTTTTTTCCATAAAGAGAGAAAAATTATGATACATTATAATTTAATATCTCCCAATAATTATTAATGATAATGTTGTATTTTTATACTATCAATGATGGATAACTAGTTTATATTGGGACGTAATGTCTCCTAAGGAGACTTAAATCTGATATTGTTTTTTTTGAAATCCAAAATGGTTGAATGGGTCCCCATGGGATTTGCTGTCCCCTAATAAGAAATAAGGTTTACAAGGGAGATTTATGTAATCTAGGTAGGTAGATTTTTTTTAAGATTTATATCCCTTAGGAAAACATAAATGTCATAGTTTTGTTTTATGTAATCCAGGAAGGTGATTTTGGTCATTATAAAACTCTATTAGATGGATTTATAATGATCAAATAACTCATATTCATGTTGCGAGAGAAAATAAGAAACCATTAAATCAATATCCACTGTTATATGACACCCAATGTAGGTATATCAAAAATGAAGATCATTTTTACCATAAAAAGATGTATGAAAAAAAATTATTTAAAATTTTAATTGATAAATATCATTAATAAAAAGATTATTAAATCCTCAATTAATGATTTATCCATGGGTTGAAAAAAACACCAAATTATTGGGTACAGTCATCCTTATTTTCTGTGTATGTTAGTACATCATAAATAAAATGAATAATAATTATGTATATTTATGGAAATTATTAGGATAAACAAAAAATCTTGTATATAAACCATTCAAAATGATTAAACCACTTTATATAGGCATTTGGGATGCTCCCTTGTCCTTTAGTTAATTTACTCTAATGTTATGAAACATATTATTATTTCCATTAATTAAAAAATTAATTATACATTTTCATCCATAATGAATTTAACAATTAAATAAATTTTATATTATTCAAAAATATTTATTAATATAAAAAATTTATGTCCAATAATATCCATATGTGGAAGATTATTGAATAGAAAATTTTAACATCCAATTTCCATGATAATCATATCATCTTATTAACTCATATCGATATATAATGAAATGGACATGTTCTACACTATGATAGGATATGGTAGTGATTTCAAATCACCATAATTCATCTTAAAATATCATTCTTCCAAGGCATATGATATTCTAATTTTATTAAATGGTGTACACTATATATATACATATCACAATGATTGATAACCAAAAAACATCATAATATTTATATTAGATTTTGTTAATAACATTATCAATTCTACACATTCACTAAAGTATCATTAACATTGTCTCATTTCACTTTATAATGTATCAACCACAACTAAGAAATACTTATCCATATTCAAAGCCTTATTGTTTCATCCCATCCCAAGGCTCAAACCAAACTAAACCTTAGTAAAGTAGTCTGAATACCAAAATACCATCCATTTAACCTCATCAATTCACTAAATTATTTTATTGATATTATATTATATGAAATGATTGAATAACCTAAACTAAACACTATGAATCCCCAATCCATTATTACGAACTAGATTGGAACTCCCGGGAAGGTATATTAATACATCTCATCCAATATAAGAACTATCAAGATAATACACCATGTGATCACTCATCCAAAAGACTAAATTAAAACATCATTCCAAAACTCTCCCAACTCCAAAAAATATCAATATTGTCATTAAAGAATAATGAAGTACACACCATCACATTCAATGTAAGAAGAAACTCAGAATGGACTACACAAAAGACCGACATTAGAACCAGGATGAAAAAAAAAACAGTTAAACATGTAGAGTACACATTTTTCATCTATAATATAGATATTTTATATTCAAAAAACCATTATGGACATGTACAACTTCATATCCTGGTTGAATTTCCCAAAATAAACTTCATTAATTCCACTTATATAATGTGTATCCCAAAAAGGGATCTTGGTCATGTTACATATATGTCCTATGAAAAAATAACCCACATGACCTATGGCTATGTACTATAAATGGAATTTTCCCATGTATCCTACATGTCCATGTTCCTCGACAAGAGATGTCTAGAAGAGTAAACGACCATAACATGAGTTTTGGTACATAGTGTGTCCCAAATACACACAATGTGTAACCCTCACCATTTAACTTTTTTTGAAAATAGAATAACATGTGGTCTGTGTGTTCATGAACTAAATAGTTTTTTATCTGGACTTCTGAATCATAATCCCCTTACGATCACTTAAAACCCCCATTTATCCTAATACAACCTAAATAGGATCTACAGGAACTCCAAACAACAAAAACTATCTTTAAAAATTAAAATAAAAAACACTATGTTGATTTTTATAAAATTAAAATAAAATGATATTATACAATTTTTTTGAATCATTTCTATATGATCTAAATACTACACCAACTGTTCCTATATCTATAACCAATTAGACTCTCTATAAATGTTACCGCTCTCCCCCTCTATCTTGAAGATCATGTGAAAAATAGTAATATCCACCCCAATATCCATATGTTTGGTGTAATAGGTGGAAGAAAATAAAAAATAAAAATAGAAAAATCAAAATAAACATTACAACTCATTCAAAGAAATAACTCAATATCAAGAACCTGAAGTTGGTTTACCTATCAACTTTGAAAAACCCCAAATTTCTATTTCAACTATAATGTTTTAATTTCAATACAATAAGTTATCCAATGATATTAGGATTATTACAAATGAACATACTTAATATTTAACTAATTTAGAAACAATAATTTTATGAAAACTCGACCATCCAATACTTACATCAAACCCATGGTATATGGTAAACATTATTTTCCTCGCCCAAATGATTGGTATGTATATTATTCTAAGATCGAATTCATTGGGAAAAAATAATTTCCCCAATAAAAATGTATGGGGGAAAAATTTCAATTTTCAATGATTTTCATAACTCATAACCACACGAATGATCACAAGGTTATCCATTTATACCATGTCCTACATAAAAAGTCCATGGTTCTAGCATTAGTATAAAACATTACTATTGGATGATAATGGACATGATAAGTAATTAAGTAGTATGAAATCTAATATAATGAATTTTAATGGTATTTAAATATATCCCCACATTATCTCATATATTACCTTTTTATACATTCATTCATATAATGAATTAGATGTGAATCATATTCCTTCTATAAAATTTAAATCATCAAAAAATATTAATCTATAACACCTTACCGAAATCATATTTATCTTACTAACCATAATTAAAAGAAATATAAATTTAAATATATCCATTTTTATCCCATGAATATGGTATATAATACCCCTTTATTTAAATTCTAAAAATTATATGAAACAAATAGTCTATAAAAGACTGATTAAGATGTGATAAGTATCAAATACCTAATTTTATAAATAGAGAATATGTTTTAAGTTTAGTGAAAATATTAAACCAAATTCAATCTACCGAGGGGTCATTAATCAAGAGGGACATTAATTAAATAATAATTAGAACACTTATTATGAATAAACAATAATCAATATCTTAATTCATGGTTATAACATAGTGTAATCCAATGATAAGGTAAAATAATACTAAGTCAATTATCGTACCCTAAATGCATGTTCTTAAATGAATCATTGAAAATTTAATATAAGTAGTTTAATACAACACACTATATCACACATCTATTCATAATCAAAAATATATTTTTTTAAATAAATTAAAGAATAAAACTAATAAAATGAATAAATTATAAATTTAGAAACGAGATATAATTTTTTTAAAAAATTATTAAATAATGGAATAATAAATAGTATATAATTTTCTCATTCATTATGGATAATCCATAATTATATAAAAATAAATACTTGAAGTTTATATTCATTATGAAAAATTTATATTATCATTTTTATGTGGATGTTTTATAAAAATATGATACTTGATATATAATTAATTTTATTTCATTTCTATTATATAAACATTTAACATAAACAAAATATATTATATTTAATATTATTTACCCATTGATCATAAGATACTATCAATAATATTTATTATATTTTTAATATTATTTTCTAAAAAATGGCCTTTTATTTGAACATTAAAAATTAAAAATTATTATAAATTCATAATTTGAATATAAATATTTTTATATTCAATCTATTTTTTTTAATTTATAGAGACATTATAAACAGTCTTATATCTTTCTTATAAATTCATTTCATCTACATTATAAGTAATTTTATTTAAAATACATAGTATATTAATAAAATAGTTAGTATTATGGATATATAGTTATTTAGTGTTTAAAAACATTTAAAAATTAATAAAAACATTAAATAATTATTAAATTTTTAAAAACATTATAAATTAAGAAAAATATTCCAAAAATATTTTTTATATAATTTATGATAAATTGATAAATTATATATTTTTATTCATAATTAAAATGTAATAAATATTTGTTTTTATATAAATCATATTTTAGGTACACATTATATCATAATCTATGATATAATGTAAGGTTATATCACATAATACAATTGATACTAAGTGTCCAATGATAAATAATTGAACTATTATCTATCATAATTTTATATATTACACATCGTAATCATCTATATAGTTCAAAACATGTATTATGCCTTACAACAAGGGATGCTGGTTCATGTGATATTGCTTATATTGTGTGAAAGTCTTATTTTATAATATTAGTTATATCATTAAAATATAATGATCTCTTTTTCAAAACATGAATATTTCAATTTAGTTACATCATATCTGAAGGATCCTAACATCAAATGTTCATGTATAACAACAATAGAATGATTCAACATAATGACACACTATGACATCACATATTGTATAGTCTAGTCCAATCATAGACTACAATATCTTATGTAATAAATATATCTACAATAAAGACTCTATATTACCCCCGATTGATATGAAACATTATATAAATATGATATAAACATTTCAACGTTTTAAACAATATTTCTATTTTCAAAGAAGCATGGAAATGATCTAATAACACAACTAAAATTTTAATCATCCAATACCCCTTATTGATGTAGTGAAAGGAAATAGGAAACCATTAAACCAAAATATACCACACAATGCATTTAAAATAATTTATAAACAGAAATAAAGAAAAAGTAAACCTTAAACTACTATTTTTTCAAATAAAAAATTTTCATATACAAATTTGATGGGGATCACTGAGAAGAAACAAACATGACCCTTCTTTAATGGTGTATCTATGGGCCAACATGAATCCCCTTTTGTTTTGGAAGGATCTTCTTTATTTCAATTGTATGTTAGTACCTCTTATTAAAAAAGGAATAAGTATTGGAGTTACAAAATTTTAATTAGTTATATTAATTCCCAAACATGGATCAATCTCAATTCTAAAGGCTTTTACCTCTCTATATAATCCTTGGGTATAATACTCATTTAATCATGGAATTTACTCAAAATTTATGAAACATTCATGAAATTCTATACATTTAAAAACACCATATAAATGGGTAGTTATAATTCTTTATAAATATAAACGAATTCAAGATTCTTTATTATGGTTTAATATTGAAACATTTATATCCAACGATATTCATTTATTCCTGATTCCTAAATGATAACATTTAATGAATGATTTCCATGTTAATTTTATCATATGGTATAATTTTATAAACCCATAAAAATAAATCCATGTCATACACTAATAAGCACTATGGTTGTGGAAAAACATCACCATTACACATGTTATAATATCCACATCTTGAGAAATCTTATATAAGATTCCACAATCCATAAATATGATTGATTTATAAGGATTTAATAACTCATATTCAGTATGTAAAGGAAAACAAGAAACCTTTAAACAATGATCTATAACACTATGAAAATGAAACCATGTATATATTGAAATGAATAAAATGTTTACATCATAACAGGGCTGGCTAAGTATCTCTTTTAAAAACAATTATTTTATAAATATCACTATACAAAAACAATCTAGATCTTTCTTCCGTGGTGTCTTCATAGGATAACTTGAGTCACTAATCACAAGGGTGGTATCTTCTTTATTTACACGCTATTCATTTACTTTTTGAATAAAATTGAGAAGATATATCTAGTGTAAATGAGTAGGATTGATATACAACATTGGGTATGACATTATTTTATAGATTTGATCCTCTTCATTTATGCCTCATGAACAATCCTCAAGGATTCCTATAATTTTGTGAAATGTTTTGAAATATACGATTAATAAAATTCATTTACAAACCCTTTGTAAAAATTAGGCTATAATTGATTAAACACTTAAATTCATTCTAGATTATCCATATTAGTTTCATCATTTGAAAAAAATAACACGCGGTATTCATCTTTGAATTATTCTCAAACATTAACATAAAATACTAAATGTTATCGATAATCACATATTATAGTTAGACAATAATAATATATTATAATATGAACACAGCATAAACAATGAAATCTTATTGATGTTGTGTTGTATTTACAAACTACACCTTAAAAAATCACCCTCATTTTTAAACTATGTTCCATAGTTCCCATATTCCATTCAATATTCTATATATATATATTGTATATTAATTAATAAAAAATTTATATGAAATATATTTGATTTATTGAATGTCTCTATGATAATTCATACCTAGATGAAACAATAGTTACAATAATATTTAGGGTTATCATTGTAGGGTTATTTTTAATGAGAGGTGGAACGTGAAACAATGTAGGGATTGGGACCAAATAGGGATCCTAATATATCACTAATGGGGGGGATAGAAAACACATGTATTTTTAGTTCGTAGTTTAAATCAGTACAAAAATGAATTTTAATCACCCTAAAACAATTCTTATTGTTTAAATACATGTTAATAGGCATAAAATATCATTTCATTTATGTTGGGGAAGCTCCAAATTATGTGGATCAGGTTGTTGTTGGATAGACTAAGGATTTCATATTGATGATTTTTATAAGACATGCCAGTATGTATTTAATTTTAGGTTCATATGACTATAAAAATTATTATATTTTTTAATGCCATAAGACTAAAACCTTTATGGTAAATGTTCCTACTAATGGAATAGTTGTGGGAATTAAACATGGGTATGTCTTATAGTAGATGAATTATGTGAAGGTAAGAGACTTTAACTATTAATAAAAGCATTGAAAGTTAATCTAATCAGATAATTTTATGAAGGGGTTTCAAATAAACAAATAAGTGTAGATTTGGGGAGAATATCTATTCATATAATAAAAAAAGATAATATATTTTAAACCCATGGGAGATAGGGTGTAGTCAGAGTGATGTACGACTTACATAGAAAAAGTATTGAATAGAGTATGTGTATAATAAAAAATTTGGAATGAGAGTTATTATATTGAAGGTAATCACATCAATAAATTTTATGAATACTTATATCACTTCACGGAGAGTTATAAGTATGTCAATACCACATGATATCATTCGGACTCATATATAAACTACCCATATTCTGTTGGAAATAAATTTGTAATTGGTAGTTGGTAAATCATTAAAATAGTAAATACCATATACAATAATGGATTATTCCCAAAATATAATATTATGTGGTATAATGATAATAAATGAGATTTAGGTGAAATTTGTGAAGATAACATAGAGTGTACCTTGGTATATAGTGGTGACAAAAGGGTAAATGAATCCCCATGAAATAAGAGTAACCCTTTGGAAAGGGTGATGTGAACAATTGTGATTGTTTTGTACTCTTGTATGGATGTTAGGACATATACATGTACAACTACTTTTCATTTCCATTTATTCATGACCCTTAAGGAGAATGGAATCATTTTTATAAAATATAGGGGATTTATGATTAATGGGACGTTCACTCATATATTAAAGTGACGACCAAGTTTCTAAATGGTAGTGGGATTCTATAGGTGCATGTGTTGAATTAGTTAATTGATCCTTTGATATTTGGTCTCACTATATATTTATATATAATTGAAAATTATTATAACATTGATAATAAATGCAAGGATGGTAACCAAGTCAAAGAATTTGTATGGAACTAAACACTATTTCTGAGGAGTTGTACACCAGTGAAAGATGCATTTAAATTTTGAATTTTTATCTGGGTTGCTTGTAGATGTACATACATGAAAGAGAATATGACTGAATTTTTAAATTCTTCTATTCATATCTTAGTTGATGAACTTCATAAATGAGTGGTTTCTAAAGATTCTTAGACATTGTCTTTAACATACTTAATTTATTTTTTGGATATATAAATGTTTTATATTCATGTAAATAAATAATATGCGGAGAGAATTGATGATGATGTGGGAATTTAATGGAGTTAAAATAATATAAATTTATAGAAATGGATCATTAAATATTTTCTTCAATCCTTTAGATATGTTAAGAAAAAGGGTCTAATACCTTATTTTTTTGTGTCAAATGTCAAGGGTGGAAAATTAGTATGATTTTGGGTGATGTCCACGGTAACACATGGTATAGGTGTACATGTAATTTTTTCAGTTGGAACCCCATTATTCTTGAAGATATTTTATCTCAAGAATTTTTCACATTCAAGATATTAGTTAGTCATACAAATATCTTCCTCTTCCCCTATATTTATTCAAAATAAATTTATATTTCTAATGATCAAAACTATTTATTTGGTATTGTGTTTTAGATCCACAAGGTATAAAATTAAATATAAAATAATGAATTACCAATATATATCTTTATATCCATATACATCACTTTTTATGTAAACAATTGGATTAGATGTTCATTAAATATGTAACCAATAAGGTGGGAATCCATTCGTAAAACAATTGATAGTATTTATAGATGAATTATATTTGTAGGTTCTCATCACCACATCACTATACATGGATTTTTCATTAATGAATCATTATTCCTTAATGAGAAATAAACATTATAACAACTAAAGAACCTATTTGTGTATCTTAAATAGAGTGAGGTTCTCGATTACCATTATGTCATCCAACACAAGATTATTTAATTTTTTTCTTAGAAAATATTTTGTTTCAATTTTATGTGAAAATAAATATACCCCTCATAACTAGTTTGTCTCAAAAATAAATCTAATTTTTTGTAATATTAATGTATTTTTTCACATTACATACACATCATGAATTTTTATAGAGTTGATTATACAGGAGGAAGAAAATTAAGAGAAAATATCATTTTGGGATTATTCCATAATGATTTCTTCCCATAAGAAATATCATTACTGTAAAATTTCCCCCTTGGAAAATGGATCTCAACTAAAGAAGTTTTTTACCAAAGGTAGTGATAGTTCTGGGTAACCACTATTAGTTCCTCTTTGTATAAAAAATTACAAAATTTATAAAAATAAAAAAAACCAAACTAGGTAATTATATTAATTACTGAGTTTTAGTGTCAACCCCACAAGGATGGGGAAGATGATTTAGGTGATTCTAGGGTTCAGTAAAAATGAAATCAAAATTTAGAAACCATGTTATGATTGAATTATAGGGATAATGATTTTCATATATATATGGTATGGATGAGAAATATTATAATCCCATCCATATTATTTATTATAATTAGTTATTAATATATTCTTGTTCTAGGTACAATTTCACTACCTCAATAATTTCTTTTTTCATATGGTCAGTTACACAGATTATTAAATATATATGTATCCCAAAAACATATTTAATTATAAAAAATCATGATAATAAATGGTCAAACATAACCAAATCTGTATATTTTATTCATTGAAAAGATACTCTAGAAATAAAAAAACCACGATTATGAATTTCATGGTGATATAAAATTGGAATTGAAAATAAGTGTGTAAGAACCCCGAAATGAAATAAAGTCAAAAAATATCTCTAAGAAAAAATCCTCATATGATTACATCATCGAAAAAATAGAATATATTCACATGTACTAACCATGAGTTGGAATAAGAAAATTATTACCTCAAAAGGAACAAGGGTAGTGATAATAGGGTTTCAGAATTCATTCTTTTACTAGGTTTAGTGTGTCTAGTCCTACACTTTTCTATTGTGGTATTGGTATGATAATTTAATTTATAAGCCTTCAAAAAATTTCCTCAGAGATATTCCGTAAAAACACAAAATAATTTTATCTCATGAAATGAATTTAACTTCCTCATTATGAATCATACATCTCCATTTTTCATGACTACTACCCTTGAACTCCCGCAACATTGGGAACTTCCATTGAATTATTCACAACAAACTTTTTTTCATTCACGGTGAACTGATGATGTCAATAATAATCTTAATGTGTGTAACCTATACTCATATTTATAAAAGAAATGAATTATTGTCCTTAATGTGTGAAAGGGTGGAATGTTATTCTTTTTATATTTACAGGAAACTAGATCACAATTCTATTAATGTTCATGATATTTATGAATTTTTTTCCAGATTCTATAGTTTTTTTAAACTTCATTCCTACTTAAATATTATGGTTTGAGGTCTCTACATTAGGTTTTATAGGGTTTACATTCCTCACCTTCCTTAATTCATATATTTTTCTTCATTTTTCTCATGGTCATTTTCAAATTTAACCTTCCCTGAAATTAATAAAAAAATAATGTATCTAAACAAGAATATTTACATCAATTTAAAAATAAATTCACTTTATATAAATTATTTTATTCATGAAATGTAATCATCGAGTATGTTTAACATTTTATATTGTTATTGATAAGAGTTAGAATTAAACCCAAGTCTTCTTTTACCACTTTGGTGGATGAATTATGATGAATGTAGTTATAGTTAGATGATTCTAGTAAAACAATTATTGGGTAAATGAACACATTCAATTGTGTAAATTTGAGGTAGAATTTGATAGTTACGGGGATAAAGAAACTACATGTCTAGACAAAATGGTGACCCATAATTTTAGTAGAGATAAAATAGTGTTTTGATGATTCCAATCAGTATTTATATATCCTAAAAGGTTCTGTGGCTGAATATTTTTCATTGTGATTTAGTACTTTTGAACCCCTATTATGTAATTGTTTTAGAGATGGATCTATTTTATAAATCTGAATCCACTTGTTTTAAATTAAAAATGAATATTTTGAAATTTTATTTTTTATTTCGTGAACACACACATTTATTATTTGAGTGTTAAGTAGAGTAGAAGATTATATGATTTGATCTAGAATGATATATAGTACATTTGATTTTTATCAATATGTTTGAGATTTATGGTCCAATTTATGAATATATACCATCTATATGTATACACACATAGATAAAAACATAACATTATAACTAAACTCTCTTGAATATGAGGGAAAATGAGATTTGTTGTAAATTATTTTTCAGAAATCTCATGTCAATCTTTGAATATAATTGAAATATTATTTTTTAGCTGTATGTGTTCAAAAATGTATAATATTTTCATATATGTGGTGCATGTTTAAATACCAAAACTTATCATTTTTATATTATACATCTTTGAAATTGAAAATTCATTAAATAACATAGCTACCTAGATAAAAAATTGTATTATTATTGTAATCTTATACACATAGAAAATATTTCCATAACATAGCTAGATCTTCTACCAATAAGATATTCAGAATTACATTCCTTTTTTGAAACATAATACATATTATCATAATTCATAACCTAGGGAAGAAAAACAAAAGAAAGTGTAATATTATATTTATTGAAAAGGTAATCATGGTAAATATATACATAAAATGGCCATAAGGGTATGAGAACTTTATAATAATATTTGAAAATAATACCATGTATATAATTAATTATAATCATGAGTCATGATTGAAAATAGGGTAGTTTGTAAGATATAAATAATAATGTAATCAATGAACATGATCCTTTCAATCAAAAAAATTTCATAAGATATTGATTTTTGGTATATGTTTATGATTATAAAACCATATTCCAAGTATACCCATTATGGAATTTATAACATGTTAGGCATGTGATAAGAACCCATGAACCTAATTTTTTCATGGGAAAACCTAATATATACCATCTTTTGGTCTTGGGATAACCTCCTATGACTGGTATTTGTTTGGATTATGACCGCATCCCTAGTACCCTTTATGATTATAGAATATTAATCATTACACAGTTCATTTTAGGGAGATATATGTCCCAACCATCAAATAATATATTTCTTTGTGTTCAATAATGTCATAAAACATTAACCATATCATCATCCATATAAATTTAGTGGTAATATAAACATTTCATCACAATATTACCCATATAAAGGATATTTGTTTCACAATCATCACATCAATTTGTAAACACATATCCTATAGAATATGAATGAGTTTTATAATAATCACTTTTTTTATATCATAAAATACACATAGAAATAATAAATAATGTATAACTAGAATATATACATAATAAAACATAAGAGACGCAAATTTTTGTTCACATAGAGGATTAAATATCCCATTAAATGATCATTAAAAAATTCATAATTAAAATATCCATTGTATTTTGAATACAGTAATTTTGGATTTTAAAAAATCCTAACAATTAATAAACATTTTTTTATAAAAAATACCATTTGATACTTGTTTAAAAATCAATAAATCATTGTTTAGTAATTATTAAAAATACAAATCATGTCATACATGTTAAAAAAATATTCATTTCTCATTTTCAATAAAATACAAAGGATACTTGTTTGGAAAATTACATGAAGATACATTTAAAACCATTATTTTAAATTAAAACATAGTGAAAAATTTCCTTGATTAATAAATTTATAATAATAAAAAAATTATTAATTTTTTATTAAATATTGACATTAAAAAAATTGGATTTTTTCCAAATAGAAAAATAAATATGTTTTTATGTATTCACATTATTGTAAGGACATGGGAACATAAAGAGAGGAAAATAAATGAAAAATGTATTATTTTCTTAAATAACTGAAGGATAACATAAACCATGAGTTTATTTAAAATTAGTTCAAAATATCTAATCATTGTAAGCATAGTCATAAAAAGTCTTGAAAAACAATGTGATTACAATGTAAAACTTTTACCTCTTTTATAAGGCCCCGACCTTAAACCTTACTTAATCTTGAGTTATTACAAGATTACACATTGAGGATCTTTTCAGGTTTAGAGTTTTAGAGAATTAGACCATAAAACTTGCATTACATTTCACATTTAAAAAAAGTGGTTACATAAATATAGTATTCATTTCTTTCCCATCAACGGAAACATATTTAAAATAAAACATGGATTATTTCTTGGAACTTCCTTGACACTATCATCATATCATGTACCTTTCCCTTGACCTGTGAAAAACATTTCAAAAAACTTTGGATGATCATAAAAAGCTCAGTAAGGGTTATAAAAAATATGGAAAGGAATATGATTTCATATATACATAATAATGAAATCTTACTTTACCCCTAAAACATAGGCACTCTAATCTACCTCATCAAATCATGAATAAATCGTAGAAATCATAATACATAAAAGGTAACTTGATGCATTCATAACATTCTTATGCAGGGAGTAACCCTCTTGGTTACATTTGGAATACCAACCACAATATATTCCCTAAATCCCTTCGGAGAAACCTTAACGTTTCACTCCTTCATGTTACACAATGAATTGGAGATATATATCGGGCTCCCCTGCCCTTAGTTTATCACGGAACCACCCGTCTTCATAACAATGCCGAAGAACCATAACATTATCATATCACATAAAACATGCGTAAAGGAAACATAACATTTCCACCTTTCAATCACAAGATATCAATACAACGAATTGATATAAAAACATTATGAAAACCATTTTTAATACCAAAATAAAAATAAAAGTAAAACATGATATTTATTTTTATTTTAAAAAGAAATTATGTCTTGTAGAGGAATCCGAAACTCAAATAAGGGTCACGGAGGCAGAGAAGTCGTTGTCGCCACATACGTATGACAAAAACATTCCCTTTTGTCATTTTGTAAAATGATTCATATAAAAAATATTCCTTTTGGATAAACGTAAAAGTCAAAGGGGTTTATACAGTGTATAAAAGAAGGTTGTGTATAAAATAAAATACGCCTCAATGAAAGGAGATTGTCCCTTACAAAGATGGTATCCTTGGTTTAAGGACAAATCAATTACATAATTAGGTGTGAAAAAATAATACACAAAATATAAGTGGATATTAAGTGTAAAACAATCAGTGGTTATTCACACATATTCATAGAACGACATATTCAAGGAGTACAAGTTTATCCCAAAGAATCAAATTTGGGTTAAGAAGTTCCCTTTCAAAAACTTGACAGCCTAACGACGTCACTACAAAATTCAGAAAATGAGTTGATGAGATATAAAAAGGGTATCTCATCACATGGAAATAAATTTTAAATCAATAAGAATATATAATAACATATCCCAACATTATATTATGTTAACTAAAAGACATAACAAAATAAGTCTTTTAAAAAGAGAAGGGTGAATGGTTCCCTTACCGACATGGGTATCCTTCGAAACATACACACCGTGAAAGAAGGACAATACAACATTGATATAATTACTCATAAATGAAAGTATATTTCACAGTGAGTAAAATAAATTGTAGTTCATACACCACTCAAAGGAAATTGTGAAAAATGTATCATAAATCTCACGGGAATAAAGGTGAGATGAAAAATCCCTTACGAAAACTCGGCAGCCTAATGGCGCTTGTTAAAACATACAAAAATGGATTGATGAGATCAAATAGGGTCTCTAATAATATTAACATAAAGTTTACAGAGAGAGGAATAAAAAAGAACATCCCACAACATAACAAAGGGTAGCTTAAAATAAGTGACATAAAGGAGAGTACTTAAAAATAAAGAGAGAGGTTAGATCTCTTACGAAAATTCGGCAGCCTAACAGCGCCACTCAAAACTCCCAAAATGGATTGATGAGAGAGAATAGGGTCTCTCATCATATGAACATAAAAATTGCAGTAAGATTAATATAAAATAACTTCCCTATAACATGAAATATGAGCTTAAAAGGAATTACATAAATGAGTGTACTTAAAAAGAAAGAGAGTAGTAGGATCCCTTACCTTGGGTCCGACTTGACTCGATCATTCTTTAACATCCTGAATAATAAACATGAGTTAATTTATACTTGATTATGAACCTTATTAAAGTTCATTATTACTTTTTTATCACTTATTTCCATGTTATATACATTATGTAATCATTTAAGTTAATAATTTTTGTGTTGTCGATATTTGGTTCTTAAGTCGAAAGTGGAATTCTAACAATTACGTGTTGTTCGTGTTGTCAAAGGTTCATTATATCCAGAATGATATTCATGATTTGGGTATCATATATATAATATATATCATATATATCCAGAATAAACATGTATTTATAATAATACATAATCATTTAGAGGTAATAAATGAAATGCACCGTTCATGGAGACGGTAAGCCGTACGTACGCATGAACGCTACTTTCATTTCTATGTCATATTAATGATATTAAAACCAAATGAGAGGTATGTATATTTTAATTCCATAATTATATTCATAATTTATATGTAACATACATCATATATAATAACTTTAAATCCATCCTTTATACATCCCACATATGGCATTAACGAATCAAATCACTTTGAGGGGGCGGTAGTCCGCACTTCCTAAAATGAAATTATCGTGTTTACCCACAATGGAAACGATAAAGGTATGCCACAAAAGAAAAATACATAAGCTTAAGTAAAAAAATAAACATATTATATATCATATATAAAATACATTGACATCATAATGGCCACCTTTAAAGGTGTTAAAAGAATATTGAACAATCATCGTTTCATGAGGCAGAAAATCGCCAACCACAGAAACATTATGTTCTTTAACCATTAGATGATGGTGTGTGTAAGTGTAGCTAGAATACATATTATAAAAACATCCTATTATATTTAAGATACTGGATTTGTTACAAAATAAATTAATAAAAAGAGTTTAGGGGGTTGGAGAAGCAAAATAAAACAAAAGGACACAAGTGAAGACATTACCTTAAAATCGGGTAACTCCCTTTGGTTTGAGCTCAAAAGATTCCTTGGGAAGAATTCTGCTCAAATTGAGGCTTCAAATAGTTTTATAGGGATGCGGAGAGACAAAATGGGCAGGGTTTGTCTGAGCCAAAGGCTTTGGAAGTGTGGGTAAGGAGGTAGAGGTGGGGGCCTTTTACAAGAGGAGAGAAGGGGCACTCTTGGAATGTAAAGAAATGTTACTATTTTTGAAAATGCTTTTCGGATTTAAAAGGTCCCACATTGATATAATTCGAGGCTAAGGTGATACGGGATCGAAATATACCCATCCAATTGGTTTTTGACAAGTTTAGTTATTATTTTTTACATTATCTTTTCATTTTATTTAAATCGTTAAATAATGAGGTCATCGCTGCATCATCATGATGTCATAAATAATATAATTTATTTAATGTCTAAAATTTATAAAAAAAATACTATGATGTATGAAATATGTTTATATTTCCAATGAATATTAATAGTCCAATTTCTGAATTATATAACCCCATGTAAAAATTGTTTTAGTAAGACATCTCATGTTTGTGTCATTTTTTACTTTAACATTAAATAAAAAGGTATTTATGTCATTCTCCAACCAAAGGGGCTCCATGGGGTCCCCAAGATGACCCATGTATTTTCATGGTCGGCCATGACATATCCAATGAGGGTAATACATGTTTCTAGGTCATTTAATTTTATTAAAACATTATTCTTACCATAAACTACACTAATTACATCTAATCGCAGTTAAAAACTTAATAAATTACTATTCACCAAAAAATTATTTTAATCCCATTAAACCACATTTTACTTCTTAAGGTCAACCATGTATGTCATATTTTCTAAATTCAAAACACAAAGGTGGCAAAATTTCATTTAAACGGAAAATCAAATTTTATAAGTACCACTTAGTGGTTTCACTATTCATCAAAAATTGATGTTTTTTATGAACTTACCAAAAATTTACCCTAAGCTATATTTGATATTCCGAATTCAAAAATTATTTCTATTTTACAAAATTCAAAACATATAAGTTGAATTAATTAATTTAATAATTAATTCTCACTGTCAAAACTGATAGCGTGTTTTTATGAAACAGAAAGTATCAAAAGATTGACAATAGTTTAAGTCTGGTTTTAAAATGAAATTAATTCCAATGAACACTATTGGATTAAATGGAAAAAATATATTATAATTTCACATTAAAACCAATTCAAAAGATAATATAATCATATAAATAAATTAGATTAAAAGAGGTTTCGAATTAAAATACAACATTTTTCAATATTCATTAAAAATTGAACTTTTTTGAAAAAATACCAAAAATTTACACAAAGTAAATTTTGATGTCCCAATTCTAAAGAAGAATTTTATTTTTTCAAATATAACACATAAAATTGTCAAAAAGTGCATTTAAAAGAGGTTTGCCATCAAAAGGTGGTTAATCAACCTTTTAAAGAATATTAGAATGTTTACGCTTAAAATTGGATTCATTCGCATTTTTAATCTTCTAAAATTTATTTTAAAGAGTAAAAATATTTGAAAAAAATATATAATAATTTTGTAGTTAGTTCTGTTCATTCCCTTCATTACAACGACTAGGTGTTAACTACCATTTAAAATAATATTATTTTATTATTAGAGTGCAACGTAAGATTCCCAAGAAACTCGTTGTTGCGTGCTGGGTATTCCATAGAGCATAGAATTACCTATAAAGTTATATTTATATTTTATTCACAAATATGGATAAATGTGAAATGGTCATACTCTTTATTTACCTGGTTGCATCCTCGCAATTTTAAAATTGGGCTTGGAAACATCATTGGAAATCCCACATTGAAACAAGAGTCCGTAAAACAATAATTTTAAAATAAAGAAAGATAAATACAAAGGTCACTCGAGTTAACCCATACTAGGATTCCAAGTATGAAAATATTGACATGGAGGATAGAAAAGGGTCATATTCTGATGGAGAGTGATAGTAAACATGTCTATGAGAAATTTAACCATAAGAAGATCACAAACATGTGATGGGTTAAACGGTATAGAATTCCCCAGTAGGAAAAGTTAATAGACAACATTTTTGTTTTAAGTTACTCTTCATTGAGGAATTTATTTTTGAGCTTAACTAAATCACAATGAAACATACTTACTTGTCATGTAGACTTTCAACTTTTACTAGATTCCTTAATCAAACTCATATTTTCTCCAAAAGACGAGTATTTAGGATGACTTCTTCACATTAAAAGATCTATAATTAACTTCTAGAGAATCACCTAATCCACAACAGAGAACTACATACTTCCCATGTCATTTGACCTTAACCAAAACTAAAACCCAAAGTTCAACAAAGACCATTCAATCAAAAATTGTCCATAAAATTCCTTAAAGTAAACCAAACTAAGATTGAAACCCAAATATTTGAAGGATTTAGTCACATAGTCTTCCAAGGTACAAATCAACTTTTCTCTAAAAATAACATCAGTTACTCTTAAATTCTCATATTGAAAAGTAAATAACCTAATCACATATCCTCGATTATAGGTTAATCATTTCCATATATAACCCAAAATAAAATTACTCTTGATTCCTAAAATCATATAACTAAAAAAGAATTAGTCAAACTAACCAGGGACTTCACGTTGTACAGTGGTCGGTGATAAATACCAGTCGTACTTTGGTTGTGGCTTTGATTCCCGCACCTTTTTCCAATGCGACGGGTTGTCACACGGTCTGCGTGTTGTCCTTTTTCCAAAACTATATAATTCTTAACACATTCCCCAAAACGAGATAAAATATTCAAAAATGATCATAACATATTTTAACCTCAAGTTTATCTCATGCCTTTAATTTTCCATCATAACATATAATAACCCATAATTACCTCAAAAGTAAGGATCATATAAACTCTAATGGTTACCTTTATAATTATTACCTGAACTTCCAAATCGATTGGTCATCTTGTACATGATGCATTACAGATCATACCAAGGTTCAAGTGGTTGATCATTACTCCTTGATAGTTGGTTTAGAAAATCCATGAGTTTCCTCATTGAATCCCCCATTTTATCTAGTGTCTTAATCAGAGAACCACCACAGTTTCCTTCAAACCTGTTGTCTCTTTGGTTCCTGCTAGATCCATCCATTCACTAAAAACAGAAATATCAGTTTGAGTATATCAACAGAACCATCATGTACTAATGAGGAAGGTAAACACTAAGATATACTTACTCATTCATTTAATCTAAAACTAGGACTCTTTATGAAATCCTAACAATTATGGTAATGTCACTTGTGCTTAGGAATACCCTAACCTCTAATGTTATCTAAACTGACCTCTGATACCAACTATAAGGCCCCTACCTTAAACCTTACTTAATCTTGAGTTATTACAAGATAACACATTGAGGATCTTTTCAGGTTTAGTGTTTTATAGAATTAGATTATAAAACTTGCATTACATTTCACATTTAAACAAAGTTGTTACATAAAGATAGTATTCATTTTTCCCCATCAACGGAAAAATATTTAAAATAAAACATGGATTCTTTCTTGGAACTTCCTTGACACTATCATCATATCATGTACCATTCCCTTGACCTCTGAAAAACATTTCAAAAAACTTGGGATGAGCATAAAAAGCTCAGTAAGGGTTATAAAAAATATGGAAAGGAAAATGAGTTCATATATACATAAGAATGAAATATTACATTACCCATAAAACATAGGAACTTTAACATACCTCATCAAATCATGAATAAATCAAAGAAATCATATGACATAAAGGATAACTTGAGGCATTTATAACATTCTTACGTAGGGAGTAACCCTCTTAGTTACGTTTAGAATACCCACCACAGTATATTCCCTAAATCTCTTCGGAGAAACCTTAACATTTCACTCCTTCACATTACCCAATGCATTGGAGAGATATATCGGGCTCACCCGCCCTTAGTTTATCATGGAACCACCCGTCTTCATAAAAATTCCCAAGAACCATAACATAATCATATCACATAAAACGTGCGTAAAGGAAACAAAACATTTCCACCTTTCAATATCAAGATATCAATACAACACATTGATATAAAAACATTATGAAAACCATTTTCAATAACAAAATAAAAGAAAAGTAAAACATGATATTTATTTTTATTTTAAAAGGAAGGTATGACTTGTAGAGGAAGCCGAAACTCAAATAATTGTCACGGCGGCGGAGAAGTCGTTGTCGCAGCATACGTATGACAAAAACAGCCCCTTTTGTTATTTTGTAAAATGCTTCGTATAAAAAAGATTCCTTTTGGATAAACTTAATAGTCAAAGGGGTTTATACACCGTATAAAAGAAGGTTGTGTATAAAATAAAATATGCCTCAATGAAAGGATATTGAGACGAATTCCCTTACAAAGATGGTATCCTAGGTTTAAGGATAAATCAATTACATAATTATGTGTGACAAACTAATACACCAAATATATGTGGATATTAAGTGTAAAACAATCAGAGTTTATTCGCACATATTCATAGAAATACATATTCAATGAGTACAAGTTTATCCCAAAGAATCAAATTTGGGTTAAGAAGTTCCCTTGCAAAAATTTGACAGCCTAACGGCGTCACTACAAAATTCATAAAATGAGTTGATGAGAGATAAAAAGGGTATCTCATCACATGGACATAAAATTTAAATCAATAAGGATTTAGAATAACATATCCCAACATAATAGTATGTGAATTAAAAGACATAACAAAAGAAGTCTTTTAAAAAGAGGATGGTGAAAGGTTTCCTTACCGACATGGGTATCCTTCGAAACATACACCCCGTGAAAGAAAGAAAATACAAAATTGATGTTATTACACATAAATGAAAGTATATTACACAATGAGTAAAATAATGGGTAGTTCATACACCACTCAATGGAAATTGTGGAAAATGTAGCATAAATCTCACAGGAATAAAGGTGAGATGAAAAATCCCTTATGAAAACTCGGCAGCCTAACGTCGCCACTTACATATTACAAAAATGGATTGATGAGATAAAATAGGGTCTCTCATAATATTAACATAATGTTTAAAGAAAGAGGAATATAAAATAACATCCCCCAACTTGATAAAGAGGAGCTTAAAAGAAGTGACATAAAGGAGAGTACTTAAAAAGAAAGAGAGAGGTTAGATCTCTTACGAAAATTCGGCAGCCTAACTGCGCCACTCAAAACTCCCAAAATGGATTGATGAGAGATAATAGGGTCTCTCATCATATGAACATAAAAATTACAGTACGATTAATATAAAAGAACATCCCAATCACAAGAAATATGAGCATAAAAGGAATGACATAAAAGGAAGCTTAATTGAAGTGTATCGAAGAAGAGGTAATCTCTTCTTCTGATTCTTTCAAGTTTCTTTTTTTCATCAACTTATTCATATTTAGTTGTTTCATTATAAATTAATAACAACATTATCACTAATATAATTATATGTTATTATAAATATTAAACAACCCCATTTCACCTTCTATCCATCCTATGGAAAATGAAATCACCCCTCGTGCGTACTTACGGAATACTGTCTCCACGCCGTGGTGTAATCTGTTTTTTCCACCACCACCTTACTTGGAGGGGTATAATGGTGTAAAGAATAACTATATATAGTTATTATAACATCTTATTGATTCTGAGATATTATATCATCCACTCCAATTCTGTAACGCCCCGACCCTAGTTACCTAGAGTTGGTGCATTATTACATAACATTGGCATGATCATAAGAAAGATCAAGTCTCGAAAGACCGATTAGTTTAGTAGCATTGGAATAACTAGATACATCCATAAATTTTTACATTACATCATAAAAAAAACATCTTGTCTTCATATCCCCTCATACTATCCCTGCAGGTCATTCATAAATTACTTCTTCATAATCCTGGGAAAAAAATAAAACATTGAAAGGGGTGAGCTCATATGCTCAGTAAGGATAACATTATAGAAGAAGCTTTCATAAATAAGCATAAACACTTAAGGCAATTTATAACTAAAACAAAATCCTTTTAAACTTGAACTTCAGCATAAAATGGAAAAGGTAAAATGAAATAATGCCATTTACTTACTCACATGGATATTCTACTAGTCGAATGATCACATGCAATATTAATATCCACTTTCATAATGATGGAATGCATAATGACAGACTATCATAACCACATAGCCAAGGCCTCGTGCCAAGACTACAAATAAGATTTTGCCAAGGCCTTGTGCCAAGACACTAGTTTGTCTCATGAGACCTACCGATGCATCGAGGAGCTATAGCGGGCTCCACCCCTCACTTATTAAGTCCAATGCATTCCTCATATGAATAGTTTTAAGCATAAAATAAACATTCGTATTAAAACTAGCATACGAAATCTCAATACTTTAACCACAAACCATGAATGGTATAAAAATAGAACATCCACAGTCAAAAATAACTCATTTGATACAATATGGAAGATTGTATTGTATCACATTAACCTCAATCATGAATAATGAAGGATGTTGACATAGATGAAAATAATCATCAAAACTATTTGAGAGAAATATCCCCCTTTTCTTGAAAACATTTAAAAGTCACACTATTTGTCAAGAAGCCATTTAAAAGTAGACTTTTGAATCAAAGTGTCCCATACCACTTTGAAACTTTTAAAAGGAGTTTTAATTTTAAAACTTTAATGTCCATATAAATAAATCCTTAAAACCATTTTTAAAACATGGACATTAATGATCAAGATATAGAAGAATGGTATTTTGGTTAGAGGTTCTAACCAAAAGAGAGACACTTGAATACAAATAATTGAGGTAATAAAAACTTTGTAATATCATGAGAATAAAGGGATTCATGATATACTATGTCAAGTACATTATATACACCGCATAAAAGTGATTTGGTGTATATCAACAAAGAAGTCTCAGTTCAATGTAAATTGAGATGAAATCTCTCATAAAGGCCGTATCCTTAGGTTAAGGATAAATCAACGACATAATTATGTGTGAAAAATATAAATACACTAAATATGATTGAATATTCAGTGTAAAACAATCAAAGGATATTCACACATATTCTTGTAGAAACAACACCAACGAATTGGATATTTAACTCAACAAATGGAGATTGAGTTAAAATTACTCTTATCAAGTTAATACCGATCACTTGAAAATTTATCAATGGAGTGATTATGTGTATCAAAAGTATATCCACATAAAGGGGAGTTGAAATTAAGGCATAATCAAATGAATAGCGATTCCACACATAATCTTGGAGTAATATAATCAATGAAATATGTGTAAAGCCAAATGAGTGGAAATTGAAATCTCAAATTCCCTTATCGATTAGGTAACTTACGAAACATACACCCATGAAAGAAGTATCATAACATGATTATGTAAATACCCATAAATTAAAGTATATTACACAATTAATACAATCATGGGAAGTGCACCACATGCAATAATTAAGTGGTGAACAATGGAAATCTCACGGAATTGAAAGTGAGATAAGAAAATCCCTTACTTTGTACTTTTTCCTTGGTCGATGGTAGGTTTACCTCATGTATAATGGTGAAATAATTGTTATTGAATAATACAAGAATCATTTACTTTAATATGATATCATATATGATCTTTTAACATTGATTTGTTAATAATATCTTAGAATTATCGTCATTTCGGGTGTTAACGGGTTCATTTTACTTTATATTCTTTGTTATGTGAGCCATATTCGTTATTAATGGGATGTATATTATTCATATCCAGAATGATATCAAGCCCTTAGATACTATTTTTAAATCATCAAATTATAATTATACTTGAATGGATATGATGGACAATGAATCTCATCGCGTTCGTGGAGACGGTAGTCCGTACGTACGCACGAACGCTACTTCCATTTAATTTTTCATTTTAAAAGTATTGAATCAAAATGATACATAGGTATATTATTATTCCAGTATAATATAATATTTTATATATGTTACTTAAGTTCATTAACACCATCCTTTATACGTTCCATGTGTGGTATGAACGAGTCATATCATTTTAAGGGGGCGGTAGTACGCACTTCCTCAAATGAAATTATCGTATGTATATACAACATGAAACGAATAATGATATGAAATAAAATGGAATTACAGAAGCTTATATATAAAATATATATCATTAATATCATATTTAATTACAGTTCCATCATAATGGCCACCATGAGAGGCGGTAAGATGTATTTGAACAATCATCGTTTCGTGAGGTGTTAGTTTTCCATCCACAGAAACATTATGTTCATCATCCATTAGATGGCGTTGTGTGTATGTGTAGTTTGAATCCTTCTTATAACAACATCCTAGTATATTTTGGATACTGGTGTTGTTACAAAAGAAAGGAAATAAAAAGAGTTTGGGGGTTGGAGAAGCAAAATAAATGAAAATAATTTAAGAGAAATCGTTACCTTTAATTTAGGTAACTCGCTTTGGTTGGAACCAAAGGACTTCTTGAAATGCTTTCTGCCTAATGGGAAGCTTCAAGGAGGAGGAGAGGGATGTGGGGAGCTTATTTGGTCAGGGTTTGGACGAGCCAAGTGGCTTTAGAGGTGTGAGGAATGAGTAGAAGTGGTCTCCTTTTATAAGGGAGAGGAGGGACTCTTTAGGAAAGAGTGAAAGTATTACTTTATAATATATTTATATTCGGTTTATAATGGTCCAAAAATCATTGAGGTCGAAGATAAGATGACTCATTTTCTAAATAACATCAACCAATAAGAATTGGACAGGTTTTAGATAATATATTAATCATTATAATCTTATTTATTTAAATGATTTATTAATGAGGTAAACATTGCATCATTATTGTGTCATTAATAATTTAAATTATCTGATGTCTAAAAATTATAAATAAAATATCATTATGTAGGAAATATTTTTAGATTTATAATGAATATTTATAATCTAAAATCCAACATGTATAACCCTATGTAAAAATTGTTCTTTTAAAAGATGTAAGCTTATGCCATTTTTGTATTCATTTTAACTTAATTAAAATAAAGTGTCATTATCACTTACAAGTGGATCAATGGGGTCCCAAAATTGACCCAAAGATTCCCATGGTCGACCATGTATCAACCAATAGGGTTAAGACACGTTTTAGGGTAATTTAGTATTATTATAATATTTTTTTTTAACCCTTATTTACCGGATTTACCCTTAACCATGGTAAATAAAATATTTACCGCAGTAATTATTCAAAATGTCTAAAAATAAAAGTTACCTATTTACACAATTTGATCATCCTGATTCCAAATAGGGAATCCATTTTTCTAAATTCAAAACACAGAAGTGGCAGAAATTAATTTAAAATTAATTCCCGCTGTCAAAACAAAAAACGTGTTTTTAAGAGATAATAACTATCAAAAGATTGACACTTGTTTATGTTCGGTTTAATTGTAAAATTATGTCCAATGACCAAAATTATATTAAATGGTAAAAATATATTCTAAATATACTTTAAAACCACTCAAATTCATAATTTATCACTATTAATTATTTTGATTAAAAAAGTTGTTTTTAATTAAAATTTAGTAAGTTTTACTATTCATCAAAATATGAAAGTTATCCGAAAAGTACCAAAATTTCACCTTAGGCTAAATTTGATATTCCGAATCCAAAAATGAAGTCCATCTTGAAATATAATATATATATAATTTCAAAAAATTAAGTATTACTATTCATAACGGCTAGTTTGATCGGTTGTGGTGTGTGTTAAAACTCGAAGTTGCGTACAACACACGCTACTGTTTTATTCAAAGGAAAGCGTACCGTGGAAGCTTGGGATGTTTTATTTTAAATTTTTTTATGTCCCCATTTAGTCAAAAAGTTTAAAATATTTTATTTAAAAAGGGTTCACAATTAAAAGTTGGTAAAACTACAATACTGAAGATGAATTTGTTCTTACATTATGTCTAAGAAACTCATAATATGGATTCTAAAATTATAAGGATTATATAAAGTTTAAAATTTAGTTAATACTATTCATAACCTTTTTTGAACGGCTTGTTTGGTAAGTCATGGTGCGCTTGAACTCGGTGTTGCGTGTAGTGCAAGTTATTGAATTATTTTGAAGAAATAACACACTATGAAATCTTGGGGTGTTACATTCTCCCCTCCTTCAATAAATTGCGTCCTCGCAATTTGAAATTGTTCTTCGAAAATAAAAGGTTGAAAATAGAAAATGTATTTGTGGGAAAACCCACATCGGAAATTGGTTTACTAAAATTTAGTCTTAATATGAGGAAAAGAGAAATGAAAGGGTCACCACCAAATTATGATCTCGATTATGAGAACATTGGTGGCAATTAGAGACATATAATTGGAGGAAAAACGTAAATATTTATAGGTAGTGGTTGAGGTCATAAATCACAAACAAGTATAAAATTGAGGTCCTTAAACTCATCAATCTATGATGATTTGAAGTACCATCGGTTCAACAAAATATAGGGTATTGGGATCACACATTTTTGACATTTCAAAATATCTTAGTTGAAATCCCACATCGAAAAATGAATTAATGAGGCCTCTATTTAAAATAAAGAGTGGAAAGTATGAAGATTACCGAAAATAACACATACTAGGGTTCCATGTAGGAAAATATGGATATGGAGAAGAAATCTAACCATCAATTATCTGATGGAGAGTGGTAGAGAACATGGCTATGAAAAGGCCAACAATCCCAAAGCCTTAAATTAGTGATGATTTAAGGTACCATCTAGGACAACATTTTTTTTAAAGTTAAATTACATAAGGAAGAGGAATTCATTTATGATATTGACTAAGAACATTATGAGATATACTTAAATTTTAAGTAGATTTTCATTCTTTAATAAATTTCCACCACTAACTCAATTTTTTTTAAACGATGAGTATTCAAGAAGACTTGGTCACACTGGAAGAGCTAGAATAAACTTCTATAGAATCACATGATCCATGCAGGATAAACCATATATTTACATTGTCTTTGAAGATTAATCAAAACCAAAATGGTTAGTGAATGATCTAATGATCCCCCAAATGGATATTCATTGAGATAAATATGCACTAATCTTAATTTCTAAAATTAAACCAACAATACCCCAAAGATAAATAGATACCATTCAATAACCAATTGTCCTTAAAAATCCTTTAATATAATCCAAACTAATATTGAAACCCAAAACATAGAAGAATTTGATTATGTAGTCTCCCATGTTACATTGTATCTCCAAATGACATCAAATACTCTTAGAGTCACATACTTAAAAGTAATTAACATCATCACATATTCTCTGTTATAGGTTAATCATTTCCATAAATAACCCAAATCACTATAAATCAACAATAAAAATGTAGATAAAAATCCACCATTACTCTACAAATGAAACCTCATTTTATTCTATTTTCCTAGGGCATATAGTGTTCCTAACAAAACAAACATCTTCCAAAATAACATTTATCACTTAATCACCAAATCATTTTCCTATACCAAGGGTATTCATTTGATAAGACATAAGAACCCAAATCATCTTATTATTTATCAATAAAATCATTTAACAAAAAAAAGTCATACTAACCAGGGACTTCACGTAGTCCAGTGGTAGGCGATAAATCCCAATCGCACTTTGGTTGTGGGTTCGATTCCCACAGCTTTGTCCGACGCGACGGGTTGTCACACGGTCTACGTGTTGTCCTTTTTCAAAAACTATATTCTATAATATTACCAAAATGAGATAAATTTTTCAAAATAACATAATTTAACCACAAATGTTATATCATACTTTGCATTTTCATCCCAAATTATAATAACTTATCATTTTCTCAAACCCCAATGATCATATTAAACCAAATGGTTATTTATACCTATATCCACAAGAGAAGAGACAATTATTCCTCAAATATCATTCTCACATGGAAAACTGAGGGGTTACAAATACAGGAGAAAATTATTCCAAAGTAAACCCATCAACAAGGAGTGCTAATACTTTTTAAATTTTTCTCCAACCATTTATTTCCACATAGCTTCTTCTTTGAGCAAGAAAATATCCTATAAAATAGGACATTCACTCGGGTAATGGCCAGGTCCCCTACATTTACGGCAAATGACTGTAAATGGACTCTTGGGACCATTTTTATCCTCTTCCATAGTACTCTTCATTTTTCTTTGGAAATTCTTCACTTTATGTCCTTCCTTCCCGCACGTAAAACATTTCGTTGTCCCATTGAGACACTTTCCTGGGTGTCTCTTTCCACAATTCCTGCATGATGAAAATTGAGGTTTCTTTTCTCCATGGTCTCCATTGCTGAAGATCTTATCATTTATCACCTTTCTCTTCCTTGTTGAGTCTGGGAGTTGGTTAATATATATGTTGTTGATCATATTTTTGGAAAACTGATTTGGCATAAAGACGATATCTTTTACGCCTATCAACATTCCATTTTGTTGCTCATTTCCACCACCGTTCCCAGCTTGTACATCATTCTCAAAGTCACTATGACTTCCTTGGAATCCAGCCATTGACTAAAACAAGAAAGCATTGTGTGAGTAATAGTAGTCGTAAAATCATTTAGAGATTAAAATGTCACCATATTCTCAATTTGAAACATATTAGGATTAACCAAGGTCATTTACTCTCATCTTATGTATATATTACTTAAATCGGTTTGTAAAGAAAATGTAAATTATCCTAAGCATATCCCCCGGGAGTGTCGTAACCAAGAGTGCAGCAAGGCCCGTTGTCGTGCACCAGTTCCCGTTCGAGTCTAGCTCAAAGCGGTGTTTTCGGGTTTTACCACTAGGTACATCTGTGCCAGAGCCGCCTCTACCTGCTCGTATCCAGACAGGGATGTATTGCTCGGAAAACTCACAAAATCTCTACAATACCAAAATTCTAGGAAGTTCTTTTATACTAATCCTCAAAGTTCATCTTAGGTCTACGTGCTCTAATCAGAGTTTATCTAAATCTAGCTACCAAGGTTTGTACTAAACTTCATCTGATACCAACTGTAACGCCCCGACCCTAGTTTCCTAGAGTCGGTGCATTATTACATAACATTGGCATGATCATAAGAAAGATCAAGTCTCGAAAGACCGATTAGTTTAGTAGCCTTGTAATAACTAGATACATCCATAAATTTTTACATTACATCATAAAAAAAACATCTTGTCTTCATATCCCCTCATACTATCCCTGCAGGTCATTCATAAATTACTTCTTCATAATCCTGGGAAAAAAAATAAAACATTGAAAGGGGTGAGCTCAGATGCTCAGTAAGGATAACATTATAGCAGAAGCTTTCATAAATAAGCATAAACACTTAAGGCAATTTATAACTAAAACAAAAGCCTTTTAAACATGAACTTCAGCATAAAATGGCAAATGTAAAATGAAATAATGCCATTTACTTACTCACATGGATATTTTACTAGTCGAATGATCACATGCAATATCAATATCCACTTTCATAATGATGGAATGCATAATGCCAGACTATCATAACCACATAGCCAAGGCCTCATGCCAAGACTACAAATAAGATTTTGCCAAGGCCTTGTGCCAAGACACTAGTTTGTCTCATGAGACCTACCGATGCATCGAGGAGCTATAGCGGGCTCCACCCGTCACTTATTAAGTCCAATGCATTCCTCATATGAATAGGTTTAAGCATAAAATAAACATTCGTATTAAAACTAGCATACGAAATGTCAATACTTTAACCACAAACCACGAATGGTATAAAAATAGAACATCCACAGTCAAAAATAACTCATTTGATACAATATGGAAGATTGTATTGTATCACATTAACCTCAATCATGAATAATGAAGGATGTTGACATAGATGAAAATAATCATCAAAACTATTTGAGAGAAATATCCCCCTTTTCTTGAAAACATTTAAAAGTCACACTATTTGTCAAGAATCCATTTAAAAGTAGACTTTTGAATCAAAGTGTCCCATACCACTTTGAAACATTTAAAAGGAGTTTTAATTTTAAAACTTTAATTTCCATATAAATAAATCCTTAAAACCATTTTTAAAACATGGACATTAATGATCAAGATATAGAAGAATGGTATTTTGGTTAGAGGTTCTAACCAAAAGAGAGACACTTGAATACAAATAATTGAGGTAATAAAAACTTTGTAATATCATGAGAATAAAGGGATTCATGATATACTATGTCAAGTACATTATATACACCGCATAAAAGTGATTTGGTGTATATCAACAAAGAAGTCTCAGTTCAATGTAAATTGAGATGAAATCTCTCATAAAGGCCGTATCCTTAGGTTAAGGATAAATCAACGACATAATTATGTGTGAAAAATATAAATACACTAAATATGATTGAATATTCAGTGTAAAACAATCAAAGGATATTCACACATATTCTTGTAGAAACAACACCAACGAATTGGATATTAAACTCAACAAATGGAGATTGAGTTAAAATTACTCTTATCAAGTTAATACCGATCACTTGAGAATTTATCAATGGAGTGATTATGTGTATCAAAAGTATATCCACAGAAAGGGGAGTGGAAATTAAGGAATAATCAAATGAATAGCGATTCCACACATAATCTTGGAGTAATATAATCAATCAAATATGTGTAAAGCCAAATGAGTGGAAATTGAAATCTCAAAATCCCTTATCGATTAGGTAACTTACGAAACATAAACCCATGAAAGAAGTATCATAACATGATGATGTAAATACCCATAAATTAAAGTATATTACACAATGAATACAATCATGGGCAGTACACCACATGCAATAATTAAGTGGTGAACAATGGAAATCTCACGGAATTGAAAGTGAGATAAGAAAATCCCTTACTTTGTACTTTTTCCTTGGTCGATGGTAGGTTTACCTCCTGTATAATGGTGAAATAATTGTTATTGAATAATACAAGAATCATTTACTTTAATATGATATCATATATGATCTTTTAACATTGATTTGTTAATAATATCTTAGAATTATCGTCATTTCGGGTGTTAACGGGTTCATTTTACTTTATATTCTTTGTTATGTGAGCCATATTCGTTATTAATGGGATGTATATTATTCATATCCAGAATGATATCAAGTCCTTAGATACTATTTTTAAATCATCAAATTATAATTATATTTGAATGGATATGATGGACAATGAATCTCACCGCGTTCGTGGAGACGGTAGTCCGTACGTACGCACGAACGCTACTTCCATTTAATTTTTCATTTTAAAAGTATTGAATCCAAATGATACATAGGTATATTATTATTCCAGTATAATATAATATTTTATATATGTTACTTAAGTTCATTAACACCATCCTTTTTACGTTCCATGTGTGGTATGAACGAGTCATATCATTTTAAGGGGGCGGTAGTCCGCACTTCCTCAAATGAAATTATCGTATGTATATACAACATGAAACGAATAATGATATGAAATAAAATGGAATTACAGAAGCTTATATATAAAATATATATCATTAATATCATATTTAATTACAGTTCCATCATAATGGCCACCATGAGAGGCGGTAAGATGTATTTGAACAATCATCGTTTCGTGAGGCGTTAGTTTGCCATCCACAGAAACATTATGTTCATCATCCATTAGATGGAGTTGTGTTTATGTGTAGTTTGAATCCTTCTTATAACAACATCCTAGTATATTTTGGATACTGGTGTTGTTACAATAGAAAGGAAATAAAAAGAGTTTGGGGGTTGGAGAAGCAAAATAAATGAAAATAATTTAAGAGAAATCGTTACCTTTAATTTAGGTAACTCACTTTGGTTGGAACCAAATGACTTCTTGAAATGCTTTCTTCCTAATGGGAAGCTTCAAGGAGGAGGAGAGGGATGTGGGGAGATTATTTGGGCAGGGTTTGGACGAGCCAAGTGGCTTGAGAGGTGTGAGGAATGAGTAGAAGTGGTCTCCTTTTATAAGGGAGAGGAGGGGCTCTTTAGGAAAGAGTGAAAGTATTACTTTATAATATATTTATATTCGGTTTATAATGGTCCAAAAATCATTGAGGTCGAAGATAAGATTACTCATTTTCTAAATAACATCAACCAATAAGAATTGGACAGGTTTTAGATAATATATTAATCATTATAATCTTATTTATTTAAATGATTTATTAATGAGGTAAACATTGCATCATTATTGTGTCATTAATAATTTAAATTATCTGATGTCTAAAAATTATAAATAAAATATCATTATGTATGAAATCTTTTTAGATTTATAATGAATATTTATAATCGAAAATCCAACATGTATAACCCTATGTAAAAATTGTTCTTTTAAAAGATGTAAGCTTATGCCATTTTTGTATTCATTTTAACTTAATTAAAATAAAGTGTCATTATCACTTACAAGTGGATCAATGGGGTCCCAAAATTGACCCAAAGATGCCCATGGTCGACCATGTATCAACCAATAGGGTTAAGACACGTTTTAGGGTAATTTAGTATTATTATAATATTATTTTTTAACCCTTATTTACCTGATTTACCCTTAACCATGGTAAATAAAATATTTACCGCAGTAATTATTCAAAATGTCTAAAAATAAAAGTTACCTATTTACACAATTTGAACATCCTGATTCCAAATATGGAATCCATTTTTCTAAATTCAAAACACAGAAGTGGCATAAATTAATTTAAAATTAATTCCCGCTGTCAAAACAAAAAACGTGTTTTTAAGAGATAATAACTATCAAAAGATTGACACTTGTTTATGTTCGGTTTAATTGTAAAATTATGTCCAATGACCAAAATTATATTAAATGGTAAAAATATATTCTAAATATACTTTAAAACCACTCAAATTCATAATTTATCACTATTAATTATTTTTATTAAAAAAGTTGTTTTTAATTAAAATTTAGTAATTTTTACTATTCATCAAAATATGAAAGTTATCCGAAAAGTACCAAAATTTCACCTTAGGCTAAAATTGATATTCCGAATCCAAAAATGAAGTCCATTTTGAAATATAAAATATATATAATTTCAAAAAATTAAGTATTACTATTCATAACGGCTAGTTTGATCGGTTGTGGTGTGTGTTAAAACTCGAAGTTGCGTACAACACACGCTACTGTTTTATTCAAAAGAAAGCGTACCGTGGAAGCTTGGGATGTTTTATTTTAAATTTTTTGATGTCCCCATTTAGTCAAAAAGTTTAAAATATTTTATTTAAAAAGGGTTCACTATTAAAAGTTGGTAAAACTACAATACTGAAGATGAATTTGTTCTTACATTATGTCTAAGAAACTCATAATATGGATTTTAAAATTATAAGGATTATATAAAGTTTAAAATTTAGTTAATACTATTCATAACCTTTTTTGAACGGCTTGTTTGGTAAGTCATGGTGCGCTTGAACTCGGTGTTGCGTGTAGTGCATGTTATTGAATTATTTTGAAGAAATAACACACTATGAAATCTTGGGGTGTTACAAATTCCATACAATAATTATGGGAATGACATCATCGCTCGTGCATACATACGGATTACCGTCTCCACGATGCAATGAGATTTATTCTCCATATTAACCATTCAAGGATGATTATAAAGTATATATAATAAATAATAATTATATATATGACATAATAATTCTATTGTATTTAGTTATATATATATATATGTCATCTACTTACATCCATTCAAGTCAATAAGGAAAGGAAAAAAAAGTTCATGCGTACGTACGGCCTACCCTCTCCATTAAAGGTGTATTTATTTCCATTTATAAATATATTATATATATGGATATTCTGAATATAAATTATATAAAATATATTTTATATTCTGTAATTAAGTAATCATGATGTAATAAATCATATGAATAATTACAAGTCAAAACATGGACAATAAATGAAACAATTTTCCCAAAACACTACTTTAACATGGAATTGACAAATGAACGGGTAATATGATGTCATAAGTGAATCATATATGATAACATAAATATTATTATGGTTTTTTACAAGTTAATAATATGTTTAAACCCACTATACAGAAGTCTCAGATACATATAAGAAGAAATTTGACATAAGGTAAGGGATAACTTTTCCAATCTCCTTTTTTTCCGAGATTATTTATTCGTAAGTATTTACTGGGGTTATAGTTATCATCAATGTACATGTTTTGTAAAATTAGTTTCATGTATGTTTATAGTCATCATTACCCATTTTCGGCTTTTACTACATGGTATTTAAGGAATTTTTTTTGTTTACGTTACGAGGTACCTTTTTGACATTTCCAGCAAATGTCCAAGAAGAATATTTTTTTAACTTATACGGCATGAATGGATTTGTATGGTTTCATAACATATTATTTTCATGAAGATTAATCTACATTATTTCATTAATATTTTCAAAAAATAAATTTTCTTTTAAATTTTCATGTCATTTTGTGAAAATAAAATGATTTTGATGAAGAAAGGATATTTTCCTCAAGAATTCATATCAAGTGTTTTATCAAAACCATTTTCCATCAAAGATGACATTATTTTGTATGTGTAAGTTTCATGTATAATGTCACTATGAATTACATGGTTTCACTTTTCTTAGGATGAAATGATATCCATTTATTTATATGGATTATGTTATGATGGGATGATGTTTATGAAATCCAATTTTTTATTTTGGTTTATGATGAATGATTTATGTTAACTTTGTGGAACAAGTAATAATGATTTAATTATGAGATGGGTGGGACCTATAACTCCCTCCAATGCTTTGGGTAAGGATTTATATCTCATGAGATAGACATGGATGGAATGGTAAGTTAATCTGGTTCAGTGATACCGGACTGGAACGAGGAGTAAACTCAATTCATAAACCGAATTTGTCCACTATGATGGTCTTGGTAGCAATACCGTGGCTACTATGGAAATCATATCACGTGCTTAATGTTTTTCCTAAATTAAATGCTTTATTCCCATACTATTTTATCATAATTGATGTTCCTTTGTGATCTATGCCTTACGTACTACCGAGATTTATTTTACAACTCCTGATTTTGATGTTTAAACTTTATGTTCATGTTTTTTATGTTTAAATGTATATGGATTGTTTCATTTTCTATGTGATTACCCTTACTGAGAATTTGAGCTCACCTTTTATATTCATTATTTTCCCCAAGATATAAATAAAGGTTTTAGTAAAGAAAAATGGGGAAGATCTTTATGGGAGATGTTGAAGATCTTTCACAATGATTAGAAGATTATGTTCCATGTTTTCAAAGACACTAAACTAATACTGTCCTTGAGTGTTGGTTTTTTTATATACTAAGTATTCCGCAAAATTCATGTAATTTCCATTTACATTAATCTTTGGGTCTCTACATTTGGTATCAGAGAAAAGGATTAGTTATACTTTGGAATCTAGGATGCGAAAACTTTAGTGAAATCCCAAGAGATATTTCTAAGGTATGTCTAGGGATGTCTCTAAGGTTAAGCATAAGTATAGTTTATAGACTAGAATTACGGTAAAGATCTTAGAATTAAACCTAAGAAGTTATATATTGATGTTAATCCCCCTTGATTTTGATTTTTTCCTATCATAGTATTTTTTTTGGGTTTTAGAAAATTGCTGGAAGCAGGAAGATTCGCGATAATGGAGGATATGATGGACAATGGAATGATATTATTTATGAGCAAACAAATTAAATTGGATCTGGAGGTCCACGTATCGTTATTATGAATAATCAGAAATATCATAATATGATCAATATTCTCAACTGTGGTATGTTTCCTAACACAGCTAATAAGAGAAAGATGGAGTTTCATGATGATCATAGAGTAAAGAAAGTTCAATTTCCCTCATGTAAATCATGTGGGAAGAGGAATCAGTGTGAATGATTCAAAGGAACTGGAAGATACTTTGGGTGTGGAAAAGAAGGACACAATGCCAGTAATTTTAAAGGAAAAGGTTCAATTAACACCATGGACATGGATAATGGTATTGCTAAGACTTCATCAATAGTTAAATGTTTTAAATGTGGAATGTACAGGCATTATGCAAACCAATTCCCTAAGGGAAAGTCTCATGAAGAGAATCTACATTGTCATATTGGTAGTATTTTTTTTGATGATGATGAAGAGACTAAAAATGATATGTGAGCTGAAATAATTGTTGATGATCGTTCAATGGTTTAAGAAGGTAGTGGAATGATTACAGGTTTATCAAGAGTAATGTTGTATAAGTAATATCATGGTACTATGGAATAAAGAGACATCTAAGGATTTTTACACTATTTTTTCCATATGTTTTTGAAAGTATATGTTGAATGGTATTGGTAACCATGAAAGTTTATTCAGATATTTTTGGAAAGCACCTAATATGTGCATAAAGAAGGGATAAGGAGATAATGAAATGTTTGATAGTATTAATGAGCTCATGATTGATATAAAGACAAAGTGATATCATGGTTTGAGTATATATAATTTTTGGTATTTTTCTATGTGGAATGTGTTACCATTTTACAGCATTCATGATTTCAATATGGTTCTATGATAATTTATGTTTCAAGTGAATACATGATTAAGGTATTCACTTGTTTGGAATGTGATCAACAAGATATATCTTATGATATAGGGGGGATAAATGATGGTATTCACGTGCTTGTTATTTAACCTTTCCTGTAATCGTTTTCTATATACAATGAGATTGGAAAGATGTATTTTGAATAAGACTAAAGATTGGAATGAATTAAGTTAGAAATATGATAGTATTTTTTAAGGCTAGAGCCTTTTTCGATATTATTGACGGAATGTTATAATAGTGTATTTTAATAAAAGGGACAACATGCAGAACGAGAAAAAACCCGTCATGTCAGACAAGGATGTGGGAATCGAACCCACAACCGAAGTGTGGAAGGCCTTTATCGCATACCACTGACCTATAGGAATTTCCTGATTAGTATAAATTAGTTTTAATTTATTAAGTGGTATGATATATGATGAATAAGTCCATTTTAGGAACTATATATTATTAATCTCACTATAGATGGACTTATGTATATTAAATTACTTTTTTAAACTACTTTTGTTTGATAAAAATGGAATGAACTATAATTCTATCCCATGATCTGTTAACACTTCACAGAATACAAATTCAACTTTATTTCATTTAAGAGATGAAGTGGAAATTGTTCCGGGCACGAAAAATAGTGAGATTGTACCGAAATCTTGTAAGTATTTATTTTAATTCAAATCTTCTTCAACAATTTGGGAAATGATCTTAAAAACCAAAATTTTTGTTTTATTTCTCTCATATCTGATGAATCAGATGTTACCTCATATCACTAAAAATTTATGGCTTTGTGATTGTTGGATTTTTCATAGCCATGTTATCTACCACTCTCCATCAGAACATGATGTATAGGATTCTCTTCTATATCCATATTTTCACCTATGTTATCCTATGTGGAAACCCAGTGATGAGTTAATTTGGGTAACCATTACGTTTCATTCTTTAGTTTTTAAATATAAGTTTTTGTCTTCCTTCTTACGATGTTGGTTTCAATGAAATAAACTCTCATGTAATAAAACATTTATAACCCCGAAGAATTTCAAGGTCGAAATTCATTTAAAGGGGGGTAGAATGTAACACCCCGAGACGTTATGAGATATATAATTTTTAATTTCTTTCAAAGATTCTATTTTACACTACACCTTGATTATATTGAACTATACTCAATATAGTATTAGCTTACAGTATACGCAACACTATTCCTGGATTGAATTACACACAATTTCAAGTTCTTTTGATAGTAGTTATTCTAAACAACATTGAGTGTATATATATATATATATTCAATGTATAAATGAAATATGGTTGGATTCTGTTATACGCAACAACAAAGAGTCTTTCACTGCACGCAACAATGACTTGGCTTCCATTACATGCAATCACGACCTTCCTCGATAGCGTGTGTTGTACGCAATATTGGGTTTCACTAAACAAATACATATGGATATAATATTATGAACTAGGCATTATGAATAGTATTAACTACATTTTTAATTTTATAACATTATCATTTATCTTACACATTTTCTAGAACACGGTATGAGAACAAAATAAAATTTTCAGGTAAAATAAGTATTTTTCAAAAAATGTAGTTTTGTCTTCTTTTGATGGCGCACCGATTTTAAATATAATTTTTGAAAAGTTTATAAGTTCAATTTTATAAAATAAACAAACTTCTTCTTTTGAATCAGTATATAAAAATTTACATTGCATAATGTTTTGATATTTTTCTAACAACGTTCTTATTTTGATGAATAGTAAAAATATGCTAAATTTTACATAAAAACAACTATTTTCATTGAGAAAATTTATATGGTTATTTATAATAGTAAATTGTTTTAAAGTATAAATAGAATATATTCTTACCAATTAATATAATTTATGTCATTAGCACTGATTTTACATTGAATTCATAGGTAAAATCAATTCAATCTTTTGCAATGTTTTAACTTTTAAAACTCATTTTCTTAACAATGGGAGTAATTTTAAATTAATTTTTGAAACTTCTATGATTTGAAATTGAAAAAATGGATTCCATATTTGGAATCAGTAGGTCAAAATTATGTTAATAAGCAATTTTTCATTTTTAGGCATTATGAATAGTAACTACGGTAAATTTTATTTACCATAGTTAAAGGTCAATCGTGTAATAAAAGGTAAATATAATATTATAAAATTACTCTAACACTTGTCATAATATAATTGAATGATTATATTTTTCCATAAATCATACTTGGGGAGAAATTAAATCTAATGGAATCCACTTGTATTTGATTAAGACCTTTTATTTATTTTATTAAAAGGAAAGTGAAATATGTCTCACTCAAACTTTAATAGTTAGATTATTTTTAATATAAGGTTATACAGAATATAAATTAGATTATAAATTCTCATTTGATATCTAAAATGTTTTTCTTTATCATGGTAATTTATTTGTAATTTATAAGAAGAAATTATTAACCTTAATAGCATATACATTGATAATGTAGAAATTAATTATTTAGTGAAAAATCAATAATATAGTTTTTATTAAAATATCAATACCTATCAAAAGGACCAGAAACATGACCAAAAAATATTGGTCGAGTATCTCTATACACTAAGAATCCAAGGGTCTATTTGTGGACCATTTGGAGCCTTATAAAACCGATTAGGACTTTTATATTATTTTATTTTAAATGATGTCAAAGATGTCGCCTTCAAAATTTATTAAATATAAAAATTTAAATGTTGTTATTTTAAGATTATAAATTCGTGTCAGAATATTATTATGAAATGTATTATATTAATATTCATCATAGGATTTTATTTTTAATTGTTATGCAACAAATAAGTATATTAAATAATTATACAAAAATGTTGTACTAATTATTTTATAAAGAGATATACCAAATAAATCGTTTTAAATAATATATGAACTAATTAATCTGCCCCCTGAATTTTTTTTATGGAAATGAAATGTTAGGAATCTATTAAAAAAAATTTCTAATATATACACAGTGTGGATTTTATTTAAATTAAAATAAATAAATAGTGTCAAAATTAACCCTTTTGTTATTTTATAAAAAAACATATTATTAAATTGTTTAAAAATCAGAAATATATTTTAAAAATATAAATTAGAATTTATATGGTAAAAAATGTAATAAATTATCCAATAATGGACAATTCACAACACATAAGTAAATATTTATAACCATTTAAAATATAGAATCTTATGACCATAAATAATATTAAATATATTAAATAAAGATAAATCAAGTTGATAAGGTCTAAAATAAAGTTAGAAAATGTCTAAATTTTATTGTTTGATGAGATTAGAAACCTATATCTTCTAATCTTCTAATATGAGTCATTTTTTTAGTTTTTTAAGTGGGGTTTGATTTATTATAAATTATTATTTTTGAGGTTCCCAAAGGTGCCCCTCTCCTCCCTTATAAAAGGGAATCTCCTTCCAATCCTCTTCACAACACTTTGAGACTTCAAGATCAGCCAACCCCTACGCATTTATCTTATGCATTTCCTTAGTAACATTCTGGAGGTTGTGGTCTTCTCAAAATACCAACTCTAGTTCCTTAAGAGGAATCTTAAAGGAGGTGCGTCGAAGAAGAGGTAATCTCTTCTACCGTATCTTTCATGTTTCATTCTTCTTCAACTTCTTCTTATTTAGTTGTTTCATTATAAATTAATAACATCAGTATCACTAATATACTTATATGTTATTATTAATATTAAACAACCCCATTTCACATTTTATCCATCCTATGGAAAATGAAATTATTGCGCGTGCGTACATACGGAATACCTTCTCCGCATTGTGGTGTAATCTATTTTTTCCACCACCACCTTAATTGGATGGGTATAATGTTGTAAATAATAACTATATATAGTTATTATAACATCATAATGATTCTGAGATATTATATCATCAACTCCAATTCCATTCAACAATTATGGTAACAATATCATCGCTCGTGCGTACATATGGATTACCGTCTCCACAAAGCAATGAGATTTAATCTCTATGTTAACCATTAAATAATGATTATAAAGTATATATAATAAATAATAATGACATATATGAAATAATTATTCTATTGGATTTATGTATATATATATATATTTCATCTACTTACTTCCATTCAATTCAATAAGGAAAGGAAAATAGCGTTCAAGAGTACGTACGACCTACCATCTCCCCGAATGATGTATTTATTTTCATTTATCGATATATTATATATATGTGTATAATGAATATATATTATATAAATCATGTTATATATTCTGGAATTACGTAATCATGATCTAAGTAATCATATGAATAATTACAAGTCAAAACACGGACGATACATGCAGTGATTTTACCCAAAACTCAACATTAACATGGAATTGACAAATGAATGGGTAATATAAAGTCATAAGTGAATCATATATGATAACATAAATATTATTATGGTTTTTTTACAAGTTAATTATATGTTTAGTCCCACTATACAGTGGTCTTGGACACATATAGAAGAAATTGGACATAATGTAATAGATAACTTTTCCAATCTCGTTTTTATCCGAGATTGTTTATTTGTATGTATTTACTGGGGTTATATTTATTATCCATGTAGATGTATTCTAAAACTAGTCTCATGTATGTTTAAAGTCATTTTTACCCATTCTTGGATTTTACTACATGGTATGTAAGGATTATTTCTTTTGTATACGTTACGAGGTACCTTTTTAACTTTTCCGTCAAAAGTACGAGAATAATGTTTTTTTAACTTGTACGACATGAATGGATTTTTACGGTTTCATAACATCTTATTTTCATGAATACTACTCGACAATATTTCATGAATATTTTCAAAAATACTTTCTTTTAAAATTGCAAGGAATTTGGTGAAAAGAAATTTATTTTGATGAAGAAAGCATATATTCCTCAAAAATTTATTTCAAGTGTTTTATCAAAATCATTTTCCATCTAGGATTACATTATTTCATATGTGTATGTTTCAAGTATAATGTATCTATGAAAAAAATGGTTTCAATTTTCTTATGATGAAATGATATCCAATTTTTTAAATGGATTATGTTATGATGTGATGATGTTTATGAAACCCATTTTATTCATTGGATTATAATGAATGATTAATGTTTATTTTGTGGCACAAGTAAGAATGATTTCATTATGAGATGGGTGGGACCTATATATCCCTCCAATTCACTGGGTAAATATTTATATCTCCTTATATAGACATGGCTGGAATGGTAAGTTAATCCGGTTCATTGATACAGGACTGGAATGAGGAGTGAACTCAATTCAGAAAGTGACTTTGTCCACTAAGATGGTCTTGGCAGCAATGCCTTGGCTACTATGGAAATAATATCATGTGATTAATGGTTTTCCAAAATTAAATGCTTTATTCCCATACTAGTTTATCATGATTGATGTTCCATTGTGATCTATTCCTTACGTACTACTGAGATTTATTTCACAACTCAAGATTTTGTTGTCTAAACATTATGTTCATGTTTTTTATGTTCAAATGTATTTAGATTGTTTTATTTTATCCATGCTTGCCCTTACTGAGAATTTGAGCACACCCTTTATATGTTTTCTTTTCCCCAGGATATAATCAAAGATTTTATGTAAGAAAAAAAGGGGTAGATCTTTATGGAAGATGTTGAAGATATTTTACAACGATTAGGAGATTGTGTTTCGTGTTTCCAATGACACTAAACTATTACAGTACTTGAGTGTTGGTTTTTATTATGTATAATTTATTGTACAAAAGTAATATAATTTCCATGTACGATATGATTTGGGTCTCAAAAATGTAATGATGGACATTGTGATAGGCTTAACGAGGTCTTCTTGAGGGAATGATTCGTTTTGGGTTGTCGTCAACAGACTCATGAAGCTTTCCATCGTCTTACTAATCAAAGTGAAAATCAGTGTTCATGAGATGGGAATGCTTTACATCTGATATATTATAAATTTACATGGCGTTCTCCACTCCATTGTTTCAGATAGGGATGTTCGTTTTACATCTCGTGTATGGCAGGGGCTATAGAGGGATTGGGTATACAGGTACACTACTAGAAAAACAGGTATTTGCGATGGGTCATTTGTGACAGGATCCCGTCGCAAATGGCTTTTTGCGACGGGGGCCCGTTGTTGAAAACGGTGTCGCAACAACAATTATTTGCGACGGGTCCGTCGCTAAATCCTTTTTTTGCGACGGGGATTCTCCCTGTCGCAAATAGTACTCCGTATATTTGTAAAAAACTTATCAAATAGTAATTGCGACGGGCCCCGTCGTAAATACCTGTTGCGACGGGCCCGCCGCAAATAGTTTTTGTGATAGGTCCCATCCCAAAAACTATTTAAAAAAATTAAAAACTATTAATAAATTATTTTAATGCATATAATAATAATACTATTTGTGACGGGCATAGTATCCCATCGCAAATACTATAAAAAAATAAAAAAATAAATTATTAATAAATTATTTTAATTAATATAATAATAATCCAATTATAATTCAAAAATAAAAAATAATAAAATATTAATAAAGGATTTTAATTAATATAATAATAGAATTATAATTAAAAAATAAAAATAATAAATTATTAATAAATTATTTTAATTAATTTAATAATAATAGAATTATAATTCAAAAATAAAAAATAATAGAATATTAATAAATGATTTAATTAATATAATAATATTAGAATTATAATTCATAAATAAACAAATATTAATAAGTTATTTTAATTAATATAAAAATAATAGAATTATTTTACATTCAAATATTAAAATAATTCAAGTATTACAAAAAAATATAATTAAATTTTAATATTATAAAATTTTAATATATATATATATAATTTAATATTATAAAATATAAAATATATTATTATTCATATTAATATTTTTATTTCAAAATATAATATTATTAATATTTTATAATGAGACAGAAACTATGAATAGAAAAAAAAATCATATTTTGATTTCACAAATTTTATAACATAAAAAAAACTCTAATCTAAAGGAGGGGAGAGGGGGGATCTGCAGATGGTGGTGTAGGAAACTCCATCCCTAAAGCATGAGTGAGTCGGCGCATGTACTCCATCTGCTCCTGATGCTGCTGCTGCCACCGACTCATCTGCTCCTCGTACAGCTGCTGCTGGCGTCGACGCTCCTCCATATACTGCTGACGCATCTGCTCTTGCTCTTGTCGGAGAATCTCTATCAGTGTAGTCAGAGATCGCAAATGATCCTCATACTGTGTAGCAGAAGAAGATGCACGAGCTCCTCTGGAGCTGGACGCCGACATCGCATCACTGCCATAATAATATCTGGGAGTCAGTCGAGAGCTCATACCAACTACCCGGCCCTTCTTGAAGGCATACTGGGTGGCCTACATCCATGCCACCTCATCAAACTGACGGCTAGTGGTCTGATATGATGACTCGGCCTGACTCTCAGGCCGGGTCTGTGACGCTGCGGCCTCATATGACTTCTGTAGTTGCAATTTAAAATTAAAATTGTAAATATATTTTATGCAGTTAATTTTTAAACTTGAAAACAAATAATACTGACCATGATGTGATGCTGAAGATCATCTGTGAGCTCCCCAGTAGAAGGATCATTATACATCTTCCGATATACGTCGTACTCCGTAATATCGGGGTGCTCGACAGCCTATAAGAATAAAAAATAAGCTGTTAATATTTATAGTTATATAAAATATTTATAAATAATTTACGTACCAGAGGCTATCGATGAGTAGTGAAAGAACGACTCCCAGCTCAATGAGTCACCTCCTGTCTCCCCCAATTCTGCCTCCCCACCGATGATCTCCTATGAAAGGAACCACTCAACAAGTGCACACATAATCCATCCCATACATGGGATCAAATGTACTCTGGTCGGTGTGCTCTACATGACTCGTCAAAATCTAACACTCCCTCTTTCTTCATGGCAGCTTTTCTTAAATTATGCAAAAACTGAAAAAAGCAATCACGCATGGCCACCTCCCATGCCCCGTGGATGGCGTCACGCATGGTATCCTCGATCGGATACCATAAACCCTACAAATATATCAAAATATCAAGTTAGAAATGAAATAATTTTCAAAATAAAAATTATTTATTTACATACATACCAACCAATGGCCGAACATGGCTTGTTGCACATCAATGTGAATCTTCTCCCATGTGGTCCATGGATGAGAGAAATAGTTGCGCAAAATAGCGCTTCCCTATCCGACTTCTATATGCGGAAAACAGTAAAAATAATATACATTTATTATGTGAATATATTAATGAAATCTTAGTCAAATCCTCAGGTTATCACACAGGTTATCACACCTCCGTGTGAGTGGATCAAACCCAAGACGTGGACGTCGCTCGGGGACGGGGCCAAGAATCATCAATCTTGCAAGACTGTGCCCCCTCCACATACTCCCTGGAGCACCTGCAGGCTGAGGGTCATCGGCTAGGAACTCATCCGCATCGAAAGGCAGGTCAGCATCCGCCAACTCACGAAATGTGGCGTCGTCCATCTGAAACATAAAATGTTAATGTTGTTAGAAAATAATTGATTATTACTATTATATATACATATATACATATTATGATTGTATATAAATACCACGTAATTCTATCAGTGTTCATCTTCATCATCATCTTCATATATGTCAATGTCATCTACATATTCCTCCTCAACATCATCGATATACATTCGAGTTACAATTTCTTCATCTCTTACCATTTCAAATTCATATGTGACATCATTAACATCATCATCATCATCGACTCTTAAATGTGGGGTGTCGTCATCGATACTCATGTATCTCTGTAAAAAAGATTGATTTTGAGTACTCTCTTGAAAAACATCAATTCTTTGCACATAAATGAAAGCACATTCACTTTGACTAAACTGATTGTCTCGAATTTTGATTTTTATTACACTCCACCAATCAGTCAAGTCTCTTGATGTAGCACAATACTTTGCGTAATATACTTGATGTGACTGTTGAGCCAATAAGAATGGTTCATTTACTTTGAGAACACTTTTACATTTAATATCGATGATTCCATGAGTCGGATGAACACACACGCCTCTCTCTGTATCCAACCACCGATATTTGATCATGGTTATGTAATGTTGTCCAAGATAACAGAGTTCATTGATTTCATCAAGTATGCCATAAAAGTCAACTTCATATTCTCGATGATGAGATCCTCTCAAGCTAACTCCACTGTTCATTGTTTTTTTCGATTCCCCATATTCATGTGTGTGAAATCGAAATCCATTCACCACATATGCATTATAAGTTTTAACAAGTTTGGAAGGTGGGTTACTCAATACACACAGCCGTTTGTCAATTTTATCAGCATGTCGAGACACCAGAAAATTTGTGAAATAATTATCAATATAGTAAACTATACATTGAATGAGTTTCTAAAAGATAAAGAATTTATGTTACCAGTTTTTGAAACCACTGAGAGAAATTTTTCAATTGACGTTCTTCGAGAGCAGCTCCTGTAATTTGTGGAATTTGTTTCTTGATATGATTATCATACAACCTATAAAAACCAAATATATTTAAAGTAACATAAATGATAGAATAAGTGATATAAACACTTACAGTACAACTGATGTCATCTCTTCACAGTTGAGCGGAACATACGTATGAGCTCTATGATGTTCATCATCTGAAATCCAGCTTTCATAAACTCCACCAAAACCAAGCTCTGGCTGGTTGAAAACAGATAATTGATTGTCGATTTCATCAATATTCCTCTCATTCCGTCCCATTCGGTTGTGTTTTGAAGGATACTCAGATTCAAAATAATGGGGGCAGAAAAAAGATATTTCCTCTTGCAAATAAGCTTCTACAATAGATCCTTCAACAGATTCTTTGTTACGAACTTTTCTTTTCAATTTTTTCATGCATCTTTCAAATGGTTACATCCATTGAAACTATAATAGACCTCCACATTTGGCTTCATATGGCAAATGTAACATCAAATGATCCATTGAGTCGAAGAAAGACGGCGGAAATATTTTTTCCAGTTTACATATTATTACAACAATATCTTTTTCATGTTTTCCTAGAGGATCCTAATCTGTCATAGCCACACAAATTTCCCAAAAAAATGAGACATGTCTATTATGGAATCCCAAATCACAGAATTCAACAGACCTCTTAATCCAATGGGTAGAAGTATTTCCATTATAACATGACAATCATGACTTTTTAATCCAGTAATATGACCATTCTTTACACATCTACCCAAATTGGATGCACAACCATATGGAAGTCTCAAATCTGCAATCCACTGGCAAAATAATAAATGGTTTTCTTTAGACAGTGTATTTGCTGCTTTTGGTTTCAGTAACCTTTCTGTTCTGAAATTCTAAAACAGTTCCAATTCTGGACGCCTGCAAATTTGGGCAAGATCTAAAGGTGCATTTACATTGTCTTTGCTCTTTCCTGGTGTATCCAAAACTGTATGAAACAAATTATCAAAACAGTTCTTCTCAATATGCATGACATCTAACATGTGTCCGACCAACAAATCAGACCAATATGGCAAATCCCAAACTATGCTACGTTTAATCCAATTGTGTTCTTTCCCAAAACCAGAAATTTTCTATTGGTTTATTGTGGGACCAAAAGTGATCGGAGGTAATGATAATACAACTAATTTTAACTCCGAAGCTGATAGCATTTTTGGAGGTCCATCCCTTTCAACTATTCCTTTTCTGAAAAGAGATCTGTTTCTGCGAAAAGGATGATCAGCTGGATGAAATCAGCGATGACAGTCAAAATAACAAAGTTTCTTTCCATGAATGATCATAAATGCTTTGTTCTCTCCCATACATTAAGGAAATGATTTCTGACCATGTGTAATCCATCCAGATAACATCCCATAAGCCAGGAAGTCACTAATTGTCCACATCAATGCTTCTCTCAGTATGAAATTCTTTTTCGTTGCAACATCATATGTACTGACACCAGTACTCCACAATAAATTTAATTCATCAATCAATGGTTTCAAATAAACATCAATATTTTTCTTCGGATGTCCTGGAATTAGTAAAGTCAAAAAGATATATGGCTCCTTCATCAACATCCATGGAGGTAAATTGTACGAAGTTAAAAAAACAGGCCAACATGAATATTGACTACCATAAGATCTGAATGGATAGAAACCATCAGTGGAAAGGCCCAGTCGAACATTTCTAGCTTATAAAGCAAAGGATGGATGCACTCTATCAAAATGTTTCCATGAATCACCATTGGCTGGATGATTCAAGCTTTTATCGGTTGAAATATTCTCTTTATGCAATGACATCATTGTCACTGTATTCTTATACATGAATAAACGCTGAATTCTGGATGTAAGTGGAAAATATCTCAACTATTTTACAGGAATCAAACCAGACTTCCCATGTTGTCCTTCTTTATATCTCATTTTCCCACATGTGGGACAACTATCCAACGACTCATTTTCCCCAGAATATAAAATGCAGTCATTTGAACATGCATAAATCTTCTGACAAGTCCCAAATTTCGAACCAGCCTTTTACTCTAATAGTAATTTTCAAGCAAAACATTTCCTTCGGGTAACAGTGTTTTAAGCAAAGAAAATATCTGGTCAAAACAGGTGTTTGACATTCCGTTATCTGATTTGATAGCCATAAATTTTGCAACTACTTCAAATTTTCTCATCTTGCATCCAGGATCTAATACATCCTCAGCAGACCTCAACAACTCATAAAATCAGATGGTGCCAACTCAGGATTTGAATCTATATCAGCCGGAGTTTCTGTATGTTGAACAGATGAACCTGCAACATCATGTACTAAATCTTAAAACCGGGATGGATCCAAAATCAAGTTGGTATCACCTGCTCTGGAACTACATTCACCGTGTTGATACCAAAAAACATAATCTGGTTGAAAACCAAAACACAAGAGATGTCCCCCTACTTTGTCAAATGTGTCAAATTTTCTCAATGCACATTTTCTGCAAGGGCATTTTATTTTTCATTCTAAAACAAATTCTGGATTTGATGCCGCAAATGATAAAAATGTCTCTACACCCTCTACATATACTAGATTTAAACCAGAACCGTTTGGATTTCTACGTTGATTTATCCATATGCGGTCACTTAATAATGATTGTTGACGACCTCGTTGTTCCATATTTTTCTATAAAATATAAAAGCATTACTGGTTTTGAATAATTTGTTAGAAAAAACACTCAAGCAAGGATAATTATAGAGTTTACATCATACACGACTGACGCAAACTTTTTATTGAGATAGACCTAAAAATTGACCCTTTAAGAATTGAATATGTTGAGAATAAAGAAAAAACTGTTACAAGTATGGATAATTTTAATATTATATAAACTTTTTATTTTTTTCATAGTACTAATATTATTGGTAATTATTCCTAATTATTTTTAATTATTCCTAATCATTGGTAATTATTCCTAATAATTTGTAATTATTCCTAATTATTGGTAATTATTCCTAATTATTGGTAATTATTCCTAATTATGGGTAATTATCGGTAATTACTTGTAATTATTGGTAATTATTACTAATTATTGGTAATTAATGCTAATTATTGGTAACTATTATTAATTATTACTAACTAATACTAGTTATTGGTAATTATTACTAATTATTGGTAATTATTACTAATTATTACTAATTATTACTAATTATTGGTAATTATTACTAGTTATTACTAATTATTACTAATTATTGGTAATTATTACTAATTATTACTAATTATTGGTAATTATTCCTAATTATTACTAATTATTACTAATTATCAGTAATTATTGTTAATTATTGGTAATTATTCCAAATTATTGGTAATTATTACTAATTATTGTTAATTATTACTAATTATTGGTAATTATTACTAATTATTACAAATTATTGGTAATTATTCCTAATTAATGGTAATTATTCCTAATTATTGGTAATTATTCCTAATTATTGGTAATTATCGATAATTCTTGGTAATTATTGGTAATTATTACTAATTATTGTTAATTAATACTAATTATTGGTAATTATTATTAATTATTACTAATTATTACTAATTATTGGTAATTATTACTAATTATTTTTAATTATTACTAATTATTACTAGTTATTACTAGTTATTGGTAATTAATACTAATTATTACTAATTATTGGTAATTATTAGTAATTATTTCTAATTATTGGTAATTATTCCTAATTATTACTAATTATTACTAATTATCGGTAATTATTGGTAATTATTGGTAATTATTCCTCATTATTGGTAATTATTACTAATTATTTTTAATTATTACTAATTATTGGTAATTATTAATAATTATTACTAATTATTACTAATTATAACTAATTGTTGGTAATTATTACTAATTATTACTAATTATTACTAATTATTGGTAATTATTACTAATTATTGGTAATTATCGGTAATTATTGATAATTATTGGTAATTATTAATAATTATTGTTAATTAATACTAATTATTGGTAATTATTATTAATTATTACTAGTCATTACTAATTATTGGTAATTATTACATTTTATTGGTAATTATTACTAATTATTACTAATTATTGGTAATTATAACTAATTATTACTAATTATTACTAATTATTGGTAATTATTACAAATTATTACTTATTATTGGTAATTATTCCTAATTATTACTAATTATTACTAATTATCGGTAATTATTGGTAATTATTGGTAATTATTCCTAATTATTAGTAATTATTACTAATTATTGTTAAATATTACTAATTATTGGTAATTATTACTAATTATTACTAATTATTACTAATTATTGGTAATTATTACTAATTATCAGTAATTATTACTAATTACTACTAATTATTGGTAATTATTACTAATTATTACTAATTATAACTAATTATTGGTAATTATTACTAATTATTACTAATTATTGGTAATTAGTCCTAATTATTCCTAATTATTACTAATTATAGGAAATTATTCCTAATTATTGATAATTATTCCTAATTATTGGTAATTATTCCTAATTATTGGTAATTATCCTTAATTATGGGTAATTATTGGTAATTATTACTAATTATTGGTAATTATTACTAATTATTGGTAATTATTACTAATTATTGGTAATTATTACTAATTATTACTAATTATTGGTAATTATTACTAATTATCGGTAATTATCGGTAATTATTTGTAATTATCGGTACTTATTGGTAATTATTGGTAATTATTGGTAATTATTACTAATTATTGTTAATTATTGGTAATTATTCCTAATTATTGGTAATTATTCCTAATTATTGGTAATTATCGGTAATTATGGGTAATTATTGGTTATTATTACTAATTATTGGTAATTATTACTAATTATTGGTAATTATTACTAATTATTACTAATTATTGGTAATTATTCTTTATTATCGGTAATTATTACCAATTATCGGTAACTACTGGTAATTATTGGAAATTATTACTAATTATCGGTAATTATTACTAATTGTTGGTAATTATTGGTAATTATTCCTAATTATTGGTAATTGTTCCTAATTATTACTAATTATTACTAATTATCGGTAATTATTGGTAATTATTTGTAATTATTGGTAATTATTACAAATTAATGGTAATTATTACTAATTATTACTAATTATGGTAATTATTTCTAATTATTGGTAATTATCAGCAATTATTGCTAATTATCGGTAATTATTGGTAATTATTGGTAATTATTACTAATTATTAATAATTATTATTAATTAATGGTAATTATTACTAATTATTACTAATTATTGATAATTATTACTAATTATTACTAATTATTACTAATTATTGGTAATTAATCCTAATTATTGGTAATTATTCCTAATTATTGGTAATTATTACTAATTATTGTTAATTATTACTAATTATTACTAATTATTACTAATTATTGGTAATTATTACCAATTATTACTAATTATTGGTAATTATTACTAATTATTACTAATTATTACTAATTATTGGTAATTATTACTAATTATTCCTAATTATCGGTAATTATTCCTAATTATTCGTAATTATTACTAATTATTCGTAATTATTACTAATTATTGGTAATTATTCCTAATTATTGGTAATTATTCCTAATTATTGGTAATTATTCCTAATTATTGGTAATTTTCGATAATTATTGACAATTATGGGTAATTATTACTAATTATTGGTAATTATTTCTAATTATTACTAATTATTACTAATTATTACTAATTATTACTACTTATTACTAATTATTACTAATTATTACTAATTATTACTAATTATTACTAATTATTGGTAATTATTCCTAATTATTACTAATTAGTGGTAATTATTAGTAATTATTTCTAGTTATTACTAATTATTGATAATTATTGAAAATTATTACTAATTATTACTAATTATTGGTAATTATTACTAATTATTGGTAAGTATTACTAATTATTGGTAAGTATTACTAATTATTGGTAATTATTACTAATTATTGGTAATTATTTCTAATTATTTGTAATTATTACGAATTATTACTAATTATTCCTAATTATTGCTAATTATTGGTAATTATTTCTAATTATTGGTAATTATTTCTAATTATTCGTAATTATATGAATAATTACCAATAATTAGGAATAATAACATTATTAGTATATTTTATTATTAATATTAAAATAATATAATTTTCTATATTATATACAATTCTCCTTTCATCTGTGTGTTTTCTGTCTCCACATACAAATATTACATGTGGAGACAGAAAACACACAGATGAAAGGAGAATTGTATATAATATAAAAAATTATATTATTTTAATATTAATAATAAAATATACTAATAATGTAATAATGTTATTATTCCTAATTATTGGTATTTATTTCTAATTATTAGTATTTATTCTAAATTATTGAAAATTATTACTAATTATTCCTAATTACCATTAACTATGAACAATACTAATAATTTAAATTTATTAAGTAACAAAACAATGTAAACATAATTAAATTACAACTAATTAAGAATAATTGAAACTAATAAAAAATTTAAAATAAATATTAAATTAAAATGAACATAAATACCTTTAAAATTGATTTGAGGTTGATCTCTGATCATTCTTGAAAACATCAATATCAACTCCGGAGAAAAAAATTAATCTTAAGAAATGCTGAACTCTAGAAAAAGGATTTTCAGAGAAGGAGAAGATTGAGTTTGAGAATGAATTGAAAAAAAACGGATGGTGGTATTTATAGGTTAGATTATTTGTGACAGGTCCATTTGCGACGGGATACCCGTCGCAAATAACAACCTGCCGACATACTATTTGCGACGGGGGAATATTCCCGTCGCAAATACCTTTTACCACCGCCGATTATTTGCGACGGGAAATAACCGCCCGTCGCAAATACGTTTCCCACGATTTGGCGCGCAAAGGGCTCCAGTTCTTTTGCGACGGGGAAAGCTAACCCGTCGCAAAAGACTACTTATTTGCGACGGACAAATACCCCCGTCGCAAATAAGTTTTTAACGGGGCTATTTGCGACCGGATTTATCCCCGTCGCAAATAACCCGTCGCAAATACCCATTTTTCCCGTAGTGGTACTTCTGAGTACAACATACCATCCCCAGATAGATGGTCAGTCTGAGTATACAATTCATATGCTTGACATGTTTCGAGAATGCGTTCTAGATTTTGGAGGTTATTGGAAGAAACACATACCTCTTGTGGAGTTATCCTATAATAATAGTTTTCAAGAAACTATTCAGGGGACACATTATGTGGCTTTGTACTGTAGGCCATGTTGATCACCCCTATGTTGGATGGAGGCATAGAGTTTTCTATGTTGGGACCACATCTTGTATAGGAGACCACAGAATAGATATAGGTGATTCGGAAGTGGATGGATACTACAATGTCATGACATAAGTCTTACGCTGATTGACGAAGACGACCTCTAGAGTTCAGGGACGAAGATCGGGTTTTTTACGTGTCACACTGAGGTTGGGACCCAGGAGGATTAAGATACATGGAAAACTTTTTCTAAGATATGTTGGACCATATGAGGTTTTGTAGAGAGTCAGGGTGGTTTCCTATCAGTTTCAGTTACCTCATAGGTATTATTCTATCCATGACATCATCCAGGTTTTTAAGCTACAATGTTACTTCTCAGACCCATCTCATGTTTTTCAACCAGAGAAGGTTTTTTTGGAGGTGGATTCCTCATTCGGAGAGTATGCTATCTATATTTTTGATCGAAGCATGAAGGTTCTCTTTGGCTAGTTTGTTCCACTAGTATAGGTGCTATGGTACACATGAAAGTACGTGACAAGACATGGGAGAAGGAGACCAATGTACGATCCTAGTGACTGGATCTTTTAAAGAAATCTTATCTTTTTCCACCCTGTTAGGGAAATTTGGGGATGAATTTTTTTAAGTGGGCATGTTTTAATGAACACCAAACATGTTTTTAGGTATTATTATTTTTCTATTCTAGTGCTTTTTAGAAAAAGAGGAGAATCATTAAATTTATGGAGTATATGCCATGTACTCAAGTGTACATGTCGTATAGTTGGTTGTCGTGGGTGACCTTGTACTGGTAGTGTGGGGTAACTTGGAGCCCACCTAAAGAGGGGCCCATTAATTGAATATACATGGCATATATTTGTCAAATACTAATAATTTACATTTCTTTTTATTTGTTAAATCAGACAGGGGTCGCGTCTAATTTGGAAAACGTCTTCTTCTTGACTTTTCTCATCCTAGAGTGACCATAGGGAATGATTCTTCTCTGAGCCGCCGATCAACCGTTCATTCCCTGAATCAACTGTGATCAATTGCACTAGAATCACCACTTTGAGTAATTCTTTCCTCTATAGATTCATCTCTTGATTTCTCCTCTTTCAGGTGATATCCTTGGATAAATGTTTTAGACATTTTTGTAGATCTATGTCATTCAATGCCAATTCAAAGGATGGAACTAGATTATTTCAATCATAAATCAGCAAGTAAAGTGTTTTGTTCCTTTCCATAGTTATTCTTTGAATATTTGGTGAAAAAAATCTCAATCCCATAGATTGGGGTATTGTGTGTTTAGGGATTTTAACCCTCTTGATGTCTGCTATTCTTGTTTTCATGTGTTAGGGATCTTGTTCGTCAATAGGGTTATTATTTCATTGAAATGGAGGTATTTTCCCATGTTTGATTTGATATTGACCATTTGGACCATTTTTTCCTATTATGTTGATTGATTTCCATGCCTAGCATACTTAGGATGGAGTGATATTATCTGATGTTGTGAATGTCTTGTAGTTATTTATCCAGGTAGTATGTTTAGTTTTACATTGGATGTTGAACATAATTTGTGCACGATTTTGTTACATAGGTTTATGGGAACCTATTTTAGTGAGACTATATGGGGAATTGACATTGAGGGCTTCCCCAGTGAGTCTGTTACACTTTTCACGCTGCGAGACCATATAGGAGATTGATGTTGATTTCTCCCTAAGAGTGTCTATAGATATTGTTACGAGAACCTATGAGGAATGGACGTTGATTGATTCTTAATACATTATATAGTTTACCGTTAAAAGACTATAGGGGGAATTGATAGTGAGTACTTCCTTAGAGTCTTATTTTCATGAGACCAAAGGTGTTAGACTATGTGAGCTACCCAAAAGGTAGATATATTAATGAGATTGTTTCAGTGAATCAGAAGGTATAGGTTATGATAAATTCAAAGAGGTTTGCTGGTTTTTTTGGTTAAATAATTGGAGAATGTAAATGAATGTAATTAAAACTGTAGTAATGTTTAATTTTGAGTACTTACTTCATTATTCCTTCATTTTGAAGTTTTTATTCAATTAAATTCACTAACTATTAGGAACTGATCTTTGGGTGGTTTCCTATTGGGATTCATCTCACACCCTGTTTGGGTCATGATTTTGGGCTCAAATAGAATATATTGTTACAGGTCTTGATAAAGGAATGATCCCTTATTCTTCAGGTACTTGATTGGTGTAAATATGGAGAGTATGGGAAAAATTTGAGGATTGTGATGCAGCTAGAGTTGTTTACCTATTTTTTCTGCAAACATTCATTTATTACTGTATTCCAGAATTATGTCTTGTTTGGAAACTTTTTGAGATACTGGTGTCATGCATCATTGTTGATATATATATATATATATATATATATATTCTGTAGTTATTTATTTACTCAGTCTTTCTCTATTTATTGTTGTATGGTATTATTACTACTTCCAATGTTCCTATCCTTTTATTTCTACTACATTACTCTCCCAATGGGGGAATGGTTTCACCAAAATCACACCCAAGGTCCACACTTCTAGACAAGAACCTTTGGAGTTTTGGGAAATGTGTTTGAGGCCATGAGACCAACCGGGTACGGGGCACCTTTGGGTGGCACTGGGAAACTAGACATTACAATTATTCCCCTCCACCTATAATAGGGTTTCTCCACTACTTTCGATGAGTTGACCTAGGTGAATTTCAGCATTATAGATGATTTTATGTCAATGTTTATAATTGAATTCATGTATCCATATGATAAATAGTAGTATGTGGAAATTTTAAAGTAGAACGATGATGTGGTCCTTTAAAGATATAATGATATAATTGGGTTCGACCCCTATGTTGTTGTTAATCATCTTGAACACTTGATATGACATATTTTGTTTAAATAAGATCCTAAGAAGATGAATCCTTCCCATAATATCATTGTCAAAGATGATGTTTTCAATTTTTTCATGGGAAAGAATTAGGGAAGTCATGTATCCCACGTATACGGAGGAAATTAACCCAATCATGAAGAAGAAAAGAAATATCATTGTATATATCGTCTTTCAAGACCACATCCTCCACAATCTAAATGATGATATTCCACATTTTGTAAAAGATCTTCTATTCGATAGAAAAATTGTTTTATAATCCTTTTGCATCTAATATTGATACACTAGTTATAATTATATCTTTATATCCCAAATAGATGAATAAGTCACTACCTTCATGGACAATCTGGGAATTTTTAGTTTCTGAGTGATTTCACTTAGATTGATGGATTAAGTGGATACCTCATAGTGTTCCATTTAAGATATCTTCATGATAATTCATAAGATATATGTGGATTTATAAGTGGATGATTTGGTGGTAAAATATTACAAACTTCACGACCATATAAATGATATTGTGGTTGTTTTCAACAACCTATTATATATATAATCACATGATATCGAACCGTTGGATGATCATAATCAAGGTTGCTTATGGGATATTCCTCATTATCATCATCATATAAAATGGTATGAATATTAACCCACATATGATAAAGGATATCATTTATAATCCTCCCTCATGAAGCCATTGGGATTTTCAAGGCCTCCAAGAAAACCAGTCCTATATTTGACGGCCGATTGAAAATCATCCCAATAAATGTAAATTATTGTCAAGGAGCATGAAGAATTGAATTTATTACTAGTTGGATGAATTCTTCTAGACCACATTCATTATAATAAATTGTTATATAATAAATCATATGGTCCAAAATTAACCTATACAAAGAGATCCACTGCCCCTTTTTGTGATAGCCTAGGGAGAGTCCCTTGGTTACCTTATTGTGCATAATAATAATAAGGTTAGTTAAAAAATAGTATTACTCACTAATATCATACAAAACATGGAGGCTATATATTTTCCAATCAATAATATATGTCTTTTTTTGGTCATCAGTTTTCATAAATTACAACACTACTTGCAGAAGCATGAGATACCACATGTGTCCCATGTTAAATATCTGAATTACATCTTCAATAAAAATATTATATATATGGATACTTCCATTTTTGGTTGAAAATTTGTATTAGTTTGACATAATTTTTTTTTCAATAATGATTTCAAGGTCCATTTAATGGATTATTTTTTTGTTGTACACATTTTTCTTGATGAAATAACCCATGATATCAGCATTGCAGATGTGTTCATCCTCTCCGTATATCAGGTGGTCCCATAATGGAAGAATCAATTTTATTGTACCTCTCATATCTAAATCTAGAGAAGTATTAATAACTCCTACCTCAACAGGATGGTATTTGGTAGTGTTTTCATCTCTCTTATATTAGATATATTTCCATATTCATACTTTTTAATGAAATATTTCATTTAAAACAACACAGAAAATTTGGATTTTATCACTAGTCTTGAGCTGGATCTTGAGACTCTTGTCAATTATTTTCATTTGAAAGGGGACACTATGACAGTATTTAAATTGGTCAGTGTAGAATTTCATTAGGATGCCAGAGATCACCCCTAATTAAGAGGACACGTGAGATGATAACAACGTTCCTCTAGAATCAAAAGGATACTCATTTTTATCACATAATGGATGGTTTGATACATTGGAATTCATTTAAAACACCTTCATGGATCATTAATAAGAAAAACAATTCATTCTTGATGTGAATTTATGGATAATTAGGCCGACCAATTTTCATGATGAGAACTGAAATATAAATTATCATTCCACTATCACCTCCACACAAGGGAACACAAAGGCCTTGGTTGTCAAAAAATCACATGATTAGATGACTTCATTCTACAAGTATCATCAAATGGGACTCTCCCATGAGATTGAGATTAACATGAGTAAAGATATGTGTGTTGTGTAGTTTACACTTTATGATAGACCCAACCTTGAGAAGAACCTATAAAAGAGTTGGTTTTATAGAATCCACCTTTGTTTCATCAAATGGGATGTGATTCCTTATGTTATGCAATATGTTCATTAATGTTCATGTGGAGCCCACCAGGTAGTATTGAATCTCTCTCACCAGATCTAGATATTTTTTTTCATATGGACAATCATGGGTCTGGACTAAATTGAATACACTAATATGTGCCACACATTACAAATGCATGAAAAATAACACATCACCTACCTGATCATATCCATTACTCTTGGTAATCTTGGCTGATTCATGTGTGGGGAATCAAAATTATTGTCCCCTACTGAATAGAAAAATTTCAACAAGGAACGTTCATTTTAAAAATAATATACCTTTATTAAAAGCTGATAAAAACCAACCTACTTAATTAATATATTTCCTATTAAATGATTGTTTTTTTGAAGACCCACAACAACCATAGATTTAGGATTACTCATAAAATTCTCATAGACAATGACAACAACTTTTTAACTAGTGGGATGATGATGTTGTATGTCATGAAAAAAAATCCGGTCTACCCAAACCACCCGATTTCAAGTTTATGTGAATAGAGAGATCTAGAAATTAAATTAAAACATATGTAAAATCTGTTAGAATATGGTGGGTCAAAATAAGATGTGTTGGTATGAAAATATATTCATTTACCTCTAGTAATGTAGTATGGTGACTCAAAATTCCACTCATAAGACAACATATTCTTTGGATTATAGGTAATAAGTAGTTGTACCTATAGAGGATTGACATCTAGAAATTTTAGAAGATATTTATGACTAACAGATTTCAAATATGAGTGAAAAAGACAATCAATTTCACTAATAAAACCATAATGAAAATAGACTCCCTGAACTTTATAATATGTAAAGGAACAAGAATCACATGTTTTTTGCATTAAAAAATTGCAATCCTCTGCTAGATTCATCTAAGTGACATATCATTGGATCTGAGGATTCATATTATACCATTGATGATATCTCCAAAACTAGATCCCTTGTGGGATGTGTCCTATGATATTTATATGGACTATATTAATGGTTAATAGTTGTTGGAAAAACATGGATTGGGAGTGAATTATCCCTCCCACAACACCACATTCCCCATGCAATACTTCACATTAAAATAAAATTACAAGATATATGGCATCAAACTATAAATCCCAATGTCCCAGTCACCTGAGATAAACATGGAATTTAATTTAATATTGATATAACTAGAAATAGTAAAACATAATCCCAATCATAAGATGGTAAACCATGGGAAAAAACCCTAGACACAAAATAATAAATTGTACAACACTATGGAAAATTATATTTGACCATAGGTCATAGTAACCACATGTACATATTGTATAATGTAGAACTACATTAATATGTTCTAGATAAATGATATCAAATTTTATTGTCCATTTCCCCCTTTCATTACATAAAACAATTTGATACCTTGGGTCCCAACTAGAGTGGATACCCAATTTTGGTTATTTTTAACCACATCACAAAATAATATAACAACATATGGCTTCAATCCCATTCATAATTGGAAAAATAGTGACTCTTGTAAATCATTTCCTAGGACCAGTCTCACCACAAACCAATTTTAGATATTCCCCCTTATGAACTTATGAAATCTCCAACTATTGATATATCCAATCTATGCATTAAAGTGCATGGTAGAATAGATAATATTACATTTAACTCTAAATAAATATCACAATATGTGAAATTCCTTACATTATTATTTCCTATATTTGGATCCTCATCACCCTCCTAAGATGAACTGGATAAATATTGGTAATTGTGAATGGAAAATTTTTCTCACCATCAGTCCTAGGAAAAAGACCCAATGGATCTCTAACAATAGATAAGGGTCCACTTCTTCCAATCATGGTCAACATTCGATAAAAATATTTTGGGCACCATCCTCAACTAGTGAAGTTATGGGAACTGAGTTTTAAACATGCAAAATAGTCAATCTATATAATCTTATTACTAAAATAATTGGATATTACATCATTTTAGAAGATTATTCCAAACAATTAGAAAATAATTTCATGCGTACTATAATATTTTAGTGTATTTGGAGACCTTCTAACATAATATTCTAACTTGAGAAAATATCATCAGCATATCCCATAAAGATAACCCCCTTTTTAACTCCAATATAAAACATTTTTTTATAATTTGGTGAAAGAAAACATAAGAAAGGGGTTATATTGTCATCTCAATAAGCATAAAAAGGATGATATGTAACATAACATGAGAATATTTGTCTAAGAACATGTTATTAACATTATAGGACCATAAAATGTGTATCAAATATCATAATAAATTTACATGGCATAAATTATTGTAGTTTATAATCACAAACCATAAAAAAATCAAAATAATACTCCATGAGATCATAACACAATAATATGAAATGTGATTGTGGAATACATAAAATAATATCAATTAATTTAACATGGCTACATTCCCAAATCATTATATGTTTTTAGGATTCATCTAATCAATCATGTATTTAATTTAGACATGGTATTCCCTCCCACACACCCTCTCGATTTATATCTGTGATTCCCACATGTGTATCTTATTATTTTGGGACTCATATTCCATCTATTGTACCAAATTTATTTGGGATTGGTATTCCATCCCATGTACCATCATGTTTCAAAATTGGGAATCCCTCTGGTGTTCCATCTTGTTTTGGGCATGAGATGCCCTCTCATGTACCCTCTTGTTTCATTCATGTGACTCCATCATGTGTACTCTCTTGATTCGAGATTGGGATTCCCTCCCCATATAACATCTTATTTAAATGATTGGATTTCATCCTATATACCCTATGATTTCATAAAACTTTTATCTATACCCAATTCATTGGAGGGATATATTGTTCCCACATATCACATAATTAAATCGTACTTTCATGTGACTCAAAATAAAAAAATATTCATCATATCATTCCCTATAAAATGATATGGGTTTCATAAACAACATATCATAATCCATGAAATGAATCGGTATTATAAACATTTCATCATATCAAAAATTGTTACAATGATATATGTTTCTTAATCAATTAATCAAAGAATAACTCCGGAAATTAAATTGATTCCCAAATTATTGTCAAGGTATAAACCTTCGATGTGAAATGGTTTTCTTAAAAAAATTCATCTTAACATAAAGAATTAAAATAATGAATAATAATGGTGTCCTTGGAACATATCACCATTAAATAATAAGATATATTAATGGTTTTCAACACAGATAGGGAAGTATTTTGAATGATCGCATGAATAATTTTATAAGGATAATAACATTTATTTAAAAATAAATTCTTAAAACATTTATCAATTTAGAATTCCTATTCCATCAAAAAAATTCTGAAAACATATTATTTAATCTTTTAGTAAACATTTAAATCATTTCTTTAAGAAAATATATGTTATAATTTGATGAAAAATATTTATATCATGGAAGATTTTGAGAACATTTTTCATTTAAAATAATATTTGAAATATATTTTAGTTGTTTTGAAAAGAAATTTACATAATTTCTAAGTATAAACTTTTATGAAAAAATATTTCATTAAAAATTACTGATAAAAAATTTCAAAATTTTTGGAATTAAAAAAACATTGTATACTTTCAAAATATTATTCACAGAAATTGAGGTCATGATAGAGAGTAAATTCATATCGACCAAAAATTATTTTTTTCACTATAAAAGGTTTTGAAAATTGTGTCAATCATAATACAAAAAAAGATTCCACATAAAAAAAATTACTAAAAGTTTAGAACATTGTTAATATTTCTTTTACAAAATCTATGTCACAAATTTGTGAATATGTTTTTAGAAAACATAGTTTTGTGATTAGAACAAATTTCTGACTGAATAGAAGAATAATTCAATTTTCCAAAAAAATTAGAAATTATATCAAGGGAAATATAGTGGAAAATAGAACCAATATATAGAGATTCATGTATCACCATATTATAATTAAATACAATACATTTCTTGAGATATCTATCATAATATTTCATTAATGGAATCATTATCATAAATAATCTTGATAAACACTGAGATTGTAACAATAAACCATTACCCCTCTGGTAACATTAAATCATAATAATATGGAAGGATAACATAAAATAAAATAAAATTATCATTAAAATAATTAGATTCATGATATAACATGTAAAATGGTAGTATATACTCCTCATAGAATAATATAGGTGCATAACATGGCATGTGTCCCAATGAAAGAAAATTGAGAAAAATTTACTTTACCTATTTGGTACATTATGAACCATTAACCCCATAAAGGAAAGATGATAAAAGGGGTATCTAAATACCCATAAACATAGTTATAATAATTATATTATATATTCATGGTAATTAGATACACCACACTATTGAAATGAGTGTTGAATAAGTCATAAGTCTCCAAAAAAAAGTGACCCAAGAAAACCCTAACAGGAAGTCTTGAATTTATTCATACATATAAAATCCCACTACATAATAAATATAAATTTATTATTCTTATACCTCAAAACTATATTATTATATATAATATAATTTTTTACTTTTTTTATTATCAATTTATTAATAATTCCATATAAATGTTACTTTTATGCAAACCTTCAATTTTTTGTTTATGTTTTTACTTGTTATTCCTCATCTTATTTGATATATCACGCTTTAAATATTTATAGAATATAACATAAGATATAAATATCATATATATATAAACTGTATAGTATTATATAGTATTATATTAAATAATTAAACATGGAATGCAATACACCATTCATGGTGATGGTAGACCATACATATGCAAGAATGCAGTTTCAGTTTTCTTTTCATATTAAAATAAGGGAAGTAAAATAAATATAGATGTATATATATAGAATAATATCATTCAAATTATTATGTCATAAATATCATATAAATTTACTGAAACCATCATTAATATATTCTATTAAATGTGTGAATTAATCAAATCACATTGAGGAGGTGGAAATCTACAAATAAAGAAATAATGTTATCATATTTAAACATAATTAAAAGCATGAAGGCATGAAATATATATATATATATATACTAATTAAACCAGAATTAAAAAATCATAAATACAATATATACAATAGAATAAATTATTTCAATCATTATATCCAACCTTCAATGGTGGCAATGGATGAGTGAGTGACATTGGTTCGTGAGGCAGTGCTAGGTCAAACACACAAACAATGATTGCATTTCCCATTTGATAGAAGAGTGTGAGTTTACTTTTAAGTATTAATATAAAAAAATCAATAAACTAAGGATAATTATATTATCATATAACCCTTTAATAATAATAAGTTAGTGGTGGATAATTAAAATAATACAAAATAGCTTCTGGAAGGATGTTACCTCTTTTCCATGTAACTCCGTTTGAATTGCACCAAATAGATTAATTTGATGATTTTTTGAAAAAACAGGGGATTATAGGTTGAGATTAGTAAAATTGGTAGAATATATGTGTAGGATTTTGGACTTCCTAATTTCAGTGAGAGGTTTTATGGGGTGGGGCGAGTTTATGCCATTTTTTAGTGGGGGAGAAGCATTTTTGTAAATATAAATAAGAAAGCACTATTGAGATGTATCCCATTAATCAAGATCCTCCTATAATTTCCCATGTTAAATATAAGGTTGTAATTATTTGAACTATTTAAATACAACCACTTATTTACATGTTCCTTGTTCAATTCAACTTTTAAGATTAATGTTTAATAATTAAGTAAGCATGTTTTTACATTAATCACTATAATGAATATTTATTATAGTCAACAATATTTCATGTCAAAAACTAAGATGAAAACACAAAAAATTCTAAATTATTTTTTTAATAAATATTCATTCCATTTTTCAAACTATAATATGATAATTGGAAAAATTTATTTGAAAATTACTCCTATAAACATGATGAGATGTTTATTTTTTAAAGTGAAAACATCCAAAAGTTTGAAATTTTTTATATCTGATTTAAATGTGAAATTAGATACAATGACCAAAATTGGATTAAAGAATGTATTATTATTTTAATTATACATTCAAACCTAATTAAATTATAAGTTCACTATCTAAATATATTATATGAAAAATAAGTATTGATTTGAAATTTAGTATTATTCACTTTTCATCAAAAGATGAAACTTCTATCAATGATATGAAAACATTACTCAGTGTAAACTTTGATATCAAGATTACAAAAATGAATTTAATTTTTTCATATAAAAAATATAAATTTATCAAAAATAATATTTAAAATGTGTATTCTATTATAAGGTTGTACAATTATGTTTTTGAACAAATACATCCTTTTATTCATAAAATTTCATTTCTTCATAAAATTTCATTTATTCTACTGTTATGCCTATAAAATCAATTGGATATGGGTAAAAAAATCATAGAATATATATTATATAAATTTAATCTATAAAATTCAATAAAAGTGTGTTGTTTAATATATAGAGATGAAATGAAATTTTTACATTGAAAAAAAATTTTCTTGGGAAATGAATTTCATCATTCCCAAATAGATATTATGATCAATTATAAATAATTTATAACACAAATATTTATTTTGTATATATTTTTAGATTTTATTTTTAAAATATAGTTAATATTATCCAAAATGTACATTCTAATGGATAATTATTAAATACAATAATATTTTAATATCAATATTAACAGTACATTTTAGATCAGTAATACTCATCTTTTCCTGTAACAAATGGAATCAAATGGACAGGTAATTTTATGTAACACAATCCAAACCTAATTTTTTCAAGTACTACAAGATAATATTAGTACATCATGTAATTAAAACATAACTTTGTTTTGGATGATCCACAATCCCAACACAGTGCATTTATATAACATATGTATCATTCATTGTTGCAAGAAATGGAAAAATAAAATTGATTACATTAATTCAAAAAAAATATATCAAAAAACAACAGTTTATTACCTTCTACCCCACAAAAAATGAATTTCTTGTTGAATTTTGTTCGGTATATCAAGGGATTAATACATGTATGTTTCTTCCACAGAAACCCACATAAAAATATGAATAATAAAAAATTGTTTAAAAAGGGGTCGTATGAAACATAATGGTTACCTAATTTAAATTATAAGTATGATTACAAATAGTATAACATAGGTAAAATCTGGAAACAATGAAATAGAATTGAAATAAAAATATAAAGTTATGATAAAATGTGATAAAAAAATGGTCCGGTGAATGTTAGCAATCATAAATCCATAACCCGAATAAACTTCAAAAAGGTCATTGATATCTTAAAAATTATTGTAAAAAGGAAAAATTTTATATCAAGACCCTTTTTCCAAAATTAGAAGAATGTTCATGAGGTGATATACTAATATTAATTCAAGAAAACCACAAACTCTATTATTAATTGATCAATTTCCACTTTATCACATATTATATGAAATAAATATGAATTTTTCATTCCAAAAGTATTAGCAGATGATTAGATCCATACACAAAATTATTGGTCATTCCATTTTTCTATCTAAAAAAAGTTTATAAAATGTTATCCAATATGTGTAAATCCTCATATAGTTAGATAATATATTAATCTCTAAAACCTTTTCAAATTTTTTATATAAACATTTGGTAAATGTTTAACCATGAAACCTTTTCGTTAATTAAAAATACAAAAATTTATAAAGATGTTAAGAAAATTTCTCTAAATTATATTTATATTGATCGCATATATATCATAATATCGATCTTGTTTATCATATATCAAAAAATTTAATACATTTATTTTTCATTTTCATGAAACGTTATAATAACCTATATTAACATAATAAATTATTTAAAAAATGCTTGTTTCCTTATTCAGAAGTATATTGGATATATTCATTAGATTCAAAAAATGATTTAAAATTCAACTAGGATAATAAAAAATACATTGTAAAAAACTCATTATAACTTCTATGGTAATTAGTAACATACAATTTACTATTTCATATCCTACAAATCATTATCCAAATATCATTATATCAACATAAGGAAAATATTATGGGTTTATTCCATTATTTAAAATGTCACATTTTTTTAAATCAATATTCTAGTCTATCAGAATCATTCAACATATTTTTTTGGATATTTAGGGAAAAAACATAAACTGAAAAATAATTATATAGTTCACTATTAATATTGCAATATTCTGTAATCCAAATACATAGTACTTTCAATTATTCTACTATATCTACAAAATATTTAAAAATATTCCAATTATAAATACTTATTACATATTTCTATCGAAATTTCACCTCTATTATCATCATTATCATCAAATATAACAATTAATTATACCATCTTTCATGTTATATTCATGAGATTTCCAATTGGGACATCAATTTTAATAATGAGCATTCATTATAGATTCAATTAACAATTGATGTTGTCTTATGAAGGAAAATATTCCCAATTGAACACTTCATTATTCTTTTATGGTTACATACTTTATGTGATTAATCTCCATTGTCAAAACATCATCATGTTCCATTATGAAAACCATATGGGTGATTATTTTCACATACTATACAAAAATGAAATTGAATCTTCTTTTCCTCATGGTATCAATTATCTAAACCATTATAAAACTATTTTTGTCTCATATTTAGTGAGTTTGAGAGTTGGTTATTGGTCACATTATTAATCTTGTCATTTTAAATTTGATTATTCATGACCAAAACATCGCTTATTCTTGTGATCATCCCATTTGGACTATCAAGAAATAAGTTTCAATCACATTCAATGTTAAACTAGTTTAGTATTTTTCATTCCATTGAATAAAACAAAAAAATTGTAATGTAATTATCATAGTTGGGAAAATATTATTCATTAAAAATTACTTATAGAATGTATAACTTATGAAACCTTGTTTCGAATTTTTTTCAACATAGGATTATCCTTATGGATATTCCTAGACATATCATTAGAAATATACCATGTGTTCTCAGTATAGTTTTCTCATCCTATTTTTGAAAAGATATATAAATCATTATAATTATAGCAACTATAGTGACCTAGAATTATCATACATGGATATTACATCATTTTAGATGAACAAGAAAAATATTATAAAAGTTCATTCCCAATGAATGTAACAGTTTACTGTCTTTGAAAATGTGGGAATATTATCTCTTAACCTAGTAAATGATCTTAAATAACTCCCTCAATGAGTTTTCTCTTTATTAATCCTACCTAAAACATTTCTTCATATCCATAGAAATGAAAATTAATAAAGGGATGAGAAAAAATTATCAGTAAGTGTATACAAGGGAGATATTTAATAATAATAAGAGTGTGAGAGTGTGAGAATATGACTTTAACATTAGATGATCATACCATGTATATAACATATCAAATCAAGTGTCGGGGACTAAATATTTGCACTTCATAATCATTAATTATAAATAAATCCAAATAATAATCAATGATATCATAATATAAGAATAATACATGTGATTGTAGAATATATATATGGAAAAGAAATACCATGTCTTGGATACCTTCCAATACTATAGTAATATTTTAGTATTGGGTAAATCTCTTGTCTACCTACTTTTTGAATGGTATGGCCTCCCATATACCAATATGTTTACTGATTTGGATTCCCTCCCATGTACGCTATTATCTGTTGAATGGCATTCTATATAGTGTACCTTCTAATTTTTTGGATTGGGATGCCTTCGATTGTAAACTATTGTATCATATTTGGGATACCCTACCATGAACCCAATTGTTCCGGACTTTTTATGCCCTCCTTTGTACAATCTTGTATTGGTTTTTGGATTCCCTCCCATGTAACCTCTTATTTATAGAATAGGAATCCCTCTCATGTAAATATAGAGCTTAAAAAAAATTTATCACAACCTAAATAATTCTAAGAGTATATTGGTAAAACACATAAAATAATGAATTAGTACATTCATGTGCCACAAAATTACAAAACAATAATCATAACATGACCCATAAAAGGTGATTGGATTCCTAAAAATAATATTATAACAGATGAAATTAATTGGGTATTATAAACATTTTTTATATCAAAATTTGTTAAAAGGATACATGTTTCATAATTATTTCATTATAGAATAACCCTTAAAATGAAGTGGATTTATTAATCATTTCATTATGGTATATCCCATTTATGAAAAATTATTTTCATATGAAAATTTTCATATTTATATAACGCTTTATATTAAATAATAAGAATGGTTTCCTTAAATTCTATCTGAAGATAATAATAAAATATTTCAATGGATTTTTACTAAGATAAGTATGGAATTTCAATGGTCACATGAATCATTTCATAATGAAAACATCCTTTCCATGAATATCACTTTCACCATTATTTCACAAATCATTGTAAAACATTATTTGAAGAATCATTGCAAAAAATGGGTAAAACATTATTTGAAAAAATCATTATAAAAAAATTGGAAAATATATTTAGAGAACAATATATTTTGAATATAACAAAATTTTGACCAAAGTTGAAAATAAAGTAAGATTAACATAAAAACACCATCATAATTATCTTAAGTGCCAAAAATTTTAAAAAAGTTACGAATAAAGAGGGATTTAATTGATAACCTCAGGATATGAAAACTATTTATATTTTTTGAAATATGGATCATATGATTTTAAAATTGGAAGTATAGTCATAAACAATATCATTAACCAATGAGATTGTAGATATAAATAGTTACCACTTTATTAAAATTGAATCATAATATTATGGAATGAATAATATTTCGTGGAGCATACTAAATCGTAAAATGAATATATTCACAATATAACATTAATAAAAGAAATATATAAACCTTATATAATAATATTGGTGGATAACATGGAATGTGTCTCAAAGAAGGCACATTGATAAAAAAATATTTACTAATTTTGTAAATTTTTATCCATAAAACCCATGAGATAATGGTCATCAAAGATATATGTAAATAACCATAAATTAATGTATAATAATATTAGAGTAAACTATATATTATTAGATACAACACAAAAAAGAAATTAATGGTAATTAACAAATAAGTCTCACTAAAATAAAATTGGGACGAGAAAACCATTACCTTAAGTCTTGACTTTCATCATACATGTTAGAACATATTGAAAAATAAATATATGTTTTTTATAAATAAAACTCATAACAGTATTATTATATTTAATTCCATATATAATTTTATTATGAATTTATATTACCCATTAATTATCAATTTATGTTACTATTGTATTTTAGGTAATATCCAGTTTGTTTTTTAAAATTTTTTATTGTTATTATTTATCCTCTTCTATAGATCATGATTTTATAGATTAATTGAATCAAAATAATGATATAAATATAATATATAGTCAATATATAAATATTTATAATGTTTTTTAGAGTATGTGACCCAAGAGGGAGGTAAATTGTGTATCTATAAATTTTTTTGTTAAAATTGGTTCTTTTAAATAACATCCCCTAATTAAAATATAATCAAAATTATTTTGTAGTGAATTTATAAAAGTTATGACAGTTTAATTAATTTGGCATAAGATTGATTAGTTGTTAGCATTACCAATAAAAAGGTTAGTCAAACTTTTAAAACTACTCTACTAATTCAATCCAGATGTAAACACTTTCTAAACAAACTATCAAAGTTAAATTTATTTTAATGTGTAATGAATTAAACTTTGATCAGATTAAAACACAATACAAACTACACAACAGATAAAAACTAGATGTTCATACCCAAGATGAGAATTAGTCTTCTACACTTGGTGATCACCTGTCACCAAGTAGTTTATATTAATAAAAATTTGATCTACAACCTATATAGGGGTTTACAACAGCACACAAGTCTTTCCAAGTCACACTTGACCTCTACAATAGTTATTCATTGGAAAACGAACAAACATATCACACAGGATATCTTCCTATATTCAACATGGGATACATGATTAAAATGAGATTGTGTTTGAGGATATTTTGGTATCCTTGATTTATGCTATGGAGATAGTGTGTGACACAAACAAATTCAAACACTGTACAAAAAGTAAACACAAGATAAAAATAGTGTTATAAAATAAGAATAGTGTTTAGAAATTTCTATTTGTTATGTAGTAAAAATATCGATTCATTGGATGTAGAGAAGATGATATTTGATTCCTCTTCTAGAAGTTGTATTTAGAATAGAGTATCATAGTCTCTGTAATCTAGATTCTAGGTGTGAAAAGGATAATCTCTTTGATTTTACGATATTCAGCAAGCTTTAACAGGTTGAAGCCTGTAAAATTAAACTTCTTGTGTACTCAATCTTTGAGTTCTTCTATTTGAAATATCTTGCATATTCGTACAGTCCTCCTTTTGTTTTGTTTTTCTCTCAGGTTCTGAATATATATTTTATATTTATCTTTTCATATTTTATACTTCAAGGTCTAGTAAGAATGAAGATCTCCCCATGTGCGTGTAACTCGTATTGTCTATGGATAGTCCTACAAACAACATTAAATCATGTCAGAAAAAATAATTTGTCCAAATATGACTGTTAAAAATAAATTTGAATAAATGAATTTGAAACAATTATTTATGACTACCAGTGAGTGTAACACCCCAAACATCAACAATATGTTTTCCTTTTAATAATACAATAGATTGTGTTGTACGCAACTTCGGTTCAAACACATAACAACCAATCAAACTAGCCATTATGAATAGTAATAAGCACTTTTTGAAATTTGTTAAATTTTATCATTCAAAATGGACTTCATTTTTGGATTAATAATATCGAAATTATTTTCGGGTGAATTTTTGGTATTTTTATGAAAACATTCAATTTTTGATGAATAGTGAAAAACATTGCGTTATTTATTAACACCAACTTTTCAATTAAATATTTAATTATTTTATTTAAATATATTTTAGGTCAAAATAGACACATAATACCATTATATGTTCAACATAATTCACTAGAGTCATTTTATAATAAATTTTGATATATAAAATTTTAACGAACTTTTTACCGTTTTTTAGCCACCTCGTAGGAGAATTTCCAAATTTGTATAAAACTTAATTTTACCCCATCTATGAGTTGAATTTCAAAAATCTGAGAGTCACAGTTTGTATCAGTATATAAAATGTTGTTCAATAAGATGAAAATAATTTTTGGTGAATAATAACATTTTACTTTTATTTAACACGGTTAAAAGTAAATTGCATAATTAAGGGTAAAAATGTTATTATTATTATACTAACACATGCCTCAATTAAATTGGATAAGTGTAATTCGACCAAAAACAACCTAAGGAATAAAATATTTTCATTATTTCTACTTTGATTAGATTAAGACATTTATTATTATTTTATTTATAGAATAGTTAAAAGAGTTAAAATCAATGTTTAATAACAAAACCATTATTTATATAGAGATATATATTAGATAAATTAGACAATAAATATTAATTATAAAGATAAATATATTTCCTACATAATGGTATTTTATTTATAATGTTGAGACAAAAAATAAGTAAATCTATTTATGACACAATGATGATGCAGTAATTAACTTATTAGCGAAAGATTAAAATAATTGATATTATAAATATAGAAATAAATCTAATTTGATACTTTTGATAAATGAAACTAATTTTATTGGTTAATATGACATGGTAGGATTGATGAAATTAACATTTTTGAAGTAATAATGCTTTTATTAATTTAACAAAAACAAAATACCAAATAGTGTCAAAATTGACAAAATAGTGTTTTTAAAAAATATATTATATTATTAATTTATATTCTATTCCTAAAAATCAAAGGATCAGCCAAAGTGTTTAAATAATATTATATATGTCATTAATGAACCACTTTATGTTCTCTTCGATGTTTATAGTATTTTTTAACCATATAATATAAAAATACAATGAGACATGATAAATGTGAAACTATTTAACTAAGAGTTAAATCGAAACGATAAGGTTAATATAGTGACCTAAAACCTATTGGATGAGTGGTTTTCGACCCATACCAACCTTATCATTGACAAAAATCATTTTTGAGCCATTATAATCCGAAAATGATTTTACTATAAAATAATATTTTAATCTTTTCCTAAGGTGCCCCTCACCCGTCTTATAAAAGGGCACTTCCCCTTCTCTCAAATTCACACCTTAAAACCCTTTTGGATAGGAAAAACCCAGCCCAAATATCCTATAACTGTCCTCCATTCATCCTAGAGGCATTACTTTAGTTATAAGTCCATCCTATGGAGCCCTTTTAATCAAATCAAAAGGAAGAACCCGAAGAAGAGGTAAATATTTCATCACCTCTTTCAAGTTATTTTCCTCTTCTACTCCCTCTTTCATTGTTATTTCCATTATAAAATAATAACTATAGTATCTTCTATATACTGTGATGTGATAATAAAAGTGGTACAACAATATTCATTAATCTATCCATCCAATGAAAGAAAAAGTCACCATACATGGGTAAGTACTGATTACCGTCTCCAAGTCGTTGTGTAGTTTGTTATTCAAATACATAATCAATTGTATGTGTATAATAATGAGTATAAATTAAGTAAATAGTAAATATAACATGATAATTATTCTTTATATATGATATACCATCCAATAATATATGATTTTAATATCAAACGAATGATATTTTCGCTCGTGCGTACGTATGAATTACCATCTCCACGAACGCGATGAGATTCAATCCCCATCGTATCCATTCAAGACTATTATTTATTTGATGATTAAAAATAATTTTTAAAGACTTAAAATTATTATTAATATGAATGAGATAGATCTTATCCAAAACAAACATTACTTACATAACAATTCTTATAAAAGAAAACAAATCAGTTAACATCTGAAACGATGATACTACTAAAATATCATTAACAAAGTAGTATTAGAATATCATATATGATATCATATTAATGTACATGGTTCATTTATAATTTCATAACTATTACTTCACCATTATATAGGAGGTTAACTTATCCACAACCAAGTAAAATTACAAGGTAAGGGTTAACTTCACAGTCTCTTTAGTATCCGAGGTTGTTTTTACGTAAGTATCTACTAGGACCTCTTTGTCACCCACATCCATGTTAATTAAAAATGTATTACAAAATTTTTTTACTACTAACTAGACTATAGGGTTAAATTCATTTATACCATTGTTTTAATTTTTATAAAAAGTATTAAATGAAATCTACCCATCATTTTCCATATAAAGTACCCTATGACCTTTTTGACAAAATAAAGGTATGAATGTTTTTTTAACTTATATGGTGGGTGTGGATATTTTCTGCTATTATAACATCATCAAAGCTTCCGTTAGAATATTATAAGTATATTTTATAATTAATTTTTTTTGGTTATATTAATTTTGAATGATTTCAAAATAGAATGAGATATTTCTTTAAAAAAAGTTTTGATTTCATCTATGTCAACATCTTTTGATGGATTTTAAGCTTATTTGAAGTTGACTTATTATGATACAAAACTTCTATATTGGATTGATGTTTTTTTGATATGTTTGACCATGGATGTGTTATTTTTACACCAATCATGGTTTATGGAAAATTTATATACCTTTCTTAAGCTAGTTTTAATATGAATGTTTTTGTTATCTTTAAACATTTTCATATGAGTAATGCAATGGACACAGTAAGTGAAGGGTGGAGCCTGCTATTACTCCTCAATGTGTCGGTAGGTCTCATGAGTAAAACAAGTTTCTTGGCACAAGTCCTTGAAAAAAATTTATTTGTAGTCTTGGAACAATGCCTTGACTATGTGATTATGAAGTCTGGCATTATGCATTCCATCATTATGAATGTGACTATTGATATTTCATGTGATTATTCAACAAGTAGAATATCCATGTGAATATGTAAATGTAATTATTTTATTTTATATTTTCCATATTATTCTGAAGTTCATGTTTAAAAGGATTTTGTTTTAGTCTTACATTTACTTAAATGTTTATGCTTATTTATGAATGTTTCCGCTTTATTGTTATCCTTGTTAAGCATATAAGCTCCCCCCTTTCTATATTTTATGTTTTCCCAGGATGCGAAAACGTATATTATGACTGACATGCAGGTATTGTCTAAGGGATATGAGTGTGTAATATGGATACTATTTTGATGTAGTTTTTCATTTCATAAATTAATGTAAAACTTCTGAATGTATCTCTTATTTCAAAGGCTACTAAACCAATCAGTCATTCAAAAATTGATCTTTTTTGAACATTACAATGTTATGTAATAATGCACCGAATCTACATAACCAGGGTCAGGGAATTACAGTTTGTATTAGAGGAAGTTTAATACAATCCTTCGAATCTAGATTTAGAAAAAATCTGATTAGAGAACAATAACCCAAGATAGACATTGAGGATTATTATAGAAGAACTTCCCAGAATTTTGGTGTTGATGAGATTTTGTGAGTTTTCCATGAAATAAAACGTAGACTTAATACAAGTAGGTAGAGGTGGATCGAGCGCAGATGTACCTTGGGGTAATACCGGAAACCACCACATTGAGGTAGACTCGAATGGGAACTGGTGCACGACACTGGGCCCTGCTACAATCATAGTTACGACACTCATGGAAGATATTCTTAGGATAATACTCATTTTTTTAGAAACAATTATGAAGGGATTATGAGTATATACTTACTCAAATTTTTTTTATGATTATGTATTATATCCAAAAACTATTCAATTTATGTTAATAGTTTCACAAGTTTGGAATTATGTATTGCGATTCATAAACTAATCTAGTATATTCTATTCTTTAGAAATAGTACATAGTAGATGGAATGAAAACTGTATCAACACAAGTAATCCATGTAGTAATTTCCCTTCTACTCAAGATAATTATAGTGGAGCAGGTGATAAAACTGGTGTTGATCAGCTTATCACCACACTATAAAACTCACTCAGGTTATGAAAAATAAACTTTCCCGTATGAAGCACCCTACTCAGAAATGCAGAGGATCAATGTTAGACGGATTCAAGAGGAAACAACCAACAACATTAAATGGGACTACAAATCCATTTTTATCTGAGCAATGTATATGTTCCTTAGAGAAAATATTGCATTATTTGGAGAGTAGCGAAAGGGAAATAGTATTCATGGTAGTTTATCACCTCATGGGAGATTCAGATCAATGGTGGTCATTGATTCAAAACACAAAGGAAGATAATAAAGTATCAAATATGTAATATTGGGAGTTTAAAGAGATTTTCATAGAAAAACATTTTCCTCGTGACCATCGATTCGATATAGAAAGGAATGTTTTGAGTCTGGGACAAAAGGAGGATGAGAATGATGAAAAATATGAGAATAACATTACAAGGTTAGAAAAGAATGCTGTAGATTATATACATAACCCAATAAGTAATATTGATCATTTATTTGATGGGTTAAAACAATTTCTCCATCAAGCATCAATCTCTTAATCCTTCTCGTCATATGAATATATTGTCTCTTGTGCTATCAATGCATTATAATAATTCTCCATGTCATATGACTTTAAAGAGAAGCATGAGATGAATAGATCTCTTGAAAAATATAGAAATAGAAATAAAGAGAAGAAGTGAAAATTTGAATAACCATCATGTAGTGTATGTGGGAAGAAACACCCTGGTACTTGCCTGAAGGGAATGTGAGCCTGTTACAAGTGTGGTGAAAATGACCACCAAGCTCATGATTGAAAGGGGATGAATGTAACTATCAATGTTTAAATATACAATTGTAGAGAAAGGGGGAATTATGAAAATGAATGTCCTGTGTTCCAAGGAAAAATACCTCAGAAAAGGCCAAGGGATCAAGTCCAAGCATATGTTATCACTACTGATGAGGTTGAAGCTCCAAAAGACGTAGTGGCAGGTAATTTAATGGTTTCCTCAAGATTAGAAAATGCTTTATTTGATTCAAGATCATTGCATAGTTTCATATCATCCCAGTTTTCTAAGAACATTTGATATTTTCAATTTGACTTAACAAGGGATTTTTTAGTCAAAAAACCTAAGGGAAGTATCATTGAAATAGTGTTTTGTGAATAAGTTCCCATTAGGGAAAATAAATTTTCATTATCTATTGATCTCATCGTCATACCCATGATTTAATTTTATGTAATCCTTAGTATGGATTTTCATTCAGACCATGATGCGAAATTTTATTTTAAGAAGAAGTAGGTTACAATTCTCAATGATGATAAAGAGTAACTTATATTATGATTAGAAACATCACCACGTAATTATTATCTAGATCCACCCAGAGTAGCTCAACTAAATTCAATTATCGGGGAGGAAGAGAATGAAATAACTATGGGTGAGGAAGAAATGTTCAAATAGATGACTTTCATATTGTGCAAGAATATGTTGATGTGTTTCCTTAATATTTACATGGACATCCTATAGAATGAGAAATTGAGTTTTCCGTTGATTTAAATACTATTATATGGCCCATATCGATGACCCCTCATATAAAATCCACTGTGGAATTAGTAGAACTAAAGAAACAAATAGAGGAATTGAGTAACACGTGATTTATTCTCCCTTATGTTTCTCTATGGGGATCCCCTATTCATTTTGTTAAAATGAATGATAGATCTAGGAGGTTGTGCATTAACTCTAGGGAAATAAATGCTATAACAAAAAAGAACAGGTATCCCCTACCTCACATTGGTGATTTATTCGTCCAACTTTATGGTGCTCAATATTTTCCAAAGATTGACCTTCGATCTAGATATCATCAGTTGTGTGTGAAGAAGGAATACATTTTGAATACAATATTTTGAACTAGGTACATGCATTATGAGTTTATAGTAACGTCTTTTGGGTTGACTAATGCACCCTCTATCTTCGGGTTCTAATGAATAGAGTTTTCAAGGAATATCTTAATGACTTTATAGTGGTATTTACTGATGATATATTTGTGTATTCCAAAAGCAATGAAGATCATGAAAATCACTTACACATTATTCTAAAGACACTTTGAAGAAATGAATTATTTGGAAAATTTAGAAAGTGTGAATTATGGAATCATGATATTTCTTTTCTTGGCCATATTGTCTCTAAGGTTAGAATCTCTATTGATCCTTCAAAGACCAAGGCAATCCAAGAATGGCCAGCACCAATGAGTATAACTCAAATATGTAGTTTTATTGGTTTAGAAGGTTTTTATCAACATTTCGTCTATAATTTTTCCAGGTTGGCTAACCCATTTACAAAGCTGACACGAAAAGGGGTTAAATTTATTTATACAAAAGAGTGTGAAGAATGTTTTGATTAACTGAAGAGAATATTAGTCAATGATCTTATCTTGACTCTACCATCGGGGAATGATGAGTTTGTTATTTATTGTAATGCTTCAGAAAACGAACATTGTTGTGTCCTTATGCAGAGTGATAGATTTATTGCCTAAGAATTATAACAAATAAAAATTCATGAGCAAAACTATCCTACTCATGATCTTGAGATAACATCTGTAATATTTTCTTTGAATATATGGAGAAATTATCTCTATGATGAAAATATGAGATATATACTGATCACAAGAGTTTGAAGTATATTTTTTCACAGAATTATCTCAACATTGGGAAAAGGACATGTCTTGAACTACTCACAGATTATGATTTCACTATACACTACCACACGGGGATGGAAAATTAGGTTGAAGATGATTTGAGTAGAAAGGATCATGGAGTTTTGAACAAAATGAGAATTGAAATGGATCCTATTTACATGGATCTAGTTAAGATGGATAATTGAATAACCATGGAAGGTCAAACATCAATTATTTTTCAAATGGTTGCCAAACCGTCTTTATAAGAAAAGATGAAATGTTGTAGACTAATGACGAAGAGATTCAAAAGAAAATTAATGTTGTTAATGATGGGAGATTGAGTAACTTCATATATGAATATGGGATTTTAAAATTTGGGAAGATATGTTGTGTTCCTGATTTAACTGATCTAAAAAGGGAATTATTGGATGATACTCATAGTTCCAATTTCTCTATACACCCTGGTAGCACTAAGATGTATATAGATTCGAAGGAACATTTTTTGTGGGAAAATATAAAGAGGGATATTGCTAATTTTGTGTCAAGATGTATGGTTTCTCAACATGTGAAATCTGGAAGGCAACAGCCTGGATGAGTCATGTAACCACTTCCCATACCTGAGTGGAAATGAAATAATATTACAATAGGCTTTTCCATGGGGCTACAAAAGACTCTTAGAAGGTATGATGACATATGGGTCATTGTTGATTGTCTTGCCATGTCAGAAAATTTTCATGATATAAGAGAAGATTTACCACTTGAACGTCTAGAAAGACTTTATATTAATGATGTCTTAAGACTTCATGTAGTACCTTTATCAATTGTATCTGGCCGTGATGCCTATTTTACATCAAGATTCTAGAAATGTCTTTAGAAATCCTTGGATACTGAACTTCATTTGAGAACTTCATACCACCCTGAAACTGATGGACAATCATAATAGACTATTCGAACCTTATAAGGAATGTTGAGATCCTTCTCACTTAAAATTCAAGGTATGTGGATCAATATTTACCTATCTTTGAATTTTTATATAATAATAACATTCATTAAATTATTCAGATGACACCATATGAAGCATTATACAGTAAGAGATGTCGCACACCAACTTGTTGGGATGATGTTGGTGAAAGAAAACTCATAGGCCCAGAACCTGTTGTGGAAACTATTGAAAATTTTATGGTTATCCCATCCCACATCAAATAAGCACAAAGTAGGAAGAAGAACTATACCGATAACCGAAGGAAGGATTTTGAATTTTAGGTATGAGATCTTGTTTTCTTGAAGGTACCTCCAGGGAAGGGAGTTATACGATTCGTTAAAAATGTTAAATTGATTCCCAAGTGAATCAGACCTTCCAAAATTCATGAACGAACTGGGGTTGTAGATTACCGTTTGGAAATATCACCAAGTCTATCCAAAGATCACTATGTGTTCAATGTATCACTATTTAGTAAACACATGCCTGAAATAATACATGTACTCACCTATGTGGAAATTGAACTGGAACCTGATCTATCTTATTGTGAATATCTTGTCAAAATTCTTGATACCAGAGAACAAGTGCTGAGAAACCGGATAACTCTCCTGGTAAAATTTCTATGGAGAAATCATAAGATGGAAGAAGAAACTTGGGAACCTGATGAACTTATGATGAAGAACAAGCCAAAATTTTTTATGCAGTAATATTCTAGAAATTTCGAGGATGAAATTATTTTAAGGGGGGTATAATTTAATACCCCAAGCTTCCATGGTATGTTTCCATTTGAATAATACAATAGCATGTGTTGTACACAACATCGGGTTCAAACACACCACAACTAATCAAACTAGCCGTTATGAATAGTAATACCCAATTTTTAAAATTTTATAAATTTTATATTTCAAAATGGACACCATTTTTGGATTTGGAATATCAAAATTATCTTAGGGTGGATTTTTGGTATTTTTCTGAAAACATTAAATTTTTGATGAATAGTGAAAAAACACTGCGCTATTATTTAAATATGACTTTTTAATTTAATATTAATTATTTTATTTAAATTTATTTTAGTTCAAAAAATACACATATTAACTATATTTGTTCAATTTAATTCATTGGAGTCATTTTATAATATATTTAGATATATAAACTTTTATCAAACTTTTTACCATCTTTTAACCACCTTCTAGGAGCATTTCCAAATTTGTATAGAAATTAATTTTACCACTTCTATGAGTTTAATTTCAAAATCCTAAGAGGAACAATTGATATTATTAATTAAAATTTTGTTCAATAAGATGAAAATAATTTTGGGTGAATAGTTACTTTTTTATTTTATTTACCATGGTTTAAAGTAAATATGGTAATTATGGGTAAAAATGATATTATTATTACCCTAACAAATGTCCTAATTCTATTGGATAAGTGTAATTAGACCAAATAATCCATAGGAATAAAATATGATCCTTTAGGTCCAATTGGATTATATTAGGACATTTATTATTATTTTTATTTAATGAAGAGTTAAAAGAGTTAAAATCAATGTTTAATAACTAAAACATTTTTAATATAGGGTTATACATAAGAGAAATTCGAAAATAAATATTCATTAGAAAGATAAAAATATTTCCTACATAATTTTATTTTATTTATAATTTTGAGACATTAAATAATTAAATTTATTAATGACACATTGATGATGCAATAATTACCATATTAATGAGATATTAAAATTATTGATATTATCAATATCCAAATAAATATAATTTTATACTTTTAGTTAATTACACTAATTTTCATCATTAATATGACATTCTAGGTTTTATTGAATTACTTTAATTTTATGTAATAATGTTATTAATTTAACAAAATCAAAATACCAAATAGTGTCAAAATTGTCAAAAAAGAGTTTTAAAACAAGTATTTTATTATTAATTGATATTCTATTCCTAAAAATATAGGATTTGTCCAAAGGAATTAAATAATATTATATATGTTATTAATGAACCATTTGAGGTTCTCGTGGATGTTTATATAATGTTTATTAACCATATTATATAAAAATACAAAGAGACATGGTAAATGCCAAACTATTTAACTAAGAGTTAAATCTAAAAGATAAGGTTAATATAGTGACTCAAACCTGTTTAAAACCAATTGGTTGAGTGTGTTTTGACCCATACATACCTTATAATTTCGATAAATCATTTTTGAGCCATTAGAAATAGAAATGGATTTTATTATAAAATAATATTTCAATCTTTTCTTAATGTCCCCCTCACCCCTCATATAAAAGGCCACTTCCCCTACTTTAAAATTCACACTTTCAAAGACATTTTACTTGGCCATAATCTACCCAAATATCCTCTAAAGTTTCCTCCATTCGTCATATAGTCCTTATTTTAGTCATAAATCCAACCTAGTAAGATATTTTGATCAAATCAGAATGAAGAACCCTAAGAAGAGGTAAATATTTCAACACCTCTTTCATGTTCTTTTATTATTTCAGTTCTATTTATTTATTATTTTCATTATAAAATAATTACTCTAGTATATTATATATAATGTGAAGTTATTATAAAAACTGTACAACCATATTCATTATTATATTCATCCAATAAATGAAAAATTCGCCATACGTGCATACATACAGATTACCGTCTCCACGTTGTGGTGTAGTATGTTATTCAAATAATTCATCATTAGGATGGGTATAATAATGAGTATAAATGATTTAAATAATAAATATAAAATGATAATTATTATTTATATATGATATAATATCCAATTATTTATGATTTTAATATCAAAAAAATGATATTGTCGCTCGTGCGTACATATAGATTACTGTCTCCACGAAAACGATGAGATTCATTCGCCATCGTATCCATTAAAGGCTAATTTTTATTTTGTTATTAAAAATATTGATTAAATACATAATATCAATCTGATTTTTAATAAGATACATCATATCCATAACAAACATTACTTACGTAACAACGCCTATAATAGAAAATGAATCAATTAACACATGAAATGATGACACTACTAAGATATCATTAACAAAGATATATTATAAGATCATATATTATATCATATTAATTTATATGTTTCGTGTGTAATTTAATAAAAAATATTTCACCATTATAAAGTAGGATAACTTACCCTCAAACAAGGAAAAGTAAAGGTAAGGGTTAATTTCCTAATCTCATTATTTTCCGGGGTTATTTTTACATAAGAATCTACTAGGACCTCTTTATCATCCACATCCAGGATTATTAAAATATATTCAAAAACATTTTTAATATTTACTAGACTATAGGTTAATGTCATTTATACACTTGTTTGACATTTTATAAAATGGTTGGAATGGAATCTTTCTGTAGTTTTCCAAAAAAGGTACCTTATGACCTTTTCAACAAAATTAATGTAAGATTTTTTTATCTTATATGGAGGGTGAAACTATTTTCCACCATTATAACATTGTCGAAGCATCCCTTACAATATTATAATAATATTTTCAAAATAAATGTTTCCTTTTATAATTATATGACTTTTAAATTATTTCAAAATAGAAAGAGATATTTCTCTAAAAAAAGTTTTGATTTCATCTATGTCAACATCCATTGATGGGTTTTATGACTATTTGAAGTATATTTACTATGATACAAAACATAAATATTCTATTGAAGTATTTTTGATATGCTTGACAGTGGATGTGTTATTTTTACACCATTCATGTTTTGTGGAGAAAGTATTCACATTTCACATCCTAGATTTAATACGAATATTTATGTTATGTTTAAACCTTTTCATTTGAGGAATGCATTGGATATAGTAAGTGACTCGTAGAGCCCGCTATAGCTCCTCGATGCATCGGTAGGTCTCATGAGACAAACTAGTGTCTTGACACAATTCCTTGAAAAAATTTTATTTGTAGTCTTTGCACAATGCCTTGACTATGTGGTTATGAAGTATGGCATTATTCATTCCATCATTATGAATGTGCCTATTGATATATCATGTGATTATTCGACTATTAGAAAATCCATGTGAATAAGTAAATGTAATTATTTGATGTTATCTTTTCCATATTATGCTGAATTTCAAGTTTAAAAGGCTTTTGTTTTAGTCTCACATTGCCATAAATGACTATGCTTATTTTTGAAATTTTCCACTATATAGTTATCCTTATTGAGCTTCTAAGCTCACCCCGTTGTATATTTTATTCTTCCCAGGATGTGATGAAGTATATGATTATTGACCTGTAGGGATAGTCTAATGGGTATGAGTGTGGCCTATGGAGACTATGTTATTTTATTTTTTTCATTTTATAATGTTATATATAACTTATGAATGTATCTAGTATTTACAAGGATACTAAACTAATCGGTATTTCGAGACATGATATTTTGTGATAATGATAATGTTATGTAATAATTCACTGACTCTTAGTAACTAGTGTCTGGGTGTTACTGTGACTCATTTTCATTGGTTTTTCAACATCAGTTTGTCATTGGCCTGTCATCATCGGTCTTTCATTGTCGGTCTTTCATTGGTCTGTCATAATCAGTCTGTCGTTGTAATTCAATCATTGGTCTATCATCATCAGTCTGTCAATAACTGTGTGTTGAACATCATTGTGTCAAACATAGGTGTGTAGAACATCGGTGTGTCGATCATCGATGTGTCTAACAACGGTGTGTCAAACATTCATGTGTCAACAACGGTGTATCGAACATCGGTGTGTCGAATATCATTATGTCGAACATTTTTATGTATAATAGTGATGTGTTAAACATTGTTGTGTCGAACATCTTTGTGTTGATCATTGGTGTGTCGATCATCTATGTGTCGAACATTGGTGTGTTGAACATCGGTGTGTCGAACATCGGTGTGTCGAATATTGGTGTGTAGAACAACCTATTAGAGTCTAGGACAGTGAGAAACTTATGATGTGTTTGTCTTACAAATAACATAACTAGATTAAGTGATATCTAATAATACATGGAATCATACACTTGTAAAAATATTGATTCATAAATATAGTTTATTTACTTATTGAAATATATTTTTATGAATGACATAATTGATTTATATAGAGATATTAAATGTCATGAAATACTAGAATCTGTAGATTGACATTTTTTGTGATTATGAAAACTACAATAGCAATGAGGGAACAATATATAATAATATTTTAATGATATAAATATGAAGTGGAAGACCCTTCTCATGGATATGGTAGGTTGTATGTATGCATGAACATTATTTTTATTTTCGTAGTCATGTAAGACTGAAATAAAACAACATATATGTTTATATATATATATATAAATTATAATTCAAGAATATTTATTATATCATTAATATCTAGAAAATCACTAAACCCATCCATATATTTTTCCATGCTATGTGTGAACAAATCACATCGCTTTGAGGAGACAGTAGTCCACACATCCAGAAACAATGTCATTATATTCACAAAAAATTGAGATAATGATAGTATATTTTATATAATAATTTAATAAGAATAGATAAATAATAAAATATATATTTATACTATACAAACATAATTTCCACTATTTAATCCAGTCATTAATGGGGGAAATGTAAGGAGAGACATCGATTAATGAGGTGGCAGTCCACCGTACACTCATACGATGATTGCATGTCCCATTTGATGGAAGTGTGTATGATTCTAGGTAGAAACCTAATAATAATAACATATCATTATATATATTTTAATTTTAGGATATTATATAATCATTTATATCAATAATTGAGCGGTTGAATAATAATATAAAAACAGGAGATCTTGCATAAGGATGACACCTCTTCTTTGGGAATCTCTTTTTTGTTTTCACCAACCATCTCCCTTAGATGGATTTTTGAAAAGGGTGAGGATTATTTGATTAGACTAGGGATGTTGGGATCTAATTTGGAAGGGTAATTTGAAATAAAAAGTATCAATATAGGTGTGGGGAATTTATGGGTGGTGGGTTCCCCTTTAAAGAGGAGGAGTGACATTCTTGTTATTATATAAATTATAATGATATAATAATGTCACCCAAAAATCATGATTCGCTAATAATTTTACATTTTTGAGACATGAGGGTAAATGGTCAAAATATGACTAGAGAATTTATTTTGGAAAACTTTCAATGTCACTTAGAATTTTATTATTATAGTCTAACCATTATGTAATCACGTTTTTCACCGTATTCATGGTAATTATTTTTAATTAAATTCACTAATATTCTTTGTCAAAAATTAATTTTATGTTGTATGAAATTTTAAATTATTCTGATTAAAAATATGTATTCCACGTATCCTAATTATAATTACAGAAGTGGAAGAAATTATTTTAAAATTAATCCCAGAAACAGGATGAGACGACGAGTTTTTTAAATTGAAAAAGTCCAAAAGTTTTAATTGTTTTTGTATCCAATTAAAATTTTATGTCGGTTTCAATAAACTAAATTATACTAATTTATTTATAAGTGATCAAAATATACAATAAGAATTAAATAAATAATAATTTTAATATATAATGAAATTATAAGAAAAACCAGTTTAGAATCACTATTAATCAAAATATAAAACATCTCAAAAAGATATTAAAAATTCCCCCAAAATAATATTGGATATCCATATTTCAATAATTATTTTTAATTTTCCATTTAAAAATTATTAATTTATCAAAAACTTTGGTTAAAATTGGTTCACTAGTAAAATTTTGTAAAATGACCTTTTCAAAATATACATCTTTTTATTCATAAAATTAGATTTCTTATAATATTATACAATTAAAATCCATTGGATGATTGTGAAATTATTTTTATGAACTAATAATATAAATTTATTATTAAAAAAATCAATCAAATTTTGTTTATTTAATTTATTGTGATTAATTGTTATTTATTTATATAAATATTTTTCCCAGAAAAATAAATTCTTTATTCTCAGATAGTTATTTCTATAATTTAAAACTATTTGATAACAAAATGATTAATTTTATATACATGTGTAGATCGTATTTTCAATATTTAGTTACTATTTTTCTTTAACAACCAATCCATTGTAAATTTGGTAACTATAATAATTTTTTCATAACAATATTAATATTATATTCTACATCGGTAAAACATGGCCATTTGTATGAGGTATGATATTGAAGGAAGTTAGAATTGTGTGTTACACAATCCTGATATAGTGTTCTATGTATTGAATTATAATCTATGTGTTGTGTGTAGTTCAAAAAAACATGGAGTTTCATGATTGACTGTCCCAACATAGTTCATTCTTCAAAACACAAGAAATATTTAGTGTCGCATGAAATGAAAAATATCAAAATGATTAAATTAATTTGAATAAATATTTAACAAAATATCAGACTTTCACACATTATTGACCCATATATCTCCCAATTTTTTTTAATATTTATTGATTAATTCATGATTAATAACCTTTTCCCTTTGTTCTGGTGCAATATAAACACCCTCAGTGATACTCGATCTCACACATTTATACATGATGCCTACGAAATGAGGAAAGATTTTGACTTCCCCAAGTCACGTTCTCTTCCATATATAACACTATCCATTTTGATAATTATATTTCCTTATTGACACATGTTTCTCAAATAGATCATGGATCAGATGGGAGTAAGAGTATATGTGGGACCTTCCTGAGAAAAGATAATTTACCAAAATGTTTCAAAATAAAACATTCCCCTTTGTGAAAAAGTTCCAAAAATAATGATGTTAATCGATGTGAAAATTGTATCAAAGATGAATGATGTGGAATGAGGTCTTCTCATCCCCTTGTTCATGTAGGGTTCATTTTTCTTTCTCTCAAAATATTATCACCAAGAGACACAATTTATTCTTGTCCAAGATCATTTATCAAAAACTAGTTGAATCATCAGCAGTCCAAAAAAAATTACAATAAAATATATGAAAATCATTGGTAAAATATATGAGTTCTAACACTATATCATTAAATTTATACATCATATGAATTTAATCATCATTGGGTCTGGTCCTTACATAATTAATTGATTATGTATTCAATAAGTCCACATGTTTGTAGATTAAAACTACATAAATGGATTCACATCCTCACCTGAGTGGATATCCCTCATCAAATATTGGTGTTAGACACCTAAAAAACTGTGTTTTATAATTTCATGTGGTTTGATTTCCAACTATGAGGCATATTTAGTGACACCTAGACCTCTTATCTCAAGACAAGTAAAAACCATCCATAGGTGAGATAATTTTCCCTATAATATTCTACCTAACACTCTATTTATGAGATGTTCTCTAACAATAAGTTAATTAAATAGTCTATCAATCACAAAATTTCTAATAATAATTCCCAAAAACGATATTTATCTTTCCCTAGATAAATTTTCATGGGATGAGTCCTATTTGGACCTCTCTTTATAGATGGTTCAAAACTCTCTCACTCCACAAACACCATTCTTGAGGTCCCTTAAATTTTTTTAAGAATCATGGCCTTAATATGTGTGGAAATGGCCTTGGAGATGTTTATATGAATCAATTCCTTCTTGGATGTCTCTTCATGTAGGGTTGATATTTTTTCCCATGCTACAAAATTTCTCAAAAATAAACTATTTGGTTATAACATTATATAAATAAACTATGTGGAACTGTCTCCCGGTGTCAATAAGTTTTAATATAATATTCACCACCACTGGTATATATAAGACTAATGACACCCATTTTATTACATCCTTACTCAGGGAAGCCAATTTTTTTTGTCATTAACCTACCACACTGTATTTGATAACTATGAAACCCTTACATCCTATTTATATGGATTATATAGAGACATGTGATTTTGGTATATCAGCACCAGCATAAAAACACCACGTTGGTCATGCCTTGTTTTTCACCCCTCATCCCACAATAGATCATTATTCCTTAATGCATAATAACAAGACAAGGATCTCATACATGAAACAATATAAGATCTATGATCGTAAACTAGTGGCCTTGGTACATGAATTATGAATTTTAACAATTTAGGTCCTTGGACTAGGAATATGGTCCTAGAAATAAGTGTAATAATCCACACATATTTCCCTAAATGTGAACTCATATGTTATAAAGATCTTGACCCTAAAATACCCCTTGAAAAAGGAACAAATGTTTGTTATGCAGAAACATTTATGGTAAATATATGGAAAATTCATAATTTCATGCTCCACATATCCAATATTATTTGGAAAATGTAACATCATGAATAAAATAGTTTTATAGCTCTTGATACTCACTAAATGGTCCAAGAATAAATATCATTTCACTCACCGGACCCACTAGGTTAGGGAAAAGTAATTGAAAAATAATACCTCCCGCTTTCACCCTTTTAAAAAGTCAAATGTGATGTACCACCCTTTTGTGTTCCCATGTCATACATCCCAACACATTGAAAATTTGAATTCTATCCACATAAGATCACATGTCTTGGTGAAAAATTGGTAAATAGGGATATATATCCCAATAACCTAATGTTAAAATGTAGGATGTATCATACTAACTGTACCATAAAAAAATGTGTGTCCAAAATACATTCCAAATGATTTTAAATTACAACTTTTATATACTTTTTTCATCCCATAAAAGTAATAAAGAGATGATTCCCTCTATTGAGAGGATATATTTCCCTGTTAGTGTCTGTAAACTACAACACTAGTAGATTTCCTTGACCATCACTAGGCAAAATATGTGACTCTAATCTTGGAAGGTGAGTCTGACTTCACCTCAATTTGATATTTCATCATAAGATTCTTTGATCAAGGACAGTTCAATTACAATAGCATTAAATTTCATTCCAAATTTATTTACTTCACCCCCATTATTTTCATTTACCCTGTCTTGGATCCCAACAATCATCCATGTTTAAATTGGATCCCATAATGGTGTTTTTATATACAAAATGTGGATCTCCTACCATCCTGGGTATATTCCTTAAATAAATTTAATTAAAATTTGATAGTTCACATGTCTTGAACATGGTCAATATTCAACCCTCATTTATATTTCATCACTCTATATAGTGTGATTTCAGGGCCTATGTGTTGGAAATAGTCTCATGTCATCATTGTTTATCATTTCCCCTACATTGAGTAACAAGTCTGGGAAATCTCGATTCACATCCCCCATAGTCATCTATTTTCAATAGAATAATACACCCCCATCATTATCCTACACATGCACATGTACATAATGGGAATTTAAGTTGGATATATAGATTCCCTCTCTCCAAAAATAGTATTCCTAGTAAAAAACTCCATGATGTTGATGAATAATTCAATACCCAATCATCTTTCCCCTATCACCAACTCTGTTTTATTTTAGAAATATTGTATGTATATCATGATTATCACAAAAACGATGACACACAAGTGATTCAATAATTATGATTTTTTTCAAAGTTAATTTGATATAGATGAATGAAAAAATACATGCATAGAATTGAAATAAACAAATATAATTTATTACCTTTATTGATGAGTTTTATTCGTATGCTAGAGCTTCCTCCTTATGTAAAAATCAAAAAAGAAAAAAAAGGAAATTGCCCCTATGGTTTGCATAGGTGAAGGGGTTTCTCCAGATCGGCCAACTCATGTCTTTTATCCTTAAGAGGAGCCAAATACCTAGCCAGTTAATCTATATCCAGCAAAATAATATGGTGAAACTCCCCATCTTGGATTTTTGTAGGACCATGTTGAACCTAACATCAATCCACCAAGGATCCCGCTCCCACCAATTTTGCCTCAACCTCCAAAGACTATGTCTTTTGTTGTATAAGTACATATCCATTGGTAATGATGAAATCATCATGCTATTGAGCATAAAGATCTTGAAAATACTTATCATACATGGTTTCATAGAGATATTTGTTTCCAAGTGTAGTTTCTGAGTACTATAAAACATTAAACTCGTTTTCTTCTACATATTCTTTTTAGGTGAGGTAGTCTCAAGAAAATGAAATGGGGGAGCATGATTCTACCCCTCTAGTCCATATATTTTTCATACATGGGAGGAGGGACCCCATCTGGCCTACTAGGTCATTCTATAGGGTGTGATTTGTGATATTTTACATAATCCTTCCTGTTGTGTTTCATACGACACTATTATATTCAATGAATATTGTCCCAGAATATTCCATCTTTTTGGGTGTCTTTGATATGTATTCAGGGAAGGAAGCAAGAATTTTGGTGTTTTTATCCACTTCAAGAAGCCTATCAAAATTACTATGCCGTTTTAGAGAATTATTTACCATTAAACAACCCTTCATCAGTAGAAAATCCCCCACTACACCTAAGAACCACCATTTCCCCAACTATGCTGACATGTGGATTGAGATTCTCTTCCATGAATAATGTTCATTATACTTGTATGACCAACACCTATGAGGTCATTCCTCAATTTTAAAAAATGATAATACCCTATTCTATTAAGGGATTTCAATGTTTCTATGAGAACATATAAAATAATAATAGATTTTAGAAATAAAATGTTTAGTTTAATATATAATTACTATGATAAATTTCATTAATGTGAGAGGAAACATGTGTGATGTGAGGGAAATGATATTTTTAATATATTTGATATCATCATCATCCACACATCGAGTGGTTTTTAGGACCCCGGGACACCCTGAGAGGGGAGGGTGAATCATGGTGATAAATTATTATTTTAAAGAGATGGATCTTGTTCCCACTTTGGTAAGAACTTGTTAGACCTATATGATGAATATGACCATAAAGAAAACAATCACAAGTAGAGATATGACACAACACTTTTTACTTGGTTCACCACTAAGGGCTACGTCCAAGGAGCAAACGCCAATAAGTTATTAGTTGTACCAAATTCCACTATTCTTCAATTTATGTGGATTATAATGGTTCGGGCACAGACACTCTCTCCCAGGCTCACTGCCTTTACAAAGGTTCGGGGATAGCTTACTACGTCCCTTGGGTCACTCCCGTTGACTCACCCTGGCTCACTGCCTTTTGTGAAGTACCACTCAGTTTATAGATGTGAAGGTCTCTTCATCATTTCAAAATAATGCATCCTCTATTGTATATAGATGCTCTGTTGAAGTCCAACTCTCACTAGCAGACGAATCTCACTTTGCACCGAGGGTACCACGAAATCTCCTAGTTTTCGTGAAACTTAAAAAAGGAAGGTGTATCTCAACAACACGGGGCACGCTTCCCCAAGCTGGCATGCAAGTGTCAAGGACGGTGCACAAGTTATAACTGGCATGCAAGTCCACCTCCAAAACTTGTGTGACCCAACCTTCTTCCATGCCAAACTTGCACGATCCACATCCTTTTCCACCAAAACCATTTTTGGCATGCATCAAACAACTGTCGCGCAGCTTATACTTGAGCGACCCAAAACCACTTGCGTGAACAAAACACATGCGCGATGGGATCAATGAATTTATCCATGTCTCAAGCTTCATTTCAAATTAGGAGGGGGGGTCAACAATTTAAATGTAAAATGCATACCCTACGTAGTGGCGCGCAAGCCTCCTCTCGGCGCGCAAGTTCTAGCTCACATCTCCAACCGCCCAAGCTTCTGTCGTGCTACTCACATGCACGACCAAACCAATACTTGCACGACCCTCTTTCATTTTCCATATTTTGATGATCTGTTCTAAAAAAACATATGGCGCACAACATTACAACCCCCCTATGAAACAACGCACAGTCCTTTCTCGATGTGAAAGTAGCTTGCGCGGCACGCAATTCTTTTTTCCAAAAATCATGGTTTTCTATTTTTGTCTGTTTTGAGGTCCAAAAATTTGGAAAACACTAGAAAACGATGCCACCTTACATACTATTATATGCTTAACCTGTATGAGTACACTTCTGGGAAACATTATGAACATCCTATGAGGATTGACAACAAACACATATCATAATCTAATTCATGCATAGATGACCATGGTTCCAACATAGCTTACACCTTAGGAAACACCTATGAGAATTGGGTATCGAATGGTAGGTCCACCAATGGAGAACCATCCATGCCATCATGCACCCCATTGACCAATGCATGGTTCACTATAGCCTCGAGTTTTGATTTGTACAATATAAACAATCATGAAATTAAAACAACATTATGTTATAAATATAAACATTATATATGATGGGGTAATAAAATATAGAGTATAAAATTGGTATTTTTGGGGATATGGATGATTAGTTGTCTGATGAATCCTTCTCGGTCATCAGGAGTCATAGGTGGATTTCTAATGAAGATCATCCCCATTTAAATCTAGGAGGTTGGGAGAGGGTGGAACATTCTCCCAGTGTCTCCCATGTGAACCTCTTCCCTAAAGGATTTAATAGAGGACTAAAAATAATGCTCCCCGTTCCCAAAAAATAGCTTTTCCTACTTTTATTATAGTCTTCTAGGCCATATCCAGTGGATCCATGATTTAACTGAAATGAATAGTTTTTATGTGATGGCTGAGAAAATGGGACCCAATAGTGACAAAAAAACTTTTAGCTAGAAAAATACCTTTCCAAGGATGAGCTCTATCGTATCATCATACTTAAGGGTCACATCATTACAATCTTGGTGTATCAACTTACAATCATCTGTTCTTGATGACTCTACAACATTAGAGGCTTGGAATAAAATGTAATGAGACGTTGTCCCCTAGGTAGGTCCTTCATCATTAGTTAACTTCATGTATTCCTATTTAAACATCTCTCATACCCGGGTAGTTGTAGACTATCCATACATATGAAAGAATGATTGAGTATCCATATCTATTAAGTACATATGAATTTTTCATAAATCATTCCAAACAATGATTCTATAAATCTAACCTTTTGAAATTAGATGCCGTTTTAAGTGATCCTCCACCATATCGTCTCAAGAATCATTGAAAATACCATTATCCCACTATCCTTCCAAAATATATGGTATATATAATCCCTAAACATTGTCTTAGGTTGTGTAACTTCTTCCCTATATCCTAATCAGACCTTCTTTCTCCATCCAGGTTGCATTGAACATGCTCTATGGGCATTATTTGAGGGATTTCAACATCACTAGATGTGCAAGCTCACTGATCCCCACCCAAAGTTAGAGGCATCGAATCCCCCCCGATATCATACGACATCTCTGAAATAGAACTTATTGATGCCTTATTTTCACCCTAGGGAACTATCCACAATCCACCTTACCTCTCTTATAGTGTATATGAGGGAAAAATATCGACTCTTGTTTCCACAACACTGCACCCACATACACCTCCATAAATATTTTTTAATAATTCCTCATTAGGATGGGGTTGGTATTATATTTATGTAGTATTATAATATCCCTAATTCTTTATACTAAACAAATCCATCATTGATAGTGGAGGATGTAGTGGTGTCTGTCTAAATGAAGGCATGTTTTAAACTGTCTTTCCAACTAGGTGATAAACCGGAATGATTGAGAGAACTAATATGATGTGTATGGATCAGAGTATGGGTGTAATAACATCATCCTGACCAAATCCCAACCTATGATATCCTAGAGATACAAACTAAACGTTTTCTCTCCCTCTAAGATTTCAAATATTTCACAATCATATGTTAGAATGGGGGAGTAATTTAATGAACCGGATTCCACTAATGCTATCAGTTACACTATCCTTGGAAAGATTCGTTATTCAATCACCAAAAATGTTGACATGGGAAGGCCGTAAACCATTATTAAATGGGTAATGGTATTTCTAAATTCATCACCCCTTAAGATATTTGGGATCCATACATAAAATAAATTTAATGGACCATAGTTACACCTTCGAATGTAACCCCTGTGACGTGACCTAGGTAGTTGTTCAATTGGGAAAACCCCAGGATGCCCATGTTCACCCAGTTTCTAGAAGCCATAAATGCGGCCATGACCAGGTCTCCTCATTGGAGAACCGAGTGAACAACCATTACCTATTGTAAAAACTCACTCAAATAGTTTTTGAGTATTTTCATCTTCTATAAATATGGGAACCACTCCAACATGTTGTACTCCCCAATATTGACACCAACCAGCATTCTATGTTTTCCTATGTGACCTTAGACTCCTTTGGTGTTGTTCTATATGGTACAAATTTTGCCAGACAAGAACTTTTATATCTGGATCCTTTAGTAATATGACCATCCACCACATTAAGGGGATGTCCCAAAGGAAGGGAGGGTGATGCCTCTGAATTAGTATTAACTGATCCATCATAATCTTTATCTCTCTAGGAGTCTAGTTCACATTTCCATGAGCATTGGTTTCATGGAGTAACTCATTTTATTAGAATATTGTTATGGGTATCATTCTAAAATATTTCTTTCTCCATATATAGAACCCCACATTTCCCTGATGAAGTGGGATATTATTTTTTCCTAGGGATTATTAGATTAGGATCTCTGGTAGATTCTATGATTGAAGGTAGATGTGAATCTTGGGTTTCCACACTACATAATATATTACAACATAATAGAGCTCAAACTGTAATATTTGAACATGTATCTTACCCAGGGAACCCATGGCCATTCATATGTGATGTTACCTATGGACCTCTTGTTTTTGTACTCATACTATCCTATTTTGTTGTTCATTACGTTGTCTTTAGAAAACTTTGCATAGTGGAGGAGGAAATTTTAAATTTTTAGTAGTTATCTAGGTATTTTTTTGATCCTATAATTAATTACATAGAAGTGATTATCCTCTTAATCCCTTTGAATGTTTTCTAAATATATGACATTTCATTCCAAAATTTCACCTTTTTAGGATAATAAAAGTCATGTTGGGTTAGTATTGATAGCTAGGATATCCACATCATTGAGTCAACCAAAATTAAATGGGTATCAACTTTATATATATATATATATATATCCTCTATTAAGATCAATCATCATATCAAAAAATTTCCATTTCTAATATACCATCCCCTTAGACAAAGGGTTTTTATTGTTCCCATCCATTTAAAAACTTATGGATGCAACAAAAAAGGGATGCTTTATGAACTGTTTATTTTTCCATTTCTGACTAGTTCTAAGATTTCATTATGTTTAGATATTTCAACTAAGATTTTTTGTTTCAGTACACCATACATTACACAAATAAAGAAAATTATTAATAAGTTCATGAAAAATACTATTATACAGATGTTTTTTCTTGTATGAAGAGTTGAGCTACCAAAATAGTGAATGCGGATTATATTTCACCCAAGTGGGTTTAGTTATATGTATGAGAGAATACATGTCACATGTTAAAATTAGTTGACAACGAAATTTCCACAATCATTTTATTTGTTGTCATAATACTATATTGTTTTTTTGTATTCACAGCTGAATTATGAATCCCAGATATAGAGGTGTATGAAGCTATGAAAATTTACACAATCTTTAGCACTTTCTCAAAACATTCAACCCCCTATATACCCATCACTTCAAATAATGAGGGAGAAATTATTTAGATCAAAAAATTAAAATGATCCATCAGGAATATAGTGGTACATATTAGATACATAGACCATTTTGGAGTTATGAGCTTGATTTTTGACAACATTGAGTCACTACCCACAAATCCCGAGTATGATGTTCAAAACATGTACACATGGAAGGTGATGTCAACTATTATAGATTGTTTATATGTTTTAAAAGACTAATAAACTCTAGGATAATGTAGTGTACATCTTGATAATCACTCACACAACCCAAATATTAGAATTAAAACCAAGTATTTTGTAAATGAGGTGTCAAATCACTACACTATATGGACTTATCATAGAAGAAATTAAATGAGAGGATCAAAACACTTTATGTATTGAGACAACTGCATGTTTCATGAACAATATGATGTACTGAAAAATAACACATATAATCCCAATATTTCTATAAAAATATAATAAACCCCCTTGTTTTCATAGATAAACTATTAGAAGTTGAAGCATCAATATACCAATCAACCAATTCATTCATTCACAATCATGAAAATCCATCTATTACATGGATTCCATTATGAAATTACATCAGCAGACATCCCCCAAATAGTCCCCAATTTTTTCCATTCTTTTAGAGGTGGAACCATAAAACCTTCCTTGATGGAATGAAGAGATCATGTAAGATGAAATTCAATTAGAAAAATAATTGTTTTGGAAAACCCAAAAAATGTCACAAAATTATGCCTCATACCTAGTCCAGATCCCATTAATTGTGAACAATATATGATTTAAAAAACAGAAATGATTTCATAAATATTTGTTGGTACATTGTTTCAACACCACCTTCCATCAGACATAGTTGTGTGCATGTTTTTTGATCAGTTGTTCCACACCCATCTATATCGTGTTCACTTATGCATCAACCATCAACTTGACTAGTATAAATTAACCTAATATCAAAGTCCTTTTCTCATGGATTGACATTCAATGTTTCAAGACCTATTAATCTATAATCTAATAACCCTTACATTACCAACCCTTCTTATTTCCTTAGTGATAAAATTTTATTAGGAAAGAGACTGATTTTATATTCCTGGATATTTAGTGTTTGTACTCATCTAATCCTACCCTGGTCAGAATGGTAAGCCCCCAGGTGTAAGCCCCATAAATTTATAAGATATATGAATGAAAACATTTTATCCATTATTTCCTAGTCATATGATATAAAATTTCATGATAGATTCCTTGTAACATAATTAAAAAATACAAGAAAAAATTCTCAGTGCATGACATTCAACTATATCATTACCCTATGAGACAGACATAAGATCCTTCGTGTGATAAACAAGAGATAATACCACTTAATCTAGGGATCTCCTATACTGAAGGCCAACCCCATATCTTGTTATTTCTCATTTCACGGCACATGCATCCTAGATGAATGACATTAATCTGCATAGACTTATCCATATACTTGATCTTAAAATTTAAGCATGGAAATTATGGGTTTTTATCGTATTCTCATAATAGGGTACATATGATACATACTAGATGAACAATCCCAATACCCAAATGTAACAATTAAATCATCTTATCTTACCTATAAAAGAATAAAACTCAAATGTGTTATTATATCCCCAAGGAACACACTCAACCATACTGCCAAAATTAAGGATTGTACAGAAACATAAAATGTACTTATTATTATAACATGTTTCTGTACTAGTATGTGACATGTGTACATTACGAATATCCTTAGAAGACATTAACCCTCCGATGGATTCCTCAAAATCTATTACACAAGTGACAATTCCCCTAATATAACTTAAACTTATTACCGTGGATGATACAAATAAATATCTATATCATTTGATAAAAACAGTATACTAAAGGGAAACATCCTTGGTTTCCTTACTCCCCTAGAAATCATTTACCCATGATAGACATGGTATTCCTTGGGTTATTCAATAGATATTCCACTTATATGATATGAAACAAAGTTCAAAAGAGAAATACCTCTATAAATGCTCAAGAAACCCAACATAATTAGATTTATAGAAATATACAACATCGTTATAAACACCAACAACTTGTAGCATCTCTGTAATGATAGATGCAACATAAAAAAAATTAGATTCAACCTCATGATGGCATCATAAATAAGATTATCTAACTTGAATCAAATCTATGAGGGAGATTTTGGACAAGAAAATTAACAACAACTTGGAATCTATTGATAGTGTAATGTATGTCGCATCATCTATTTCAGATCATGTAGTTCACATCATCAACCATAGTGGCTGAGGGCTCCCACCTTTGTAAATTAGAAACATTGTGAAATACACTATAGTGTAGGTGTCATCATTCGAATGATGTGGACCAGTCTATGTGAGGTGATATAAAGAGAGTCTTAACCTATGATCCCACTAATGGATTGATTTGAGAAATAGGGTCATCACCCCTATCTAATAAAGAAATTATAATTGAGGAATAAAAAATATTTAATAATAATATTGATCATTCCATAAAAAATACAAAGTAATAAAATGGTTAGTGGTTTATCACTATCCCTAAACACATAAAATGATATGTACTAGTATATACTCCTACCCTATTAAATGATAAACATTATAGTGGTAGCCTATATTTTTGATATTAATCTGATATTACCCCATTAATATGTATAGACTCCATCTATACTGTTGGATGATTGGTTCATCACACAAAAAATAATTGGATAATTAAATCATTATTATGGAAACCCTTACCAAAAATCATCCTTATGTTATAATTCATCACATTCTATGTTTAATGAATCTTAATCCATCCAATGTTTCCCTCTACAAAATGAGTACCCCCTAAAAAATATCACCAATTTAACAAACTCAATAGGAATCAAAACTCCATAGATATTCCCATTTCTATTAAAATTATCTCCAAGACATTGTAGGGCATTAGGACATAAAATACTATTCTAATGATACAGGCATAATGTAAACATATCATGGAAAACATGAGATATACTACCTTTGGAATTTCACCACTCAAAATACTTATCGATAGATGTTTGTTATTACATATTATCTATAACTACCCACTATTTACCTCCCTCATAGTGATGAATCATGGAAGGCATATCATTTGCCTTACCACCCTTGAACCCCCACTAATAAATGGTCATTTGGTGGTTAGATCACTAGGACACCCTTAATGTAACCATTATAAATAACTAACAAAGCCTCTCATAGTGACTCTTAATAGTTCACATTTAACACACCCTATTGGATAACCCATAACATATATAGTTATCCAATCACCATTACAATGCATCATCCCTAGCCGAACAGTCAAGGTGTTTTTTATTTGTTGAGACACATAAAACTTACATAGGTCACTAGATCTATCTCTAAATACCAAACACCTTCTATGGTTCCAAGAATAATTTATTATATACTAAAATATATGAAACACTACCATCAGTAACTATATAGTAAATAATAACAGTCATATGAATCAATAAATTCCTTACAAGCTCCAGATCTCTAATTCTCATAAGGAAACCCACAACAAGTTCCATTTCAGGCCAATCTCACCCACTTACCACTATTAAAAAATCACATAATTCCTCAAAATATAATAAAAATGGTAATACTTGTATCCACCTACCTAAAAAATATTTATCTCATTTTTATGTGACCTCGACTTCACTTCTTCTATGTCTGATCACTATGGAAAAGAACACACAATCCCTCATTCACATCCACTAGACAACAACTCAAAAAATGGATTTATAATTCATTATAAAAATTCTGTAATTTATTAATGTAATTGATTACATATGTGACATAAATTATTAAAATAATTGGTTTAGGTAACCTCATTAGAACCTTGTGTTACATGTATTATGTATTACGCAACAAGAACTAGAGCTATGATGAGAATAATCCCCATTTTTTCACTGATTCATAAACCAATTAAATCCCAATTTGATAAAAACCCAACAATAATAAATATAACATCTTTATTATGGAAGAAATAACATTTAAAACCCCAAAAAATCCTCTCTTTAACTTCACTCACTCAAATAAATGATTCATGATCTTCATGTGACTCTATAATGATTAAGGGGAATCACAATGAATATTTATAATTATACCCCATGAAATTAGTGAATATACATGTAGGTGAATAAGAGAATATGTGATATAATCCTCAATTCATATTGAAGAATAACACACTTTTATCCTCTAACAAATTGGAACATGATAGGGAAAGAAGAAATATAGAAATTAATACTCCCCTCTATTTTGATGGACATTAATAAACCTCATTTAATGATGTGTTTCAATTAAAATTAAAATTACCAATTAACCCATATATTTATAAAAAAGTGGCATTGAGTTTACTAGGTTCCTAATACTCCCACAATAACTAACCAATAATTAATCTAAAGGGACTCTTCTCTAGTCCAACCCCACCCCTGTTTACCTAGTACCCAACCACTGGGAACTTAGTGGTATTTTCCAATAACAATAAAATGACTAGACCCACACTGGGTACCTAGTGAAATCATACTTGATAAATGGTTCCCTCTACAATCATCTATAACCCTATATACTTTATTTTATAGTATAATGATATTTTCACATCCACTAAAACTTCTAATTATTTAAAAACAGTACAACAATCAAAGATTACCCACCAAAAATATGATACATATCTTAAATTTTAATTACATCATAGCTGTTGTACAACACGATTGAATTATATTCTATCTTTTCCAAACACCAAGGGCATATGTCCTTAAAAACTACCTACCATAGAATTTTACATCCTTATTGAATATATTTATACATTCTTAGTTGATTACTCTTATCATAATTATTTTAGGTATACAACCATTATTTAATATCCTACATGTTTTAGGAATGGTGATATCACAATTGAATTATATGCCTATATATTTACTAAAATCCAAATTCATTGGTATATTTTTTTGAAGGTAACAGGGACAATCCCCCGTTTATTGAACAAGAAAGAAACTCATTTTGAAGGGAAGTAATTCTTTGGTATATTATAACCCTTTGTCATCTCATAATCAACATGATTTATTTAGATTATGATTTGGTACAAAATAAATTCATAGACTCCACAATGTTTTCATAATAAATATGATTTTTTAATCTCACTAAATTATCAACATCAAACAAAAAAATATGAAACAGGTAGTCAAAGCTAAATCAGTAGCTGCAAATATATATATTTAACTACTATTTTATATGGCATATCTCAGTTTTCTATTCCACTTTTTAGTCATAATAATTTCATGCATCCCCACTTTGATACCAAAACATCATAGTATATGTGATAATCCATATAGTAAAAACCTATTCAATAAATTGGTCTAATTCCAAAATCCCAAACCCTAAAATTATTTAATATATTAACTCATCCCAATCATAAATACACCTAAATACTAATTTTCATCATTTTATCACCTACTATGAGGTTTATACCTTGAAATATTTATATTTTTTCTCCCAACTATATAATTACCATTATCATCTGTAAATTAGTACACGACTTGTTAGATTCCCTCACATCCAAAAACTAACACCCATTATACATAGTTATTTCATCCTATATGACCTATTTCATGACCATTTTTCTATAGTTTATAAACATCGTGGTAATTCATAGAACTTTTGTAAATTTTCATTTAAAATCATTCACCGCCACACCTACATCCAAAAAAATGAATGTCAAAAACATAGACCTCACTCATTATAATAAGAATCCTACTTTCCAAACAACTATAAACACTCATCATACTTCTAAAAGTACAATGGTATTACTAGTTCTAAAAACAATATTTTTCAGACACTCTTTTAGCATTTATTCCTTGCCACATGGATTTTTGTTATTCCTTTTAACCTAATTGTTTTCCCAAAACATTACATGTTCAAATAAATATCAAAGTTTATCAGCTTAATTAGTTTAAAATTGTTTCTTAATCATGATACTCATGACCACATGGATATTTATAAAACAAAATATATTTTTTCATCTCATACTCTAGTTATCCACTAATATACTGGATTTCCCTTATCAACCTGAACATGACCACTCTCTTAGCACCTCTAACTATAGCTCAATAAAATATTTTATATCATTTAGGATAAAAGGATCAAAACCTTTTAAGGTAATATAATATGTTTCAAATCATTACATAAGAAGTATTATAATTGATCACACCTGTATCACATCAAGAGTTCATAGTAAATTATTTTCTTTAATGTAATTCAGTGGCTTGCGATACCTGTAAATAGAGTTCGAGCACACTGTGATAGACCAAACTAGATGGTCCAAAATATTATGAATATAATGAACTATATTTTGAATTTGATATACCATATATAATTTTAACATCCATATTATGTGTTTCTTATACATAATATAAAAAAATTCAATTTTTTAGATAAAAGAAGTGGTTTCCCAAAATTGTGATTTTAACACCTTTTAGTGGAAAACCCCTTTTAAATCCAATAATTGACACTGTTATATATTCAATTTTAAGAAACAAACCTCTTCTTTAGAAGTGGGACATAAAAATTTAGTTTTGAAAAACTTTAGGTGCTTTTCCAATAACATTCATATTTTTATTAATAGTTAAAAATAATAAATTTTAATTGAAAACAACTTTTTTAATCAGAATAATTTATAGAATTATATTATTCATTTCAATAGAATTGAAGTATAATTAGATTATACCTTTATAATTTAATCCAATTTTGGTCATTGGATGTGATTTTACCTGTAAATTGGATATAAACACATATCAATCTTTTGATAGTTTTTACTTCTCAAAACGCTCTTTCTTGTTTTGACAACGGGTATATTTTTTTAAATTAATTAATAAAATTTCTATTTTTTTTTAATTTGGTAAAAAATAAATAATTATTTAATTTCAAATATCAAAATAATATTTTTCGGAATTTTTGGAATTTTTTTAGAAACATTCAATTTTTGTTGAATAGTGAAAAACACTACGGTTTTGTTTAAAGCTGAATTTTTATTTAAATAAATTTTTTTAATTGAAATTTTTATAATCTAAGAATAGATATATAATACCTATATTAGTTCATTTTAATTAATTGACGTAATTTTATAAAATCTTAGAAATATAAACTTTTATTGAACCTTTTACCATCATTTACTCACCTTCTAGGAAAATTTACAATTCTTCCTAAAACATAAGTTTACCGCTTATGATAATTTAATTTCAAAAATTTTAGATACATGATTGAAATCAGTATGTAAATTGTGGTTCAATAGGGTGAATTTTTTTTGGTGAATAGTAACTTTTCAATTTAAATTACCACAGTTAAAAGTAAATATGTAATTGAAGGTAAAAATGATTTTATAATTACCCTAACGCATGTAATAATTCTATTAAAAAAGATTAATTAGAACATAATCCACCTTAGAAATAAAATATGATCATTTTGATCCACATGGATTAGATGATGAAATTTATTAATATTTTATTTAAAGAAGATCTAAAAGTGTTAAATTCCAAGATTAATAACAAAAAAAATTTCAATATAAGGTTATACATAAGATAAATTCAATGATAAATATTAATTAGAAAGATAAAAATATTTCCTACATCATGATATTTTATTTATAAATTTTAGGCATTAAATAGTTAAATTATATAGACACAATGTTGATGTAGTAATTACCTTTTAAATGAATGATTAAAATAATTGATATTATAAATATCAAAATAAATATATATTGAGACTTTTGATGAATTCCACAAATTATAATGGTTAATGTGACTTGTTATGGTTTATTTAATGTATTTGTTTTGAATTAATCTTGTTTTGTTGACTTTCTCAAAAACCAAATACTAAATTGTGTCAAAATTGACATAAAAGAGTATTTAAAACAAATACTTTATTTTTAAATGATATAATATTTCTAAAAATATAAGGATCAAATAAAGGAATTATATTATGATATATATGTCATTGATTAACCACTAGATGTTCTCTTGTAATTTTATAGTATGTTTATTAACATGTAATATAAAAATGCAGGAAGAAATGGTAAATTTAAACTATAAAACAAAGAATTAAATCTAAAAGATATGGTTAATATGGTGACCAAAAAATTTCTGTACCAATGGGTTGAGAGTATTTCAACCAATACCCACAATACTATTCAAATAATTCCATTTGGATCCATTATAAAATGAAACTGCATTTATGATAAAATAATATTTAAATCTTTTCATAAAGTGACCCTCACCTCTCTTATAAAATATAAGGAGTCGACCTTAAACATTACATAATATTGAATTAAATGAATAATTCACATTGAGGATCTTTTCAGGTTTAGTATTTTAAAGAATTAGGATATAACTGTTACATTTCAAAAGATTATAAACTAGACAATTCTATATAGTTTTCATTTTTTCATAAAATAAAAACTCTTGAAAAAAAGATTCATGTATAGTTCCATGTTTTAGACTGCATAACTTTTCCTTGATCCCATCCTTGACTATATTTATCTATAAGTCCTATGAAAACATTTCAAAACTTGGGATGAGAATAAATAGATCAGTAAGGGTTGCGAAATAATGAAAGAAAACAATTGTTCATAAATACATACAAAACATGAACTCCTTAACTTACCTCAAGAAATCATAAGATTTTATGAAAAACACATAGAAATAATATATCATAAATGTAATTTTTGGCATCCATATCATACTTATATTATAGCTATCACAGATATATAGGGAGTTACTTTGGAATACCCATCACAGTATATTCCCTAAATCTCTTAGGAGAAACATTCAGGTACACCCCCATCACATTAGCCAATGCATCGGAGAGATATAGCAGCCTTACTCACCCTACGTTTATCACGGAACAACCCATATACGTAAATAATTCCCAAGAACCATAACATGATCATAACTCATAACATAAGAATAAAAGAAAGATAACATTTCCACATTTCAATAATAAAAATATATCATTTCAAGATATTGAAATAATAAATACATTCTCAAAATAATTTTTAATACCAATATATGTAAAAAGAGTATATGGTATTTATTTTTTCCCTCTTAAAAACATTACGGCTTGTTAAGGAATCCAAAGATCAAATAATACTCATGACGGAAGAAACGTCGTTGTCACTACTTACGTAAAAAAAACACACTTTTTTGTCATTTAGTAAAAGGCTTCATATAAAAACATTCCCTTTGAATTAAATGAAAATTCAAAGGGTTTTATACACCACATAATATAAAGTCGTCTATAAAACTAAATATGCCTCAATGAAAGGTGATTGAGACGAAGTCCCTTAACTCATGTCCGAATTGACTCGATCGTTCTTTAATCTCTTGAACTATAAACGAAAGATAATTTATACTTGATTAAGAAATTTTTTCAAATTTATAATTCTTTTTATATCACTTATTACCATGTTACAAGCATTATTTAATCATTTATGTTAATAACATTCATTTTGTTGATATTTGGTACTTGAGTAAAAAATGAACACCATATATTTAAAAGTTTCCCATGTGATTAATAATCCATTATATATAGAATGAAATTAATTATATAGATATCATTGATATCATATATATACATTATATATATATATATATATTTATAATAGTACATATCATTTAGAGGTATGAAATGAAATGCACCGTTCATGGAGATGGTAAGCCCTACGTACGCATGAACGCTACTTTAATTTCTATTTATTATTTTAATTGAATTAAAACATAACGATAATAGTTATATTATAATTCCAGTATAATATCATATATAATATCATTAACTCCATCCTTTAAACTTCCTACATATGGAAATAATGAGTCATATCACTTTGAGGGGGCGGTAATCCGCAGTTCCTCAAATGAAATTATCATGTTTACACACAATGGAAACCATAATGGTATGCTATATAAAAAAAATACAGAATCATAAAGAAAAAAACATAATATATATCATATATAAATACAGTTCCTTCTTAATGGCCACCATGAGAGGCGGTAGAAGATAATGGAACAATCATCATTTCGTGAGGCATTAGTTTTCCATCCATAAGAACCTTATGTTCTTCACCCATTAGATGGAGGCGTGTGTATGTGTAGTTATAATACTTCTCATAAAAATTTCCTAGTATATTTAGGATACTATTTCTGTTATAAAATAAAGTAATAAAATGATTTTAGGGGTTAGGGATGTAAAATAAAAGAAAATAAGTTAAGAGAAACCTTTACCGTTAATTTGGGTAACTCCATTTGGTTTGAGGCAAAAGGACTTCCTGAAGTTCCTTACGCCTACGGTAAGGCTTCTAAGTGAAAGAGAGGGATTTATGGAGCTTAATTTGACAGCTTTTGGACAATACTAAAGGATTGAGAGGTGCGAAGAATTGGTTATAAATGAGGGTTTTTTATAAGGGGGAGGAGGGGCTCTTTAGTAAAGTGTGAAAATATTATTTTATTATAAACATATTTTTGGTTTCAAAAGGTCCAAAAATAATTAGAGTAGAATATAAGATGCCTCATGGTAGAAATAAAATCGTCCAATAATAATTGGATAGGTTATGGATGTTATTTTAATATTTATAATCTTATATATTTAAAACTATTATTAATGAGTGAAATACTACATCTTTATTTTGTCAAAAATAATATAATTTATGCGATGTATAAAAATTATAAACAAATACCATGATGTAGGAAATATGTTTATATTTCCAATGAATATTTATAGTCTAAATTATAATTTATATACCCCTTTGTAAAAATTAATTTACTAAAAGATATTTGTTTTTGTTATTTTTTCCTTTACTTTAAGTTAATTAATCTAAATTGTCATTATCACTCCCAAGTGGCTCAATGGGGTCCCAAAATCGACCCAAAGATGCCCATGGTTGTAAATGACTCAATTAATAAGGTTTGGATAAGTGTTAAGGTAATTTTTATTTATTATAATTTTTTTTATGTTGAATTTCTCTATTTACCATTAACCGCAGTAAATAAAAGTCAGAAGTTTATATTCACCAAAAATTATTTTTCATCTTATTGAACAAAAATTTAATTAATAATAACAATGATGTATGTTGGATTTTTTAAATTAAAGTCAAAAAAGGTGTAAAATTACATTAAAATGAAAAACATCAGTTTTTTAACTACTACTAAGTGGTTTCACTATTCATAAAAAATTGATGTATTTCAGAAAAATACCAAAAATTCAGCCTAAGCTATATTTGATGTTCTTAATTCATAAATGATGTCTATTTTTTAAAATTTAAAACATATAAGTGGCATTAATTAATTTAAAATTTATTCCCGCTGTTAAAACAAATAGCGTATTTTTAAGAAACAATAAATATCAAAAGACTGACACCTTTTTATGTCCACATTGAAAGTGAAATAAATTACAATAAAAAACATTGGATTAAATCGTAAAAATTTATTCAAATTACACTTTAAAACCATCTAAAAAGATAATATATCCATATAAATAAATTAGATTAAAATCCAGTTTTGAATTAAAATACAATATTTTCACTATTCCTTAAAAAATGAACTTTATAAGAAAAATTCCCAAAATATACACAAAGTAAATTTTGATGCCCCCGTTCTAAAAAGGATTTTATGTGGTCAATTTGAATATATTAAGGTGAAAAAACTATATTTATAGTGGGTTCTCCATTAAAAGGTGGTAAATCGGCCTTTTAATGTAAATTATGCTTAAAATAAGATTCATTCATATTTTGAGCCTCTAATTTTTTATTGGATAAATGTAAATACATTTATAAAACATTTATAATCATATTGTATTTAGATTTATTCATTCCCTCCAATACAAAATCTAGGAGTTAACTACCATTTAAAAAAATAATATTATATTATTTGTGTGCAATGTATGATTTTAAAAAAACATGTTGTTGCGTATTGGGTATGCTATCGAACATAATAACCTCGTTAAAGTAAAATTAATATTTAATTCCCAAATATTAATAAATATAAAATATGTCTTATTCTTTATTTACCTGGGATGTTACATCCTCCCCCCCTTTTGGGAATTGCGTCCTCGCAATTTTACTTATCAAAATTAGTTGGGGTATTTATCCCTCATAGAATTTTCATATTCTCACATTGCCTCTTCAACCATATGGTTTTTCCAAAAATCCTTTACCTTGTGAATTACCTTATTCCACAACACTTACTCTCTATGGTCAAGAATCTGAACCAGTTTTTCTTAATAAGAGATATTCTCTGCCAACTAAACTACCTCTTGGCTCAAAACATGAGATGGATCGGGAATATACTTTATGAACATCGAAAGATGAACAAAATTTTGTACCTGGGATAAAATTGGAGGTAAATCCACTCTGTATGCAAATGATCAAACTTTATCAAGAATTTCATAAAATTCAATGAACCTCGGACTCAACTTTCCCTTCTTAACAAAATGCGTCACACTTTTCCATGGAGACACTTTGGGAAATACATGATCACATACCTCAAAAGAAATATCATTCTTCTCGTTGTCTTCATAAGTTTGCTATCTATTCTGAGTTGTTCTCATGTGCTTCTCAATCAACTGAACTTTCTCTACCATATCTTCTACCAATTCTGGTCCCATCAGCTTACATTCACCTACTTAATCCCAAAAAGATGGAGTTTGACAATGAATTCCATATAATAACTCAAATGGATCCATCTGTATAATGGAATGAAAATTGTTATTATATGAAAATTCAACCAATGAATGATGTTGGTCCCAACATCCCTGATAATCCATCGAGCAAGCACGTAACATATCCTCCAATGTCTGGATTGTTCGTTCTGATTTCCCATCTGATTGAGGATGAAAAGCTGTGCTAATATTTAATTCATTACCCAAATAATTCTAAAGGCATTTCCAAAAGTTAGAAGTAAACCAGAGATCACGATCAGATACAATGGAGAGGGGAACTCCATGAAACCTGACTGTCTAATTAACATACAATTGAGAAAGATGATCTAGAGAAAATGTATCACAAATAGGAAGGAAATGAGAAGATTTAGTCAATTGATCAATAATAACACATATTTCATTATTACCTTGAGATGTATATGGTAATACCACAAAAATTCCATTGATATATTTTCCCATTTCCACTCTAGAATCGGTAAAGGCTGAAGCATCCCTTTCAGTTACTGCCGCTATACTTTAACCTGCTGACAAGTCAAACACTTCACAGTAAAATCAGCAATATCTCTTTTCATTCCATCCCAACAGTAATACATCTGAATATCCCTGTACATCTTAGAAATCCCAAGAAGAACTAAAAATGGAGATATATGAGCTTCACATAAACAACTCATTCTAAATCATGTGTAAGAAAATTTAACTCACGTGGTTTCAACTGATGTGAAGCATAAGAAATTACCTGATCATTATGAATTAGAACAAAATCAAGTCCCTTCAACGAGTCAGTACTGTAGATAACAAACTCACCATTTATTATGGTAGTTCCAAAACTGGAGCATCCATCAATCATCTTTTTAATCATAAGAACAATCATCACATTCTTTTGTCCAGATGAACTTAACACCTTTTCGAGTTAACTTAGTCATTGGACTAGATGACCATGAAATTTCTCAATAAACCTCCGGTAATATCCTTCCAAACCAAGAAAACTACAAATCTCGATTATATTTGTGGGTCTTGGTCATTCTTTAAAAACATTTTTTTAGAAGGATTAACCGTTATGCCATTTTTTAAACAATGTGACCAAGGAAAGATATTTGATGTAACCAAAACTCACACATTCTGAATTTCCCAAACAATTTCGTTTCTTGTAAGATTTTCCAGACAACCCTTAATTGAATTTCATGTTCCTCCTTACTATTATAATAAACCAAAATATCATCAATTAACACAACCACAAACTTATCCAAGAACTCGCAGAAAGTTCTATCCATAAGATCCATGAATATAGCAGGTGCATTAGTTAAAAAAGAATGCATAACTAAAAATTCATAATGTCCATATCTAGTACGAAACGTGGTCTTCATAACATATTCTTCATTTACATTCAACTAATGGTACCCAAACCTCAAATCAATATTCAAAAAAAATGATCTCCCTAGAGGTGATCAAAGAAATCATCGATATGAGGCAAACGATAGTTATTCTTAACAGTGATGTTATCCAATTCTCTATAATAAATAAAAAGTCACAGTGAACCATCTTTTCTGTTAACAAACAAGACAGAATCACCCCATGGTGATGTGATAGGTTGAATGAAACCCTTATCTAATAAATCCAGAAATTTCTTATTTAACTCTAAAATTTTAATTTGAGTCATTCAATAAGGGGGTATTGAAATTATATTAGATTTAGAAACAAAGTCAACAGTAAATTCAACTTCTTGATCAGGTATAATACTAGTATACTCATCAGGAAAAATGTCAAGGTAATCATTTTCCACTAGCACATCATTAATCTGAACTGGTCCTTTATTTTCAACAATATGTGCAAGGTAACATTCATTTCCATCTTTTACTAATTTCTCAGCTTCCTGATATGTTATTAAAAGAAAGGGTTCATACTTGTATACAAACTGTAAATCTTTCTGAAAAGAAACCCCTTTAGATTTGTAGTCAATCGTAGCATGATAAACAAATATCTAATCTATGCCCAAAATAACATCAAACTCTACTAGAGGCAAAATAATAAGGATTACCGGTATATTATTTCCATACACAAGGACTTGAATATTCTTATGTTTTATTTTTGTCTCAACATTTTATCTAGGTGTTTTTACCATAAGTTCCGTATTCATGTCCTGAGATGGAATTCCCATTTTTATAGAAAACTTCTCAGAAATGAAAGAGTTTGTAGACCCTATATCAAACAACACATTGGAATAATCCGAACAAAATAATAGTGTACCTGATACAACTTCATTTTATGGCCCAACATCTGCTCAAGTAGTTGCAAAGTATTTCACCACCCCTTTCTTCTTGTAGTCTGGCTGCTTTCCTTCAGTAGAGTTCTTTTCTGGACATTCATTTTCATAATGACTCGTTTTATTTCTCTTAAAACATTTTTTTGATTGTAAATTAGATTTTACCTAACCATTACCCTGATCTTTTTCAGTGAAATTAGGAGCCTTATGTCGCATTTTACCATATCAGTAGGACATAACAGAATTTAAAATACATTCCCCAGTATGCTTTTTACCACAATTTTTACAAACCAAAAACTTATGTTTCTCAACCATCAAACCTTTTTGAAGAGTTCTTCCCTTTCTCCTGTCACCTCGACCTATTATTCTATTGTTTTTTCAAAGAACACCTGATCATCAGCAAACTCCATTTCCACCTTCACTGCACAACTAACAAGTTTTTCATAACTTTTTAACTCACGAGAAGATAAATCCCTTCGATACTTTGGATTTAATCCTTAATAAAAATGCTTGATTTTACTATTAATATCTCGTATGAAATTTGGAGCATACCTTACCAGTCGAGTTAATTTTTTTTAATAAGCAGCAACTGAGTCATCCTCCTGCCTCAATTTCAAGAAGTGTTTATCTATCCTAAGATAAACCACCTTAGGAAAATATTTCTCAAGAAACATACCATTGAATTCATCCCAATCGAGAGCGTCAGTCTCCTCAGTATCCCTGATACTTTTCACCATTGACCACCACTGATCAGCTACACCTTCAAAAAGCTAAATAGAAAGACTATCCTTTTTATGTTTTGAACAACCCATGACATCAAAAATTTTCACTTGTGCTTTAATCCACCCTTCAGCTGGTACATGGTCAGATGATCTTCTAAATGATGGAGAATGTTACCTCATAAAATGCTCCACTACTGACATGTTCCTCTACAATTGATCAGGCTGATCTCGTTCATGGATACCACCACCATTTATAGCCCGAGTCAACTGTGCCTTCACTACAAAAAAATGGTTCAGTTCTGATTCTGACCATCTCAGGTTGCTGATTTGGAAGGTTGTCTTCTTCCTGATGTCATCCCAACCTAGATTCCCAGTTTCCTCTGTGAAAAACCTTTCTGAACACAAAAGTATCTTAGGAAAATCATCATGGTAATCTTTAGATGTTATATGATTTCAATATTAACATAAATTACTTTATTGATATTAATTTAACAATACTATAAATCCTAAAGTTATCTAAACCAACCTCTGATATCAACTATAAGGACCGAGCCATAAACATTAAATAATATTTAATTAAATGAATAATTCACATTGAAGAACTTTTCAGGTTTATAGTTTTAGAGAATTGGGACGTAACTATTACATCTCAAAATATTACAAAGTAGACACTTCTACATAGTTTCATTTTTTCATAAAATAAAAACTCTTGAAAAAAAGAGTCATGCCTAGTTCCATGTTTTAGACATCATGACTTTTCCTTGATCCCATCTTTGACTCTATTTATCTTTAAGTCATGTGAAAACATTTCAAAACATGATATGAGCATAAAAAGCTATTTAAGGTTTATGAAACAAAGAAAGAAAAAATTTGTTAATAAATACATACAAAACATGAAATCTTTTACTTACCTCATGGAATCATAATATTTTATGAATAACACATAGAAATCATAAATCATAAAGGTAACTTGTGGCATATATATCATACTTACATTGTAGCTATCACAACTACAAAGGGAGTTACTTTGGAATACCCATAATAGTATATTCCCTAAATCACTTAACAGAAACATTCATGTTTACCTCTATCACGTTACCCAATTCATTGGAGAGCTATCTCGGGCTCACCTAACCTTGTTTATCATGGAACCACCCGTATATGTAAATAATGACCGAGAACCATAACATGATCATAACACATCACTTAAGAACAAAGGAAAGATAACATTTCCACATTGCAATAATAAAAAATATCAGTTCAAGATATTGAAATAATTAATCGATTCCCAAAATCATTTTCAATACCAAAATATATAAAAAGATTATATGGTATTTTTTTGTTTAAAAACATAACGTCTTGTTAAGGAAGTCAAAGATCAAATAATACTAGCTATGGCGGAAAGGTCGTTGTCACCGCTTACATAAAAAACATTCCTTTTTGTCGATTAGTAAAATGATTCATATAAAATTTTTCCCTTTGAATGAAATTAAATGTCAAAGAGGTTTATACACTATATAAAATAAAGTCATGTATAAAACTAAATATTCCTCAATGAAAGGAGATTGAAACGAAGTCCCTTACCTCATGTCTGACTTGAATCGATTATTCTTTAATCTCCTGAATAATAAACTAAAGTCAATTTCAACTTGCTTAAAATCCTTTTTCAAGTTTATAATTCCTTTTATATAACTTATTACCATGTTTTAATAATTATTTAATCATTTATGTTAATAGTGATTATTTTGTCGATATTTGGTACTTGAGTAAAAAATGAACACCTTATATATTGAAGTTGTCGACATGAACAATAGTACATTATATGGAGAATGAAATTAATTATTTAGATATCATATATATCATATATATCCAGTATATAAATATATATATTTATAATATTACATATCATTTGGAGGTAAGAAATGAAATGCATCGTTCATGAAGACGGTAAGCCGTACGTACGCATGAATGATACTTTCATTTATATTTATTATTTTAATGGAATTAAAACATAATAATACTTTGTTATATTATAATTCCAGTATCATATCATTTATAATATTACTAACTCCATCCTTTATTTATCTCACATATGGCATTAACGAGTTATATCACTTTGAAGGGGCAGTAGACCACACTTCCTCAAATGAAATTATCGTGTTTACACATAATGGAAACCACAATGGTATGATATATAAAAAAACATAAGCATAAAGAAAACATAAACATAATATATATCGTATATAAATACAGTTCCATCTTAATGGCCACCATGAGAGGTGGTAAGAGATAATTGAACAATCATCGTTTCGTGAGACATTAGTTTTCCATCCACAAAAACATTATGTTTTTCACCCATTAGATAGAGGTGTGTGTAATTGTAGTTCGAATACATATCATAAAAACATCCTAGTTTATTGAGGATTCTATTGTTGTTATAAAATAAAGGAATAAAAAGATTTTGGTGGTTGAATAAGTAAAATTATAGAAAATAAGTTAAGAGAAACTGTTGCCTTTAATTTGGGCAACTCCCATTGGTTTGATCCAAAAGTGCTTTTTGAAGTGCCTTATGCCTAAGGTAAGGCTTCTAAGTGAAAGATATGGATGTAGGGAGATTAATTGGGTAGAGTTTGGATTAGGATAGAGGCTTGAGAGGTGTGAGGAATTGGTTATATGTGAGTACTTTTTATAAGGGGTGGGAGGGGATCATTAGGAAAGTGTGAAAATATTATTTTATTATAAACATATATTTGGTTTCAAAAGGTCCAAAAATAATTATAGTCGATGATAATATGACTCAAGGTCGAAATAAAATCATCCAATAAGAATTGGATAGGTTTTGGATGTTATTTTAATATTTATAATCTTGTTTATTAAAATATTTTATTAATGAGGTAAATACTACATCATTATTGTGTAATAAATAATTTAATTTATGTGATGTATAAAAATTTAAAAACATTCACATGATGTAGGAAATTTTTTTATCTTTCATATTAATATTTAGTGTCTAAATTATAATTTATATAACCTTTTGTAAAAATTAATTTACTAAAATATATTTGTTTTTTTCTTTTTAGCCTTTACTTTAAGATAATTAATCTAAATTGTCATTATCACTCCCATGTGGCTCAATGGGGTCCCGAAATCTACCCAAAGATTCACATGGTCTTAAATGACTCAACCAATAAGGTTTGGATAAGTGTTAAGGTAATTATGATTTATTATAATATTCTTTTTACCTTGAATTACCCTATTTACCTTTAACCGCGGTAAATAAATGTCAAACGTTACTATTTACCAAAAATTATTTTCATCTTATTGAACCAAATTTAACCTATTAACAACAAAAAATTATGTCAGATTTTCATAATACAATTCAATGTAGTGGTAAAATTTCATTTAAATAAAATACGTCAGTTTTTTAACTACTACTAAGTGGTTTCAATATTCATCAAAAAATTGTAGTTTTTCAGAAAAATACCCAAAAATCAGCCTAAGATATATTTGATATTCGAAATTAAAAATTGTTTTCTATTTTTCTAAATTCAAAAAATATAATTGGAATTAATTAATGTAAAATTAATTCCCGCTTTTAAAACAGGTAGTGTGTTTTTAAGAAACAATAATTATCAAAAGATTGAGTCTTTTTATGTCCACTTTCCATGTAATATTAATTACAATGACCAAAATTGGATTAAATGGTAAAAATGTATTCTAATTACAATTTAAAAACAATTAAAAAGATACTCTAACCATATAAATAAATTAGATTAAAATGCAGTTTTGAATTAAAATACAATATTTTCACTATTCATTAAAAATGGTCTTTATCGAAAAAATTTCAAAATTTTACAAAGTAATTTTTGATGTCGCCATTCTAAAGAAAGTTTATATTTGCTCAATGTGAATGTATTAAGGTGAAAAAAACTATTTTCAAATAGGGTTTGCCATTAAAAGGTGGTAAATCGACCTTTAAATGTAAATTATGCTTAAAATTAGATTCATCCATATATTAAGCCTCTAAATTTTTATTGGATAAATATAAATAAATTTAACAAACATGTATAATCATATTGTAGAATGTTTTGTTCATTCCCACCTATACAACGGCAAGGAGTTAACTCCCATTTAAAATAATATTATTATCTTATTAGTGTATAACGTAAGATTTCAATGATACCCGTTGTTGCGTATCGAGTATGATATCGAACATAGAAACCATTTTAAAGTAAAATTAATATTTATTTCGCAAATATTATTAAATATGAAATATGTCTTATTCTTCATTTTCCTGGGATCTTACATAAAAGGGTATGTACCCTTCTATCTAAATCACACCTCCAAAGCCTTTTGTCTTAGACGAACCCTACTCAAATACCGTACAAAAAACCCTCACTTGATCCTACATGACTTAAATTGATCATGAATCCATCCTATGGATCCTTTTTGATCAAATCCAAAGGACGCACCTGAAGAAGATGTAATAATTTCATCACCTCATTCAATGTTTTTTTCATCTTCCACTTCATCTTTCATAGCTGTTTCCATACCAAAATAATAACTACATAACATTATTCATAATGTGATGTTATTATAAATATGGTACAACCCTATTTATTATTATGTAATTCCTATGAATGAAAAATTCATCATACGTGCATACACAGGACATACAATCTCTATGTCGTGGGGTAGCTTGATATTCAAAATTAAATTATTTGGATGGGTGTAATAATGAGTATAAATGATGCAAATAATAAATATAACATTTAATGATTCTTTATATATAATATACCATCCATTTACATATGATTTCCCCACTAATATAATGATATTGACGCACGTGCGCATAGACGACCTATCATCTCCATGACGTGATAGAATTTCATTCCCCGTCGTAACCATTGAAGAATATTTTTCATTTGATTATTGAAAATAATTTTTAAGAACATAATATCAATATGGATATACCTCAAATAAATTCAATCCATATCAAACATGACTTACATAACCTTACATATAAAGGAAAACAAACCAATTAACACCCAAAACAATGATACTACTGAAATATCAATAACAAATTAAAGTTAGTAGATAATATATAATATAATATTTATGTATGTGGTTCTTGTATAATTTAATAACAATTATTCACCATTATACAGGAGGTTTACCAACCCTCTACTATGGAAAAGTACATGGTAAGGGGTTTTCATCTCACTTTTTATTCCCGTGAAATTCATGCGATATTTTCCACTCCTTCTTTTTGTATGTGTATGTACTTCCCATGATTGTAATCATTGTGTAATATACTTTAATTTATGGGTATTTACATCTTCATTGTATTATCCATCTTTCATGTAGTGTAAGTTTCGTATGTTACCAAATATTTAAGGTAATTTCTAATTTAAACTTCTACTCATTGGGTTTTACACAAACTTCATTGACTATTTTACTCTGTGATTTTTTGTGAATCAATATTTATTTAATTATGTATTAATTTAAACTCTCCTTTGTGTTTATATAGTTTTTACACAAAAAATCACACCATTGATAAATTCTCACATCATCGATATGAGCTTGATAAGAGTAATGTAAACTCAATTTTCATTTATTGAGTCAAACATCTAAGTCATTGGTGATGTTTTTACAAGAATATGTGAGAATGTACTCTGATTGATTTAAACTGAACTTCCAATAATATTGATTGAATTTATATTTTTCACACATAATTATGTCATAGATATATCATTAACCAAAGGATACAGTCTTTATAAGGGATTTATCTAAATTTACATTCCATCGAGACTTCACTGTTGGTTATGTGCCAATTCACTTTTATATGGTGTATATATTGTACATTGATGATGTCTGTCATGAATCCCTTTATTTTAAATATATTATATTTTTTTTAACATAATTATTTTTTTCAAGCATCTCTCATTTGGTTGGGAACTCTAACTAAAATATCATTTTAAAGGTTTTAATGATTTATTCTTCTAAATCACCCTCATTAATGTCCATGTTTTAAAAATTGTTTAAAGGATTTATTTATATGGACAAGAATTTTTTAAAATTAAAATTCCTTTTAATTGTATTAAAATGTTATGGGACACTTTGATTAAAAAATACATTTTAACATCTTCTAAATAAGTAGTGTTCCTTTTACACATTTTTTGATAAAAATAGGGATATTTCCCTCAAATAGTTTTATTTATTATTCACATTTATGCCAATATCCATAATTATTTTTGATTGGGGTTGATTTTTTAAAATAAAATCATCCATATTGTATTTAATGAGTTTTTTTTATTGTGGAAGTCTTATTTTTATACCATTCATCGTTTGCAGTTAAAATATTGGCATTTTGTATAATAGTTTATATACGAATGTGAAGATTATGGTCAATACTTTTTATAAGAAGAATTAATTTGATGTAGTAAATGATGGTTGGATCCTGCTACAACTCCTTAATGCATCAGTATGTCTCATGAGACTAAATAGTGTCTTGTACCAAGGACTAGAAAAAATCTTATTTGAAGTATTGGCACGAGGCTCTGATTATGTGGTTCTGATGTCCAGAATTATGCATTCCATCATTATGAAATTATATATTGATATTATAGTTGATTATTAAATAATTAGAATATCCATGTGAATAAGTAAATAGAATAAATTGATTTATATTAGCCATTTTATGATGAAGTTTAAGTTAAAAAGTCTTGTGTTTTATCCTTATACTATGCCTTAAATGTTTATTCTTATTTTGGAATGTTTCTGCTATATTTTTATGCTTACTAAGAATTTGAGATTAACCCTTACATAGGATTTATTTTTTCCAAGATGATAAGATGAATATTGTGATTGACCAGCAGGAATAGGATAAGGTATATGAGTGTGTTAAAAGAATACACAATGTCATAGTTTTTCTGTTTTATAATTTAATGTAAAACATAAGTTTGTATATAGTACAATAAGGATATTTAACTGATTAGTCTTTCAAGACAAGATCCCCTGTGATCATTCCAATGTTATATAATAATGAACCAACTCTAGGTAACAATGTTCGAGGCATTGCAGTGGTTATTAATGGATGTTTATTACAAACAATGGATGTTATATTTATAAAAACACTGATTAGAAAACACTACCCTAAGATAGACTTTGAGGATTAGTATAGAAGAACATCCAAAAATTTTATTAATTTAAATATTATGTGGGTTTTCCATGAAATACATCCCTGTCTAAATATGAGCAGGAAGAGGCGGCTCTGGAATAGATAAACCTAGGGGTAAAACCCGAAAACACCTCTTTGATCTAGACACGAACAAGAACTGGTGCATGACAATGGGTCTTGTTGCACTCATGGTTACGACACTCTCGAGGGATATTATTATGATAATTCACACTTTCTTTTCAATCATATTTGAATGATTTTAAAATAATATGAGAATAAATAATCTTGATTAATACTATGGTGTTTTATATTGAAAACAAGGTGTCATGATATTTTCTAAATGATATTATGGCTATTTTTACTCACACTATGATTTTTGGTCTTATTCAGTGGATGGATTCCAAGTAAATCATAGTAACATTGAACATGATTTATAATGTGGGAATGATGGTGGAAATGGGAAAATAAATTGAATGTTGATAGGCATAAAATATATCATGTTCATGCCAAAGTACGTTTCCAAAAATATGATCAGTAATATATACATTAACCAAATCCATAACTCAACAAAAAATGAATGGAAAATAATGATAATAGATCTAGTAGTGGAGATCATGGAGAAATGAAATCTCAATTTCCATCATGCAGGAAATGTGTTTGGAGACACCCAAGAAAAGGTCTCAATTGAACATTGAAATTATTTATGTGTGGGAAATAAGGACTTAAAGTAAATAATATCCAAAGAATAAAGAAGAGTTCTAGAGAAGAAAATAAAAATGGTCCTAAAAATCCATTTACAATAATTTTCTGTAAATGTATGGGACGAGGTCATTAACCGATTCAGTTCAATATTTTAAAGTATTACCACTAGCTCAAGGAAGAGCCTATGTGTAATTAAATGGATAGAGAAATATTTAAAAATATTAATTCTACTTTTTGATGTAATTACATTGGAATTCTTTTCTCTTGTATGCATAACCCTAGAGTTAGTTTTGTGAAAATACTATTTGAGAATTAAATATATTTTCCTATGTGGATATAGTTATAAAGAACCATTTTGGTTTATATAATCCCTGAATTGGAGGAAATTAATGGTTATTAATTTTTGGGATGAAAATATAATGTATGAGATAACATTTGTTGTTAAATTATGTTATGGTTATTTTGAGGAATTTGTCTCAATTTGGGAATGATATAAAATAATTTTTTTTGAAAAATAACAACACACAGACCGTGTGACAACCCGTTGCTCCGGACAAAGCTGTAGGAATCAATCCCACAGCCAAAGTGTGACATGGATTTATAGCCTACCACTAGAATACGTGATGTCCCTAGTTAGTGTGACTAATTATTTTTAGTTAGATGATTTATAGATCAATAATAAGTTTATTAGAGATATTTTGTTTTATAAATTATTATCTTTATTATAGGAAGATGATATTGTGATTAAGTCATAAATATTATTTTGGAAGACATTCACTCTATTTGGAACACTATATCCCTTAGTAAAATAGAATAATATGTGATTTAATATGAAGAGTAATGGAGCATTTTTTATTATTTTTGAAGAATCTATATTTTTTATATATATTCGTGTTATTAATAAAAATGATCAACCTATAATAGAGAATATTTTATTTTGTTAATTAAACTTCTATATGAGACTTTAAGATTATTTAATTTTATTTGGAGATAAATGTCCAGTTTTATTATGAAAGACTAGTGATTTAATTCTTCTGAGTTTTGGGTTTCAATATTAGTTTAGATTATATTGAAGCATTTTAAGGACAATTGTTTATGAAAGTATCTTGATGTATCTTTGGTTATTGTTTGTTTAATTTTTGAAATTAAGATTAGTATTTAATACTATAAATGATTATCTATTTAGGGGATCATCTGATATTGTACCATTCATTTGGTTTTGGTTAATCTCTAAAGAAAAATGAAATATATAGTTCGTCCACTGTGGATTATGTGATTCTCTAGAAGTTGATTCTAGCGCTTCAAGTGTGACTAATTTATCTTGAATACTCATCGGTTGGACATAATATGAGTTAATGGTAGAAAAATATTAAAAGATTAAAATTTATTTTGAAATTATGTATATATCTTTATGTTCTTAGTCAATCTCATAAATAAATTTTTCAACTTTATGAAATGGATCTTAAAAAACATTGTCCGTTTACTTTTCCTAGTGGAAAACTAATGACTGTTTATCACATCACAAGTTTTCGGTTTTCTGGTTGTTAACAATCTCCGGATCATGTTTTCTAACACTCTCCATCAGAACTTGACATGTAATATATATTCTGTATTCATGTATTCTTAAATGGAATCCTAGTACAAGTTATCTTGGGTGACCTTTTTTACTTCTCTTTCTTTCTTTTAAATGATAGTTTTATTGACTCTTTTTTCGATGTGTGGCTTTAAAAGATGTTCCCAAGAAAAAATTTAAAAATTATGAGGATGTAATTTGAAAGGGGTGGGGGTGGAATATAACCCCCCAATATTTCATAGTAAGTTATTTTGTTTAAAGTAATTCAGTAGCTCAATCTACACATATCACTGAGTTTGAGAGCACCACAACGTACCAAACTAGCCATTCCAAAAAAATTATTAATTGCATTAAATTCATTTTGAATTTTATATAATGTATATAAATTTAACATCCATATTATGTGTTTCTTGTACTTAATATAAGAAATATTTCCATTTATCAAATAAACGAATTATTTTTTTAAAAATTACCATTTTACCACCTTTTAATGGTGAACCCTTTTTAAATCCAATTTTTGAAACTTTTATATATTGAATATGAAAAAATAAACTTCTTATTTAGAAACAATACGAAAAAATATATTTTGGATAAACTTTTGGTGCTTTTCAGATAACTTTCTTGTTTTGATGAATAGTGAAAAATACTAAATTTTAATGGAAAAATACTTTTTTAATCAAAATAATATATAGTGTTAAATTATAAATTTGAATAGTTATGAAGTATAATTAGATTATATTTTTATCATGTAATACATTTTTTTCATTGTATGTAATTTTACATTTAAATTGGACCAAAACACATATCAATGTTTTAAATGTTTTTTCTTCTCTAAAACACACTTTCTGATTTTGACAACGAGAATATTTTCTGAAAATTTATCAATACAATTTACATGTTTTTAATTTGGAATATCAAAATTATATTTGGGTGAATTTTTGGTATTTTTCTAAAAACACTAAATTTCTTGTGAATAGTCAAAAAATTGTTATTGTTTAAATCCGACTTTTTTTTAAATAATTATTTTTCAATTATATTTATTTTAAATTAAAAATAGATACCTAAAACCTATATTAGTACCATTTAATACATTTAAGTCTTTTTATAATCAAATTAGATATATAAAATGTTATTGAAATTTTTACAGTCTTTTACTCAACTTCTTGGCACATTTGTAAATTTTCTTAAAACATAATTTGACCGCATCTGTGAATTTAATTTCAAAAATACATGAGACATGGTTTACATCAATATGTAAAATTTGATTGAATAGGATGAATATAATTTTTGTTAATAGTAACTTTTGAATTTTATTTACAACAATTAGAATTAAATAGAGTAATTGAAAGTAAAAAATGATATTATAATTTTACTAACACATGTACTAATTCTATTGGATAAGTTTATTTTGACAAAAATAAACCTTAGGAATAAAATATGTTAATTTTTATCCACTTGAATTATATTTGGATTGTTATTATTATTTTATTTAGAGAAGAGTTAAAAGTATTAAATTCAATGTCTAATAACAAAACCATTTTCAATATTTGGTTATAAATAAGATAAATTAGACTATAACTATTCCTTGTAAAAATAAAAATATTTCCCACATCATGGTATTTTATTTATAATTTTTAATCTTTAAAAATTTAAATTTATTTTTATACAATGATGATGCAATATTTACCTTATTAATAAAATATTAAAATAATTGATATTATAAATATACAAATATATATAAATTGAGCCTTTTGAGGAATTACACGAATTTTATAGGTTGATATGACATGATAGGATTTATTTAGTGTATTTTTTCTATGTATTCATGTTTCTTTGACTTTCACAAAAACCAAAAACCGAATAGTATCAAAATAACATAAATGAGTATTTAATACAAAAACTATATTATTAAATAATATAATATTCCAAAAAATAATAGGTTCATACAAAGGAATTATATAATGATATACATGTTATTAGGGGACCACTATAGGTTCCCCTTGAATATTATAGTAAGGTTATTATCCATGTAATATAAAAATACAAGAATACACGGTAAAAGAAAAACTATTTAACTGGGAATTAAATAAAAAAAATAAGGTTAATATGGTGACCTAAACATGTCTGAAACCTATTTTTTGCAAGTATTTCGACCCATTCCCACTATATCTTCGAAATAAATACATTTCTATCCATTAGAAAACTAAAACGATTTTATAATAAAATAATATTTCATGCTTTTCTTAAATTGACACTCACCTCTTTTATAAAAGGTCACACCCCATTATCTCCAAATAATAGCTCGAAATCCATTTGGATCAGCCATTATCTAATCAAATATACTCCCAACTACCCTAAAGTGAACCTAAATTCCTTATATTGATCTTAATCTCTCCTATGGATCCCTTTTGATCAAATCAAAAGGTAGCACCTGAAGAAGAGGTAATAATTTGACCACATATTTGAATGTTCTGTTCATCTTCTACTTCCTCTTTCATTATTGTAATCATACGAAAATAATAACTTCAGTACCTTATACATACATTTATTTTATTATAAATATGGTAAAATGATATTTATTATTCTATCCATCCTATGAATGACAAAGTCACTATTCGTGCGTACATATGACTTACCTTCTCCACATCGTGTTGAAATTTCTTATTCAACACTTAATTATTTGGAAGGGTATAATAATGAATATAAATGATGTAAGTAATAAAATATAACATGTTAATGATTATGTATATATAATATTATATCCAATAAATATGATTTCACTGCTAATAAAATGATGTTGTCGCTCGTGCATACGTACGACTTACTGTCTTCACGACGCCATCAGATTTTGTTCCCCATCGTAACCATTCAAGAATAGTTTTCTTTTTATTATTAAAAATAATTTTCAAGAACTTAATATCATTCTAGATATGAATAAAATAGAAAATATTAATAACAAATATGACTTACCTAACAAATCATATAATGGAAAACAAATGAGTTAACACCCAAAACAATGATACTACTGGAATATCATTAACAAAAAAATATTATAAGATCATATATGATATCATATTTATGTCTGTGGTTATTTTATAATTTAATAACAATGATTTCACCATTATATTGGAGGTTAACTTACCATATACTAAGGAAAATATCAATTTAAGGGGTTTTCATCTCACTTTTCTTTCCCATGTGATTCATGATATATTTTCCCCTACATCCTATTGTGTGGTGTATGTACTACCCATGATTTCATTCTTTATATAATATAATTTAAATTAAGTGTATATACATCTTCATTGTAAGATCCGTCTTTAATGGGGTTTATGTTTCGTAAGTCACCAAATCGATAAGGGAATTTCTAATTTCAATTTCTACTCATTAGGTTTTAGGAAAATACATTGATAATTTTACTCACAGATTATGTGTGAAGTCAATATTTATTTACTTATGTTGTAAATTATACACTCTCTTATGTGTGTATACATTTAAAAGACATAATCAATCCATTGATAAATTCTCATGTCATCTATATGAACTTGATAAGAGTAATCTTATCTAAATTTAAATTCATTGAGTTAAACATCCAAGTCATTAGGGTTGTTTTTACAAGAATATGTGTGAAGTTACTCTTATTTATTCAAACATAATATACAATCATATTAAGTGTATTTATATTTTTCACACATAATTATGTCATTGATTTATCCATATCCTAAGGCTACTATCATTATAAGGGATCCATCTCAATTTAAATTCCATTGAGACTTATTTATTGTTATATGCCAACTCACTTTTATATGGTGTATATACTGTACATTGACATAGTATATCATGATTCCCATTATTCTCATGATATTATAATGTTTTGATTACCCCAATTATTTGTATTCAAGATTCTCTCATTTTGTTAAGAACTCTAACTAAAATATAATTTTAATTATTTTATAGAATAATTCTTCAAAATATTTCCCATTATTTATGAAGTTTTTAAAATGGTTTTATGGATTTATTTATATGGACATGAATGTTTTAAAATAAAAATTTCTTTTAAAATAATCAAAGTGGTATGTGACACATTGATTTAAAAATATTTTTAACGACTTTATGATAAATTGTGAGACTTTTAAATGTTTTCATTAAAAAGGGATATATATCTAAAATACTTTTACTAATTATTTTTATCTATATCAGTATCCTTCAATATTCTTGATTGTTGCTGATTTATTATAATACAATCAGTAATATTGTATTAAATTAGAAATGTTTGTCTTTGGATGTTCTACTTTAATACCATTCATGGTTTGTGGTTAAAAATATTTACATTTCATATGCTTGTTTTAATACAAATTTTTATAATATGTTCCAACCTTTTCATATCAGTAATTCATTGGAAATAGTATGTGATGGGTGGAGCCTGATACATCTCGTCAATACATCATAAGGTCTTAAAATACATACTAGTGTCTGGGATGAAGGCCTTGAAAAAATCTTATTTGTAGTCTTGGCATGAGGCATTTAATATGTGGTTATGATGTCCGGAATTATGTATTTCATCAATATGAAATTAACTATTGATATTACATGTAATTATTCAACTAATAGAATATCTATGTGATTATGTAAATTAAAGTATTCAATATATCATTTCCAATTTATGATGAAATTTATGTTTTAAAGGCTTGTGTTTTACCCTTATACATTGCATTAAATGTTTATGCTTATTTATGATTTTTTCTATTATATTGTTATATTTATTGAGCATTTGAGATCACCCCTTTATTTTGTATTATTTTTCCCAGGATGAGAAAAACATTAATGGTTAGCCTCTAGTAATAGGCTAATGTATATGAGTGTGTTAAAAGAAAACATAATATTTTAGTTTTTCCATTTTATAATGTAATGAAAAACATAAATTTGTATATTGTAATTCCAAGGCTACTAAACTGATCAGTCTTTCGGGACATGATACCTTGTGATCAACTTAATGTTATGTAATAATGCACTGACTCTGGGTAACTATGGTTGGGGAATTAAAACACCCAAATTGTGATCATCCAAAAAGTCCCCTCGCACCCTATGACTAGAGTAGATTTATAAAATACAATGATTCATTTAATCTAGAACAACCTCATATGCCACAATAAGATTCTTCACCACCGTAATGTCAACATTATTTACATTTTTTTGTGGTCAATCACACCTAACTAAATTTATAATCCCACCATCCCATGGTAAATAGTAATCCATAACAACATACATGTATGTTATGTACGATAAAATTTCAATCTTTTAACAGACTATCTAGAAAACGACTATCAAAATGGTATGTAACCTCAAAAATATCCCATCAAATCTAATACCTAAGTCGGCGTACAATATACCAGTCCCTGCACTTATATTGAACTATCATGAGTTATATCCATCCAATTCAACGATAACCAATATAATTAAATAATTATCTCATCATCCAAGTAATGTTAGTATCACCCATCACATGAAGTTCCACAAGTTCTTCCACCCTGTACATTTCCAATAGCCCCACATTCATATCACAATAAATTATGACACATTGATCAGGATTAATTCAAATGAAATAAATAATATACAAATTATTTTATAATATCAAGAAATATTTGTGCCAATAACAACCCCTCGTTTTCAAACTAACATCATATAAAAACTCATCCTAAGATGAATAGAAAATGTGCTATAATTCTCTTACATTATATTTAATTCACAAATATAAACAATTCAAAATAATTTCCACTAGGTTCTCATAAATATTATGTAGACTATTTGGTATTCCAATCATATATTTTGATTTAGTTAATATGAATTTGTCTCATATATTCTATGGAACCTAATATTTTATTTCAAACCCACCCCACACAATTGGGCTCTCATCCTTATCGAGGTATCCAAATATCCATTCAACCCACTCTAGTGTAAAAATAATCACATCCTTTTGAATATCAGTAAAATCTAAACCATATTATTTGTATATATGAATTCATCTATGATTATTCTCATTTATTTAAATAACTAAAAATTAGTTATTTTTGAAAATACTAATTAGAATCTTATTTATGAAATAAAAAACTAAAACCATTTTTATATTTTCAAAACTAATGTCTTCATCACACAAAAGAATTTCCATGGAATGTGAAACTATAAGACACTATGTCTCATAAACCCACATGCATTGAAACCTCAAGAAAACTGTATCAATTTGATTCAAAATCAGAATACATCATACATTCAAATATCAACTCAATTCTAAAAATGATATGAATGAATTACATTCATAACAACATAGTTAAATGGATTTCAATCTATTATTGTGTTGTATTAGATTAAATTTAGATAACATATCATGTTCTAATTAGTCAGATCTCGATATACTAGGTATAATGTAATAAATTAAATAATATAATCCCATTTTACCACATTACTATGACACCAACCTATTTAACCAAAGAATTAATAGATTTAGAACACTATGTTACATTTAACATGCTTAACCAGACATCCATTGATGAAAACTAGTGGAAAGGGATTTAATAAAATCTTAATTGGGGGCTTTAAAAAAATTATCATTGCATAAAATTATAATGAAATAAAAGAAATTTCCATAATATTAAAGAATGAGAGTTCATATATAGATTAATAACAAAAATAATTTAGTAATACATAAAAAACCTTTCATTAATAAAATATAATCATGTATTTCATATAGTCATGTATAAATGTAGGATCACTAAATGATCCTATCGATTACAGTATATGATTAAAAAATATCAAGGAGAAACAATATACTATTCTTGGACATAGCAAAATACATCACCACAAAAAACTCCATTTTCATCCAACCCACTCTTTTATAATAGGGTAGATGCCCTAACCTCTCTGTTAACCATATGTTTAATTGGTAAGACAAGCGGTATTTGTATGGTGTTCATGTAAATCTCAATATAGAACCACAAATAGTGCACAATGTAAGAATCATTATATATGATATTGTACAAACTAAATGAAATTAATTCCATAAATATTTAGATTCATACATCGATCAAACTATTATGAACTCGATTATCCACTACGATAGATGATTCATGCCCAATGTATTATACTATATGGGAGGTGTATTACCATAGTATGGTAATATTAATAGGGGGAATAATTAATCACCTCATAGAATAATAACATGTCTAAATGAAGTATTACCTTTGATAAAGGATTATGTGTGAATGAGTCATCATCCCGCAAATATTGAATTTGGATAACATATGATTAGCATAATATAAAAAATATGTTAATAGGTTATCACCACACATATCCTGGGTTAATGGGTTATCAGTATGAATTACATGTGTATTGGTGTATATTTCATCAAAACTCAAAAATCAAATTAATATTGAATGGGCTATGAGCTCAATAAAATAGAGAAAATTGTTAATTGGTAATCATCATGAATTATAATAAACACAACAATTAATAGGTTATCATGGAAATCAAATAAGAATTTTATTATGAAAAATCTAAAGCCAGTATATTCATTAAATTTATAATGATCCTCTATGTAGCTTGAGATCAGAAAAAATGATGTATGGTTTCATGGTTTATATTTATGTTATTTTGAAATATTTATAAATAATAATGTCTTATGGGTAAGATAAAATTTCATAATTTTTTATGGAATTATATAAAGCCTATATATATCATATACGGTACGTTCATGAGTACATGAGTTGTTCTTCTTTATGATTAATGTCATTCCATGAGGATGATTTAATTAAAATTTCTTCATCATTTGAAACTGATATATGAATCTAATGTGAATATTGTATGTAATTTATTTCGGGAGAATAAATTTGTTGGTTGTTGTATTAATGAGGTCAAAATATATAATTAGTATGAAATATTAACAATTATATTAATCTGTCATGACCCGCCCTCGGGGCCCGTGCCGTGACTACCCCAAGCCCGCCTTCCATAGGCCAGGGGCTGGCGACTAGCACCAAGGCGTAAATCCCAACAAAAAGGGAAGGCATTGCCTTTAAAAAGTAAACAAGCACCACAGAGTAAGCAAGGGGAAAGTAAACACTAAGTAAAAACTATACAAGCTGTGCGGAAAGAAAAAGGGGCTGGAAATACAAGCCCAACTGTAAAGTACAACTGAAAAGAAAAACAACAACTAAAAAGGGAAAACTGCAGCATCGAGCCGTCCTCTGGAAATCCCAACTGAAGGGTGGGTACATATAGCCTCCACTGCTCCTCGGGTCCACCTGACCGCTCTGAGTACGTCCCGCCCAGTGGTCCACCTCCAGGTACCGTCCTGCTCTGCAAGCCTCAGCCACGATCAACATTGTCTGTCATCTGCAACCAACACAACGTAGTGCGGGCATAGCCCGTGCAGGGGTGAGTATAACGATACTCAGTAGGGACCCCAAGACCCTCAAGGTATCACTAAAACCAACAAGGATAACCACAAGAAGATCTCAACAGATAACCTCTACTTAGATATATGCCCATACATATACCTAAGTTATCAAGTAACCCATCTCAATCATGAGGCAAACACAAGGTCAAAAGTCTCAGCTCAAACCAGGATTTTCATCATCGAAACCGTAACTGCTGAAGAGCTCCGTCTCTGGAGTGTACGGTGGTCCTGTCACAACTCCGAAGTACTGCTCACTAAATTAAGACTGCTGTAGTACTCCACTTATCGAGTATTGCGGGCCAGCCGCTACCACCAAGCGCTCTCATGTGCCGCTACAACCAAGCGCACCACTATCGTGGGTCTGCCGCTACAACCAAGGGCTCCCATGTGCCGCTACAACCAAGCGCACCTCTGTCGTGGGTCTGCCGCTACAACTAAGCGCTCCCATGTGCCGCTACAACCAAACACACCTCTGTCGTGGGTCTGCCGCTGCAACCAAGCGCTCCCATGTGCCGCTACAACCAAGTGCACCTCTGTCGTGGGTATGCCGCTACAACCAAGCGCTACCATGTGCCGCTACAACCAAGCTCACCTCGGTCGTGGGTCTGCTGCTACAACCAAGTGCTCCCATGTGCCGCTACAACCAAGCGCACCTCTGTCATGGGTCTGCCGCTACAACCAAGCGCTCCCATGTGCCTCTAGAACCAAGAGCACCTCTGTTGTGGGTCTGCTGCTACAACCAAGCGCTCCCATGTGCCGCTACAACCAAGCGCACCTCAGTCGTTCGATCAGCAGTCGTCGGGTCTCAGTCAGCTACACGGTCTCCGTGCTCCGCTCGTTCGTCTCCGGGAGGGTCCGATCCACAAGCTACTGGTCGATACTCCAAGTATCACAAATTCCCGCAAGGAAGTATCTCAAAGGACCACCTCGTCATAGGGGTCTCAACGCAACAGATGGCGCGTCAATCGGACGCCCGATCTGTGAGTTATTAGCCTTTTCGTCCCAGGGGCCCGGTTGGTTTCGTGTGCGAACCAATCCGGCCGTAACTTAACTATACCCCGAACACTCATAGGGTATACTCATAGGGACCGTTTTTCAACGTGATCACCAACTTCGCTGACGGTTCCTCAAACGGACGTCTGGTCTGAAAGATATCAGCTTTTCCGTTCCAGGGGCCTGGTTGGATTTCAGTGCGATCCAACCCGACCACTATCCAACTGCATCCAAATCTCGGTGAAGGATGCCAAAAGTTCCGTATCATCAAAAGGAACTCAATGCAACAGACGGCGCGTCAATCGGACGCCCGGTCTGAGAGTTATTGGATTTTTCTTTCCAGGGGCCCGGTTGGATTTCGGTGCGATCCAACCTGACCGCACTCCGTCGGCATCCAAACCTCGAGCGGAGTAAGTCAAAAGATCCGTCTCACTTAGAGGAATTCAACGAAATAGACGGCGCGTCAATCAGACGCCCGGTCTGTTATTTATTGGTCTTTTCGTCTCACACCCACCCTGGGAAACATCCCAGGAGGTCACCAATGCTGATCACTACTCTAGGCCAAGCACGTTTAACTATGGAGTTTTAACCACGTAGGCTCCCGAAAAGGAAGGTGCACCTTGAGTATAATATACCGAAACGACCGTCTCGATCCAAGGATCGTGTTGCCGCTGACGGCGAATCGTTTGGAGGCCCGTAGCCCAAGATACTGGCATTTGAACGAAAACCGTCCGAAGACGGGGGGTATGGGCCCGGGCCGACCCGAACCGGGTCGACCCGGTTCGGCCAGGGCGCGGCCCGGCCGTTCGGACCGGCCTGGCCTAGTTCGGCCGAGCGGCCGAACGGCCGAGGCGCGTGGGGCGCCGCCCCCGCGGCCGGGTGGTGTCACGGCCCCCCGCGTGGGGCCGCGCTGTGTCATGGACGCGGCTTCAGCCGCGTCCGAGGGCACCGGACCCGCGCGGCCGCGGGTCCGCGGGGGATGCCGCCTCCGCGGCTTCTGCCGCGGCGGCCTATCTGGCGGCGCACTGGGGCGCCGCCGCTCCCGGCTACCGGCGTCGCCGCGCCGGCGACCCGCGCCGCCGGCGAGTTCCGCGGGCCACCGGGATCGCTCCGGTGGTCCGATTCTCTTCTCGTCTGCGCCATTGCTCCTCCCAGGACTCGTTCTTCACTGCGGGATCGTCAAACATCCGTTGCGGCACGTTCCGTCATCACCCGCCAAATCCGTACAAAATGAAGAATGGCGGAGGGTCGTCTGGTCGTGTTCGTTTGGCCCGCACCCTCCGCGTTAGAGATAAACAACCGGGAGAATATAAAATGTTCAACACATGAACCAACAATTTTAATAAAATAAAATTGTTTCTTTGATTCCGGTTCTTTAATTTTAAAAGAACGTTCACGGGAATATAAAGAGGGGTATTCCAAATCATAAAATCCCTACCTCGCTGGACGTCGCGCGTGAGCGTTCTTCGCGGAAATTACTGGTCGCGGAAGGTGGAGATCGTCGCGTCGTCGCGGAAGGGCGTCGCGTCATCGCGGAACACGGCGTTGAGTCGGCGAACTCAACACACCATGAAACAACAGTTTTAATTTAATTAATTAAATCCGTGTTTTGGTTAAGAACCACGAAGGAGATAAAAAGGAAGGTCCAAGACTCTTTCCTCAAGCAGCCGATCGAAGATCCGTCGCGGAGGAAGAGACGTCGCAGAAGAACGTTGTCGGCGTCGCGGATCACGGCGTCGCGTCGTCGATTTCCGGGTTCGGCGTTCTTCGCGTTCTTCGCGTTCTTCGGGAAGGAGGCTGAAGGTTCAAGGATCCTTTCTCAACGAGTAATCCTCCAAAAGAAAAAGGTTGGTCTTATTTTATTATTATGCCAACACACGAAAAAGGGTAAGTAACGACCATCAATTCGTTGAATTAATTCAACAAAAGAAACAGCTCAATTAATTTACGAAATAAACCGCCCAATTAAATGGTCTGTTAAGAATTTAGAAAACGCGTCAGTTGACTTTCATAATGACGGGTTTTCGTGGGTGCGTTACTTAGCGGAAAGAAACGGCGGGGCTCGTGCGGGCCCCACCTCACAAATATCCTACAAAGGGGGTAGGATATTTCTGGATAGCATCCTATCCGGTTCAACTCAGTTCAAGCCGCCTTTAAGTGGCTTCAAGTGGCTTCCAAGTGGCTTATGTGAAATAAAATAAAGTTGTCGAAAAATTATTTTATTTCTTAACTTTAAGCCCGATAATTAAAAACCACACCCGAGCAAACACAACTCCGGAAGAGGTGTTTCTAACCGAATACCAGCGCTTCGATTTCATCGGTGCTCTCAGAATTTGATTCCGGGCACCGATTCAAAAGTTAGAAAAACTCGCTCGTCCGTTCACTAAACGTACCCGAGCCAAACTTCGGAAAATGATTCCGGGCACACCGGGCCTCAGAATCAGGCGCCGTCAGAAACTGCGTTCTTGTAAAATTCCAAAGAAAATTTAGAAAAAAAATTTCCTTGATTTTTACGGGTCTTTACATTACTCCCACCACAGGGATTTACGTCCCCGTAAAGCTTCACCACAAACTAGGGATACAAAGGCAGTACTGAGCACGCATATGAGCCTCCCGCTCCCAAGTGCTCTCTTGGAGGTTCTCGTGCTACTATCTGAAGCGAACTAGAGGAATCGATCATCCACGTAGGACCTGCTTCTGTCGATTGTCAATCTCCACTGGGACCTCCGAAAACGTCGCCCCATCATCAAAGACCAGCTCCCCATGGTCAAAGATTTGCGTTGGGTCGTGCACGTATCTTCTCAGCTGAGATACGTGTAAGACGTCGTGCACCCGGTGCAACTGAGGTGGCAGAGCCAGGCGATAAGCCATCTCGCTAATCCTACTAAGGACCTAGAAAGGCCCGATGAAGCGTGGAGAAAACTTGCCGCCCCGGTCAAATCTCCGTAAACCACGTCGAGGTGAGACCCTCAAGAAGACGTGGTCGCCATCCTCGAACTCTAGTGGCCTCCACCTCCTGTAAGCATATGAATTATGCCGGCTCTGAGCTGTACTCACCCACCCCTGGATGACCTGGACCATCTCAGGTCCCACAAGAGCTGCAAGATTTCTTCTTTGCCGATAAGAGAAATCTGGTCTCATCCCCTGGATGAACCACATTCTTTTGCCTAATACAGTCAATCCCGACATGGATGGTACTAATCCATACCAAGGATGACGTCGTAAGGCCTCTACGCTACTCCCAAGAGATCAAATCGTTACTCTCACCTCAAGGGTTGAGTCACACTGTCGGCATCAGTGTGTGGTAACTGGGTCTCCTCCAGTAGATGTCCCATAAGTGAGGGTCAAGTCAACATTCTAAACCGGAACCTCTTAGTAACAACGCAAAAGAGGACAGAAAGGAAACATCACAAAGGTAAGCGTCTTTTATTATTGTAGCTCATATTACAATGACACTACACAACAGAAACAAGGAACTAGAAGTACAAAAGACGTATCCACTAGTTCCGCTCCTGTCCAACTGCTCCCAGAGCTCCACAATCGAAGGCCTCAGCTGCTTGAAGTTGAGCTCTCCCATGTCCACTAACTCCGTGCGGTCGGGGTGGACCACCTGTTGGTGGTGGTGGAAACTCCCCGAAGCGTCGTCCACCTCCAGCTACATGGCCAGCTCCTCTTCCATGGCCGCCTAGGATGTTCTTCACTTAACTTCTGATCATCAGCATGGAGGGTCGGACAGTCACGATCCATGTGACCAATCCCGCGACAAGAGTAACAATTCCCACTCTCGGCACGCCTGGCTCTGACTCCACCCCGGCTCCCCCCCCCCCCGCACAACTGGGCTTGAGTCGTGGATTCGTCCACCGGTAGGTCTGCTGGTATCCTCACTAGCCTGAAAAATCCATCCACAGCCTCCAGCCAATCCTCAGCTGCCTGCGGGTCTGTCTCTTCCCGGAACCTCGGTGACCTCTGGCGCTAGAACTCGTGCAGTGCGATCAAGCGACGTGCATCGTCAGCGGCTGGAAGCATCGGTGGCTCGGCAGGTAGAGGTATTGTCGGTGCCTTAGCTATCATGGGGCCCTGCACCGAGGCCTCGTCACTGGGCGGGATGTCGCCACGCTCAACCCTCAGAACCCTATCTGGTCATCTGCGGGAAGGCATCCTGAAGGAAACAACGTGATACGGTCAAACGATAAGAACCTGGTGAGCTGACCTGGTTTGAGCTGACTTTTAAAAACTGCTGGAAACACACACGCAATCAGTGTCTTCGTGTATTAAGTCTGAAATTGGAAGTCAGGGTCCTGGTGTACGGATACGTCGGCCGCCGCACCAACACTGGACTCCCTGGACCGATAACCACACTCAATACGCTAAACACTATTGCTTCACATAGAAGAAAGATCAGAGTCTGCGGTAGAACCGACCACCTCTGATACCAATTTGTCACGACCCGCCCTCGGGGCCCGTGCTGTGACTACCCCAAGCCCGCCTTCCATAGGCCAGGGGTTGGCGACTAGCACCAAGGCCTAAATCCCAACAAAAAGGGAAGGCATTGCCTTTGAAAAGTAAACAAGCACCACATAGTAAGCAAGCGGAAAGTAAACACTAAGTAAAAACTGTACAAGCTGTGCTGAAAGAAAAAGGGGCCGGAAATACAAGCCCAACTGTAAAGTACGACTGAAAAGAAAAACAACAACTAAAAAGGGAAAACTGCTGCATCGAGCCTTCCTCTGGAAATCCCACCTGAAGGGTGGGTACAGATAGCCTCCACTGCTCCTCAGGTCCACCTGACCGCTCCGAGTACGTCCCGCCCAATGGTCCACCTCCAGGTGCCGTCCTTCTCTACAAGCCTCAGCCACGATCAAAGCTGTCCGTCGTCTGCAACCAACACAACGTAGTGCGGGCATAGCCCATACAGGGGTGAGTATAACGATACTCAGTAGGGACCCCGAGACCCTCAAGGTCTCACTAAAACCAACAAGGATAACCACAAGAAGATCTCAACAGATAACCTCTACTTAGATATATGCCCATACATATACCTATGTTATCAAGTAACCCATCTCAATCATAAGGCAAACACAAGGTCAAATGTCTCACCTCAAACCAGGATTTTCATCATTGAAACCGTAACTGCTGAAGAGCTCCGTCTCTGGAGTGTACGGTGGTCCTGTCACAACTCCGAAGTACTGCTCACTATCTTAAGACTGTTGTAGTACTCCACTTATCGAGTATTGCGGGCCAGCAGCTACCACCATGCCCTCCCATGTGCCGCTACAACCAAGCGCACCACTGTCGTGGGTCTGCCGCTACAACCAAGTGCTCCCATGTGCCGCTACAACCAAGCGCACCTCTGTCGTGGGTCTGCCGCTACAACCAAGCGCTCCCATGTGCCGCTACAACCAAGCGCACCTCTGTCGTGGCTCTGCCGCTGCAACCAAGCGCTCCCATGTGCCCCTACAACCAAGCGCACCTCTGTCGTGGGTCTGCCGCTACAACCAAGCGCACCTCTGTCGTGGGTCTTCCGCTACAACCAAGCACTCCCATGTGCCGCTACAACCAAGCGCACCTGTGTCGTGGCTCTGCCGCTGCAACCAAGCACTCCCATGTGCCCCTACAACCAAGCGCACCTCTGTCGTGGGTCTCCCGCTACAACCAAGCGCTCCCATGTTCCGCTACAACCAAGCGCACCTCTATCGTGGGTCTGCCGCTACAACTAAGTGCTCCCATGTGCCGCTACAACTAAGCGCACCTCAGTTGTTCGATCAGCAGTCATCGGGTCTCAGTCAGCTACACGGTCTACGTGCTCCGTCCGCTCGTCTCCGGGAGGGTCCGCTCCACGAGCTACTGGTCGATACTCCAAGTATCACAAATTCCCTCAAGGAAGTATCTCAAAGGACCACATCGTCATAGGGGTCTCAACGCAACAGACGGCGCGTCAATCGAACGCTCGGTCTGTGAGTTATTAGCCTTTTCGTCCCAGGGGCCCGGTTGGTTTCGTGTACGAACCAATCCGGCCGTAACTCAACTATAACCCGAAAACTCATAGGGTATACTCATAGGGACCGTTTTTCAATGTGATCACCAACGCCGCTAACGGTTCGTCAAACAGACGTCTGGTCTGAAAGATATCAGCTTTTCCGTCCAGGGGCCCGGTTGGATTTCGGTGCAATCCAACCCGGCCACTATCCAACTGCATCCAAATCTCGGTGAGGGATGCCAAAAGTTCCGTATCATCAAAAGGAACTCAACGCAACAGACGGCGCATCAATCGGACGCCCGGTCTGAGAGTTATTGGCTTTTTCGTTCTAGGGGCCCGGTTGGATTTCGGTGCGATCCAACCCGACCGCACTCTATCGGCATCCAAACCTCGAGCGGAGTAAGTCAAAAGATCCGTCTCACTTAGAGGAATTCAACGAAAAAGACGGCGCGTCAATCAGACGCCCGGTCTGTTATTTATTGGCCTTTCCGTCTCACACCCACCCTGGGAAACATCCCAGGAGGTCACCCATCCTGATCACTACTCTAGGCCAAGCACGCTTAAATATGGAGTTTTAACCACGTAGGCTCCCGAAAAGGAAGGTGCACCTTGAGTATAGTAGACTGAAACGACCGTCTCGATCCAAGGATTGTGTTGCCGCTGACGGCGAATCGTTTGGAGGCCCGTAGCCCAAGATACTGGCATTTGAACGAAAACCGTCCGAAGACGGGGGGCACGGGCCCGGGCTGACCCGGCCCGACCCCCCGCGAGTCGGCCAAACCGGGTCGACCCGAATCGGGTCGACCCGGTCCGGCCAGGGCGCGGCCTGGCCCGGTTCGGCCGCGCGGCCGAACGACCGAGCGGCCGAACGGCCGAGGCGCGCGGGGCGCCGCCCCCGCGGCCTGGTGGTGCCGCACCCCCCCGCGTGGGGCCGCGCTGTGTCATGGACGCGGCTTCAGCCGCGTCCGAGGGCACCGGACCCACGTGGCCGCAGGTCCGCGGGGGACGTCGCCGCCGCGCGGGCGACCCGCGCCACCGGCGAGTTCCGCGGGCCACCGGGATCGCTCCAGTGGTCTGATTCTCTTCCCGTCTGCGCCATTGCTCCTCCCGGGGCTCGTTGTTCACTGCGGGATCGTCAAACATCCGTTGCGGCATGTTCCGTCGTCGCCCACCAAATCCGCACAAAATGAAGAACGGCGGAGGGTCGTCGGGCCGTGTTCGTTTAGCCCACACCCTCCGCGTTAGAGATAAACAACCGGGAGAATATAAAATGTTCAAGACATGAACCAACAATTTTAATAAAATAAAATTTTTTCTTTGATTCCGGTTCTTTAATTTTTAAAGAACGTTCACGAGAATATAAGGAGGGGTATTCCAAATCATAAAATCCCTACCTCACTAGACGTCGCGCGTGAGCGTTCTTTGCGGAAATTACTCGTCACGGAAGGTGGAGATCTTCGCGTCGTCGCGGATGGGCGTCGCGTCGTCGTGGAACACGGCGTTGAGTCGGCGAACTCAATGCACTATGAAACATCAGTTTTAATTTAATTAATTAAATCTGTGTTTTGGTTAAGAACCACGAAGGAGATAAAAAGGAAGGTCCGAGACTCTTACCTCAAGAAGCCGATCGAAGATCCGTCATGGAGGAAGAGACGTCACAGAAGAACGTTGTCGACGTCGCGTCGTCGATTTCCGGGTTCGGCGTTCTTCGCGTTCTTCGCGTTCTTCGCGTTCTTCACGAAGGAGGCTGAAGGTTCAAGGATCCTTTCTCAATGAGTAATCCTCCAAAAGAAAAAGGTTGGTCTTATTTTATTATTATGCCAACACAAGAAAAAGGGTATGTAACGACCCATCAATTGGTTGAATTAATTCAACGAAAGGAACAGCTCATTTAATTTACGAAATAAACCGCCCAATTAAATGGTCTGTTAAGAATTTAGAAAATGCGTCAGTTGACTTTCATAATGACGGGTTTTCGCGGGTGCGTTACTTAGCGGAAAGAAACGGCGGGTCTCGTGCGGGCCCCACCTCACAAATATCCTACAAAGGGTGTAGGATATTTCTGGATAGCATCCTATCCGGTTCAACTCAGTTCAAGCCGCCTTTAAGTGGCTTTAAGTGGCTTCCAAGTGGCTTATGTGAAATAAAATAAAGTTGTCGAAAAATTATTTTATTTCTTAACTTTAAGCCCGAAAATTAAAAACCACACCCGAGCAAACACAACTCCGGAAGAGGTGTTTCTAAGAGAATACCAGTGCTGCGATTTCATCGGTGCTCTCAGAATTCGATTCCGGGCACCGATTCAAAAGTTAGAAAAACTCGCTCGTCCGTTCACTGAACGTACCCGAGCCAAACATCGAAAAATGATTTCGGGCACACCGGGCCTCAGAATCAGGCGCTGTCAGAAACTGCGTTCTTGTAAAATTCCAAAGAAAATTAAGAAAAAAAATTTCCTTGAATTTTACGGGTCTTTACATAATCCTTGTGTATACCATTGGTTAACTCCCATTTTGGAAAAACCGTTGAAGGATTATTCCTAATAACCACTTGTGTCCTAAAATGTAAGAGAAAATGTTTAGTAAACCAATAAATTGGGAAATTGTTTCATATTACATGATTTATTCACTAATTTTGAGGGATCCTCAATCTTATTTAAGGCCCACTTGTCCTGTTTACAAATGTTAGGAATTGATTAAGGTGAAATTTTGAGTAGTCATCATTAGTAAACTGGTTATAAATAAGTGTTCCGATTATAGGAAACTATATTTTTATAAGAAACTCTACTTCTATCCAACAAAAAATGTAATATAGGTATTCTTATATATCTGTGTTTACAACTATATGATAATCCATCAAGAAATTAATGATCTTTGAAGGACATACAATTTTTTCATTCACTAATATATTTTACAAGAATATTCACAGGTTCTTATTGAAAACTTATATATATATATATATTGAGTGAAAAATGTTGAGTATGTTGTTGGTCTTGAAATCATATTTTATATATATCCTTTTTCAACTAACAGGTATATAAATTCATGCCATTATCCTAGAAAATAGTTTGGGGAACTATTAATCATTTCATCATGTTATGGTTCAAAAAATTTATCACATATATCATTCTAAAATAAATTAAGTGTACTATTTATTCCCTTTTAGAGAATTATTTAGTGGTATATATGGTGAATTTCCACTATTGAATGGATATTAGAGCGAATGTGGCCCTTTCTTAAAAAATTTTATCACTAAAAAGTAAATGGTTGTTTGATAACATTTATCTTTCTATTTGTATACTCATTAAATGTGGCCCAATTTAAGTGAAACAAGTAATTCTTATTCTATCTCTAGTTTTTTTGTTATATGATTTGTATTATGAAAGTGATGTGATTGTGAAAAGTGGTTTATTAAGTGTTTCCTCTATCATGAGAACAAGATCCATCATTGAGATAAATATTTTAATTCAAAATTCAAATTCCATCTGAATGTATTATATTGGTATATTTTAGTAAATAATTTCTATAATATCCACAAAGATATATTTTAGTATATATGATGGAATTAGTTTATAAGGATTTTTAACTTAGAATAAAACGAGGTCTTGTTTTTTTATAAAAAAAATTGATTTTGAAGTGAAAGATAAAGTAACACATGAGATCAATTGGGATGGAGATTAATATTTATGTTATTAATGGAAAATAGTTCATTGACCTTACTGATATATATATATAACAGTCATATATAAGAAGATTTTGAGTACTGGTGAAAGAAAAAATTAATTCCTTTATTTTGTAACATTTGAGATAAATATATATATGAATATTTTGGAAAATAAATCCTATAAATCTATATAGGAAAAAATGTCATGTATTATTTTTTGGGATAAAAATGTAAAATTAAATAATATTTAAGTATTCTCTAGAAAATCTGATGATCTTATAATGATGTAAATAGAATGTATGGATAAATTTTTCAACCTGACAATTGTGGTTAATTTAAAAGTGAGTGTAATTAAAAATAATTAATTATTTTAAGAATGTAAATAAAATTATGACAAGGAATAAAAAAATTTAAAATGAAATGCTTGTATTCATTGAATAATGATACATTTAAAAAGTATTTCATGATGATATGAAATGTTCATTGGGTTAATATTATATGGGAGTCAGGGAATAGGGATATTTCTATTAAAAACTACGGATATTACTTTTATGGTACAGAAACCATAATAGTAAATAAATTGATGGATGATGAGGTCCCCAATTATAAAATCATTTTACTATTATATAGTATAACTTTTTAAGAGAAAGTCATATTTAAAGGAAAAAACACCTTTTCCATGTATTAAATGTCCTATAATTTTTAACATTTCAGCTAAATTACTATGAATGTAAAATGAAATAGAAGAATAAAAATATTAAAAATTATGTTAAAATAATTTTTCCCAATAGAGGAAATTAAAATATTACTATAATTCAAAAGTAAAAAATAATTTTTATAGAATATCATTGATAGCAAAAAGGAAGAATTGGATTAAACTTCTTATGATTACTAAGTATTTTTTTTAATTTGAAAAGAGGTTGGGGTTAGAGTTATTATTGATGATGAAGTGAATAAAAGGTGAGTTTGATCTAGAACTGGATCATGAAGCATTACTAAAGAGTTAGATACCACAAATAAGAATAATAGAAGACCTATTTTTTTGTTGAAGGAATTATTTCAATATATTGATTTGATTAAACAAAAAAATATAATATTAGATAATTCATCAAAAGAAAAACATAATTTTCAAAAGTGAAGGGAGAATACTATTATATTCATGGTTAAGGTTGAAGAACATGCTATGATAGTTAGTGACAATAAAGGATATAGAGAAAATAAATTAATGAAAATTCAATATCATGAATAATAAATTTAATCCCTAAAAATTAATATTAATATGAATTAATATTTTTTGAAATATGGTAAAAATTGTAATTTTATATTAGCATAATTTTGAATGAATAAATAAAAATTGGTTTAAAACTGTTAAAAAATAATTTGATTGAGAAATTGTATACCACAGTTCACAATGTGGGGTATGTTTTTCCAGTATAATCATTGATACATCTTACCATTAATAGTAAAATAGTTATATTGGATGAAATAAAAATGGAAATGGGTGATAAAAATTTTTATGTAAGAGTTATGAGAAATGTTAAAAACCCTAATTTATTAGGGGAAATAGAAAAATAGAAGATAAGATATTAACTTTGAGGAAATATGATTTTTTTTAAAATACTAACCACACAATTATACACTTAATTGAACATAGGAGTTATTTGTGTGGATAAAAATTGTATAATAGATTGATTATATCATGAATTTTCATTTTTTTCATGAAAAAAATATTTCAATGGCGTTTTCTTTCACTACTCATATTTGGGTTAGAAGGAATATTTCAATTATATTATTACAATTATAGATGAATATGGTAGTCCATATATAAATAAAAGTATTCTAAAAAACTATTCCCTTGTATTATAACATCAAAATTATAGAAGATAATATTTATTTTTGATTTAATGAAATGGAATGTGCATTAAATTTTATATATGTCAATAGTAATATGGTTATTTCATAGAGTAAATAAATAATTAATAAAAGGAATTCGTGGATTAATGTGAAATTAAATAATATAGAAATATAAGTTTTTAGATTTTTGATAGTAGATTTATATCTTATACAGATACAAATTTTGTGTCATTCAAAAATATGGAGATGAATGTTAATGGAGATATCAAATTTGGGAATAGGTAATCCTTGAAAATCAATAAAAAAGATAGAAGAAAATTATAGGAGAAGTGATTAAGATTGATAAATTGTCGTTTCTTAATTTTTTATGTTTGAGTTTACATTGGGATTCATTTCTACAAGTAGTATTTCACAGGAATGGTCTTACTATAAAAATAATATAATTAAAATCTTTAATATATGAAATAGGAATAATTCTTAGTCTTTCTTTAGGTTTAAAGTAAGTGATATACTTCAATATAAAATGATGATTATGAAAAAATGTTATGGGATTAAATAATATGATAAATTAATTAGAATAATATTGAAAATCATTTAATATGTAAATTTTTATTTTATTTACATGGTTTCAGATATCAAATGAACAAGTCATGTGATACAAGCCTGAAAGGGAATATTTTGGTAAATCCTCATAAACCAAAGAACCAAATAGGTAAAAATCTACATGATATTATGCACAAAATATATATGTTCCTATTACTAAATGGGATACCATTTGTAAGATATATTTCATTTTATTTATGAATGAAAATATCAATATAACATGAATTTTTGTGACACATTAATTAAAATAGGTTATAGTTTTTATCAAGATGTTTAGGAGGGAAACTATAAAGAAATATGATAGAATTATCAATAAATTAAAATTAGATAATTATAAAAAATTTACTTCAATTTAAGTTTAATTCTATATTTTGAATTATTTTACAATGTATAAGGTAACATATATGATAAATTTATAAAAAAACATATTACTCGATGAAATAAGATGAATGTAAATCATAACCAAAATGTACTTACTAATTTGAAGTGGATTGTAATGAAATAACTATATGGAGGATCTTCATGTAGTGGTTTATATACAAAATAATATTTTACAATGACCCGATTATAAAGTGACACCATATGAAGTATGTCATGGGAGGAATCCAAATCTATAAAAAAATAGATTATTTGGAAAAATGTGTTTCATAACAAATAAGAAAGGTTATTTAGAAAAAATTTCTAAAAATATAGATAAAGAAATTCTATTTTGGATTTTATATAAAGTGATAGTCTTAAAAATTTCAATAAAAAAGAATAATAAAAATATGTAAATTATTAATTTGAATAACACCAAAATACCTTTTATGAAAAGGATTTGAATGTTATGGGAATGTATGCGAAAAAAAAGATAATGTAATTTTATAGGCTTATTAATAATGTAGTGTGACTATATTTGATGATAAAAATGTTTTGACATAGAATATAACAACCATCCAAACATGGAGAATGAATAAAATGAAAACAATATCTTTTATTTCCCAAATAGAAAAATTTTCATTTGAGAAATAAATTAGGGAAGAATAATTTTTAAAACACATTAAGATAATTGATCAACCTGAACAAAATATTTTAGATGAAAATTCAAATATAAATGAGGTTTATATCACTATATATATGTGAAAATTACAAGAGTGGAATTTCTCATGATTTTTTATTATGTGAATGAGATGATATTTAGAGGGAATATATCATGTTCTTCTGAATAATTTATAGACAACATGAACAAAAAAATTGATATTTCTGTGATTAATGAACTTATATATTTTATTGTAATATATGTTAAGTAATATTATTAGTGGATTTTAATCTCAAAAATGTAATATACAACCAAAATATTGATGAAAGTTGGCATGACATACAACAAAACAACATAATCACCCCTCATGATAGGGATAATTCTTAATTAAAGAGAAGATAGAAAGAAAGTTGGTTTAATATTTTTTTAAATATAGATTAATATTATGTTATATTTTAATAGTATATGTATTTAATATTTTTAGAACATTATTCAATGAAATATTTCAATATGATCCTAGTGATGAATTGTTTTGGATATTATGATAATGTTTAGATATATAATGTGAACAGTATGATATGATATAATGAATTATATAGAAATAATTTGATTTGATAGACTATTGTGATGCTGATTGGTTGTGAGGTTCACATGATTATAAACCAATAAGTGGTGGAGCATTTCATAATATCAAATATTTAATAATCTAGTTAAGAAAGAAATAACTATGTCCATATTATAAAACTATTAAAGAAAAATAGTTATTCAATCATGTCTTGTACTCAATTTATTTGGATTAAACAATATTTGGATGATATTGTTGAAAATATAGAACAATCAATTGTAATTTAGTTTGATAATTTTAGGATTTATTATATCAAAAAACATATAGTTATACACTCAAGAACGAATCATATTGAAAGGATGTACAATTTCATGAAAGAAAAAGTTTGAATATAGTGTGGCTAGAGAAGAAAATATTTTATGTAGTGATCAATTTTCTATTATAATTACACAAAAATTTAAATCAATCATATTAAGGATATATTTTTATCCATGGAATTTAAATATTCTTCTTTACTATATAATATCTAAATTGTTCCCATATACCCATTTGTATTTTATAGTTTCACATTTAGTTTTTTGATTTTGGAGATTTAGGGCGGGTATATATATTAAATGGGTTATGTATGAAATAATGGTTAAAGCATGTAACATTTAATTTTTTTTAATAATTATCTCTAGAATCATTTGATAAATGATTTAAGAGTGTGTCATGAGGAAATGAAAAAATGATTGACAAGTCTTGAAACCATTTTTATTTTCTCTATTACATTTTTAGCAATGATTGAAAATGTGTCTAAAAAGTAAGAGTAAACTATAGACTCTACAAATAATATAATATTATCTCTTTCCCTTGGATTACTATGTGGGAATGTTTAGAAATAATAGTTTTCAATTTTCAAATATATTTAACTAAAACAATCGGTGAATATTTAATAATAATGGTAAAAATTAAGTGCCTAAGATACAAAACATTCCTTCATTCATGTATTTTTGTTTTGAAAATGATAGTTTTGAAAAATAAATTAAATGTTCTTTTGTAAGAACCTGGACCTTCTTTTCAGGTATGCTTTCCTTTTTTGGTATTTTTTTAGAAAATGTGGTTTTTTGGGAGGTTGTGCAGGGGCGCACAGTCGGTGCACGTTTTGTCAGACTGTGCGGGTGAGCCATGCGAAGTCTCTAGGTGAGACAGTGGGCTCCACGCGGTTGGCGCACGGTTTGCCCAAACCATTCGGTCAAGCCTTGCGAAGTCCCTAGAAGTGAAAGTGGAAACTGCATGGTTGGAGCACAGTCTGACAAACCGTGTGGGGAAACCATGCAGCCACATAAAATTAGGGTTTTAAATCCCGGGGCACTCGGGATTTCTCAATCCTCCACCATTATTCATCCTACTCATGGATCATGCGAGAGTTGTAATTTTAAAAGGTTAGGGGAGCACCTTGGCTCGTTTTTTGAGGCAAATAGAAGGGTTTTTTGTGGATCAAAGGTGGTTCTCCACGGTTAAGTCCGTCTTTCGGTTCTTTGAGGTTTTAGTTAGGGTTAGCTCTCTCTCCCTCTCCTAAATTCCTAGATATACAAGGGTTTCATGTAGATCTAGGGTTGTGTGGCCTTTGTGTGTTAAAGGTTGACTTTGTTGATGTTAGGGAAGAGTTTTTTTGGTGTTTTCGAGGAGGTGTCCACCATATTGGAGGACGTTTAGGGAAATAGGTCATTTTCTTCGAAACCCTAAAGGTAGGTGGTTTGTGCCTTTAGGTTTAATTTCCTTGAATATTATTTTCAATTTTGACAACACCCTTGAACGTGGTATTGTCGGTTTACCTCCTTACCCCTGTGTTTTTTCTACTATGATTGTATGCTTGTGTGGAGGTTATTTGTAAGTAAATATAATTGATTATCATGATTTGGACATTTTACCATGCATGTTATGTTTACGACCGTTTTGTCTTGTATTGCCTATTTTCCAAATCCTAGTGATTATAGGATGGAGTGTTTCATTCTGACATGTTGAGATGCTATATATTTTTTAGTAATGTAGTTCTTTAGGTTTACTTGGGACTTATAGAATTATTATACGTTGATTTACATGGGGTCGTGAGAACCTAGTGCAGTAGTCTATAAGGGTATAGACCGAGTTAGCATCCTTAGAGAGTCTTTGGACATTTTGGACAATAAGGGGATAGACTTTGTGAGCTTCCTTAGAGAGTCTTTGGAAATTATAGACTATAAGTGGATAGACCGAGTGATATTCCTCAGAGAGACTTTGTTTACTTTGAGTTTTACCTTGAACCATTCCAGGCTATAAGGGGAATTCACTAGGTGAGCTTCCCTAGAGATTCTATGAACGACCTGGGGCTATATGAGGAATTGACTGGGTGAGCTACCGTAGAGAGTCTCTTGACCTTTTGGAGATAAGGGTAATTGAACTTGTGTGCTTCCTCAGAGTGTCCTTGACTACCTTATATTATAAGTGGAATTGACTGAGAGAGCTTCCTCAGAGAGTCTTCAAGCATTATAGACTACGAAAGGATTGACCAAGAGTGCTTCCTCAGAGTCTCTTTATAAATACATAAGCTGAACCTGAGGGGTTAGAATTAGTGTGATGCCTAGAGGGTTACTTGTACTTGATAAGTAGGACAAGAGGGGATAGGTTGTGCGTACTTCTCAGAGGGTTACTTACATTGATTAGCTGTTGCTTGATAATTGTTACTGTGAATTTTTTACTATTGAGTACCTTACTATTTGATTTTTTATTTCCTTTTACCTACCGTATATATTCATTGACTGTTAGGTACATATCTTGTGGTGGTTGCCTACTTGGATTCGTCTCACACCCTATTTGGGCCATACTTTTGGGCCCAAAAAGACTATGTTTTTGCCGGTATAGATAAGGGAAATCACCCTTCTACTTCAGGCATCTGACTGCATTGGAGTTTGAGAGCATGGGACCAAGCTATGGCTAGTGTTTCTAAGGATTTTATCTTCTTTCTTTTGCAATTTGGTTTTGCACTGCTGTATTTCAGCATTGTGACTTGTTTGGCTGTTTTCCTAGACATATTTGTACCATACATCATTTTATATATATATGCTTTAGTTGTTTATCATTTCAGTCTTCTGTTGTCTACTATTGTTGGATACTATTTCTTCCGTTATTTTATATTTGTAGGTCCTCTACTATGTTACTCTGCCAATGAGTGCATAGTTTCCCCACTATCACACCAAAGGCCCTCACTGCTATTCGGCAGCCTATGGTGTTCAGGAAAATTCTCTTGATTCCATGTGACCAACCGGGTATGGGGCGCCTCTGGGTGGATTCCAGATCGGGAATGTTACAAAATGGAATCAGAGGGTTTCTTTTCTTTTCCTTTGATTTACTGTTTGGAGCCTCTTGCCAGGGATAGGACGGAATAGGTACTTGGTAATAAGTTGTGCCCATGAGTAGCAAAACCGTGTATCGGTAGAATCTATACTAAATCGTTTATTGTAATTTTACTAGTTTTTAAATTTTTCAGTTGAATTTATTCAACCGTTGGGTGATTCACATGCTTTGTGTTGTTACCATTATTGTTATTGCAGTTCTATTTCTATCACAACCCGATGAGATGAGGGCATGCCATCTCATTCATCATATAATCACTTGTTAGAAATAATATTCCATGCATTATTTCTATGTCATATAAGATGCATTATCAATTGCATATATTTGTGATAGATGTTGTGTAGATTATGTATGCTATTGTGATAGATGATTTGATAGAATCCCTACTTTTTGATTCGGATATTTTTGTATAGTGCATTGCTTATATGGACGCCAAACATTGGTTCTTGAGGTGTTATGGTCCCTCACGAACCAGAATTTGGTTGATCATTGCTTATTATCCTTGTAATAACTTGTATATTATGCCAAAATTTGATTCGCGAGGAGTATGGGCCCCCATATATTGGAATTCAGCACTTTCAATTTATGTTTTAGTGTTTCTATGGGTTCCGGAGTAGTTTATGTGGCATACTATCTGGAAAAAAACCCAGAATGCACACCATGTAGTTTCGACTACAAGCCCTGTGTTCTTCTATTCACAAAGAAACAACATTTCTAATGTACATGTCATGTACTCCTAAGCTTCAGTCCCTATTAACCTTGATCTAAAGTGTGCATATGTCATTTCAGATTTATGCCACCGAAACATCCTCTAGTTGTACGCCAGACACAAGGCGGTGATAAGACACCAGATATGGCTAATCAGGGACTTCCAGGAGATCCTCCTATTGTGCTAGTCTTGGCACTAGAAGTTATACATGTTACTGGTTGTGATTCATATTTCATGGAAGGATTCTTGAGGATGATGTAGAAATTCTAGGGAGTGCATCCTCCTGCCCTGTTAATGGCTGATTTGACACGGGTTTTCCAACAGCAGCATCCTCCCACCTTCTTTGGGGAAAGAGGACCTTAGGGTGCAGAGTCTTGGCTCGAATCCAAGATGATGATCTTCAAGAATATCATGGTACCACCAGAGATGAGGGTGAAACTTGAGACCTATATGCTCCGAGACTCCTCCAAGAGGTGGTGGGATGTCATCTCTCAGGCTAGACACCATCAGAATATGGCTTGGGAGGAGTTTCAGCATATTTTCTACGATTACTACTACCCAGAGACCCTGAGGGAGACTGAGCCTGGGAGTTCATGAGATTAGAGTAGGTTACTCTTTCGGTGATGGAGCATTCCTCTCATTTCATGGAGATGTAGCGTTTCACGCCTATCCAAGAAGGTGATGATTTGTTCCTGGCTAGGAAGTTCGAAGATGGTCTCAGGAAGGAGATCTGTTCTGAGGTGAACATCATCAGGTTGACCTCGATATCCTCTATCTTAAACTAGGCGCTGATCGGCGAGCATAATTTGAGGGATTCTGGAGCAGTGAGCCAGGACGGTTCAACATCCAGTGTTAGTGCTCCTTCTTCTGATAGCAGAAAACACCAAATGGAGCATTCTTGGGGTGGCCAAAGTAGGAGAGATGCATCTTATGGAAGCCAGGTGGTGTGCTACCAGTGCGGAAGAAGTAGGCATACTAGGCCGCAGTGCCAGAGAGTCCCGATGGAGTGCCTATCCTGCAGCAATATGGGCCACCTGCAACGTTTCTGTCAGATCTTCTCCCCAGCAGCTAGTGATAGGGGTTCTTCTATAACTCCTCGTATAGGAGCAGCCCCATCATTATCTCACTAGTCTGAGAACTGGAGTTCTTCTGGCCATTCAGGCTGAGGTGGAGGTCGCGGCCAGGGCAGTCAGTCACCACGCTACCAGTGACAACAGAGTGGATCAGCTCAGAGTGGCCAGCCAAGGTTACAGGGCCTCAGTACAAGCCAGACATTCATTGTGGAGCAGACCCATTTGGAGCAGGATCCCAGACCTGCCACAGTTCGAGGTATGATCTTAGTATCCTCAGTTTTATCTTCAAATCATTTCGATACTAGTGCTATTCATACCATTATCTTTGTTTCTGTTGTGGAGAGCCTAGGGCACTTCATCTTTTCTTTGCTGATACCTTGATTATAGACACACCATTGGGGACTAGAGAGGCTAGTTTATGTCAGTGAATGGATTGCCCTCTCGAGGTTAGTGGGTGTCACTTCCTTTCGGATCTTTATGTTCAGGAGATGACTGGCTATGATTTAATTATCAGAATGGACTGGCGAGTTCCCTTCCAAGCAGTCAATGACTTATACTGACAAAGGGAGAGTTTTTTATCAACAAAGGGTGGATTGTTTCTTCATAAAGGCGAGTGGGGTGTCCAGGATAGTAGAGCAGGACTAGAGGATCACGGGTTAGGAGCATTTACAACCAAGATTGCCTATCATTATCTGGATGACCATGGGACATCACAGTTAGACTTCCCTCCAGTAGTGGATCGTTTCAGAGATGTCTTTCCAAAGGAATTTTCATGTTTTCCTCTAGAGATAGAGGTAGACGTTTTGTTTAAGATTGTGCCTAGAGCGACACCGATGTCCATTTCTCCATATAGGATAGCTACACCTAATTTGCAGGAACTCGAGAATCAGTTGGAGGAGTTGCAAGAAAAGGGTTTCATTCAACCCAGTACTTCTTCTTAGGGTTCGCCTATCCTTTTTGTGAAGAAGGAAGACAATACTATTAGGATTTTCATGGATTATCAGAAGTTAAACCAGTTGACAGTCTAGAATTGATATCTCTTTCCAAGGATCAATGATCTCTTTGATCATCTTTTCAGAGCCTGAGTGTTATCAAATATCGACTAGAGATCTGGTTATCATCATTTGCATGTTAGACCATCTGATATACCTCTCACAACGTTTTGGAGTAGGTATGGTCTATATGATTAGATGGTTATTCCATTTAGTCTCACAAATGTGCCTGTTGTTTTCATGGAACTAATGAACCGAGTGTTCCATCTTACATGGATTCCTTCATGGTTGTTTTCATAGGTGACATCTTGGTGTACTCTCACACTCAACACGACCATGCTACCCATATTGAGATCATTTAGAGTACACTGAGAGAGAATCAATTATATGATAAGATCTCGAAATGCCACTTTTGGATGGACCAGATTCACTTGTTGTGTCATGTTATCTCAGAGACTAGAGTATCAGTAGACGCATATAAAGTAAGAGATATAGTTTCCTAGGAGTAGCCGAAGAACATCCTTGATGTATTGTGTTTTCTAGGGCTGGATGGATACTGTAGATGTTTCATACAAGACTTCTTGCACTTGGTAGCACTAGTGAGAGGTCTGACTAAGAAGGGTGCGATGTTCTTGTGGTCAGATTCTTGTTAGTCAACTTTTTATGAGATGAAGGGGAGGTTGATGTCAGCACCAATACTAGTCATTCCAGATCTAGGAAATAACTATATCGTTTATTGTGATGCTTTAGGTATTGGTCTGGGAGCTGTGCTTATGCATGGAGATGGAGTCATTGCATACGAGTCTCAGTAGTTGAGACCACATGAGAGGAACTACCTGATGCACGATCTAGAGGTGGAAGTCATTGTTCCTGCCTTAATCTTTCGAAGACATTTCCTTTTGGGAGAGAATTTTTTGGTCTTCATGGACAACAAAAGTCTCAAGTACATCTTCACTCAGTGTGATATGAATCTGAGACAACACAGGTGGGTCAAGTATCTTCAGTCCTTCGACTTTGAGCATACCTATACTCCTGGAAATGGCAACATAGTGGATGATGTGTTGAGAAGAAGAACTCAGATATAGGTAGTTCAGGAGGCTAGTAGTGAGTGGAAGCTTATGGAATTGTTCTCTAAGATGTTTTTGGAGGTGCACGACAGACATGTACAGACTTTTCTGTCTTCTGTAGCTATTACCTATACTCTTCTCGATCGGGGACAGATGAGGTAGCTATCAGACTCAGAATGACTAGTCCTGTGGGAAAGTGGGTAAGGAGAGGCCCCTCTTCCTGGATGGACAGTAGGCGAGGATGAGATATTGAATTTCTAGGGACGCGTATGGGTGCTAGCAGATATATGTTAGGAGCTGATGATGAATTTACATTACTTATTTTGGGTAGTTCATCCTGGCATCACCAAGATGTATCGTGATATACACCTCCAGTATTGGTGGCTAGGTATGAAGAGAGATGTAGCTAGTTACATCACGAGGTGTTCCACTTGTAAGTAGGTGAAAGCAGAGCATCAGTGACCAGAAGGTATTTTGCAGCAGTTGCCCATTTTGGAGTGGATGTGGAATGATGTCTCGATGGAATTCATGACCGGTTTCCCATGGTCATCTTGAGGGAATGATGTTATTTGGGCTGTCATCGACAGACTTACAAAGGTTTCTCACTTTATGCTGATCAAGGACACTTTTAGTGTTGATGAGATGGGACGGTTGCACATTCGAGTGATTTTAAGTCTACATGGACTTCCACACTCCATTGTTTCATATAGGGATGATTGTTTTATTTCTCAGGTCCAGTAGGGGTGTCAGAAGGCTTTGGGTACACAGTTAATTTTGAGTACAACATACCATCCCCAGACAGATGGCCAGTCCGAGCATACGATTCATGTGCATGAGAACATGCTCCAAGCATGCATCCTGGATTTTGGAGGTTCTTGGGAGAAACATATACCTCTCATGGAGTTTTCCTACAAAAATAGTTTTCAAGAAACTATTCAGATGATACCTTATGAGGCTTTGTACAATTGGTCATGCTGATCAACCTTAATGTTGGATGGAGGTAGGAGAGGTAGCTTTTCAAGGACCATGCCTTGTTCAAAAAACCACAGAGCAGATCGAGTTGATTTGGAAGAGGATGGCTACTACACAGCCTCAGCAAAAGTCTTATGCAGATCAGTGAAGATGACCTCTAGAGTTTGAGGTCGGGGATCAGGTTTTTCTACATGTCACACCGAGGTTGGGACACAAGAGGATCAGGTGATAGTGTAAGCTCTCACCGAGGGACGTTGGGCCATTTGAGGTGTTGGAGAGAGTCGGGACAGTTGACTATCAGTTGAAGTTACCTCAGAGGAACCAAGATATGCACGATGTCTTCCACGTTTCACAGCTTCGAAGTTACTATTCATGCATGTCTCATGTTTTTAAACCTAAGGAGGTTGAACTTGAAGGGGATGCCTCATTTTAGGAACATCCAATCTGGATTGTTGATCAAAGTATACAGGTTCTCCATGGCTGGTATACTCCTCTGGTATGGGTGCTATGGCAACACAGACGAGTACATGACGAGACATGGGAGAGGGAGGTCGATGTAAGATCATAGTGGCCAGAGTTGTTTGGGGTTTCTTTTTCTGCGCCGTGCTAAATAAATTTGGGGATGAATTTCATGAAGGGAGGATGTTTGTAAGAACCTGTACCTTCTTTTTAGGTATGATTTCTTTTGCTGGTCATTTTTGAGAAAATGTGGTTTTTTGTGAGTTGTACAGGGGCACATAGTGGCGCATGGTTTGTCAGACCGTGCGGCCAAGCCGTGAAAAGTCCATAGGTGAGACAGTGGGCATCGCACGGGCAGTGCATGGGTTGCCTAAACTATGCGGGAAATCCTGGAAAAGTCCCTGAATGGGACAGGTGAAACAGCACGGTTGGTGCAGGGTTTGACAAACCGTGAGCTGAAACTGTACGGCCACTTAAAATTATGGTTTTTAAGTCCTAGTCCAGTCAAGATTTCACATTCATCCACCATTCTTCCTCTTACTCATGGATCATTCGGGAGATTCAATTTTCAGAGGTTGGGGGAGCTCCTTGGCACGTTTTTCAGGAAAATAGAAGGGGTTTCTTGGTGGATCAATGGTTTTTATCATCGGGTAAGTCCTTCTTTTGGTTTTTTGAGGTTTTGGTAAGTGTTATCTTTCATTCCCTCTCTAAAATTCATATATCTACAAGGGTTCCATGTAGATATAGGGTTGTTTTACCTTTGTGTGTTAAAGGATGACATTGTTAATGTTAGGGAAGGGTTTTGAGGTGGTTTCGAGGAGGTGTCCACCCTATTGGAGCACGTTTGGGGGAAGCTGTCAATTTCACCGGAACCGTAAAGGTATGTAGTTTGTGACTTTCATTTTAAGGTCCTTGAATATTATGTGCAATTGCGAAAACACCCTTGAACGAGGTATTGTGTGTTTACCATCTTACCCCTGTTTTTTACCTTCCATGCTTGTATGCTCATGTAGAGTTTAATTGGATGTAAATAGAATTGATTTTTAGGCATTGGACGTTTTTCCATGCATGTTATGTTTATGACCATTTGGTCATATTTTTCCTATTTTCCCATGCCTAGTGATTGTAGGATGGACTGTTGCATTCTGACATGTTGAGATGTTATATGCTATTTATCCAAGTAGTTCTGTAGGTTTACTTGGGCCTTATAGCATTACTATGCATTGATTTACACGAGGACATGAGAACCTGGTGCAGTAGACTATAATGGGATAGACCAAGTGGGTTTCCTCGAAGTGTCTTTGAACATTTTAGACTATAAGGGGATAGACAAAGTGAGCTTCCTCAGAGAGTGTTTGGACATTATAGACTATAAGGGGATAGACTGAGTGATCTTCCTCAGAGTGTCTTTGATTACTTTTAATTTTAAATTGAACCATTCCAGGCTATAAGGGGAATTGACTGGGTGAGCTTCCTCAGAGGGTCTGTGAACGACCATGGGAAATAAGAGAAATTGACTGTGTGAGCTTCCTCAAAGAGTCTCTTGACCTTGGGGATATAAGCGGAATTGACCTTGTGTGCTTCCTTAGAGAGTCCTTGACTATAATAGACTATTAGTGTAATTGACCAAGAGATATTCTTCAGAGAGTCTTTGATCATTATAGACTATATAATGATAGACTGAGAGTGCTTCCTTAGAGAGTCTTTATGAATACATAAGCAGAAGTATAGGGGTTAGATAGAGTGTGCTTCCCAGAGGGTTGCTTGTATATGATAGGTAGGACCAGAGGGGATATGTTGTGCCTACTTCTCAGATAGTTACTTTATTTGATTATCTATTGCATGATAATTATTACTGTGGGTTTCTTTTACTATTGAGTACCATCTTGTTTGTTGTTTTCTGTACTTTTACCTACCATCTATATTCACTGACTGTTTGTCACAGATCTTGTGCTGGTTACCTACTGGGTTCCTCTCACACCCTGTTTGGGATATGCTTTTGGGCCCAAACATACTTCTTTGTTGTAGGTATAGATATGGGAATGATCCCTTCTACTTCAGGAACATGAGTGCATTAGAGCTGGAGAGCATGAGACCAAGCTATGGCTTGCGATGCTGAAGAGTTTATCTACTTTCTTTTCACTTTGGTTTAACGCTGTTGTATTTCATCGTTGTGGATTGTTTGGCTATTTTCCTAGACATATATATACCATGAATCATTTCATATATATGTGCTCTAGTTTTTCATCATTTCGGTTATCTGTTGTTACTATTGTTGGATATTATTTCTTCCATTATTGTAAATTTTTTAGTCTTCCTTAGTGTTACTTTGCTAATGAGGGCATAGTTTCCCCACTATCACACCCAGAGCCCTCACTGCTAGTCGGCAGCCTCTCGCTTTCGGGGAAATGCACTTGAGGCCATGTGACCAACCGGGTACGGGGAGCCACTGGGTGGCTTCCGGAACTGGGATGTTACATTGTTAAATAAAGATTGATTTCTGAAGAAACATGTTTATAGTAAATTTATTGTATAATTATTTAATATAATTTTTTTATATGGGATATCATATGATATTAAATAAAAAAAATTAGATTGACCAATAATGGAATATGAATTGGTAGTTTCAAATTTACAAAAACAATAGATTGTGGTATTGTATTTTTTTATCTAATTGAATAAAAACAAAATATGTATAATGTTTTTTCCGAACTTGGGTAAGAGATAATTAGTGGGAAAAAAATTTTAGAGAGGTTCTTGAAAAAATATTCTTTGATTAGATTAACGGATAGTGACTCTCATGGAAATAATGTATGACATAAAAACATATAAATGTATTGATACTTTTCCATTCATTAACTTTCATGAATATTTTAATTAAAAAATATCTTCTGATTCTTCGTGAAAAACAATAAATAATCCATTATTGTTAACCAAATTAGGTGAACCGAATAAATATTGTTTTTTATTTATGTTTGTGTTGTTTTTATAATTTACATAATTGATTTGAAAAGATTGTAACAAGTAGATGAATAATTTTTTCCTCAAACATGGGAATAAGATTATTCTTTTGAATGTAATATTTAATACATTGATTCACCCCTCTATAGAGTATTCATGGTGGGATATTGGATTAATAATATTCAATTAAGGAAATGATTTTATGTTATTTTTCAGTATTCATTCCTATTATAACATGAATATGTGATAGATACTTTAGTTTAAAACTCTTATATTTATTATAAAATTAAATAATGTGTTAATTTAGTTCCATAAACAATTAAATATCAGCCAGGATTTAGATTCATTCAGGAACTTTTGTAAATTTATTGACCACAACATATTTCTAGGGAAATACCTAGGTCTTATACCATATCCCAGCTATTAGGATTGAGATTAACATGATGAAGGGGATCATTAAGGCGATATCTCTATAGTTTCTAATGACTATGTTGTTACAACAAGAAATTTAATATAACTAGGTCACATGGAACTCTGAGAATATTTAAGTGATAAATATTCAATAAAATGATTCATTAGATTAATCAGAGTTATTTTAATTTTAAAGAGCGTAGATCAAAAATTTAGTATTATGGATGTTATTAATCTATTATTATCCTAATCATAGTGTAATGAATGATGTGGTCGATATGTACTCAATATCTCCTAGAAAAGGGTTATATTTGTCTCCCATTACCATACTGAACTCTTAAAATAATAATATCAGGGAAATATATCACAATAAACTACTTTTCATCATTAACATAATCTATCAATTATATCACTTGGATAATGGAAAACAACAAATCATTATTATAGGTGGGGGTTTTTATTTCATGGGATGATTCTTATCCACATAGTGTCAGGGAAAATAAGTATATAATGGTTTCAACTGATTTTGGGACTTATGCAGGATACCATTACTTCCCCATGGTGTATCACTTTCAATTTGAAACTATCGTTATATTTTGTATATAAAAGGCCCCAATATGGGTGTTGGAGTAGGAATTTTGGACACAAGTGCTTTAGTCAATCATTTATTGATGACCAGATTAGTGATGTACCCAATTAATGAATACCATTTTTTGTGTTTTATTGAGAAAAAAACTATATACTTTTAGATATATATGATTATAAGGTTGAATATTCTATTTTAGTGTTTTGGATACATTTATTGTTACCATAATAAAATTCTCATTTTAGGAAATATTAAGGGAAAAATTAAAAAATACACACTTTCTACATGAAAAAACATGTCATGTAACATTGATGTGAACCTATATTAGAAACTAATAATATGAAAATGTGTTCTAGATTAACATGAATACACCATGTTTATTGAAAACACATCATGTATCTTTATTCCAAAAATAATTAATGGCATAAGTATTCATCACACACCATGCATGATTTTTCTACATATCATGATTCGTTAGATACAGATAGATGATTGTGATTATCAAGGTAAAGATTGAATTTTGGTCCACATATTTTCAGTACATAAAAAAGCGTACATGATATATTCCATTGTACACAATGTTTTACTCCAATGTTTTATAAAATAGTGTCCAAGGATGAGGTGTTAGAGGTACCATGGCGTATATATGCTAATATTTTTGTGAGTGGATGGATGATCATGCACCCTTCGAATATTACCTTCCCACCATTGTATTTTTATGCTCAGTGTGTTCATTTAGGGTGGAACTTAATGTGAATTATGAGTATCATTTTTAAATAATTTTTTGGTAATTGTGATTACAATTTTATGTTTATTTTCCTTATATATGACTTTTATTTTATTGGAATTGTGACCCAGTATTTCACACTCACAAAAAACTAATCATGTTTTGGGATAACCCATCATGTGATGTTTCACATATTATTCATCCTTCATTCCCTTTCCATCATGGTTTTAATGTGATTATTTTCACTTGAATAACATCACACTAAAAACATAAAATCTATGCACATTAACATAATAATAACAATAATAAAAAAAATCTGGGGAAGTCTTTGAGTTCTCCATAAGTTTGCTGGGTTTTTTTTTAACAGAACATCCATAAATCACATAATTAGAAGTAACTACTAAATCATATAACAATTACACCTAAACACAAAGATGTATCATATCATAGTTTTTATACTATTTTAGGACTATGTGATATAAATTAAGGATAAAAAATATTGACAACATGTCCCTACAAAAATAAAGTTAGAAAATTAAGGGATTACCTCAGGTTGATCATTTTCGATCATACAAATAATTTAATTTTTCATTTTTTTTAATGTTTTTATAGTCTAGAATAAAAATTATAATAAACAAAAAATCCTTGCACATTTATTTTACTTTATATTAATCAATAATGATGTTAAATATTATCCCCACATTAACCACTCAAAGTGTGGCGATGTTAGTTTTTTTATACAATAGTTAATTCTAATATAAAAACATCAACAAATATGTGAATGATTCAAATGTGAACATCATATATCATCATCAATGTTGGGGTGTAAGGAGGGATAATTTGTTTTTTTTTCATATTTTGAAAATGATTTATTTCAAATTTATGTATATAAATTTTATAAAAAATATTCTACTCTAACACTCTCGTGTATGTGTGCTATTGGGTGGAGATGGATGGTCACATAATCGGAACTAGGTAGCACCTCATCCACTTTAACACTCTCTATAACTCATTCTGTATACGAAAATTAATTATTCTTATATATATCTCAGTTGTAATTTAATTTCACTAATATACATGTTAGAAATATAATAAATGATAAATGTTGTTATAAAAAAATTATTTCACACATGTTTATTAATTGATTATCTTTTTTAAAAAATGATGATCGACTGACCATTGATGTCTCTACCAACTTGTAAAAGCTGACATCACATTCGAGGATGACTCCAATGGGTAAACAATATGTTCAAGGTTATTTTTTTTATTTCATTATCTTTTTAATATATAATATCTCCCCAAAGTAGGAAAATGAGTTTCTTCTTATTTATTCAACTCCACCATATTAAAAGATACATTAGATTTCGTTACATTTTTTGGGATTTTGGACATGCATTGATATGGGAACCCATTTACAGTCATGGGTCTATGATGATTCATTATAACCCATTTTATCTAATTATTGAGGATAAAAAAGTGATAAAATCACCCCCTCAAATAAATTCACTACACCTATTTTTCTAAAGATAAATTAATAAATAACTAGCCATACGACATGTTCCGTAATATTATAATGTTATGTAATAATGATATAAATAAACATATAAATCTATCTATAAAAATTATATTACAATAATGTAATTGAATCAACTTTATTAATATGAAATTATTTTCATCAAGAAATTATTTTTAGGAAAAAATACATAATAATTGAATAAAAATATAATTGAAGACATATCTAAGGGTTGAGGTGTTCCATAAGAGAAATTGGTCACCGGTTCAAAAACCCAACCCAACTGTCAGTGCTTGATTCAATATTATTCATTAATACATTTTTTTCATGTCATTTATTTTTACACATTCCATTTATGGTATTTATTAAAATATTAAATTTAAAAATAATAATAACATGGGATGTGAATGAGTGAGGATTTCTATTTGTGAGTTCCCCATTGATGCAAACCAATAACTAGTTTTAATCCAACTCCAACCTTTAGAATCACACTTGTTACACTATAATTTAATTAAATTAAAATCACATAGTATTTAAATTTTATTATTAATTATTATAACATATCATGGGATACAAACAAAAATATTACAAGGAAATGAAAATAAATTTAAAACCACTCATGGGTTAAATCAGCTAATAGGGTGTTTATGGAATGATCAAAAGTATAAGGTCAAATTCACCATAGCCAAATAATTTCCACCATTTTCTATGAAAAATAAATCACACCATTTATATCCATTTATTTTATGTTCCATTTTCTTATGGAGTGTAAATAAATAAAATCTAAATGTGGGGATAGATTGTATAGTTATATCTGTATCATGAGTTAAAAAGACTTAATTTTGAGTCTTCTTGGACAACACAACTCTTTCGATTTCAATAAAATGAAACCAAACATTTTGTGTAATTACATTTACAATGAAAAAAATAAGAATACTAATACTAATATTTTTTTCAATTAATAAAAGTAAAAAAATTTATAGTGGTATAATATTCTCCCTTGTAGTTGTGGGTAACATGTGCGATCAACTACTCACTGGTTCTAATCCTACCAATAAATCTAGAATACAATATATTTATCTTTTTTTCATTTTAAAAATATCCATGATGTATTCATTTATAAATGTTCTTCATGAGTTTAAATATATAATAGAAATATAATAATATTAAATAAATAAAACCAAAAAGTAAAATAAATGAAAAAAATACAAAATAATGAAAAATAATAGAAATTAAATTATAATCAACATTTATCATATTATATAAAATAATTTAGTATCCATATAAATTATAATCATCCACATTACTCTCCATGTTACATACCATGTGACATACACATTTATAATTTTTTTCATCGAATCCATGATGCTAACATCTTCAATTAAATGAGCCTTGGAGTTTTATCATAATAAATAACCTTCATTTAGCTACTCAATATAAGTAATTGATTTTTATTCCCTTATATTATTTATAAAATTATTTTTTGGGGAATTTCATGAATTTGGTGAAATTTCAATGGAAACAAAATCGTACATGATAATGATTAACAAAAATGACAATTATTCTTGTAAACGAGCACAAAACACCTTGGAAATAATTTTAATCACGCATAGACTGTTAAATATGGATATACCCTAAAACCTCTTTACCATCATGGATAAATAAATTTCATGAACACATATTCAATGAGATGGGTAATCATATTGAAAGAAACCTCATTCATATTTGATGTATGATGTAAACCCTATCTTCAACTCAAATTATTTACATGTCGTATATAATTTATACATATCAAGAGCACCAATTTCCAATAAACAATATGTAAAAACCTAAAAAATATCATTTACTATAACACCACAAATAAAAATAAATTTTCAGGCTTGTAACATGGATGTGTGGGTAATATCCACATCATATATAGACATCATGTAGTACGAAACTACATTCCCTGTAGATTTGAAATATCAATTATTCAATTCCTTCCAATTATTTATCATTTTTATTTTTCATTTTTTGTCATATTATGGAATATATGTAACATTATTTTTTGGGTAGAATAACTCCATCAAATCAGCTAATAGGGATTATTTTATGCCACACAATGTATATATCAACATTGTACAAGAAGACACAATTATAGACCCACCAAATTCATAGCCAAAAGAACTTGTTATGTTTCTGTCTTACACAAAACCATCTTCTCTTCCACTAAAATAAATAGAAACATTAAAAATAATATCTCATCTACCATATTACTCATTATTAAATCCATATTTTTTATCTTTCAAAATTAATTTGTGATAACCAGTGAAGACCATCTGTCATACCCTTTCCTTTTATTTGATTCCCAACTCCCATCAAATAACAATCTATTTATATTTTATTCTCAAATTATCTATATTTATAGTTGGTCTCTACATATTAGTAATTCTAACAATATCCGTATCTTATAGTATATATTTGAAATTTTTGATTAATAAACATATGATTTATATCATATAGGTTAAACTATGTTTTTTGCAGTTGATGACCATGTTTGGGTTTGATGGACAATCACAATGGGAGAAGGCAAGTTATATAGATAATAAATTTCTATTCTACCATATATTCGTGGAATTTAATATGAATATGAAAGAGTTAGTTCAAGGGTGTTGTGTGTACCATCCTCCCACCATAGCATCCCTTATTGACACCCTTTTCTGACCTTTCAGATAGGAGATTTTATATTTGTTGAGAGATCTTATTGGACCTAATATCCAATACACTCTCACATCACATAATGAACGCATGATAATTTACACCACATTTCAAATCCTCCACCTATATGTCACTATTATTTTTTTCCCATGTCACGAGGGTATGGGTGTCGTTTCTATGAGGGATTTGGATCTTGTTAAATTAATTTTTGAGCATGACTTCCTCGGCCTATCCCTCTTCTTATAAAAATATTTTTTTCCATTAGGAACAATGGAAACAATAATAGATTTATCTATTCCACATATTTTGTACAAAAAACTATTTATTTTTATTATCTCTTATCATTATGATATCCTAGGTACCCATAAAAATATTGATTATCACAATCTTATTCTCATGAGGATGATCTATAGTTGAGATAGAACCCGTGTTCTTATGATGGAGTTCCTAACAGCTATTACAGAACCAAAATCCCTTGAGGCCCATAGTAGTGAAGCTTATTTGATACAATCACATGTTGATTGGGTGTCCCCACAACCACCTATACACACTATATATTTATTCACCATTTTCTCTTCCACAAATACACCTTTCAATATTTCACCTTCAATAATGGACCCATCGATATCCCCAACACCACCAACCTCCTCATCCTACTCACACGTGCTATCTTAGATGAATGATAAAGAATAATGAATGGATAATATTTATGGAAATTAAGCACATGTTGTGTGAACTTTGAGTAATATTCAAGCCAATATAATAATTCTATTATAGTATCTATGCATGACCTTACTTGAACACCCTAAACCCAAAAGCTCGAAGCCAATTCATTATTTTATTCCATTGGCATGATTAGAAGGAATAAAATCTAAACGGACCGATGACTTTTGCATTCTATGAAATCCATATTACATAAATGATACAAAAATACATTGGGAAATAATAAATAATCACATGATACATTAAAAATAAATAAATTTTATCTTTGAAATATTATTGTAATACTTCTTCTTCATAACATAAGAAAAGGAAACATAATATGGGTGTTTGCAAATCCTCACTAAGGTCTATTGAAATTGAATAAATAATGAATCAATGGGAATAAACCAACCTATAAACGTAAATAACTTGTATAACTTTTAATTCAAATAACTAGATAAGAAACAATCAATATGGAAATGATTGAAACTAAAACCAAATTATTTAATTAATGAACTGAAACTTAAATGTATAAATATAAATGTAGACTCAAAATTTCACAGATGAATAATAACTGAAATATAAATGACAGAAATTCATAATTGTTGGATTTCTTTTCTTAGGAACATGAAGACATAAACATTCATGTTATATTTTATGGAAATTTTAAATTTGTATTTAGAATCATATTAATTTGGACAAAAAATTCATCTCATTAGAACCTATCGATGAATTAAATAGATATATAATTTTCAGGATTCACCTGTCATTGAATTTACATATAATTACTCATATAAAATAATAAATTCAATCAATATATAATATGAATAATTAAATACCCATATTGAAAAAAGATACAAATTTATCAATAATTCCCATTTTAATAAAATAACTATCAAATCAAACATTGTATGTAAAATTATATATATTTTAGGAAATAATAATATCAATCATATTTAAATATTGATATTTAATGAAACATACAATGAAAATTTATTAGAATAAAATTATCTTTCCATGAGAAGGTTACCAATCAAAAGAGAACATGAAATTGTAATGATAATCCTTATGAACATTCTTGGGGAGAATAAACCTTAAAAATTTCACAGTGTCCCATACCTATTTGAAACATTAAAATCATATTCCCCATGAAGGTATGAAATTAACTAAATCTTATAATATCATAACAATTAATGATAAATTATAATATTTGAATAATGTATGTATAAATTCAATATGCATGTGAGTTGTTTCATAACAACAAATAAGTATCAATTGTATTTAAATTGAAACAAAATACATTTCTTTAACCATAATTTTGGTTGTTTGGTCTTTAACTTCAAGTATTGTGGTTTAAAATATATTAATAACTTATAAAAAACATAATTATTTTTATAATGTCATTTAATTACTCTTTAATATATTTTATTACCCATTTTTAACACTCTTTAATTATTTTATTTATTTTGGGTAACAATTGCCTTGTTTTTTCATGTACATTTTTAATTTCATTTGTTTTCCCTATTAATTATATAATTATTTTATCATATATATAATTTAAACAATGGATTAATTATCATATATATTAATTGAATTTATTTTTATAATAATCCATAATATTTGGATCTTTTTAATGAAGTATACTTTTATTGGAGACGATAGGTCGTACATACACATGAACTATATGTCCATTTATTTTTCTTATTTTAAGAATGAAATGTAAATTATATATATATAAATAAAATTTAATCTATAATATATATATATATATATTATTTTTTAAAATATTTTCATCAAAAACATCCTTAATACATTCCATGTATAGCATGAATGAATCACATTACTTTGAGAAGGCTGTATTCCACACACCCACTAACAATGCTATTATATTTACACCAAATAAAATATAAAGAGGTGAGTTTTTTAAAATATTTAAATTATAAAGACATTATTGATATCATATATATCATATATATATATATATATGACATTATAATGGGCACCATTAGAGGTAGTAAATGGAAAATGAACAATCATCATTTTGTGAGGTGGCAGTTCACCGTACATGTAGGAAATATGTCTCTTATCCAATAGAGGGAAGTGTGATTAAGTGTAGGTCTAAATTATAAAATAACAATATAATATAATATTTAGTATACTGGTGTTTTTATATAAGAATATAATAATTATATTTTATGGATGAATAATGGAAATTAAACTAGATAGATTGAGAAATGATGTAACCTCTTAATCGGGTTACTTCTTTTGGTTTGTACCAGAAAGATTACATGGATTTATTCCTTATTGATGGGAAGAATACAGGATGTGGGGAGGTATTTTTTGGTTCTATTTGGGTAGATATTTTTCAAGAAAATGTGGACGGAGATGTGTGATTGAGTGGGAAGTGATAAGGCCTTTTTATAGTGGAGGAGGAGTGGAATTGTTGTATTATTTTGACAACAGAATTACATTAATTTTTTTCACATTACACAAGACTAGAATAATTGGAAAAATTCATTAAAAAGTATTATAGTGTCAAAAATGGATATATAATCGATTATGGATTGGTTTAAATCTTATTTTGGCCCATAATATTGGTGTTTTGTCCCTTATTAATCTTAATTTCACATTAATAATTGTCATTAATTGTAATTACTTTCACTAATCTTTAGGTGAAGTATAAGTTGACCATATTTGAAATTATAAATTATTCTGATTCTTTATGTATAATTCAATTTTCAAAGTATAACATTGTAATATTTCTAAATTAATTTAAATTCTATCCTGTAGAATGGACGAAAATTTGTGTTTTTAATGTAAAAATATCCAATCATTCTCAATGTTTTTATAGTCAATTTCAAAGTGATATCTATTTCAATGATATGAATATTATTAATTTTTAAAAATATGATATAATTAAATGTTAAACTAAATCTAAACCATACTTTATCATTATAAATAAATTAGATGAAAAATCAATTTGAATTAAATTTCAGTATTTTTCACTATTCATTAAAAAGTGAAACTCCACAAAAAATAGAAAAATTTCACCATAATTAAGAATATTTTTTTTATTCCAAATATAATAATTGATTTGAAATATTATATTTATAAAATGGTCAATTATTATATTGAAAATGGGGTTTCCATTAAATGATGACAAAACTACATTTATAGAAATTTAGTATTTTATGCATAAAATTGGGTTTGTTTTTATCTTAATCCTATTAAATCTATTATATAAAAATAAAAATATTTTATTTAATATATAACATATATCATATTAGAATCACTCATGAAATTTAATTAATCTATGTGATTCGGGTAAAACATCTTTGTGAGAATATTTATAAAATTATTTCATTTAATATTTAATTGATTTTCTTATTCATTTATACATAGTTTGTAAACAATGATATTATTTTACAGTTTTATAAAAATTATATATTAATAATTTATTTAAATATTTTTAAAAATGTTAATTTATCCGTTTGTTTATATATTATTATAAAATAATTTTATAACAAATCGTTATCTATTAAAACATTGTCTTGCATATAAGACATTCTATTTATGGGAACGTCTTATTGTGATTGTCGTACACTAACAAATAATCACATGTATTAAATGATATAAAATATATATAATTTATTTCAAATAGAAAATATATTATAAATTCAGAAGATATTATATTCCATTACACACATGGTGGTGCGTATAAAACACACCATCAAATACAATAAGATTATTTTAAAATGTCGGGGTGTTACATTCTCCTGACCATAAATAAATTGTGTCTTCACAATTTAAACATTATCTCAGTAATCAAGGGATTGATATTTGAAAAAAAATTGTTGAAAACACAATATCTTAGATAGGGTTAATAAGACATTTTCAAAGAATGAGACAAAGTAATGTACAATATTTGTGTAAGTAAGATCCCTAGTAAGAGAACATATGTGGGAAAATCAAAACACAGATAGGGTCGAAAAATCTAAAATTGTATTTCTTAAGGAGGGTGATAGATAATATTGACAGGAAAAAGTTAAAAATCGAATGGCCATAAATATACTATTATCTAAGGAATCATTTCATTCATCAGAAACAAAATTATGATGAAAATATTTTTGGTTTCAAGATCATTTTTCCAACAGTTGATGAATTATTTTACACACTAAAAATATAATTAAATATAATTACACTGTAATTTTCTATATTATTATCATTTAGTTATTCCTTGAACTAATTCTAAATCATCTTTTAGAATAATATTCCCCATATATTGATGTAATTTTTTAATATGTAAAACCATATTCAACATCCATCTTATTATATTTCATAAATGGTTAAAAATTAGAATATATTTTAATCGAACACTTTAGAAATTTTGTAAATGGATTTCCAAAATTAACGTATCATTTTCCATTTATATAGATGAATCAAAAATAAATTTTTATATACCAAAAATGTGAATAACTTCACTATATATCTTTTTGAATCATTGTAATGTCATAAATCATTATAAATCCGTTTTAGAAACACTAATTATTAATTATTCATTATATAAGACACGTGTTATTTGGTACATTCCTTAATTCTAAATGGGTTTTAAAATAAATCAGTAATAATGTAGGACGCATGTTAATTAGTCATTAATCTATTCCGATATAGTCCCAACATTTTTAAATCAATCAATATTTAATCTTTATCTCAGCATCAGGAACATTTTATGGGATATATTTCCATGAATTCTGTTTTTTTCCAAAAAGATTAACTTTATTCATAACAAATTTTATTAATACCATTTATCATATGATCGCAAATAAATAATGAAATTGTATTGTACTATAATCCTTATGTATTTCTTAAATATTATCATGTAAACATAATAAATAAAATAATTTTAAGACATATTTCATAGATCCAAATATAGAAGAACCATAATCATTCCACATTATATGTTTCCATAAAAATGATTGAACTTAACCCCCTAGCTTCTTGTGAGTTATATTTTCGTGATACTTAGGGAATTTGTTTTCATTGTGCCTCATCTCTTTGTAGTTGTATCATTTAGTAAAATAAATTCCTTATTTATTTTTCATTCTTTCCGTTGGTGATACTCTTTTACACACTTATAATAAATTCTAAATCCATTCATGATTTTGTGAGGGTGATTCATTCCATGGTTATCACACGTTCAAAAATACATCTATACATTAATATGCATTGACTCATTCCCTTTTTCCAAGTGGTCATATAAAATATTTATGTCACTTTTTTCTTTTGAAAATATCGATTCAAGGAAATTCAGCCTCTATCATAATAGTACATAAAACTATTTTATCATATAATCAAAAATTGTTGGATACTTGTTCCCATCAAGTAATTGGAATAAAACATTAATAAAAATTGATCAATATTTTACTTCATGTTTTATATATAATTTGTAGAATAACTATCTTACCATGTAATTTTAGCTTCAAAATCTGAAACTCTCATTGTTAAATTTTCAATAAGCTATGTAACTTAATATTCGTCTTCATTTTTTTGGCCTAGAGGAAGGTATTTATCAAATAATGTCTCCTTAAAAGTATAAATATACAAGAGATAAATTTTTTGTCTCTATTTTATTCTAGATTAGATACCACCACTGATTATCATCACCTTTGAAAAAATAGACTACAAGGGTAACATTTTTCTGTTTACTAAATTCCAAGGTAAAAAATAGTTTATCGATGGACTTAATCCATTTTGGTTCTACAATTGGATTAGTATTCCCACTAAATGATGGGGGGTTCCACCACATAAAGTGATCTAATAGAAGATATTATATCCATGGAATATATTTTCAATATAAGAAAGGTTATTTATCAAAACCTAATAATGATGACCAAATATTGTAATGATTTTTTACATTCTAATCCCAACAATATTGTTTTCCTAAAAAAGTAAGTTTATACATTTTCAAGAGTTTTAACACCATTAACCAATTTAGGTTCCATTTATAATTATTTTATATATATGATTAACTCATTAAATCATAATGTAAAATTCCAAATATTGTTTAACAAATAACATAAATATATTCTTTGTAAATCAAATAATCATAAACATTGGTTATTTGAGGATATTTTTACATTCAAATCCATCATAATGACATGTAATGAAAATGTAAACTATCATAAGCACATTCCATGGGATTTTCAGAACAATTTCACATTATGGTTCATTATCTTGTACCAAATTACATCGAGTTAGTCCTGGAACACCATGTTGGATTTTTTACTACGAGATACATATGTTCTATGACCATGTCCACTAGGACATTCCAGAGAGGGGTGTATTGATAGGAATACCAAAATAATATATATCTTAATAAAAATATATGATATTATTATACACATATACTAAATATATATCATATGGTTATGTTCCCTAATATATGTTTTCTAAATCCAGTTTCCATGGTTATCATTAAACTTCCTTTAATTCCAACTATTACACAATGGCCCCATAATCCCGGAGATGGTTCACTAATTTATTACATTGGAATGATTACAAGGAATCAAATATTGATGGACTGAGATGATTAGAAATTTTAGAAATCCACATTACATAAATGATACCCATACTATATTGGGAAATATGAAATACAAATATGTTACCTAAAAAATAAATAAACTGCATCATTGAAAGTTTATTAATTTATTTATTTTTTATAACCTAAAAAATAATAATAAGGGTAAGCTCAAATGATCAGTAAGGGTATGTAAAATTGAATAAATATAAAATTGAAATAAATAAACTGACATGGAAAGGTGTATAAATAATATCACATTATATTTAAATTATAAGTCGTGGAAAATTCAACATGGGAGGATAATAAATAGAAACACATTCCATTAAATCAAAGAACTGAAAATTAATTCTATCCAATGATATTTCGATGTAAAATTTCATGGATGAATAATGAATTAAATATTTATTAATGAAATTCTAAATTATTGTATGTCATCTCTTTGGAACATGAGAACTATAGTTTCATTACTAATTCTCGAGACATATTTAAACTATTGGTAAATACCTATTTAATTTGGTCAACTTAATCATCTCATGAGAACCTATCAATGCATACATGAGCAATATTATGTCTATGATATTCCCAATATTAAATTTACAAGTAGTTCCTCATATCTAATAATAAATTTAATTAATAAAGAATATAACTTATCAAATTATAAATAATTTCCTAGCTAAAAAAATATTTGGAAATGTATAAAACGTATCTAAAATGATATATTATTTTGAGAATAATAATATTCATTTAATTAAAATATTTATTTTAAATGAAATTTACAATGGAAAATTATTACATTAAAATTATTGTTTTAAGAGAATGTTAACAGTCACAAAAATAAATGAGATTTCCAAGATAAACATTATGAAAATTCACGTAAAAACCCATTAAATTTACCAAAGTGTCCCATACCAATTTGAGATATTTAAATCAAAATTCCCATGATGGGATTAAATTCAATGAATCTTATAAAATCATGAGAATAAAAATATAAACGTTATTATGTGTCAGAGGGTAGTATATTTACTATATAAGTGTGAGTTGGTTCGTAACAACAAATAAGTGTCAAGGGAATGTAAATTGAGATAAAACCCTTACCTTAACCATATGTTGTTGTGTGTGGTATTTATCCACATTTATACTAGTTTAATTTATGTTAATGACTTATAATAGATCCATAATAATATTTATAATATCATATATTAACACTTTATAATATTTTATTACCCATTTGTTGACACTTTTTCATTTTTATATATTTCTGTTAATAATTTATTTTCTTTTTCTAGTATGTTTTGACATTTCATTTCATGATCATAATAGTTATATAATGATATAATAATATCAATAATATAAAATATTACTTAATTATAATATGTATTATGTAAATATTTATATATAGTAATCAATAATATTTTGAGATAAGAAATGATGTTCATCGTTCGTATATATGGTAGGTCATTCGTTCTCTTGAACACTAATTTCATTTCATTGTCTTATTAAAATAATTAATGTAAAATGATAAATATGTATATAATATTTTAATTATAATATATATGTCATATATGTTATAGAGGTTCATTAATTTCATCTTAATATGTTTCATGTATAGAGTTAACCATTCACATCTCTTTGAGGGAGGTAGTTCACAGTTCAACAAATGATGTAATCAAATTTTAAAAAAATAGAATGGATAGATGTATGTTTTATAAAATAATTATATAAGTTTAAATATATTTTATATATTTTATATATCACAAATCAAAATATTTTCAATCATTATGGCAACCATTAGTAGCGATCAAGTAAAAAAAACAATCATCATTTTGTGAGTCAGTAGTTCTTTGTACATGTAAACAATATGATCATTATACATTAGATTAAAGTGTGTGTATATTTTGGTATAACCCTCAAAAATGAAAATTCATTTTTTATTTATTAAATTTTATATATAATCATAGAATAATAATATTTTATGGGGTGGATAATGGATATGAAACTACAGAGCGTGAGAGAAGACGTCACCTCTTAATCGTGTAACTCCATTTCATTTGCACAAATATGATTATTTGGATTGATAACATATCAAGGGGGAGAATAAATTTTAGAGGGATGGATTATGGGGAGGTATTTTGGAATTTTTTTTGATAACAAGTTTCATGGGAGGTGTGAGGGAGTGGGAGAGATTTGATTTTTTATAGTGAAGGGGGAGTGTCACCCTTGTAATATTTCGACATGGTATTCCATACACGTTTTTAACATTTATTGTGGATACAATAATGTACAAAATTAGATCTATGTTATAATAGATTCTATATATATCAATAAAATTTCTTTTAGAAAGGTTTCTATGTCTTTGTTGTCATTAATATTGAGGTTTAGTCCCTTATTTGGGAATAAGTTTACCTTAATAATTGTGATTAATTTTAATGCCATTGACTAATCATTTCATTATAAAATCATGATCAAATTATATTAAATTATGAATTATCATTATTCCAAATATATAATATAATTTTACAAATTCCAGTAAAATAATTAATATAAAATAATTAAAATTTAGTCCCACATAAGGGATGGCAATGCATGTTTTTATGGTGAAAACAACCAAATTTTTTCTTTGTTTTTATAGTCAATTTCAAAGTAAGATTATATCCATTTTCATAAATTTGTTTAATTGATAAATATATTATCCTTTAGATCATTAAATTAAATATTTTACATATTTTATCCTTGAAAATAAATTATATGAAAAATATGTTTTGAGTTAAATATAAATATTTTTCACTTTTCTTTAAAAATGAAACCCCATAGAAAAATAAAAACATCCCCATAAGTTAATTATTATTTGTAAATTACAAAAATTATGATATTTTGGATATATTATATTTAAAAATGGGTAAATATTAATATTTAAAATGGTTTCTCCATTAAAATGTGGCAAAACTACCTTTATGAAAATTTAGTATTTTGTTCATAAAATGTGGATCATTTTTTATCTTAATCCTATAAAATATATTGGAAAGATATAAAAATTATTTTATTTAATATATACCATATATATATAATTAATATCACCCTTTAAATGTAATTAATATGATTTATTATGGAAAAACATTTTTGTGAGTAGAAAAAAAATAATATTTTCCTTTAGATTCAACTAATTTTCTAATTCATTTATAATTATTTTGAAACCAATCAATTAAATTAAAATTTTCATAAAAAATCTATTTTAAAAAGTTATATATCTTGTTTATATAAATATAAATTTATCATTTTTTATAACTTTCTAAAATATTTTATTAATATATCATTATCAAAATGAACTCGGTCTTCTGTGTAACAAAAACAATTTGAAGGAACTCATTATTTCATATGTCCCACTCTAACTAATTATATTGTTCATTGAATGAAATTTAATAAATTAAATTTTTTTAAATAGAAAATATATTATAAATTGTTAGTATATATAAAGTCCTTATGTGCTTGGTGATGTGTATGATACATGTTATCAAAAAAAATTATACTTTTAAATTTTCAGGTGTTACATTTACCATCCACTTTATTTTTAATACCAAACTAGAAACCATCAGCCTCTTCACACACAACATAATCTAGTAAATATGAGGTAATACCTTTCATTTTTTATTAGTTTATTGATTTAAAAGTCCATGTTCCTCCCAAATCACCAAAAAAATTCATCAGACTACTAAGGCACATAGTATGGACTCCTTTGATACTTTTCCTTAAATACATGAACTGACATATCTTTCCACCAATGACTATTTATGAAAAATATTATTATAATTTCTATATATGTTTTCCTTCATGTGATGATTATATTTATTATATATTTATTTATCATTACACCAACAATTATTATTTCTTTTTGAATCATCACCCTGTTAAATTCTTGCCACTACTTCAGTGTATATCCATAAAAATTCATTGCAACATTTAATATAAGATCTAATTAGGAGATAATTGGTTTTTAATTTTATTTTCATATATTTATAAATTTATATTTTTTAATTTCTTCAGTACTGTGATCATTGTATCACTTATCATCTCAATTCTTGTACATTGTGTTCCACAACCACGTGCAATATTAATTATGAGGGGGAGATGGTATATAAAAAACACTGATGACTACCATTTTAATGACATAAATGACATTATTTATTGAAAAAAAATATTCTTACTTATATGAATTTTTTTTAGTATTTATGATTGAAAATAAAAACAATATGAGGAAATTTTTAAAATTCTATGAACATTGAAATTATAATGTATTCATAAATATTTTTTAAATAATTATAATTCAAGATTTTCAATTATTTTAAATTTAATTTTAATTTATTAATTCATATTAATTATTGAAGGACTATATTGACTAATATAATTTTATTTTTCATACTATGGTGTACTGTAATATAATTATATCATACTCATGAATGTACCCTCCATTCTTGTTGGAAAAAAATATTATTTATTTTTATCCAAAAATGGTTTTATCAACATTAAAAACATTTGAAAATATGGATATTTTATACAAGGATTGAGATATTTTTTTAATAATGATAAATATTTTTATTCTATTATTAAATTGTCCCTTATATTATCCCTTTTAATCTTGTTATATCCAATAACACACTTATGGTTATCCGCTTTACAATACCATTTGCCCTTCATACCTTCACTATTGTATAAATTTCAGGATTATAGTTCATTTGAGGGTGCAATAATTGAGTGATATCATATATTGTCTTAGAGATGAGTTAAATGTTTTTTAAAGTGATGTAATTTAACCATTTTGGGAAATGTTCATAGGTGATGTATATTTTTTATAATTAGTTTGAGTCATCTAAAAAATCTATTTATATAAAAAAATAAAAATGTAAAAAAATATTATCAATATTTAATTGTACATTTATCATAATGACATTTGGAATTATCATTGAAAATTTTAAGATTGGGATATGCTATACATATTTGGGAACTTTTGGTAATGATTATTCTTTATTTTTGATAGATTCATCCTTCATTTTATTTTAAGAGAGTAATATCCTCTTTATACCATTATTTTGTAAATAGTAACCTGCCAACCTTAAGACTTAGTAGATATTCATGACAATGTTGAGGAATAGAAAAGAATTATTTTTCTCTTATTTAGAGAGTTATTATTTTACCAAGAATAATGTAATATTTTTTTAATTATGAGCTGAACATAAAATTGTATATCTTTTAATAGTGAGAGAATAGTGAAATAAATTTCCAGTTACATAGATCATAAGTTGATTGGATATTTAAAAATATTAAATAAAATGAATGGAAGGTAAATATTTTCCTTAATAGAAATTATATATCAGGCATGATTGGGATACATTGAACTGGATCTATCTTGTTTTGTTGTAATGTTTTGTTATTAATTTATGTTTATAAGTGTATTAAAATTAATTTATCCCCTATTAGAGAGTGAGTTATTTTTTATTTGATATTTAGATCTCATCATGATGAAAAGTAGAAGACCATGTGTAATTCTATTTGTACACACAATTTTTGTACAATAATTTTTATTGTTTTATTTAGTAAAAATACAAATAATTGAAGATAAATGTTCCTATATGGATAAATATTTAATTTCATATATTTTGACAACATGTTATGTTTTCTGGGAAAGATTAATATTTTCAAAAAAAATAAAAAGGGAAATATATAAAGTTCTTGTAAATTTATAACTATATTTCTTGTACGCTTTATGATCATATTGAGATAAAATTTATAGTACACTCCCATGTTACTAATCCATAACAACATTCCATGTTTATTGATGTAAATGACGTGTATCCCATTCTTGAAAATTTGAGTGGTTAAAATTAACACTGAAAACCATGTATTATATTTCTACATATCATGTACTCATACCTATAGACGGTTAATTATGAAAGTCAAGGTAGAGATTTAATTATGTGAGGGGAATGTTAAGGAAATAAAAAATAGGTGTGTATAATGTATACCTTTAAAAATTATAGGTAATACAAAATTAATATAAAGGAGTGATTTTAGTTGAGGATTGAGAGTTAACACTAATATGGAATGGTGAATCAATTTTAGAGAGTTCATGGATGGAAATACACCCATAATATGTGTTCCTCCCCTCCAATGGAAATATAAGTTCCATGTTATCAATTAGGGTAGAACATAATGGGAATTATGGGTTTTATTTTTTTACTATTTGTATGATCATTTTAATTATATTGTTTTATTTTTTTCCTCGATCTTTTATTATCTTATTCATTTTGTGTACTCATATGTCATAGTCAAACTCAAATGATCATGTTTGGGGGTTCAATCTAATTTGACAATTTACACTTTTTTACCCATAACTACCTTCAAATAAAGTGTTTTGTGGTTAATAAATATATATTTAAGTCACCAGAAGACTATAATGTCAAAATAAATTTATTTTATTATAATAATATCATAAAATATAAGAAAATCATTGATTTATTTTTTTCTTTCCATGATTCCTTTTAGTTAGGTTTTTTTACATAAATATCATCCTCTATGGTATTTGGTGAATAAATTTGTATTTCCAAAATAATCCTAGGAGGTATCCTAGTAGAAATATATATATAATTCTAGACATATACGGTATAATAAAATCTTAAAAATAATAAAACCATTTCCTTGAAATAATTATGGTTGATCATCAAGGGATTCTTATAGGATGGTATTGTTTGATCAAATAATATTTCATTTTTGTTTGTATTTTTTGTAAACTAATATAAAATCAAAATGATCAATAACAGACCCTACTTAGTTTTAGGTTAATTTTTTATTCGACTATTAATATATTCAATTTTATTCCAATACTAATCACTCATTTTCAGTGGATTTTATTTTGACATACGAAGACAAAGTGGAAGAAAAATGGGCCAAAGTTACATGAGATCCAAGGAACACTTGTTTAATAAGATTCAAATTTCAAAATATGTTTTGAACTAAATAGGATTAATGGTTTTGTAACTATGGATAATTTTTTTGGATATAACACCATTTATTAAATTAGATCTCGTATCACCCATAATGTTGTCCACATGAAGTTTTTTGTCATAAAAATGAATAATTATTCAAGACATGCATAAAACTCAAAATATGGATGAAATCTTGTATTATTTTTCTCTAATAATTTTTAAAATATAATGGGATGAAGTTAACAATCCCACCAACAAATATCTTAATTTTTTCAATGATAAAATAATTCTTTTACTGGTCCAAATTTCTTGACACATTTAGAAACATAAAATTTATGTGAAAAAATAACTATACCAGATTGTCTACAAATTGGAACATTGGGCATCTAATTTTTATATTTTAATAGTTGATTTGTTATAAAATTTAGAGTGATTTTGGTTTATTATCATCACCTTTTAGGTTTTAGATATTTCTATCAACATAGGTAGATATAAAATAAATAATGAGATCTACGTGGGCCCCATCTTCTTCCCTATCGAGTGATATACATTGTGAAGTTATTTATAGGGACATAAAAACACATCGAGGGAGTTTTGTAATGTAACATATTTACTTGTTTTCTATATCTATTAAGCTTTAATAATTTCATGTTTTTCAGTTAAGGTATTTATGGATCAGACCCTTATATTGGGTAAAATATTTGAACATTTTTTCATAGTGTTTCAAATTAATTTTCTCTCAGATGACTAAATTTTTCCTACAGTTGACCATATGACATTTATTAATGATTTAAAGAGGTTAAATGTTTGCATTTTTATAATTTCTTATAAAATGAAATTAAAATACAGTGGATTAAAAATTATTTTACATAATAAATGAGTGGATACACAATATTTAATTTATAAAATGAAATATGATTCATAAGATATAGGATAGTGTAAAAACTATATTTTCATTAAAAAATATGTCACGTTTTTTTATGTTATATTTTCATTTGGGTGTGGAGTAAAATTTTGAGTGAGGTTTACCTTAAATATCCATTAACTGTTATCATCTTAAATTGATTCTCATAGACATAAATCTTTCTATAACCATTGTTTAACCATGTCCCATATTTTGATAATGGGTTTAAGGCTACTATGAAAACTATTAATTGAATGTGTTTGGGAATGAATTGGAATAATATGTATTTTAATAAGAACAACATATGTTTCACATGTGTAATCTCAATGATGACTAGTTATGTGCACACATGAATATTATTAATGAAACAAGATATAATAGTATTATTAGAGAATACATCAAAAGGAAAACAATTGAAGTTATTAGAAATAAAAATAAAAAAAACAGTATAGATTTTATTTTTTATAACTAAAATAAAAAGTGTATATCTCCATCATAATTACTTCTCACAATTTTGATAGCCACTGAGAGGAGGTGGAGGCTTGAGTGCATATCCAACTTCATTTCAAATTTTCCAAAGAGGATATAAATCACCAAAACCAACAAAATAATAAAAATAAACATAAATATTTCCAAAATAATATATCACATTCCTTTAGACAAACATACAAAATTGGTTTTAAAGGATCCAATTTATATGGAAATAATGGTAGTGGGTCTTGCATAAATAATTTACAATACTAATGTTTTCTCAAATTTTTAAAAGTAAACATTATATAATCAACATAAATAAATTTAAGAGTTGTTTTCACCCTCTTAAATTACTTATATTACGTTTTGGTGTACATTTAAGTACTATAAAATGATATATTATTCCAATTTTTAGTTTTAGTGTTTACTTATAATAATTTTTGTCTTGTAGATAGATGATATAATTTACACCCCATGATGGGGGAACTAGGAATGTAAATAATTTAATGTTTTGTATAGAAAATTAGAGGGTATACATAGAAAAAATTCAATCCTAATTGAATGGAAATATTTTTTGGAATTTTTTTTAGTCCACATGTGTTCTAGGTCTCTAATGGTATTTTGTCCCCTTTTTCATAACATTTAGTTACATCTCTCCAAATCACCTCCATCTATAATGTAAATCCAAAAAAGGGCAATTTTTTCCTTTTAATTTAAATTTACATTATCTAATTGTGTCAAAGGATATGTGGAAATTATAATTATAATTATAATTTATGATATATAATATATTTAAAATGATAATATTGAGGTAGGATAAAATAGTGATTTGTGATATGATCACACCCCACACCTAAACATTTAAACTCATATGAATTGTAAAATTTCTAAAAATGCTGCATAAAAATATTAAAAATCTCATGACAACATAACATTCAAGGGAAATTTCATTCAATGAATAGTTGTGATAAAATAATGAACCATAACAAGGACTCAATATTAGTATCAATTATGATATTCCTTGTTATTAAACTATAAAAAATATTTAATTTCATCTACATATTAATATATCATTTAGTATATACCTAGTGTGCCTATTATACTATAGATAATTCCTATCTAAAGAAATTATCATCTAATTTTATTTGTTTGATAGTGTGCATGAATTATATTAGTTGACTGTGTTACAAATATTATATTTATTAATTTGTTATGAACATTTTTCAATTGAACATGTCAGTTTGTTTCTTATTTTCAGTATGGGGGAGGTAAAATAATTATTTGGTGTGTTAATTGGTATTATCTAGTAATACATAATCCTATTACACCATTTTATAGAATAAATTATTGTTGATTATGAAATTGATATTTGTGTGGCGCAATATTTGATAGTATCATTTACCAATTGAAAAGATTATTAATACATTCCGCATTATGTTTTTTATTTTTCTTAAATTCCTTGAGGTAATTTTATATGGTTTACATGAAGAAAATGAGAACATTATGAGGATTGAAGGATTATATAAAATTTGTCATTGAAGAAAAACATGGATCCTCTAATTCCCAAAAATATATTGTTGGGTTTAGCTGAAGGAATATATTTAATTTCTATCCATGAGGTCTAGTGGATAATGACGCCTATTATATATTGGGGATGGGAGTTGGGTATAGTGCCACTATATATTATAGTGATAGTGGTTTTTTTACCTTTATAGGTCTTCTATTTATTGAAATTTATATTCATTAGTACTGGTTCTTGGTTTGATAGAATATATACTCTATGTATTACGTTGTATTTGTAAATTATAAAAATACAATGGGGTAATTATACTTAATGTTCACTACATCTATCACATATTTAAATTTATCTATTTATATTTATGAAATTTTCCACAATATAAGATTCATAAATAAAGAATTCTCTAAAAACCTTACATTAGGTGATAAAGTAAGTAAATATCCCTTATATCTCAATTATAAATTCGCGATGTCAAAAAGTATTTTATTTCCCAACATTTAAAAGAAATGGTAAAAATTATATTGATGAATATATTAATAATTGATCGAAATTCTTGGTTATTATACCAGAAAAATATTGGTACTTATAATTTTTAGTTGATGTACTTGAGTAGGCTTCCACCTATTGGCCCTAGGATCCTAGAATTTGGACACACTTAGAAGAAAATGGGGCGAGTTGCTTCTTTGGGTAAAACATTAAATGATATGATTTTGAGATTTTTAATATTAGAGGTAGTAAGTTCAATTAGACATAGTTAGGATATGGTTTATTTTTTATACAATTTCATTATTATAATTAATTTTTTTACTCAGCTATTAAGGGTATCAAATACATCATCTTGTGATAAAACTCATTTCATATTAGTGTTATTTTGATGAATTTATTTATTTACTATTTTATTATAGATAAAGGGATGTAATTAATGATGTTTTAGTATGTATGTGGTCATCAAAACAAGACATTGTAAAATTGGAAATATATAGTGGGTAGGTTTTACCCTAACTAGAATTATAGTTCCTTCTCCATCTGGTGGACCAACTGGTTGAAGTTGATATTGGAAAAACATTCTTCATTATTAGAAAATTAACCCCAACAGAAGACAACATTTAGGATTTTAGATTATATTATCTTATTTCCTAAACTGGGTAATTTCTTAACCCACCATAAGTGTTTTGGGAACATTGGGTAGTGGGTGGGATGACGATGAGGAAACACTGTTTAACTTATTTTTAATTTTAACTATGATAATGGAAAGGGTATGTCATGAGTTGTTTCCAAATCATGTTTTAATTTTTTATGAGGTATATATTCTCCATCTCAGAACACATTAACATGAGATATTATTAAAACAAAATTAGTATTATCTCTACTCATATCATTATTAATGTTATACTCACTAGCATTGGTGAGCATGGTTATCAGAATGTCCATTAATTCATACATTGTTGGAATAAATTCATCATTTTTATTTCTGAAATATTTGAAATTATATTTCTCCAAATAAACATGAAAGGAATTATCATTATTAATTTTTATGGTAACATGTTTTGTGGTGATTCCATCTTTATATACCTTAGAGTGCTTCTCCTTATCATGTAAGAATACTCTTCATGTTGAATTAGAAGATTTCATTTGAAATGGGATCCTAAGGGAATAAACATGTACTAACACTTAATATAGATCCATAAGAAGAATTTTCTGATTAAAAATACTTGGGGGTCCTCAATCTTTTGAAACAATAGTTTTCTTATTTGAGATTCAGTCACAACCAAATCTACCTTTGGCATGATAAATGGTGTGGGTGATAGTGTATTGGATATAAGTACCCTTTCCCAATGAGTTTTATTTCCAAGATATTGTAGTTGATTATAGGGACAAAATTATATAATATTCTCAATCTAATATTCTGAAAAGAATTGAGTGAAGGACTCTTTCTAGGGGTTCCCCCAAAATACGTGATTCCAGTTGAGGGAGAATTACTACATGCAGAAGTTTATTAAATTTTTATCCTCTTTTGGTTTTAGATACATTACAACATAATTAAATTCTTAAATGATAATTTTTTTTGATATTATCAATAATTTCACTTCAATGATTTATTATTGTGGAATCTAACAAAACCAACTTGAATACCACCTAAACTACCACCCAAACCTGATTTTCACTAAAACAAGACAAGTTCTCACTCTACTTGTTTTAAAGAAATGTTCTAGGGAACAAGAATAAAATTGATGAAAATAATTTTTCTTATTAAATGATATTTAAATTATATAGTTATTGAACTAATATTCTAATAGGACTTATTCTTACATCAGACATCCACCCCAAAAAAACAATAATAATTAGAATGAAAAAATAAATAATCCAAAGTATTAGATACCATATGTTAATAATAATTTCATCATCTCTCCATCATCCTCTATCACCTATATAAAACATTGAGTACCTCATTGACCTCGATATATATATTTTTCATCAAATAATGATACATGAAATTATAAACATCTTTATTTGTGGATGTATATACTAAAATAAATTTAAACACTGATATACATGAACATGTTATCCCATGTTAGATAATGTCACTTATCATCCAAACTCAGATCCCATTTTAAAAATCAAATAAAAACCTACAAAATAAAACTTGATCTATAAAAAATGAGTGGCGTCGGTAGGATTTCATCTTAATAACTATGTAGGTAAGATCCATAGAGTCTATACATTTCTTTTACAAAATAAAAAACAATTAATTAAAAAATAAAATATTTAGAAATTTATGTTTCCATTATTTTTTTAAAAATAATCAATACAATTGTATATCAAAAACACAGATTCATTTATTTTAAATGAATGTAATCACATAAATATAATTTTCATAGCCCATTCCACTTTTATGAAAACATAGTTGATTGGAAATCCATTTTTCGAGAAAAACCCCAAATAGGGAATGAATTGAAATCCTGATTTTAAATAAAAACATTAAATATATATTCAAACATTATATGATGAAATTATGTGGAAATATATGAAATGACTAAAAAAGGGCCAATAAGAAACTAGATTATAGTGAATGTCAGTATTCAAATAAATAACCACTATAAACCTTAATCAAAACATCATTCATAAAAATGAGATTTAGAACTAAGTTGAATATCCCAAAATAAGGATAATACATGATAAATGGGATGATATTTAACCTATATGTTCCAAAGTTATTAGGACTTACTAATTGAATAATATCTGTCTACGAAAAAATATAAAAACAAAATACATCATGGGCCACTCTAGAACACCATAACTAGGAAACTAGCTAGCATCATTCCTAAGTATAAAAAAACTACCACTGTATTAATATATGATAATATACTTCTAACCCCAAAAATGAAATCAATGTTGAGAAATATTATTCAGCTTCTCCCCAGAAACAAAATCCTAAACGTTCTATAGGTCTACTTACACACCTTCCACCCAATTGATATGACCCAAGAAGTGTACCTGGTCATTTTGAAACTAACTTGTATATAGCTTAAAGTATATCCCAGGCTCCATTAATTTACTCAGGATGATGTCAAGATGTTGGGAATGATATTTTTTAGTATTGATGTACACCAAGATTTCACCCATAAATACCACCCCAATATTATTTAAATACATAGATGAGATTATGTCCATCAAGTCCAAGAACAATGTTGGTGAATTTTTTAACCCAAATGGAATCATGAAGAACATAAAATGTCCATACCTAAATTAGAATGTTGTCCACAGTTCATTTGAAGGTAAAAATCACAACTTATGATACCATGAAATCATGTTGATCTCTAAGAAAACAATAGTTCCTCTCAATTAGTCAAACATATCAATGATATGTGTAAGATGATACATGTTCTTCACAATCAGCAGGTTCAAATTCTTGTATACAACATATATAAATAGGGTTTTATCCACTTTGTAAAAAAAATACTAGTGAAACCCAATTATATATACTCATATGGATAAAACCCTTATCCATGAACTCTTCTAGATGATTATCAATCCCTTGAAGCTCTATTAGTTCTATTATGTATTATTGAATTGAAAATGGTTCATAACTCAGTGTAAGATCAATTATAAATTCAACATCTCTCTCAGGTGGAAGTATTGGGATGTATTTTCAAAAAGAATCCTGAAAATTTACTGTTAAAGGTTTAATTAAATCCTTCATTACACTGTTGTTTATCTTATAATAAACTAGAAATTGTCGTAGTTAGTTCACTCAATTGGGGATGAACAGTCCCTACACATCCCCCTAGAAGTCCCACTCTCATTAGTGAATATAGATGGCATCCTTATGATATATAAATGTCACCAACCAATAGTAAAAATCCATTTGGGAACTGTATTATATTAACCAATCCATACCCAATATTATTTCAAATCCAAACATATCATGAATATAAATATCCCACATAAAAAGATACTCCACATCCTCAAAAGAACACACCATTCACAAATAGATTTATCATGATTATACTCCCAATGGTGTGTCTGCTATCAGCACCTTTCTCAAGAACCCCACGACAAGAATGAATCCATTCTCATGTTGTTTATGAATAAACAATGGAGAGGGACCAATATCAAATAATTTAGTAGAACGTGTTAAAACTGCAACAATAGTACCTCTTAATGTTAATGGTCCAACATCAATATCCACAAGTCTAGGTTCAATGGTATGTAACTATCCTATTCCTCTTCCTGATGATGCAGTCTAAGTCCCCTAAGCTATAAAATTATGATAATATGGGATCTATTTCATTGAAGCTCTACAAACACTGACTCTACCACCCCCAATAGTAGAACACTAGTTAAAAGTCTAATATGGTGTAAAAGAAGTACATCCTACACTCTGGATCTGTCTATATCCTACATCATTACCCATCTATCACGGGTTCTTATATAATCTTTTTATATTTCCCCACTCACTTCATGATCATTACTATACCAGTGAACCTAGAAAATTGGTATGATGGTAGACTATCCAACCAAACTAACAGAAAATCGCTCTGGTAAGATCATTTTCCAAATGATCCTTATCCATTAACACCCTAAATCCTAATTATCTAGTTAGAAAAATCAAAAGGCGTTTCATTCCCTCAGTATATGTTCCTATTGACCATATAAGAAAAAACCACATGTCTCCCCACTGGAAGGATTCTTTAGGGTCCCCTCAGAAATGACAGGCTTATTCGCCACTATTGGAAACTTCATTATCGAGAATAAATTAACCTTGCACATAAGTTCACACTTAATTATATACTAAAATTGATTTTATGGTGTATACTCATCCCATTTCAATGATGGAACAAATTAATTCAAATTGGTAAGGTGTCTAGCATAGTCAATCACATACAGACTCCCTCATGTCAATCGTAAGAACATAGCCGATCACTCTTTCCTGAGTGTTTTATGACAAATGTTCTATATGAACATCTAAAATAATTACATCAACACCATATTTTTTTTTGTTTTCCATCTTTATTTTGGATTTCCAACTAACTTATCACCTAAATCACTTCATATCATAAGTATCAATGATGTGATGTATATAATGGATAGAATCACTACAAAACTACACTACCTCAGGCCAACCCTCTATGGTAAATGTCAAATTTTTCTAAAACTAAAACCCCCTTATATGGTTGGACATTGTTTTTAAAACCCACCATAGGACTTCTTCTATAATTTACATAAAACATGAATCCTTCTCTCTGAATTTATCTCAATATTCCTCACCCAGCACTATCGGTGCCTAATGTTCCACTACGGGTAGATCATCTCTGGCCATAACAACATGTTAGTATCTCAATGAAAACCTTCATGGAACTACACATCTAAAATTCCTAAAAGATTTATGAGGACACATAACCAAAAATTACACATTTTAAAAATAGGGATTCACTCATGTCCATAACAACTCATTCCCACATTTCTACCACACAGTTTACACTAGGGAAGTACCACTACCCTTTAATAAACTTCATCTAGGTTATCTTTTAAAAATTGTAATCTCATTCACATAATTATGGTTTCTCATTATGTAATAACCCAAAGTTTCATTAATGGAAATACCTATGGATCTAATTCAATGTATCATTATGTTTATATAAAATTTCACCTTCTTTGGTTTTATGTTAAGAATTTTTATCGTTGCTAATATAGCCATTGAACAGTGATCACATGATTAGTATAAATATAGGGCTTTAACAAATCAAAATTTACTCAGACAAAGGAAGTGATGGCCTCATCCAATATAATTTCCCCATTCGATGCCCATTTTTCGAAGCTCGAAAAAGTGGTGGCGTCCATGGGATTCTCTCTTGACCAAGCCCAAGTTGAGCTTCACCATGTCAAGCTTGAATGGGACCATCTACGGGAGAAGTGGAAGTTGATAGAAATTACCACTCGGGCGCTGTTATCCGATCCACCCCAAGAGTCTGTCACCATCACAAACCTTACCCTTAGGTATTATGTGGATGTTTTAAGGGATTATGTAACAAATCACTAATACAATGATCATGTATATTAGTTTTGTATATAATAAACAATATACCTCCTTGTAATTTTTGATACATTGTAAATAGTTTTTAAAGTACAAATAGAGTTTTTAGTTATTATTTAATTAAGAATTCTATTTTATTAAATTAAGGGATTTTTTGAATTAATAATATTTTAATAAAATTTTCTTATTATTTTTATTAAATTAATTTTTATTAAATATAAATGATCTTATAATTTTGTTAATGCAATTATAATATTTATTATGTTTTGAACGCCATTTCTATCAAAACCCGTGAATTTTAAATAAATGTCAGTTTTTATTTTAGAAGTGAAAATTAAAATATTTAAAAAATTATTTAGATAAAATAAATGTTATTTCTAGAGTCAGTACATTGAAATTATCCAATGGTGAATTTTTCATAATTTTTTGAGACAGTCAAACTTTTGGGTAAAAATTAAATGCCGTTTAAATATATAATGTGTTTTATGACATCATAATGACTCAATAGTGATGTAATGAAATACTATAATCTTTATGTTCAGACAATGTATGTTTTATAATTAAAATAATGTGATTTTGGGTTTGTTTTACTTCTTTTCAAAGCATTAATGGACCCCTTCATACTTATTAAACACCTTGCGTTTTGAAATTATTTTCCATGGGACTGTGACTCACCTTCACATAAGAAACCCTATTATATTAAGAAGTTAGAACTTTTTCGTTAAAAAATATTTTTTTACTCTTCCCTTTTCCAAAATACATGGGCAAAAACCAGGGGATGGTTTGTTGTTTGGGTTAATTTAATATAAGGGGTCCCAAACCTAAATAATAAAGAATTCCATCACCTTTCCTATATAAACACACCAATGATCCTACTTCATCCTCACTCAAAGCCTTTGTAGTTCATCCAACCTCTGACCTACTATCTCTAGAATCTTCCCAAGGTTCCCCAATCTCCCAAGAAGCCTCTCTCAGGCCTCTCTCAAGCCTTTGGAAGCACACATCCAAGTAAGGGTTTTTTCTTCCATTCTCCTTTTTGTCCAATTTTCTTTAAGTTGTTTTGCCCTTTTAATTTCAATTATGAATGTTAGGGTATGGTTTATATCCTCTCTCATACTTCCCTCTTTATGTTTGAATGATGGGAGACCCATTTACCTCTCATTAAATGCCTCCTATGTATAGTTGTTACTATGCTGAAATTCAGAAAGAAACTTCTCTCTCCTCTTTTACATTCAAGCAATACTTTTGTATCATGAATATAAACTCCATTAAAATATTTTGGACATGTATCTATATTGCCCCCTTACTGTACATTTCATTTAAATATGATGAGACACCCCTTCCCTCTCATTAAATGCCTCCCATGTACATCTGTTACTATGTCGAAATTCCGAAAGGATCTTCTCTCTCCTCTTTTACATTCACGTAATACTTTTGTATCATGAATCTAAATTCCATTACAATTGTTTGGACATGTATCTGTATGACCCCGATACTGTCCATTTCATGTAAATATGATGATACACCCCTTTATCTCTCATCAACCATTTTTATGAATTCTTATGTCACGTCGTTACGCTGCTAAAATTACACAGATTTTCTAAGCCAATGCCATTGTGTAGTGAATACCATTCCCATTTCTCCATCAAGGGTATTCACCTTTATGCACATTTTCTTATTGATTATAAAGTTTCATGCATGAATTTCAAATTCCTTTATTGTGGAATAAATTATTATGTTTTATGAATTAGTGTTTTATGATCCATGTGGCACACTTATGCATGAAATGAAATGTTTAAGAAGGGTGAACCCTTATAGTGCTCCAATGCATTGGGTAAAGTTTAGTATTATGATAAGTCGTGTGCAATGAGTGTTGAATCATGCTAATTCAAGTGAAACGAGGGATTAATCATGCTTAATGTGCAATGAGAATTTACTCATGCTCTATGTGCAATTATCCTTGTCTCATATTAATTCCATGTTAAGTGTTGTTTCCACATTTCCATGATATGATTATAATGCTTTATCATGCCCTTATTTTCATGTTTATCTTATGCTCTATTGATATGTCTATTTTCTAACATGTATTTTACTCCTCATGTATTCTGTGTTTATTCCCTAACTGGGCTATGTAGCTCACCCTTTTCTTATTCATGTCCTCAGGTTATCCCATGCAATGATAAGTACGAAGGAATGTAGTGGTCATATAAAGGAAGTTTTCAATAAAGATGTTATATTTCAAGTTTTAAGATGTTATGAAATGATCCTAATACTCAAATACACTAGACCTCTCGATCTACCATGTTGTATCAAGTGAATAGTTTATGTAATAAATCATGTTTCTGTTTGTAATAAAAGTAGGGGTGTCATAGTTGGTATAAAAGGATAGGTTTAGTTATTTTTGGGATTAGGATTATAAAACCATTGTAAAGATTTATAGAAAAGACAAACTATAATAAAAACATCCATAAGTTTTGGTAATTACTAAGTAAGTGGTTTATCAAACAAATACATCCATGTCTAGATATGAGTTGGTAGAGGCGGCTCTGGCACAAATATATCCTATGGGTAAAACCCGAAAACACTGGTTTGAGCTAGACTCGAACAGGAACTGGTCCCCGACAATGGGCGTTGCTACACTCTTGGTTATGACAATCCTGGGGGATATGTTTTTATAAATTCACTATCTTAGTATGAACCCTTTTAAATGAAATTAAAAAAATGACCCTAAGAAGATATGTTAGAAAGTAGAACACGAAAATCATAGATTGAAGCCTATAGACTCAGGAGCTAAGGAAATAAAAGTTTATTTATAATTCATCAAATTTTGTCTTTGGAATACCCTTTATGTGTTACCCCTATCTTTTCTTTTATTCTAGCCAATGGCTAGTAATAGGAGGACTCAGGCTAACAACCGTTGTGAAGATCAGTGTGATGATTGTACTACTGAGATGCCCAATCCAATGGGAGCGGGAATCGCGAACTTTGTCACGCTTATCTCTCAGATAACTCATGTTTTGAATAGAAACACGGGTCAAGAGGAACATTCAACCCCCCCTAAGAAAGAAGAAGTTTCTATCGAGAGTTTCATGAGACAAAGGCCTCCTACTTTTAGTGGATCATCTGATCCCATGATCGCTGAACAATGGATCAACTCCATTGAAAAGATCTTCTCTGTCCTTCAATATTCTGAACAAGAGAAGTTTCTCCTGTCAGCTTATCGTATAGAGGGTGAAGCTGATCAATGGTGGACATTGACCAAAAATTCAAAGCCTGAGGAGGAGATCGAGGTGTTGGAATTGATGGATTTTCGGAAGATGTATTTTTGATAAATATTTTCTACACACCCTCCGGCTTAATATGGAAAGGTATTTATTTTCCATCAAGAAAAAAGATGAAGAATATGTCGGAGTGTACGAGGAAAACATCCCAAGGATTTCACAACATGCTTACATATTTGTCGTTACCCCCGAATTCAAAGTTGACCGCTTCTTTGGTGGGATGATGCCTAGCCTGTGGAAAGCATTGGTGATCCGTGACTTCGACAGCTATGAGGAAATTGTCTGATGTGCCCTCAAGGTCGAAATGGAGACCGGAGAATCCCAGGGGTATCATGGGGATAAGAAGTGTAAGGTGGAATTCAATGTTGGTGGTCCGATGGATAAATACATTGGTGCTAAGAAGATCCAGCACCCCACTTGCCAAAAGTGCAGAAAGAAGCAACCTGGAAATTACCTTAAGGGGACTAGAAAATGCTTCTAGTGTGGAAGAGAAGGGCACCTAGTTGTTAACTGTCGGCAAGAAAGACCAGTGGCTGTGACTGAGGAGAGGAATGCTCCGTTCGAACATCAACGCATTGATCAATGCTACAAATGCAAACAACTGGGTCATTTTACAAATCAGTGCCCTAATATAAGGTTTTTCGGAGGCAACCAACAACCTCCAAGGTAGCAAGGAAGAGCTTTTTCCATCACTTCTGCCAAAGTGAACCCTAACAATAAAGTGGTGATAGGTATGCTAGTTATTAAAGCATGAATAGCGAACAAACTTTTTGTTTCAAGTTCTATGCATTATTTTATATCTTGAAAGTTTAGTAGAACAATTCTAGCACCACCAAAAATCATGGAAGTCAAGATGTCGGTGAGTACGGAAAATGGGACAATCATTGCATCCCATGAATATAAGTCCTCCCCTGTTATAATATGTGGATTAAATTTCCCGGAAAACATCAACATACTCTCTCTGGTGGAATTTGATTCAATTCTTGGCATGGATTGGCTTTCCTTATATAGAGCCAACATAAATTGTCGGGAGAGAGAAATCACACTCCATTTAGAGAATCGACCCCCGATTCATTACAAGTGTCACGAGGAAGATGAATCTCCTTTATATCCAACATCTCAAGCATGGATTTTATTGCCCTATGAGCACGCATATCTGTCTCAGATGATTGAATCCAAGGAAGAAACCATCCTTGAAGAAATTCTTATTGTGTGGGAATTCGCTGATCTTTTTCCTGAGGAACTGCCTGGTCTTCCTCCTAGAAGAGATATTTAATTCCCAATTGATCTTATACCCGGGGCATTACCAATATCCTAGAATCCATATAGAATAACTGTTGTAGAGATTGAAGAGCTGAAGAAACAACTACAGGAGAATCTGGATAATGAGTTTATACACCAATGTGCTTCACCATGGGGTGCACTAGTCCTCTTCGTCAAGAAGAAGGATGGGTCAATGTGGCTTTGCATCAATTATCGTGAACATAACAAAATCATGATAAAGAACAAGTATCCTCTCCCATGAATTTATGACATTTTAGATTAGCTACGTGTAGAAAAATACTTCTTCAAGGTGGACTCGTGGTCGGGATATTATCAAGTAAGGGAGAAGAAGGAAGATATCCCCAAGACTGCTTTTCACACAAGATACGGGAACTATAAATTCATAGTAATTCTTTTTGGACTCACTAATGCTCCTAAAATCTTCATGGACCTAATGAATAGTGTCTTTAAGGATTACCTCAAAAATTTTGTGGTAGTCTTTATAGATGATATTCTAATATACTCCAAAACCAAGGAGGATCATGAGGAGCATTTAAGAACTGTACTAGAGACTTTGCGCATAGAGAAGCTCTATGAAAAGTACATCAAGTGTGAGTTCTGGTTGAAGGTGGTCTCATTCATGGGTCATATCATCACAAGCAATGGGATATCTATGGATCCCTCCAAAACAGATGCAATTGAGGGATGGTCGGGGCGAACATCGGTAACAGATATCTGTAGGTTCTTGAGGTTAGCTAGATATTATCGACGATTTGTGAGGAATTTCTCATGATTGTCCAAACCACTTACCAAGATAAATCGAAAGGGAGTAAAGTTTTCTTGTAGTGATGAATGCAAAGAAATCTTCAAGGAGTTGAAAAGGAAGCTTATCACTGCTACCGTTCTCACTTTACCCACAAGTGGGGAAATGTTTGTAGTACTCAATGATGCTTTGAAGAAGGTCTTAGGCTGTGTGCTGATGAAGAATGATAGAGTGACATCTTATGCCTCAAGCCAGTTGAAAATCCATGAGCAAAACTATCCAACGCATGATCTGGAGTTTCCGGCGGTGATATTTGCCATGAAAATCCAGGGACATTATCTCTATGGGGAGAAATGTGAGATATATACTGACCACAAGAGTCTTAAATATATATTCACACAGAAAGAGATTAATATGCGCCAGAGAAGATGGATAGATCTCATCAAGGATTATTACTATTCAATACATTATCACCCTAGGAAAATGAACAAGGTGGTAGATTCCCTAAGTAGAAAGGACCCAGCGATTATATCAATGATGAGAATTGAGAAGGATCTAATATTTTTAGACTTGATGAAGATGGACATTGAAATCATAAAGATGGGAACATCATCAATCCTTTCACAAATTATTTCCCAAACGCCTATTTTGGAAAGGTTAAAGGATGCTCAAAATGATGATGTGGTAATTCAAAAAAATGTGGAAGCTATCGAAAAAGGGAAATCCTTGGAGTTTAATGTTAATGAAGAAGGAATTCTGCGGTTTGAGAAAAGGCTATGTGTGCCATCAAGTTCAGAGCTGAAGAAGGAACTTTTGGATGATTCACATAGTTCAGATTTATCTATTCACCTAGGGAGCACAAAGATGTATCAAGATCTCCAAGAAAAATTTTGGCGGGATAATATGAAGAAGGAGGTCGCTGAATATACATCAAAGTGCCTGGTTTCCAGCAAGTGAAGGAAGACAGGCAGAAGTCTAAGAGGATGATGAAACCATTGCCCATACCAGAATGGAAATGGGAGAACATCACCGTAGACTTTTTCACCGAACATCCAAGGACATCCAAAGGCAACAATGCAATCTGGGTTGTTTTGGATCATCATACAAAAACTGCACACTTCATTGCTATTCGAGAGGACTTCTCATTGGATCAAATGGCACAGATATATATCGGGGAAGTGGTAAGACTGCATGGAGTGCCACTATCTATTGTGTCGGACCGGGATCTAAGATTCACCTCTATTTTTTGGAAGAGTGTTCAACATGCTCTGAATACTGAACTGAACTTCAGTACAGCAAATCATCCTCAAACTAATGGCTTATCTGAGCGGACTATCCAAACACTTGAGGACATGTTGAGAGCATGCTCAATGGACTTTAAAGGAGGATGGGATCAACATCTTCCTCTGGTTGAGTTCTCTTATAATAACAGTTTCCACTCAAGTATCCAAATGGCACCATATGAAGCCCTTTATGGGAAATGGTGCAGAACACTGGCGTGTTGGGATGAGGTCGGTGAACGTAAGCTTCTTGGACCGGAAATGGTCGAAGAAATGGTGGAGAAGGTGAAAACCATTCAGTACCATATCAAGGATGCCCAGAGTCGACAGAAGAGTTATGTAGATTACTATCAACGAGACCTTGAGTTTAAAGTTGGAGAAATGGTTTTTCTATGCATATCTATGTGGAATAAGGTCATGAGATTTGGAAAGAAAGGGTTGTTAAGTCCCAGCTACATTGGCCAATTCAAGATTCCTGATCATGTCGAGGCTATGTCCTATCGATTAGCACTTCCACCTAATATGTCCGGAGTACATGATGTCTTTCATGTATCCCTATTAAGTAAGTACATACCGGACCCACCACATGTACTCTCTTCTGAGGTTGTACAATTGGAAGATGATCTTTCTTATGAGAAGTAACCTGTGAATATATTAGATCATAGAGAAAAATTTCTATGAAATATGTCAATGCCCCTCGTCAAGGTGTTGTAGAGAAACCACATGTTTGAAGAAGCTACTTGGGAATCAGAGGAAATGATGAAGCTGAGTTACCCACATCTCTTTTATTTTGGGAAAAGTAAATTTTTTAGGGTGAAATTTCTTAAGGGGGGAATATTTTAACGACCCAAAGTTTCATTAATGGAAATCCCCCTTGATCTAATTAAATGTCTCTTTATGTTTATATAATATGTCAGCTTCTTTGGTTTTATGTTATGAAATTTGACCGTTGATAATATAGTCATTGAACAGTGATCACATGATTAGTATAAATATAGGGCTTTAACAAATCCAAATTTACTCAGAAAAAGGAAGCGATGGCCTCATCCAATAGAATTTCCCCATACGAAGAAAATTTGTCAGAGTTCTGAAAAGAGGTGGTGTCCTTGGGCTTCGCTCTTGAACAAGCCCAAGCTGAGCTTCATCATGTCACGCTCAAACAGGACCGTCTACAGGAGAAGTGGAAGTTGATAGAAATTACCACTCTAACGATGTTATCTGAGCCACAGCAAGAGTCTGTCACCATCGCATACCTTACACTTAGGTCTTATGCGGCTATTTTAAGTGGTTATGTAACAAATTTCTAATACTATGTTCATGTATATTATTTTTTAATATAATAACGAATATACCTCCTTGTCATTTTTGATACATTGTAAATAGTTTTTAAAGTACAAATAGTGTTTTTAGTTATTATTTAATTAAGAATTCAATTTTATGAAATTACGGGATTTTTTGAATTAAATAATATTTTAATAAAACATTTTTATTATTATTAAATTTATTTTTATTAAATATAAATGATCTTATAATTTTATGAATGTAATTATAATTTTTTTTAAGGTTTGAAAGCCATTTATGTCAAAACCCGTGAATTTTCGATAAATGTCGGTTTTTATTTTAAAAGTGAAAATTATCATATTTATAAAATTATTTAGATAAAATAAATGTTATTTCTGGAATCCTGACGTCGAAATTATCCAACGGTGAATTTTTCATAATTTTCGGAGACAGTCAAATTTTTGGTAAAAATTAAATACCGTTTAAATATATAATGTGTTTTATGACATCATAATGACTCAATAGTGATGTAATAAAATACTATAATCATTATTTTTGGCCAATATATGCTTTACCATTAAAATAATGTGATCTCTAGTTTGTTTGACATGCTTTTAAAAGCATTAATGGACCCCTTAAAACTTATTAAACACCTTGTCTTTTTAAATTATTTTCCATGGGAGTGTGACTCACCTCCACACAAGAAACCCTTTTATTTTAAGAATTTTGGACTTTGGCCTTATAAAATATTGTTTTCCTCTTCAAATTTCCAAAAACCATGGTCAAAAACCATGGTATGGCTTGTGTTTTGGTTTAATTTAATATAAGGGGTGCCAAACCTAAATAATAAAAAATTCCATCAACTTTCTTATATAACCCCACCCAAGCTCCCACTTCCTCCTCACTCAAAGATTTTGGATTTCATCCAACCTCTACCCTACTATCTCTATAATCATCCAAATGTGCCCCAAGCTCCCAGTAAGCCTCTCTCAAGCCTCTCCCAGGCCTTTGGAAGCACACTTCTATGTAAGGGTTTTTTCTTCCTTTCTCTTTTTTGTCAAATTTTCTTTAAGTTGTTATACCCTTTTAATTTCAATTATGAATGTTTGGTTAAGGTATCGAACCTCCCTCATACTTCCCTCATTATGTTTGAATGATGGGATACCCCTTTCCCTCTCATTAAATGCCTCCCATGTACACCCGTTACTATGCCTCAATTCCAAAAGGAACTTCTCTCTCCTCTTTTACATTCATGCAATACTTTTGTATCATAAATCTAAATGTAACGTCCCGAATCTGGGTGCCACGCAATGGGTCCCCCGAACCCGGTTCACCACATGACCTCAAGAACATTTACCAAAATTCCAGAGGCTACCGACTAGCAGCGAGGGCCCAGGTCTGATAGTGGGGAAACTATTCCCCCATTTGTCAAAGTGTAGTGCAGCGGAATACAAAATAAAACATACAACAAATAGCAGAAGCAGTAAACCATACACAACTGAAACAAACAACAGTAGTGGATATATCCAAAAATATATAAATAATGATTCTATATATCTCATGTTCTAAGAAAATGGCCAAAACATGTTATACATCAATACAGAACAACAAAGAGCATAGTATAGCAAAACAAAGCAAAACAGCTGGCAGCGGCATCACGATCCTAGGCTTAGTCCCATGTCCTCCTAATCCACAGCAATAGTCAAGTACCTGTATATGGAATCTTTCCCCTATCTACACGTACATAAATGTAATCTGTTTGGGCCGAAATGTGTGACCCAAACAGGGTGATAGAAATATATCTCAGTAGGCACCCACCAAAGACCTGTGCCCAACTGCGTGCTAACATGCAACAATAGTGTGCAGTGATAAAATGAAATAATGTAAGAAGTACTACAAAGTAACTAACTTAATAGTTAAATTTCAATTTAATTATTCATTTAATCTATTTTATATAAGTAATCACCATAGTGCATTTCTATGTAAACAACTAGTGTCCTCAGACATGTAAACTCATACCCTTGGGTAATGAGTATCCAACATAAGAATATGCCCTCAGGAATAATAGGGTTTGCCATAAGGAGTAGGTAGTGTCGCCCACAGGCACAGAGTCAGCTTCCCACAGGCACGGAAGATGTTGCCCTCAGGCCGAAATAACTACTACCCACAGGATAAATAGTGATGTGCTCACAGGCTAATCACAACAACGCCCTTAGGCTAAACAGGTAACCAGGCCATGCCCAACATGTCAAAATGTAGTAAACAAGCAATTCCTCTCAAGGAAATTCTACAACTACTACATTAAAGGCATACCCTCGTGTATCCTAGCCAAACGGCTAAACAGAGAAACACACCCCTAGGGTGGTTCTGGATCCAAGAAACGATCCCAATCAGCATTTTTTTACCACAATTTAATCACTTATGCAATTATAGTCATTAAATATAGAAAAGGCCTCATCCACATGACACCCCATCATGGGTTCGTGGCACGAAAATGCACAAAACCCATGATAGTTGGAAAAATTAACAAAAATACACCTACCTTATACACCAACGAACGTTATACCCACCGACTCTAGAAACGCCCAAGAATGGCATAGATATGATGAAGAACAAAACCCATTCAAATGTAAATAACTCTTTTTAGGAGAAAAATTCGTATGAACCAGCCAAATAGGGGGAAGCCCTCACCCATGCGGTTCCAACGGGATCGTCTGAGGCGGAAACCGATTCCAGACGAACACCCGATGGATCTTCAAAGGTATGGCCTCCTCCTTTGGCTCCAAATCGGCTCAAGTGTCACCTATGCCAAATGATGAGGCTACTGCCTGTTTTATGCTGAAAAAACAAAGTACACGGTGTGTACTTCTGAGTACACGGCGTGTACTTCTTTAATTTAAATGTTCATTTGGCGGCACCACCACACTATTCATCTGCTGACATGAGTACACAGCATGTACTCCCAGGTACACGGCATGTACTATCGTCCAGCTGGTGGCTACTCCACTGCCTTACTATTTTGCGATTCCTACTGACTATAAGGCGTGTAAGTACCACTACATGGCATGTCGTCGGTTCCTACACCCCTCGTCACCGAAAAGGCTACACGCCCCATGTACTCATCCCCACACGGACAGAAGTACACGGTGTGTGGATAAAGTACATGGTGTTTAGTTCCAAAATTTAGGATTTTTCCCAGTTTTTCAATATTTTCTCAAAAACACTTAAGGAATAGAAAAAAGAAGAAGCTCGTATCTCAAAACTAAGAACCGGGTTCTTACAAACATCCCCCCTTATAGCAATTTGTCCCCGAATTTCTAATTATCCAATAAAAAAATATAATTTAATTACATTTTAATGGTATTAAATGTTCATTTTTGATCTTATGGGCCTGAGTTAGTGCATTTTCATTATGAACATCCATTATCATCATTTGTGCACTTCATGCCTAATATACACCAATTTAGGCCCGATTTGTCATCTGATTCTAAGGAATGTAATTATCAATATTTTAATGTTCTATTTTGGTAATTATATATATAAACTTAAATGTGAACATGTTTCATTCAGGGATCAATGGATAATTCATGGAGGATGATGGAGATATTTGGTAATAAAAGGAAGCAATTCTGGATAAGGCAGATTGGACACCATCCCACTGATGAGACTGTGGGGCCCAAAATATAGGCCCAATGAATCCCAAATTTAGTGGGATGATAGAAGGGATGTATAGGAACAAATACCTTTCCATGATACAGTACTAATTAGGCCTCCATGGTGTCCATTTAGGCGTCCCAAGTTAGCAATAAAATTCTGGTCCATATTCTATGGCCCAGAAATACAACCAACCAATTAAACCATATCTCTAAACCCATACCTCCTTTTCGGCTGATATTTTACAGGATGTTAGGGGACATAAGGATAGTAATTTAAGTCTTTTATGTCCCACCCATATTCTGCTTTCTAGAAGGTCTTTCAAGCGCGTCTGTTCAGTGCATGAAAATCGGATGCCTTTTCGGGTCAAGGGTGGAAAGTCTTCTTTCCAGAAACTTTCCACCACCCTAGTCCTACCATAATCAAGTGGTATGACTTGTAATGTTGGAGGCTCGACCCAAGGGCTCAAAATTAATTATTTAAGGAAGTGTTGGTAGAGGAGTTGATATTCTTTGGTGCTTGGTTTAATTGTAGTGTTATGTTGCCTCTTTGGGTTTGTAATCGCATTTCTTTCTCATGTAAGTTGTTTTAATTCATCTTTGATTCTTAATAAAAGTTATTCTTCACTTATTATTATTTTATTCTCCTTATCACTTTGATACCATTGGTTCAAGGTGTGAAATTTTTCATACCAAACCTTTTGATATTATCACACAACGGTGGAGTGATTGTTATTTTATTGTGTTATTTTTACTTCTCCATTTCTTCCATCATGAGTCTACGTTCCGCTTCCATTGAAACCATAGAATCAATGGAGGGCTAACCCACTTATGTATTGATACAAGGGAGTATAAAGGGGATGGATTTGATGTTATTTATCACCTCATTAATGTATAATCACTTCTTTAATTGAGATTTTTATTTGATGATTTATAAACTCCATCGTCCTTGTTAAATTTAAGGCCATACACTTCAAGTGCTAATATGAACCTTTACCTTGATGTTCTCAAAAATTTGATCCTTAAAGTGTATAGGTTATTAGTATTAATGGGTGTTGGAATTAAACCAGTAAGTGATTATGTTGTTTTATCTCCTTAAATGAACCCATCTCAAATATAAGAAATTAAAACCATTGAAAAGGAAATACGTCCAATCCACCCAGAGCAATAGCCTAGGATCAACTCATTCATTTAAATTGAATTCACTTAAGTATCTTAGAGTTCTATTAAACCCATCTAAAATCAACCCAATGTTGGCCACTTCATATCCAAAAACAGTCCTTAGAATGTGCGTGTCTATAGGCTACTTCTTAGGTCTCTGTGGATTCGACAACCCAAGCTAAACTACAAGGACCGTCATACATTCTTCTCTTGGGTAAATTTGGAAGAGAATCAAATTTTGGCGTTGTTTCAAGAGACCTATGTAAGTTATCATAGACACTATCATCCTTTTTTTCATCCTAATTCTCTTTTCTCACCCCTCACTCCTATGGAAGTCAATTTTGAACAAGTCCGAACATAGGAAACATATCCCCACTTTGATCACCCGACCCCATGTGTGATGTACAATGACCATCCTAATTTCTACATGTGAGATCATCAACAACCTAATGAACCACATTGTTTTACCCATATTATCCACAAAACATCTCAATATATAATGAGTTTGAATCCCCACAAATCCAATTTGAACATCTTCCTATGGAATTCCAACAACATAGTTATCCTCCCAGAATAGACCTTCTGTCTCAACCCCTTATCCATCCTAATCCACATAAATTACCTGAAAAACTATGTAAACAAATGGAGATAATGAATTTTGAGGTTTCATCATTGAGGTTAGAACTACAAAGCATTAAAACTTGTGAGGAACCCATCCCTACACAAACTATCCCTTCCATAACCGTATGTGAAGTGTCTAGTTTCCCAAAAACCTCTCCTGAATTTACTGAAGAGAAAACCTTTGGATTTGGGGAAGATTAAGAGGATAAAGGAATTGTTGATGGGTGTTTAAATCCAGAGGAAACTGATTTTTTGTATTCACAAGAGGGAAATTTGACATCATGGATTGTGTCTCCTAAGTATAACTCCATTGATGATTATTAAAAAACACAAATCACTGAACCATTAAGAGAAATCACAAACTTTGAGTCCATACCCATTCCTAAAATTGATCATTCAAATTTGGTGTTTGAATATTCTATTCAAAAGGAACCAATTATATTGAGAAATTGTGAAAATGAAACTGAGTTCAATTCAAAGTCCCAACCTATGTTTGAAAGTTTTAGCCTACCTGAACTTGAAAAAAAGGACTTTCCATCCACCATCAAGTTTCCATTCATTGGGGATAGCCAAAAACATCCATTTTTCAACATTTCTTATCTTGAAACCACTAAAGAGGTGATTATTCATAATGTCTTAGGAAATACTATAGAGGAAACTTGATCGACCATTTTTTATATTCCTTGGATTTTACCACTCATTTTAGAACATAGGTATGCATACAACAAAAATTATAAACAAAGAATAAATCTCAATATAGTGTACATAGAGAAACATTTGGTCCTTAAAATGTTGAATGTTGGTATTGGATAAGTTGGGGTGTTCAAGTCGAGCTAACGATGTTAAACAAAGTGTTGCACGTGAGGCAACCCATGGTTTTTATGTTTTTAATCTTTCTAAATCATCTTTATTTTTCAAATAAGATTAATTAATAATTTTTATATTTAAAAATTAGAAAATAGACTTTTGACCTATTCTACTATTAAGAGTATGGATGGGTACGAAAGGGGAGCACCATATTCATCCGTGTCACGTGGTGCGATCCTTGAGTAATACATTACCCAGAAATTTAAAAAGAAGACAATGTATCATTATTTTATTTTGTTTTATTTTTATTATTTTATAGGTTAATATAAAATAATAATAATAATAATATAACAATTAAACAGGGGGACACGCCATAGGCCATGGGGAAAACCCCGTCACAACCGGCGAAGCCGCGGGGACTCGAACCCGGGACTGAAGGGAGACAGGGGCGCACGCTTACCACTGACCTACGGCTTAATGTGCTTACTTATTCTATAATTTTTATATATATACTTATATTGTACTTATATATATATATTTGTTTTGTTTGTTTGTTTTTCCTTTTTCCACTAGGGAACTTTTCAAGCGACATGGATATCAAAGGACTAATTCGAGCGGCAAGAACTTTAAACATAAACCACCAGGTGACTTCATTCCATGATCATCATATTTCAATTTCCTTATTGAAATCCACTTTTATTCCTCTACCCCATTCTAAATTTTATTTTTACAAAACTATGGACATTTTCATTCTATGTTGGGGGGTGTGGAAACAAAATGTTTGTTTAAAAAAACAATGATAAAAAAAGAAGTTTAATTCCATAATAATTGATATAATAACATCTTTTCTCACATTAAAACTACATAGAAAATAAATTTTATTTCCTTGACTCTTAATTTAATTCATGATTATGTTTAAAAGAATTTATTTTGGAAGTTTGGTTGTCCAATGAAAATTATCATCATTTTTATTTTCATCCATTAAATCAAAATACCACAATGCACGTCCTCTAGACTGTGGGGTACTAATTTGAATTTTTGGGGTACCATAATAAATAGAATAGGCTGGTTTTATTTTTATGAATAATATTATTATTCAAAAAAATAATAATAAAAAATAAAAAATAAAATAAATAAAAAATAATAATTTGTGTGTAGAGCAATGGATTGATAAAATGCGAGGCTTTTGGAACTTGGGGATCGTGACTCCAGAGTTCTCTAGCCCTAAGTTTTTCAATCTATCTCTACTTAGGGTAATATGACTTTTTTTTAATATGTTAACTCGAGGTGGTACCCGAGTATGTGGGCTTCACTTGGTGCCCTAAGGCCTTTGAGTCTGGGAGTCATCGGCAATGTCTTGCTACATGGGTTAATTTGATTAACTGCAATCTCAATTACTATAGAAATATTGCAAAAAAAATACAAAAAAAATAATAATAATGAAAAATAATCATATTAGGATTAAATGTGATTCCACCTAGCACTTCCATGATTTCCCCCTTGAATGAAAATGAACCCCCATATCTATTGTGATTCACAATACATCATTACACCTAATTGAGTTGGATGAAGTATGATGATGGATTTGATAAAGGAATGGGCTTGGGATTGGGATCTGATTTTAAATCCATCTTGTTTTAAATTATATTTATATTTTATAAAAATATATTTGTGTGTAGTTTACATTGTGAGCACTGTTTGTTATAATGTGTTTGAAGAAAAGAATTCAAAAAAAATCATTGAATTATTTGCTCGGGACTAGAAAATCTCAAGTTTGGGGGTGTGATTATCCAATAAAAACATATAAATTAATTACATTTTAATGGTATTAAATGTTCATTTATGATCGTATGGGCCTGAGTTAGTGCATTTTCATTATGAACATCCATTCTCATCATTTGTGCACTTTATGCCTAATATACACCAATTTAGGCCCAATGAGTCATCTAATTCTAAAGAATGTAATTATCAATATTTTAATTTGATATTTTGGGAACTATATCTACACATAAATGTGAACATGTTTCATTCAGGGATCAATGGAGAATTCATGTAGGATGGTGGAGATAGTTGGCAATGAAAGAAAGCAATTTTGGATAAGGCACATTGGACACCATCCAACTTATGAGGATTTGGGGCCCCAAATACAGGCCCAATGAATCCCCAATTTCGTGGGATGATATAGGACATGTATAGGAACAAATCACTGTCAATTATCCAATTCTAATTCGGCCCTCATGGTGTCCATTTTGGTGGCCCAAGTTAGAGATAAAATTCTGGGCCAGATTATGCGGCCCAGAAAAACAGACATCCAATTAAACTATATCTCTATACCCATAACTCCTTTTGGACTGAGATTTTACAGGTGGTTAGGGACCAGCCGGAGCTTAATATAAGTCTTCTATGGACAACCAAAATTCTGAAAACTAGAATGTGGTTCAAGCACATCTGTTCGGTGCATGAAAGTTGGATGCCTTTTCGGGTCAAGGGTCGAATGTCTTCATTCCACAAACATTCCACCACCATAGACCTACCATAATCAAGTGGGATGACTTGTACTGTTGGAGTCTCGACCCAAGGGACAAAAATTGCCTCTTTAAGGCAGTTTTGGTAGAGGAGTTGATAGTCATTGGTTCTTGGTTTCATTGTAGTGTTATGCTGCTGCTTTGTGTTTGTAATCACATTTCTTTCTCATGTAAGTTGTTTTAATTCATCTTTGTTTCTTAATAAAAGTTCTTCTTCTCTTATTATTATGTTCTTATCCTTATCACTTTGATACCATTGGTTCAAGGTGTGAAATTTTTCATTCCAAACCTTGTGAGATTATCACGCAACGGTGGAGTGATTGTTATTTTATTGTGTTTTTTTACTTCTCCATTTCTTCCCTCATGAGTCTACTTTCTGCTTCCATTGAAACCATAAGAACAATGGAGGGATAACCCACTTATGGGTTGATCGAATTGAGTAGCAAGGGGATTAATTGGATGTTATTTATCACCTAATTAATATATAATCACTTCTTTAATTGAGATTTTTATTTGATTATTTATAAACTCCATCGTCCTTGTTAAATTTAAGGCCATACACTTCAAGTGCTAATATTAACATTTTACATGAAGTGCTCAAAAATTTGATCCTTCAAGTGTATAGGTGATTAGTATTAAAGGGTGTAGGCATTAAACCAGTAAGTGATGATGTTGTTTTATCTCCTTAAATGAACCCATCTCAAATATAAGAAATTAAAACCATTGAAAAGGAAATACGTCCAATCCACCCCGAACAATAACCTAGGATCACCTCATTCATATAAATTGAATTCACTTAAGTCTCTTAGAGTTCCCTTAAACCCATCTAATATCAACCCAAAGATGGCCACTTCATAGCCAATAACAGTCCATAGAATGTGCGTGTCTATAGGTTACTTCTTAGGTCTCTGTGGATTCGACAACCCAAGCTAAACTACAAGGACCGTCCTACCTTCTTCTCTTGGGTAAATTTGAGCGAGAATCAATTGCCCTTCAAAGGGTGGTGAAGATAAATATCAGAACAGCTCTGGCCACCGAGCATATACGTCGGCCTCCTACTCCCAGGTCTCGTCCTACACACATCCATGCTACAATAGAACCCATATGAGAGGAACTAACCGACCTTGAAGAACCTTCGGGCTATTGTCAATGATACTAATCAGATTCTCCTCAAAGGATGCATCTGTCTCCAGATCTACCTCCTTGGTCTAGAAAACGTGTGACGGATCTGAATGATAGCGACGCAAATGAGATATGTGGAAGACGTCATGCATGGCTCGGTACCCCTGCGGTAACCGCAACTGATAAGCAAACAGCCCGACTCTCTCAAGAATCTCAAATGGTACCACGAACTGCAGTGAACGTTTACCCTGTCTTTTGATCCACATGTGTCCCAGCCTCGGCAAAACACACAAGAAAATCTGATCCCCAACCACTAACTCCAAAGGACGTCTGTGTTGATTAGCATAAGAATTCTGACGAGACTGAGCAATATCCATACGCTTATGAATCATCTGGACCTGCTCAGACGTCTCCTGCACGAGACGTGGTCCCAGCAAAGCTGCCTCTAACCAGCACAACGGTGATCGACATGGCCTACCGTATAACGCCTCATATGGTTCCATCTTAATAGTCGCCTGAAAGCTATTATTATAGGAAAACTCGACTAAGGGTATATGCTTCTCCCAAAATCCCCCATAGTCTATGACGCATGCACGCAGCATGTCCTCTAGCACCTGTATCGTACGCTCTGACTGGCCATCTGTCTGAGGGTGGTATGTTGTGCTCAGAAGCTCCTGTGTACCCAACGCCCTCTGAAAACTCTTCCAGAAAGGAGACATAAAGCGGGCGTCCCTATCAGAAAATATAGAATGAGGAACCCCATGAAAACGAACAACCTCCCAGATATACAGTCGTCCGAGCTCGACAATACCAATGGTCTCCTTGATCGGGAAGAAGTGAGCTACCTTTGTGAGTCTGTACACAACAACCCAGACGACATCATTACCTCTAGGTGACCTCCGTAATCTAGTCACAAAATCCATCGCAACATCATCCCACTTCCTCTCTGGAATGGGTAACTACTGTAATAGCCCAGTTGGTCATTGATGCTCCACCTTCACCTACTGACAGGTGGAACACCTCGTAATAAATCCAGCTACATCTCTCTTCATACCCGGTCACTAGTATTGACGTCTCAAGTCACGGTACATCTTGGTAACCCTAGGATGAACTGCCCAAGCTGAAGAATGAATCTCCCGCATCAGCTCTTCGTGTATAACCCCTGGAACCCATACCCATCCATGGAAACACAAAACATCATCATAGTCTATCGTCCAACCAAGAGGAGGGTCCTCACTTTCCACCAACTCCCGTAGAACTAGGCCTTCTGAATCAGATAGTTGCCTCATCCTCACTTTATCCAGGAGGGTAGAAGTCACAAATAATGAAGAAGGATAATTCTTCCCCTAACTGTTGTGCACCTCCAGATGCATCTTAGAGAACAAGGCCATGAGCTCCCACTCACCACTGGCCTCCTGCACTACCAATATCTGAGTCTTCTTGCTCAGTGCGTCAACTACTGCATTACCTTTACCAGGTTTATAGGAAAGCTCAAAATTTAAGTACTGAAGGTATTTGACCCACCTTCGCTGCCTCATATTCATGTCACGCTGAGTAAAGATATACTTGAGGATTTTGTGGTTGGTGAAAACCACAAAATGCTCCCCAAAAGATAATGGCTCGAACAGCGCAATGCATGAACAACTGCTGCCAACTCTAGATCACGTGTCAGGTAATTCCTCTCATGTGGTATCAAATGTCGAGACCCGTACGCAACAACTCGATCGCCCTGCAACAACACTGCTCCCAGCACAATACCTTTTGCATCACAGTAAACTATATAGCTCTTCCCCTGCTGCGAGAGTATCCTGATCGATGCTGATGTCAACCTTCCCTTCAGGTCCTGAAAGTTGCCTTGCAAGCTTCTGACCAAAAGAACTTCACACCCTTCTTAGTCAATCCCGTCAATGGCACTGCTAAGTGGGAGAAGTCCTGTATAAAATTCTTGTAGTATGAAGCCAGCCCGAAGAAACTCTGTATCTCAAACATGTTCTTAGGCTGCTCCCAGAAAACTACTGCTCTCACCTTCTTTGGGTCTACTGAAACTCATGCCTCTGAGATGATATGACCCTGGAAGTGAATCTGGTCCATCCAAAAGCGTCTCTTTGAGATCTTAGCATATATCTGATGCGCCCTCAGTGTACTCAATACGATCTCAAGATGGGTTGAATGGTCGTATCGAGTGTGAGAGTACACCAAGATTTCGTCCATGAATACTACCACAAACGAATCAAGATACAGATGGAACGAACGATTCAACAGAGCCATGAAACCTTCTGGCGCATTCGTGAGTCCGAACGGCATAACCATATACTCATATAGACCATTCCTACTCCTGAAAGTCGTGAGAGGTATATCAGATAGTCTCACGCGCAGCTGATGATATCCTCCTCTCAGGTCAATCTTCGAGAACCCTCATTCTCCATGAAGTTGATCCAAAAAATCTTCAATACTTGGTAAGGGATATCGGTTCTTAACCGTCTACTAATTCACCTTATTATAATCCATGCAAAGTCTAAGGGTATCGTCTGCCTTTTTTGAAAAAAGGACCGGTGATCCCCATGGAAAAGTGCTGGGTCGGATAAATCCCTTTGCCTGTAACTGCTCTAACTATCTCTTGAACTCCTACAACGCAGGTGTAGCCATCCTATAAGGAGGAATGGACACCGGTGCTGCTCCTGGCATAAGATCAATGGAGAAATCCACCTCTCTCTCCTGAGGAAGACCCGAAAAGTCATCCTGGAAGACATCCCTGAAACGATCAACAACAGGAGGGAAATCCATCTGACATGTCCCCTAGTCATCCAGATATAATCTCTCAATCTGGGATGTGACTCTACCTCACCCATGATGCTCTAGTCCATCTCGACTTGCCTTATCATCCCATCCTCCCTTGTAAAAAAACTCTCCGCCCTCTGGTCACATGAAATTAACCCTGCAACGATAGTAGTCTACAAAGTCCTGAAAGGGAACCAACCAGTCCATCCCGAGAATGACGTTATAACTCGTCATCTCTAATACATATAGGTCACAAAGGAAGTGACACCCACCAACATCAAGGGGAACTCCTTACACTGAATCACACCTGCCGTCCAAGTCCCCAACGGCATGTCTAGTGTCATGATATCCAAAGAAGTAGAAACAAAACACCCAACGCTATCCACAAAGGGTACAGATATGAAACAATATGTAGCACCCATATCAAAAAGTTTTGAAGACATGACAGAAGCTACTATAATAGTACCTCTAACTGTAGAAGGTATGTGATCCTGCTCCTGCTGGGTCTGTTACACTGCATATGCATGCCCAGTGCTGCAGCCCTGTGACACGGCCTGGATACCCTGAGCTGTCCCGCCCTTCTACCTCTGAGATCCTGGCGTCTAGATACCACAGCCATGACCACCATATCTGCCTACACGCCCTGGCGTGTTCCAGTTCCCTGACTGGTAAGAAGCCACTGGTCCTGCCCCCGCATGCAGAGTCTACACAGATCCCCTCTCACTAACCACTGGTGGAAACACCCTACAAAAGCGCTGAAGATGACCCATCGTGTCGCATGCTCGGCACTCCACTGGGTCTCGTGGACACTAAGGACTCTTGTGCCCCTCTCTACCACACATGTAGCATATATCCTGGCCACATGAAGCATTATTCTGATGAGTATTTCCGCCGTGAGAGAAGTTCATCTGTCTCTTACTCTTGCCAATAGAAATACTACCAGTAACAGGTGTTGAACCTCCCTGGACCACACTGCTCGATTCCCGCAGGTTCCTCTCTATAATGAACATCTTGTTCACGATAGTTTGTACAGTGGGAAACCTGAAGACATTCACCAGCACTCGGATGTCATACTGAAGACCATCCTAAAAACATCTGGCTCTCAACATCTCATCACCCACCAGCACAGGTGAAAAGTGATGAAGCTCTGTAAAACGAGAAGAATAGTCCATCACTGACATAGAGCCCTACTACAGATTCATGAACTCTCGAGATCTATCTGCCCTTAGCATCTTGAGATTGAAAAATTCATAAAAGACTCCCTGAAAGTCTTCAACGCCATGTCCCTGTGATACTCTAACTAGGTGGTAACATCCCACCACCTCTTCGGAGAATCACCCATCATGTAAGTCACGAGCTTGACCCTCCGCCCTAGAGGCTTCTCAAGATGCACGAAAATTGTCTGCATCGAACCTAGCCAATACTCCGCAGCCTATGCTCCGCCATCCCATGAAAACGTAGGTGGATGGTGCTGTTGGAAAATATATGTAGGCTCGACCATCAATGTTGTAGCATGTGGTGCTCCCTAAAAGGTATGCATGAACCGCAATATACCTACACAGAACTGCGCCTCCGTGCCTGTGTCTAGTATAGCAGCTGGTGCTGCATCTGGCTCTGCTAGAGGATCAACTCGTAGCCCATGGCCCACCATCTCTGGTGTAAAGTCATCTTCACCGCTCTCTTGGAGAACAACGTGCGGTCGTCTAGGAGGCATGACACTATAATATCAAAAGAACGCCTTATATTCAAGATTATTAAGGCTAAAACAAAGAAACCATAAAGGGAACAAGAGTAAGAAGGCATCTCAAAATTTGAAAATCAAGACTACACGGCGTGTATACTGACTACACGGCATGTACTTGACTTCCCTTCCCCTTCCTGGGTCCTTCGACACGGCTATGCCACATGGATCCTGTTAAAGAAAACTACACAGCGTGTACTTAATCTACACCATGTGTATGGTGTTATTTTCCAACTGCCCGTGTAACTTGTGACATGGCCAACTACTCAGATTGAAACTACACGGCGTGTTACACCCACACACGGCATGTACATCACCCTGTTTCCCCTCCATAAAACTAAGTCCACATGGTCTATCCTCGGACAAGACTACACGGCGTGTCCCCAAAGGTACACGGCGTGTTCAAGGAACGGTGACATCGACCCGTGTTTTTAGTTATATGGCCGAGTCCCCAGGTCAACACTACACGACGTTTTCATAATTGACACAACGTGTTATGTAAAGGAGTTCACCGACTCATGTTGTTAGTTACACGGCCGGACTATGGGTCAATACTACACAATGTGTATATCTGGTATATGACGTTTTTACCCAAGCACTTCCCTACCCCGTGTCGCCGCCGACACGGTTTGTGGCACAGAATGAGACTACACGGAGTGTACTTATAAAGTTAATTTTTCTTCCCGAACAGAAGGCCATACCCGGCGTGTGTAAAAATACTACACGGTGTGTATACTGGGTTTCCAGACAGTATGCCTCAGATACTTCCTCGGAACCCAGAAAACACTTAAAAACAACACCTAAGTATCAAATTCCGACCCGTGAGGGCCCATACTCCCCACAAATCAATGTTTGACTTCTTATTTGTGTTATAACTAAATAATCAGTCAATTATCGACAAAATTCCAGTCAATGGGGGACCATACTCCCCAAAAACCAATGTTTGGCATCCATTCTATGAACAGATCACACAAAAATTGCCCTATCAAATAGCAGGTATTTTATCAGTGCAGCTATCACAACAGCATGCTTTTCTTGCACAACAACTATCACAACAACATGCAATTTTCTAATGCTATTACATGGCATGGACACTATGCATGGAATGTGATTCTAGCATGTGCCTAAATGATGCATGGGATGGAATACCCTCATCTCATAGGGTTGCAACTAAATAGAACCCATAGATAAAAAATAAACAGCACGATCTCAAGTGTGTCACCCAACAGTGAAATCATATCAACTGTTAATTGCAAAATCAGTAAATTGAAAAATATTAAAGGTAGACTGGGTTTTCCTTGTACATAGGTTAGCTACGCCCGGGCACAACTTATTACAAACTACCGGTCCGTACACTCCCTGACTAAGGCTCTAAATAGTATGTCCAAGAAAAGAACCTGCCTCTGATACCACTTTTTAAAGTCTTGGATCCGGGTGCCACGCAACGGGTGCCCCGAACCCGGTTCTCCACGTGACCTCAAGTGCATTTCCCCAAACGGCAGAGGTTTCTGACTAGCAGCGAGGGCCCAGGTCTGGGAGTGGGGAAACTATACCCTCATTTGTCAAAGTGTAGCGTAGCGGAATACAAAATAAAACTTACAACAAACAGCGGAAGAAGTAATCCATACACACCTGAAACAAACAACAGCGGTGGATATAACCAATAGTATATAAATAATGATGCTACATGTCTCAAGTTCTAAGAGAACAAACAAAACATGTTATACATCAATTCAGTACAACAGAGAGTAGAGTACAGTAAAACAAAGAAAAATAGCTGGCATTGGCAACGCGATCCTAGGCTCTGTCCCATTCCCTCCTACTCCACATCAACAGTCAAGTACCTATATAGGGACTCTTGCCCCTATCTACACCTGTAGAAACGTAACATGTTTGGGCCGAAAAGCATGACTCATACAGGGTGTGAGAAATATATCTCAGTAGGCCCCCACCAAAGGCCCTTTCCAAACAGCATGCTAACATGCTACAATAGTGTGCAGTGGTAAAATGCAATAAAGTAAGCAGTACTATGAAGTAACTAACTTAACAGTTAAATTTCCATTTAATTATTAACTTAATAAATTTTATATAAGAAATCACCACAGTTAATTTCTAAGAAAACAACTCGTGTCCTCAGACAAGTAAACTCCTACCCTTGTGTAACAAGTATCCAAAACAAGAATTTTCCCTCATGCATAACAGAGTTTTCCCTCACGCGTAGGCAGTGTCACCCACAGGTACAGAGTCAGCTACCGATAGGCATAGAAGAAGTTTCCCTCAGGCCGAAATAACTACTGCCCATAGGATAAATAGTGCAGTGCCCACAGGGTAATAAAAACAACTCCCTCAGTCTAAACAGGTAACCGGGCCATGCCCAACATGTCAAAATACATTAAACAAGCTATTACTCTCAAGGAAATTCTACAACTACTACATTAAAGGCATACCCTCGAGTATTCTGGCCAAACAGCTAAACCGAGAAACACACCACGTGGTGGTTCTGGATCCAAGCAACAATCCCAAACTGCATTTTTTATCACAATTTAATCACCTATGCAATTCTAGGCATTAAATATAGCAACAGCCTCTGCCACATGACACCCCAACATGGGTTCATGGAACGAACACCCACAAAATGCACCACAGTTTGAAAAATTAACACAAAGCCACCTACCATATACACCAACGAACGTTATACCCGAACGCCGACTCTAGAAACGCCGATTAACGACATAGATATGACGAAGAACAAAACCCATTCAATCCTAAATAACTCTTGTTAGGAGAATAATTGGTAAGAACCATCCAAGGCGGTGGAATCCCTCACCCATGCGGTTCCAACCGGATCGTCTAAGGCGGAAACCGATTCTAGACGATCACCCAGTGGATCTTCAAAGGTCTAACCTCCTCCTTTGGCTCTAAATTGGCTCAAGTGTCTCTTATTCCAAATGAGAAGGCTACTACCTATTTTAATCCAAAAAAACAAAGTACACGACGTGTAATTCTTTCCTTTAATTGTTCATTTGGAGGCACCACCACACTATTCATCCTATGAAATGAGTACACGACATGTACTCCCAAGTACACGGCGTGTACTATCGTCCAGCTGGTGGCTACTCCACCGCCTGACTATTTTTCCCTGCCGACTGACTACACTATGTGTAAGTACCACTACACAGCGTGTAGTCGGTTCCTATACCCCTCATCGCCGAAAAGGCTACACGCCCCATGTACTCATCCACACACGGCCAGAAGTACATGGCGTGTAAAAAAAAGTACAAGACGTGTACTTCCAAAATTTAGGATTTTCCCCATTTTCCATATTTTTCTCAAAAACACATAAGGAAAAGGAAAAAGAATAAGCATGTACCTCAAATCTAAGAACCAGGTTCTTACACTAAATTCCATTACAATTGTTTGGACATGTATCTATATGACCCACTTACTTTCCATTTCATGTAAATATGATGAGACACCCCTTCCCTCTCATTAAATGCCTCCCATGTACACCCTTTACTATACTGAAATTCCGAAAGGAACTTCTCTCTAATCTTTTACGTTCATGCAATACTTTTGTATCATGAATCTAAATACCATTACAATTTGTTTGAACATGTATCTATATTAACTACTTACTACCCATTTCATGTAAATAAGATGATACACCTCATTCTCTCTCATCAACCATTTTTATGAATTCTTATGTCATGCCATTACGCTGCCGAAATTGCACCGATTTTCTAAGCCAATGCCATTGTGTAGTGAATACCATGCCCATTTCTCCATCAAGCATATTCACTTTTATGCACATTTACTTATTGATTATAATGGTTCATGTATGAATTCCACATTCCTTTATCGTGGAATAAATTATTATGTTTTATGAATCAATGTTTTATGATCCATGTGGCACACCTATGCATGAAATGAAATGATTAAGAACGGTGAGACCTTATAGCGCTCCAATGCATTGGGTAAAGTATAGTATCATGATCTGTCATGTGAAATGACTGTTGACTCATGCTAATTCAAGTGAAACGAGGGTTTATTCGTGCTTCATGTGCAATGATAATTTACTCATGATCCATGTGCTATGAGCCTTGGCTCATTCTAATTCCATGTTAAGTGTTGATGCCACATTTCCATGTTATGATTATCATGCTTTATCATGCCTTCATGTTCATTTTTCTCTTGTGCTCTATTTATATTTCTATTTTCTAACATGTATTGTACTCCTCATGTATTCCGTGTTTATTCCCTTGCTGGGCTTTGTAGCTCACCATTTTTTATGCATGTCCTCAGGCTATCCCATGCAATGCTTAGTACGAAGGAATGTAGTGGTCATGTAAAGTAAGTTTTCAATAAATATGTTGTATTTCATGTTTTAAGTTGTTATGTAATGATCCTTAGTCCCAAAGACCCTAGAACTCTTGATCTTCCATGTTGTATCAAGTGAATAGTTGATGCAATAAATCATGTTTAAGATTGTAATAAAAGAAGGGTTGTCATACAGTAGACATCCAGTTATTAAAATTTAAAAAAAATCAATTAGAATTCCAAATATAGATTGTTTTTTAGGTATAATGTTACAAGAAATAAAAAAATCAATTTTCAGGACTCAACCAAATTAGGTATTTTTGTGTGATCCTAAAATGTTAAATGTCATTAAAATATATTTTTGTGCTAAGAATGATGAAATAATAATTTAATATATTTACATTTTTGGGCCACATTTAAAATCTTATAATATCTCATAAACTCTAATCACATTAGCAAACAAGTGTATTACTCTAGGTGAAATAGCATCAACTGTAACAACAAACAACAGTAACAGCAATCCCACCCTAGGTACCAGGTTTTTAATCTCATAAAAGGGTTTGATACTACCATAAAATAGCATTTATCTATGTCAATACACATCCAATTATATTTTCTACCTTTCTCAAATAGGAATAAAAAAGATATGAAAATAAAACTACTCTGATAACACTTTTTAATGTCCTAAAATAGGTTCCACAAACTAGTTTCCGATTTCAAATCATTAAATTATCTCGAGAGTGCCTCCTCATATGCCAGAGGCTATCTAGTAGCAATGACTGTCTAATATAAATCATGGGTAGTCTATAATACCATTACAAAAATATCACAATAGTGTAAAATAAATAAATCATAACCAATAGAAATTATTATAACCATAATTGTTCAATTATCACATGATGAAAAAAACATAAAATAAAATATCCAAAAATGATCCATTGATTTGTCATTCCAATATACTTCTACTGTCAATATGAAAATCCCAATATAAATAAATACACTGACATCTTTCAAGATGGTCCTGAATCTGAGTCTGGATCCCTCATCCACGCTTCATCCTATATCATCCATCAAATTTAGGTACTTTTCCTTTAACCATTCATGCAACAATAAAATCATTTTAGTAACCGATCAGATTACCCGATTAGGGTGTGATTATAACTCAATAGGCCACAACAAATGACATCTAAATCAATATCACTTCAAACTTTGTATACTGTTTTATAAAAAATTAATAAATCTGATAAAGTTAATATATTAAATTTATTAAATTTATCATTATTTAACCACATAACTCCCAAGGGTTCCCAAGGACACATGTGCTAATAAATACCCAATTTAGCCGATCCTAAAGTCTAAATTTTATTACATATTCAACTCTCTATTCATTATAACATATGTAATTTCCTTATCTATTAAATTTAAATTAATATCCTGGCCACATGAAAAAATAGTCCAATTCCAATTTTATGGGAGAAGGTCATTCTATGCTTAACATAGTGGGTACTAAGAGCATCAGTCCATGTCCCACACCTCTGGGGTCTTTAGAGTATCGGTCCCTATTCCATAGAAATATTCTCATTCGTGCATTTGGCTCTATAATTCCATTTGTAGCACCCCCATGGGTATTTGGAGAAACAGACCATGTCACAGAACCCGTTTCTCAATCAAAACCACAAATCACATATGACACATCATTCAAGGTTATTCAACATTTACCTTCTTATCTCATTCCTCATTGAAAAAATTTATCAATTAATTCAAAAATTAATTAATCCAATTTAACCAAAAAAAATATCAACATTTCTAATTAATTAATTCAATAATTAATTATTATAATTTATCCTTATCAATAAACCAATAATAAAATCTATAATAAATTATTCAAATAAATACCACTTTATATTCTTATTAATTTATTCAATAATTAATTATTCCAAATCAAAAATATCAATATCCCAATTTCCCACTAATATAATATTCACACAATCAAATAATTAATTAAATTGTTAACTAATTTAGTTGATTTCACTATCTCAACATCTCATTAATTATTTCAAAGATTAATAAAACCCAATTCACTATAATTTAATTAATTAATTCACTAGAATATATATTTAAATTTTATTAAATCAATTACAAAACATTTTATAACAATTCTAAAACTACATACACATAATTAAAATAAGTAATTTTATATTTGAAAAATTGACCACCTACAAAAAATTTTTGTCGAGTGATAGCCCAATGGAAATCCCCAATTTGAAATTGATAGGTCAATCCCATGACGAAGAAATGACCTCCATCAAAAACATATATCAAAAATCAAAATTAAAGAGATAAGAAAACAAGATCAAGATTGGGAATCAACAATACATAAATAACCTTATTTTATCTAGGAAGTAGAGCGGGAGGGAGAGTGATATCTATATGGGAAGAAAATACATAATTAGAGAGGTGTAGATCATAAATTCATCATACTATTCACCATGAACGAATGTCGATAGGTCCCAGAATTTGTCTGAGAGCCTCAAAAATATAGAGTAATCATTAATGTTTTATTTATGGTTGTTTTGGGGTTTAAATGGGGGATTCATAAAATTGAAATATAATTATCATGTTAAATTAAATCCAACACATGGTTTTCTGGGAAGGGTCCCACTTTTTTCCAAACCATGCACCTCTTCTAGGGGGGTGAATGGTTTCTCTTATGAGGGATCAAAATTTGAAAAACCATGTGCCAGATTTCTGAATTCCCTCATTCTGGGATCTCATGATTTTATAGGCTAGGTGCAAGTATTGGGAGAATGTTGTGCCAATCGTGCAAAATATCTCCTTATTTAAAATTACTACAATTTTAACACAAACCCACGTATGTTATGACCCAAAAACTTTATTCATAAAACAATAAAAAAGAACACCTATAACAAAAATTGATACATCATAAAAATGTTGGTATCATAAATCCGATCACACGGTCATCCATTGTACAACCCGTGTAACTTCCATTTTGTGATGTGTAGTTCATTATTCATAGAAGGATCATGTATCATTTTATACATCATACATGACTGGTTACCATGTAACTCATATACCATAGGTAATGAACATATTATGTAATATAATAGTTATCATGATATGGTTACAAATCATGTCCCTAGGGATGTTTCATAGATTGACGGTGAGAATAATACATATCTGTTGATGCTCCTTTCATCACAGAATCTAAAGATCGGAAAAGGGAAATATTTGAGCTCTAAGTGATTAAACCTTTGGAAAAAATATCAAAAATTGACAAAGGAAGGAATAATAAGAATATTGCCCATGTGCCGCGCAAGTTCCCTCATAGTCACGCAAGTCCACATGCATGACGCCTAGTGGTCGCGCAAGTGACTTGTGTGACCTAAATGATAACCACCCTAGGTCTTCTCCTGCCTATAAATATACTATATGGGCCCCCCATTTGAGGAGTATTTTTTCCAAAAACTCAGATTTGAGCTCTCAGCTCCCTAGTCTCTTCTCAAAGCTTTCGAAACACATCTAAGGTAATTTGTTACCTAGAAAGGAAGATCTAATGAGGGGTAGGAATGCCTAAGTGTTGAAACTCATCAACACTTGCGTGCCTGAGTGGCCATACCTTAAGGGAAAAGGCCACACTTGCGCGCCGCCTTACTCCTTCAATAGAACTTGCACGCCCCTCTTCTGGAAGAACCTCAAGAGGAATCTAAAGGATTTAATCAAGAGTCACTCAAGTATTACCCTACTGGTTAACCGTCGCGCAAGTACCCCATATGTCGCGTAGGAATACCTGTGTGACCATGACTTGTGCACCCACGCAGTACCTGCAGGCCTTCCAGGACTTGCGCGCCCCTGCCTTTTTGGGTGCCCTTCTTTCCCATTTCACCCCTCTTAAGACATTCCACCATTCCTATTTATGATTCAGTCTTCAAGACACTCTTCAAATCCATTTATGGCATGATTTATTGTTTTGACTTCCTTATCTAAAAGGAATTCTGTGGAAAATCTCTCAAAACCTAGTAATTTAAACATCTTTATGTCACTAAAGATTGAGATTTCATTCATTCAACCTAATCCTTTAAGATGAGAGATCCCTTAACCTGGGACTCCTTTCAGGAGTAATCCCCAGTCATAATTCTCTTAACATGGACCTCCTTCTCAAGAGTAATCCCCAGTCATAATTATCTTAAACTGTGCCTCCTTTTCAGGAGTAAGCCCGAGTCATAATTCTCTTAACCTGGACCTCCTTTTCAATAGTATGCCCCAGTCATAATTCTCTTAACCTGGGCCTCCTTTTCATGAATAAGACCCTGTCATAACTCTCAAATATGGGCATCCTCATTATGAGTAAGCCCCAAGTCCTCATAAACTTGGGCCTCCTTTTCCGGAATAAGACCCAGTCCCCTAATTTGGGTATCCTCTTTGGGAGTAAGCCCCAAATCCATTAATTTTTCAAGTCTCTTAACCTGGGCCTCCTTTTTAGGAGTAAGCCCCAGTATTAATTCCTTTTAACTAGTCCTAATTTACCTTTGATCTGGGATTCCTTCTCAGGAGTAAAAAACAAATCATAAGTCCTATCCAAATTTGGGCCTCCTTTTCAGAAGTATGTCCTAAGTTAGAGTATTCAAATATTCGTGAAGAATATATACCATTATGGACCCTATTCCTATATTTCTTCCATGAAGTAAATACAAATCTTCATTTATCTAGGTAGTCATACGTACATAAGTCCCACCTTATTTCTTATGATTTCATCTTTCATGGAAGAATTTTCTAATTCTTACCAACACCTCCTATTTCTCACACCGACCATGAATCATGTGAGCTTAGAGTGTAAAAGTAAATATGAAATCCATATTTGAGCCATCAATCATAAACATCATAATCCCTTACTCGAACTACGTGGGTTCTGATTCCTTTTCTAAACAAAGAATACATAGGTAGCACATCTGTGGGTTCGATCCCAACTCTAAAATAATCCATGTCCTTCTGAATGACAATAAACATCAAGTGCCCCACTGAGTGGCATTAATACCAGCATGGTCATCATAATGACCAAGAGACTTCTATATAAATGTGTTGAAGGGTACCATTGACCAAGAATCTCTAATAAATATAGATGATTCTCTATCGATGAAGAACCTCGAATACAAATAAAAGATTCTCTAAATTTCCTAAATATCGATCATTGATTGTCAAATCTAAAGGAAAGCTCATTTTATGCATTGTAATGTAATAAGGATTCACGAACATAACTTAAATCTATAAAGAGAGTCCTGGAGTAGAAAATAATTTCCCTAAAAAGGTGTGATGATTCTGACCTCCCATCCTCTCGACCAATGCAAATTCCTAAGCCTCATTAGTCCACAAACTAATGAGAACCTACCTTTGGAAAGTAGGTCCGAATGGATGTGGAATCATTGGATGTTTCCAGTTCTACGAACAAACCCATTAGAAACCAATCATAATGTTTGAACCTCCCATCAAAGGTGTTCATCCCCAGAATCCGAGGGAAACAAAAATGGTGAACCTGTCGTGAATCCTTAACCAAGTTAAAATGACGTTTTACCTATTTTATTAGGCCCCTTTTTAAAACTAAAATTAGAGGGCCAACAAAAACAATCATTGAAATATGTGCTCATCAAAAAGATATAGTGGATGAATTTATCTTCATAACGTCTATTATATCAAACGGGAACTATTTTCCATGATATTCTGCATTTCTAGAATGGCTACTCTCAAGTTCACATCTGTGAATACTGCTGCTGCAAATGCCGCTACTGCTACTCCTGCTGGATCATCATCCGCTCTAAGGACGATATGACCTACTCAGTGTCATCAACACTGGGTATCAAATGCACTGGTTATGGAGTACCGTCAACACAGTACCATCCCAACTCTAGAGGCTTCCCGAAAATCCCTCCAAGTAAATAACTCACATCGTTCATCCGGACAACGACGACCAATGATTAAGAAACAGGCCGTGCTGACTACCGTCTCCAACCATTTCGGGTTGTTATCCCCATAACGCAATCATCATTAGCTCCCTTATTCTAGGGAGGTGAATGAGCAGGTCCCTTAGGACCTTAATTCAAACAAACAGGAGTCCTTCCTGAGGGCTCCCACTAACAATCACTGCCAGACTCATGCGGCAGTGCGCCCTAAACATGATGAGGGTACCGACTCCAGGTGTTCGGCTCAGTTTCCTCGAACCCGAGCAAGAAAGAAGAACCATAAGAGGAGGAATCCGGTCAACAGTGAGCAGGTTCTCATCTCTACTATCTCTGGAGAATCCCACATACCTAACTTGGTGGCATGCAATGAGCAGGCACATACACCTGCCCGTTTTAATTCTGTTGTCCAGCAGACTCGTCTGGCAGCATCACGCCAATCCCACTAGGCAATTCCAGCAGAGTACTATAGGCTGGAACATACACCTGTTTATACATCATCATCTAGTCAGTAGGCTCGTGTGACTACATATGATGGATCTCGTCAACCACATTTGGCGAAGTTCAATCAGCAGGCACATACACCTGCTGGTATTAATCAATCCTACCAACAGTCTCGCTTGGTATCACTTGGAGAAGTTAGTAGGAAATCCCCGACAACAAATAGGAGGTAGAATCAACTCTATGCCCCCACACTTGAGTACTTTTAGGATTCACTAATAGGAAAAGGAGGACAGGAGCAGGCACATACACATGATCCAAGCCCGAAATGGACGTATATTCCTGTTCCGGCAGCTAAAGTCACCAAGCATATTCTATCAATGGTGAAAGAGCAGAAGCAAATCCCTGCTCATATTCTGTAGGCCTGCCAGGATATTATAACAACTTCAGAGGAATCTAAGGAAAAGACTCATAAATATATCCCTACCAATGGAGTGACACATCAACAATTCACTCCGGAACAGACACACACATTTGTTCCAGTCCAAGAGGGTTGTGGGGAATACTCCCCCTATCATATGGACAACCAAGTCAGGCACATACACTTGATTTGTATGGAGATCATCAGCCTAACCTAGCCATATTTCCTGATCAAGCATATACGCCTGCTCAGAGAAACCACATTCGTCAAAAAGTGGATTCCAAGGCAAGTAAGAAGGCATCTTTGAAAAAGACCCACCCATCACAGTCAGGAGATCAAGAGACAATCAGTAACAAGGCCTTGCTCGATGCTGGAATTCTTGAAGACCTCAGACAATAATCTGTTGAAATTAAAGATTCAACTCCCTCATTTCCCAATAGTTGGAACATTAATTCCGAAGGTCGTCAATAGAAACTTCCTCATGAAGGATTTCTTCATGACAATTTGGTTGAGCTTGAAGTTTCATCTTCAGATGAGAGCCACAGGAACCCTCTGTGTGGTCAGAAGACCACAGAGCAAGAGATCTCATCTATTGCTGTAACCTATTATGGTGGTCCACCCCATGTTGATGAATTTCACTGTGAAAGTCCTCTCCGCAATAGTGATGCACATTGCCCGGAAAATGCTCTAGTGGACAATGTAGTGCCGAGAAATCCCTCTTATCCTGAGGCACTTGAAAATGAGAAACCAATCATGTCTGAATCTTCATCGGTAGCCGGTGAAATAATTTCTCAATCAGAAGATAGCCCAGGGTGTAGGTCATTCTCCGAACCACCCCTAAGTCATGAATCTTATAGTTTGATCAATGATTTCTCTACCAATCCTGTTCAAACCAATGAAGTAACAAGTAAACACCAACTCTGGTCAAATCAGGTAGAAGAATCTTCATCAAATGACAAAGAAGAAATGTTGAACATGAGAAAACAACTGGCGAAAGGTGAAGTGCCAGTCATATTTTGGCCTTTGGATGACTCTCAATATAATATTCCAGAAATGTTGACAGAAGATGAAATTCATGATATTCATCTCAAAATATGGAAAACTCTTTGTCAGTTGAAAAAGAATGTATTATCTTATGATGAATATGAAAATCATCTCAAGATAATAGAAGGGTTACAACGTCATATTGATTTGGCATCTCTATCAGTCTCTCGATATCCGAAGGCAGAAAAGCAGCAGAGAGCCTTTCAACGTTCATGCCTTGGTGCACTAAGAATATTACGTCAGTTAATTTCCAATGCCCCATCTGAAATTCGTGTCAGAGGATGTGGTGTTCATGGAGCACTGCATTTCATGGTGCTCTCCAATCAGTAAAGCCCACTGAAAATGGTCTCATGCAATGTTGTTTCCCATTTCCGACCACAGTCAATGAGATTTGTTTGTAATAAAAAGCTTTACCAAGAACATTATTCAACTATTTCCTCTCAAAATCAAGAATACAGAAAACAATTTGTTGAATTACTCTTGCATCAAGCAAACGAGAATATTAAACATGCCTCTCATTTGGAGCAAGAAGGTCATCAAGTGAAAGAACTGTTAGAAATCATCCAATGGTCTTTTCAACCAGGTGATAAAAGCGGATACATGTTAATTCATCTAGCTAATTTCCAGACTAAGGTTCACAGGATTAGGAGGAATTTCAAGAAACTCTTAGACATAGCATGTCAAGAACCACCCCAGCTCGCCAGACTAGGGACTCTTTTAAACCAACCCTTGGAATCAACAAATAGGATTCGAGGAGTTGACAGAGAACAGCAGGAACAACCCTATTCCACTGGACTGGGGACTTTTTCAAATCATCAATCCCATCCTCAGAGAAAGTCGGTCTTTTCTCGATTGGGGAAGAAACCTCAAGAGGAGGGAAGAGCCAAATTATCATGAAATTCTTTCCAAATTACGGTTCGTCAAGAAGTTAATGAGGGATAAAATCAACAAAAGGAAATGTCTCATCAAAGACAAGGAAGAAGAAAATATCACAGAAATGTTGATAGAAGGGATGCGAGTAGTTATGCATCAATCAATGTCATCAATGTCGTTGTTGCTGATCCACCAAATGAGGCTCACTCAGGGGATTCAAATGAAGAGATTCCTGCTCAAGAAGATGTATGCACCGACACAAATGAAGAAGGTGTTCATACACGAAGTCAAAGGATTACTCAGAACCTAGGTAATCCTTCGAGTAACCCACTTCCCCCTCTCCGAAAAGGATCTAACAAAGGGAAGGGAAATAACCAGGTTACATATCCTTCCTTTGGAGAAGGTCAATTGATCTTAATAGAGAAAAGGATTTCACAACAGGAAGAAAAAATGAAGGAATTAATAAGGTTGACTGTAGAAATACTTCAGAATAGTCTTATTCTTAAGCATGCTGGAGTCAGTCAGCCAAAGGAATTTTTTGCAGCTAATGAGATGGATCAAGAATATCCTCCTCTCTCAGTACACCCTCATAGGTCTAATCCTACGGGTCAAGTGCAACAATAGTTGGCAGTGATACCATCAGTTGCAGCACCAATCGCCACGTTTGTCCAAGCTCCAGTCATTGCACCTACCCATGTCCAAGTTCAACCGGATGTTTCTCAAAAGTGAATAACTACTACTGAGTCATTAACAGATCAGTTAGAAACTATGAAAGGGAAATGTGCACAAGTTCAACCAGAAAAGAAAGTTTACCCTGAATGGGTAGATTCAATTTCTCCTCCATCCAGTTTTGGGAACCCTATATTCCCTATTTTCATTGGATTAGGCGATCCTGAGAAGCATTTGACGCATTACATGTCTTGTTGCGATCCTATGATGGGAACTCCAGAGCAGCAAGAAGTAGTGAAACTCAGATGCTTCGTGCGAACCTTGCAAGTACCAGCATTTTTTTGGTATACAAGCTTACAATCCCGGTCAATTACCGGATGGGAGGATCTTCGCCAAAAATTCATCCTTTATTTCAGCTCAAATTTTCCAAAGACAACAGTTTTCGATCTTACAAACTGTAAGAAAAGGGAGAATGAAAGGGTCTCTGATTTCATTTCTCGATGGAAGGGATTAACATATTCCTTGAGTTTAACACTCTCTGAAGAATAATTTTTTCCAATATGTGTGGAAAATCTGCATGATGAATTACACACGCCATTAATCCCTATGAAATACACAGGGGGGTTTCGAGACCTTACTTCAATCACTCAACAGATTGAAGATTCCCTTATACAGGCTAAGGCTAAATCTCGGGTAATTCCATCAGCTCTAGGAAAGAGAATGGGTAAAGCAGAAACTGCTATTGTTATTCTTAAACAAGCATATGTACCTATTTCTACCACAAAACCTTCATCTTCTCGAAGGGCTCCACCTTCTGAGTGCCAACAACAATGGTCTTTTTGCCTAAACGATCAAAAAGGTCAAATACAAAAACAATTTGAGGATCTGAAGAGAAAAACATACTCTTTTCGAAATGAAAAAGTTCCTGGTTATTTCATTTCGGATCTGGAAAAAAATTTGGTTGAATTTCCAATACCCAAGAGGCCAAACAAGAAAGTAGATGAAGACCGTCATAATTATTTCCCTTTTCATCAAATGTTGGGGCATCCCATCAAGGAGTTTTTTGTCTTCATAGTCCTCCTGCAAAAGATAGTCGACTCAGGAAAAGTCAAATTGAAAGGCTTCTTAGCCAAGGTAGCATGTGTCACTGCTATAGTTCCATAGGAGGAAGGGGAATGGTAAGAAGTCAAAAGAAAAAATGCATAGAAGTATGATGATTGGATGCTCAGAAAGACAATCAATCAAACTCATGCTATTTTGCGAACAGAATTAAAGAAACCAATTGTGTCTTCTACCATGAATGTTGTGAAAAAACGCTCCTCGTCAGAGGGAAAGTCTTCAATGAAACGACATGATTCAAATAAAGAAAAAGAATTAGAAGAAGGTGACTATGTGTCAAAGCCTAATTTATCTTTGACTTTGGAAACTTCATGCCATCTACTTCAAAGACATGAGCACCTCCCCACCAAACGACACAGCTTAAACTTGCTAATCATGTAGAGTCTTAGTCAGAGGAAGGGTTAATCTTAGGTTCTGTTAATATGATTCAATTAATAGATCCATATGCCAGTAGCAGTTTTGATTTCAATGAGACTGAATTCCCTGTATCAAATAGAGGAATCAGAGGAAGTTCCAGGGGATTAGGATACAGGGGAAGACGTGGATCTTTCAGAAGCCACTATTCCAATTCCACCCCTGCAAGAACTGTGTACGCAGCAGAAAATCGTGGTAGAGCCCTTCAGTGAGCTCAGTAAGAACAAGCAAGTTCTTCTAACAATACCAAATTCAGTCCTGCCACAGTTATTTTGGAAGAACAGTTAAGGGTTCCATCTTCTTCCTCTCAACAAGTAAATGGATCTAATCAGTCTAATCTTCCAAAACCAGGAATATTGCCAACTCCTATCCCAATACAAGATGCATCATCTTCAAAAGAATCTGCTTCCAAGGTACCTTCTAAACCCCATATTCCTTTTGGGAAACACAGACCTCTGGATGAAAAGTATGATATATTGAAACACTTGCCCAAGTACCAGCAAAGTTATCAATTTTGGATGCTCTAAATCTATCAAAAGATCTTTGGGAAGCACTCAACGAGGCTTTGTCAAGTCCTCAGGAGTTTGAAACTGAAATTGTTGCATCTGAAGTCTATCACATAGAGAATAATCCTGCAGAATGCAATGCAATAATATCCTTTACTGATGAAGTTGAAGATGATGTTGTGCATGGACATATTAGACCATTTTACTTGTCTGGAATGGTCAATGGCATGGATGTTCGGAGAGCTTTCATTGACAATGCTTTAGGAGTCAACCTCATGCCCATTCGTACACTTCGTTAATTGGGCCTCAAGGAATCTTATTTATCTCCTTCTACCATGATGTTACAAGGATATGATAAAAATGAATAAGAACCACTGGGCAAGGTTACACTCAGAACTCAGTCTGGAGATCTTGTATCCAATTCCGATTTCATGGTTATTGATCAAGACTCATCCTTCAACATCTTGCTTGGAAGACCATGGCTACATCAACATGCACCTATCCCTTCATCATACCATCAATGTCCCAAATATTGTTTCGATGGTCAAGTTGGGACGTTGTATGGTGATAAGGCCCCGTTCATGACATTCGAGTCTCAATACATTGAGGTGGAATTCTATCACATGAAGCAAAGAAAGAAATCCATAACAAAAGAGATTACCAAATTTAATGCTACATATGGTTTGGAAAAAATTCCAGTAAATCCATTTACACATGTGAGTACATATTATGTGTTTCCTATCAGTCAAATTGACAAGATAGACCCAAACCAAAATACTCTTATGGAAAGATCCATAATGTCAATTACGGCAATCGAGCCAGATAACATGGGAGAAATTGGTAATCTACCAAGCAGTGATGAAAGCAGAAATGGTGACGTCATCATTTCATATTCTGAAATCCATCAATTATATGATTTTCCAATTAGGCCAGAAGAAGTTATAGCAACATCGGAGGTGAACAATGATGTCGATTCTCAATCCATTATCTCCTCTTTACTACCCAAAGAAGACCCTTCATCATTAATCGGGTCGGAAATGGAAGCTTTTTCTTCAAGATACGCAAATTTTGACATATCTTAGGATCATGAGAATTATACTTTATCATCTACTATGAAAGTAGAAGAGGAAGAAATAACACATGATTAAGAAGAAGAGGAAGATCTCAGAGATACTCCTCCAGCAATTGAAGAGGGTATCTCTACCACTATGGATGAACTCAGTGAAATAAATTTGGGTACAAAAGAAGATACATGCCCCACATTAATCATTGATGCCATGACTCTTGAAGAACAAGAGATGTATATTTATTTTCTAAATAAAAATAGAGATATATTTGCTTGGAACTATACAAAAATGCCCGGGCTTGATCCTGATATTGCTACTCATCATTTTGGTTTACCAAAAGAACATCGAGGATTTAAGCAAGCCGCGAGAAGAACACACCCAACTTATGCTTCCAAAATTGAACCTAAAGTGGATAATCTTATCAAAGATAACTTTATCAGAGAAGTTCAATATCCAAAAAGGTTGTCTACTATTGTCCCTATAAGGAAAAAAGAACGGACAAATTTGAGTTTTCATCGATTTCAGATATCTTAATCGGAATTGTCCTAAGGATGATTTCCCAGTTCCGATTACAGAACATCTAACTGATGCAAAAACAGGCTATGAAGCACTTTACTTCATGAATGGACATTACGGATATAATAAAATCCGAATGGCCCCAAAAGACGAGGAATTTACAGCCTTCAGAGCCCCACATGGTGTGTTTGCTACCGGGTAATTCCCTTTGGCTTAAAGAATGCAGGTGCAACTTATCAGTGTGCCATGCATCATATCTTCAAACCCTCCTTAGGGAAGTTTGTTGAATTCTATGTAGACTATTTGGTAGTTAAATCCAAACAAAATTCTTATCATTTGGCTATTTTTTAAGTCATATTCTTCAAGATTCGACTCCATAATTTGAAGATGAACCCTTTAAAATGGGATTTTGGGGTAACCTCAGGAAAATTTCTCGTCTTTGTTATACACCATAGTGGTATTGATGTCGATCCTGAGAGCACCAAGTCAATCATTGGTATGTCACCTCCTCAAAATTTGAAATAATTAAGAGGAATTCAAGGACACTTAGCCTATATTTGGTGTTTCATCTCCAATTTGGCAGGAAAAAGTTTACCCTTCAACAAATTGATGAAGAAGGGAGTCACTTACCAGTGGAATGAATAATGTAAAGAAGAATTTGATATTATCATAAAATAACTCTTGAGTCCATCGGTACTCATGCCACCTGTTGAAGGAAGACCACTTATCCTCTACGTGACAGCTCTAGAATGATCATTGGGTGCCTTTCTTGCTCAAAAGAATGATGCTGGGAATGAAAACAGTCTCTATTATCTCTGTTGAACCATGCTTGAAGCAGAAACCCGATATTCAAGTATTGAGAAGTGCTTCCTGGCATTAATCTTTGTATTTCAGAATTTGAGACACTACCTGCAATATCACGAGGTCCAATTGGTATCTCTCAATAACCCGCTAAAATTTATCCTTAGTCTTCCAATGCTTACAGGATGTCTGGCAAGGTGGGCAGTTATTTTGCAGCAATTTGACATTCAGTATGTGTCTCAAAAGGCGATAAAGTGCCATGCTCGGGCTGATTTCCTAGCTGAACACCCTTTAGTGGAAGACACATCTTCAGATATTGAACTCCCTGATTAGGAAGTCTTCTCTATTCTAGAAAGTCCTCAGGCATGGGAAATGTATTTTTATTGTGCTTCCAGAAGTCCAATAGGGAGGAAAATGGAAAATCCTAAATTCAACAAAGCTGGCTTAGGAATTGTGCTCATTTCATCAGAAAAGGTAGTGTTACCTTATTCCTTCTTATTGTGGGAAGGTGGTGCCAATAATGAAGAAGAATACCAAGATCTCATCGTAGGTTTGGAATTAGCACTTCAAGAACAAGTGAATCACATAAAGGTGAAAGGTGATTCAGACCTGGTAATCAAATAAGTCAATGGGGATTATGCCATCAGAAATGTAGAACTAATCCATTTGTATGATTATGTCAGAGTGTTAATAGAGGAATTCCATTTGGAACCGAAATTTTCTTATGTCCCAAGATCACAAAATGCTCAAGCTGATGCATTGGCTAATATAGCCACAGCTCTGGAAGATCCAAATCGGGAAGATACAACCATTAGTATTGCTCACCATTGTGCAATTTCACCTTATGTTCAAATCAGAACAGAGGAAATTAATGAAATTTGTCCCATTCCTGAACCGTATGGTCATACTACAGGATGGATGTCACCTATTAGGGAATACCTTCAAAATGGAACACTTCCACCTGATAGATCTGAGAAAGAACAAATCTGGCGATGTGTGGTTAATTTTACTCTTTATGATAGCCCAGATCACCTAGAGAAAATTCTCTACAAACGTGGTTTTGATGGAGTTCTCTTCAGTTGAATTGATGGTGAAGAGACAATGGCTGTCATGAAAGAAGTGCATGGAGGAGTCTATGGTGCCCACCAGTCTGAACATAGACTGTCTGATCAGATTCGAAGGCTTGGATACTTTTGGCCTTCAATGATATGAGATTGTGTCGATTTCACAAAGAAGTGTCATTCATGCCAAGTACAAGCCAACTTCATTCATCCACCTCCAGAGTTGCTTCATATAACTAAATACTCATGGCCATATGCCACATAGGGAATGGATGTGGTGGGACCTTACCCTTCGACTACGGCCAAGCAGTTTAAGTATATTCTTACTGCTACTGACTTATTTAACAAATGGGAAGAGGCAATACCTCTCAAGGAAGTCAGTTCTAAATGCGTTGTTAGCTTCATCCAGTCTAACATCATTAACAGATTTGGTGTCCTTCATACCATATTGACGGATAATGGCACCAATTTCTATTCATCCGAGGTGAAGAAGTTGTATCGAGAATACAACATCAAATCCAATCATTTATCTCGGTATCATGCAGCAGCCAACAACCGGATGGAAGACTTTAAAAAGACTCTTTCAAATATATTTCAATAGATTGTGGATAAAGATAAGAGGTTATGTCCTGATAAACTCTTTCATGCTTTATGGGCTTATCAGAATACCACCCGCACTGCAACTCGGTCAAATCCATATTCATTGGTATATGGAACGGAAGTCGTCTTGCCCATTGAAGTTCAACTACCCTCGTAGAGAGTTTCCATTTTTGATCAATCATCTACAGATGAACAATCTAAAAAGCAATTGAATGAATTGGAATGGTTAGATGAGAAAAGATTGTGCACTTTCCACCACTTGGAAGTCTATCAGAATCGAATAACACGAGATTTTAACAAAAAAGTTTGTCTTCGTTCATTCACTCAGGGGGAATTGGTATTAGTTTTCATAACTCCAATGATACTAGGAAAGAAACCTCCCAAACTTGAGACAAAATGGGAAGGACCTTATTCAATACATAGGGTCTACTACAATGGAGCTTATTCATTAATCTCGATGGATGGAGAACTCATCACTACTCCAACCAATGCCAGATTTTTGAAGAAGTATTTTGTATAAACTGCAAAGTACCTACATCATCCAAGATACATGACGCTAAACTATATAGAAGTACTTTAATACATCCTACATGACATTAAACTATAATTTTTCCTTGCTATATGACGTTAAACTATACAGAAATGGTCCAGTATGACCTTAAACTGAAAGTTCGTCCCACACGACGTTAAACTATGAAAAAGTTACCTAAATAGTCCAGTATGTCCAGTATGACCTTAAACTGCAACTAGGTCTTGTATGACCTTAAACTACATCAATGGTCCATTATGACCTTAAAATGCAACTTGGTCTTGTATGACCTTAAACTGCATCACCAACGGTCCATGCATATGACCCTAAACTATTTGAAAGTCCCTTACGTCCAGAAAGACGTTAAACTGTGACGTACTAAATACATGATGCTAAACTGTATAAAATTCCCTTATATTCGGAAAGACGTTAAACTACATAATCATCAAAGGTCTTGTATGACCTTAAACTAAACTTTTGTCTAGAATTATATTAAACTGCACCATCAACGGTCCATGCATATGACCTTAAACTATTCTCACTTTCGTCCAACATGATGCTACACTATGGGAAAAATCCCCAATGCGTCCAACATGACGTTATATGGTATACTCTTTTGTCCTCACTACATGAAATTAAACTGCACAGTCCTGCTTTCGTCTAACATGACGTTAATCTCTATTGTCCCCATCGTCCTAACTACATGACGCTATACTGTACAGAATGTCTGTGATACATCCTACATGACATTAAACTGTGCAGCACCAGTAGTCCTAACTGCAAGACTCTAAACTGCATAGTCCCTTTATATGTCCTACATGACATTAAACTATACATAGTAATGGTTTTTGTTACCTCTTGTTTCTCACACCGAGTATGACTCACGTGAGCTTAGAGAAAACATCAACCATAACACTCTCTTTGGGACACAAACCATGTGTAAGTACCAACATCATTTTTTAGGTCGTTGTCCCCAAGAACAACTTGATCATTAATTCATTCATTAATTGAACTACATGGACTTTGATCCTTGCCTTCTAGGCTGGGTATATAGACAACCTCACAAGGTTCAAGCCCAAAACAAGTATCTTCACATCGGTTCACCTCCATCTCATACGATGTTGATTCATGAAACCGCCCATAGAATCAATATTATTACATTGGTTCACTTTCATCCTTGTTATACGATGTTAAACTATAGAAATTTTTTGTCCAGTATGACAATAAACTACAATATTATTTGACACCCTCACCTGAGAGGGAACCATTATTTACATTGATTTTTCAATCATGTTTCATTTCAACGACTACATGCATATATGGAAATTCCCAAACCTTTTATCTTGGTTTAAACCATCATTGTACTAATGCCCCCTTTCACCCTTCATATGTATGAACCAAATTTGTATAAAGGGTCTTTCTAGAACTACGTGGGCTTGATTCCCATCCTTACGGGATACGTAGGAACATTCGAGTGTCCCTCGAATCCAGCCCCAAGCCTTTGGGCCTAACCCCATATTCCACTTTCAGTCCCTTGGCTTAAAAGTCCCCATGAAAACAACCACTGTGTATTTCTTACAATGGTCCAAGCTCTATGACCCTAAACTAAGATCTCTAATACTTTTGTCCCACACGACGTTAAACTGCAGTTTAAGAACTATGTATGGCTTGATTCTCATCCTTATGGGATACGTAGTGAAGTCCAATATTTCATTTCAGGACCCAACCACAACATGAATATGGTTAGCATTGATTTGTGTATCTCTGTATACATTGAAAAATACCCATATTTTTGTGTCATAATTCTAACCTTAAATATTTTCAGATCCTCATAACCCTTTTCATGACTTCTAGTCACATAAATGTAAAAATTTTGAGAGTTCTTTCCCTGACTATGCAACACGTACCCATAGGCGGCCTTGCATAAACAGTCTACATAATAGACTTGTTAGACAAAAGATATTATTATTTGACTATGCAGCCAATGCCATTTGGTGGCCCTACATAATTCAACCCCCTAACGGGTTTGTCGGATAGTGGTAACTTCATTCTTGGGAAGAATGCCTCTTTTTCCTTATTTTTCTTAAATGACAATATGCAGGGATCTGCAAAAATATCCATCCTTAACATATTTGTCCCATATCCCTTTTCATGATCTGAAAGTATTCAAGTCTATGGTTTATATTCTCCTTCCATATGTTTGGGTCAGACCTTTGTAGGAGTGATATTCATCCAGTACTTTGATAATCTTGTTTGGAAATATCATCTCCATATTCAAGTACCACTTTCTATACAGCAAACTCTATACTTTGGAAGAATTGAATCTCCATAAACATTCACTGGATTTAAGCACTAGGAAAGTAAATTTCTGAGAGTTCATTTTCCTGACTATACAGCACGTTCCCATAGGTGGCCTTGCATAAACGGTCTATATAATAGACTTGTTAGCCAAAAGATACTATATTATTTAACTATGCAGCCAATTCCCTTAGGTGGCCCTGCATAATTCAACCACCTAATGAGTTTGTTAAAAATGGTAACTTCATTCTTGGAAACTACATCTTATAATGCCTTTTAGCTCTTTTTCATATCATTTCTCGGATTCAAATATTCTTAAGTCATAGCTTACATATTTTCCCACATACATGAGTATGGTAATATGTTTTTCAGATGAATTTTCAAGGAATTGAGTCAATTCTAATCCATTTCGGTCAAATCTATTTCGACCTTAAACATTACCCTTTTTATGTCCAACGTGCATGCCTTTACACTGCCCACAAAATACAAGAGAAATCTGAATAAAATTCAAGTTCCCACCTCAGTAAACATACATTTTTATGATTTAGGTAACATTGAGAAACTAAAAGTTTCGAAGTTTTTAGGGTTATTAACATTAATCCTATTAAAAATAAAACTATGCTTACTAGGCCCATTGGCTTATGTAAAATCAAAATCAGGTAGAAAAAGAGAATGCAGGTACAAATGAGTGAAGGTGAAAGTATTTTTCATTGATGCACAAGAGTTAGAAGGACATCCACAGACTCGAGTCTCTTCTCTTTTTCAATAATTACAAGAGGCTTTCAACATATCTCTTCATTTGATTTACGACATCCCATGCTTCATCAGAAACAATTTGGAATTAATTTATTCAAATGTATATAGTAAGAGATGCAGTAATACTAGATCTTCTTAGAACAGTTGTAAGAGGATGTTCTTGAGTGCGGTTTGAGAAAATTTTCTACTGATAAAATAGTGACTCTATTTCTGTCCAAGAGACATGGAAGATGGATAAATGGATTTAAGAATGGAGCATTGGAAGTAAAGATCCATTTGGAGAGAGTAATCTTTTCAGATATTTCTATAATGCCATATTTTTCTTCTCTCCACCAACTGACAGCAGAAAACATTTCAGCCCATGGGTTTTCTATTTTCATATCTGAAAGAAAATGAAATGGAGGAAGAATTTGAAAGTTCACACCATTGTTGTTGCTCTTAATATAAAACATAATTGAAATAGAGGAGTAGCAGTGAAAATGAATTTTAGGCATATAGTTATTTGAATCTGGAACATTGACTCCTTGCAGATGACCATGACCATATAGAGGCAGGTAGATGCTCTGTGGGAAATTAAGATGATATTTCTTCAAGTACGTAACCAAATCTGGGAGAGTGCTATCACAGATATCATAATAATCATGGCCAATGATGTTCATCATGTCATCAATCCTCTTGCAAGACAATTCATCAGCCGTTTTAATTCCCTTAACAGCCATTGAATCTGCACAGAAGTTGAATAAACTAACTCTTAAATGGGTTTATTTTTCATAAAATTTGTGAAAGAATTCAGAAAAATGGCAAAGGAATTAACACGCGCAAGTCTAAAACATGGCACACAAGTATGGATATGACACGCAAGTATTTGACACACAAGTATCACCGCGCAGGCCCAGATACCTTGACAGTAGTGTGCCATCAAGGAAACACTGGAAAACAGAGCAACATGCACGGTTAAGGTGACCTGCGCGGTGAGAGCTCGAAGGTTTGAAGTCTAGAAATCCAGATGCTTTGTACGGAAGGGAGGTCCTCTATTTATAGACGCGACCAGAACCTTGCATGCCGTACCCTGGGCGACAAAAGGCCGTACCCCTTCACGCCGGACTCTGTGTTCCCGAAGCTCATTTGTGTGCCCAAACATGCGCGACGCCTTTCCTTTGGTTTTATTCTTTTACTCAGAGTCAAATCCTCTATTCTCTCCAGATCCAACTCTGAGGGGGGACTTTTGATGATGCTCATTTCGTCACAGAATCTAATGATCGAAAAAGGGGAATATCTGAGCTCAAAGTTATTCAACCTTAGGACAAAATTTCAAAAATTGACAATGGAAGGAATAAGAAGAATATTACCCTTGTTCCACAGAAGTTCCCTCATAGTCGCGCAAGTCCACTTGCGCGACGCCTAGTGGTCGCGCAAGTGACTTGAGCGACCTAAATGATAACCGCCCGGGGACTTCTCCTGCCTATAAATAAACCCTGTGGGCCACCCATTCGAGGAGGATTTTTTCCAGAAACTCAGATTTGAGCTCCCGGTGCCCTAGTCTCTTCTCAAAGCTTCCGAAACACTTCTAAGGTAATTTCCTACCTAGAACAGAAGATATAAAGAGGGTGAGGAAGGCCTAAGTGTTGAAACTCATCAACACTTGCACGCCTGAGTGGCCAGCCCTTAAGGGAAAAGGCCACACATGTGCACCGTCTTAATCCTTCAATAGAACATACGCGCCCCTCTTCTAGAAGAACTTCAAGAGGATTATAAATGCTTTAATCATGAGTCGCTCAAGTATTACCCTGCTGCTTAACCGTCGCACAAGTACACCATATGTCACACAGGCATACCTATGTGACCTTGACTTGCGCGCCCACGATGTACCTGTACGCCTGCCAGGACTTGCGCGCCCCTGCCTTATTGGGTGCCCTTCTTGCCCATTTCACCCCTCTTAAGACATTCCACCTTTCCTATTTAAGATTCAGTCTTCAAGACACTCTTAAAATCCATTTATGGAATTATTTCTTGATTTTAAATCCTTATCTGAAAGGAATTCTGTGGAATATATATCAAAACCTAGTGATTTGAACATATTTATGTCACTAAAGATTGAGATTTCATTCATTCATCCTCATCCTTTAAGATGAGAGATCCCCTAACCTGGGCCTCCTTTTCAGGAGTAATCCCCAGTCATAATTCTCTTAACCTAGGCCTCCTTTTCAGGAGTAATCCCTAGACATAATTCTCTTAACATGGGCCTCCTTTTCAGGAGTAAGCCCCAGTCATAATTCTCTTATCCTGGGCCTCCTTTTCAGAAATAATCCCCAGTCATAACTCTCAAATCTGGGCATCCTCTTTAGGAGTAAGCCCCAAGTCCTCATTAACCTGGGACTCCATTTCAGGAATAATCCCAAGTCCTCTAATTTGGGAATCCTCTTCAGGAGTAAGCCCCAAATCCCATTATTTTTCAAGTCTCTTAACCTGGGCCACCTTTTCAAGATTAATCCCCAGTCTTAATTCCTTTTAAATTGTCCTAATTAACCTTTTATCTGGGATTCCTTCTAAGGAGTAAAAAACCAATCATAGGTCATCTTTTAATTTGGGCATCCTTGTCATAAGTAAGTCCCAAGTTAGAGTATTCAAATCTCCATGAAGCACATATACCTTTATGGACCCTGTTCCTGGATTTCCTCCCTAAAGTAAATCCAAATCATCATTTATCTGGGCAGTCATACATACATAAGTCCCACCTTATTTCTTATTATTATATCTTTCATGGCACAATTGTCTGATTATTACCAATACCTCTTGTTTCTCACATTGAGCATGACTCACGTGAGCTTAGAGTGTAAAAGTAATTATGACATCCTTCTCTGAGCCATCAATCATAAACATCATACTCAGTTACTAGAACTACGTGGGTTCTGATTCCTTTTTTAAACAAAGGATACGTAGGTAGCCCATCTGTGGGTTCGATCCCACCTCTGAAATAATCCATGTCCTTCTGAATGACAATAATCTTCAAGTGCCCCACGGAGTGGATTTAAAACCATAATTGTCATCATAATGACCAAGAGACATCTATATGAATGTGTCGAAGGGTACCATTGACCAAGAATATCTAATAAATATAGATGATTCTATATCGACGAAGAACCTCGAGTACATATAAAAGATTCTCTAAATTTTCTACATATCGATTATTGATTGTCAAATCTGAAGGAAATCTCATTTTATACTTGGTAATGTAATAAGGATTCATGAACATAACTTAAATCTATATAGAGATTCCCGAAGTAGACAATAATTCCCCTAAAAAGGTGTGATGAGTCCGACCTCCCATCCTCTCAACCAATGCAAATTCTTAAGCCTCATCAGTCCACAAACTAATGAGCACCTACCTTTGGAATGTAGGTCCGAATGGATGTGGAATCATTGGATGTTTCCAATTTACGAACAAACCTAGTAGAAACCGATCAGAATGTTTGAACCTCCCATCAAAGGAGGTCATCCCCTGAATCCGAGTCAATCAATATCATGTAGATATAATGTACACATTGTGTTATTTTACCAAATATCACCTAATTGAATATTAATTTGATATAAATTTAAAACCTTATCATTATTTGTTCCAAGTGGTCATTAATTTTATAATACACTCCATGTGATGGGTTGTATATATCTATCTAATAATTTTTATTAAAATTTTTAAAGATTTGTTTTTTATATAAATCATAATATATTTATTAATATATGAACATTCAATCATAACATGCTACATAAATTCCATGTGCTACATGTGTTCAATAAGATGATAGTACATTCCATGGATTTAGGAGTTATTTTGTGTATTCCACATGTAGAATGAGTAAACTACAGATGAGTATAATACATGTTGGGTAGTTTGGATAGATATTAAATATGTTTCCCCAAAGTATATTTTTTTGTATGTAGTTAATTTAAAATAATGTTTTATAATTATGATGGGTGAAAATATCAAGAAAATTTATAAGATAATGAATATAAAATAATTGATTTATTAAAGAAGATAATTAATTTATTCAATAATTATTTATTTTAAATAAGAATGATTAGAGGTGAATGAAAATGTTATTAATTGTGTAATATGTTGCATGCCTGAAGATTATTTTTTTTATTAAAAGCAACACTTTTACGGGAAAAGTGAGAAACCCAAAGTTCAGAAAAAAACCAAACATTCCAAAACAAAACAGGAAAAAACAGGATACCTCATTCCAGCAACAGCATCAACCACCATCCCCATGCAGGACACTCGGCGATCCCATGCAAGCATGGTCCCTCCCGATGTTTCCATCCCACCAAAACAGCCATGTCCCGAATGGCCTACAAAGATGATGGCAGAGAAACCGATCCTACCAAGGAGATCCTGCGGCTAGCCAACAAAACCACACAAACCGTAGACATAGGAAAACCACCAAACCCTTGGAAGCAATAGGAAAAACAAACCCAATTAGTCCGGAGGTGACGCTTCATAGGAATATGAAAAATTACCAAAGCATAATCGAAGTCTGTTAGTGCTTTCCTCTCTATACAGATTCCACTCCATCAACCATACCTTGGCACCAGGGTCTTCCCCAATGATGTCTTCAAATCGGTCCGCCATTTTGTCCCATGTTCGGATATATTCAACTTTGCTGATTTTCCGATTGTTGAAGCCTCTCATTAGAATCAGATCCTGTTTGTCAATCCACTTGGCCTGCTCACTGTTGACCTCCACTTTGATAGGTCTTCCCATCATATCGGCCTCCTCCTGAGGGATGTTGACATAGAGAAATTCCTCTACCATATCCTCTTCAGAGCAGATGATAGGATCTTTAATGATTTTTCCCATTTTAGAACTGCTGCCCATTCCATTATTATTCACCTTGGCCCCAACCTGGGGATCCTCCTGCATGAGAACCTTGTCAGATGATGTTTCCTTCTCACCTAGTTTAGATTTTTTACCTGACCGTGTTTCCATCGGCTTTGGTAAAAATGAGTAATCCTTGCGTTCTCTCCCTTTGAACTTTTTAGGTAACATCCCCTCCTCCTGGACCTTGTCAACTCCCGAACCCCCCTCAGTCTGCCCATCCCCTTCAACCTGGTTAGGCTCAATGGAGTCCAAACAGCCAAAGGAATTGAATGTGTCAACACCATTTTGGGTCCAGCACTTCCCTGCTGGTGTCTTGGTGCCTCCCGAAGAAGCAGCACCTTTATCATTTCTAGGTGAACAGACCGCCTCCTCATCAGGACCAGAACCAGGAGCCATGAGAATTCCCTTCTGATTTTCCACATGAACCCTTACCATCTCGGAATGGTTACCATTTAAACCAGACTCAGCGTCCATACCCGCAGCATTGCACTGAGAAGACTGTGCCAATGGTTGTTTCATACCATTAATATCTCCGATCAACCTGTTGCATACATCCTTGACCCTGGCTTCAGGTGAGGTAGGAGCTGGCTTTGAAGACTCTTCAATTTGGGTACTGCGATTAGGCATTGAGGTATCCTGCTTAGAAGGAGAAGCCAAATTTCTCTCAAGCATGCTCACGCCATTGTCCACAGGTGTTGCAGCCGCATCCTCCTGCAGTGAACCACTAGAGCCAAAGGGTTTCGCGATGCCCGCCGTTTGCAACTCTGGTGGGGCAATTCTGTTATCATCCAAGGTTGAAGACTTCTGAAACATTTTACGACAGCCCTGTTCAAGATGGCCCAGACGGCAACAGGACGTGCAGTAGTCATACCAGTTCTCAAAAGACACCGGTTGGTGGCACCGAAGCTCATTTTCCACCTCAATCCATACCTCTTCAACAGGCGGTTTGGATACGTCGACTTCCACACATATTCGGGGTGCCATCGGATGGCACAGTGTTCTCGATCGCTCATCATGTCCCTGTACCTAACATTTGTATGTGACTCGTTTATTTTAATTTATTATTAAATTATTATTTTCTCATATGTTACATCCTTGATCTCATCATTTAAGGGATTATTCACCATTTTGTATTATTTGTGAACCCCATAAAAATTTTTTTTTTTCCATCACCAATAAGTTAGTAAAATAATTTTTAATGTACGGATCATCCATGTTAGTGGTGGGATTTAAGGTTTAGATCCAAGGAGAAACCAATGGAAGGATGATTGATTTGTATATAGGTGGAAGGTTACTAGAAGAACTATAAAGTTTTCAATGTGATTCCACTAAATAAATAGTTATGTTATCTTATTCTAAATAAACTAACCACCAATAAAAGTTCATGATCATACCACATTATTATTTTACTTCTATATATTTTTATAGTTATTTTATTAGGGATGTTATGGTGTGATTATAAAAATTATTTAATTAATAGTAATGAAATATAGAACTAAAATAAACTAAAATGGGAATAAGCATTTTATATGACATGATTAATAACATAAATAAATACACATAATATTAAAAAAAATTAATAACGTCACATTTTTAAATTAATTCATAAATGATGTAATCCAATAATTATATATATTCTGTATATTTATATTCTAATAACTAGTTATAATTGACCCACAGATCATTGATCATGTCCAACTAAATTTGGGGTTCCTTCAATTAATTGAGAATTATAAGTTGATGTTTTCTGTTAACATAACATATTTCAAATCAATTGTTAAAATTCAAATAATTACATGGTTTAAGTAAGAGTTAATGTATGACGAATTCCAATTTAATGATTTCTAGATTAGGGGATACACTCAATAGATTTAGGAACTATTAATTAATACATTTGGAATTTGGAATTCCTAAATAAAAACATTTAAATTTATTAACCAAAAAACATATAATAAAATAGTAGGATATTAAAAAATAAAATATTTATTTTTTTGTATAAATTTTATCCAATGAGGTAATAATAATCTTATCATCACATTTTTAGAAATATAAATAAATACGACACCGGCCATATAGATGTGACCCATAGTTGATAATGATACCCACTCCTCAGAAATTTTTTAAAAGAGTGGGAATTTTCATCTGTGTTATCCTACACAATGAAATGAAATTGTATGTGTTTTAAGAACCAATTAATTGAGAGCATGGTAAAGAGTCTAGTGATGAAGAGTTATCTCTCTTTGAGAAGAATTTTAAAAATTAAATACATGTTAAACGTTCCATGTTATAATCATTGTTCAATGATACTTTTATGAAACATGAGTACAAGAATGTGTATAGCATTACATGTCACCACCATTACGACTATAAACAGAATGCAAGAGAAGAGAGATATGGGATCTCTAATTCTCTATTTACAACTATTATTGGAGATTCAGAAACAATTGGTCCTCATATAGTTATTCATATTGTCCACATGGAACAAATAGACATAAAATGGATTATGTTCCAAAATGAGTTTCACATATATCACATACATTTTTCTCAACCCACATGCTTATGTAGTTTTATTGTTAATTACAACATTTTAAATAATTAGAATTTCCTTAAAAATATATTATTAATATTTACCTAGTGGACTAGGACATGTGACCTGAAAAATCAGTTATCCTTATAGAGAATATGAAAATGATGAATAAGATTAATGGGACCAAGGTTAATTATATGTATAATTCTTATGATGACTATCATTCCCTGAAGTAGAAGATATAGTGGATGTGAAATGAAATATAGGCATTATATTTTGTATGTGGAAAGAAATTCCATTGGAAAATGAACAACACACAGAAGTAGGAGTAATCTATAGGTAATTTATTATTGATTGTAATATTTTAATATATTATGATTTGGAATTAGATTCTAATTTTTGGAAAAACATTTTTAATCTAAATGCATGAACCATGTAGATTCTTAACAATTATAGGGGATATTTGGATTTATGATCTGCCAGTGGTGTGAGTATGGTTGCTCTATCCATTAATGTATAAAACGTATTATTTACAATTGGAAGGATATTGGACTAATATATTATTATTCTATAAAAACAGTTACCAAGAACATAATTTTTGTCTCCTTACTAGACAAATATGGTTATATTATCGTGTTTATAAATCAAAGTTGTTTCATTTACCAATACATGATATGATTCGATATAACACATTTAAATAATTATATTAATGTATAAAATTATGAAAACTATATTACAAATAGATAAATTATAATCATCACTTGACTCATAAAACAAAAATCAATGGAATCACCATCTTGGTCATGTAAATGAGAAACATTTGAAAAATATATATCTATATAGTTTTCTGGATGTCTTGACCAGATGGGCCAGATAAATTTACTAAAAAATAAGGATTAGATGAGTAAAAAGAAGGCATTTTATAATAATATTTCTAAAAATATGGATCATATCAAATGAATGATCATTTAACCAAGTCAGATCCATCTTGATTCCTTTTTTGGTGAGCCCATCAACCATAAAGTAAGATTCTAGTTAAACATGGGGGATGATTTAATTGGAACATTGGGGAGAAGTGCGACAGTTCATCCATCTAGTTTTTAGCTTCATGGATAAATTAATGATTCCATTGTGAATAGAATGAACCGCATTGGTGGAGTCTCTTTCCATCTAATGTTATCCATGATAGTATGTTGAGAAATGTGGAAATAATGAATAATGCTAAGAATTTATGCTTCAAGAGAGGAAGAAAAGACAAAGGTGACAATGAAATAACATATGAAATTACTAGTGTGGTCTCTATAATTTCACGAGTTTTTTTCCAGTCCCATTTTACCTTTTGAATATCTATAGACATTTATTTTAAACCAATATTAAAGTAGTGTTTTCCAGAAATCATTAGAGAGAACAAATTGTTACTTGTATTTACTAGGCACACAAATTTTTTGGAGGATAATGAAGTCTTTTATTTTGTTGCAGCAATGACCTAGTTGGAGATTCTTGGCCTCTATGGAAGAGAAGATGAAGAATGATATAACTTCCTGAATGTGAAATCACATCTACCTATAAAATATATCATTATGATCAATCAATAAGTGATGAAAAAGTTTTTCAGTAGCATCCAGGAATAGACCTTTGAGCTGAGGCACATTCTAAACTATTGTACAATATTTTTGTCGAGCAGTGATATTAGTACATTCATAGAGATGAAACTCAATGATATATTTCATAACATTCTAGAGATCATTTGTTTTAGTGCATGATAGGAATTAATTTTTGATATCCTTCTATTTTGATTCTGAAACCTGCATCTAGAATATAAGACAATATCACATGTTTATAAGAAATTATAAGTTTGAAATTTATGGTGAGAATGTATCCACCATAGGGAAAATCTGGAAGTTTATATCTAAACCTTATTATAATTTCTTTTCTAGGAATATTAATTGTATGATTAAAAATTGGTTTGATAAAAAAATTTGGAATAAAAAATTCTATTTGGGGAATTTTACCAGATTAAATTACACTTTGTGGTGGAAAATGTATAGTAATTGAGATGGTTTGTGACATTTCTTGGAATATCTCTTTTGGAAAGAGACACAAATTTCTGATTAGAGATATCCATTTCCAATTGAAGATTATTTAGATCAATAGAAGAGATAAGAGGGGAACCATCCAAATTGTAAAGCCAAAAGTTCAAAGAGGAGTCCCTGTAAGCAAACCATGTTGAATGAGACATGATGTTAGTATAAGAATATTTGATGTACCTCTAAAAAACAGAACCCATATAAGTATTTCATCCCTATCATAATTTTTTATTTGAATCTATATCTGAGAAATTTTAGTGACATCATATCATTATTGAGAATTTTCAAAGTGAACATGGAATGAACAACCTCGTAGTATAAATTGATGTTTTTTATTTGGTGGCCTCCCTTATAAAAGGGTTTGCAACATTTTATGAAAACAACAATGACTTATTTTAGTTCTATAACAGTGCCCATCCACACAAAATTCATGATGAAAAAATTATGTTGGGTGTTAATAGCGGAATGATATTTTTAAATCATGACTGAATGAACAAATTTGGAAATAATAGTGAATATAACCAAAAACATGCTACCAACCATAGAGAGTGATTCTCTGTCCTTGAAAAAAGATACTTCTTGACTTGATCTATAATTTCGACAATGTGGTTGGCTTTAGGCCACCCCAAAAAGAGAGTTACTTGAATATAGTGCATAGGTATTGATCTTTATTTAATTCCAAGATCCATGAATATTTGTGCTATCCTAAGAGATGAGATTTTCATTCCAAAATAAATGAATGATTTTTTACAAATGATGGATTTCCCCATAATGTATTCATATTGAAAAAGTTCCATTTTTAAATTTTTAAAGTTCAATTTCATACCATGGAATAAATAAATCATGTCATATATATAATGATTGAGAGTAAGAACTTTTACATTCCATGAAGCTTGGGTCAGTTTGAGAGAGTTATGAGACGTCATGTTAGTGAGAGTTCTTCTTAGGTAATCCACAACTATAGAGAATATAATGTCTAAGAGGGGGCCACCTTACCTGACATAGTTTGAGTAGGTGAAATATACTTTCAGATAACCATTTATAATTCCTGAGATATAAGATGATTCAAAAAGAGCTTTAACCCCACTTAAAATGTTTTATTTAAGGAAAATAATTAAAGAACATAGAAAATTAATCCCTAATAACTAGTTCTAATGGATTTTATGATATCATGATTAAGAGGCATACATCCACCTCTATAGGATTTTTTGAGGAGGTTGACACATTTGGTTCTGTGATGATACAATCATATATGGTCATTCCTTTCAGAAAACAATATTGGTTAGAATGACCAATTTTACTAGAAATTGTGTTAAATTTGTTAGAATGGATATTAGTAATAAATATAGAGTTGGTGTTGATGAATTTAATGGTCCTGAAAAGATAGATCTCAATAGCACTTTAACCTTGCGAATAAGGGTGAGAAATAGTTCATTAAGGCCATTGAATAAGACACATGTATAGAAAGATTTAATTAAAAGACTAAAAACGTCCAAATGAATGAAATAAAAATATTTTTGAATTAAGGAATTAGTTAAACCATCTAGTCATAGTGAAATATGTGGTTTGACACTAAAAACATATTTATGAATCTCAATGTGAGATAGAATACATGTGAGTGTGCTATTATCATCATATTTGAACATTTTTGGAATAATGAATTTTTTAAGGTCCATATATTTATGAGGACCATTGAACATTTGATTAAAATAACATAAAATATGTTCACCATGTGTCTCTTCATTATCATGAATCTTATCACCATGTCTCATTATAGTGAGGGGTATACAAGCTTTCATGGTTCATTGGAAGGAATTATAGAATTTGATGTTTTTCCCCATACATTATCCATTTATATTTAATGGTTTCCATTTGTATATTGTATTTCATGAATAATGGAGAATTCAGTTTAGTAAAAAAGAAGAATTTTGTGCTCTATGTTCACCTCATAATTGGAACAGGTGGTCTCATTTTGAATCTGGTTGAGAAGGGAATCCATGGAAATAATTTTCATTATCTATCTAATTAAAACAATCAATAATCAAACTCATAAAACATCACATTAAATTATTCAAACATGGGATGCATGAGGATGAATCCTTAGCACCATGATATGAAATAAAAAAATTATTCACGAGTTTATTAATATCTGGGTGGGAGGACTATGCATTAATAAAGATAAAAGGTAAAATTTCAATGGATGTCTTATTTGTAAGTTGAAAAAAATATAATGAAGATCCAAATAAATCATAGGTAGATTAATTCTTGAGAAGGAATCCAAAATCCAAAGATCATGATCATTAGGGAAGGCCCGGTCCTATTTTATAGCTTCTATTCAAGCATTGTGCATACCTATAAAATGGTTATTTCACACCAAAAGACAAATTTCAGTCAAATTACTTCTCTCTTTAAAAACATTGAATTTTTTTTCTGAGATATTGGGGATCACATCACCTACCCTGTCACAAGAAAAAAGGATATCATTGAAATCTCCAAGATTAAGCTAGGGGACTTGCATTCCTTTAGGAAAAGATTAAATGATATGCCTGATGTTTTTTATTTCTTGATAATTATTCTTCACATTGGAAAAAGAGTAGTATAGGGTAATATTATTATAGACCATTTCATAGGTGATCAATTTTTCATCGATATTGTCTGGAAATTCCCCAATTAATGTTTTAGGATAAAAAACCCATAAGGTGTTGACACTACCAAAACATTTTTTTGGCCCAACAGAACATATACTCTATTTTCCAGGATAGTAACACTATGAGAATATAATATTTTGGGTTCATTAATTCCTAGGATCTTGGGTTTATGGACGTAGATTAATCAATGGAGAGAGGTGGCAGTGTCTTTGTTTTCCACTCCATAGAAAAGCTAGTAGATAATATCCATTTATATGTGATTTTTTGTGTGGGTGAACCCACTTTTTTCATTACACCAGATTTTTTATTTTTACTCAATTTTCTTATCATATGATCCTAGGTAATATTTTTCCTAGAGATATTTGACCATTCAGAAGAAACATGATAATTATTACTTTAACAAACTGTTTTTGAGTGCTCGTTTTCAAAATGTCAGATGGCATAAAATTTTCTAGTAGACTCAGAGATATTAATTGTTTCAATGTGCTTGTTAGTAGAGTCTTCCTTGAATTAAAAATTACTAACCAAAGAAGAGTAAACTTTTTCATGGGGTTGTTGATTTCCATTGGTCCTATCAATTTCTTGATTCACCAATTTTATCTCATCATAAGATTCAAAGATAATTTTTTGACTGAATAGAGGCAAGGAAACACTACTAAGGGTGTGCTGAATTTTTAAAATATTATAGTTATTATGGGGAACCACTCTAAAGATATGTGAGAATGGAAAGTTATATGAGGCCCCATTTCTAGCTGTGTTGAGTAAAGTGTTGCTAATTTAGTGTTTATGGTTATCAAATCCAATGGTTCAGTTACATGTTGATTACTATAGTGAGTATTCTCAAACATATCAGCATTCAAACCCATTTTTCCTATAGTAGTGTTCTAAAAAATATCATCATTTGAAATCATTTTCACTTAAATAGAGTTCATAGTAAGACTACGATCGATAGATGCATCAATTGCTGAATTGTATGCATTTAATGAAGTGAATGAGTTAATTAGATTAAAAATATCCTGGGAAATATTAGATTCGTGGTTATCCACGTCAATATCCTACTCTTTTTCCACGACAGTAATGGCCCATGAGTTTTTAATTTCAAAATTTTATGGAGGAGGTCGTTTCTTCACCCATTTATTATCTTTTAGCTTCTTTGAAGGTTAACCTTTTTCCATACTCTTATCTTTACCATTATTATTATAAGCTAATTATTTCCTGGCATACAGGTCTAGAGATGGAATCATATACTTTTTCATGAACCGGGAATTGGGAAAGATGTACAAAAATTATAAAAACATCACAAAATTTGGACTTATTCTCATACTCAACCTTAACCTCAATTTTTGATATCATTGTAAAAGAAATTGAGGACTTTTAGTTTATTTTAATCTAGAATATCTCCATCTTGGATCCTAAAATAATGTACTAGATAACCATATAGAGTTCCTGATCCAATTTTAAAGGTATACCAAGACATAAAGTAATATATTTCAGTATTTTTGGGAGCCAGTAAACCCAATAAATCCCAAACAATCTGATTCAAATATGTGTTGAATAATTTTATTAATAATTTGGTTAAAATTGATGTCCAATTATAAAATCCTTTGTATGACATATTATAAATGATGATTTCTGAATTTACAAGAAGTATTTCAGTACTTCTTGAAACCAAAGAAATTATTAAAGTAACTATTCCTTATTAGGATTAATGTATTGATTATAAAGCTCCATAGGTGAGATATGGGTAATTTTAAATCATAAAATGTCAATGGTGTGTCCCATTTTGAATACATGACTCAGCCAAAAATGGAAAATGTTCAATGATCTATCTGTTAAAAGATCATGTCTGAATTGTTGGTCACTATAAATCCTCTATCATCCTACCTTTTGATGTCTGGCTTATGTAAGAATTTATTGAGAAGATATGAACCTTGATGAGCCTCTAGAAACGAGATATCGTTATACTTAGTAATATAAAATATTCAATCATAATATCATGCGGAATCCTATTAATATTGATTAAAAATTTGATATATTGGCACATACGAGTAATGATGAAGACTTATAGGGTTTTTGAATCATGTAAGAGGGATCAAAGACACTTTTACAGACTGTTCGTTATTTTCCATCTCTAACCCTCCTATTTCTATATCAATAATCATTTTTATACCCATTTGAAATATAACCACTGGATAGATGTCATATTTTTTCATAGTGAGAAATAATATACACTATTAAATGTAAATGGTGAAAGGTACACATATCATTCAGAATTGGAACACACAATTTTTGGTAGACCCTTCCCTGTGGAAGTTATATCTATCTATTATTTTTTAATATCATTTACTGATGACTTGTGTAAATATGGATTTTACTACATTATGAGGTATAAGAATATATCCTTTGATAAATTCAATAAATTCAAGAATGAAGTTTTGAATCAACCCGGGACCAAGATATAGATGATTTGATAGGATTGATGTGGAGAATATCAAAACATGGAGTTTAATTATTGGAGTTTGGGATGCTCACTCAAGTCACACTACCTTAAAATCAATAGTGTAATTGTGATAGTGAATAGTGGAACTATACCTTATTAGAAACATTAAAGTCACTAATGGGTCATGTATATATTATGTTATAATTTTTGGGATATGAATTACCAATAGTGTATTGGACACTAAACATAGTACCTTGTAAATCAATAAATTTAATTCCCATCATGTAATGGCATGGAAGGAACCATGTTTTGTCGTATTCACTTGTATGGGGTTGTGATGAATTTGTATGTCCTTCTCAAGAATCAAACTAGAAAATAAATTCCAAAAGAATATCATTATGGGGAATCCTATTAAAAATAGATACTACCCATAAAACCCCTAGAATAAGAAAGTGACCATCCTAAGGCAAGTAGTCGTTCACTAGAGGGAGAACATCATTAAAAAGTGTAGTAGGAGAAGGATAGAAATTGATGATATTTATTCTAGAGATACAAATTTTTTTGAGGAATACATTCCACATCTCCCTTGGTGGATGTTATTCTTCAAAAAAAATTATTGTATAAGATAACATGATAGGTAAGAAAAACAGAGGTATATGTTTTCATAATCATTGAAGATGGTGACTAATTTTTGGTTGGAAATTACTAACCACTATCTTATAAAAAGTTAGTAGAGAGATTAAAAGATACAATAAGAGAAGAATCCATGAATTCTTAAATATATTCCATCTATCAGAACCATTTTTTGGTTTTTTGGTTGATGTTTTAATTGATATATAACCCATAGGTTCCAAATTTTTATTCAAGAGAAAAATGGAAATAGAGGGTAAGGAATCTATCTATAAATATGGGATATTGGAAAAATTATTTAAATAACATAATGGAATATACTAAAATGAAAACTTTTCACATGTTGTACTATTTAAGTCAATCAGAATTTTAATTTTATAGAAACAAACAATGACTAAGATATTTGGATAATGGATGTCAAAATAGCTATCCATAATAAGAACCTTTAGTAAGTTGTCAACATTACCCAATAATAAGGGTTTTTGAATTTAGGTACTGAAAAAAGGAAAGGAAATTTGAAGATATCAATTTCTAGATTGAAAAATATTATAGTCTATAATTCATTTGATTCTCTAAAACTGTAAAATATTTTTGCTTCATTAATAATGAACCAGATCCATGAGTTTACAAGTTTTTTAGTGGGAATGTGCTCTTTATCCTATTTTTTTATTGTATTTATATAATATTAATTCTAAATGACATACATGTCTTTCATTATATTGATGAATAGTTAGCAAGTGTTTCTACATGAATGGATTAGTTGATAAAGACCCATTATCTATGGATCAAGATTATTCATGATAGATCCAATAAGATTCTTGGACTGATTCAATGTACATATATTAACTAGATATTAATTATATGTAGTATGGAACAATCTAATAGGGGATTGGTTCAAGTGTCACACAGTAAATATCTTTCGATGAAAATGTGTCCCCATAAATAATAGGAGAATGAAATAATGAGTAATATCCAATACACTTCAATGGTACAATCTTTCATGTATACCATTTTATGTACATAACATAATGTTTCCTCTATGTTGACTATGATATGAAGATATCAAGATGATCAAACAATATGAAATTGATTTACTGTTATGTCTATCCATAAGTATTAGAGATGAACTATGCATATGTTCCTGGTTTATAGAGTGGGTGAGGAGCATGTCATAATGGGTTATACTAATGCTTGTTTTCAAATAGATCATAGTGATAATAAGTAGTTATTAGTATATATTTTCGGTATCAGTGAAGGAGTCATATGTTGGAAGTGTTCAAACTAGATATTTTTTTTTGATTCTAAAGATGGGTATTAGTATATTGAAGCTTATAATGAATCCAATAAATCTGTATGGATTTGAAATTATTTGTATTTTTTTATTGTACCTAGAAATAAATAACCAATCAAATGCTATTGTTATAATACTACAGTAGTGGATCTTGAAGTAGATCCATGGTCACATAAATAGTATAAAAATACTCTGAAAGTTTTAAATCTTGATATATTCTCATATAGGGGTGTAGTTACAGCAAGTAGAGATCCCACATAAAGAAAAATGGTGGAACTCTCGACAAAAGGACTATATTTTTAGAAGAATGATTATCATTATAGAGCTAGTGGATAAAAGGTCATTTGATGTTTTATCTTATAAATATAGGACTTTATTGGATTTATTTCCATATACCAACTTTTGTGAACTTTATTATAATGTGGAATAACTGTTATGAATATTATAAAATCATTATCAAATCATTATTGATATTGTACAACACATATTATTTGATAATTTCCATTGATTTGTTGTCACACATAAGGGTCATAGCATCTCCCTACTATGATGATAACCCATAAGTGTCGTGATTGTATTCTTATATAAATGATCAATACCTAGATTAATTCATTATAGGAATATAAATAATATAACATATCAGTGTATTCTAAGTTATACGATTTTATGTATTGAGGAGAACCATTATAACATATGGTCATGATCTTGTAGGAAATATTGGAGAGATCAAGAGTAATATTTCACTAAGGGATAATTTCAGAAATGATTTTTACCTACTATTATTTAGTGGATGTTGATATCACATGACCTTTGGAAGAAATGATATAGCAAAAATAAATCCATGTCTATAGTGTTTTGTAGGAACGTTCAAATTCAAAAAAGTTAAATATAGTGTCATTGAGCACATTGGTTTATGTCCCTATCATAAAACCTTCTCTATTAGAGATATCATGATAAAAGGATTATATAACATAGTAAGAATATGAATGAAGTATTATTTCATTATGATAACTTTTTTCTATATGGGTTCCTTGGTGTTTTGTTTTGTTTTAACCTTGTAATTTAGGATGATTATCCTAATTCCACTATAAAAGAGGCCTAAAGGGTCACACACTATGTGTGTATAGAATCTCAGTTCAATAATATTTTATTATTTATTATTTATCATATCTAATAGAAATTATTCCCACACATGGTATAATAATTATTCATTTTTAACCCATATATTCCCTAACAAGTTATTTTAGAGAATATTATGTTTTCATAATATTTAATAAATATTTATTATATATTTATGTAATATAATATTTTTAATTTAATATAGAATAATATAGTAATGTGAATTTATTATAAAACTTGAAATTATTGAAGGCTATAAAATTATTATATTGTAATATAATACTTTGTTTAATGGTTTCTGATAAATAATTTATATTCAATATTACTTGATTAAATAATATTTAATTTAATTCACGAGTTTAGAAAATCCCATGAATTTATAATTATAATATTTTTATTATTATAGTCTTGGGGATCTATATAGAATATGGAAATAAAATTCATGTGTGGAATTAATATTTTTTTAATTCTATCGATATATAAACTAAATTATACCAATTTATTAAGATCTATAAGTAATTTTTAAAGTGAAAAATATAATCTGGAGAGAATACTACAAATTCACTAGATAGATCCCTCTCTAGAAAAAATCTCAAGGATGGAGGGAGATCCTACTTCACTACCATTCTAAATTCTATAGAGATCAAAGAGAACCCTTCCTTGAAGCGGTTCATAAGGATATTAAAGTATAACAACACACGAATTATGGTATTCTCTGATAGAACACTGAGATTCATACCGTGACATTCAAATGTTTGTGGAACACATGAGGATCACCACAGGAGGGAATATATTCTTGATTAACAAAATATAATTATGGTATGAAATATATATGTTGTTATTAGTATCAATGAATAAATAATTTCTCACAAGTTAATTTCTAATGGCAACGATTAATTGTAAATAACATGTGGTAACCTCACACATTAGTTTGAGCATTAATCTATAATATAAATTCTTCGATTCAATTCTATTCGACATAATGTTTTTTGACCGATATATATTTAATAATAATCAATCATGATAAATTCATGATTTTGGTAGGCCACATCCACCACATACACTATAACCCAGACACATCAGTCGGAGCTCAAAACCCAGTAGGTAAGCATCATGAATTACATGTATTTATATTACCAAATAAATAAAAAATTTATGATTGAAATATTATATTGAAAATATGATTTTCCATTGATTTTGGAAAAAATATGAATTAAATTTTATAAGAATAAAATTTGATTAAGTAAAAATGATGATAAATAATTAAAAACCATTCTCACATCCCTAACCACTTTTATTCAAATACACACATTTAGAAATGAAATATTAAAGAAAATCTACACTTGAAAATCATACTTTGATGTCCCATTTTTTTAATTTTAACATGTCACAAATAGAAAATGATAAAGTTCATAAATAATGAAAAAATATATATATTAATAATGAATTAATAAATTTGAAAATAAAATAGATTAATTAAGCAATAAAATTCACAAGGGTAGTTAAACATAATTAAAACATAATATATAGAACTGAATTTGGTAAATATACATAATTATTCAAAATAAGAATTGTTCATGATACATGTGATAATTTTCAACCTATAGGATCAAAAGGTATTATTACACTCTCAAAAAATAGTAGAAGGTTATTTGTAGTAATTAAATACAAAATGGGCCTCTCATGAACTTCCCAACTAGGACCCTGCCTAGAATCATTACTAAGATAGGGAATAACCCATCAGGTTAGTTACGAACCTAAAATAATCCATGTGAAAACCACTAAACATATAATATAAACCTCTCCAATTTCACCAGTAATAACATCCCAAAAGAAAAAGATGTATTTCTACCATTCCTCCTTTAAAAATTAAGATTTTAACACTCACATACAATCTAAAACCCATCATTGGATTTGAATGGGGTGCTTGTACCAATGAGATGAAAATGAAATCATATGGGAAGGATAAGATGAATAATTTAAAGGGAAAATATTATTACATAGAATAATTCCATTTAATATATCCAATAATTTCCATGGACATAGAAATATGGAGTAGGGGACAATTAGTAGGGGGTGGAAACTGAGACACGAGTCACATGAGAGGGAGTATAGGTTGGACATCTGTATTTTGGATAAAAAATTACGGGAGGGTAGTTTTTAAAATTTAAAAATTATTTTAAAAAGACATTCCACTCATTTATTACATAGTTTAGAAAAAATTATCACTAACCATTAACCCTTCATTTATTACACTATGACAACTACATTTTTATCTTATACAGTTTCAGAAACTATGCCACAACTATGTGAAATGGATCATTCTCATTATATCCCACCTAAAATGACCATGAATTTTTAAATTATTTTTTTCCGACAAATGTTTTTTAAATATAGTATAATATCATACAAACATAAAATAAATTGAAACGATCCTAAAATTTATATAATTAAAAATGATCCTTACATTAGTCAACTATAGAACCAATAAAAATGCTAAAAAATACATCTCAATAAAAATTAAAAAATATAAAAGATAAATATAGAAAATAACGATATCCCCAATCTACAAGAATCATCTCCCCTACTAAAAACACTATACAAATAAGATACAATATTATTAACCCAATAAACATCTTGAGAATTTAAAATTTAACAAGAGGGGGAAAATGTATTCAATTTTTTGTGAACAAATGATATTTTATTTATTCGGTATAAAGGGAAATGTGACCATTAATATTTTATATTTATATGATCATTGGTCGAATATGATTATTGGTCAATATGAATGTTGGTAAATGTGACCATTAGGATAAATATCCTTAGTTAATAGTTTTTTTATAAGAATTTTTGTTTATATGAAGTATTAAAAATTGATTATTTATAAATAAAGGATATTTTATTGCTTCAACTAGAATAGAAACATCAGTAAAGCCCATTTTTACAAACGTGGGATGAACATAGAGTTAATGGGATTCTCCCATGACCAATCCAAAGCTGATCTTTAATATGTGAAGTTTGGATGAAATTACCATTGGGAGATGTTCATGTAATTGGAGATTACCACTTGATCGATTTTACCTGATCCATTCCATAAAACAGTTACCATCACACACCTCACCCTTATGAAATAAGGGAGTGTAATATGGGATTACATATCTATGTTTTATTTTTAGATCTTAATTTAATTTTATAAATAAATTTATTTTCATAACATCCATTTTTAGAATATTATTTCTTAACAAAATATAATTTTAATTGAGATTAATTTGATAAATTTATATTTGGGTGAAAACTAAACATACATATTTTATTCTCAAAAATATAAAAATATTATAATATACTAATTTATTCTAAATAAATTTTTTTAATGAAATAGTATTTTAAAACACTGTATCCTTAAAATAAATAATAAAATAATTTTACAATGGAAGAAAGGTTTTTTATAGGTGTTAGAAATTTAACTCTACCCTAAAACAACTATTTCTAAATAAATAAGAAACATTATATTAAAAATTCAATATTATCATATTTGAAGAATTATCCTCTACAAATATTCATTATTTATGAAATAATAACACCTAAATTAGTTTACGGTGAATTTATTGGAATTTTTTAATGTATAATAATTTTAAATGAGTTTTAAAAAATACATTTAATAGTTTTAAGTATATTTTATGGCATCATTGTCATGAAATACAGATTTAATAAATAATTAAACACAATACATAAAATAAAAACATGTTATTTAATAAACATGTTATTTTTAATATAATTTAATCAGTTTATAAAAATATGTGCGACTTTCAAAGTCTAAAAAAATTATTTTTTAAAACATTACCTTTTCGATTCTTTAAATTTTCATTCCAACTAAATTATTAAAAAATTATTTTCATTTAAAGTTGTTTATTTCAATATGTGGAATAAATGACCAAAACATTTAAAATCCATCATTAATCCAAGGGATGTTCCTTCCCCAAAAACATATATTTTAATCCCATATATTTTTAAATTATTTAACAATTCATATAATTGTTTTATGAATAACAACCTATTTCACTAATATCCTTGACACATAATCCTCCTGTATTATTTTTTCAAGTTTCTTCCACTGTATTCCTTAATGGGTTCATCAAAATCCCTTGTTTTCATCCCCTCATTGAGGAAAAACTATTAATGTTACGGGAAATATCTACTTCTCTTCTCCATTCAAGTTCATTTTTAGGTGGTATGTATTTCAACATCCAAACATAATGATTTGATACACATTATATTATCGTATTACTAAATTAATAGTCATTTATCAATTTATTAACTTCTTTATCCCTCAATTTATTTTTTTATAAAACCAGATTTTATACCCATCATGTTGTAAAATTTACATCTCAAATTTTTCTAATTTCAATGATATTTTCTCTTCTAATTTTTATTTGAATACCAAACTCCATTTTCGTTTCAATGGATATTAAAATATATATGTAAAGAAGATATTTTAATTTATGTATTTCTATATATTAAACCCACATTTCCTTTCATGGTTTAAAAATGACATAATGATCATGCCTTTATGTATTTTTGGACACCACAATTTAGATTTTAACCTATTCTTTAATCTCCATAGGATATTAAGGAAATGATTTATTATTTTATTTCTTTCTCACGTTAATTAAGACATATTATAGTTGAGACTTTATAGTTCTCTTATTCCTTTAGTATTGAATTTAATATCAATATATAAAATGATTTATGGTACCTTGGTGAATATCATTGTTAATTTTCATTTATGACACCTTGGTGTTAATCTATGATGATATTCTTAGGAATGTTGCATTTAAATATTATATCAACAGTTCCATGTTATTCTTAATTTTATTATTTTTATGTTATCCCTCTTGTTCATTACGTATTATAATGAATCATATTCTTGTTAATATGTCTCATTGTCACATAACTTCTATAAAAAACTCTTATTCACTAATTGTTATTCTTTCTCTCCCCTTTACTTTTACAATTTCCCATAGGATATTAGATCCCACAATAGTAAATTATGTTTAACACATGAAAAATTGTAACACACGAGACTTTTATAAGAAATATTTTGTTTTAATTTTATATAAATCATCAAATAAATATTTCACTACACACAACACTAGCTTGTCTTACTTTACATGCAATCACAACCTTCCTTGATAGCTTCCATCATACGCAGTACTGATTTTTACTAAACAATGATATGCTATTAAAATATTATTAAAACTAGCCATTATGAATAGTAATAACCACTTTTTTAAATTTTTTAAATTTTATTTTTCAAAATGGACTTTGTTTTTGGATTCGTAATATCAAAATTAGCCTAGGGTAAAATTTTGGTATTTTTCTAGAAACATTCAATTTTTGATGAATACTGAAAACAATGGGTTACTATTTAAAAACCGACCTTTTTTTAAATAATTATTTATTTTATTTAAATTTATTTTAGGTAAAAATTGATACATAATACCTATATAAGTTCAATGTAATTCATTGGAGTAATTTTTTAATAATTTTAGATATATAAAAATTTTATTGAACTTTTCACTGTCTTTTACCCACCTCCTAGGAGAATTTTCAAATTTACATAAAACATAATTTTACCGATTCTGTGAGTGGAATTTCAGAAATCCGAGAGACACGATTGATATCAGTAAGTAAAATGTGGTTCAATGAGATGAAACTATTTTTTGGTGAATAGTAATTTTTTACTTTTATTTACCCCAGTTAAAAGTAAATAGGGTAATTAAGTGTAAAAATGATATTATTTTACCCTAACACTTGTCCGAATTCTATTGGATAAGTTTAATTCGTCCAAAAACAACCTTAGGAATAAAATATGACCATTTAGGCCCACTTGGATTAGATTAGGACATTTATTATTAATTTATTTAAAGAATGGTTAAAATAGTTTAAATCAAAGTTTAATAAGTAAATAATTTTTAATATAGGGTTATTCATAAGATAAATTAGAATATAGATATTCATTAAAAAGCTAAAAATATTTCCTACATAATGGTAGTTTATTTGTAATTTTTAGACATTAGATACGTTAATTTATTTATGAAACAATGATGATGAAGTAATTATCTTACTAATGAAATATTGACATAATTGATGTTATAAATACACTAATAAATGTAATTTTAGACTTTTTAGGAATTCCACTAATTTTATAGGATAATATGACATGTTATTATTGATTTTATTAACTTTTTTAACTAATAATTCTGTTGTGATTTTCACAAAAATCAATTACTAAATAGTGTCAAAATTGACATAAAATAGTTTTTAAAAAAAATATTATATTATAAATTGTATTTTATTCCTAAAAAACTAAGAATCGGCCAACATACTTAGATAAGGTTATATATATTAAAAAGAAAAAAATTGGGGTTCGTTTGGCTTGTTATTGTAAGTTTATTAACCTTATAGTGTATGAATACAAAAAGACACGACAAAAGTAAAATTATCTATTTTAAAGTTATATCTTGAAGTGCATTGTGTTGCATTTGTTGTCAATGAGGCATGAAGTTGTCTTGGAATGAATGGATGTCAAGGAATGTCAAGATGTGAATGACAAAGGTTGTGATGGTGATGGTGAGGAACGGAGAATGGCCATGGTACTAAGAGGCATGTCACTTAGGAGATTCACTAAGTAGCATAGGAGATGTGGTTGAAACATTCTCTAGTAAAATCAGACGATTGATGAGGTGATCTTTAAGTTCAAAGAACTTTTATCCTGATGATACAATGTCACAACATTGATTGAAGACCATGCATTGTCTTCACAATGCATGAGGAGTTGGAAGATGATCCACCCACAACTACTGAGTGGATGAAGTTGATTAAAGATGTCCATGCACTATCTCCTAGTGCATGTGAATGTGAAGAATATCCAACTTGATCTCTGATTAGATCAATGAAGCACTTTGAAGAATTTAAGTGATTCAGGAGTTCGGTTGAAGAAGAAGAACCTTCAAGAATTCACTCCTAAGTAATGAATATATGTTGAGGATATTTGAGGAATTCTAATGAAGAAGAGAAGAGAAGAAATGAAGAAGAAGAGTTGTGGCATTTGGCATTTTACACTTAAGAGTACTTTGTATACTTAGTGTATATTCAAGAAAAAAATAAGCCACCAAGGGCCAGCCTTAAGGGTTCAACCCAAGGCACATGTGGGACTAGGTCACCACGCCCAAGGGGATCCCATGGGGCCAGCCCGAGAGGCCCGCGGCCGTGTGTAAGCCGGGCCACGCAGGGGATCAGGTCCTGCGCAGCGTGGGCGCAGAGCGCGCTCGAAGGGTGTGCATAGTGGGCGCCAGTGGCGCGCCCGCAGGGAGCAGAGTGGGCGCAGAGCGCGCCCGCAGAGAGAACACGGTGAGGGGCGGCACCGTGGAGGGAGGAGTTCAATTGCGGTGAAGGGGGCAGCGGATGTTTGATAAACCGCGGAAGTTCCGCGAGTTGTTTCGATGTGGGACGTGGGATTTTGCCGTGGAATAGATCCTGGCCGCCCATCCAATCGCGCGACTGATCACAGCCGCTCATCGCATCCCGCACGTGATGATCTGATCGCGGCCGTCCGAAGATCTGATCCGACGGCTGCCACATCGTCTTCCTCGAGCTCAGCCGAAGACCACCCCGCGAAGCCACCTCTGAACCAGAGGCATCCCGACGACGGTTTTAGAGTTCCCGGCCACCTCCGAGCAAACCGAGACCTCCATGGAGATCATCTGGCTCTACTGATCACATTCATGCTTAAAAATACATTTTCATGCAACGCATGGGAGATTTCGAGGTTGACCGAAGAAACCGGAGGTGCGAGGCCACGTGATTTATTTTCTGCATGGTTTGGACCTAAACGAAGGTCGTGCATGCGTTCTAAGTTGCATGCACGTAGAGGAAATAATAAATAAAAGAACCCGTGTTGAAACAGAGGAAAGAAATCAAAATTTGGAAATATTTTGAAGATCCGAAATCTTCAGTGATTCAAGATTAAACACACGGATGGACAGAGGCATCCCTCTGCCTATATACGGAGAGCTCGAGGCTCTCATTTTGTTTGCTGATGTGCTGAAGTTTTGATGAAGATCTGTCGTCCCGCGTGTGCTCTGCCTCGCGAAGTTGAAGCCCCCGTGCAATTATATTTGCGCGGATGAGTTCCTTGCGCGCAACTTCTTTGCGCAACAAGAAGGTTGGGTGAAGTCCCCTGCGCGTCTTTATTTTGCGCGACAGGAAGTACCCGAGGCCGCAAGTACCTTGCACGCCCTCGAGGTTTGTTGTGGCTTGCGCGGTAGTGTTGAAGAAGAGGAGGCCGCGGCTCATCAAGCACTTGCGCGCCTTCATATGGGCAGTAGGAGATTCGGGTGGTGAGAATTACACACCAAGTGTGTGTATTCTAAAAGGAGAAAACACCCTCGCCGTGGACAGTGTGTGTGAATAGTGAACAAGAAGTTGGCCGTAGCCATTTATGTGCAAGAAGAATAGTTCAAGCTCGATTGTGTTCAAAAAGTGGAAGAAGTGTGTGCAAAGAGCAAAGAGGCCGAACCTTAGTGTGTGCCTAAGTGGTGTGTACACACTAAGAAGGAGAAGAAGAAGGATACCTCACACTAAAGTAGAACACACATTTAAGTGTGTAACCAATAAGAACAAAGTGTGTGAAGGAAGTGAGAAGGTGTGTGCTAAAAAGGATTACACCCTTTGTGGGTTTATTGCACCAAGATTAGAAGAAGGAGAGTGCATGATTTCATGCATGCACGTGCACACGTTAACAAAGACAAATCTCCTTGTGTGCATTTGAGTTGTCCAAGACTTGATGTTCTTGAAGAAATTGAGAAGGCCATGCAGTCAGTGCATGAGGAATCAGAGTTTCCATGCACTCAGTGCATGAAGTAGAGTTGGAGTGAGACTGGACCAGACTGAAGTTAAAGACATCAGTTGTCTGAGTATTCAGTAATTGACAAGAGCCTGATCAAGTGAAGTGATCAGAAGATTGCTGAGCAAGACCAACAGACCTTTTCAGAGGTTGTTGAAGATTCTTGAAGAGAGAGGCCAGGTCATCCTGAGAAGAAGGAGATAAATCCTGAGCAAGACGAGAAGACCTGATCATCACAAGTGATCAGAGGTACAGAGCAAGGCCAGCAGTCTTTATCCTAGACTGCTGAAGATTCTTGAAGAAGCTTAAAGAGAAGAAGAGCTACTCGTGTGACTCGAGGAGCCAGGAGAAGACCCTGTGGGACTCAAGGAGAAGAAGTCTTCAGTGGGATTCTGGAGCAGGCCAGTGGGACTCTGGTAACACTGTGTGAAGCAGTATAAAGACCCTCCTGTGGGACTCAGGAGAGATACGGTGGGAATCTGTATCGACCATTGTAATACTAACAGATTATAATGGGAGAATCCATGCTGGGAGAGCATGGCAAGGATGTAGGCCTTTGGTGCCGAACCTTGTAAATCCTTGTGTCCTGTTCCTTTTCATTACTGCATTATCCGGGAAAGGTTGAGAGACATAAGAAGAGTGGATCGAGGCCTTAACAAGCCATAGAGGTTTAATTGATTAAGAATCAATTAGTAAAATGTTTTAAAGGATCACTGATTCACCCCCTCCCCCTCTCAGTGATTCACACTGATCTGGGCACTTCAATTGGTATCAGAGCGAGGTTACCTCTAAAAGATCCAAGGGAGTCTTTATGAACTGCAGATTTGAGGAAACGAGCGACCAGCCTCAAATGGAGATATCTGCCAAGACTCAGAAAAATAGAAAGAAGAAACAGGCCAAGAAGATGAAGAAAGCATGTCCTAGCTGTGATGAAGTTGAAACAATGAATGATCTTCAGAGTGCACTCATATATCTTGAGAAGACAGTTCCCATGGAAGTGGAAAAGTGTATAGATACAGGCATCCATGATCTTCATGAAGAAAAATCACAGTTAAAATAAGAAGCCAATGAAATGGAAGATCAATTGGATAAAAGGGTTGGCATAACCAACACTCTCAGAAAGCTGGTGAAGGCTAAATATGAAACAGTATCGCTTTGCAATGAATGATATGAAGACACTATTGAAGAATTTCAAAGAAGCCTTTCTAAGAAAGAATTCTTTAAAATAATAATCAAAGATGTTTTCCATGCACTGGAAAAGAGGCACAAAGTTTCAATGAATGTCAGAAATGCTCAACTCGAAGACAAAGTCAAAATGGTGAAGGAGCTTGACAATTCATTACTAGAATTGAAGAAGGTGCATGAAGACCAGTTAGAACAGCTGAAAGAAAATTGGGAAGTAAGGATAAGAACTGTTGAGGATGAGAAGAACTCCCTCAATATGAAATGCTTAGAACTGGAGGTGATATTGAAAAATCAGCAATCACACAAAGCCAAATCCTCCCAGTCAACTGAAAGGAGAAATGTTTCTACTCAAGTATGCTTTGAGAAGGATGATTCTAAAAGAAAGACATCCTCAAATGAAAGGGCAACATCTTCTAGAAAGAAGGTACTATCCATCCCATCTTGTACTGATGCTTCTAAATATGTTTCCACAAAAAGTGCAGGATGGAAAAATAATTCCAAACAAGTATGGATGAAGAAAATGAAGAAGCAGAGCTCTCCTGAAACAACACAGCAAGTCAAGAAAAGTACCCAACAATCAGAAGGACTGAAGAGGTCAAGATTTGTGGGTCAGTGTTGGTGTTGTAATAAGTATGGGCACTGTGCAAAGGATTGTTGGTACAATCCACTAAATGTCAAAGCACAAAGGAATCCCATGCCAAGGGGGAGCAAGCCAGAAGGAAATAAGCAGCATCCACAGGTCCAGAGACATCTGTTTACTGCAAATAGATTTGTATTACTTGACAACATCTGGGATGGTTGCAAAAGTAGTCAACAATTTGATACATGTCAATCTCCGAATGTATCCAAAGCTAGAAAGAAGAGAAGATCACAGAACCTGGCTAAGAGAGATTCCTTGGGAAGCAAGAAGAATGTAGAAAATGCTCCCAAGAAGTGTTTTAGAAATGAAGAGAAGACCTTGGAGTCTAAATCCAAGAAGGGTGATGCATCCAGAAGGACCACCAAGAAAACATGCTTCTACTGTGGAAAGAAAGGACACATCATGGACCTTTGTAAAGACTCCATGAAACTAAATAGAAGCAGACTGAACTCTAAAAGACAATCAATCCAGAAGAAGAAGGGATTGATTGAAAATAAGTTGCCTAAGAGAGGTAGCTTAGCAGCATCCAAAGAACCATGTGGAACTTCCAAAACTGAGGCCACTCTTCCAAATGATTTACTAGTCATATGGCCAAATCAGTTGCAACTTTCCAAATATCTGCAAAAAGCTGAAGATAAAGTTCTGGAAATTGCTAAGGCAAAAGGGAAGAAGAAGATTTCACATGAAGATGTTTTGAGAACCACACCAGCACAATCATCAATGAAGATCAAATGTGCAAGTGTGAAGACTGGTGAAAATGGGACATCTCGGTTGAGAGAATCTTCTCAACCTTGTTGTTCACATTGATGAACCAAGGAGGTTCCATCTTATTCCCTTATACTCTTGGTATATACATGTGCTAACATTGCAGGGAATTGAAGATGATGATCATTCTCATCTGGAGGATGGTTTGGACAGAACGGAGTGCACCCCTTGAGGGGGAGCCAATCTGAAGAAGTTGATGTTCTGAGATTAATATCATCTTAAGAAAATGGATGAATGGGGGAGCTTTATCATTGCACCTGAACATTCTAATGTGTTTTGTGAAGTATGTGCCGGATTCAGCAATTCATTGAATATCTGAAAAAATTCAACCCCTTAGCATGATCTCACATGTTTACAGTGAATGTGGACAGCATTGAGTTCCTTGGTTACATCACTCTTGTTTTCTGCACCGGGTTAGCCCAAGTAGACTTAGAGTTGATTTACTAAAGGTTCTTTGCTAAAGATAACATGTGGCATCATCCCTCTCTTAGTGATTTTTAAAGAAGATGATAGTCGAAGGGAGGAAGAGATTTTTTTTTGAAAGAGAACCACACCACACCTTTGCATTTGATTGCCAATAAGGGGGAGAAAATATTGGCACACATATTGACCCATTCATATGTGCTGAAGGAGTGTATTGACCTCAAATACAAAGGGAGAGATTGAAGTGCATTGTGTTGCATTTGTTGTCAATGAGGCATGAAGTTGTCATGGAATGAATGGATGTCAAGGAATGTCAAGATGTGAATGACAAAGGTTGTGATGGTGATGGTGAGGAACAGAGAATGGCCATGGTACTAAGAGGCATGTCACTTAGGAGATTCACTAAGTAGCATAGGAGATGTGGTTGAAACATTCTCTAGTAAAATCAGACGATTGATGAGCTGATCTTTAAGTTCAAAGAACTTGTATCCTGATGATACAATGTCACAACATTGATTGAAGACCATGCATTTTCTTCACAATGCATGAGGAGTTGGAAGATGATCCATCCACAACTACTGAGTGGATGAAGTTGATTAAAGATGTCCATGCACTATCTCCTAGTGCATGTGAATGTGAAGAAGATCCAACTTGATCTCTGATTAGATCAATGAAGCACTTTGAAGAATTTAAGTGATTCAGGAGTTCGGTTGAAGAAGAAGAACCTTCAAGAATTCACTCCTAAGTAATGAATATATGTTGAGGAGATTTGAGGAATTCTAATGAAAAAGAGAAGAGAAGAAATGAAGAAGAAGAGTTGTGGCATTTGGCATTTTACACTTAAGAGTACTTTGTATACTTAGTGTATATTCAAGCAAAAAATAAGCCACCAAGGGCCAGCCTTAAGGGTTCAACCCAAGGCACATGTGGGACTAGGTCACCACGCCCATGGGGATCCCATGGGGCCAACCCGAGAGGCCCGCGGCCGTGTGTAAGCTGGGCCACGCAGGGGATCAGGTCCTGCGCAGCGTGGGCGCAGAGCGCGCCCGAAGGGTGTGCATAGTGGGCGCCAGTGGCGCGCCCGCAGGGAGAAGAGTGGGCACAGAGCGCGCCCGCAGAGAGAACGCGGTGCGGGGCGGCACCGTGGAGGGAGGAGTTCAATTGCGGTGAAGGGGGCAGCGGATGTTTAATAAACCGCGGAAGTTCCGCGAGTTGTTTCGATGTGGGACGCGGGATTTTGCCGTGGAAGAGATCCTGGCCGCCCATCCAATCGCGCGACTGATCACAGCCGCTCATCGCATCCCGCACGCGATGATCTGATCGCGGCCGTCCGAAGATCTGATCCGACGGCTGCCACATCATCTTCCTCGAGCTCAGCCGAAGACCACCCCGCGAAGCCGCCGCTGAACCAGAGGCATCCCGACGACGGTTTTAGAGTTCCCGGCCACCTCCGAGCAAACCGAGACCTTCATGGAGATCGTCCTGCTCTACTGATCACATTCATGCTTAAAAATACATTTGCATGCAACGCATGGGAGATTTCGAGGTTGGCCGATGCAACCGGAGGTGCGAGGCCACGTGATTTATTTTCTGCATGGTTTGGACCTAAACGAAGGTCGTGCGTGCGTTCTAAGTCGCATGCACGTAGAGGAAATAATAAATAAAAGAACCCGCATTGAAACAGAGGAAAGAAATCAAAATTTGGAAAGATTTTGAAGATCCGAAATCTTCGGTGATTCAAGATTTAACACACGGATGGACAGAGGCATCCCTCTGCCTATATAAGGAGAGCTCGAGGCTCTCATTGTGTTTGCTGATGTTCTGATGTTTTTTTGAAGATCTGTCGTCCCGCGTGTGCTCTGCCTCGCAATGTTGAAGCCCCCGTGCAATTATATTTGCGCGGCTGAGTTCCTTGCGCGCAACTTCTTTGTGCGACAAGAAGGTTGGGTGATGTCCCCTGCGCGTCTTTCTTTTGCGCGACAGGAAGTACCCGAGGCCGCAAGTACCTTGCGTGCCCTCGAGGTTTGTTGTGGCTTGCGCGGAAGTGTTGAAGAAGAGGAGGCCGCGGCTCATCAAGCGCTTGCGCGCCTTCATATGGGCAGTAGGAGATTCGGGTGATGATAATTACACACCAAGTGTGTGTGCTAAAAGGAGAAAACACCCTCGCCGTGGACAGTGTGTGTGCATAGTGAACAAGAAGTTGGTCGTAGCCATTTATGTGCAAGAAGAAGAGGCCAAGCTCACTTGTGTGCAAAAAGTGGAAGAAGTGTGTGCAAAGAGAAAAGAGGCCGAACCTTAGTGTGTGCCTAAGTGGTGTGTACACACTAAGAAGGAGAAGAAGAAGGATACCTCACACTAAAGTAGAACACACATTTAAGTGTGTAACCAATAAGAACAAAGTGTGTGAAGGAAGTGAGAAGGTGTGTGCTAAAAAGGATTACACCCTTTGTGGGTTTATTGCACCAAGATTAGAAGAAGGAGAGTGCATGCTCGCATGCATGCACGTGCACACGTGAACAAAGAAAAATCTGCTTGTGTGCATTTGAGTTGTCCAAGACTTGAAGTTCTTGAAGAAATTGAGAAGGCCATGCAGTCAATGCATGAGGAATCAGAGTTGCCATGCACTCAGTGCATGAAGTAGAGTTGGAGTGAGACTGGACCAGACTGAAGTTAAAGACATCAGTTGTCTGAGTATTCAGTAATTGAGAAGAGCCTGATCAAGTGAAGTGATCAGAAGATTGCTGAGCAAGACCAACAGACCTTTTTAGAGGCTATTGAAGAGTCTTGAAGAGAGAGGCCAGGTCATCCTGAGAAGAAGGAGATAAATCCTGAGCAAGACGAGAAGACCTGATCATCACAAGTGATCAGAGGTACAGAGCAAGGCCAGCAGTCTTTATCCCAGACTGCTGAAGATACTTGAAGAAGCTTAAAGAGAAGAAGAGCTACTCGTGTGACTCGAGGATCCAGGAGAAGACCCTGTGGGACTCAGGGAGAAGAAGTCTTCAGTGGGATTCTGGAGCAGGCCAGTGGGACTCTGGTAACACTGTGTGAAGCAGTATAAAGACCCTCCTGTGGGACTCAGGAGAGATACGGTGGGAAGCTGTATCGACCATTGTAATACTAACAAATTATAATGGGAGAATCCATGCTGGGAGAGCATGGCAAGGATGTAGGCCTTTGGTGACGAACCATGTAAATCCTTGTGTCCTGTGCCTTTTCATTACTGCATTATCCGGGAAAGGTTGAGAGACATAAGAAGAGTGCATCGTGGCCTTAACAAGCCATAGAGGTTTAATTGATTAAGAATCAATTAGTAAAAAGTTTTAAAGGATCACTGATTCACCCCCTCCCCCTCTCAGTGATTCACACTGATCTGGGCACTTCATATCTAAATGATAAGGATAAAATAGTAAACTAAACTTGTCCAAATTCTATTGTATGAGAAGATATCGACCCATCCCCAGCATAGATTCAAAATAAATCAATTTGGAGCTATTTAAAACTGAATATGTCTTTATAATAAAATAATTTTTTTTCTTCTTCCAAAAGTGCCCCTCTTGTCCCTTATAAAAGGGCACCTCCTCCCTCTATTCCTCACACCACATTGAGCCTTCACGCTCGACCAAACCATACCAATTTAACCTCTCCACTTCCCTAGAAACATCCTAGAGGTCCTGGTCTTCTTCAAATACCAATTTTAGTGCCCTAAAACGAGGATTCAAATAAGCGCTTCAAAGAAGAGGTAATGTCTATTACCGATTCTTTCAACATTATTTCTTATTACACTTCTTCTTATTTAGTTGTTTCATTATTAATTAATAACATCTTCATATCTCATATACTTATATGTTATTATATGTTTTAAACAACCCTATTTCACTATCTATCCATCCTATGAAAAACGAAATCACCGCGTGTGCGTACGTACGAAATACCATCACCATGCCGTGGTGTAATCTATTTTTCTTTACTTAAATGGGTATAATGGTGTAAATAATAAATATATATGATTATTGTAAAGTGTTATTGATTATGAAATAGTATACATACACTCCAATACAATTCCACGATCATGGGAACAATATCATCGCTCGTGCGTACGTGCGGAATACCGTCTCCAAGATGTGATGCGACCAATTCTACATGATTTTCATTGCATAATGATTACATAAATGAATTGATTGAGTAAATATGATATATATTACACTAATAACATTCTGTAAATGAGGTATCTATAACCTAAAAAGAAGAATAAAAATTTATTCAACAAAACACGCATAAGAACAAAAAGTAATAAACACCCGAATAACAAGTAGTAGTGAAATATTACTAATAATAAGACAAGAATATGACCATATATGATATCATAACAATGAGTATGATTCTTTAATAAGTCAATGTCATTATTTAAATCATTATAGAAGAGGTTAGGACACTTACGAAGCAAATCATACCTAAGGTAAGGGAAATATCACAATCTCATTTTTATCTGATATTGTTTATACTTTGGAATTTATTGGGGTGTATTTTATCATCCACATCCATGTTTCCTAAATATTAAATATTATTTCCATCCAACTACAATTTTTTAAATCCAATTTTACCCTTCGGTGTGTTTTTAGTAAAAGATATGAAAGGACACATTTGTCATTTTTCATACAAGGTACTTTTTGACTTTTCTGACAAAAATACAAGAAATTTTTTTTTTAACTTATACGACATGAATGGATTTTTAATACATTATTTCCAAGAAGAATCCTTTAAAAGTTTTCAAGTTTATTTTTAATCAACTTCTTTTGTTTTATAATTGTATGACATGATAAGAAAGGAAAAGTGTTTTTTAAGTAGAAAGGATATTTTTCTCAAGAATGGAGTTCAAGTGTTTTATCAAAATTATTTTCCATATAAGATAATAAATGGTTATGTTTATATCCCTATTATTACATTGATTTGGTTATGTTGTGATGGAATTATTTTTATGAATTCCATTATCTTATATGAATTGTTTTATGATGTCACAATGTTTAAGATTCCCATTTTTATTACATGGGTTATGCTATGATGTATGGTTTATGATTTTCTGGTACACATAAGAATGGAATCATTATGAGATGGGTGGGACCTATATCTCCCTCCAATGCATTGGGTAAGGATTTTATATCTCATGAGATAGACATGGATGAAATGTCAGGTTAAACCAGTTCAGTGAAATAGGACTAAAATGTGGAATGAACTCCATTCAGAAATGGACATTGACCACTACGATAGTCTTGGCAACGAGTATTGACTAATAAGGAATGATTCTCTATGATAATGTGTGTATACCAAAAATATTCATGTTTTATCTTATGATTACTGTGATTACATTTCACTACCATGATTTATCCCTTGTTATGAAATTATGATCTCTTTTGGCAGGGTAAGATTTCCAAAATGTTATGTTCTTATAAATATGATGTGATTGATATTTCTTTTGTTTACCCTTACTGAGCATTTGAGCACACCCTTTTGTATGTTTTCTTTTCCTAGGTCAGGAAGAAGGTTTTTATGTAAGATATGACAAAAAGAGACTATAGATATGATGAAATAAATGGGAGACATCGTAGACGCTTTATGAACCCGTTTTTATGTTTCCCAGTTTCTAAAGACACTATACCTATACGGTCCATTCATGGTTTTTTTATATGTTGAAATAAGTGTAATTCAATTTTGAAGTACTGAAAATGTATGTAATGTATGGGTCGTTATAGTTGGTATCAGAGGAAAGGTATAATCAACCTTTGGAAACTTGGGTGTGAAAGACTTAGTAAGAATCCTAAGGATAAGTCTAAGAATAGAACACAATCATAGTGTTTTAGAAACGGCCATGAATAACCTAGAATAAGACCTTATGTGTGAAATTTATTCTTGATTATGTGGTTTTCCTATACAATTACTATTTCTCACACTATTCTTCTTGGTTTTAGTCAATGGCTGGAACCCAAAGGAACTGTGTTAATGCGGAATGCGACGGGAAATGAAATGATTGTCCCTCTGAGCAACCAAATGTTATGGGAGCTGGAATGAAAAATATTGTAGCCATGATCACACAACTTTCTCAAGCTATGAATCATGCAGGACATCTAAATGAGGAAAGGAAGGAGCAACATTCTATTGAATCCTTCATGAGACAGCGTCCACGTTCATTCAACGGGTCTACTAATCCATTAGTTTCTGAACAATGGATCAGTATTACTGAAAATATATTTTCAGTTCATCAATGTTCTGAACATGATAAAGTCATCTTATCAATGTATCGTTTGGAAGGTGATGCTGATCAATGGTGGAATCTTATCAAGAATACGAGGCCAAGAGATGAATTTGAGTCCATGGAATGGGACGAGTTCAAGAACTTATTTTTCAATAAGTACATCCCTCATATTCTACGAACAAAGATGGAGAAGGAGTTTCTTGAACTAAATCAATAGGATGATGAATCTGTTGGTACCTATGAAGCATGTTTTACATGACTTGCAAGGTATGCTTCGGGTATTATTATCCAACCTGATATTAAGATCGATCGATTCTTTAGTGGGTTAAAACCAATTCTTCGAAGGGCATTATCCATAAGGGACATCAATAGCTACGAGGAAATCGTTAGATGTTCTCTCAATGTTGAGATGGAGAATAGTGTAACCCATTAGTTATATGGGTCTGATAAGAAGTGGAAAATGGAATTCAATGGAAAATCTAAAGGGCACACTGAAAAGAAGATGAGTTTTCCCTTATACTCAAAGTGTGGAAAGAAACATGGAGGGTGTTTTCTTAAATGGACAAGAAAAATGTTTCAAATGTGGAAAGGAAGGTCATCGGGCATTTGAATGCCTCAATGATGGGAAGAGGATGTCTAGTGATACGAACAATGAAAAGGCTACAAAGAGTGCACCTCCTACACTTTAATGTTAGAAGTGCAAGGAAATGGGGCATTATGCAAATCAATTCCCTAATCCAAGGGTTGTTGATGATGATCGACATCAACAAACTCTTAAGGATAAAGACAAAGTAATGTCACATGAAATATCTATCAGCAATGTGGAGTACGATAACGAAGTGGTGAAAGGTACACTTACCATCCACTCTAAAGTAGCAAATGTTTTATTTGATTCTGGATCCACCCAATCCATTATTTCTAAAATATTTTCTATGGGTATCATAGTATTACCTCAACAATTAGATATTGAGTTAGCTATGAATTCCCCTAATGCACAACAGTCGCATCGAAAGTTTATAATTCTTCTCCGATTGAAGTTTGTGGTAAATTTCTTCCTGAAAATCTTATGATCCTCCCTATAGTGGAATTTTATTTGATTCTTGGCATAGATTGGATTTCTCTATATGGGTCTCATATCAATTTCCAAATAAGGGAAGTCACATTTCATATTCCAGATCAATCATTAATCATCTATCGAAGCAAGGATGAACATAACCTTCCAGTGGAAATTTCTTCCATATTATGGTTTTTGATTCCACTAAATGAATATTTATCTCAAATGGTTGGTGAGAAAATCACAATTAATAATATGACCATTGTATGGGAGTATGATGATGTCTTTCCAGAGGAATTGTCGGGTCTTCCACCAAAAAGTGAAGTTGAGTTTTCAATAGAACTCACACTGGTTACTTTACCTATTTCAATGGCACCTTATAGAATGGACCCAATTTAGTTGTAGGAATTGAAGAAGAAACTCCAAGAGAATCTTGATAAGTGGTTCATATGCCCTAGTGCGTCACCTTTGGGAGCACATGATCTATTTGTTAAGATGAAAGATGGATCAATGAGACTCTGTTTTGATTATCGAGAACTTAACAATATCACTATCAAGAAAACATATCCACTCCCACACATTGATGACTTATTTGACCAACTATGCGGAGCTCAATACTTTTCCAAGATTGATCTTCATTCAGGGTATCATTAATTAAGGGTCAAAATGGAGGATATTCCAAAGACTGCTTTCCATACAACGTATGGACTCTATGAATTTATAGTGATGCCATTTGGTCATACTAATTCCCCTACTATCTTCATGGATCTGATTAATAGTGTCTTTAGAGACTATCATGATCAGTTTGTGGTGGTCTTTATAGATGATATTGTTGTATATTCATTGAGAAAGGAAGAACATAAAGATCAGTTGAGAATTATATTGAAGACCCTGAGAAAGGAGAAGCTTTACGCCAAATTTACCAAGTGTGAATTTTGACTTCAAAAAGTTTCATTTTTGTGTCACATAATCTCAAAAGAGGGGATATATGTGGATCCAGCAAAAACAGAGGATATCAATAGATGGTCGAGACCAAAAATAGTAACTGATATCCAAATTATTCTTGGTTTGGATGGATATTTTCGTTGTTTTGTGAATGATTTTTTACAATTATCTAATCCACTCACCAGGTTGACTCAGAAAGGAGTTATGTTTGTTTGGACGGAGGAATGTGAAGAGAATTTCACGGAGTTGAAAAGAAGGTTATCCAATGCACTTGTGCTCACACTACCTTGTAGTGGAGAAAGGTTTGTGATCTACAGTGATGCATCCTAGAAGGGATTGGGGTGTGTTCTTATGAAAAATGATATGGTGATAGATTATGCCTCACTATAGTTGAAAATACATGAGAAAAATTGCCCAACTCATGATTTGGAGTTAGCTGCGGTAATCTTTGCATTACTGATTTGGAGGCATTATCATTATGGAGAAAGGTGTGACATTTATACTGATCATAAAAGTATAAAGTATATTTTCACACAAATGGAACTGAATATGCGCCAATGAAGATGGTTGGATCTAATTAAGGATTATGACTGCTCAATTCATTAACACCCTGGGAAAGAAAACAAGGAGTATATGCATTAAGTCGACAAGACCATGCCAGTTTATCCATGATGAGGATCACAAAAGATCCAATCTTTATGGATTTACAAATGATGGATCTTGGAATTATAATGAAAGGGGGAAAATCGTATCTTTATCAAATGAATGTTCAACCATCTATACATGTTAAGATTAAAGAGGCACAGAAAGAAGATGTAGAGTTACAAAAGAAGGTGATAAATGTTCCTGAATTCAACCTTGATTGTGATGGGATAACAAGGCTCAGGAATCGGGTTTGTGTTCCTCCCATCCCCAAATTAAAGAAGGAGATGTTGGACGAGGCTCATAGTTCTTCATTCTAAATTCATCCTGGATGCAAAAAAGATGAATAGTGACATGAAAGAGTACTTATGTTGGGATGGATTGAAAAGAGATGTTGCTGAATATGTCTCTTGATGCTTGGTTTGTCTGCAAGTTAAAGCTAAGAGACATAAGTCTAAGGGGATGTTACAACAATTACCCATACCCTAATGGAAATGGGAAAACATCACTATGAAATTTTTCACAGGACTTCCTAAAACATCCAAAGGTAATAATGCTATATCGGTCATAGTTGATCGTCTTACAAAGTCTACACACTTCATTGCTATTAGAGATGATTTCCTTTCTGAATCAGCTTGCCAGGATATATGTAAAGGAAGTGGTAAGATTGCATGGAGTACCACTTTATATTATATCTGATTGGGATCTGAGGTTTACCTCAATGTTCTGGTGAAGTCTTCAGCATACTCTGGATACAGAGTTGAGTTTCAGCACTGCTTATCATCCTCAGACAGACGGCCAGTCTGAGAGGACAATTCAAACTCTAGAAGATCTATTGAGAGCTTGCTCTATGGATTTCAAAGGTGTTTGGGATCAACACCTACCATTGGTTGAATTTTCATATAATAATAGCTTTCACTCAAGTATTCAGATGTCTCCTTATCAAGCTCTCTATGGGAAGAAATGCATGGCTCCAACTTGCTGGGATGAAGATGGGGAAAAAAGCTATTAGGACATGATCTTGTTGATGAGATGGCAGAAAAGGTCTGATTTATTCAAAAACACATAAGAGCAGCTCAGAGTTGACAAAAAAGTTGTGCCGAAAACCGAAGAAAAGACTTAGAGTTTGAAGTTGGTGATAAACTGTTCTTACAAATATCACCTTGGAAGAGAGTAATGAGATTTGGAAAGAAGGGAAAGCTGAGCCCTAGGTATATCGGTCCTTTCGAAATAATGGATCGTGTTGGGAAGGTATCTTACTGATTGTCTCTTCTACCGAATCTCTCTCAAGTTCACGATGTGTTCCATGTATCTCTCCTAATAAAGTACATTCATTATCCTTCAAATATACTCAGCTCAGATGTTGTACCGCTGGAACAAGATCTTTCTTATGAAGAACAGCTGATAGAGATTATCGATTGTAGTGAAAAATTCCTACGGAACAAGACCACTCGCATGGTGAAACATTTATGGAGGAAAAACCAATTAGAAAAAGCTACATGGGAGTTTGAGGATATGATTAGGGAGAGGTATCCTCATCTGTTTGTTACAAGTGACGAATTTCGAGGGCGAAATTCATTTTAAGGGGGGTAGAATGTAACACCTAAGACTTTTATAAGAAATATTTTGTTTTTATTTTATATAAATCATCAAAGGAATATTTCACTACACACAATACTATCTTGGCTTTCTTTACACACAATCGAGACCTTCCTGGATAGCTTGCGTCGTACGCAATACTGAGTTTCACTAAACAACAATATGCTATTAAAATATTATTAAAACTATTCGTTATGAATAGTAATAACCAATTTTTGAAATATTGTAAATTTTATTTTTCAAAATGGACTTCGTTTTTGGATTTGGAATATCTAAATTATCCTAGTGTGAAACATTGGTATTTTTCTGGAAACTTTCAATTTTCGATCAATAGTGAAAACACTGGGTTACTATTTAAAAACCGACTTTTTATTTATATTATTATTTATTTTATTTAAATTTATATTAGGTCAAAATTGATACATAATACCTATATAAGTTCAATGTAATTCATTGGAGTAATTTTATATTAATTTTAGATATATAAAAATTTTATTGAACTTTTCACAGTCTTTTACCCACCTCCTAGGAAAATTTGCAAATTTACATAAAACATAATTTTACAGCTTCTGTGTGTGGAATTTAAGAAATCGAAGAGACACGGTTGATGTCCATAAGTAAAATGTGGTTCAATGAGATGAAAATAATTTTTGTTGAATAGTAACTTTTTACTTTTATTTACAACGGTTAAAAGTAAATAGGATAATTAGGGGAAAATGATATTATTATTACTAAAAAACATGTCCTAATTCTATTTTATAAGTATAATTCGACCAAAAAAACCTTAGGAAAAAAATATGACCATTTAGGCCTACTTGGATTAGATTAGGACATTTATTATTAATTTATTTAAAGATGGGTTAAAATAGTAAAAATCAAAGTTTAATAAGTAAATAATTTTTAATATAGGGTTATACATAAGATAAATTCGACAATAAATATTCCTTAGAAATATAAAAATATTTCCTCCATAATGGAATTTTATTTGTAATTTTTAGAAATTAAATAATTTAATTTATTTATGACACAAAGATGATGCGGTAATTATATTATTAATGAAATACTGAGATAATTGATGTTATAAATACCCAAATAAATGTAATTTGAGACTTTTTATGAATTACAATAATTTTCTAGATTAATATGATATGTTAGTAGTTATTAAACTAACGTTTTTCGAACTAATTATTCTTTTATGAGTTTCACAAAAATTAGTTACTAAATAGTATAAAAATTGACATAAAATAGTTTTTAAAACAAATATTATATTATTAATTGTTATTTTATTCCTAAAAATCTAAGGGTTGGCAAAAATACTTATATAATGTTATATATATTAATAATAAACCACTTGGGGTTCGTTTGTCTTGTTATAGTATGATTATTGACCCTATAGTGTAAGAACACAAAAAGACACGGTAAAAGTAAAATTCTCTAACTTAAAGTTAAATCTAAATGATAATATTAAAATAGTAAACTAAATTTGTCAAAATTCTATTGGATGGGAGTATTGAGACCCATACCCACCTTTTCTTCTAAATAAATCAATTTGGAGCTATTTAAAGCCAAATATGGATTTATAATAAAATAAGTTTTTTAGTTTTTCCAAAGGTGCCCCTCTCCAACCTTATAAAAGGGAACATCCTCCCTCTCTCCCTCACACCACTTTGAGCCTTCACGCTCATCCAAACGCTGAAAATTTCTCCTATAAACTTTTCTAGAAACATTCTAGAGGTCCTGGTCTTCTTCAAAGACCAATTTTAGCGCCCTAAAAGGAGGTCTCAAAGAAGCGCTTCAAAGAAGAGGTAATGTCTGTTACCGATTCTTTCAACATTATTTCTTCTTCCACTTATTCTTATTTAGTTGATTAGTTATTAATTAATAACATCAGTATCACTAATATACTTATATAATATAATAAGTTTGAAACAACCCAATTTCACAATCTATCAATCCTACGGAAAACGAAATCACCGCATGTGCGTATGTACGAAATACCATCTCCATGCCGTGGTGTAATCTATTTTACTTAATTGGATGGGTATAATGGTGTAAATAATGAATATATATGATTATTTTAAAGTGATATTGATTATTAAATAGTATACATACACTCCAACAAAATTCCAAGATCATGGGAACGATATCATCGCTCGTGCGTACGTACGGAATACCGTCTCCATGATGTGATGCGACTCGTTCTACACGATTTTCATTGCATAATGATTACATAAATGAATTTAGTGAATAAATATGATATATATTACACTAATAACATTATGTAAATGAGTTATCTATAACCTAAAAAGAAGAATAAGAATTTATTCGATAAAACACGCATAAGAACAAGAAGTAATAAACACCCGAATAACAAGTATAAATGAAATATTACTAATAATAAGCTAAGAATATGACCATATATGATATCATAACAATGATTATGATTCTGGAATAAGTCAATGACATTATTTAAATCATTATACAGGAGGTTCGGACACATACGAAGCAAATCGGACCTATGGTAAGGGAAATATCACAATCTCATTTTTATCCGAGATTTTTTATACTTTGGAATTTACTGGGGTTTATTTTATCATCCACATCCATGTTTCCTCAATATTTAATATTATTTCCATCCACCAAGAATTGTTTATATCCAATTTTACCCTTCGGTTAGTTTCTATTAAAAGATATGAAAGGAATCTTTTGTCATTTTTCGTACGAGGTACTTTTTTACTTTTCCGACAAAAGTACGAGAAGAATGTTTCTTTTAACTTATACGGAATGAATGGATTTTTAAAACATTACTTCCAAGAATATTCCTTTAAATTTTTTCAATTTTATATTTAATCAAATTATTTTAGTTTAGAATTGTATGACATGTTAAGAAAGGAAAATGTTTTTGAAGTAGAAAGGATATTTTCCTCAAGAATAGAGTTCAAGTGTTTTTTGAAAATTATTTTCCATATAAGATAATAAAAGGTTCAGTTTCATTCCCTATTATTAAATTGATTTGATTATGTTGTGATGGAATTATTTTTATGAATTCCTTTATCTTATATGAATTGTTTTATGATGTAACTATGTTTAAGATTCCCATTTTTATTACATGGGTTATGCTATGATGTATGGTTTATGATTTTGTGGCACACATAAGAATGGTATCATTATGAGATGGGTGGGACCTATATCACTTTCCAATTCATTGGGTAACAATTTTATATCAAATGAGATATACATATCTGGAACGGTAGGTTAAACCGGTTCAGTGAAACAGGACTGAAACGAGGAATGAAATCGGTTCAGAAATGGACTTTGTCCACTAAAATAGGCTTGGAAATGAGTCTTGACTAATAAGAAATGATTCTCTAGGATTATGTGTGTATGAAACAAAGCTTCAAGTTTTATGTTATGATTATTGTGATTACATTTCACTACCATGATTTATCCCATGTTAAGAAATTATGATCTCTTTTGGCAGGGTAAGATTTCCAAAATGTTATGTTCTTATGAATATAATGTGATTGATATTTCTTTTGTTTACCATTACTGAGCATTTGAGCTCACCCTTTTGTATGTTTTCTTTCCCCAGGTCAGGAAGAAGGTTATTATGTAAGATATTCCAAAAGGGACTATAGATATGATGAAATAAATGATAGATAGTGTAGAAGCTTTTTGAACCAGTTGTTTATGTTTCCCACATTTTAAAGACACTATATATATACGTTTCTTTCATGGTTTTGTTATATATTGTAATACGTGTACGTAAATTTTGATGTACTTACAATGTATGTAAATTATGGGTCGTTATAAGAATTATTTTATGTTTATTTAGAAGAATTTTTAATTTAATCTTGTATTATGTATCATATTTGGAATAAAATAATCATTAAAATATCCTCTATTTTTAAATTGTTAAGAAAACATATATAATAATAAGGTGGGATGTAATTGTTACTATCAAATTATATTTTACTTATTTGAGAAATAGAGGACTTGAAATGTTGAGAAACAACCCTAGGGATGCATCTAAATGTAAGAAATCACCATTTCATATATTTAATTATTATTTAACTAATTTCAAAAAAAATATCATAATCTGAATACTCTATGTGGGTGTCGATATATAATTAATAAACCATGATGTAATTACACAAAAAATATCATTGATATTTTCTTGATTGGGTAATTTTGAATGTCCATGGACCATTATGCACAAATGGAATGAAAATATTTAGTAATATGTTTTGTTAATCAAATGTTGTATATTAACCATTATAAAGGGAATATTGAGAATTTTATTATTAATATAGGATATCAAAATCATATTCATGAATGATATTTTAATACATAAAGTACCATTACAATTATATAATTCCTCAAATTTATATTTATCTCACTATAGTTTTATAGTTTTATATAAATAGTAGAAAATTAGGAGATCTATATAAATGATTAGTGTAATGGATGATGCAAAGAAGGGGTTTTGATGGATGCTGGAATGTGAAACATCGTGTGAATTATTAATCAACTAACTCATGTTTTGAACAATAACATGGATCATTTTGAGATACCATATTATCCTTAAAGGTAACAACATTCATATGATTCCATTATGTGTTAATGACTACCTAATTTTTCTATATCTACCGACCCATGGATTTTTCAACAATAGATAATCTCTATAGAAACAATATTTTTCAGTAATCTGTTGTTTAGATAATTGTAACTTCACCCAAGTAGTATATCTATTAGAAGTAGAAGCTGATGAGTGATTGTAACTGATTAAAACATGATGCCAAGATTGCAGATTAATTTTATGGAGTCGGATGAATTTCAGGGTATCATTTTCATAAAATATTTAACCAATTTTATGTAAATAAACTATATGAAATTCATTGTATATAATCCAAAACAAAAGGAATCAGTGGAAAGATATGAGAGGAATATTACAATACATTCTAGAGACACCTCTATATTTTTCATGGATCATAATAAATTTTTTATTGATTATGTGGATTGAGACACAATCTGTGGAGCAATATTGTAAATAGGGACTATACAATCTAGGAATAGACAGTGTGGAGTGCTATGTAAGATGAATTATAGGATGGAGATATCTAGTTGCCTCATATATCAAATTAAAATAAATGATTAGTGTAGAAAAAAATGGAAGAATATAGATCATATAATTATAGAAAAGAAAGTATAACTTCCCACGTGAGGAAAACATGGGAAACACTATTTGGGGAACTTGTTTAATAGGAGTGGAATGTTCTAAAAAAGAAAACAATATGGGTATATAGCTTAGAACATTTACTATGAGGTGAGTCCTCATCATATCAACACCGATGAAAAGTCTTATGATAGATTAGCCCCATCTAGAACATCAATGATTTATGTTTGGACAGCTTGGGTCAATTTACAATTAATTTACAAATCTTAAGATAATGAAAGGGAACCACCATGAACCTCATCATAGGACCAGTGATCATGATTGGTAATTATCTATTATGATGGCTAATGAGCAATATCTAAATGATGTGGTGGAATCTACACTCAACATGATCTCAAATCTAACTAATAGGTTTTTTGATTCTAGTTCTAAACATTCCATTATTTCAACCACATTTACTATGAATATATAATCATCCTCTGATCTTCTAGAAGTGGATTTATCAGTTATGAATCATAAAGGAATTATCATGAATAAATATTGAATAGAAACTATATTATTAACATTGTAGAGCATGAAATCATCATAAATCCAGTAGTCATTCCCATGGTAGAATTAAAAACATTTTAAAAGGTGGACTGTCTCTCAAACTATAATTTTATGAACAAAAGCAAAAAAATGAAATGGAATTTAATGAACCACCTAAAATAATTTTCAAAAAAGAGATATACAGGCTTGAGAATTATCTAGAATAAGATCTAATATACATGTTTATATTGGATACTGGTGAAGAGAAATTATAATGATAAAGACTATCCATATGTTAAGAAATAAATTGTAAATTTTTCTAAAGAGTTAACTACAAATACCTTGGGAAAAGAGTATGAGTTATCCATTAAACATATATGTGGATCCAATATTATATCAATTTCCCCACATAGAATTGAGAATATGGAGTTAGAGGAGTTAATGAAACAAATACAAGTTATTTTGGAGATGGGATTTTCAAACCAATTATCTCTCTCTAGGGATATCCTACATGTTTTTTAAAGTAGAATAATGGATCAATTCAAGTATGAATTTAACATAGATAACATAATGGGGATTACAAATAATAACAGGTATCCTCTCCTAAATATTGATAATTTATTTTACTAGCTTCATGGTTCTCAATTATCCTCCATTAATAACCTGAAATATAGGTATCATAAATTTATGGAAATGAAATAAGATATTCCTCGACATAATTTTAAAAAAGATATAGAAATTATATGTTTTCCCCATAATCTTAACTAATTATACCATTGTATTTATGGATTTTATGAATAGATCATAGAAGGAATACCTTGATAAATTGATGTTTATTTTTATTGATGATATTTTTAAATACTAAAAATAACATAATGATCCTTTTGATCATTTATGTGATACAGTTGGAACTTTTGGGAAGGTGAATATATTTGGAAAATTAATAAAATTTAAATTTTTCATTGATTTTGTATGCATCTCAATTGTTAAATTCACGTCAGTTTAATTATCCTACACATGACTTGGAGTTATATATAGTAACTATTCTTTGAAAATATAGAGGCATACTCGTATTTTTTTGGGGGAAATTTTATTTATACATAGACAACCATTGTTTTATGTATGTCTATATACATAAAGAAATTGATTATGAGAAAATGGATATGGTTATTACCACATAAATACTATGACTATTCAATTCATTATCACCCCATAAGAACAATAAAATTCACTGATGCATAATGTATGAAGAATTGCGTTGTAATAAAAAATTTGAGGATTCAAGGAGATCCATTGATCAACGACATAATAAAATTTTACATGGGAATTAAGAAGGTAAGAGACATCATTAATACTTTCCCAAATGATTTAGCAACCATCATTATAGGAGAATATGAAGAATAGTCAATTAGAGTATTCTTTATTACAAAAGTAAATATAGTAAGTAATTAATTTTATGTTTTCAAGTCAAATATTGTTCAATAAGGACTATTGAAATTTTCTAAAACAATAGGTGTGACATCTATCCCATTGATAAATAATGATCTTGTTGATGAATCTCATAGCCCCGCATTTTGTAATCATCCTTGGAGCCCTTAAATGTAAATGGTTCATCGTGGAAAATATTGGTGTGATAATATGAATATGGAGATTGTAACGCCCCGACCCCAGCTACCTAGAGTCGGTGCATTAATTACATAACATTGGCATGATCACAAGAAAGATCAAATCTCGAAAGACCGATTGGTTTAGTAGCCTTGGAAACACTAGATATATTCATAAGTTTTACATTACATCATAAAATGAAAAACTAATACAACAACATAATTTTTCCACAATCCACACTATTAACCCCTCATAAAACCCCTGCAGGTCATTCATAACTTACTTCTTCACATCCTGGGAAAAATAAAACATAAAAAAAAGGGGTGAGCTCAAATGCCCAGTAAGGATAACAATAAAGTGGAAACTTTCATAAATAAGAATAAACATTTAAGGCAACGTATAACTAAAACAAAAGCCTTTTAAATACGAACTTTCAACATGGTATGGCATAAATAAAATGAAATAATTCCATTTACTTATTCACATGGATATTCTACTAAATGAATAATCACATGCAAAAATCAATAACAACTTTCATAATGTTGGAATGCATAATGCCAGACTATCATAACCACATAGCCAAGGCCTCGTGCCAAGACTACAAATAAGATTTTGTCAAGGCCTTGTGCCAAGACACTAGTTTGTCTCATGAGACCTACCGATGCATCGAGGAGCTATAGCGGGCTCCACCCGTCACTTATTAAGTCCAATGCATTCCCATATGAAAAGGTTTAAACATAACATAAACATTCGTATTAAAACTAGCATACGAAATGTCAATAATTTCACCATAAACTATGAATGGTATAAAAATAGCACATCCACAGTCAAACATATCACAAAACCTTCAATACAATATAGAAGTTTTGTATCATAATAAATCAACTTCAAATAATCATAAAATCCATCAAAGGATGTTGACATAGATGAAATCAAAATTCTTTTTAAAGAAGTATCTCCTTTTATTTTGAAATCATTTAAGATCCATATAAAATAAAACATTTTCTTTGAAAATATTCTTATAAGCTTGTAAGGAAAGCTTTGAAGATTTTTTAACGGCGTAAAATAACCGCACCCGCCGTATAAGTTAAAAAAAACATTCTTACCTCAATTCTGTCGAAAAGGTTAAAAAGGACCTTGTTTTGAAAACGACGGAAAGATTCCTTTATAAACCTCTTATAAAAAGTCAAACAAGGGTATAAATGACTTTAACCCATATTCTTGTAAATAGTAAAAATGTTTTGAAATACATTTTTAAGAAAACATGGATGTGGATGATAAAGAGATCCTAGTAGCTTATTACGTATAAACAACCTCGGATAATGAAGAGATTGTAAAATAACCCTTACCTTGTACTTTTCCTTGGTTGGGGTAGGTTAACCTCCTGTATAATGGTGAAATAATTGTTATTAAATTATACAAGAATTATATACATTAATATGATATCATATATGATCTTTTAATATTTCTTTATTAATAATATCTTAGTATTATCATCGTTTCGGGTGTTAACTTACTCATTTTCTTTTATATGTTTTGTTACATAAGTCTTGTTTGTTGTATCTTATTCATATCCAGAATGGTATCAAGTCCTTAAACATCATTTTTAAATCATTAAATGCTAATTATACTTGAATGGATACGATGGAGAATGAATCTCATCGCGTTCGTGGAGACGGTAGTCCGTACGTACGCACGAACGCTACTTCCATTTAATTTTTATTTTAAAAGAATCGAATCCAAATGATACATAGGTATATTACTATTCCAGTATAATATAATATTTTATATATGTTACTTAAGTTCATTAACACCATCCTTTATACGTTCCATGTGTGGTATGAACGAGTCATATCATTTTAAGGGGGCGGTAGTCCGCACTTCCTCAAATGAAATTATCGTATGTATATACAACATGAAACGAATAATGGTATGAAATAAAATGGAATTACAGAAGCTTATATATAAAATATATATCATTAATATCATATTTAATTACATTGCCATCATAATGGCCACCATGAGAGGCGGTAAGATGTATTTGAACAATCATCGTTTCGTGAGGCGTTAGTTTGCCATCCACAGAAACATTATGTTCATCATCCATTAGATGGAGTTTTGTGTATGTGTAGTTTGAATCCTTCTTATAACAACATCCTAGAATATTGAGGATACTGGTGTTGTTACAAAATAAAGGAAATAAAAAGAGTTTTGGGGTTGGAGAAGCAAAATGAATGAAAATAATTTAAGAGAAATTGTTACCTTTAATTTAGGTAACTCACTTTGGTTGGAACCAAAGGACTTCTTGAAATGATTTCTGCCTAAGGGGAAGCTTCTAGGAGGAGGATAGGGTTGTGGGGAGCTTAGTTGGGCAGAGTTTGGACGAGCCAAGTGGCTTGAGAGGTGTGAAGAAATGAGAAGGAGGAGTGCCCTTTTATAAGAGGGGTGAGGGGCACCTTTGGAAAAGCTAGAAATATTAATTTATAATAAATTCATATTCGGTTTCTAATGGCTCCAAAGTTGACTATTCAAAGGTTGAGGTGGGGATGGGTCGAAAACAACTCATCCAATAGAATTTAGACAGGTTTGGGTACTTATATTAACCTTATCTTTAAGTATTAACTCTAAGTTAATTAGTTTCACTTTTACAATGTCTCTTTGTATTTTTATATATTATGGTTAATAAACTTACTATATACATCCAAGCGACCCCCAAGTGGTCCATTAATGATTAACCTATCATAATATAAGTCTCTTGGCCGAACCTTAGATTTTTAGGAATTTAATATCAATTAATAATATAATATTTGTTTTAAGAACTCTTTTATGTCAATTTTGACACTATTCAATAGTTGATTTTTGTGAAACTCATAACAGATTGATTACTTCGAAAAAAGTCCATTAAATAAATAATAATATATCATATTAGCCTATAAAATTAGTTTAATTCATTAAAAGTTTCATATTATATTTATTTGGGTATTTATAATACCAATTATTTTAATTTTTCACTATTATAGTAATTACTGCATCATCATTGTGTCATAAATAAAATAAATTATTTAATGTCTAAAAATTATAAATAAAATATCATTATGTAGGAAATCGTTTTATCTTTCTAATGAATATTTATAATCTAAAATCCAACATATATAACCCTATGTAAAAATTGTTGTTCTAAAAGATATATGCTTGTGTCATTTTTGTATTCATTTTAACTAAATTAAAATAAAGTGTCATTATCACTTACAAGTGGATCCATGGGGTCCCAAAATAGACCCAAAGATTCCCATGGTCGACTATGTATCAAACAATAGGGTTAAGACACGTTTTAGTGTAATTTAGTATTATTATAATATTTTTTTTAACCCTTATTTACCGGATTTACCCTTAACCATGGTAAATAAAATATTTACCGCAGTAATTATTCAAAATGTCTAAAAATAAAAGTTACCTATTTACACAATTTGAACATCCTGATTCCAAATATGGAATCCATTTTTCTAAATTCAAAACACAGAAGTGGCAGAAATTAATTTAAAATTAATTCCCGTTGTCAAAACAAAAAGCGTGTTTTTAAGAGATAATAACTACCAGAAGATTGACACTTGTTTATGTTCGGTTTAATTGTAAAATTATGTCCAATGACCAACATTATATTAAATGGTAAAAATATATTCTAAATATACTTTAAAACCACTGAAATTAATAATTTATCACTATTACTTATTTTGATTAAAAAAGTTGTTTTTAATTAAAATTTATTAATTTTCACTATTCATCAAAATATAAAAGTTATCTGAAAAGTACCAAAATTTCACCCTAGGATAATTTCGATATTCCGAATCCAAAAATGAAGTCCATTTTGAAATATAAAATATATATGATTTCAAAAAGTAGGTATCACTATTTACAACGGCTAGTTTAATTAGTTGTGGTGTGTGTTAGAACTCGAGGTTGCGTACAACACACGCTATCGCATTATTCGAAGGGAAACGTACCGTAGAAGCTTGGGGTGTTACATTCTCCCCTCCTTCAAATAATTGCGTCCTCGCAATTTCTAGGGTATTACTGCATAAAAAGACTCGGGTGGTTCTTCATCATAAGTTCCTCGGGTTCCCACGTTGCCTCTTCCATCTTATGATTTCTCCACAAAACTTTTACCAGCCGCGTCGTCCGGTTTCTCAGTACTTGTTCTCTTGTATCAAGAATCCTAACGGGCTCTTCACAATAGGAAAGATCGGGTTCCAGTTCTAATTCCTCATAGGTGAGTACATGCGTTGGGTCAGGCATGTATTTCCTCAACAGAGATACGTGGAACACATCGTGAACTTTGGAGAGACTTGGCGGCATTGCCAATCGGTAAGCTACAGCCCCAATTCGTTCTAGAATTTCGAAAGGTCCGATGTACCTGGGACTCAATTTACCTTTCTTACCAAAACGTATGACTCCCTTCCACAGAGATACCTTCAGGAAAACATGATCACCGACTTGAAATTCCAAATCCTTCCTTCGATTATCGGCATAGCTCTTCTGCCTACTTTGGGCTGCTTTAATGTGATTTTGGATTACCTTCACCTTTTCCACCGTTTCCTCCACCAGTTCTGGGCCTACAAGTTTTCTTTCACCAACGTCATCCCAACAGGTTGGTGTACGACATCTCTTTCCGTATAACGCTTCATATGGTGCCATCTGGATACTCGAATGGAAGCTATTGTTATAGGAAAATTCTACTAGTGGTAAATATTGATCCCACATACCCTGAAAATCAAGTGAGAAAGATCTCAACATGTCTTCTAAGGTCTGAATAGTCCGTTCTGATTGTCCGTCTGTCTGAGGGTGGTAAGAAGTGCTCAAATGAAGTTCAGTATCCAGGGATTTCTGAAGACTTTTCCAAAATCTTGAAGTAAAACGGGGATCACGATCAGAAACAATCGATAGGGGTACTCCATGAAGTCTCACAACTTCATTAATGTATAGTCTTGCTAGACGTTCCAGGGGTAGATCTTCTCTTATAGCAAGAAAATGTGCTGACTTGGTAAGACGATCAACAATAACCCATATTGCATCGTTCCTTCTAGGAGTCTTTGGTAGCCCCATGACAAAGTCCATCGTAATATTGTCCCATTTCCACTCCGGTATGGGAAGAGGTTGCATGACTCCTCCAGGCTGTTGCCTTCCAGCTTTCACTTGTTGACAAACCATACATCTTGACACAAATTCAGCAATCTCCCTCTTCATGTTGTCCCACCAAAAATGTTCCTTCAAATCTCAATACATTTTGGTGCTCCCAGGGTGTATAGAGAAATTGGAACTATGAGCATCATCCAGCAATTCCCTTTTTAGATCAGGTATATTGGGAACACAAAGTCTCTTCCCGAATTTCAAAATTCCACCTTCATACGCAAAGTCTCTCAATCTCCCATCATTCACAGCTTTAATCTTCTTTTGGAATTCTTCATCATCAGTCTGAGAACTCTTAATCCTTTCTAGTAAAGATGGTTTGGAAACCATTTGAAAAAGCATTGATGTTTCACCTTACCTGGTTATTCCCATGTCCATCTTCACTAGCTCCATGAAAATTGGATCCCTTTCAATTCTCATATTGTTCAAAACTCCATGGTCTTTTCTAGTCAAAGCATCTGCCACCTTGTTTGCCTTCCCTGGGTGGTAGTGTATCGTACAATAATAATCCTTGAGTAATTCAAGCCATCTCCTTTGCCTCATGTTGAGTTCTTTTTGTGAGAAAATATACTTCAAACTCTTGTGATCAGTATAAATATCACATTTTTCACCATAGAGGTAGTGCCTCCATATTTTCAAAGCAAAGATCACTGCTGCTAACTCGAGATCATGAGTAGGATAGTTTTGTTCATGAATTTTCAACTGTCGTGATGCATAGGCAATAACTCTATCATTCTGCATAAGGACACAGCCAAGTCCTTTCTTTGATGCATCACTATAAACAACGAACCCATCATTCCCCGATGGTAGAGTCAATATAGGGGCATTGACTAATCTTCTCTTCAGTTCTTCGAAACATTCTTCACACTCTTTTGTCCAAACAAATTTAACCCCTTTACGTGTGAGCTTCGTTAATGGGTTAGCCAATCGGGCAAAATTCTGGACGAAACGTCGATAATAACCTGCCAAACCAATAAAACTACGTACCTCAGTTATACTCGTAGGTGCTGGCCATTCTTGGATTGCCTTGGTCTTAGAAGGATCAACAGAGATTCCATCTTTAGAGACAATATGGCCAAGAAAAGAAATCTCCTGAAGCCAGAATTCACACTTGCTAAACTTTCCATATAATTCATGCCTCCTCAGAGTCTTCAAGATAATGCGCAAGTGATTTTCATGATCTTTGTAGGTTTTGGAGTATACCAAGATATCATCAATAAATACCACCACAAATTCATCGAGATACTCCTTGAAAACTCTATTCATCAGATCCATGAATACAGAGGGTGCATTAGTCAATCCAAACGGCATTACAGTAAACTCGTAATGCCCGTACCTGGTTCGAAATGTTGTCTTCGGAATGTCTTCCTTCTTCACACACAACTGATGGTATCCAGATCGAAGGTCAATCTTTGAAAAGTATTGAGCTCCATGCAGTTGGTCAAATAAATCATCAATACGAGGTAGGGGATACTTGTTCTTTATCGTTATAGCATTGATCTCCCTGTAGTCGATACATAACCTCATAGATCCATCTTTCTTTTTAACAAAAAGAACAGGGGCTCCCCATGGAGAAACACTAGGGCGAATAAATCCCTTATTACTCAATTCCTCTAGTTGTTTCTTTAGTTCGACTAGCTCTACAGTGGCCATTCTATAAGGGGTCTTCGATATAGGCCTTGATCCAGGAATTAAATCAATGGAAAACTCTACTTCTCGTTCTGGAGGATGTCCAGGTAAATCTTCCGGAAATACATCTACAAACTCTTTCACAATAGGTACATCCTCTATTTGAACATTCCTTTCCTCATTGACAGTTATTTCATTCTCTTCCTCCCCGATAATTGAATTAATTTGAGCTACAGGGGGTGGATCTAAATAAGAATTAGGTGGTGACGATTCTGCTCTAAAAATAAGGTGCTCCTTATCATTATCATCAAGAATCGTAACCTCTTTCTTCTTACAATAAATCTTCGCATCATAGTCTGAAAGCCAGTCCATACCGAGGATTATATCAAACTCAATCATAGGTATGACGATGAAATCAGCAGATAAAGAAAATTTATGTGCTCTAATGGGGACTGATTCACAAAACTTTGTTGCAACGATACTTCCCTTAGGAGTTTTAACTGACAACTCCCATATTAAATCAAATTGGAAATATCTAATTTTCTTAGCAAACTGGGAAGATATGAAACAATGCGATGATCCAGAATCAAATAATGCATTTGCTAAACTTGAGGAAACCATTAAATTACCTTCCACCACGTCTTTCGGAGCTTCTACCTCAGCAGTAGTGATAGCATAAGCCTGGCCTTGATCCCTTGGCCTTTTCTGAGGTAAGTTCTCCTGACGCTTAGGACATGCATTTGCATAATGCCCCATCTCCCTGCAATTATAGCACTGAACGTTGGTAGCTTCCTTCTTCCCCTTGCAATCATGAGCTTGGTGTCCTTTTTCACCACACTTGTAACAGACTCCCATTCCCTTCAGGCAAGCACCGGGGTGTTTCTTCCCGCACTTACCACAAGATGGATATTCAACCTTTCCCTTCTCCCCCTTATTTCCATTCCCAGATTGATCAGCAGGTCTCTTCTTCTCTTTCTTTGCTTTAAAGTCATAAGACTTAGAGAATTCCTTTTCAGTCTTGATAGCACATGAGACAATGTCTTCGTACGATGAAAAGGATTGTGAGACTAATGCTCGACGGAGAAATGGTTTTAACCCATCAAAGAAACGATCAATATTACTTCTTGGGTTGCGAATATAATCTCCAGCATACCTCGCTAACCTTGTAAAGTTAGCCTCCTACTTTGTGACATTATCATCCTCCTTTTGTCTCAGACTCAGAAATTGCCTTTCCATATCTGCTCGATGGTCGCGAGGAAAGTATTTTTCTAAAAACAGATCTTTGAACTCCCTCCATTCCATGTTTGATACTTCATCATCTTCCTTCATGTTTTGAATCAATGACCACCATTGATCAGCATCTCCAGTGAGGCGGTAAACTGCCATGGTAACTTTTTCCCTTTCACTACTCCCCAAATCCTGAAATATTTTCTCTAGGGAAAATATCCATTGCTCAGCTACTAAGGGATTTGTACTCCCATTGAACGTTGGTGGTTGTTGTCTCATGAATCGATCTAACATTGATCCTCCACGCTGCGGATCAGGGTGCTCCATACGGGTAAGGTTATTATTCATAACCTGAGTAAGTTGTCCCAGTACGGTGATTAGCTGATCAGCACCAGTTGCATCACCAGCCCCACTATAATTATCTTGAGCAGGAGGTAAATCCCTACATGGAGTGCGTGCATTGACACGGTTTCCATTTCTTCCACTAGGCGTCATTTCTAAACAATGGCATAAACTAGATCAGTTTATGAATCAAAATACATAATCCCATACTTATAAAACACTTAACATAAATTGAACTATTTATGGATATAATCCATAATCATAAAAATGTTTTCTTTGAGGAAGTATATACTCATAAACCCTTCATAATGATTTGTAAAGAAAATGAGAGTTATCCTAAGCATATCCCCCGGGAGTGTCGTAACCAAGAGTGCAGCAAGGCCCGTTGTCGTGCACCAGTTCCCGTTCGAGTCTAGCTCAAAGCGGTGTTTTCGGGTTTTACCCCTAGGTACATCTGTGCCAGAGCCGCCTCTACCTGCTCGTATCCAGACAGGGATGTATTGCTCGGAAAACTCACAAAATCTCTACAATACCAAAATTCTAGGAAGTTCTTCTATACTAATCCTCAAAGTTCATCTTAAGTATACGTGCTCTAATCAGAGTTTATCTAAATCTAGCTTCCAAGGTTTGTACTAAACTTCCTCTGATACCAACTGTAACACCCCGACCCTAGCTACCCAGAGTCGGTGCATTAATTACATAACATTGGCATGATCACAAGAAAGATCAAATCTCGAAAGACCGATTGGTTTAGTAGCCTTGGAAACACTAGATATATTCATAAGTTTTACATTACATCATAAAATGAAAAACTAATACAACAACATAATGTTTCCACAATCCACACTATTAACCCCTCATAAAACCCCTGCAGGTCATTCATAACTTACTTCTTCACATCCTGGGAAAAATAAAACATAAAAAAAAGGGGTGAGCTCAAATGCCCAGTAAGGATAACAATAACGTGTAAACTTTCATAAATAAGAATAAACATTTAAGGAAACGTATAACTAAAACAAAAGCCTTTTAAATACGAACTTTCAACATGGTATGGAATAAATAAAATGAAATAATCCCATTTACTTATTCACATGGATATTCTACTAAATGAATAATCACATGCAAAAATCAATAACCACTTTCATAATGTTGGAATGCATAATTCCAGACTATCATAACCACATAGCCAAGGCCTCGTGCCAAGACTACAAATAAGATTTTGTCAAGGCCTTGTTCCAAGACACTAGTTTGTCTCATGAGACCTACCGATGCATCGAGGAGCTATAGCGGGCTCCACCCGTCACTTATTAAGTCCAATGCATTCCCATATGAAAAGGTTTAAACATAACATAAACATTCGTATTAAAACTAGCATACGAAATGTCAATAATTTCACCATAAACTATGAATGGTATAAAAATAGCACATCCACAGTCAAACATATCACAAAACCTTCAATACAATATAGAAGTTTTGTATCATAATAAATCAACTTCAAATAATCATAAAATCCATCAAAGGATGTTGACATAGATGAAATCAAAATTCTTTTTAAAGAAGTATCTCCTTTTATTTTGAAATCATTTAAGATCCATATAAAATAAAACATTTTCTTTGAAAATATTCTTATAAGCTTGTAAGGAAAGCTTTGAAGATTTTTTAACGGCGTAAAATAACCGCACCCGCCGTATAGGTTAAAAAAACATTCTTACCTCAATTCTGTCGAAAAGGTTAAAAAGGACCTTGTTTTGAAAACGACGGAAAGATTCCTTTATAAACCTCTTATAAAAAGTCAAACAAGGGTATAAATGACTTTAACCCATATTCTTGTAAATAGTAAAAATGTTTTGAAATACATTTTTAAGAAAACATGGATGTGGATGATAAAGAGATCCCAGTAGATTATTACGTATAAACAACCTCGGATAATGAAGAGATTGTGAAATAACCCTTACCTTGTACTTTTCCTTGGTTGGGGTAGGTTAACCTCTTGTATAATGGTGAAATAATTGTTATTAAATTATACAAGAATTATATACATTAATATGATATCATATATGATCTTTTAATATTTCTTTATTAATAATATCTTAGTATTATCATCGTTTCGGGTGTTAACTTACTCATTTTCTTTTATATGTTTTGTTACATAATTCATGTTTGTTGTATCTTATTCATATTCAGAATGGTATCAAGTCCTTAAACATCATTTTTAAATCATTAAATGATAATTATACTTGAATGGATACGATGGAGAATGAATCTCATCGCGTTCGTGGAGACGGTAGTCTGTACGTACGCACGAACGCTACTTCCATTTAATTTTTATTTTAAAAGAATCGAATCCAAATGATACATAGGTATATTACTATTCCAGTATAATATAATATTTTATATATGTTACTTAAGTTCATTAACACCATCCTTTATACGTTCCATGTGTGGTATGAACGAGTCATATCATTTTAAGGGGGCGGTAGTCCGCACTTCCACAAATGAAATTATCGTATGTATATACAACATGAAACGAATAATGGTATGAAATAAAATGGAATTACAGAAGCTTATATATAAAATATATATCATTAATATCATATTTAATTACAGTGCCATCATAATGGCCACCATGAGAGGCGGTAAGATGTATTTGAACAATCATCCTTTCGTGAGGCGTTAGTTCGCCATCCACAGAAACATTATGTTCATCATCCATTAGATGGAGTTGTGTGTATGTGTAGTTTGAATCCTTCTTATAACAACATCCTATTATATTGAGGATACTTGTGTTGTTACAAAAGAAAGGAAATAAAAAGAGTTTTGGGGTTGGAGAAGCAAAATGAATGAAAATAATTTAAGAGAAATCGTTACCTTTAATTTAGGTAACTCACTTTGGTTGGAACCAAAGGACTTCTTGAAATGATTTCTGCCTAAGGGGAAGCTTCAAGGAGGAGGATAGGGTTGTGGGGAGCTTAGTTGGGCAGAGTTTGGGCGAGCCAAGTGGCTTGAGAGGTGTGAAGAAATGAGAAGGAGGAGTGCCCTTTTATAAGAGGGGTGAGGGGCACCTTTGGAAAAGCTAGAAATATTAATTTATAATAAATTCATATTCGGTTTCTAATAGCTCCAAAGTTGACTATTCAAAGGTTGAGGTGGGGATGGGTCTAAAACAACTCATCCAATAGAATTTAGACAAGTTTGGGTACTTATATTAACCTTATCTTTAAGTATTAACTCTAAGTTAATTAGTTTCACTTTTACAATGTCTCTTTGTATTTTTATATATTATGGTTAATAAACTTACTATATACATCCAAGCGACCCCCAAGTGGTCTATTAATGATTAACCTATCATAATATAAGTCTCTTGGCCGAACCATAGATTTTTAGGAATTTAATATCAATTAATAATATAATATTTGTTTTAAGAACTCTTTTATGTCAATTTTGACACTATTCAATAGTTGATTTTTGTGAAACTCATAACAGATTGATTACTTCGAAAAAAGTCCATTAACGCAATCCTAATATATCATATTAGCCTAGAAAATTAGTTTAATTCATTAAAAGTTTCATATTATATTTATTTGGGTATTTATAATATCAATTATTTTAATTTTTCACTATTATAGTAATTACTGCATCATCATTGTGTCATAAATAAAATAAATTATCTAAGGTCTATAAATTATAAATAAAATATCATTATGTAGGAAATCGTTTTAGCTTTCTAATGAATATTTATAATCTAAAATCCAACATATATAACCCTATGTAAAAATTGTTGTTCTAAAAGATATATGCTTGTGTCATTTTTGTATTCATTTTAACTAAATTAAAATAAAGTGTCATTATCACTTACAAGTGGATCCATGGGGTCCCAAAATAGACCCAAAGATTCCCATGGTCGACTATGTATCAACCAATATGGTTAAGACACGTTTTAGGGTAATTTAGTATTATTATAATATTTTGTTTTAACCCTTATTTACCGGATTTACCCTTAACCATGGTAAATAAAATATTTACCGCAGTAATTATTCAAAATGTCTAAAAATAAAAGTTACCTATTTACACAATTTGAACATCCTGATTCCAAATATGGAATCCATTTTTCTAAATTCAAAACACAGAAGTGGCAGAAATTAATTTAAAATTAATTCCCGCTGTCAAAACAAAAAGCGTGTTTTTAAGAGATAATAACTATCAAAAGATTGACACTTGTTTATGTTCGGTTTAATTGTAAAATTATGTCCAATGACCAATATTATATTAAATGGTAAAAATATATTCTAAATATACTTTAAAACCACTCAAATTCATAATTTATCACTATTACTTATTTTGATTAAAAAAGTTGTTTTTAATTAAAATTTAGTAATTTTCACTATTCATCAAAATATAAAACTTATCCGAAAAGTACCAAAATTTCACCCTTGGATAATTTCGATATTCCGAATCCAAAAATGAAGTCCATTTTGAAATATAAAATATATATGATTTCAAAAAGTAGGTATCACTATTTACAACGGCTAGTTTAATTAGTTGTGGTGTGTGTTAGAACTCGAGGTTGCGTACAACACACGCTATCGCATTATTCGAAGGGAAACGTACCGTAGAAGCTTGGGGTGTTACAGCGATTGTCGAATACACTATAATGTTCATAGTGTGTTGGTATGTAAATAGAGATTGAAAACTTCCCAAGGGGTATTTCAACCACTACCTATACCGACAATGATGTTGGAAAATATCACTAAATATTTCAACACAAGTTTCTAGTGAATATCAAGTAAAAAATGATATATGGGTTATAGTGGATCGACTCACTATGACATCCCATTTCATCTCTATTTGGGATGATTTCACTATTTAAATTGATTCCATGATATATGTAATGGAATTGGTGAGGATTAATGAAGTACAACATTCTATCATTTTCTACCATGATCCATGTTTGACATCTTAATTTTATAGTTGTCTTCAATATGAATTGAATAATTAGTTGAATTATAATAAGACCTATCACAACCAAACTAATTTCCAAAATTAATGGAAAATTTAGACTCTTGTAGAAATTTTGGGAACCCAGTCCACATAATTTAATGGTTGACGGGATCATCACCTACCCTTAGTTGAGTTCTCATACAACAAATGATTTACTCAAGTATTTAAATATGACCATATGAAGCTCTATATGATAAGTGATGTATAGGTCCTACATTTTGGAAGAAATTTTTGAGATAAATATACTTGGGTTTCCTCTTGTGCAAGAGATGAATGAAAATTTTCATTACATCAAACAAAATATAAAGGATGCTAAGAGTCAGCTGAAGAGCTATGACAGGAACATTCCAAGGGACATGGATTTTTATATTGCAGGAAATTACTTCATATGTATATTCATATAGAAGAGATCCATTCTATTTTTAAATAAATGGAATCTTAGGCCAATGTCCTTTAGCCCTTTTGAAATCCTTGACAACATTGAAGTAGTGGAATATCAGCTAGAGCTTCCACCAAATCAACCTCAAGTTCCTTATGTATTTCATGTATTTATCATGAGGATATACATACCTAATCCTTCAAAGGTTCATAATTCATAGACGGAAAAATAGGAACATTACCTCTATTATTTTATGTACTCGATTGAGATCTCAGAGAATATGGAGAAGGTCATATGAAAAAAAAAGACTACCTACTTGATCAATTTTTTATAGTGGAAACGTAAATATGAAAAAGAGATGTGAGAACTAGATGATACAATTACACATATGTACCCTCACCTTATCCCAACTATGAGATTATGTTGACATTTTTGGGATGAATATTTTTATGGGGGAAGAATGTGAAGTCTGACACATTTTAAATGTTATTTTTATCTTGATTAAATGTCTATAAAATATTGTATAATATTATAAATGTACAACATATATGAAAATACATACCGTTTGACATCATTAATAATTGTCAATACATTATTTATCAATGAAACTAATAAAAATTATTAACATTACCAATAGAAAAAAATATAAAATACAAAATAGAAAAATAAATATCACCCTAGAATACTAGAACTATCACTCCCACTAAAAATTAAATAAAAATAAAAAATATTAGTTAAATAATCAACCTGTTATGAAATTAAAATATAACATTAAGGAGTAATATTTCTAAATTTTTAGTGAAATAATGAAGTGATATTTAGAGGGTATAAAGGGAAATGAATCAACAAGGATTTATTCATTATATGACCATTGGTAAAATATTTCCATTGGTCAATATGATAGTCAAAATATATACTCTTGGTTGATAATTTTATAATTTTAATCACTATTTTTAATAAGTAATGACAATTGATATTTGAGATAGAAATGATAATAAGTAACCTCAACCTGTTTACTTTTTCCATTTGAATACCATTTTTCAGAACATGGTTGGGGGTAGCATCACTAGGGTTTGACCATGGATAATAGTAATCTAATATTCAATAATTGAAGCTCAAACATAGTCACCTAAATGATATGTTCTGGTCATTGTACATTACCAATAAGTATATGTTAGATGAGAAACCCCATGAAAATACAAAAAACTCACACCTAAACCTCATGGAAAATGCAACAGTAATGAGGGGTTACATGTTTAGGACATAGTTTCATAATATTTAATTTAATTTTGAAAATTAAAATGGTTTTTCTATTAATTAAATTTGGTGAATTGTTTTCTAGATAATATATATGTTTAATTGAGTTGAATTTGAAAAAATGGTTTTGGGATTCAAAAGAATCATTTTTTTATATTTATGGCTAATGTAAAGAACCATATAATAAGCGGATGTATTATAAATAATTTTTTCATTGATAATATCATTTTTGAAAATACATTTAATTAAATATAATTGATAAAATAATATTAAATGTCCTAAGAAATGATTATATGTTTCATAAATTTAACTATTCCTTAAAAACTACAACTTTTAAATAAATAATAATTTATATATTTAAATATAAAAATTATCATGATTGTATAATTATTCTGAAAAAAACATTATAAATTATTTCATCACAATGAAACCAAGATAGAGTAAATATATGGTATTTTTATAAGAAATTGTATTTTTCTTAAATCATTAAAAAATATTGTATTTGGGTTTTATTATATTTTATGAATTATTATTTATTTCATAGTTATTTATTAATGAATTAAACATATTCTGTAATTTTTTTTAATATTAATTATTTTTTTAAATAAATAAAATTCTAATACTATTAGTTACTTTCCAATGTCTAAAAGGGGAAATGTATTTTTTAAAAACATTACATCATGGAATAATTAATATTCAATGGTAAAAGAAGTATCAAAAATGGATTTTATTTATTTTGGATTATAATATATTGGGACCCATATATCTAAATCCATGAACAAGAACCATGGCTATGAAAATGGGTTTTTATTTCTGACAAGATAGATTTCCAAGACCTATATTTTTAATTATTAAAGAATTCTCAAACATTATATATAAATACCCATGAATTGCATCAATACCTTTCACTATAAATCCCTATTCCATGATGTTCTGGATATTTTTCTTCTAATGGAGTCCCCCTATGGTTTCCTTAGGCCCCCATAGTTTCATCCTATAGATTTAGGAACATCTCTTCAAGGATGGAGAAACCTCCACTTCTTTTTCCATTGATGTTATTTTTAATGTGGAATTCCATAAAATTTCCAAAATAAGATAAATTTGTTACATTGAATTATCTCATTACTTTAATACTATTTTAATATTAAAGGGGGACGTTGTTTTTCCCTCATATTACCATTTTCTAAGAAAAAGTTTTATATTTGTAATAATGTAGAATTTACTTCTCAATTTCCTCTCTTTTACATGAGAAACTCTCTTTTCATTATTATGTGAACTCCCAAACCTGTTTTAATTTAAATATAGACATAACTAGATATAAACTATACTTTTTCTTTGTTGTATTTAAATATTTGAATCCCAGATATCCATTTATTTGTTAATAATGAACTAATGATAATGACTATAAAGACTTTTGTGTTCCATGATTATTATATACCGCTTTTACATCACTCTCTACTAGTTTCTAATGAAATTATTTATTATTAACTTTGTGGATATAATTTACTAACATATATGAAAGGGAATCTATGATTAAACTGAAATTCAATAGGTAAATAATTTAATATATTGATAATAAATTTTTAGGATACCTTGACGAGTAACTATAGTAATTTCCATTATTGACACATGTGTGATAAGGCTTAGTGATATTAATATGAATGTATCATTTAAATATTTTATTAAAATTATCATTTAATGATTGATTATATTATTGTTATATTATGAATATTTTTCTTACATTATTGTTATTTCAGGTGTTCTTGTTTATATGTATGATCATCAAACACTTTTTGTATCCCTTTTTTATTTCTTTACTAGAATTCATGATTTCCTATTTGCATTGAGGTATATCAATAAGATATGAGATATTTTGGAAATAAAATATTTTTATCCCATGAACATATATTAAGATTTGATATAGAATATTGATTGATGTTTTCATTCATTATGTACCTTATTACCTAGAAACTAAACCATGAAATATTTTCTTTTTTGTACCATGTAATTAAACATTATGAAATAAATAGGTGTGATGGCATAAACCGACCCCACAAGAACTATATTGTTAGACCAATGTATGATATACTGGTGATACATTCCAATTCTACATAAAAATTCGAAATTTGAAAATGAATTACCCGAAAACACAAAATAAATATTATATACAGATAATTAACATAATTAATTAATTAAATAGAAAAATAGTACATCAGAGAGTGGTATAATTATATGTGTCCATTAATGGTTTTCATTTGGTTGAAGTTGTCATTAAATGTAAAAATGGTGTATGATACTTCTATGAATTCTTCAAATGGGGTAGAAAATATTTGGCATTGATGTTCCTTGTGTCGATATTCATGATGGGTGATGTGTAAGGAAATAAGTCTCCCTCATCCTATGATTCATTCATGGGTAATATTATTCAATGATTTATTGAATCACAGCAATGAAGACAATGAATGTTAATTGGATGTGCTTGTGTCATATGTAGGACATTAGATTCCTTACTACTGATGTGGGATCAAGTTCGTCCCACATATATAAATCATTGATAATTTTAAAATATTATTTTCTCCACCATATGTTATATGATTTACTCTAAACAAATAGATCTTAAAAATGTAATGGTAGAGGTATACCATATATTCCATATTGATATATTTAGGAACAATATACTAATGGGTTCTGAGATGTATTACATGACTTGTATTTATCTATTTCTAACTCTAAAAATAGATCATATGGATCATTTTTTCTTATAATTTATTGTCCATATAGTTATTATAACGTCATATATTGTTTTTCGATTATATTTTCAGACATGTTCATGAATCTCTAAAAATATCCATCTTTACTAAAAAATATTTTTTAAATGGAGAAACAAATAATATCAATTTACTCAGGGGTACAATTATTTTTTTGGACCATATATAGCCACTTGTGTAATTTCATATAAATTTATATAAAATTTAAAGAGGATCTCTTGATAATAGTGTATTATCACCATATATAGAGTTTCTATTGTCCATTAAAATCTAGGTTTACCAATATAAACATCAATTCACTAGGGATAGAATATCAAATGTTAAAAATCATCTTAGTTCCCATGTCAATGATTTTTTGAGGGAATTTTTCAATTTTGATAATATATTTATCTAGTATAAATAGCTATGTAAATGAGGAGATTAGAAACAAAGTTACTGTAGTAATCCAATGTCGTGTATCCCTATCATTGCCATTAGGGGAATGTATATGATTTATTTTTCGTTACATTACAGTGGATGATGATAATATAAGATTATGATTTAATATTTATAAATATATTTACAATATAAGATCTACCATTTGTAGGATGAAATAACTATTAGGGTTAGTGGATCATTCCAAAAAGGACTTTGGGGTCTCCTAGCAAATTTAGTTATATAAAACATTGTGTCAATATCTTTTCATGGATAAAAAACTCAATGATTTGGGCCAATGTAAATTGATTAGAATCTTCCAATGTAGTGTGTTTTTATAGTAACGAGACATTCCATTTGGTTTCCTATTTGAATCAGATAGGGGAATGATTACTTCAATAACCATAAGGGTGTTCGAGCACATTTTAAGATGGAAGTGGTTTGATGGATATGATCAGTCAATGGTGATTCATGGGTAGTTGACTAAATTAATGTAATGTTGATATTTGGAAATTATATAAATATAAGAAATTTGTTATTGTATTTAGGAAAAAAGGATCAAAAAATAATTAAATGTTATTATTGGGGTTAACATTCCCTTTTTTTATACGTTGTCAACATGGACTAAGATAAATTATCCCATGAAGAATATCTTATTTAATTAGGACCATATGGATTACCCCCTCTTAAACACATTCATTTACATTCATGTTGAATCTATCATTATATATATACTAGTAATCATGCCAAAAAAATAAGTAAATATGAGAAAGGGATACTGTTGTAGTGATGGTGGTGTATGTGTAGGTGATAATGATATGGGGACCTCATATTAAAGAGTATTAAGTAATTATTATATTTCCACATTCCTACTATGATATTTATCATGGAAGATTCAATTAATATAATACATGGTTGATTCAATAAGTCATAAAAGCAATAGCTCGTTTTTTTAAATACAAAAAGAAAAAATTCACGTTAAATTAATCAATTTCAATAGTAAAGGATTCATAATGAGATAACAAATTTTGGCCATTTTACCCCTCACTAGATCTGGTTGAGTTTATTTGTGGTGGTTGTTGTGATCTGTGTCAATATTAGGTTTTTCATTCCATTGTTAAGAAAATGAGAAGTAAATTATTCACATTAATGACATTATCATTTATCCCAGGAAAATATTATATATTTAATACATTTTACCCCTTACTATATGCTACATGAATTATAGTAACCAATTACAAGAAATTAGAAGGAGGAATGACCTGACAGAAGCACATGGGGGGAAACAAAATTCTAGAAGATGGAGGGATGAGGGGAGAATTTTTTATAAAGAAGTATAGAAATTTTATAGTACGTGGTAATGTTAAAATAACATTGTTATAGAATATGTATGTGTAGAGGAAAACCTAAAGTAGGAATCACAATGGAAGACATTCAAAATTGTTTATTATAGTTTTTAGAGGATATATATAATGAAACATTATAACACACAAAGAGAAATTTCACTAGTAAAATTGACTTCTAGTTGAGGAGATTGTTCATTGATAGCCACATTAAATGAATGAATGATTATCAATCAATTTTGAATGTCAGTTTAAATAGAATAATTATCCAATAGTTGTGGAACATATTCATAACGAATGCGTTGATGAAAAATTTTCAGCACAATGATATTGAGTGAGAGTTGATCTGGAAAGAAGAAAATTTTACAATTTCCATTCCCATGTGAGTGCTTGAATATCTATTAAGGTTCCTAGAAAATTATAAATCAAGGAACTGAGATATCTTATATTCTACAAAATCAATTATTGGGCTATAATTACCCACTATGTCTATCAAACATCAGCTGTATTATACCCCTCCCATGAATTTATAACCTATAAAACTTAATAAAATAACCTTTTAAAATTTGAATTTATATTTTAATCCATATTTTATAGAACAGTGAACCCCTATGGGTCTATATAACCATGGCGCACCCTAGGTGTATGAGGGTCTAAAACTATGATGATCGAGCACACTATTACCAATATTGGTCATCCCTTAACAATGATTCATGTTTCTTTATAGTTCTTGAAATGAAATTTATATTCAAATGTGAAAAAAAAACAAACACAAAACATAATGGTAATAAGAATAGCACACTAACCTTACGAAGGTAGTGGAAATATCATAGAAACCATTTTTCAATGTATGGGAGTGTTAAAGAAAAAGCCACATATTAATTAATCCAAATATATTGTTAAATGGATTATTGGGGTTTACATAGGAACCATAAGATCTGTCATAGGAATGTGTAATGAGTTAATTCATTATTCACTAGAAGAAATATTTGAGCTGGTGATCCTCTATCAGTTGTCTACAATGAATGGGAAATCATCTATGAGGTTTGTAACTTAATTTAACTAGAAAAAAAAAATTGATTCCAAGTGGATCACCAATAATGGATATGTTAAGGGGGATTTATTGGAATAATGAGATTAGGTAATACGTAAGATGAATTTAAGATCATGGTAAATGGATTATTCCAATAGGGGGATTTGCTATAGAATATCCTGCTTCAAAAAACATGTTTGTAAATAAAACTCAATAGTTATTTTTGAAGGCTTTCCAAATGTATCCCCATGTATCATGAAATGGGAAGGATCTCTAGAAGGAGGATTCCATTTTAATGTAATTTTTTCTTTAATGAATTCTTTAGTGGTTTCCCCCAATTGACTAGAAAAAATGTCTAATAATAATTAATTATTTTGTGATACACTTGTTTTGTTTATAGGGTGTTTCGGTGCGGATGTGCGTCGGGTTACGCTGTTCCGCCAGGACGCGTTCGCGCGTGCACCCGTCAACCCGAGGGGATGGGCGCGCGGCTTGTGGTCCCGCAGTCCCGCTTTCCAAAGGCGGGCGGCATCCGTCCCTTATTCAGGGGCGTCTGCTCCTTGATCGAAACCGGGATGATGGGATGTCGGCTCCTCCTTCCTTGGACGTCTCCTCGGAACTTGTCGCCTAATCCGGGTCTCCCTCATAGATTTAAGACATGCTCGTGAATCTCGTTCCCGGCGCCATATCTTCATGGACACCGGTTAATTACGCTGCTTCCGCCCGGACGCTCCAAGGAGTCTGGTCGGGGCAGCAACCTGCGGTGAGAAGGCCGGGTGGCTCTGGGTGCTGGGGGCGTGTCGTAACACTGCGGCTCTGCACGTCTGTCTTCCGTCCCTAATAGGGCTTCTCGAAGGCATGATGGCCTGAGGCATCCCGCACTGGGTGCGGGGAACTGTGTCCCCTGAGGTTTTCCTCAGCTTCCCATGTTTAACACGGGGTATGCCGCGAGTTTAACGTCCAGCGGGGACGGCATCGGACTGATCAACACGAAAAGTGGATCAGATGACAGAACCCCTTGCGGGGAACCTCCGACGCTGGGGCCAGTGCATGGGCGGCTTCCCAAGTGATATGGAGTGGAGTGAAGTGGCATGACCCCACCGGGATGTGGCGGCCCGGGTAAGGATCAGGATGGATGATGGAGTGAAGAGCTTGGACCCCATAGAGGCTTCCTACGTACCGCGCGTTAGCACGGATCAAAGTCAACGTAGTTCGGGTATACAGTTTAACGTCATGCTGGACGTCGGCAAGCTGACTCACGAAGGGGTCGAGGCCGCCGGGCGGAGGATTGAACCGAACCACCTCGCACAGAGGGGGATGGAACGGCCGGGTGGATCACAGTTTCACGTCATGCTGGACGATGAAAGGAGAAATGGAAAAAGGGGCTGTGGGGAGGCACAGTGGAGATACACACGGGCAGTCTCCCACAGGGGCGGATTCATAGGTGAATCGACGCAAGCGTGAACCCTGGAGGGGTCCACTGATGGACGAACCGACGTGAATACGACCGGGACGACCAGGTGGTGGGCTTGAACCTCAGGGAGGCTTCCTACGTACCCTGTTTAGAAGACAGGGATCAAAGTCCACGTAGTTCATTCTGTCAGGACTTACGCACTTGAGGCAGCCCGGATGCGGCAAAACTCAGTTGGAAGGGGCTTGGACCGAAAGTAGGAGACACCTCGATCCCAGTCACACCCTCTACTGGCTTCGGCGGTGGGGGAGCGCAATGGAGATACACATGTGCAGCCCCCCACAAGAAACTAGGGGTTTGTAATACCCTACCCCCGTAGGGAAAAGCCGCTCCCATTAAATCGTCCCTAAAGAGGGGCAATCCCGACATCCCTGCAGAGACGAGCGGGTGGGGGCCACATCCAAACCGGGGGGGACCCTGCGTGCGAGGCACGAGATCGGGTGATGCGGACGGTTTAACGTCTTGCCGGACGAAGTACAGTTTAACGTCGTGTGTTGAGGATGAAGCGGACGGTTTAACGTCTTGTCGGACGAAGTACAGTTTAACGTCGTGTGTTGAGGACGAAGGTGCTTGGCAGTTTAACGTCTTACAGCGCGTACGTGGTACAATTTAACGTCATGCTGGACAAAACACTTGGCAGTTTAACGTCTTGCAGCGCGGACGATATGCTAGGCAGTTTAACGTCGTGCAGCTTGGACGTATGCAGTTTAACGTCGTGCAGGACGTTGGTGGCCGCCGATGGGTCCGTGTCACATCGCGCAAGCCTGGAGGGTCGCACGGAAAGACAACGCACGGTGCGGGCACCCAGGATGAAAATCATCGGGCGCCACGCGGGCGGGTACCCTCATGGGGTCAAGGGGGGCGACCCTGGCGGATTGCACGCAAAAGAGGAGCTTTGCGCGCAAAACAGCAGGTCGGCGCGCAAAACGGTGGGCTGGCGCGCAATTGGGCCAGCCCTTTGCGCGCGGATGATTGAGATTGCACGCACCGGGCTTCGGACAGCTCGCGGGGGCAATGGCTCATTCTCTAACGAATGGCCACTTTGAAGATGGGGGGTGCGCGCAATCGGGTTGGATTGCGCGCACCCGGGGGCAATTGCGCGCAAGAGGCTTCTTTTGCGCGCAAAGGCCATCGGGTTAAGGATTATTCAAAGGAAAGGAGCCAATGGGATTGCGCGCGAAGGCGAACCCCAAGGCTCTATTGCGCGAAAGAAATGAGGTTACCTGAAGATCGGCATTGCGCGCGGAAGGGGTTGGATTGCGCGAACGAGCGACGCTTCGGATTCTGGCAACCTTCAAAACGTCGGGGGTCGCCTTATATTTATAGGCAACCCCGGGCGCGGAATCCGGTCTCGGGCGCGGAATTCCCTTCGCGGGCGTGGAATCAGGACCCAGCGCGCAAGGGAGCCGCGCAGGCCACGGGCGCGCAAAATAGCGCGCCGGCCCAGCGCATTACGCGCATCCCGGGAGGATTGCGCGCCGCGGCTCAACTTTGCGCGCGGGCCTCTGAAATTTCGCGCAAGTCCTCCGGGCCCTCCGGAACGTGCCTCTGACTCCAAATATCACTTCGCTTTCCGCATCCGGAGCATCGTTTGGGAACAACGGACTTTTCCGGCGTCTACAAAAGCCCCCCTCGGAATCTGATTGGCGAGAGGTCGCAACGATCGGGTTCCGAGGGAGACGCCGGAATGCCGAAGTCCTGGGCTGCGCGGGACATAGGCGCGCAAAAAGGGGCGCCGGGCGCGCAATTTGCAGTCGCGGTCGCACAATCGAACATTCCGCGCAGCGCGGAATCCCGGTCTCGTCTATAAATAGGGGTCCAGGGTTCCGCGTTCCGTACACAGGCCTTCCGCGCGATAAGCTTCAACGCTCTCGTGCGCGAAATTGCCTTTTCCAGTCGCGAAATTCGCCCGATCGGCGCGCAAAACCATCCGGAATTCGCCTGTCTTTGCGCGAAAACCTGGAACTTTGCGCGACATTCTTCCCAATTGCGCTCCGTCCACTTGGATTGCGCGCCCACCTTCAAACTTCTCTACCAGCCTCGTCCGATTCCGCACGCTTCATCCCTTAACCCGCACGACTCCCGAAACTTCTGAGATGGCCGCGCATCAAGGAAATGAGGGGGATGCCGCCACTCGCAGACCTGAGATGGCGACGAACGAGGGGGTTTACGGAGCCAAGGAGATTGTTTCCAACAATCAATCCTTGTTCGACTTGCTGACGTCGGCCCAGAAAACATATCCACTGTCGGACAACCTGCCACTCTGGAACTTCGGCATCCTAGATGAGGTTTCGGTGCCAGGGTTCGAGGTTGATGCGCCACGGACCTGGGTGACTCGGGAGGACGAGCTTCCCCGCTATAACATCACCAACAATGGGCATCCTGCCAGGGAGACCAGGCACTTGGACGTCTATGTCCTGAACCCGAGGACGCGAACCATTGACGGGGGTGAGCCTACTGCGGAGAATTCTCCAGCCCTCTACTCGAGCACATATCGCCAGAGTGTCACTGACGACACCAAGGGCTGGCTGAAGGACTGGGACTTGCGGTCTGGGGGCAATTTCACCAGTGAGTGGGCCTGGGCGTTCTGGGTACGCCACACTTGCGATCACTTCGCAGAGGAGCTGCGGTACATCGGCCTGTTTGAGGCGGTGTGGACGTCGCAGTTCCACTTCTACCAGCAGTCCGAGCTCGGGCCGGAGTTGTTCACCTGTTGGTCTCCGGATACCAACACCTTCCATCTTCACCATGGGGAGGTCGGCATCGGTCTCTGGGACATCCACTGCATCGGAGGTATCCCGCTGGAGGGCTACCAATACGATGAGTTCCTGCCACCGAAGAACATCTGGGAGGACAGGTCACGAACTCCCATTCTGACCTGGCATCTGCTTGACCTGGCTACGCAGCGGCTCGGGATCAAGGACTTCCAGAAGGACATAGCCTACAAGGAGTGGTTCGGCCAGTTCTTGGAGCATGACCCGGCGGTCAAGATGCCAGGAAGGGGGAAGCGGTGCCCGACCGCAGCTCAGAGGAGCCGGAACGGGTCGTACTGGCGGGTCCTGGAGACGGGCGACTACCGCTCATGGGGGTACCGCGTCATCGAGGCCCGGGACCCAAATGTCCGGTACGCGGCGTTCCTGGCCGCCTTTCTGAGTGGGTGGCTCCTGCCAGTGCGGGATGCGAGAATGGGCGTTCGCCCGGCGACACTGGCGGTGGCGGGCGCTATGGCCGCCAACAAAAGATACAACCTCGGGGTCCCAGTGCTGGCGAGGCTGTATGCCATCCTGGGACGCATCTCACGAGGGGGGTCGCCACGAAGGATCTGTGGGCCCTTTCAGTTCTTCCACGGCTGGGTGGCTGCTCACCTCGGTGGGTACACGTTTCCGAACTCCATCATTCCTCCGGGCAACGGCCTGCGACCCTCCCTGCTGAACATCGCGGGGGTCGCTCCGATGACCCTAAGTGAGGAGGGCGTGAGGATTCGGATTGGCAATCATGCCAATTTCAACTTCAGTCCGTTCCCCACTCCCGTTGGCCAAATGATCGACAACGGGCAGGGTCCGCTGGAGCAGTATGAATACTTCCTGAACATGCGGGGCGGGGTGCTCGTGGCTCGGATCGACGGGAAGGTGATCTGCGAGCCTTACGTGCCATCCCGGTTCGCCAGGCAGTTCGGGTGCCTTCAGCGGATGCCGAAGAGGGTATTCACTGCCGTCCGGGAGGAGACGAACCCTTGCGTCCTTCGCCAGATGTGGCTGATGTTTGCCGCTTTCGGCTCTGGCGACGTCATCACTCTCCCTCCTACCGGGGTTGACGCAGGCATGGCAACCGAGTACGCCGAACACTGGGCCATCGCGTACCCCGAGGGGCTTCTACGGAAGCCAGTTCGGCGGCTCGAGGTTACCCGTGCGGAGACCGGGCGTCAAGGAAGGAGGCGAGGCGCCGCCACACGGGGGAGAACGGAGGCGCGCCAAGCAGCGGAGCCGGCGCGGGCAGGGACTTCGGCGGCGGGCACATCGCGAGCTGCCGCTACGACCTCGGCGCCCAGAGAGGGGGCACGCGTGGTGGTCGAAGAGCGGCCCAGGAAGCAGGTGAGACGTCTGCTCGAACCCTCCCACGATGCAGTCTTCCCGGCGCTGTGGTCGGCCTGGATGACCCTGCGGCTGTCACTGGGGACCGACGCCATCTGGCGAAAGATTCTCAGAGAAGGAATCTATCTGCCAGAGGTCGGGCGCCTCCACATTGCCGACAGGGTGGACTTCAACCGGCAGTATGCGTATCTGATGGCCATGGACGATTACGCGCGCCAACGTGGTCAGCGCGCGGAGCCATCCCTTCTGGTGAAGGTGATTCTCGGTCTAGAGCCCGCTCCAGAACAGATGCCGCCGGAAGAAGACGACAGTAGCAACGACTCCGAGGAAGAGGAGGAAATGGGGGAGGATGAAGGCTCCGAGGGAAGATCCCATCAGGGGAGTCCGCGGGAGAGCGGCGAGGTGGCCGGCTCTGACGACGTTGATGTCACTGAGCTCCTCGAGGTCCGCTTCTATCCCTACTCAATCTGCTTCATCCATTCTCTTATGCAGCTTCTAACCCATTTCTCCATCTTTCTCAGGAGCGCACGGATGTTGGTCAGGCGTCCTCAGCGGGAGTAGGAGGGGCGCCAGCAGGACAAGGCGGGGGCCAGGCACCCATTATTGATTTGACAAGCGCGGAAGGGCCCCCTGCTACAACTGTTCCTGCGGCGGCCGGGATAGCGGAAGATGACGCTCTGACCTCCCGTAAGTCTCCTTACTTTACTGCTGGTGCCTGCCGTTGACGATCCGTGACTAACCATGGCATGCCCCGCGCAGTGATCTCAACATTGGAGGCTCGTCAGGTTGCCGAACCCGGGCCATCTACGAGTGGACCAGTGGTGGACATGCCGCCTGCTCCGGAACAGACTTCCCAAACCGAGCCGGCCCCACCAACTGCTGATCAGGGGGCTGCGGACGCCGGCGGTGCTGACATCGGAGAGAGGTCGGGGGCTGACGAGGGTGTCAGCGCCGCTGGGGAGAGAGAAGAAGTTCGCCCGGATGTTGGGGAACCTATCCCTCATGAGGACCTCCCAGGGGCGGACCCTGCAGCAGACCTGCTGGCTGCCTTCCCTGCCTACCGGCCTGCCGACCCCGAGGAGATGGACGACTCGGACGCGGAGGCGGTCGAGGAGAGCCGGATAACGCGCCGCAGGGGGTGGAAGTGCATCCAGCATTTCCTCAAGCGAGACCCATCGGAGTGGCTGGGGCGCATGGGATCACTTCAAACTTGGCTGCGCTTCCTGTGTGCCGGGGGAGCTGATGCTCAACGCCTCCATCTGACGGTCCGTGATTTCATGGCCGAAAAGATGCGCGAGAGCTGCCGGCGTGCCGACGTCACACAAAGTCGGGACATGTCGGAGAGCACGCGGGCGCTCCTCGCGGCGGAGCAGGAAGTCCGGCGTCTCGAAGGGCAGGCGGCAGAGAAGGAGGCCTTCGTCGCAACGTGTACCGAGCTTGTGGAGCGACTAGCAGCCCAGCTGGTTGACGCCCAGGTACAGCTGACGGAGGCGGGCCAACAGATGGTCACAATTCAGGTCGAGCGGGAGCGTGCACAGGCCAGAATCGACGAACTGCGTGCTGCGACCGCCGACGAGGAGAGGGCACGCAGAGAGCGAGAAGCAGCCCTGGAGGCCGCCAGCCAAATGGTAGCGGCGTTAGAGAGACTCATTCAGCACGCTAATCCCTAGGGGCTTTGTTTTTCCACTCCCAGAACATTTGCTTCCGCTACTTTGATCCATTTGTATGAATCAATATATTTATCTGCATCTTTTGGCTTAACATGCTCAACCACAATTCGTTGTCTAGCGGGAGCGTTAACCAAGCATCAGGCATCCATAGTTGGGCCTGGATTGCTGGAGAAAAGAGGGAGGTCGTTCCTAGGGAAGGGGACCTCAAGCCTAATCAGTGTATTGTCCCCCCAACTTGTTCCAACACACGAGCGGGACAATGCTAGGGGCGTTGAGATTTTATCCGAACATAGGGAAATGAGAAAGGGAGAATCGCGTGTCCCGAATCCAGACATCCACAACGGTCGGCCTTCCAGGAAATGCCCAAGACGGTAGGCGGAAAGTGGATCGACCATAATAACTGCAATAGACGGACCGAAGGTCATCATTCATATTGCAAGAGGCGGACCACATGTCATCATGAATACCGCCTTGGGGTTCCTTCAGACACAAGGGTGGAAATCCAGATCAACAGGGCATGCGAAGCGTGGGGTGAAGTGACGATTGTTCGGACAGAATCCAACGCTCTCAAAATTGCGCCACCGTGGGGAAAACGTATTAGGCGGATGCACTAATCTGGCCGTGAATCACCCCAATTCTCAGACAGCACCTCTTTGACGAGGAAACCGTCGCTTCCCACCATTGCAGTGGGGCATCCCGAGCTGAATCGGGGAGAATATCACAACTGCACCACTCTACCAGAAGCCAGGCCAGACGGCCGGCGACGAGGAGGGGCGGGACTTAACGATCCCTGAGGCTGGACCCGAGTTGAGATGCTCGGGCGTTCCTACGTACTCCATCAGGCTGGAGATCAAGCCACACGTAGTTCTGAGAGTGCAGTTTAACGTCATGCAGGACGTAGAATCCCGTTTGGGGGAGATCTTAGTTTAAGGTCTTAGAGCTCGGACCATAAAGGGAGATCTTAGTTTAAGGTCTTAGAGCTCGGACCATAAAGAGAGATCTTAGTTTAAGGTCTTAGAGCTCGGACCATAAAGAGAGATCTTAGTTTAAGGTCTTAGAGCTCGGACCATAAAGGGAGATCTTAGTTTAAGGTCTTAGAGCTCGGACCATAAAGAGAGATCTTAGTTTAAGGTCTTAGAGCTCGGACCATAAGGAGAGATCTTAGTTTAAGGTCTTAGAGCTCGGACCATAAAGAGAGATCTTAGTTTAAGGTCTTAGAGCTCGGACCATAAGGAGAGATCTTAGTTTAAGGTTATAGAGCTCGGACCATAAAGAGAGATCTTAGTTTAAGGTCTTAGAGCTCGGACCATAAGGACCTCAAAGTACGCCGCATCGTGGTCCCATCCCCTGGGTATGTGAAGATGCACTGAGGGATAGTGTCAAGAGTGTCGAGTTTTCGCCTGGTCAGAATGGGAGGTGTGAAATGTGAATCATGCGGCCATTCACTCAAGGACTGGGGGCACCGGAGTAACGATATGGGAGTACTGCCGACCGTGGCGGAAAAGCAGCATCAATATCGCACTAACCGTTGGTGGAATGAGGCAGCAAACGAGCATCGACCGCTCAATCGCAGGATTCATATCGATTTGCTGCCCGAGGCCATTGGGGGTACCGGCCCGAGTCGGTGGGAGAGCACTGAGGCATTGTGTCCGAACCGTTCACGGGGGCTCCACCCAGGGCGTAGACGATGGGTCCGAATGAAAGGGAGCACGAAGCCTGAAAAGTGAAGGAAACCTGACCGAGCGGATCCTGACCCTCCTGACAATAGACCAGAGTACTCTTGACACCGGTGGACCACTGCAAGGGGTCGGGGAACACGCCTTGAGGGTGACCTGAAGGAGGCGGATTCCCCAGAGAAGGGGGAATCTCTAAGAGGTGGGGGGATGGACCCGAAGTTTCAAACATCCGGGCATTCCTACGTATCCCATAAGGATGGGAATCAAGCCACGCGTAGTTCTTGAAGCGCGGCGCAACACAATCGGGCACCAGCGCGGGGAAGAGTGCGGGTCTGACCCTCGCACACAGAAGGAGCGGCATTTGATATTTCTTGTTTGTCCTTAAAGATGAATGGTTTTTCTTTGTGCGGCGACATGCCTGTGATTGAGAAATCTCTGGCGTCGCCACAATAATCAAGCCACAGAAGGCATTGATGAATGGCGTGGTTATTAACCAGCGCCCAACATGAGGGCCCCCTGAGGGGAACATCACGATGCAGTGTCGTTTCTCGTCGGGCGGCCAAGACGATCACAGTTTACGGTCGTGTGGTAGGACCAGACAACACAGTTTAAGGTCGTGTGGTTCGGACCATGGAGGAATCCGCTTATCGCGGTACGGCGGACACGGCGAAGGTGGGAGCATACCCAGCCTTGCGGTCACGCACGATTCCAGGAGAAGAGTCTTGGGATAGGGGCCTGCGTATGTCCATCACCCGAGGGGCAGAGATGCTAGCCTCCAGATATACTGGGCCCAGAACGCGATTGTTCGGGCGACTCCTTCCTCCTTATGGGGATGAGGGTCCAGCTACGCATGGCCCTTAGGGAGGATATCCGCATATATCCTTGGTGCTCAGATCATGGGAGCCTCGAACGACATCATTACCTTGGTTGGTCTGCCTAACGTGTAGAGCTGTACTGAAGGTCAGTATGAAAAGAGTGTCAAGATTCCACTACAACGCACAAAGGTGGAGTGTGATGAGGACTGTGCAACCAATGTTCAGAGCCTGAAAGAGCTGACATGGCGATCAAGGATGTTGCTGACGCATTCGCAACACAACATCTGATCGCGTCAGCCTAAGACGGGGCAAGAAAACGAGCATCGACCGCTCAATCGCAGGATTCATATCGATTTGCGGCCCAAGACCCACCGGTAGATCGACCCGGAGTGGTAGGAGAGCACTGAGGCATCGTACCCAAACCGCTAACGAGGATCCCTTTGGGTGAAGGCTCGAACAAGAGGAAGCGCGAGGCCTGACAAGCAACACAGGACTTGTCGGGATTGAATCTGACACTACGAGTCATAGACCGAAGTACCCAAAACATGTTAACAGATCACCGGAAAGGGTCGGAGGACTCACCCTGAGAGCAACCAAAAGAGGGCAGATCCCCGTGATCCACCAAGGGACGGGGCTGGACCTGAAACACAAGCGTCCAGGCGGTCCTACGTATCCCATAAGGATGGGAATCAAGCCGCACGTAGTTCTTGAGAGTGCAGTTTAACGTCATGCAGGACGTAGAGAGAAAACAGGGGGGATCAGAAGGCATCCCCAAACGTGGGGGGCGTACAGCGTGGCGAGAAAACCGACGTGAATGAGGACATAATCCCCCGCGCTCACACCATACGCCACATACCCAGAGGCAACTGGACCAAGGGCCCGAGATGGGATGGAAATTCCCAAAGGATGGGGCTAGGCCTGAAACATGAATGTCCAGGCGGTCCTACGTATCCCATAAGAATGGGAATCAAGCCACACGTAGTTCTTGAGAGGCAGTTTAACGTCATGCAGGACGATGTACAGTTTAACGTCATGTTGGACGGAGCACTTGGCAGTTTAACGTCTTGCAGCGCGGACGATACGCTGGGCAGTTTAACGTCGTGCAGCTTGGACGTATGCAGTTTAACGTCGTGCAGGACGTATGCAGTTTAGCGTCATGCGGGACGAATGTGCAGTTTAACGTCATGCTGGACAAATGTGCAGTTTAACGTCATGCTGGAAGTTGGTACACTCAGACAAAGTACTGCTTGAGGAAACTAGCGTTGGTGGGAGGAGTGACACGCTCACCATCCATAGTCGCTAGGGAGTACGCGCCATTGGGATAGACCTTGTGGACAACAAAAGGTCCCTCCCACTTGGGCTCCAACTTGGGCGGCTTCCTGCCGGGGATCATCGGTGCTCTTAGGGCTAGCACTAGATCACCCTGCAGGAAGGAGCGGAGGCGAACCTTCTTATTGAAAGCTCGAGCCATTCTGCTTTGATTCCTCTCCAAGTTGTGCAAAGCGCGAAGTCTATTCTCATCCTGTGCTTCCAACTCGACTAGACGGGCTTCAGCAACTCTGTCCGGCGCTTGCTGGTCGTAGACCGCAGTGCGCAAGGATGGTAACTGGATCTCGATGGGCAGGACGGCCTCAGCTCCATACACCAGGGAATAAGGGGTCATCTGGGTCGAATTGCGAGTCGTCGTCCGATATGCCCAGAGGGCGTTGGGGAGCTTGTCCGGCCAACTCTTCTTGTTCTGACCAACCATCTTTTGCCGAATGTTAGAGAGGGTTTTGTTAAACGCCTCGATCTGTCCATTCGCCTGCGCATGATAGCGAGATGTATGGTTCGAGCGAATGTTATACTTGGCGTACAACTTCTTCAACTCGGCTGCTCGGAAATTGGTTCCGTTATCCGTGAGGATAGCGTGAGGCACTCCAAATCGATAGATGATGTTGGAGGTCACGAAGTCAGCGATCGAACAGGATTTGACCTCTCTGAGCGGAATCGCCTCTGCCCATTTGGAGAAGAAGTCCGTGGCGGTCAGAATGAACCGGCACTGGAGAGCTGTCGCCGGTGGGTAAGGTCCCACAACGTCCAGACCCCAGACTGCAAAGGGCCAGGAATACCTAGTGGTATGGAGAGGCTCCGGCGGCCGATGCACAAAGTTCGCATGAACCTGGCACGCATGGCACCTCCTGGCATACTCGATGCAATCATGGATCATGGAGGGCCAGAAGTATCCTAACCTCCGAATCTGGTGGGACAGCTTCGGCCCAGTCTGGTGGGCGCCACATGAACCAGCATGAACCTCTTGCATGACTCGTGGGATCTCAACTCCCTGAAGGCAACGGAGGATAACACCATCGAATCTGCGTCTGTAGAGGATCTGCTCCAGGCCGGGACTGCTCTGGAGGACAAACTGCGATGCGCGGCGTCGAACTCGCTCGCGCTCGGCCCGATCCGATGGAAGAGTGCCATGTTGGAGGTACTCAACCAAAGGCGTCCTCCAATCAGGGGCTGATCCGACTGTCATATCTGGGGTACTCGGGGCTCCTGGCATAGGGGCAACCGTGGTGAGATTACTTACCAACGGGCCGCGATCTTTCTCCGGGATAACGGGAGCGATGAGCCTGCGGCGCGTCACGCGGACGATCAGGTTGTCCTGTTCAGGCTCCGCAAGTGACGCGGCAAGGCTGGCCAAGGCATCTGCTCGACCGTTCTGCGACCGGGGAATATGGAAAATTTCCGGCCGAGAAGGGAACCGGGCCATCAGAAGGAGGGTGCACTCCAACAATGGCACAAGTTCCGGCTTCCTGACAACATAGTCGCCATTGATATGCTTAACGACCAGCTCGGAGTCCCCTTTCACGCACAGACGGGGCACGTCGATCTCGAGAGCCAACTCGAGGCCGGTGATGAGGGCATGGTATTCCGCCTCATTGTTGGTACAGCCTTCTGACAACAGGAACGAGTATGGCAGCACGGCTCGCTCCGGGGTAATGAAGACGATACCCAAGCCCACTCTGTTGAGCTTAGGATTATCGAGTCTTCTACCGGTGGGGCTCCGGGAGGCACCGTCAAAGTGCATCTGCCAGCATGGATCGGCTCGATCAACCGAGAGAATGGTCTCATCAGGAAAGCCTAGATCCAGCGGCTGATCCGCGGAGGTCGGGTGAGCTGCCAGAAAGTCTGCCAATGCTTGCCCTTTGATGGCCTTCTGAGACACATACCTGATGTCGAACTGCTGGAGAATCACAGCCCACCGTGCTAGACGGCCAGTCAACATAGGCCGGCTCAGGATATATTTCAACAGGTCTACCTGAGAAACCAACTGTACCTCATGGTGCTGCAAGTAGTGCCGTAATTTCTGTACGGAAAATACGAGCGCCAGGCAGATCTTCTCGATGGGGGAATACCTAACTTCCGCATCGAGGAGCATGCGACTGAGGTAATAGAGGCTATTCTCCGTTCCCTCGTTGTTCTTCTGGGCGAGAAGGGCACCCAGGGACCGTTCCAGGGCGGTCACATAGAGGACCAGCGGCTTCCCGGATACAGGCGGCATCAGAACCGGAGGTTGAAGCAGGTACTGCTTGATTTCCTCGAAAGCGGTCTGACACTCTTTATCCCATACATAGGTGGCACCTTTCTTCATGAGCCGAGAAAAGGGCTTACACTTGCCGGCCAGATTCGCGATGAATCGGCGTATATAGGCTAAGTGGCCTTGGAACCCTTGTAGTTCCCGGATGTTACCTGGGGGAGGCATCTGGCTAATCGACCTGATTTTCTCTGGGTCGATCTCAATACCCCGGTATCTTACCACAAATCCAAGGAACTTTCCGGAGGTGACCCCAAAGGCACACTTCAACGGGTTCATCTTCAGGCAGCGAGAACGGAGGAAGCCGAACACTTTCTCAAGATCCTTGAGATGGTCCTGACGCTGACGCGATTTGACAACCAAGTCGTCGACGTAGCATTCCACCAGTGTGCCGAGGATTGGCTTGAATATGCGGTGCATCGCCCGTTGATAGGTGGCACCTGCATTCTTCAGGCCGAAAGGCATGACCCGGTAGCAAAAGGTACATTGGGGGGCCCTGAAGGCAGTGAACTCCTCATCCTCAGGGGTCATCCGAATTTGGTTGTATCCGGAGTATCCATCTATGAAGGAGAGGACTTGGAACCCTGTCGTGGCATCAATCAACAGCTCTGTCACTGGAAGGGGAAAATCATCCTTCGGACAGTGGCGGTTGAGATCGCGGAAGTCGATGCAGACTCTGATCTGCCCGTTCTTCTTCCTGACCGACACAATGTTGGCCAGCCATTTGGGGTACTGAACTTCCCTCACGAAGTTGGCTTTGATAAGCTTGTCAACTTCGGCCTCAACCATGGCACCGTGGGACGGGTGCATCTTCCTGGGAGGCTGCTTGAACCCGCGATGGTTCGCCGGGAGACCAAGGCGGTGGACGGCTACCTGAGGATCTAGCCCCGGCATCTCGTCATAGCCCCAAGCGAACACATCACGGTGCTTCCTGAGAAAGTCCACGTACTGCTGCCGCTCCTCAGAGGGCATGGCGGCACTGACCAATGTGGGTCTTGGATCGGCCTCGGTTCCAAGGTTCACCTGTATTAACTCATCGACCGTGGCGGGGACGCCCCCCTCAAAGGCTGGGGGTGCTTCTTCCACGTCCTCTCCACTCGGGGAGGGATCGTCCACGGGAGAGACTGCATTGGCAACTGCATTGGGGCTACCAGATCCTGCTGGGCCACTGGTGCTGGCGCGGGCGGTCGCGGTCATCTCATTAGGAGACTCGCGGGCCGTCGAGACCATGGCTACGTCCAACCGTTGAACAGGGAGGACGTAAGCGTCATCCAGACTTGCCCAGGGATCACTTGCAACAGCGACAGGCTCAACCTCACCTTCCAGGATCTGCTTATCCTTTCTCTTGTAATAGTCCGCGTCCAGATAGCGGGCTTCACATGAGGCAAAAGGAGAGGCATCTCCTTGAAGTACGCCTACTCGACCATTAAGGGAGTATTTGAGGCATTGGTGGTATGACGAGGGAACCGCCGCGTGAAGGTGGATCCATGGCCTGCCCATCAATGCGTTGTACGCAGTGTCCTGAGAGACTACCATGAATTCGGTGTTGGCAACCAAGTCACCGAACTGGGTCTTCAAACGTATCTTGCCGACCGGGGTTTTCTCGGTGCGGTCGTACCCCTGGATCCTGAGGTCGGAGGGAATCAAGTCATCCTCAGACAACCCCAATCTCCGGAGCGTCCGAGTTGGAATCAGGTTAATCCCGGACCCCGTGTCGAAAAGACAGTGCCGGACTTCAAGGCCATTGAACTGGCCAGTGACATACAGCGGACGAATGTGTCCCTGTATAGGAGGGTCTTCATCCTTACCAGAGAACGAGATAACTGCCTGACATTCGGCGTCCTCGATCGTTTCGGTGTGAAAGGCCTCTGCAGCCGCAACCTCTGTCTCAAACTGGAGGGGGCTTTTCAGGGCTTCAGCGAGTGCCTCGCGCATCTCAGATGACATGCGCAGAGCCTCAAGGATGGAGAGCCTTTCTGGGATGTCGGCCAAGTGCTTCAGGACATCATACTTTTTGGCCAAGCGCGAGCGCCTGGTTGCAGGAGGTTGCTATGCGGTTGGAAGCATGACGGGCCTTGCCGATTGGACCGGCGGCCGACTGGTACTTGGCGCATCTCGCTGTTCACCGGCTACAGTCCGGGAAATGGTCACCGTACTGGGGTCAGGAGGCCGGGATGGACCCGTGGCAGGGCGGAGCTGGTCGTGACGCGGCTGAGGCGGTTCTGCCTGGTCCCACACCACAAACAGCGGCGGAGGCGAATCTGTCATCCCCGAATGGGGGGGCGGCGCACGTTGTGCTCGGTTTTGAGCCTGCTGCCTAGTCTCGGTGGCGTGCACGGCCTGGCTGGAGGCACCAGCGGCTGTGCCCCGGCGACTCCTACTGCTGCGGTTCTTCCGACGGTGGCGACGACCGGGGACACTAGGGAGGTCCACCTGGTGTTCTTCAACGTCGGGAACCGAAAAGGGATTTACCAGCTCGACGGTGTTAACCGAAGTGTACCCAATACCATCATCGGACGAATCATCCATCACCGGGCGGATCCGAGGAGGGACCCCCATCTCCGGGGGCATGAAATCGCCGAGAGTGCGGGATAGTGGCGGAACCGGCAGGGCGCGCTCTTCCTTCTTGCGCTGCCGCCGTTTGCTCCTCTTGGAAGAGGCAGGCTGGGACGACGATGCCGAAGCAGCACCCGCAGATTCTGGGGGCTCAGGCTGATTCAAGCGCGCACGGATGATTCCATGGGCGCGAATGGTCGTCTTGCGGGCCATCCAGTTATTATACTTCTGGGATCCGCGGTTGGAGACCAGCTGCCATTCGTCCTCGCTGCCACTATCGTCATCTGATCCCACGAACACGCCCGCCACTTGTGCTGGAGCTGGGCCCAACCTGATTACATTGTTGTTAATCTGGTCTTGGAGCCAATCCTTAAACACATAGCACCGCTGGATGGTGTGCCCCAGGGCCCGATGGTAGGGGCAGTAGCGGGGGTTATTCGTAAGATGTGCCTCCTCTGGCCTCCAACACTCAGGCAGTCGCACAATTCTCTGCTCCAGGGTGCTCCAGAAATAACCGGGGACCTGATCCTCGTGGAATGAGTAAGTCAGGTGTCGCGGGCCCCTGGGAGAGTGGTCTTGACGAGGGGCTGGAGGGGCCGGCCGAGGAGGTGGACCATGATTATCTCGCCTGGGTTGCGGCGGTACATTACGCGGAGGGGCCGGCCGGTTCTGAGGCTGCCGCTGCTGGGCCAGGAACTGAGCCCGTGGAGGCGGGTTCCTGTGAGGCTGTGGAGCTGGCCTCGCCGGCAGCAGCTCCAATGGCCTGGGGGCCTCTATCTGGGAAACAGCAGCGGGCTCAGCCCTGCTGACTCTCCTTGCAGGAATCATAGGAGGCAGCGGGTGTGCCTGGATGGCCTGTTGCAGGGCTTCCTCAAGACATTGAGCTTTGTCTGAGAAGTCCCTGAACCCTCCGGGGTAATTTTGAGTGATCAGGGAAGGGACCAGCTCGGTCTTGACGTTCCCGACGCACATTGTCAGCAACTGCTCCTGAGTCAATGGCATGTCAAGGGAATACGTGAGACCCTTCCATCGGGCGACGAAGTCTGCGACTCGCTCATCAGGCCTCTGCTTGCACTTGAAGAGGTCTGCGATACTTGTCTTCCGGGTCGTGGAACTGAACTGGTAGAGGAACTGTCTACGGAGGTCCTCCCAGCTGGTTACCGACCCGACGGGGAGCTGGCTGTACCAGACAAATGCTGGCCCTTCCAGTGTCTGAACAAAGCAGCGAAGCTTAGCGGCCTCTTGCTGCGCCGGAGTCCCCAACATAGGCCCGCACCTCAAGTTGAAGTGGGCTAAATGCTGTGGCGGATCTCCAGTCCCGTTGAAGGGAGCGAAAGTGGGATTCCCGAATCCCGGAGGCGCCGGCATGTCATCCACCCATGCTGGGTAGGGCTTGCCGTCCGGTGGGATCGCCACCTGCCGAGTCTCCAAGGCCTCCAAGCGGGCAATGAGTGCCTCCATCGGATAGTCCGGACATGGGTTCCAGTCCTGGCGAGGATCTCTAACCACGAGCGCATTGCATGGCCCTTCAATCGGGTCGTCGACCGGGTCGTCGAACTCGGCAGCTCGTGGGATGGCGGGCGGAGCGGCCCTTGGGGCAGCGGGAGGAATCCGAGCGGGGTCTCTCAGGTAGTCACGCCGCTCGGGAGGGTGCGGCGAAACATACCGCGCCCTCTTGCCGTAGGCAATGGCCTCTCTCCTGTCGGCGAACACGGCGTAATCACGGTTGCCCGGGAGTGTCTCGTCGAGGAGCGGTTGTTCCGGCCCCTGCTGTCCTGGCCTAGGATCACCGTAGTCAGGCCGCCGTTCTGCAGCGCGCTCGGCGAGGAGCTGGTCAACCAGCTTCTTCTGTTCGGCGAGCTGCTGACGTAGCGTAGCCTTCTCGGGATCCTCCTCTGCCCTCTGCATGGAGGCAGATGGGTCGGCGGGCTTTATAGCCTCGCTGTGCTCTTTTCCTTTGCTGACGTTTCGGCTCAACGTCAGTGCTTCAGTGGGTGCGGGGAGCCCCAGAAGGTTCCTCTGATGACGAGTAACTCTCACCAATAGATCTAACGACGGCTTGTCTTCGGGGGGAAGCCCCCGTTGAGAAGTTCCAAGTCGTTCCCCTCTCCCGACAGGTCAGCCATATTGACTGTCTCCGTCCCTGTGGGTATATCCTCAGGGCCGCCCAGTGAATCGGGCTGTCGGCGAATCACACTGAAGCGTAGGGCAGCGTACTGCCCCCATCCACGGATATACACGTGGGGAGTGGCTTCCTCGATAACTTTGCGGAGTACCTGAAAACACTCAACGCATCGTTGATGGAGGGCCTCGTGGTGCCCAAATGACCCGGGGTGCCGAACCGTGGGGAGCATGGCCAGGTCAATTTGACGGCACTGCTCACCAATATCCTCCAGGTGCGCTTGACTCCCGGGGTATGGCATTTGTAGGCGGTGAAGACAGGAGTGAGTCTCCCGGAGAGTTCGGCGGAAGCATTCGAACTCATCCGGGGTGAGCGATTCGGGTGCATCAAAGCCCGGTCCTGCGACTGGCCAAAACTTCTTAGGGAAGTGGCCCTCTGCAAGGACGGTCCAGAAGCTCCAAGACTCAAACTCGGGACCCAGATCTCCTTGGTCCTCTTCAATGGCTGGGAACGGACGGGGAACCGGCAGTGGTGCCGAGGCGGGCCGCCGGGCTGACGGGCTGGCCGGCGGTGAATACGGCGAACAGGCAGATTGGCCTCCATATCCCGGGCCGCCCTCTGAGGGTGGTGGTGCCCTGGCTACCACATCACGATAGGACAGGCCGGCGAGCGAACATACTGCCATAGCATCGGTGCTCGCCGAGGGTGCACCAGATCGTGGTTCGACCGTCGGTCCCCAGAAAAAGTCTCCGGCTTCTCCGACCGAGACGGAAGGCACTTCCGGAGGGGCCGGTACCAACCGCAAGCTTGATCCTTGGGGGTCTACCAGGCCCTCGTTACTCCGGATATACCTTCGGAGAGAAGCGGGGATCACATCGATCTCGCTCTCGGGGAGCACGAGGCTGACGTGCCGCATTCCTACCCCTGCCCTTGACTGGCGGGATTGGGGAAAGGGCTCTGTCGCCGAATCGTACTCCGCCTCTGAATCAGAGAAGCGAACCGGTCGGATCTCTGTCCGGAATTCCGTAACATTCTTCCCTCGGCGTCGACGCCTTGCCTTCCTGCCCCTGGGTGGTTCTTCGGGGCAGGGCTGATCTCTGTCCTGGCGTCCTTCGGCCGCACTGGTGCTGGGGCCAAGAGGACTGGAAACCAAGGTGCGAGGGGCACCGGGACAGATATCAAAGGGGACGCGGGGAGAGATGATTCCGGGCAGGACTCCGGGCCGGGATCGGAAGGTGGGATGACCCATGCCTCCTGGATCGGCCACACGGAGTATATCCCGCTAGTGAATAGCGCTACCGCGAGGTGGTCCGCGGTGGCTACTGCCTGTACCAGCAACCGAGAGAGTCGACCCAACCTGCCTTTGGGGCGGTCGAGGCCTCGATCCAGGTCGGGCACAGAAGTTCCCCTGCTCAGGATGCGCAGGGGCCTGGCGACTGGAGCCAACAGTGGCTTGGGCCAATGCGGCCGCTGTTGCTAGGGCCCCAAGGTGGGCATCCTCCTCCGCTCGTGCCCGACGTTGGCGTCGGGACAAACGAGTCGGGATGAGCGGCGCGGGCAGGTGGAGAGTCCGCTCTTCGACTTGAGAGGCCTGGCGGCGGTGTCGCCGTGGCCTGGCGGGAGCCTTTACCGTAGATCCCTGGAGAGAATCCCGGATAGGGTGATCCCGGACATCTTCCACCTCATCCGCATAGGGAAGGGAACTGTCAGAGCGCTCCGGGGATAAGCTCCCGAAGCGGTTGGACGTTGAGGTGGCCAGCGGTGCCTCCCTGCGCGGCCCTTGGGGGCGGCTGTGGTGGCGAGGTGCAGCCTCCTCAAGGTCTAGGCGAGCCATGTCCCGGGTGGGGATGACTCCCTCTTCCTCATATCTCCGCACCAGGGTGTTGATCACCCTTCTCTGGATGACCTCCGAGGGGGAGAGAGGGCGTGGTCGTCCCGCAATTGCGGCTGCTGGGACGGCTGTGGAACGGGCGGGACCGCGCGGAGTAGCCGCGTCGGTGTTTCCCCTACCTCTGCGCCAGTGGGCGGGTGGCGATCAGGCACTGGATCGGGCGACCTGATTTCTGAAAGCAGGGAGAATGACCCATTAACACTGACAGGAAAACGGAATCGACAACCAACCATTAGTGCCACGACGCCTTCCGTGGGGGGAACCCAGGCCCTCGACGTTGCGAGACGGAGTGCCCGATGTCCCTTCCCCAGCCCCTGGCGGGTAAGACTGAATGCTTGGCCGGGCAATACGCCGGTCTTCCAACACCTCTGAAAGCCATCGGTCTTCGTATCGAGGAGAAGAGATTCACGTCGGGTTCACCATTTTTCTGTTTCGGTGCGGATGTGCGTCGGGTTACGCTGTTCCGCCAGGACGCGTTCGCGCGTGCACCCGTCAACCCGAGGGGATGGGCGCGCGGCTTGTGGTCCCGCAGTCCCGCTTTCCAAAGGCGGGCGGCATCCGTCCCTTATTCAGGGGCGTCTGCTCCTTGATCGAAACCGGGATGATGGGATGTCGGCTCCTCCTTCCTTGGACGTCTCCTCGGAACTTGTCGCCTAATCCGGGTCTCCCTCATAGATTTAAGACATGCTCGTGAATCTCGTTCCCGGCGCCATATCTTCATGGACACCGATTAATTACGCTGCTTCCGCCCGGACGCTCCAAGGAGTCTAGTCGGGGCAGCAACCTGCGGTGAGAAGGCCGGGTGGCTCTGGGTGCTGGGGGCGTGTCGTAACACTGCAGCTCTGCACGTCTATCTTCCGTCCCTAATAGGGCTTCTCGAAGGCATGATGGCCTGAGGCATCCCGCACTGGATGCGGGGAACTGTGTCCCCTGAGGTTTTCCTCAGCTTCCCATGTTTAACACGGGGTATGCCGCGAGTTTAACGTCCAGCGGGGACGGCATCGGACTGATCAACACGAAAAGTGGATCAGATGACAGAACCCCTTGCGGGGAACCTCCGACGCTGGGGCCAGCGCATGGGCGGCTTCCCAAGTGAAATGGAGTGGAGTGAAGTGGCATGACCCCACCGGGATGTGGCGGCCCGGGTAAGGATCAGGATGGATGATGGAGTGAAGAGCTTGGACCCCGTAGAGGCTTCCTACGTACCGCGCGTTATCACGGATCAAAGTCAACGTAGTTCGGGTATACAGTTTAACGTCATGCTGGACGTCAGCAAGCCGACTCACGAAGGGGTCGAGGCCGCCGAGCGGAGGATTGAACCGAACCACCTCGCACAGAGGGGGATGGAACGGCTGGGTGGATCACAGTTTCACGACATGCTGGACGATGAAAGGAGAAATGGAAAAAGGGGCTGTGGGGAGGCACAATGGAGATACACACGGGCAGTCTCCCACAGGGGCGGATTCATAGGTGAATCGACGCAAGCGTGAACCCTGGAGGGGTCCACTGATGGATGAACCGACGTGAATACGACTGGGACGACCAGGTGGTGCGCTTGAACCTCAGGGAGGCTTCCTACGTACCCAGTTTAGAAGACAGGGATCAAAGTCCACGTAGTTCATTCTGTCAGGACTTACGCACTTGAGGCAGCCCGGATGCGGCAAAACTCAGTTGGAAGGGACTTGGACCGAAAGTAGGAGACACCTCGATCCCAGTCACACCCTCTACTGGCTTCGGCGGTGGGGGAGCGCAATGGAGATACACATGTGCAGCCCCCCACAAGAAACTAGGGGTTTGTAATACCCTACCCCCGTAGGGAAAAGCCGCTCCCATTAAATCGTCCCTAAAGAGGGGCAATCCCGACATCCCTGCAGAGACGAGCGGGTGGGGGCCACATCCAAACCGGGGGGGACCCTGCGTGCGAGGCACGGGATCGGGTGATGCGGACGGTTTAACGTCTTGCCGGACGAAGTACAGTTTAACGTCGTGTGTTGAGGACGAAGCGGACGGTTTAACGTCTTGCCGGACGAAGTATAGTTTAACGTCGTGTGTTGAGGAAGAAGGTGCTTGGCAGTTTAACGTCTTACAGCACGGACGTGGTACAGTTTAACGTCATGCTGGACAAAACACTTGGCAGTTTAACGTCTTGCAGCGCGGACGATATGCTAGGCAGTTTAACGTCGTGCAGCTTGGACGTATGCAGTTTAACGTCGTGCAGGACGTTGGTGGCCGCCGATGGGTCCGTGTCACTTCGCGCAATCCTGGAGGGTCGCACGGAAAGACAACGCACGGTGCGGGCACCCGGGATGAAAATCATCGGGCGCCACACGGGCGGGTACCCTCATGGGGTCAAGGGGGGCGACCCTGGCGGATTGCGCGCAAAAGAGGAGCTTTGCGCGCAAAACAGCAGGTCGGCGCGCAAAACGGTGGGCTGGCGCGCAATTGGGCCAGCCCTTTGCGCGCGGATGATTGAGATTGCGCGCACCGGGCTTCGGACAGCTCGCGGGGGCAACGGCTCATTCTCTAACGAATGGCCACTTTGAAGATGGGGGGTGCGCGCAATCGGGTTGGATTGCGCACACCCGGGGGCAATTGCGCGCAAGAGGCTTCTTTTGCGCGCAAAGGACATCGGGTTAAGGATTATTCAAAGGAAAGGAGCCAAGGGGATTGCGCGCGAAGGCGAACCCCAAGGCTCTATTGCACGAAAGAAAGGAGGTTACCTGAAGATCGGCATTACGCGCGGAAGGGGTTTGATTGCGCGAACGAGCGACGCTTCGGATTCTGGCAACCTTCAAAACGTCGGGAGTCGCCTTATATTTATAGGCAACCCCGGGCGCGGAATCCGGTCTCGGGCGCGGAATTCCCTTTGCGGGCGCGGAATCAGGACCCAGCGCGCAAGGGAGCCGCACAGGCCACGGGCGCGCAAAATAGCGCGCCGGCCCAGCGCATTACGCGCATCCCGGGAGGATTGCGCGCCGCGGAACAACTTTGCGCGCGGGCCTCTGAAATTTCGCGCAAGTCCTCCGGGCCCTCCGGAACGTGCCTCTAACTCCAAATATCACTTCGCTTTCCCCATCCGGAGCTTCGTTTGGGAACAACGGACTTTTCCGGCGTCTACATAGGGTGTTCTTATTAATTAAGGATAATTTAATAAAGATGTCAATTAAAATTGAATTATGTTAACAAATTTTTTTTGAAGGGTAAGTAAACATGTTGACTAGATTTTTTTCCCTTGATAAAAGTTTTTATTTGACTGGGGTGTGTTTTAATATTTTAATCCCTTTTGGGATCCTTGTTTAATTTATTTAAGCCCTGAATATCAATATTGGAAGTAGGAGTTTTGTTGGTTCTTATTAACTAATTAAAATTCACTGTATATAGAATAATATGCAGGGAAAAAATGGATATGATATGTTTAAAATAACCAAAAATTGATTTCTAGAGCATAAATGATATTCTGATTCGATGATTCCAAACCTGTCGTATCATATACTGGAAATAGAGTTCATATCATTGCCTTACCATGTCTAATAAAATCATTTTCATGTTGTTTTGACCCTAGTATTAATACTATAGAGTACTTCTTGTTAGGTGGTTTACTATTTATCCACAATGATTTAATTTGTATGATAGAAGATGTATAAATGTATCTATTTATATTTAAATTTGTATTAATGTTTTTTATTGAATTTTAACTAATAAAATTTTCAAAATACTATTAAATAGTTACAAATTTAGTTTGTATCCCTAAATTTTTTTAAATTTACTTGGTGATTACTGTTTCCATAGGATTTCATTAAAAATGGTTAATTTATATATTGATATTCAGTGTTGAAATATTTTGAAATTGGAGGAAACAAGGTTTTCTTCTAATAGAGAGTTTATATGTAAATATTATAGTGAATCATCTAGAAGTGAGGAGTTTATTATATTGTTAAACCATTCGTAGAATTTAGAAAAAATGAATATACAAAATATTATATCCATGTGGTATAATACTTGAACCAAAAGATAGATTTTAACTATAATGATCTGATTTAATATATATATATATATATATATATATATATAATTTGATTACATTTAGTTATTCCCCTAATTACACATATAGAATTTTTGAGGAAAATGGATATTTTAGTATGGATGATATTATTCAAAAGTCCATTCTATAATGTTAATTTCAAAATGTTCTAAAAAAGATCTTGATATGTTGGGGAGGTTGTTTTTCTATATTTTCTTTACAAACCAACGTCATTCCTAAATTTTTGGAATTAGTATTTTATCATTTTACATCCAGGAAGGGGTACCTAGATTTTTAGAGGAATTAGAATTTATAGATACCATTACTATTGTAAAACTGGTGAAGCCATCTATAAGATGAATGGTGGAAAAGAGTGTAACATAATCTCAATACAACAAAAGGTTTTTTTATTGGGAAAATAATTTAGTTGTTTTCACTTCTGAAAAATTGAAATATTCTAACAGATATATAGCCATGGTAAAGGAGAACATTTGGAATAGAGACACATTTCGCATCCAATACTAGTATTTTTTCAAAAAACAATTTGGCATAGGTTCATCTATCAAAATAGTATTTTTGAAACTATTTTTATAGGCTAAAAAATATTTTAATCCCCTTAAATCTCCTCCTCCTATATACTTCAGCGTATCCCTACTTACCTCTCATGCATCTTTGCACCCCACCCCCCCTCACCTCATATTTTTTCTTGACTCACCTATCCCTTTATACAATTTTTTCCTCAACACTACCCTCCTCTAGAAACATCATCCCCCCTTGCTACCCTCAGCAGATTTTGGCCACCCACCACCCACTTAATGGGATTTCAACCTCCCTAGTCAATTTATAGAGGTTTATTATTGGGATTTTTGAGAGGTACCATATTCTTCTCTCTAATTTATTTTCTATAAATTTTAAATATTTTCAACTCATTTATTAATGTCATCAAGGTTTTGATGTTTATTGATGGAAAATATATTGTTTTTTTCATTTATATAGATTTTTTCCCCTGTGAAAATGAGTGCAATGTCTTCATAGAAATAGTATCTTGATGGAAAATGGGTTTTTATATAGTCCCTTTGTTTTACAAAATTCTATGATTTTTCTTGTAATGAAAAACACTTGTATTTTGTATTATATTAAAGATAAGGCTTCCAAAGTGGGTTTATTTTTTGTTTTAAAAGACAAATTTCCTGTTTTGAGGTTATTTTCTGATTCACAATTTGAACATAGATATCACATGAATTTTGTGGTTATAAATTTTTATGAATATATTTCATTTTGTAGCTCTATTGGCATGTAATGTTGTTTTGACCAAAAAATTCAAACTCTCTATGTTTTATGTTTAAAAATGATGGTGCAGTTTGAACCTTGTTATTAGTTTATCAGTGTGGTTCCCTTTATAGTTCACATTGATTTTTTTGTTGTTTTTATTATCCATGTGATGGATTCTTGGTTACATGAAGAATATTATAATTCTATTTTAGAGTCACATTGATGGTAGTGCCAGAGGTGGGAAGGACATGATAATGTTCTCATCACAAGGGGGTTGTTATTGTTAAGTGATGGTGATATTATAGATGTTATACCAAAATTATTATACAATAAAGGGACATAGGTTTTAATGTGGGAATTAGTGTGACATTTCTGGGATAGTAATGGTTGTGGATTAGCTGGACCCCCTTAGTTGTATGTAAAAACCATATTTTTTTGTATTATTTTGTTTTGTATATAATATCATGTTATTATTCTTTATGTAATTTTTTCAGGGATATTTAGTTCCCAAAAATTTGACTCCTCATCTTCCTAGAAACGTTTAATGTGTGGCATCTCCTAGAATTATTTTGGGAACCCACCATACCCATTCCCATATTGACACACCTACAAACCCCCCCCCCCCATTTACCACACATTTCCATACTTCGTTTGAGTCTCTAGGGATGATCATATCTAGTTCATCATCATCATATCAGCTACCCTGTTATTCATATACCATTCTTATGCTGCGTCTAGGGATGTTTCCACTGAATCCCCTATCATATCATTTTGTCTCTTCTTCCCATACCATGTCTACACCACCTCCAGAGATGTTCCCACCTTTACCAAAACCATATTCAATGATGTTTCCCCCAGCATACTACCCATAATTTGGAATGTCCATATCGCCTCTAATTCTTACCGTACATCCAAAAAATTATGTGTTTGTTCCATCAGCTTCCACTATAGTGCTGGAAGATCCAAGATTATTCATTAGAATATACACTTTTTTCAGAGGCTACTAATCCAGGACTACCCACAGATCCATTATGGTATACTGATCATCCAATAGATGGATCTTTTTTATAACTGGGACAATATATATCAATTTTTTCTCATGTTTTACATGACATAATTATTATTCTCCATCAATATTTTTCTTAATTTAGTAGGATATTCTACTAGGTGACATGGTCACACCTATATGTAAAAATCCTATAATCACTTAACATAGGTAACGGTGGACTATATTGATGAAAATCAGATGTTATGTGAAAATTCTAGGTAATATATATGTTTTATGTTCATATTATCCAAATACCATTATATCATTCTTGTGGATGTTATCTATGGGAGGCTACTCGATATAAACATTAGGGGAAAATCCTATGAGAAAATATGGGTTTGAAATTTTTATAAAATTTAATCTATATTGTTATTGTATTTTTAAGTAATAACATGGTCAATGGATAGTCAGTTTAAATTTCACGATGGAGAATCTACTAATACTGTGATATTTATGGATGCTGGATTGTTATTGATATCCTAAAAGAATTACTTTTATGTTAGTTCAAAGAGTAGAGTAGGATATGATTTATACGGTGTACCCACATTCCACAACTACCCAAAAACACAATATAAAAAAATAGTTTCACATTGGATTACTAATGAGGTTATGGTATTGAAAATATTTAATTCCTTTCATATAATATTTAATTATTATTATTTTTATTGTACTTTTTTATGCTTCATGTAAAAACAAAAAATAATAATGATTCAATGAAATATGTACACACATTTGGAAACACTCTAATGCTCAATAATGAGATAAGGTAGGTACTTTAATATTAATTAAAATAATTTTATTATTTATATGGTTACATAGTTAACATTCCATAATGAATTTTAATTTTTATCATCATTAATACCTTTAATAAAAGGCTGAAAATATCCTGTCAAAAGGAATAATATCCAATTAGCATATAGGTCTAATTTCCAACTATCTCGTAGGACTGAGGGAAAATTGTTTGTTATGCCTAATTGAAAATTAGCCTATAGTCATGAAGGGAAATTGAAATATTAGACTAACAACCAATTAGAATATAATCTTAATGCATAATTTTCCTATTAGTCTTAATGGGATAATGTCCAATTGGCATATAGGATTAATGGAAAATTTTTCAATTGGATAAATGGCATATTGGCCTATAAAAATACTATGAAATTTTTCATTGGTTCTAATGGAATATTTTTCTATTTTCTAATAGTCATAATGCGAAATTGGAATATTAGGCCTAATGGTATAATATCCAATTTTTCTATAGGAAAAGGGAAAATTGCCTTGTTGGCCTTCATGGAAATTGGCAAATTTGGACTAAAGGATTATTGACCAATTTTCAATTATGTCATTAGGCTAATTGGACATTATGATAGTAGGTATATTTTCCTATATGTCTAAATTGCAATTTTTTTATATGCCTAAGGGCCAATCAGCCTATAATCCTAAGGATAAATTTTCATATTAGGCCTAATAAGAAATTTTCATATTAGGCCTAACAGCCAATTGGCCCATAGGCCTAATATATAATTGTCTTATTGACTTATTGAACCATTTCTAATTACTCATAAAATCCAAATGTCCTATATGCATAAGGTAAATTTTTCCTTTCGGCCTATGGGTGAAATGAAATTTAAGAATACAAGGCCAATTGGTCTATATCCATATGGGCCAATTAGACTATAGGCATAATTTCCAATTTCACTTTTAGGCCTAATGAAAAATTTGACCATAGTCATAATAAAAAATTGGCCTTTCGGCATATCATCCCATTGGCCATTAGGCATAATGGAACAACATCCTACTGGTCGGTAGGGCTAAATAAAAATTGTCCCTGAGGCCTAATAGTCAATTTCTCTATAGGATTAATAGACAATTGGCATATAGGCTTAATTTCTAATTGGCCTATAAGAATATTGGCTAATTGGACTATAATCCTAATGAACAATAAGCATATTATTCCTAACAAATATTTTCCTATAGGCATAAGGTCCATATTTCCTATTAGGCATATAGGCTTGAGGGATAAATTTTCCATTAGGTCTAATGGAAAATTTACCTATTGTCCAAATGTCCCATTGGCCAATTATGTCTACTGACCCATTGGCCTATTAGGCCTAAAGGCTAATTGGCACATAGGCCTAATGGCCAATTGGACATTATGCCTATAGGAAAATTGTCCATTATTCCTAATTGAATAATTTCCAAATAGAATATAGTCCTAATGTCCAATTGGAATATTAGGCCTAATTTCATAATGTCTAATTGGCATATACAACTAATGGAAAATTGGCCAATAGGCCATTAGGCCTATTAACCGACTAGACATCAGGCCTAATGAATAATTAACCTATATTCCTAATGGATAGTTGGACTATAAAGGCTAATATCTAATTGTCTTATTTGTCATAATGTAATGATTTCCAATTAACCTATATTAGTTTTATCCAATTGGACTAAATGCCTAATTGTAATTTTTCATATAACCCTACTAGACAATTAACCCATTTGGCCTAATGTCCAAGTGTCCTATAGTCCTATTAGACCATTTGAACATTATTTCAATCGGCCTAATGGACAATTTTCTTATAGGAATAACGTTCAATTGGCCAATTGACCCATTTTCCTAATAGATTATTGGCCTAATGTGCAATTTCCCTATAGGCATAATTCCGAATTGACCTATTAACTAATTTCCAATTGGCCCCCTGGGAATAATTGCTTAATGTCTAATTAAAATATATGACTAATAGACAATTGGCCTGAATTTCGAATTTCAAATTGGACTCCACTCCTATTGAAAAATTGTCCAATTTTCATAACGGAAAATTGGACATTCGACCTCTATGACTATTGGCCAGTAAGACTATTGGCCAAATTTCCTATTTTTCAAGAATTTTTATCACATTAATTTTAAATTATTCATTTTTATAAAAGTTATTATATAATAAATTTATTAAATATTATAAAAAATTCAAATTGTTAATATGTGTATACTAATCAATGTTACTTTCCACAAGCTATATTGGGAATCAAATTATGTCTACCTCAAACTAAAATAATTTTCTCTGGTAGGAAGGAAAAAATGTAAGTGTAGTAAATTCAAAAAAAACAAGAACATATTTTAGGGTTTTTTATGTATATTTTATCAATTTATATGTAATATGTGATTAAATATAGTGTATATTTTTTCAAAATCCTACCCTATAGACCTTTGATGATAATGAAGATGAAAACATCAGTTTAAATGATAATTTATATCAGGTTTTAGGTGACATGCACTAAGGGAGAGTCTGTTGATGACTCGAGAAAAACATCATCCCCAATAGGTATTGGTCCTCATTGAGGTCCTCCTGGAGTTCTCATACTAATGAGCTACATGGTTCTCATGTAGAAGATACTGAAGGGAAAATATTATTTATAGGATCATGAGAAAAGTAAATTGAACCAAGAAAAAAGTAAGTTGTTCACTGAGTAATTACTAAAATCAATTTTAGTAATCAATAAATCAATTCCACTAGAGGATACTATTACTATTGATTCAAATATGGAATGGATGCATTTTTTAAATGATCCCCTGAGTGATTCCAGTGAATGTACTAGTGGAAATTGAGCTGATGTTGGTGGTGATTATATTTCCGATGATGTTGCGGCATGAAATTATGCTATTACTAAATATGTTGTTGATGATGATGATGATGTTTCTTATGGTGAAGAATAAAATGTTTTTGTTGGGGGAATATTGATCCCCTTAATTTTTTTACGTACCGCGAAAGATACTTTTGATCATTTTTAACAACATAAATTGTTTATTTATAGTTTAATATTACGATTTTTGTATTTTATATGTTTTGAAAATTATTACGACTTATTGAATGGATGTTAATTATGAAATTTTTTTATTGAAATGAATGTATATTGTTTATTTTATCTGATTTATAGTTTTATGTGTTTGTGGAATAAGGTGGTGGGGATACTTCCAAATTCATGTAGAAAACTATACACACGGTTTGTATATGTGTGTGTCTATTTATCAGATAAAATACATATCCCAACATTTTGAAACCTGTGGGTGTAGATATATACACATAATTCATTGAAAACATGTGTATAATAAGATAAATATCATCTTTCCCATAGTTTCATTTTAAACTATGGGTATTTCTCTATAGAGATGTGTTAATATGCCACACTTCTAAAAGCCATGGATATAAGTTCCTTTTCAAGTAGTGTTTTCATACTATAGTTTGTGGTAGTAGTGAGATATTTCATAGGATCCATGGTCAGGGTTTTGTATGATAAGGGAGGTGAAAATATATAGTTTCTAAAAGGATTTTACAAACTAATATACAAGGATTACAGAAATTTTGGGATGTTTGGTCATCAGATGTTGTGGATAGTGTTCTTATTTTTGTTAGAGATGACACTGGTAAATTATATGCCATTTTATTTTCATTTTAAATTAAAATATCAATTATTCACTGTAATGTAAATGAGAATAAAAAATTAGGATTGGGTTTTCCCCTAAAGAACACGTTTTATATGTTATAAAATATATATTGACAAATTCTTGGTGGAATTAAGGAGACTAGATAATGATGCGAAGAGTAATAGTTTAGAAGAATGAAGATGTTTGGATTTTATGATGGAGAATAGGTATACTGTTTGATGATATTGAACCTATAATACCTGAACACTTCATGGAGGATATGATTTTCTATTTGGGTTAAAATAATACAGAGATATTACAAGTGCAGAGGAAGGGTATTTTTTTATTTCAATAATAATGTATTTGAGTTATCAACCATTATTGAACTGATGGTGGAAGTGGTCCAATCCAATGTCGAAGGTCTGTTTCATTTTATACAGTATTCATGAAGGATTTGAAATTTTCAACTCTCTAGAAATTTATTTTAATAGGACATATGTGTTTTATAATGACCTCTAAAGTGAGTTAGATCTATGGATGGTTCATAAAAATATTTAAATGTAATGGATGGAAAGGATAGTAAATTTTTTGTTTTCAATGAGTATTTGTGACCAAAATAGTTTTGTGTTGTATCATTAGATACTTTTCATTTTATGATAGTATATTTTTTTGATGTATTGTTTATTTAGAACGTATGAAAAGATGGTATCACCAAACATTGATATACCAGATGGATTTGGGATTAAGTCTACTTCATTGAAATGATTTGGAAGAACATGATATTAGTCTCAAGTATATTGGCATGGTACATGACATTGATTGTTGATAGAATAAAAAAAAATATTCAATTAGATCATATAATTTGTTTCCATAAAAGAATTATACAGTGGAATTTATAAGGATTCATATTTTTATTGAAAAACTAGTTAGGGTCTACTTAAATAGGGTGATTTTCCCACAATAGATCTTAGATAATAGTTGACATGGTGGAAAGCCATATTGGCGCTACAAAGGGAGGGATAAAAGATGTTATTATTTGAAAATTGTTGGATAGACATTGTTGAAATCATAAAAAATGGTGTTCAATTGAGATATTATTAGGATTAAATTATGTAAATAAATCTTCATGTGGGATATTATTAGGTTTTAATGATATTTATGATTCATGTTTTATGAATCAGAATTTATCAAAATTTTCATTATAAAATTACATTTGGGAAACAAAATATTGAGACATTTTTATAATTAAAATTTATTTTTGTATTGGATGTTGATGGATAATGAATATAATTGGAAACTTGGCCTAATAATGCTAAATGTGGAACATATGGTTTCATGAACACAAAGATAAAATACATTTTTTGAGGAAGGAGTTGCATAAGTGGAATGTGCGTTATAGAGAGAGCATTTGAGTTATAGAGTAAGATGAAAAGTTGGACAAAAAAATTTAGATTATGATTGTGTGGAAATAGAAATCACATAGGAATCACTCTTAATATAATTCATTATTGGTTCTTCTGGTTTCAAAAGGATACATAAGATTTATCAGAACAATTTTTTAGGAGGGAATTCTCTATTAATTGGATGTTCAAGTTAAGGAGGTGATACTCATGTGGTTTACTTGAATAAATGAAGGTTCATTCCAAAATTTTATAAGTATATGAAACTAAGATAAATTACAAAAAATTATTGGTCTCGCCTATAAATTATAGTTAGAAGAAACATGTTCTATGAAATTAGATTTGGAGATGGATAATTTGGAAGGGACAAGATTGTTCAATGTCCATACTCAGTGGGGGAAATCCCCACCAAAGCAGTTGTGAACAGAAGAATGACACTGGAGTTGTTACTATGGTTATTTAATTAGGATATCTAGTAGGATCCCATTAGAAAACTGGATGTGTAGTGTTCTCAAAAGAATTTTTACCTTTTTAAATCAAATTCTCCCTTAATTATTTCTATAAAGTATTCCTTCATGAAATAGTCCTACAATCCAAACCACATAATTTTTGTGTGTTGTGATTATTTTTTTATATCTTTTTTAAATTCTTTATAAAATTTGGAATCAAATAATCATTGTGTTTTCAATGAAGTTACAAGATTACATGTGAATTTATGATAAACATGGTGAATAGGGTGTCTGGTTATGCATGTTCTAGATGATGATTCTTCTAGGATTTACTATTGATCTTCATGCCCTTTTGGATCCTTATTCCACATATTTAGTTTAGGAAAATAATTTCTATTTATAAGATGTTTTTTTATATATCATGATATTATATAGGGTTTATGTGGTTTGATGGATGTTGTAGGAAATAATTTAATAAGGAATGTTTTCTGAGTATCAGTGATATTTTTTTTTCTAATTCCAATCATTTTATTAGTAACAATACAAATCATTTTTACATTGCATGTTTCCATATCAAGGTATACAGTTATAGTGATATTTTATTATTAAAACTGATGAATTTGAATGAAAAAAACTAAATTATTACACATTGTAGTCAAAAAATAATTTATCATATTTTTATTTCTTGATCATGTAAGTGAATTATTAAATAATAGTTTAATGTTATATAAGAAATAACTCTAGAATATGATTTTTTTAGTTGATATTATTGGGAGGGTTACAACATAATATAAATCCAAATATCAATATATAAAATTAAACGTCATTTATTAAACCTATATGGGAAGTCATGAGGTGTTAAGCTAGTATTTATGAACCTTTAGGATTACTTCATGGTATACTATAGTTTAAAGACCACCAGGAAGACATCATTGTTTTTTTAGAGTTTTATGCAATCATTGAAGGTGAATTTGGTTAAAAATTTATTTATTAACCCAATGAATAGTTTAATAGTTATACTATTGTTTTATCCCATCCAATAATGTGAATTTCATTATTTTGTATTTAATGTAACCTTAGAAAAGTTAATGTTTACATTGGAATTTTGTATTATCTATAAAGAAGAACTAGTTACCCTATGATTTAAGGACCCTCGTGTATGTTTAATAGTACTATGAGAGATTTATTCTATATAGGAAGTAAAATTATATTATGTTTGGAATTAAGGTCCCCTAGGAAGACTTAAAGGTTATAATTGGGTTTTTTCTATTCGTTATGTAAAATTGGGTTGCACTTGGATTTAGAGTATTATAGAAAGACTAAAGGGTTTTGATGGAGTTTTTATTAATCTAGGAATGTGAATTTTGGGATAATGGTATTTATGGTACCCTATGAATACATAGTGATTAAACGAGAGTTTTGTGAAATATATGAAGGATTATAGGGTAGAAGGGGGATTGGGGTTCCATGGTTTTAATATTATGACAAAAAATGGATTCATATATATCACATATGGATGAATATAAACCCATATGTTTATAGGTCATAGTTGAAATCCATATAAATGGATATTGAAAATAAAAAAAATTGATGAGCCTTATATTATCAATCCATATTAGTGGTTATATCATAATGTATAAAAAATATTATAAATATAATACTACTTATAGATTAAATTTATATTAGATAAACCAATGTTTTTCCTCATAAGTTAATTGGATATGGAACCTATGTATTAAATATTATGGTTATATAAATTAGAAAACTATAATTTAGTTTAAGGTAACACAATTCTGTCTATTTAGAGAAAAGATAATTGAAATGGTAGGAATGATGGCCTTATATAGGTATAACCCTGATATAACCCATTTGAAGATAATTTATGTGATCTTATTGGACATAAACCAAGGTAGAGAACATTGTAGGATGAATCTAGTGAAGATATAACGATTACACTATGAATCCAAACCAACTGAATAATATTTCTTAATAGATGAAAATCAAGAGATGGTATACTCTTATTTCTTTACATTATTGAATTTTTTATGTCATCAAATATTTTTATATTATTTTAATATTTTAATGAATAAATATTATTTTATTTATATTATTATAATTATGTGAATAGTAATTCATTTTTATGTATCTTATAGAAAAAATTCGATGAACATTTATCTAATTTGAGAATAATATTTTAAGAAATATAATTTTGATGTATTGATATTGATTTATTTTTATTGAAGGATTAAAAAGAAAAAAAATTGTGGAGTTTAATATCTGAAGAAGGGAAAACATGGGATGTAAAAAAAATTCTGCCACTTATAAGTCAAACTAGGACATTGGACACCCCTATCAAAAATCATGTTGACTTATGCCTGGGGACTAGCTAAGCAGAATCCATAAAGATGCTCGATCATGTAGTTAGGTACATGGATGTTTTTTGAGTATCAAGGCACAAATGTAGGTTGAATAATATGAATATAGGGTTTGATATTGTATGATGTTTCCTATAAGAATAGGAACAACCAACATCAACCCTAAAGAAACACATTTTGATATGGGATGTTGAAATAAGCATTATTTAGAGAAACTCATATTTCTCTAAAAATTGATATGGAATAGGGGAAATTTTAAACAATATTCACTTATGCATTGGAAACTATGGATCATGATTAGGCTACCAATCATCATTGGATTATGTTAACATCTAATCCCACTAATTTATCTAAAAATATATATCATCTTTATGGATTTACACTCTCTAAAAAATTTAAAACTATCCATTGATAAGATTAGATCAATGGTCACTCTACCTACTAATACCAAGATTCAACCACATTATTTATTATGTTTTACCATAATGATAAATCAGATAAGGAAAATTACCTGACATTTTCACTATCCATTGATCTAATCGAATATATTAAAATTCTATGATCACTGATACTAATTGATAAGAAGAAGAAGATCTTATTCGGTCATTCTAGAACATATGAACATATCATAGTCAATATATTATGGATTCCCCAGCCCAAATGTGGCATCATCCATTCCAAAATATGATTAATTACAAATATAATATTGGTATTTACTGTTGAATTTTTTGGGTCCAATATTATTTTATCCTTCTTAAAATAATCCTCATGTTTTTCAAGGCACATCTGATCATGGATTGGAACACATTGAAGAAGATCAAAAATAATTCAAAGGGGATTTATAAATATGGATTTACTATAATGGATCTCATTTTAAAAATTTCTAGGTAACAGTAATTCAATGATAGTTGTCACACAATTTATTTCTCCCAAATCAAACAATTATTTTAGAGATTTCCATTTGGAACCCATCCATTGGATAAGAAAATTCCAAGAGAGGAAATTTAACTAAGAATTATATTCAAAATGTAAAATAAAAACCATTTACATATATTAAAACTACAATCATTCATCCGTATTATAATGTCCCCATGTGTGTAACACCCTCACGTGGATAAACCTGGTTGGTTGTGTAACCTCAGGCACACCTCCAAGTATTCTAGTGTGTGCGGACGAGTTGCAATGATATAAAGATCATTCAGTAAAGACTAAAAACCCTGGTATGGAGTCACAATAATAGAGAAATAGAAACACATCAGAGTAAAATAAATATAATAATGAGTATAAATAAATATAATTAAAACCACAATAAAAAAATTATGAAGAAAATAAACCAAATAGAAATAAGCTATGCAATATCATAAATTTTTTTATCTAAATTGAATGTTGAATGTAAATTAGTTAATATAAATACAAAAATGAAATAGAATCCAAAATCCTGAGATATTGAATCTAATTTCAGTCTTGTCCCATGATCTAATCCATCCATTAATAATGAAATCGACAATAGGGACACTTTCTCTTGTCTAATCATGCATCCAAGAAATCTACCCGGGTACCAAATTACTAGCTAAATAGGGCATAAAAAAAACAAAGTAGGTTGAAACTTCTGTGTCTAGAAAACTAAATGTAGAAAAAATTATATTCCTTAATTGGATTATATAGGTGATTTAATTAATAATTTAGTACAACACATTAAATAACATAATGAACCTATAGATCTAGGTTGACACTCAGGGTCAGCGAAACATACATTGCAACTGCGTTGGAATATGTTTTGGTATATAGCATAAATATTCCAACTATATCCACATTTATTTGAATCATGGTCACACATATAATTAGAATTTATGGTTAAATCAGATAAATATACATTTTCTTTATAAGAATAAAAAAAACTAGCCTAATCCATATAAGAATTATAGAAAAAATTAGTCAAAACATGTATATATTGCATCATAACACATGAAAATCCCTATAATCATTACAACATATTCTAATAAATTTTTAATAATAATTAAACCATAATTAATACCAATACCTATATTAATTAGTGCATATAAAGTAACAATACATGTCAAGATGTTTTTTATAATATAATATGTCAATAAAATCCATGAATATGAAATCATCCCAATAAATTTTGTTTCAATAACATTACAATCGTCAATTTATCTCATAATCATTTTTCATACTGATGGGTAAAATCCAAATTAAACCATTACTATAATCCAAAATATCATATATAAATATAACTATTATATTCTAGGATATTCGATCATGAGACATCACCTCAATTTTCAATGTTATACCCATTTTGATTATGTGACAATAAGAAACCACACTGTAGGAACTAAACCGTGTTTTCAAAATTACAAATTTAAAATAATCCCCAAGGTTAGTCCCACCTAGTATGAATCTAAAACCCTTTCTCAATACAATTATACCCAACAGGATCCAATGTATGGTAAAAGTACATTCCAATCATGATATAAAATTTTACGCAATTAATTAGGATTTGACCATATCTTATTCGTGAAATAATATTATTATTCACATATATGGAAGAATCAAAACATTATTTTGGGTTTTGATCATGAATAAATAACTAAAAAATATAGAACATATTGAAAATAATTCATGTCTAAATTAGATATAGTATTCTGCTTACCAATCATTGAGAACCATATTTTACATCTACTATGGATCGATTAGTGGTGGAACAGTTGCAGGGCACAACATTAGTCCCTCGGTCGGGTATGCACAAATATGATGATACCAAACATTTAGTTTGAAGGGGGTTCCTAGAAATCATATATTTAAGGGTTTAAGGTAATTATATACTTCATTCATAGATCACATGTTTTATAAGGGTTAATTATATGTTTATACACAACTAGTTTATGGTTTAAATTGGATTCACAATAGGGAAGTGGAATATTCAATTTTAAAATCGTGAAACAATTGTCTAGAATTAAATACAAATAAGTAATATTATTTTATGTCATGAATCCATATCATGAAGTGAATTTTGACTTCACTTCATTCCCATAAAATATAATTACATTTAGGGATCCCAAGGGTAATCCCAAACAATTTATGACATGAGATATAAATTCATCGCATGAATTTATCTAACATCCAAAAACCATCTAGGCTTCCACTACATCCCACAAATCTATAGTATTTACATATAAATTGACCAAAAATATTAGGTATTGATGGAAATGATTCAAATCAACACTCTTAGGACACATTTTTTTTTAAAAACATAAATTAAAAGATCATCCCTGAGGTACTCCATGAATCATTGTGGGGAATCAGTGATTATTTCAAACAACTATGTCTATATATTAGAATACATCTACCTATTATCCACTTGTATATAAACATGAAGACACATAATAATTACTGTCAATATTGTGTTTCTGTAGTAATTCTTACTGCTATAGTTATTAATCATAACCATTATTTATCAATGGATGCCACAACATTGAGCATTACTCCATAAATATTTTTCAAGAGGGAAGGTTCATTATAATACCTATAAAGTAGTGATACGTGAAATACATCAATGATGTAGCTATAATAAAATTAATGTACTATGTTTTACCCCACTTGACTCACCCTATTATCTTTATCAAAAAGAAACGAAAACATGGGTGTTATATTCCCATTCTCCCAATCATGACATTTTTCTACACTTGGATAGACATAAAGAAAAACACAATGACTAACTATGAACTCCAGATGTAGTCTCTAATGGTCAGTGTATGATGTTGTCTAGCTCTATGTGGTAAAAATATTCTTATGACCAACTAATACAACTCACATTACTATTACATGAGACTTGGTTTAATGATAATAGTTTCACCCACCCCTAACCACCAAAGTGGTGAACGTCCTATCCTCTAATGAAAATCCATCAAAGGATCAATTATAATGAATACATATATGTATTTATTATATTTGACCTCTTTGAGTACAATATTATTTTGTAATGAACTAAAATACTAAACACTAGGTCACAACATATCCTAAAAATCCGAATCATATATTTACATTGGCCATCAATATGAGGGTGATATATTGTACTCAGAAGGAATCATGATCCCAGTTCCATCTAAATACCCATCAACAAATGATATGTGAAATAATTATCTCAATTCAAAATTATACATCTCATAACTATAAAAAGATGATCTATCTCATGCTTGTAAATAATACATGAATCATTGATGGTGATGGTATCCCTAATAGGAACGAAGTCATATACCTTTTTTCAATTGATCCATGATCTTCCATTCTACATCATTATTTTGTGGTTTCCTATGTAATATTTTCATTAAATATATAGTGAAATTATACCACTTCCACTATAGAATAGGAAAAAGGCTATAACAAACCAGCAAACCGCTGATGTTCATCCTTAACCTACGGGAGGGTGAAAAATCTCACCATAAAACCTACTATTTCTTTTCTCATTCCAAGGAAATATAACTACCTACAGATATTATGATATATATTTATTATGACAAGATGAATTCCACATTTTTAATTGTGAAACCCTTATTTCATCTACTCACATAAACCCATAGGAACCCATAAATATCCTTTGAAAATAAAAATAGCTCCACTATGGAGAGGCCAGCCTGGTAGTGGCTCTACTCCATATAAGTTTTCCATTAGAGTTATGAAAATTAGCTAATATCACCAATTTATCTTTTTTCGATCTAAAATGATGGTTTTAATAGATGTTTAATTCCAATATACTTATCCTTGGGACTAGTGAACATCTACATTCATTTCTTCTAGGAGTGACATTAGCCACCACACATCTCAAGACTCCAATAGTGACTCTTTCCACATCTTGAGGATTACAGAATTGGAAATGATTTTTCCTTTTGTAGGGTTATATTCTATAAAAAATTTGAATGAATATAGATACTTTACGGACATTATCTTATGAATTTTATGGTCATGTTTAGAAAATATATATATGAGGATATTGTGGTCCATGTTTTCCAAAAACATATCAGTCACCGAATTGTGTCTCAAACATGTCAGAAATGCACCACCAATACTAAATCCATATTCTGAGTAGGGTAATAAATCTAATGTGGTATTTTCTTTCTAGATTCATTAGTAACCACTCAGTCCTCTTTTATTAGAACTGATCTGTGTCTAACTCTTGATGTGTCATTGTAAACAATATAATCATTCTCATGGAATAGAAAATGTGAGGATGGGTGACAAAATCATCCTTCTCTTAAACTCATAAAAAACACTCCTATGAGATTCAATCAAACAAAATTCACTCAATTCATGGTCAATAATGAAATTGGTGCTTCCAAATTATAAAATTATTGTATAAAACACCCATAATATCTAGATAGACCTAAAAATCATATTCTCAATGACAATATTAGGTTGGTCCTAAGACACCATTGATGAAACCTTCTAGGACCCCACGCCCACACCATCCTTTGAGTTAAAATTTCATGAGAAGTGCACTCTATTAGTCATTAAACTAAATTAGATATCATATCATAGATTTTATTCCCTCTCAAAGCACTTAATATTTTATAATGATGTTTGGAATGATCATATGGTAATGTAAAGTACACCATGTGTAACACCCCAGGTAAATAAAGAATATGACATTTTTATATTTATCACTATTTGTGTAAAAAATTTCAATATTAATTTAAATGCAAGGCTATGATCGATGGCTTACGCAATACACAACAACGAGTTCCTTTGAAATCATTCGTTGCGCTCTAATAATAAAATAATATTATTTTAAATGGTAGTTAACACATAGCCATTGTATTGCAAAGAATAAATATAAATAACTAAATTACGAATAAATATTTTTTTTAAATGTTTTTACTTTTATATAATAATTTTTAGAGGCTTAAAATACAAATGAATCCAATCTTAAGCATTGAATACACTAGTATTTTTAAAAGATTGTTTTACTACCTTTTGATGGAAACCATTTTTAAATCAAACTTTTGACAATTTAATAAGATATATATTTCAAAATAAACATATTATTTATTATTGGGACATTGAAATTTAATTGGGTTAATTTTTGGTATTTTTCTGACCATGTTCATTTTTCAATTAATAGTGAAAAATACTGCATTTTACATCAAAATTGCTTTTTCATATAATTTAATTATATGGTTATATTATATTTTTAATTTGTTTTAAAGTGTAATTAGAATTTATTTTTACCATTTAATTCAATGATGGTCATTGGGATTAATTTCAATTTTTAATTGGGCATAAATAAGTGCAACACTTTTCATAAATATTGTTTCTAAAAAACCGCTATTTGTTTTGACAACGGAAATTATTTTTAAATTAATTTTTGCAATTTATGTGTTTGGAATTTTGTAAACTGGATTACATATTTGGAATCCGAAGGTCCAAATTATGTAATTAATATGCTTTTGTTTTTGGACATTATGAATAGTATCGACGGTAATTATCTTTAATTATCTTGATTATTGAGTAATCAGGTAGTTAAAGATAATAAAATAATATCATAATAATACAAAATGACCACAACATGTGTCCTAAGGCTACTTTTTGTCTATGGACTACCATTGGATGCCTTGTTCCAAACATGGGGGCCCCATGGGATCACGTTTGGGAGAAAGTGACTTTTTATATTTATTTTTAAAGAATGTTAAATGTAACAATGAATGTATCGCCTAAGTAAAATATATTTAATTTTGTATAAATAAATGATATTTTAGACTATAAATATTAATTAGAAAGCTAAAATTATTTACTACATCATAGTATTTTTTTATAATTTTTATACATTAAATAAATTTAATTATTTATGACATGATGATGATGCAACGATGACCTCATTATTTAACGATTTAAATAAAATTGAAATATAATGTAATATCTAACACCTACACATGTACAAAACCTATTTTATGGGTTGATTTAGAACCCTTATCTCCTTATCCTCGCAAAACATCAATTTGGGACCATTAAAATCCAAAAACCCTTTGAAAATAAAGTTACATTTTATACCTTTCCAAGAGTTCCCCTCCTCTCCTCTTATAAAAGGCCCCCACCTCTACCACCTTACCAACACTTACAAATCCCTTTTCTCGGCCAAAACCTGCCCATTTTGTCTCTACATATCCATCTATAACTCCTTGAAGCCTCACTTTGGGATGAAGTCTTCCCAAGGAAGCCTTTGAGCTCAAACCAAAGGGAGTTACCCGATTTTAAGGTAATGTCTTCACTTGTGTCCTTTTGTTTTATTTTGCTTCTCCAACCCCCTAAACTCTTCTTATTCATTTATTTTGAAACAAATACAGTATCTTCAATATACTATGATGTTATTATAAGAAGTATTCGAGCTACACTTACACACACCTACATCTAATAGTTAAAGAACATACTGTTTCCGTGGATGGTGAATTTCTGCCTCCCGAAACGACGATTGTTCAACATTATTTTAAAACCAAAAAAGGTGGACATTAAGATGTCACTATATTTATATATGATATATAATATGTTTATGTTTTCCTTAATCTTATGTATTTTTCATTTATGGCATATCTTTATGGCTTCCATTATGGGTATACACGATATCTTTATTTAAGGAAGTGCGGACTACCGCCCCCTCAAAGTGATTTGATTCGTTAATACCATATGTGGTACGTATAAAGGATATAATTAATGATATTATATATGATACCATAATGGAATTAAAATACTATTATGTATCATTATGTTTGAATTCCATTAAATATGAAATAGAAATGGAAGTAGCGTTCATGCGTATGTACGACTTACCGTCTCCATGAACAGTACATTTCATTTCTTATCTAAAAATGTTATGTACTATTATAAGCACATATATATAATGGATATATATGTAATATATTACATCTAAATGATGTATATCATTATGTAATTATAACATATATATATATCTATCATTTTGTTTTAATTCCATTAATATGATAAAAAATGAAAGTAGCGTTCATGTGTACGTACGACCTACCGTCTCCATGAACGGTGCTTTTAATTTTTATCTCCAAATGATATGGAATAGTGTAAAATGAATATATACTGGATATATATGAAATTTAAAACATAAATACTATTCTGGATATGATGTACCTATATCTACAAGGAAAAGTATTTTCCAACAAGTTCAATTTTTGACTCAAGTACCAATGACCGTTTAAACGACCGTTATTAACTAAAAAAATTACATTGTGTTCATGACATGGTAATAAGTGATATAAAAGGAATAATGAACATGAAAAAGGTTCTTAAGGTAGTAGAAATTAACTCAAGTTTATTATTCAGGAGATTAAAGAACGATCGAGTCAAGTTGTACCGGAGGTAAGGGATCCTACTCCTCTCTTTCTTTTTAAGTACACTCTTTTATGTCATTCCTTTTAAGCTAATCTTTCTTGTGATTGGGATGTTATTTTATATTACTCTCACTGTAATTTTTATGTTCATATGATTAGAGACCCTATTCTCTCTCATCAATCCATTTTGGAAGTTTTGAGTGGTGCTGTTAGGCTGCCGAATTTTTGTAAGAGATCTAAACTCTCTCTTTCTCTTTAAGTACTCTCATTTATGTCTGTTCTTTTAAGCTCCTCTTTGTTATGATGGGGGATGTTCTTTTATATTACTCTTTCTTTACATTTTATTTTAATGTGATGAGATACCCTATTTGATCTCATCAATTCATTTTTGGATGTTTTAAGTGGCGCCGTTAGGCTGCTGAGTTTTCATAAGGGATTTTTCATCTCACTTTTATTCCTATGAGATTTATGCTACATTTGCCACAATTTCCTTTGAGTGGTGTATTTAATGAACATTATTTTACTCATTGTGTAATATTATTTCTTTTATGAGTATTTATATCAATGTAGTATTGTCGTTCTTTCACGGGTCGTATGTTTCGAAAAATACCCATGTCACTAAGGGAACCTTTCACCCTCCTCTTTTTAAAAGACTTATTTTGTAATTTTGTTTAATTCACATAATATTATTTTGGAATATTTTCTTCTATATCCTTATTGATGTAAATTTTATGTCCAAGTGATGAGATACCCTTTTTATCTCTCATCAACTCTTTTTCCGAATTTTGAAGTGACGCCGTTAGGCTGTCTAATTATTCCAAGGGAAATTCTTTCCCCAATTACGATTATTTGGGATAAACATGTACACCTTGAATATGTCGTTCTATGTTTATGTGTGAATGTCCTATGATTGTTTTTCACTTAATACCCACTTATATTTCATGTATTCGTTTGTCACACATATTTATGTAACTGATTTATCCTTAATCCAAGGATACCGTCTTTGTATGGGACTTCGTCTCAATCTCCTTTCATTGAGGCATATTTTGGTTTATACACAACTTTATTTTATACGGTGTATAAACCCCTTCTACTTTTACATTTATCCAAAAGGAATATTTTTATATGAAGCGTTTTACTAAACGACAAAAGGGAATGTTTTTGTGTACGAATGCGGCAACAACGACTTCTCTGCCGCCGTGACCATTATTTATGTTTCAGCTTCCTCTACAAGCCATACCTTCTTTTTAAAAGAAAAATAAATACCATGTTTTACTTTTATTTTATTTTGGTATTGAAAATGGTTTTCATAATGTATTTATATCAATGTGTTGTATTGATATCTTGTTATTGAAAGTTGGAAATGTTATGTTTCCTTTATGCATGTTTTATGTGATAAGATTATGTTATGGTTCTTTGGCATTGTTATGAGGACGGGTGGTTCCATGATAAACTAAGGGAGGGTGAGCCCGATATATCTCTCCAATGCATTGGGTAACGCGAAGGAGTGAAACGTTAAGGTTTCTCCGAAGAGATTTACGGAATATACTGTGGTGGGTATTCCAAATGTAACCAAGAGGGTTACTCCCTATGTAAGAATGTTATGAATGCATCAAGTTACTTTTATGTCTTATGATTTCTATGATTTATTCATGATTTGATGAGTTATGTTAAAGTGCCTATGTTTTATGGGTAATGTATGATTTAATTCTTATGTATATATGAACTCATGTTTCCTTTCCATATTTTTATAACCCTTACTGAGATTTTTATGCTCATCCCATGTTTTTGAAATGATTTTCACAGGTCAAGGGAAAGGTACATGATACGATGATAGTGTCAAGTAAGTGTCAAGGAAGAATCCATGTTTTATTTTAAATATTTTTCCGTTGATGGGAATAATATGAATACTATCTTATATGTAACCACTTTGTTTAAATGTGGAATTTAATGTATGTTTTATGACCTAATTCTCTAAAACTCTAAACCTGAAAAGATCCTCAATGTGTAATCTTTTAAAAACTCAAAATTAAGTAAGGTTTAAGGCTGGGGCCTTATAGTTTCTATCAAAGGTCTGTTTAGATAACATTAGAGGTTAGGGTATTCTTTAAGCAAAGTGACATTACCATATTGGCTAGGATTTTATAAAGTGTCATAGTTTTTAGATAAAGAGAATGAGTAAGTATATCTTAGTGTTTATCTTACTCATTACTACATTATGGTTTTGTTGATATACTCACACTGACCTTTTTGGTTTTAGTAAATGGCTGGATCTAGCAGGCACCAAAGTGACAATTAGATTGAAGGAAACTGTGGTGGTTCTCTGATTAAGAGACTAGATGAAATTGGGTATTCAATGAGGAAACTCGTGGTTGTTCTAAACCAACAATCAAGGAGTCATGATCAACCACTTGAACCTTGGTATGTTCTATAATGAATCATGTACGATATGATCAATCGATGTGGAATTTTATGTAATGATTATAAAGGTAACCATTAGGGTTTATATGATCCTTACTTTTGAGGTAAATATGGGTTATTATATGTTATGATGGAAAATGAAAGGCATGAGATAAACTTCAGGTTTAAATATGTTATGTTTATTTTTGAAGATTTTATCTTGTTTTGGGAAATGTTTTGATAATTATATAGTTTTGGAAAAAGGACAACACGCAGACCGTGTGACAACCCGTTGTGTCGAATAAAGCTGTGGGAATCGAACCCACAACCAAAGTGCGACTGGTATTTATCACCTACCACTGGACTACCTGAAGTCCCTAGTTAGTTTTACTAATTCCTTTTTAGTTAGAAGATTTTATTAATTAAGATTATGTTAATTTTGGGTTATCTATGTAAAATTATTAACCTATCATGGATAATATGTGATTAGGTTAATTACTTTTCAATACGAGACATTAAGAGCAACTGATGTTGTTTGGAGATAAATGTTACGATTTAACTTGGAAGACTATGTGACTAAATCCTTCAACTATTTGGGTATCAATCTTAGTTTGGTTTACTTTGAAGAATTTTATGGATAAATTGTTTATCGAATGGTCCTCGTTGAACTTTGGGTTTTGTTGGACAAATATTGGAGATTAAGAATAGATTTTCTTATTATAAAGGGTTATCCTTTTCTGGATTATCTGATCTTGTACTAAACTTTTTGGTTTGGCTTTGGTTAATTTCTAAAGACATGGGAAGTATATAGTTCTCTTTTGTAGATTAGGTGATTCTCTAGTAGTTGATTATAGTACTCTTAATGTGAACAAGTCTTCCTAAATACTCGTCTTTTGGAGCAAATATGAGTTTGTTTAAGGAATCTAATAAAATTTGAAAGTCAACATGATAAGTGATTATGTTTCCTTATGAATAAATTCCTCAATAAAAAAGTAACTTGAAACAAAAATGTTGTATATTATCTTTTCCTACTGGGGAATCGAATACCGTTAACCCATCACAAGTTTGTGATTTTCATGTGGTTAACTTCCTCCTAAACATGTTTTCTATCACTCTCCATCAGAACATGACCCAATGTTTTCTCCTCCATGTCCATGTATTCCTACATGGAATCCTAGTATGGGTTAACTCTGTTGACCTATGTACTTATCTTGCTTTATTTTAAAGTGATTGTTTTACCGACTCTTGTTCCGATGTGGGACTTTCAAGGATGTTTCCAAGCTCAATTTTAAATATGCGAGGACGTAATTCCCAAAAGGGGGGATGTATGTAAAACCCCAGGTAAATAAATAATATGAAATTTTTATTTTTATCCCTATTTGTGGAAAAAATGTCAATATTAATTTAAATGGAAAGCTATGCTCTATGGATTACCCAATACGCAACAACGAGTTCCTTTGAAATCTTACATTGCACTCTAATAATAAAATAATATTCTTTTAAATGGTAGTTAACACATAGCCATTGTATTGGAGGGAATGAATATAAATAACTAAATTAAGATTAAATATGTTTTTTAAATGTTTTTACTTTTATCCAATAAATTTTAGAGGCTTAAAATATAAATGAATCCAATCTTAAGAATTGAATACACTAGTATTTTTAAAAGATTATTTTACGACATTTTGATGGAAAAATAGTTTTAAATCAGACATTTTACAATTTTATAAGCTATATTTTTCAAAATAAACATATTATTTATGATTGGGACATTGAAATTTACATTGGGTTAATTTCTGGTATTTTTCTAACAATGATCATTTTTCAATGAATGGTGAAAAATACTGCATTTTACATCAAAACTGCTTTTTCATATAATTTAATTATATGGTTATATTATCTTTTTAATTTATTTTAAAGTGTAATTAGAATATATTTTTACCATGTAATTTAATTATTTTCATTGGGATGAATTTCAATTTTTAATTAGGCATAAACAAGTGCAAAACTTTTCATAAATATTGTTTCTAAAAAACCCGCTATTTGTTTTGACAACTGAAATTATTTTTAAATTAATTTTTGCAATTTATGTGTTTGGAATTTGGAAAAATGGATTACATGTTTGGAATTAGAAGGTCACAATTTTTTAATTAAGTCTTTTATTTTTTGACATTATGAATAGTAATGATGGTAATTTTCTTTAATTATCTTGATTAATGAGTAATCATGTAGTTAAAGATAATAAAATAATATCATAATAATAAAAAATGACCACAACATGTGTAATAAGGCTACCGGTTGTCTCATGGCCGACCATTGGATGACTTTTTCCAAACTTGGGGGCCCCATGGAATCACTTTTGTGATAAAGTGACTTTTTATCTTTTTATTTTTAAAGAATGTTAAATGTAACAAAGAATGTATCACCTAAGTAAAATATTTTTAATTTTTGTCTAAATAAATGATATTTTGAACTATAAATATTCATTAGAAAGCTAATATGATTTCCTACATCATAGTATTTTTTTTAATTTTTAGACATTAAATAAATTAAATTATTTATGACATCATGATGACGCAGTAATGACCTCATTATTTAACGATTTAAATAAAATTGAAATATAATGTAAGATATAAGACCTAAACATGTCCAAAAACCTATTTAATGGGTGGATTTCGAACCCTTATCACCTTATCCTAGAAACACATCAATGTTGGACCATTAAAATCCGAAAATCATTTGAAAATAAAGTTACATTTTCTACCTTTCCAAGAGTGCCCCTCCTCTCCTCTTATAAAAGGCCCCCACCTATACCACCATACCCACACATAAAAAGCCTTTGCCTCGGCCAAAACCTGCCCATTTTGTCTCTCAAAATCCCTATATAACTCCTTGAAGCCTCCCTTTGGGCAGATGTCTTCCCAAGGATGCCATTGATCTCAAACCAAAGGGAGTTACCCGATTTTAAGGTAATGTCTTCACATGTGTCCTTTTGTTTTATTTTGCTTCTCCAACCCCCTAAAAAATTTTAATTCATTTATTTTGTAAAAAATAATGTATATTAAATATACTAGGATGTTTTTATAAGAATGATTCAAGCTACACTTAAACACACCTACATCAAATGGTTAAAGAACATACTGTTTCCGTGGATGGCGAATTTCTGCCACCCGAAATGATGATTGTTCAACATTCTTTTAACAACTTCAAAGGTGGGGATTAAGATGTCTGTTTCGCATGGATTTCGGGGATGACCTCCTGGACGGGAGATTCAAACGTTCTGATCAGTTTCTAACGGTTTTGTTCGTAGAACCGGAAACATCCAATGATTCCTCATCCATTTGGACCTACTTTCCAAAGGTAGGCGCTCATTAGCTTGTGGACTAATGAGACTTAGGAATTTTCATTGGTCGAGAGGATGGGAGGTCGGACTCATCACACCTTTTTGAGGGGAATTATTGTCTACTCCAGGACTCTCTTTATATATTTAAGTTATGTTCATGAATCCTTATTACATTACCAAGTATAAAATGACATTTCCTTTAGTTTTAACAATCAATGATTAAATATTCAATAAATTTAGAGAATCTTTTATATGTATTCGAGGTTCTTCATCAATAGAGAATCATCTATATCTGTTTAGAGATTCTTGGTCAATGGTATCCATAAAAACATTTATATAAAAGTCTCTTGGTCATTATGATGACCAGGCTGGTTTTAAAGCCACTCAGTGGGGCACTTGAAGTTTATCGTCATTCAGAAGGACAGGGATTATTTCAAAGTTGGGATCAAACCAATAAATGGTCTACCTATGTATCCTTTGTTTTGGAAAAGGAATCAGAACCCACGTAGTTCGAGTAATGGAGTATGATGTTTATGATTGATGGCTCAAAGAAGAATGTCATAATTACTTTTACACTCTAAGCTCACGTGAGTCATGCTCGGTGTGAGAAACAAATGGTATTTGTAAAAATTAGAAAATTGTTCCATGAAAGATGCAATCATAAGAAATTTTTTCGGGATTATGTATGTATGACTGCCCAAATAGATGAAGGTTTAGGATTTACTTTTAGGGAAAAAATCTAGGAAAAGTGTCCATAAAGGTATATGTGCTTTATGGAGATTTGAATACTCTAACTTGGGACTTATTCCTGAAAAGGAAGCCCAAATTAGGAGAGGATTGATAATTGAGTTTTACTCCTGAGAAGGAAACCCATATCAAACGTAATTTAGGACTGGTTAAGAGAAATTAAGGGGCTTGGGGTTCACTCCTGAAAAGGAAGCCCAAGATTATGACTGGGAATTACTCCTAAAAAGGAGGCCCAGGTTAGGAATTAAGGTTTGGGGCTTACTCCTGAGGAGGATGCTCATATTTTAGATTGGGGATTACTCCTGAGGAGGATGCCCATATTTGAGATTGGGGCTTACTCCTGAGGAGGATGCCCATATTAAAGGATTTATAACTGGGGATTATTCCTGAAAAGGAAACCCAGGTTAAGGATTCTCTCATTTTAAAGGATGAGGTTAAATGAACGAACTCTCAATTTTTGGTGACATAAAGATGTATAAATCACTAGGTTTTGAGAGATATTCCACCGAATTCCTTTCAGATAAGGAATTCAAATCAAGAAATCATACCATAAATGGATTTGAAGAGTATATTGAAGACTGAATTTTGAATAGGAACGGTGAAATGGCTTAAGAGGGGTAAAATGGGCAAGATGGGCACCCAGAAAGGTAGGGGCGCACAAGTCTTGAAAGGCGTGCAAGTCTTGCATGGGCGCGTAAGTATTGGTCGCGCGGGTATACCTGCACGACACATGGTGTACTTGCGCGATTTTTAATCAGAATTGAAATACTTGAGCGATTCTTTATTAAACCCTTTAGAATCCTCTTGAGGTTCTTCTAGAAAAGGGACGTGCAAATTCTATTGAAGGAATGAGGCGGCGCGCAAGTGTGACCACATCCCTTAAGGGTTGGCCACTCAGGCGCGCAAGTGTTGATGAGTTTCAACACTTAGGCCTTCCTCCCTCTCTTTAGATCGTCCGTTCTAGGTAAAAAATTGCCTTAGAAGTGTTTCGGAAGCTTTGAGAAGAGACTTGGGCATCGGGAGCTTCAATCTGAGTTTCTGGAAAAAACTCCTCCCGAATGGGGGGTCCACATGGTCTATTTATAGGCAAGAGAAGACCTCGGGCGATTACCGGGCGGTTACCACTTAGGTCGCGCAAGTCACTTGTGCGACCAAAGGAGTCGCGCAAGTGTACTTACGCGACCAAAGGAGTCGCGCAAGTGTACTTGCGCGACAGTGAGATAACTTGCGCGGTGTAGTTGCTGTTGATCCTTTCTTCCTACCTTTATTGATTTTTGTCGTTTCCTTCAAAGGATGAATCATTTTGAGCTCAGATATTCCCTTTTCCGATCTTTAGATTCTGTGACGAAAGGAGCGTCAACAAAAGTCCCCCCCTCAGAGTTGGATCCGGAGAGAAATGAGGATTTGACTCTGAGGAAATCGAATCCATCCAAAGGAAAAGGGGGGCGTGCAAGTCTTCAGTGCACAGAGGGCGGTGCGCAAGTTTGCGTCGCGCAGTCTTTAAACGCTCTGGGTGTGGCGCGCAGATAGGCCTCCTGGCCTATAAATACATGGCTTTTGGCCGTGTGTAGCATCTGATCCCGAATTTCTAGAGCTCTCGCCGCGCAGGTCACCTAAGCCACGCAAGTCTCTTTTCCACTGTTCCCCCGATGTCTCTCTACTGTAAAGGTAATAGGGCTTGCACAGTAATACATGCGCGACAAAAACTTGCGCGGCACATGTAACACTTGCGTGACATCTCCATACTTGCGCGCCTTAATGCATTGTCCATTTTTTTGATTTCTTCCACCAAGTTTGAAAAATTAATTCATTTATAAATTAATTTATGCAACTCTTTGTGCAGAATTAACGGCTCTTAGACCTGGATTAATTGATGAACTATCTAGCAAGCGGATAGATGATATGATGAACATCATTGGCCATGATTACTATACTGTCGAGGATAGTACTCTTCCAGATTTGGCTAAGTATCTGAAAAAATATCATCGCAACTTTCCTCAAAGAACCTATCTACCTTTGTATGGCTATGGTTATCTACAAGAAATCATTATTCCAAAAGTAATGAATTATCTTCCATTTTCATGGTTTCAGAATTATACCAATTTTGCTTCAGCAAATATCTCAGGTGGAGGAGTATTTCCAACTGCTGGAACAGTGGAGAAGGCTTATGTGATGCATCATAGCCCTTGCACACCAGATCTGAAAAATCATACACCTGAGCTTCAACCACATTGTCATCCTTCAATCTTCCGAAATGCTCAGATGGATCAATCCAAAGGCTAGAAGAAAAGTTGGGATTTCCGTCCTGGGGGAGGTGTGAAGCCAACTTGGATGTGGGCATACTGGGTGCGACAGACTTACGCAGAGTTTATCGAGGACCTGAAGAGAGCTGCAATATATGAGGCTGTCTGGGTTGGGCAAACATATGTTTACAGACATGATAACTTTGTGCCAGAGATACTCAGCCATTGGAGCCCAGAAACTAATTCATTCCATTTGACTCATGGAGAAGTAGGTATCAGTTTGTGGGATGTCCACAAGATTTCAGGAGCTCCAATTTTGGGCGATATGTATGATGAATTCATTCCTCCCAAGGAGACTTGGAATGATTCAGAGAAGACTCCTTCTTTAGCTCGAGAATTATTTAAAATCTTCCACATGATCAAGAGTCCATAGACCTCATTAACTCATTTTAGAAAAGATATTCATCCGGAAGAATGGATGAATGTGTTTCTTACTGAGAAGAAATGGATGGAACCAAAAGAAAAAGGATCCAAGAAAAAGAAATCCAAGGATACCAGGCCCAGACGTCCTACCACTTGTCCAAAACCTGAGAAGAGAGGAGATCCTGGCACATTCTGGCAAACTCTAGAAGCAGGAGAGTTTGAAAAGTGGGGATATGAAGTGAATCAAAGAATTCCAAAGAAAACTCGTCTTGCGTGTTTCTTGGCAATGTGGCTCAGTGTTTATCTTTTGCCGGTCAGGGATTCAAAGGGAGGGGTTAGGCCAGAGACCTTCGTTATTGCGGCAAAGTTGGCTGAGGGAAAAATGGTTGGGTTAGCTACCCCCATTTTAGCAAAGATTCATAGGAGTTTACTTCACTTCTTCCAGGGTAAATCTCCTTTAAGAATAGTGGGACCATTCCAGGTTTTGTGGGGATGGATCGCCACTCACTTCAGGACTTACAATGTACAAAATGGATTACAAATTCCTGGAAGCTCTTTCAGACCGTCAGTGCAATCATTCTATGGAATTGCTCCATTAGATGTTAATGGTTATGACATGAAAGTAAGGATGAGCATGTTTAAGGAATTCAACTTCTTTCCCTATGGAAGTCCGTCATCCGGGCGGTTTGTTGATGATGGGACATCCCATTTGGATTTGAGGGCATACATGCTAACTTGCAGGGATGGCGTGTTAGTAGCCAGGATTGATGGAGAAATCATAAGTGAGGCCTATGCTCCATATAGATTTGCATGCCTATTCAAATGTTTGAAACAGATTGTTGTATCCCCTCCGGTACATGTCAGGTTAGAGAAACATCCGATGGTTTCTCGACAACTATGGTTGCTGACATCAAGAGAGAAGACTGGGGCAGTATTTGATCTACCAGTTGAAAAAGCGGCACATAATCTGACTACATTTTATGCCGAATACTGGATAGCATCATACCCCAAAGGGATATTGAATCACCCAGTATATCAAGTGGGAAAGAGGAAGAGGACTGTAGAGAAAGAAACCCTTCCTCATGAAGGTGACGCTTCTCCACCTGAAATAGGTTCAACAGACTCCTCTTCTTGAACTGATTCATCGGATTATGGGGATGATGAGGCACAACCGGCAGCAAAGCGGTTTCGTGCCCGATATAATCCTCCGGCCAGAATTAAAAGACCCACTCCATCAACTCCTGGTGAGTTATTTCATTGTAATAATTTCAATCACTGCTACTTTATAAAGTAATAAGTCTTAATTTCTTATTCTCTATCTTTAGTTGCAGGAGCTGGGAAGAAATTAAAATAGAAAATTGTAGGACCTTCCTCACAGCCTTTATATCTAAGACCAGAGGCTGTTCAGCTATGGTAGAGCTTATACTGTGGTCCTGAGACCGCCTGGCTGGATTTGTGCGAGGGCCTACAACTTCCAGGAATAGGAAATCTTGTAGCTTCTAAAAATCTTCAATACCAAGATAACCCCAATGAAGTGCGAGCTTACATCAGAGAGCTGGAAATGCTCATATATGCCACTGATGACTCGGTTCCTATCACCAGGAGGGTGAAGGAAATGATTGATCGTGGCGCCACTGAGGGGGCTGTTTGTTCTCGATATGAGGAATGGCAAGAGTACGTGGCTCCTGAAGATGTAAGTTTTCTTTCCTTATTTTCTTTGAAACTTTATTTTAGTTGAAGCTTTGTTACTTAAGGATGTTATTTTCTTCATCTCGCAGCTTGCAAAGAAAGGAACTGGGGTTCCTTTGCCATAGTATAGCCCTGGTGGTACTTCTATTGGGGCTGCTGCTGATTCTCCTCGCGAACCAGGCGAGATATCTCCAGGCCAGCAGGCCATGAATGAGGCACAAGACACAGCCTTCCATTCGCCAATCCAAGTGCCTATAAGGGAGACCACTGATACTCCAAAAAAACAAAAGAAGCAAAGGCAATGAAGGAGGAAATCCATAGCTAAACGTTTCATTAGCATCGGTATGTCCTTCGAACAATCATGAGTTTATACCCATAATCATATGGTTACTCATATTTCTGAGGATTGCAGGGGCTTCTTCAATTTCCCCCTTGAGGGAAGGGACTGATCCTTCTTCAAAGGCCTTGGAGGGTGCTGTAGAACAATCACAGACCCAAGCTGACTTGGTTTCTCCTAGAGAAGAGCTAGCATCCATTCCCAGTATCCCTCCTACTGCTGAAGATGCTATCCAGGGTCAGGGGTTGCAGGACATAAGTCGGCAAGCAGATGTAGCAAATGCTCCCACTGGTGAGACTAACCAGGATTCTGAAATATCATTGGATGAAATGGTGAATCAAGGAATGACTTTAGAAGAATTTTATGATCATGCTAAGTTGTCATGTGATTTAGAAGACCTTGGGCGTGATTGCTACCATTTGCCCAATTTTTTTAAAAAATTTACACTTCTAACCATGACTGAATACAAAATCCAGTTTCTTCCATAGAAGCTACTGAACTTCCAATGCCCGAAGAGAGTGTGGACACTGATGTCAACCCTATCATTGCAGAAACATTAGCTCAAGTAGAGCTAAATCCAATAAACCCTCTTGAGACCCATCTTGAAAATCCTGTTGAAACCGGGAAAGATGGGGAGAAGTATTCTCAGGTTGCTGATCCATCCTTGGGTAAGGGATAAAAATATTTGTGATTGTACTTTATTCGCAAGAAAAACTATTCTTTTTTTATCCTTTGAAGCTGACTAAATCTTTCAATTAATCATGCAGGACCATCAACTACAATTAATAGATCCAGAGGTGAGGCCTCAGCCTCTGCCCCAATAGGAATTGAAAGTGAAGAAGCACAAATTAGGGGGGGAAAGCAGGACAGAGCACTTCTTTAAGTGCACTAATTCCAGATTACATACCCCCTTCTGACGATGATATTGAATCAGATACAGAGATGCTTAAAGCATTCAGCTTTTCATGACGTAAGGCATGGAACAACATATAGAACATCATATCTGGGGTGCATTTAGAAGATCTACCATCAAAAATTTCTTGATTGTCATCCCAATTTGTTATACTGGGACTTGGTGGTTTTGGGTATGAAAAGATCCATGCCGCGGTGAAACAGATCATTTTCAGAAGGGAGCAAGGACAGGCAAGTCGCAAAGATTTGACCAGAGTGAAATTTTCAGTCAACATAGGAGAATTTGAGGCTGAGGTATCCCAAGCTGAGGCTGATTATGCTGCAAAGATGAAGGATCTAAAGAAAAAAATCAAAGAAAAGGTCGTCCAGCAGGTGCAACTCCAGCAACAGTTAGATGCTGTTAATGGGGAACTTGATCATCTTAATAAATCATTGGATGAAACTCATATTAATGGCAAGAAAGCCATCACAGATGCTAAGAAGGCACTTCAGCAGACTGAAAAGAGTGAAGCTAGTCAAGTGCACGAGCTTCAAATAACTGCTGATAAAGCTCAGAATGCTATACATCAAATGAAGACTTAAGTTGACAATCATCTTTAATTCATGAAAAAGAGAAGAGACTCCATTTTGTGGATGTCTTTCTATCTCTTGTGTATCAATGAAAAACACTTTTGTCTTCAATCATTTGTACCTGCATTCTTTCATTACCTGCTTCAATTTTTACTTAAGCCAATGGGACTAGTAAGCATAGTTTGATTTTTACTAGGAATATTATAAATAATCCTACAAACTTTGAACCTTTTAATTTCTCAATATTACCTAAATCATACAAAAATGTATATTTTAGTGAGCTAGAACTTGACTTTTATTCAGAGTTCCTTTGTCTTTTGTAGGCAGTTTAAAGTCATGCATGCCGGAGATAAAGGGGCTAATGTTTAAGGTCGAAATAGCTTTGACCGAAATGGATTAGAATTGACACAATTCCTTGAAAGGTCATCTGAAAACATACTACCATACTCAAGTATGAGGGAAAATATGTAAACTATGGCTTAAGAATATTTGAATCTGAGGAATGATATGAAAAAGAGCTAAAAGGCATTAGAATAAGTAGTTTCTAAGAATGAAGTTACTATTATTTAACAAAAAACCCGTTAGGGGGTTGAAATATACAGGTCCACCTAAGGGCATTGGCTGCATGGTTAAATAAATAGCATCTTTCGGCTGACAAGTCTGTTATGTGGAATGTTTATGGAAGGCCACCTATGGGCACGTGCTGCATAGTCAGGAAAAAGAACTCCCAGAAATTTACTTTCCTAGTGCTAAAAAGCCAGTGAATGTTTATGGAGATTCAAATTTTCTAAAGTATAGAGTTTGTTGTATGGAAAGAGGTACTTGAATATGGAGAAGATATTTCCGAACAAGAATATCGAAGAACTGGATGAATATCACTCCTACGAAGGTCTGAACCAAAATTAGGGAAGAAGGATAAACCATAGACTTGAATACTTTCAGATCATGAAAAAGGATATGGGACAAATATGTTAAGGATGTCTATTTTTTACGGATCCCTACATACTGTCATTTAAGACAAATAAGGACAAAAGAGGCATTCTTCCCAAGAATGAAGTTACCATCATTTAACAAAACCCGTTAGGGGGTTGAAATATGTAGGGCCACCTAAGGGCATTGGCTGCATGGTTAAATAAATAGCATCTTTCGGCTGACAAGTCTATTATGTGGACTGTTTATGCAAGGCCACCTATGGGCACGTGCTGCATAGTCATGCAAAAGAATTCTCAGAAGTTTGACATTTTTGTGATTAGAAGTCATGAAAAAGGTTATGAAGATCTGAAAATATTTAAGGTTAGGATTATAACACATAAATATGGGTATTGTCCAATGTATATAGAGATACATAGGTCAATGATAACCATAATCATGTTGTGGCTGGGTCCTGAATTGAAACATGGACTTCACTACGTATCTCATAAGAATGAGAATCAAGCCATACGTAGTTCTTGAAATGCAGTTTAACATCGTGTAGGACGAACGTATGAGAAATCTTAGTTTAGGGTCATAGAATTTGGACCATAATAATGAATACACAGTGTGTGTTTTCATGAAGACTTTTCAGCTAAGGGACTGAAAGTGAAATTTGGGGTTAGGCCCAAAAGACTTCAGACTGGATTCGAGGGACACTCGAATGTTCTTAAGTATCCCATAAGGATGGGAATCAAGTCCACGTAGTTCTAGGAATTCCCTTTGTACAAATTTGGTCCGTACATGTGAAGGGTGAAAGGGGACTTCAGTGCAATGATGGTTTAACCTGAGATAAAAAATTTAGTCATTACCATGTATGCACGTAGTCTTTTTTGAAATGAAACATGATTGAAAAAAATCAATGTCAATAATAATTTTCTATCAAGTGAGGAAATCAAAGAATATTGTAATTTATTGTCGTATCGGACAAAAGTGTTGTATAGTTTAACGTCGTATAACAAAGACGAAAGTGAATCAATGTAAAAAATATTGATTCTAGGGGCGGTTTTACAAATCAACATCATATGAGATGGTGGTGAACCGATGTGAAGAGATTGTTTTTGGGCTTGAACCCTAGGAGGCTGCCTACATACCCAACCTGGAGGGCAAGGATCAAAGTCTGTGTAGTTCAATTAAAGAATGAATTAATGATCAAGTTGTTCTTGGGGACAACGATCTAATTAAAATGTTGTTGGGACTTACACATGGTTAGTGGCCCAAAGGGAGTGTTATGGTTGATGTTCGATCTAAGCTCACATGAGTCATACTCGGTGTGAGAAACAAGAGGTAACAATAACCTTAACGATGAACAGTTTAATGTCATATAGGACATATAAAGGGACTATGCAGTTTAAAGTCTTGCAGTTAGGACTATTGGTGCTGCACAGTTTAGTGTCATGTAGCAGGGACAAAATATAGTTTAATGTCATGTAGGACATATCAAGTATTTTCTGTATAGTTTAGCGTCATGTAGTTAGGACGATGGGGATAAAATAGTTTAACGTCATATTGGACGAAAGGGGGACTGTGCAGTTTATTGTCATGCAGTAAGGACAAAATAACACACCATTTATGTCATGTCAGATGAAAGTGCGAATAGTTTAAGGTCATATGCATGGACCGTGGATGGTGCAGTTTAATGTCATGCTGGAACTTTGATGATTATATATTTTAACGTCTTTCCGGATGTGAGGGACTTTTATACAGTTTAGCGTCATGTAGTTAGGCCGTCACAGTTTAACGTCTTGCTGGACATAAGGGATTTGAAAATAGTTTATGGTCATATACATGGACCAGGTATGATGCAGTTTAAGGTCATGCTAGACGGTTTAGGGAACTTTTTCACAGTTTAATGTCGTGTGGGACGAAGTTACAGTTTAAAGTCATACTGGACCATTGTTGTATAGTTTAACGTCATATACCAAGGACAAACTGGTGCTGCACACTTTAGTGTCATGTTGCAGGGACATCTTCTTTTCTACAGTTTAATGTCATGTTGGACGAAAAAGGGACTTTCCTACAGTTTAATGTTATGTTGGACGAAGTTGCAGTTTAAGGTCATACTGGACCATTGCTGTATAGTGTAACGTCATATAGCAAGGACGAACTGGTGCTGCACAGTTTAGTGTCATGTTGCAGGGACATCTTCTTTTCTACAGTTTAATGTCATGTTGGACGAGAGAAAAAAAAGGAAACTTTTTAATAGTTTAATGTCATGTAGGACAATTCAAGTAACTGTTACAGTTTAACGTCATGTTGGAAAATAGAAAATTTATACACTTTATCATCATGTTGGACGATAGAACATTGCTGTACAGTTTAAAGTCATGTATCTAGGACTAAGGTGAACCAATATGAGGATACCAGTTCTGGGGACTTTTTACAGTTTATCGTCATGCTGGACGCTGGAAGTGCCACACAGTTTAATGTCATGTTGCTGGGACATAATATAGTTTAACACAATACAGTTTAGTGTCATGTAGGACATAATAGTAACCAATGTGACATTTTAACGTCATGTTGGACGATAAGGGAACTGACACAGTTTAACGTCATGCTGGACGATGATAGTGCCACATAGTTTAATGTCATGTTACTAGGACACAATATTGTTTAATGTCATCTCGGACAAAATATGGAACTTCTGTACAGTTTAATGTCATGTAGATAGGACATAATACAGTTTAGTGTCATGTAAGATATAATATGAACCAATGTGACTGTTTTGGCTCTGGGAACAATATTTTGTGTTTATACAAAATACTTCTTCAGAAATATGGCATTAGTTGGAGTCATGATGTGTTCTCCATCCATTTAGATTAGAGAATATGCTCCATTGGAGTAGAACTTATGTATTGAATAAGGTCCTTCCCATTTTGGTTCAAGCTTGGGAGGCTTCTTTCCTTGTATCATTGGTGCTCTGAGAACCAATACCAATTTTCCCTGAATGAATGAACAAAGACGAACTTTTTTGTTAAAATCTCGTGCTATTCGATTCTGATAGATTTCCAAGTGGTGCAAAGTGCACAATCTTTTCTCATCTAACTGTTCTAATTCATTCAACCGCTTTTGGGATTGCTCATCTATAGATAACTGATCACAAATGGCTATTCTGAGTGAGGGAAATTGAACTTCAATTGGCAAGACTGCTTCTATTCCATATACCAATTAATATGGAGTTGACCGTGTTGCATTGCGAGTGGTAGTCCGATAATCCCATAAAGCATGAAAGAGTTTATCAGGCCATGACCTCTTATCTTTATCCACCATCTTTTGCAGTATATTTGAAAGAGTCTTGTTGAAGGCTTCAATATGGCCATTAGCCGCCGCATGATATCGAGATGAATGGTTGGACTTAATGTTGTATTCTTGATACAATTTCTATACCTCAGAAGAACAGAATTTGGTTCCATTGTCCATCAATATGGTATGAGGGACACCAAATCTAGTAATGATGTTAGACTTGATAAGCTAACAATGCATTTAGAACTGACTTCTTTGAGAGGTACTGCTTCTGCCCATTTGGAAAAGAAATCAGTAGCAGTAAGAATGTATTTAAACTGCTTGACCATAGCTGAAGGGTAAGGTCCCACCACATCCATTCCCCATGTGGAAAATGGCCATGAGTATTTAGCTGTATGAAGCAACTATGGAGGTTGATGAATGAAGTTGGCATATACTTGGCATGAATGACACTTCTTTGTGAAATAAACACAATCTTGTATCATTGAAGGCCAAAAGTATCCAAACCTTCGAATTTGATTAGACAGTCTATGTCCAGACTGGTGGGCACCACAGACTCCTGCATGGACTTCTTTTATGACAGCTATTGTCTCTTCACCATCAATACTTCTGAAGAGAACTCCATCAAAACCACGTTTGTAGATAATTTTCTCGTGGTGGTTTGGGCTATCATAAAGAGTAAAATTGACCACATGTCGTCGGATTTGTTCTTTCTCAGCTCTATCAGGTGGAAGTGTTCCATTTTGAAGGTATTCCCTGATAGGTGACATCCATCCTGTAGTATGACCATACGGTTCAGGAATGGAACTAATTTCATTAATTTCCTCTTTTCTGACTTGAACATAAGTTGAAATTGCACGACGGTGGGCAATACATATGGTTGTCTCATCCCGATTTGGATCTGCTAAAGTTGTGGCTATATTAGCCAGTGCATCAGCTTGAGCATTTTGTGATCTTGGGACATAAGAAAATGTCGGTTCTGAAGGGAATTTCGACATTAACTCTCTGACGTAATCATACAAAGGGATTAATTCTTCTTTTCTGATGGCATAATCCCCATTGACTTGTTTGATTACCAGGTCTGAATCACCTTTCACCTTTATGTGATTCGCTTGTGCTTGAAGCGCTAACTCCAAGCCTGTAATGAGAGCCTGGTATTCATCTTCATTATTGGTACCACCTTCCCACAACAAAAAGGAATAAGGTAACACTGCCTTATCTGGAGAAATGAGCACAATTCCTAAACCAACTATGTTGAATTTAGGATTTTCCATTTTCTTCCCAGTTGGACTTCTAGAAGCACCATCAAAATAAATTTCCCATGTTTGAGGACTCTCTTGAATAGAGAAAACTTCCTCATCAGGGAGTTCGATATCTGAATACATGTCTTCCACTGAAGGATGTTCAGCTAGGAAATCAACCAGAGCTTGGCCCTTAATTTCCTTTTGAGACACATACTGAATGTCGAACTGCTGTAGAATAACCGCCCACCTTGCCAGACGTCCTGTAAGCATTGGACGACTAAGGATGAATTTGAGCAGATTATTACGAGATACCAATTGGACCTCGTGATGTTGAAAGTAGTGTCTCAGTTTTTGAACTGCAAAGATTAATGCTAGGCAGCACTTTTCAATACTTGAATACCGGGTTCCCGCTTCAAGCATAGTTCTACTGAGATTGTAGAGACTATTTTCATTCCCAGCATCATTCTATTGAGCGAGAAAGGCACCCAATGATCGCTCTAAAGCTGTCACATAGAGGATAAGCGGTCTACCCTCAACAGGTGGCATGAGTACTGGTGGAATCAAGAGGTATTTCTTGAGAACATCAAATGCTTCTTGACATTCTTCAGTCCACTGGTAAGTGACTCCTTTCTTCAATAATTTGGTAAAGGGTAAACTTTTGCCTGCCAAATTGGTGATGAAACGCCGGATATAGGATAATTGTCCTTGAATTCCTCTTAATTCATTCAAATTCTGAGGAGGTGACATACCAAGGATTGATTTGGTCTTCTCGGGATCGGCTTCAATACCACGATGGCGTACAACAATGCCGAGGAATTTTCCTGAGGTTACCCCAAAAGCACATTTTAAGGGGTTCATCATTAAATTATGTTGTCGAAGCTTGTGGAATATGACTTCCAAATCAGCCAAGTGATTAGAACATTGTTTGGATTTAACCACCAAATCATCTACATAGCATTCAACAAACTTCCCTAAAAGAGGTTTGAAGATACGATGGATGGCGCGTTGATATGTTGCACCTGCATTCTTTAAACCAAAGGGCATCACCCGGTAACAAAACACACCTTGAGGAGCTATGAAGGCTGTATATTCCTCATCTTCTGGGGCCATTCGGATCTGATTATATCCGGAATATCCATCCATTATAGAAATTACTTCATAGCCAGCCGTCGCATCAATTAAGAGTTCTGTAATCGGAACTGGGAATTCATCTTTAGGACAATACCGATTAAGATCTCTGAAATCGATGCAAACCCTAATTTGTCCGTTCATCTTCTTTACAGGAACAATATTAGCCAACCACTTGGGATATTGAACTTCTCTGACGAATTTGGCTTTGATCAGCTTATCCACTTCAGCTTCAATTTTGGAAGCATAGGTTGGGTGTGTTCTTCTCGCGGGTTGCTTAAAACCTCGATGTTCTTTTGGTAAACCCAAATGATGAGTAGCAACATCAGGATCAAGCCCAGGCATTTCGGTATAATTCCAAGCAAAAATATCTTTATTTTGCTTTAGAAAATAAATACACATCTCTTTCTCTTCAAGGGTCATGGACGCACTAATTAAAGTGGGGCGTGGATATTTCTCTGTACCTAGATTTACTTCTCTGAGTTCATCCACCGTGGTAGAGATACCCTCTTCAAATTCTGGAGGAGCATCTCTAAGATCTTCCACTTCCTCTTCATCATGTGTTATTTCTTCCATTTCTACTTGCAAAGTAGATGAAAAAACGAAATTCTCATAATCATAATAGATGTCAAAATTTTCACATTTTGAAGAATAAGCTTCCATTTCCGACCCTATTGATGATAAAGGGTCATATTTGGGAAATAAAGAGGAGATGATGGATTGAGAATCGACATCATTATTCACCTCTGGTGTTTCTATAACTTCTTCTGGCCTGATTAGCGAAGTATAGAATTGTTGGGCTTCAGCAGACGAAATGAAAACGTCACCACTTATGCTTTCATCACTGCTTGGTAAGTTACCAATTTCTCCCATGTTGTCTAGCTCGATTGTCGTAATTGACATTATGGATCTTTCCATAAGAGTATTTTGATTTCGGCCTATTTTGTCAATTTGACTGATAGGTAACACATAATCTGTACTCACATGTGAAAATGGATTTATTGGAATTTTCTCCAAACCATATAGAGAATTAACTTTGGTAATTTCTTTCATTGTAGATTTTTCTCTTCCCTTCATGTGATAAAATTCCACCTCAATGTATTGAGACGCACATGTCTTGAACGAGGCCTTATCACCATACAATGTTCCAACTTGACCATCAAAACATAATTTTAGACATTGATGGTATGATGACGGAATAGATGCATGCTGATGTAGCCAGGGTCTTCCAAGCAAGATATTGAAAGCTGAGTCATGATCAACAATCATGAAATCTGAATTGGAAACAAGATCTCCAAACTGAGTTCTGAGTGTAACTTCTCCCAGTGGTTATTGTTCATTTTTATCATATCCTTGTAAAATCATGGTAGAAGGAGATAAATCAGATTCCGTGAGGCCCAATCGATGAAGTGTACGAATGGGCATGAGGTTGACTCCTGAACCATTGTCAATGAAAGCTCTTAGAATATCTACACCATTGACTTTGCCAGATAAGTACAAAGGTTTTATGTGACCATGCACAACATCATCTTCATCTTTATCAGTAAAAGATATCACTGCATGGCATTCTGCAGGATTATTCTCTATGTGATAGATTTCACCTGCAGCAATTTCAGCTTCAAACTCCTGAGGACTTGACAAAGCTTCGGTGAGTGCTTCCTAAAGATCATTTGACAGATTCAAAGCATCCAAAATTGATAACTTGGCTGGTACTTGGGACAAGTGTTTCAATATATCATACTTTTGATCTAGAGGTCTGAGTTTCCCAATAGGAATATGCGGTTTAGCAGGTACCTTGGAAGCAAATGCTTTGGAATCTGATGCATCTTGTATTGAAGTTGGCAACATCCTTGATTTTGGAAGATTAAATGATTAGATCCATTTACTTGCTGAGATAAAGAAGATGGATCCTTTAATCGGTCTTCCAAAATAACTGTGCCAAAACTGAATTGGCCATTGGCAGAAGAACTTTCTTGTTCTTTTTGAGCTCGCTGAAGGGCTCTACCACGAGTTTCTACTGCATATACAGTGCTAGCAGAGGTAAAATTTGAGTAGTGGCTTCGGAAATATCCACGTCTTCCCTTATATCCTGAACCTCTAGAACTTCCTCGGATTCCCTTATTTGATACAGGGAATTCAGGCTCATCAAGACTGGAATATGGATCTGTTAATTGAATCATATTAACAGAACCAAAGATTAACTCTTAGTCTAATAAAGACTCTGCCTGGTTAGCCTGTTTAGGCTATGCTGTTTGATGGGGTGGTGCCCGTGGCTTTGAAGTAGATGGCATGAAATCTGCCAGAGTCAAAGATAATTTAGGCTTTGATACATACTCATCTTCTCCTGATTCCTCTTTCTTCTTTGAATTGCACTGCCCTTTTGAGGATTTTTCTTTTGATGGAGGCTTTACTGCAGCTTTTGTAGGAGACACAATTGGCTTATTCAATTGTGTTTGCAAAATGGAATGGGTCCGATTGATTGTCTTTCTGACCATCCAATCATCATATTTTTTCGCAGTTTTTCTTTTGACTTCCTGCCACTCGCCTCCTTCCTCTGGATCTGTAGCGGTAATACACGCTACATGAGCTGAAGAACCCTTCAATTTGACTTTTCCCAAGTCGACCATCTTTTGCAGGAGGTCTTTAAAGACAAAACACTCTTGGATGGGATGCCCCAACATTTTATGAAAGGGACAATAATTGGGACGGTCTTTATCTCCTTCTTTTTTTGGCCTCTTGGGCACTGGTAATTGAACCAAATTATTTTCCAGAGCTGAAATGAAGTAACCAGGAACTTGCTCACTTCGGAAAGAGTATGTTTTACTCTTCAAATCCTCAAATTGTTTTCATCATTGATCTCTTTGATCATTTGGACGAAACAGCCTTTGTTGTTGGCGTTCAGGAGGTAGAGCCCTTCGAGAAGATGAAGGTTTTGAAGTAGAAATAGGTATAGGTGCTTTTTTAAGCATAACTGTAGCAGTTTCCACTTTACCCATTCTCCTTCCTAGAGCTGATGGAATTATATAAGATTTAACCTTAGCCTGTATAAGAGAATCTTCAATCTGTTGAGCGATTGAAGTAAGGTCTTGAAACCCTCCTGTGTATTTCACAGGGATCAATGGCGTGCGTAATTCGTCACGCAAATTTGCCACACATATTGGAAACAATTCCTCCTGAGGGAGTGCTAAACTCAGGGAATAAGTTAATCCCTTCCAACGAGCAATGAAATCAGAGACTCTTTCATTCTCCCTTTGCTTAAAGTTTGTAAGATCGAAAACTGTCGTTTTTGGCAAAGTTGAGCTAAACTGAAGAAGGAATTTTTGACGAAGATCCTCCCATCCAATGATTGACCGGGATTGCAAGCTTGTATACCAGACAAAAGCTGGTCCTTGCAAGGTTCGCACAAAGCATCTAAGTTTCACTGCTTCTTGCTGCTCTGGAGTTCCCATCATAGGATCACAACAAGACACGTAATGCGTCAAATGTTGTTCAGGGTCTCCTGATCCATTGAAAGTAGGGAAAACAGGGTTTCCAAAACTGGATGGAGGAGAAATTGAATCTACCCATTCAGGGTAAACATTCTTTTCAGGTTGAACTTGCGTCCGTTTCCCTTCCATAGTTTCTAACCAAGCTGTTAAGGACTCAATAGTAGTTATTAACTTTTGAGAAACATCTGGTTGAACTTGGTTTTGGGTAGGTGCAATGAATGGAGCTTGGACAGACGTGGTGGTTGGTGCTGCAACTGATGGTAGTGCTACCAACCGTTGTTGCGTTTGACCCGTAGGATTAGACCTCTGAGGGTGTACTGATAAAGGGGGATATTCTTGATCCATCTCAGTAGTTACAACAAATTCCTTCGGATGTCGGACTTCAGCATTCTTAAGAAGAAGACTACTCTGAAGTAGTTCTGCATTCAACCTTCATAATTCTTTCATTTCTTCCTCCTGTTGTGCAAACCTTTGCTCTAATGAGAGCGATTGACCTCCTTCAGAGGAAGGGTGAGAATTAACCTGATTCTTTCCTTTCCCCTTATTGGATCCTTTTTAGAGATGGGGAAGTGGATTACTTGAATGAATACCAAGATTTTGGGTAAGCCTTTGATTACGTGTGCACACACCTTCTTCATTTAGGTCTATGTGCGCAACTTCTTGGGCAGGAACCTCTTCGTCTGATCCCTCTGATTGAGCCTCATCTGGTGAATCAGCAACAACGACATTGATGACATTAATGGATGTATATTGCATGGAATCTTTTCTATCAGCATTTCTGTGATATTTTCTTCTTCCATGTCCATGATGAGACATGGCATTCCGTTGACTTGATCCCTCAGGAACTTCTTGGAGAACCGTCACTTGGAGAGAATCTCCTGATAGATTGTCTCTTCGTTCCTCTTGAGGCTTATTCCCTAATGAGAATACTAACTTTCTCTGAGGGGGGTTTGAGGATTTGAAAAAGTCCCTAGTCCGATGGACTGGGGATGTTCCTGCTGCTTCCGCTCAACTCCTTGAATCCTATTTGTTGACATTGAGTGTTGGCTTAGAGAAGTCCCCAGTCTGACAAGCTGGGGTGTCTCTTGACATGCTATGTCTGAGATCTTCTTAAAATCTCTCTTGATCTTGCGAATCTTAGTTTGGAAATTAGCTGGATACATTAACCTGTATCCACTTTTATCACCTGGTTCAATAGACCGTTGGATGATTTCCGAAACTTCTGTCATTTGATGACGTGTTTTCTCCAGACGAGAGGATTGTGCAATATTCTCGCCTGCTTGATGTAGGAGAAATTAAACAACTTGTTCTCTATATACTTGATTTTGAGAGGAACTAGTTGAAGCATGTTCTTGAGCAAGCTTTTGATTATGAACAAAGCCCATTGACTGTGGTCGGCCATGGGCAATAACATTGCATGAGACCATTTTTGGCGGGCTTTGCTGACTGGAAAGCACTGTGAAATGTAGTGCTCCGTGAACACCCCATCCTCTGATATGAACATCAGATGGAGCATTGTCAATTAACTGACGCAATTTTCTTAGTGCGCCAAGGCATGAACGTTGAAGGGTTCTCTGTTGCTTTTCAGCCTTCGGATACCGAGAGACTGATAGAGATGCCAAATCAATTTGACGTTGTAGCCCTTCTATTATCTTAAGATGATTTTCATATTCATCATAAGATAATACCTTCTTCTTTAATTGACAAAGAGTTTTCCATATGTTGAGATGAATATCATGGATTCCATCATCCGTCAACATCTTTGGAATGTCGTACTGGGAGTCAGCCAAAGGCGAAAACATGACTGGTACTTCACCTTTATCCAGTTTTTTCCTCATGTTCAGCATTTCCTCTTTATCATTAAATAAAGATTCTTCTACCTGTTTTGACCAGAGTTGGTGTTTCCTTGTTGCTTCATCAGATTCAACAAGATTGGTAGAGAGATCATTAATCAAACTAGAAGATGCATGACTTAGGGGTGGTTCAGAGAATGACCTACACCCTGGGCTATCTTCTGATTGAGAAAGTATTTCACTTGTTAGCGATAAAACATCAGACATGACTGGTTTCACATTTGCAAGTGCCTCAAGATAAGAGGGCTTTCTCGGCACTACATTATCCACTGGAGTATTTTCCAGGCAATGTGAATCACTACTGCGGAGAGGAATTTCGCAGCGAAGTTCATCATCATGGGAAGGACCACCATAATGGGTTACATCAAAAGATGAAATCTCTTGCTCCTTGGTCTTCTGCCCACACAGAGGGTTCTTGTGGCTCTCATCTGAAGAAGAAACTTCAATATTGACCGAACTTCCATGAAGCAAGCCTTCTTGAGGAAGTGTCTGTTGAAGACCTTCAAAATTAATGTTCCCGTTATTGGGAACTGAGGGAGTAGAATCTTGAATTCCGACAGATAAATGTATGAGGGCTTCAAGAACTCCAGCATCGAGCAAGGCCTTGTTGCAGATTGGCCTTTGATCTCCTGACTGTTCTGGGTGGATCTTTTTCTTAGATGACTTCTTACTCACTTTAGAAACCACTTGTTGATGAAAGTGGTTACTCTGAGCAGGTTTATGTGCCTGATCAGGAAATATGGTCTGGTTAGGCTGACGATCTCCACTCAAATCAGGTGTATGTACCTGACTTGGTGGTCCGTATGATATGGGGGAGTATGCCCCATAACCCTCTTGGACTGGAACATATGTGTGTGTCTGTTCTGGAGTGAATCATTGATGTGTCACTACACTGCTAGGGATAGATTTATGTGTCTGTCCCTGAGATGATGCTGAAGCAGTTATGATATCCTGGCAAGAATCCAGAATATGAGCAGGAATTTGCTTCTACTCTTTCACCATTGAAAAAATATGTTTGGTGACTTCAGCTGCCAGAACGGGGATATACGTCCATTTCGGGCTTGGAGTAGGTGTATGTGCCTGCTCCAGTCCTCCTTTTCCTGTCAGTGAATCCTGACAGTACTCAAGTGTGGAGGCAGAGATTTGAGTCTGCCTCCTGTTTGTCGTCGGGGATTTCCGACTGACTTCTCCGTGCGCTACCAAGCGATACTGTTGGCAGGCTTGATGATTATTAGTAGGTGTATGTGCCTGCGGATTACACTTCGCCAAACGCGGTTGACGAGATCCATCATATGTAGTCAGAAGAGCCTGCTGACTAACTGGTGATGTATAAGCAGGTGCATGTTCCTGCCTATGGTACTCCGCCGGAATTGCCTGGCGGGATTGGCGTAATGCTGCCAGATGAGTCTGCTGGATAACGGAATTACAACGGACAGGTGATTGTTCCTTCTCGTTATTTGCCACCAAGATAGGTTGGTGGACTTATCCGGAGATGGCAGGGATGACATCCTGCCCATTGTTACCCGAATTCCGTCTCTGGCGGTTCATCTTGTCTGCTCGGGTTCGAGGAACCTGAGCTGAATTCCTAGAGTCGGTACCCTCATCATGTTGAGGGCGCACTACCGCATGAGTCTTGCGGCAATTGTTTATGGGAGCCCTCGAGAAGGACTCCTGTCTTTTTGAATTAAGGCCCTGCGGGACCTGCTCATTCACTTCCTCAGAGTAAGGGAGTGAATTGAAATTGTGTTCCGGGGATAACGACCCGAAACGGTTGGAGACGGTAGTCAGCACCGCCTGCTTCTTGATCGCTGGCCGCCATTGTCCGGATGACCAGGTAGAGTTGTTAACTTGGAGGGCTTGACGAGCGGCCTCCAGAGTTGGGATAGTACCGTTGCGACGGTACTCTTTAACTAGTGCATTAGAACCCCAGCGTTGAAGACGCTGAGTTGGTGATGTCATCCTCAGAGCGGACGACGTTCCAGCAGGAGTAGCAGCATTAGTTTTCACAGTAGCAGACCTCACAGTAGAGGTGTTCACAGCAGTAGTATTCACAGGGGTGAATTTAAGAAAATCCATTTTGCAGAAGATCTGGAGAAAAGAGTGCCTGTTCAATATAACAGACATAATCAAGATGAATCTAGCCACTGCATCTTTTGGATGAGCACATGTCAATGATTGATTTTTTGGCTCAAGGGGCCCAACAAAATAAGAAGAACATCACTTTAACTTGGTTAAGGATTCACGTCGGGTTCACCATCTTTTGTTTCGCATGGATTTCGGGGATGACCTCCTGGACGGGAGATTCAAACGTTCTGATCGGTTTCTAACGTGTTTGTTCGTAGAACCGGAAACATCCAATGATTCTACATCCATTTGGACCTACTTTCCAAAGGTAGGCGCTCATTATCTTGTGGACTAATGAGACTTAGGAATTTTCATTGGTCGAGAGGATGGGAGGTCGGACTCATCACACCTTTTTGAGGGGAATTATTGTCTATTCCGGGACTCTCTTTATAGATTTAAGTTATGTTCGTGAATCCTTATTACATTACCATGTATAAAATGAGCTTTCCTTTAGTTTTAACAATCAATGATTAAATATGAAAGAAATTTAGAGAATCTTTTATATGTATTCGAGGTTCTTCATCAATAGAGAATCATCTATTTCTGTTTAGAGATTCTTGGTCAATGGTATCCTTCAAAACATTTATATAAAAGTCTCTTGGTCATTATGATGACCAGGCTGGTTTTAAAGCCACTCACTGGGGGCACTTGAAGTTTATCATCATTCAGAAGGACAGGGATTATTTCAAAGTTGGTATCGAACCCATAAATGGGCTACCTACGTATCCTTTGTTTTGGAAAAGGAATCAGAACCCACGTAGTTCGAGTAATGGAGTATGATGTTTATGATTGATGGTTCAAAGAAGAATTTCATAATTACTTTTACACTCTAAGCTCACGTGAGTCATGCTCGGTGTGAGAAACAAGAGGTATTGGTAAAAATTAGACAATTTTTCCATGAAAGATGCAATCATAAGAAATTGTTTGGGGCTTATGTATGTATGACTGCCCAAATAGATGAAGGTTTAGGATTTACTTTTAGGGAGAAAATCCAGGAACAGGATCCATAAAGGTATATGTGCTTTATGGAGATTTGAATCCTCTAACTTGGGACTTATTACTGAAAAGGAATCCCAAATTAGGAGAGGATTTATAATTGGGTTTTACTCCTGAGAAGGAACCCCATATCAAACGTAATTTAGGACTGGTTAAGAGAAATTAAGGGGCTTGGGGTTCACTCCTGAAAAGGAAGCCCAAGATTATGACTGGGACTTACTCCAAAAAAGGAGGCCCAGGTTAGGAATTAAGGTTTGGGGTTTACTCCTGAGGAGGATGCCCATATTTGAGATTGGGGCTTACTCCTGAGGAGGATTCCCATATTTGAGATTGGGGCTTACTCCTGAGGAGGATGCCCATATTTGAGATTGGCGCTTACTCCTGAGGAGGATGCCCATATTAAAGGATTTATAACTGGGGATTATTCCTGAAAAGGAAACCCAGGTTAAGGATTCTCTCATATTAAAGGATGAGGTTGAATGAACGAACTCACAATCTTTAGTGACATAAAGATGTATAAATCACTAGTTTTTGAGAGATATTCCACCGAATTCCTTTCAGATAATGAAGTCAAATCAATAAATCATGCCATAAATGGCTTTGAAGAGTATCTTGAAGATTGAATTTTGAATAGGAAAGGTGAAATGGCTTAAGAGGGGTAAAATGGGCAAGATGGGCACCCAGAAAGGTAGGGGCGCGCAAGTCTTGAAAGGCGCGCAAGTCTTGCGTGGGCGCGCAAGTATTGGTCGCGCAGGTGTACCTGCGCGACACATGGTGTACTTGCGCGATTTTCAATCATAATTGAAATACTTGAGCGATTCTTTATTAAACCCTTTAGAATCCTCTTGAGGTTCTTCCAGAAAAGGGACGCGCAAATTCTATTGAGGGAATGAGGCAGCGTGCAAGTGTGACCACTTCCCTTAAGGGCTGGCCACTCAGGCGCGCAAGTGTTGATGAGTTTCAACACTTAGGCCTTCCTCCCTCTTTTTAGATCTTCCGTTCTAGGTATGAAATTACCTTAGAAGTGTTCCGGAGGCTTTGAGAAGAGACTTGGGCGTCGGTAACTTCAATCCGAGTTTCTGGAAAAAAATCCTCCTGAATGGGGGGCCCACACGGTCTATTTATAGGCAAAAGAAGACCCCGGGCTGTTACCGGGCAGTTACCACTTAGGTCGCGCAAGTCACTTGAATGACCAAAGGAGTCACGCAAGTGTACTTGCGCGACAGTGAGATAACTTGCGCAGTGCAGTTGCTGTTGATCCTTTCTTCCTGCCTTTGTCGATTTTTGTCGTTTTCTTCAAAGGATGATTCATTTTGAGCTCAGATATTCCCTTTTCCGATCTTTAGATTCTGTGACGAAAGGAGCGTCAACAATGTCACTATATTTAAATATGATAAATAATATGTTTATGTTTTCCTTAAGCTTCTTTATTTTTCATTTATGGCATACCTTTATGGCTTCCATTATGGGTATACGCGATATCTTCATTTAAGGAAGTGCGGACTACTGCCCCCTAAAAGTGATTTGATTCGTTAATAACATATGTGGTACATATAAAGGATATATTTAATGATATTATATATGATACCATACTGGAATTAAAATACTATTATGTATCATTATGTTTTAATTTCATTAAATATGAAATAGAAATGGAAGTAGCATTCATGCGTACGTACGGCTTACCGTCTCAATGAATGGTACATTTCATTTCTTATCTCAAAATGTTATGTACTATTATAAGTACATATATATAATGGATATATATTTAATAAATTACATCTAAATGATGGATATCATTCTAGAATTATTACATATATATATATCTCTCATTTTGTTTTAATTCCATTAATATGACAAAAAATGAAAGTAGCGTTCATGCGTACGTACGGCCTACCGTCTCCATAAACGGTGCGTTAAATTTTTATCTCCAAATGCTATGGAATAGTATAAAATGAATATATAGATGATATAGATGATATTTAAAACATCAATACTATTCTGGATATGATTTACCTACAACTACATGGAAAATTATTTTCCAACAAGTTCAATTTTTGACTCAAGTACCAATGACTGTTTAGACGACTGTTATTAACTAAAATAATTACATAGTGTTCATGACATGATAATAAGTGATATAAAAGGAATAATGAACTTGAAAAAGGTTCTTAAGGAACTATAAATTAACTCAAGTTTATTATTCAGGAGATTAAAGAACGATCGAGTCAAGTCAGACCCGAGGTAAGGGATCCTACTCCTCTCTTTCTTTTTAAGTACACTCTTTTATGTAATTATTTTTAAGCTCATATTTCTTGTGATTGGGATGATAATTTATATTAATCTCACTATAATTTTTATGTTCATATGATGAGAGATCCTATTCTCTCTCATCAATCCATTTTGGATGTTTTGAGTGGCGCCGTTAGGCTGCCAAATTTTCATAAGAGATCTATACTCTCTCTTTCTCATTAAGTACTCTCCTTTATGTCACTTCTTTTAAGATCCTCTTTGTTATGATGGGGGATGTTCTTTTATATTCCTCTGTATGTACATTTTATTTTAATGTGATGAGATAGCCTATTTGATCTCATCAATTCATTTTTGGAAGTTTTAAGTGGCGTCGTTAGGCTTCCGAGTTTTCGTAAGGGATTTTTCATCTCACTTTTATTCCTGTGAGATTTATGCTACATTTACCACAATTTCCTTTGAGTGGTGTATGTAATGACCATTATTTTACTCATTGTGTAATATTATTTCATTTATGAGTATTTACATCAATGTTGTATTGTCCTTCTTTCACGGGGTGTATGTTTCGAAAGATACCCAAGTCGGTAAGGGAACCTTTTACCCTCCTCTTTTTAAAAGACTTATTTTGTTATGTCTTTTAATTCACATAATATTATTTTGGGATATGTTCATATATATACTTATTGATGTAAATTTTATGTCCAAGTGATGAGATACCCTTTTTATCTCTCATCAACTCTTTTTCGGAATTTTGAAGTGACGCCGTTAGGATGACTAATTTTTGCAAGGGAACTTCTTAACCCAATTTTGATTCTTTGGGATAAAATTGTACACCTTGAATATGTCGTTCTATGATTATGTATGAATGTCCCTTGATTGTTTTACACTTAATACCCACTTATATTTCATGTATTCGTTTGTCACACATAGTTATGTAACTGATTTATCCTTAATCCAAGGATACCGTCTTTGTATGGGACTTCATCTCAATCTCCTTTCATTGAGGCATATTTTGTTTTATTTGAAACATTATTTTATACGGTGTATAAACCCCTTTGACTTTTACGTTTATCCAAAAGGAATATTTTTATACTAAGTGTTTTACTAAACGACAAAAGGGAATGTTTTTGTCGTACGAATGCGGTGACAACGAATTCTCCGCTGCCGTGACCATTATTTGAGTTTCGGCTTCTTCTACAAGCCATACCTTCTTTTTAAAAGAACAATAAACACCACGTTTTACTTTTATTTTATTTTGGTATTGAAAATGGTTTTCGTAATGTATTTATATCAATGTGTTGTATTGATATCTTGTTATTAAATGGTGGAAATGTTATGTTTCCTTTATGCATGCATTATGTGATAATATTATGTTATGGTTCTTGGACATTATTATGAGGATGGGTGGTTCCGTGATAAACAAAGGGCGGGTGAGCCCAGTATAGCTCTCCAATGTATTGGGTAACGTGAAGGAGTGAAACGTTAAGGTTTCTCTGAAGAGATTTAGGGAATATACTGTGGTGGGTATTCCAAACATAACCAAGAGGGTTAATCCCTATGTAAGAATGTTATGAATGCCTCAATTTACCTTTATGTATTATGATTTCTATGATTTATTCATGATTCGATGAGGTATGTTAAAGTGCCTATGTTTTATGGGTAAAGTAAGATTTCATTCCTATGTATATATGAACTCATGATTCCATTCCACATTTTTATAACCCTTACTGAGCTTTTTGTGCTCATCCCAAGTTTTTGAAATGTTTTGCACAGGTCAAGGGAAAGGTACATGACATGATGATACTGTTAAGGAAGTGTCAAGAAAGAATCCATGTTCCATTTTAAATATGTTTCCGTAGATGGGAATAAAATAAATACTATCTTTTATGTAACCACTTTGATTAAATGTGGAAGATAATGTATATTTTATGATCTAATTCTCTAAAAATCTAAACCTAAAAAGATCCACAATGTTAATCTTGTAAAAACTCAAGATTAAGTAAGGTTTACGGCAAGGGGCCTTATAGCATGATTCCATATAAAACTATCACAAAATGACTCATTAAAGGACTGAAGATATGATTCCTCAATTCCATGAATAATGTAAGTGTGTTCATTATACCAAAATATATTCCCATTAACTTATAAATGTTGTGTCATATTTTAAATGTAGTCTGAGGTATGCTAGATCGGAACAACCTCTTCTGATGGTTACTTGATATGAAATCGGCCAGCTTTATGAAAATATTTAAACTACTATTTCACATGATGATTCTATTCTAGTATGATTCAATATGGTGGAATATAATCTAAATATTATCTTTAAACAATAAAAATAGTAATCTCCATATCCCTCTCAGGTGGTAATATATAGATTTATTCAATAAATTATTCTAAACGTTTTCCACTATCTGATGAAGTGTATCTTTCTACACTATACCATCATAAAAAACATGTATTGATTTATAGGTTATGAGATAATACTATCTAAACTGAATTTTTACAACATGAGTATCTTAAATATTTCACTCACCATGTTGATTATAGTTTCCCCTTTTGGATATATAAAGGTAACCCTAATTTGATAACAGTTGATATGATCATGGTACTGAATTAACCAACACTTGACAATTATAAAATTGATTCCTGTAATTTAAAAACAAAAAAAGCACAAAGGAAATAATAATCACCAATAATAATATAACATCACTTGAAATGTATGTTATCCGTTTACCATAATCCCAAAAACACGTTGATACTCAAAATAGTTTCAAAAATATACAAAACCAAGTGAAAACTATTAGAAAAGGACAATATATAAGAGAATATCATTTTTATTTATAAAAAACAAACCCAATGGGAGACGATACAAGAATCATACCTCAGATAGTTTATGGTCATTCCTGAAAACTTGTGGGATTATAATTCATATCATGATTTTAACTAACCCCTCTAACTTGGGCTCATGTCCAAATACCCCATGTTGTTCCCACTTTATGATAACATAACTCTTATGCCAGGGTACCTTATCCACTTCCATGAACTCAATATCCATTTTAACTCAATGTAATGGTCTCTTAAGGGGTATTTGAGTCCTTCCTAGATTGTATAGCATGTCTTCATCCCTTTATAATACCCTAACACTTTATTCCCCTATAAGACTTCTATATGTATTCCAACCCACTACAAGTTCAACACTCCAATTAAATTTATAGACATTGAGGATGCTTGTTGGAAAATTTTCTAAACATATATAAATTTAATCAAAAATAGTACTAAGATGGATTTCCTCTACCCTGGATGTTCATTCAAAAAAATCCATGATGATAACTATCATAGAAATTCTTCTTTCCATTGGATGAAGAGCAGTCAGGTCACACGACAAAAATAATCTGGCCACTACTCAAGGCCTCCATTGGATTCCATTATTTGATGAGAGCCCGATTTTTCATTACCAAAAATTAAATCATGAAAAATCAATTCACCTATGACCTGATCTAATAGAAAATCTCCTCATGTAAACACCTTTCCCTAGTGACCTCAACTGCTTCGATTACTATTGAATAGAATTTTAGGTCTGTGAAGTGTATCATGTATCAATTCACTGACCTAACCTCATATGTCAAATTTATCAAATTGCGGTCTTTATAATCCCATCAACATATCTAGATAGATGTGGATAGGATAAATTTCCTCAAATTCATTATAGCATGGCTCCCCAGGATATCTAGACTCCCCAGGATATCCCAAAAATGCTTGGATGGTTCTTAAATTATATAAGCGGAAAGATTAACCCTCCTCAAAATAGTTTTATTAATGAAATTGAAGATCATAAGGAATAATTCCTTCCAAAACTATTCTCTATAGGGGACTAAGTTCGGGATAAATATAGCTAGATTATATAGATGGAACTCTTAATCAACTCTGACATCACATGCACCGTGTGAATTGTATCATTCTTTATGGATCACATGAACATTAAGAATATATATTAATTCCAAACATACATATGATTCACCATATCCAAAAGATATTATGGATCATGTGTGTTTGGATTTTCTAGATTTGCACTATCCTGATTCATGATTTGAAGATGAAGAGGCTGTAGTTTATCATCAAATACTAATACACTCAATAAAAATCTAATTACAAAATGAGGTCATCCACAAAATTTGAATCAAATAAGAATTAGTTATTCTTGTTTATTATGCATTTACTTAACATGTCTATCGGTATAACATAATATTTATTTTATTTACTTATATTATGTATATTAAGATTATATTTCTACATTTTAAATGGGGAAATATATAAAATTCATTAAATATATACCATTCTTGATGAATTAATCTCAATATACATCTATAAATTCCTCCTACAATGCATGAATAATCATAGTGTTCTATAATTTTCCATGATTAAAATCTCAAGAAAAATAGCATCACAAAACAAGTGCATCCCCATAGGTGAAATAACCTCAAGCATAATAAGAATGTTGTCTAAATAACAATCCCATCCATTGAACTTAGGATAATACCATGTTCATGGATTAGCTAATCCCATAGAAATTCTAATTTCTAAGTCCCAAAAAATAATCTTATAGTTCTTGAATTAACCAAATAACAATACAATAAAAGGAAACCAAGGATCTAATTCCAAATTATAATGTCCCCTAGACTATTACTCCCTAACATGATTGAACCCGATTGGCTATTTGAACTCATACTTACATCTCTATATTTCAAATGTAGTCGATTAAAACCATGGATATAATAAATATAGTGGAGAGACTATACACACTATAATAGAAAAAAATTACCCATGAATGAAAATATATAAAAATCGTGGAATTTTTTGAGATAATTTAAATAGTCATACCGAAAACCAGATTTGAAATAAACATCTATCAAACAAAGAAAATAGTTATAAATCATCTAATATTAGTGTAAATTGTTACAAAATTACATCGAGAATAGAAAATATGAATAAGATAACAATACTAAAATAAAGACACCAAAAGAACCTTCTCTTTAATCCAATTTTAGTTACATCCTGTGATCAAACTAATAAAATAATTAAGTTATAAAAAAAGGTACCTTTCAATTTTCCAAACTAGAATTCATGAAATATGTCTAGGTACAAAATGATTGGACAATAGTGTGTGAGTAAAACTCTATAGGTCTACCACACAATGTATAAATAACTCCAGAATGTGTAATACATTCAACCAATAATGTGATATGATTGTTATACTAATTAATAAATTATTATGAAAAGTCAAAATAACTCACTGACCCACAATCTATAGTTTGAAACCTGGGGTCTGGAAAACATGCATCAACACCATGCCAAAACAACTTAAACCAAATAGAAAAACACGATTATATATATCCATATGTTCTAGAGAATGACATCACATTGAATAATAACTTATATCCTAATAAGAAAACTGTCCATGATCCCTATATACATCATAGAAAAACTAATCCATTCACTATAATAATTATAGTGTAAATTTTTAAATACTTATAGGTATAAAAAAATAATCTGGGCCAATACCTATAATCATTAAAACATAATCTAACCCAATTCCTATTAAAGAGACCAAATAATCAAAAAATATACTTATAGGAATTACAACATTAAGAGTTCCATTTCACATAAGGATGGAAATTATAAAAAAATATAACAATTTTTGTTATGATATTGAAATAATAACAATAAATTTTTTCAATTTATATCATATTCGTAAATTTATCTCAGATGTTCTTACCATGACAATGTATGAAATCCAAAACACATCATACCGAGATGATAAAAAACAATATACCAATATACCAATTTATCCCATGTGACTCTATCAAGAGCCATTGCCTCAATTTTTATTATTATTCCAATTATAATTATATTAAAATAAACATATTTCATAGTTCGATCCAAACCATGTTATCAAATTTTTCATGTAATTATTGTTTTTGGGGAAAGACACACCCCATGGGGGGACAGAAGACCAGTATCAATTCTATTATACCCAATGGGATCTAATTGGTTTTCTAAAGACATTCACACCAAGAAAAAATGATTTATTCAATTAATAAGAATGAAAATGTGGTTTATCAATGAAATCCTACAATAGTGTACACATTTGAAATAATTAAACTAGTCTTATCGGGTTTTTTTTATACCAGCTGCCTCAAATTAATAAAAGGAATTTAAAATAACTCACATATGTGGTAGTGATCTTCTTCCTCTACCATTCAATGAGAACTAAAATTTTAATCAAAAATGGATTAAGAATAATACGAAGAATCAGAAGACTTACCTTTTATATCATAGTCATGTACACCTAGACCTAATGAATCCTTACTTTTTTGTTTGAATGGGATTCCAAAAAAAAATCTTTGCAAGGCATATATTGGAATCGGTATGGGATTTTCAAATCACCTGATACCGGATACTATAAAATATACATGGGAATATCTAAATCAATATCATATTTGGATACACATTTTGATAGTGTCGAATCCCATTTATAATGATAAAAGCATCACCTCAGATTAAATATCTAGAATAAATTTATTCCAAATCATAAATCCATACCATGATGTGAATTTTATATTCACAGCTTTCCTGAAGTTGTTCATGAATTACATGGATCCATGTAGTAATCCTGAATAATTCGCATCATAAATAATATATTAATGGAATGAGTTAATCTGAAAATCAAAAATATTATACCCTTCTACTTACTCTTTCACCTATACTACACGTACCGAGATCCACCCAAACCATCACAATTCTTGGTCTCTATGAGTCAAAAAAAACCAAACATAAATAAGATTAAAAAAATATAATGTGTGGTGTACCATGAAAATATAAATTCATTCTCAACAAAGTAACTCCATAATTTAATATCCCATTTTGAACCTACAAGAAAAAACTACTCATGATCAGTCATTAATTTCATTCCTAGAGAATCCATAGAATTGAATCCATTATTCCCAAACCATTCCCCCAATTTACCCCACCATATAATACCTTTATCCGAAATGTACTAGAGAATTTAAAATCCAATTTTACACACCATTTTACCATTAAAAACTAATTTATATTCTTACCTTATAATACAGACATACTCTATAATTGAAAAATATATATAATTATAATAGATTATGATGGAATGGATATATCCACAGAGAGGTTATAGTTAAGCACATCCAAAAGGTATATATTACCATTCTATTTTGTTCTTCACTATATTATTACGATTTATGAGGAAAATAGAGGGGGTTATGGGGGTGTATTTATTTCTATGATTTATGTTAAATAAACCATAAAAATTATTTTATTAAATTTATTTTTAAATTAATTCTCTATTGATTGTAAATTGGTTGATATTTTGAGGTTAATGGAATGCAATAGGGAATTAAAGCCTAAGACATGAATTCCTATCAAGATCATAGTATCCTATGGAATGAATGTTATATAGGTTTTATTGAAACCAACGGATTGAGAGTGAAACAAATGATTGATCAGAAGTGTTAATAAAAACATTTTTGGGAATCTTGATTTATGAGTATGTCCATTATTACTGTAAGAGTGGAGTTTTTACAATTGATCATATTTTTAATATATTTCCATTGAAAAGTCAAATGGTATGAATACATGAATGGTCACTTCTCAAAAACAAAGATTCATTCCAAAATTATATCAATACTCCTAAATACTATTTTCCCATGACACTTCCAATAACACTCACTCACAAACCAAATTAATATTAATATATTTAAATTTAAAATATTCCATGAGAAAAATATTGAAACACCCTTCATTTCGTATATTCCTTTCTTTTTTACATAAGTAATGAATTACTTAAAAAACCAAACTAACCACATGTTTGACCAATTTTCACATTGGTAATAATATTATATAGTAAAAAAAAATATTTCAATTAATTAATTGGAAACACATCTAATGACATGTTATATGTATTCAATTTTTTTTTTATGGATATCATCATAACAATGAAAATTAAATAAAAACACAAATAATTTTGAAAATTGAAAAATATAAAAACTAATAAATATTAACATTAAAAATATTTAATGTATTTATTTTATATGATTATTTCATTTTATTTATTCACTATAAATTCTATTGTGGTTTTATATCACATTTATGTTGTCTCATTTTAATTTGATCAATATTTTGTAATTCACTGTCATATTATCATTTATGGGAAATATAAGAGTTTGGGTGGAAGGGTCTATAAGTGAAAATTTTCATCATTTTTAACTAATATAAAAACACATTCTGTATGTATAATGAGAAAGGTAAATTACATTCACCTAAATAAGGAGATATATTCCATCCCAGTGTGTGTGTAACTCAGGGAAAAAATATGATTGCATATTTTTTTTGAATAAAATGTAAAAAACAATGATGCCATGATAAAAGTAGAATTTGGGTAGTATATTAATATACCAAGGGAGGATTATTAAATACAATTTATAACTCAAATTTATAGAAATTGGTTCTATTATTTCATTATAAAAGATGTGTAAAATAACCATATTTATACTAGAATATTGGACCTCTTGAAGAATATTTCAGTAGTTGGGTAAAATGTTAGTGCATTTACCTTATTTTTATTTATAAATTCCATAAAAATTATAATATATTTTATTGTGTATATTAAGTCTTTTCATTTATTTTTATGATGGGGTAATTCCAAAACAAATAGGATATCTAATATTTTTTATCCTTTCATGTGAAAATATTTTATCACTGCTAAATAGAGTGTCGTATCCGGAAAATTAATATTTTCCTATGAGTGATATTATTTTCTATATTTTTTTGAACCTATATTATTAGAATATATGACATTAAATTTATATTTAGGAAATAAATATTTTTATTATGTTTTGAGTGGTTACATGTTATGGTGTCATGTAATGTGATGTAGTAGGTAGTGATGATAGTTTGGAATGATATATTGGTTGAAGACTATTTATTATATTTTGTTGACATATCATTAATATATTATTAAATAATGGGATCAAGGAGGAATGTTAATTTTTAGAGTACTAATGGAAATTAAATAGGTAAATGCTTATTTTATCCCACTCCTACAATTCATTCCGTTCTTATATAGTTGGATATAAAATTGAATATTTTTCTAACAGATATTGTTGGGATAATACATATGAGAAGATCATATCCCATCATATAGAGGTGGAATAAGTTTATCATATTATATATGTCAATTATATACATTTTCCATTGAATGATATTAAATAATTTAATATTCCCCAATAAGGTATGAAGTTATTTTTGTTCGTTTCTCATTATTCCCTATCAATCACATTATTGGATGTTCCTTTCCTGAGTAAACTATTCAAGGAATTTTTCACAGTGAGTAAAATGAGGTTTTATGTAAATAAAAAATTCTTAATTAATATGTTTACATTCAAAAAAATATTATAATTTGAATTATTATTATATCAATGATAGTAATTTAAAAATTACTATTAAGCCATTATCATTACATATTTCCATTTATTTTATAGTTGATCCGGACCGTGAATATTTATTTCTATAAAGTATGAAATACTTAATAAAGAAAATTACTTATAAATATTATATTGGTAATGGAATTTTTAAATTTTAATATTTTTTATTATTACAAATGCACATGTTATTATTCTTTTTTCTTTTTGGTATTATTCTTTTCATGAAATTATTATCGCGACAATTCCTCCCTCTAAATAAGATTTCTCTATTTTTTGAAATTTTACTATATTATGACTATAACAATGTAAAATCGTGTTGGAAAATATTAATATTAATATTTATCAATTATAATTACTTATTTGATAAATTAAATGAGTTATGTTTTTACCATACCACTGATGAAATATTCATAAAGGAAATAAACATTTTCTTGTATACAACAATTCATTATTGAATTTGAATGTGATCCCCTACCATTAGATTTTTGTATATTCCAACAACCACAAAATTCTAAATTATTGATCACATATACTTCACATTAATTTTTTATATGTTTTTTGTATACTATATTTTATTAAAAACGTGTATCTATTAGGGTTAAACCCATACATTTCTATCTTTTAGATTTAAAGATATTGTTTTGAAGATTCAGGATCCTTCTATTGTGTATCTACTAGCATGAGGTACTACTGACATCTCATGATATATATTTCGAGATATGTTTTTAAATATCCATATCAAACAATATATGTGGATTATTAGAGCATAGGAATGGGGAGGCAATGTGTCATTGATGGAGATGATTTTTTGGTGCGCAAAAACCAAAGGAGAGAAGATACATAATTGATGGTTTATGGGCGTGGGTATATGTGAGAAGTATCAAATTGGGTTGTTCAATGATGTTTTTCAAAGACTATAAATGTTTGGTTTTGATATTCAAATGGTTATCTATTTTCAGTTAATATTATCAGAGAGGAAACAAATTCCTATAAGGGTGTAGGTTTTCAAACAGGTTTTTATGCTCTATATGCAATTCAAGTGTCAAGTTTTACATTGATTTTTTACTCTCATATTTATAGTAAAATTTATAATAGTTTCTTCATGGTTTTTTAATAATTGACAATGATGTTTTTTCCACATTAAAAATCTAGGTTCCCTTTGTAAATTTTCTATTTGGGCTTTCTCTTCACATATTTTTGTAATTATTCAAATTATCGATGTCTCAAATGAGATTTTTTGGGGTCAATCTACTTCCAACCCAACATCTTGTATTAGAGGAGGTAATCCATGTTTTCTTATGTATTAAATATGGGGGATCTAGGGTTGGTTATTTTTACCCACATTTAACATTTTTAAGGTAATATGATTTTCCAAATTGGTAGAAAAGTGTAAAAAATATTTTAGTTCATATGAAGACAGTGATGGTGTTGAAGAAAAAAAATCAGATAAGCTGAAGAAGACTAGTGGAGATGACTGGGATGATATGAGAGAGTTTGGGATAAGAATGATTCATATGTATTTGGATAATAATACACTATAAGAAATGAGTAATCTGGTAGATCCAGTGGAGAAATGTTCAAAGCGTGAAAGAAGGAATAAATCAAAATCCCTCACAAATCATTTATATCTGAATCATTGGTTGTATCAATTATAAATTCTAGAGAATTTGGATTTAATAAATAATTTGGATGAGTTTATCCATCTTCAGAAATGCATTATTTGATGGCGATAATGATAGATGATAATGGTAAGGAGGTACCTATTTTGATCGAAGAGGAATACAAGAATTATCTTCTTTTTGGTTCATTAACTAATTCATATGATAAAATTATCACAACAGGGATGTTTGGGAATGACACAAGAAATTTTTATTATGTTATTTAATTATTGTTGACGAACAGGACCTGATGAATGGACAATGATAGTCAATGTTTAGGTAATGGTGGTACCACGGCTATGGTAGATGGATGTGGTAATCATGGATGTTAGTCAAAGATAAAACGAAATGTCATGTGATTATTTTCAATAAGGAGAGTCTTGTGTAGAAATATTAGTATGAATTTAAATGACATAATGATGAAAATAAGTGCATGAAACTACTTGTGAGGATACCAGTGTAATTTATGTCTAGGGTGATTTAAATTTAGATGGAATTGATTGTTGCAAGATAGATCCATACACTAAATCTGTGGTCTATTCATCATTGACATTCTATATTTCACCAAAGAATTATTTATTTTCTTCATATGAAGAAGGAAAATTTGGTATTTTAAGATAGATTTTGGTGATTATACTAATATCATTAGTGTTTGTGATATTTCTATCACTATTAATGTAGGTTATATGATGATATTGAAGGATGTGTGGCATGTACATGGTATATGACATAATATTTTTATCTACATATACTCTTGATAATGAAGGATTAAAAAGTTCATTTGGTGGTGGAAGATGGACCATTTATAGAGGACTGATTCTTTATGCGCAAGGTATAACGGATGAGATGATTTATAGGATGGATGTAAAGGCATGTAGTGATGTGAAAAGTGAATTTGTGAAGAGGAAATTGTAATATTTTTCACATAGGTGATCTTAGCACATGATTATAAGAATACTCAAACATTATGAAGATGGTTTGGAAGGTGAAGCATGTTAGGTCAGGTGTTTTAGGCCTTACACCTAATTATTTTCATTTAGAGAGGTCCACTACTATGGAAAGAATGAAAGAATAATATTAGGGTGATGAACTAAGTGTATTAAAAATCATGAAGGATGTTGTGTAGTGGGAGTAGTTAAGTACTACTGGTGCTCTTGAAAATGCTGTGCTCAAATGTATGGGGGAGGTAGATATTTTTTATTCTGATATTGGCAATGCAGACATAGATATGATGAAGTCTTCAGAATTCAGATTTATTTTGTAGGAGGATCTTCCTGGATTTCATCAGAGATGAAAAAGTATGATGTCAAATTTTCTTGTAGAGGATAGTAGTTGATGTGATACCACCTATTTTGCTTTCTAACTGAGTTTTTAAGATGTGTTTTCATAATTTTATGGGATAAAGGTGTAGAATGTTGGGGTTGATCCCAAACATTGTTATCTTTTAGATTTATATATTTTTTACCAAAATTCATGATCATTCTTTTCTGTATATTACAACATGTTATACAAGTGATATCTTATGATAAAATTTGTTAGATGTGTTTTCATATATCTATTTCAAACAACATATTTGGCATTTGGGAGACTATAATTGTAACAACCTGAGATTTTATGAGAATTATTCATTTTAATTTCATTGATGTCTTGTGTTGTATGCAACACCAAAAAGATCTTGCGCTACACGCATCCTTGACATGGCTTGTGTTACACGCAATCACTACCTTCCTCGATAGCATGTGTAGTACGCAATACCGGGTTTCACGAAATAATGATATATTGTTATAATATTATTATGGACTAGACGTTTTGAATAGTATTTACAACATTGTGAATTTTATAACATTATTATTCATCATACACATTTTCTAAAACATGGTATGTGAACAAAATAAATTTTTTATGTAAAATAAGTATATTTCAAAAATGCAGTTTTTCCGCCTTTTGATGGAACTCCCACATTAAATATAGTTTTTCACAGGTTTATATGATCAATTTTACAAAACAAAATTCTTATTTGGAATCAAGATATCAAAATTTACTTCGGATAAATTTGTCATATTATTCTGATAACTTTCATATTTTAATGAATAGTAAAAACACACTATATTTTAATTAAAAACTTCTTTTATCATCACAATAATTTATATGGTAAGATTATATATTTAATTAGTTTTAATGTCTAATTAGAATATATTTTTACCATTTAATTCACTATTGGTCATTGGAATTAATTTTACATTGAATTTGGACATAAACAAGTGTCGATCTTTTGATAGTTATTGTTTCTTAAAAACACACAATTTTTTTTGATAACGGGAATTAATTTTAAAATTAATAAATTCAAGTTCTATGTTTTGAATTTGGAAAAATAGATATCATTTTTGAATTCTGAATATCAAATATAGCTTAGGCTGAATTTTTTGGTATTTTTCTGAAAAACGTCAATTTTTTAGGAATAGTGAAACCACTTAGTGGTAGTTAAAAAACTGAATCATTCATTTAAATAAACTTTTACCACCTATGTGAATTGAATTTCAAAAATCCAACATACTTGGTTGTTATCAAGAAGTAGAATTTGGTTCAATAAGATTAAAATAATTTTTTGTGAATAGTAACTTTTGAATTTTATTTACTGCGGTTAAAGGTAAATAGGGTAATTCGAGTTTAAAATAAAATTATAATAATTCAATATTACATTAACACTTTTCCTAATATTATTGGATGAGTAGTGTCTGACCATGGGATTCCTTGGGTCTATTTTGGGACCCCATTGAGCCACTTGGTAGTGATAATGACAATTTGGAATAATTAATTTAATGTAAAGACCAAATTGACATTAACAAAAATCACTTTGTAATTAATTTTTATAAGGGGTTATATAAATTATCCTTTAGACTATAAATATTCATTGAAAGGATAAAAATATTTCCTACATTGTGGTGTTTTTTTATAATTTATAGACATCATATAAATAAAATTATTTGTGACATAATAATGATGTGGTACTTATCTCATTAATAAATGTTTTAAATAAATAAGATTATAATGATTAAAATATTGTCCAAAACAAGTCCAATTATAATTTTATGATTTTATTTAGACTATGAGTCATCTTATCTTCATCTTTAATGATTTTTTGACCTTTTGAAACTGAAGATAAGTTTATAACAAAATAATAGTTTCACACTTTCCAAAGGTACCCCTCTCCTCCCTTATAAAAGGGAACCTCCTCCCTCTCCTCTTTACACAAAATTGAGCCTTCAATATCCTAAAAAACCTTCCAATTACCCTTCTCAACTCCACTAGTAATATTATAGAGGTCCCAGTATTCTTCAAAGACAAATATTAGTTCCCTAAGAGGAGGTTTCAAAGAGGCGTGTCCAAGAAGAGGTAATATCCTTTACCAATTCGTTCCAATTTATTTCTTCTTCTACTTCATCCTAATTATTATTTTAATCATAAATTAATATCATCACTATCACTAATATACTGATATGTTATTATAAATATGAATCAACTCTATTTCATCTTCCATCCATCTTACGGAAAACGAAATCACCCCTCGTGCGTACTTACGGAATACCATCTCCACACCACGGTGTAATCTATTTTTCCCCACCAACATACTTGGATAGGTATAATGGTGTAAATAAATAACTATATATGATTATTGTAATGTGATATTGATTCTGAAATATTATACGTACACTTCAATACAATTCCACGATCATGGCAATGATATCATCGCTTGTGTGTATGTACGGACTACCGTGTCCACGAACGCGATGAGATTAATTTCCCATGATTAACCATTCAAGTATGACTATAATGTTCATATAAAAAATAATAATGAAATATATTACATAGTAATGATACTAGATTTATGTAAATATATGTTTGATTTACTAAATCCCATTTATTTCAATAAGGAAACGAAAACAACGTTAATGCATACGTGCGGCCTACTGTCTCCATGAACGGTGTATTTCATTCCATTTATCGATATATCATATATATTTATATACTGAATATATATTATATATAAATCATGTCTTTTATTCTGTAATTATGTAAATATGGATATATGTAATAATATCATGAACAACATGTCGAAACAAGTACGATAAATGAAACGATTTTACTGAAAATGGTGCTTTATCATGGAATTTACAAAAGAACGGGTAATATAAAGTCATAAGTAAACCATATATGATATCATAACAACGAATATTATTCTTTAATAAGTCAATGACATTATTTAAATCATTATACATGAGGATCAGTTACATACGAAGCATATCGGGCATAAGGAAAGGGATAATTTCGAAATCTCATTTTTATCCGAGATTGCTTATACATAAGTATTTACTGGGGTTATATTTTTCATCCATGTCCATAAAATGTTTTTCATAAAGAATTTAATATTCTTAAATGTATGTTTAAAGTAATTTTTACCCTTATTATAATTTTACTTTGTGTTATGAATGGAATCTTTCTTTAGTTTACCATACGTGGTACTTTTTAAATTTTCCTTTAAAAGTACGAGGAAAATGTTTTTTTAGCTTATACGGAATGAACGGATTTTTACGGTTTAAAAAAAAACTTATTTTCATGAAGCTTACTATACAATATATCATAATTACTTTCAACAAAATCCTTTTCTTTTGAAATTTCATGTCATTTTGTAAAAAGAAAATGATTTTGAAGATTATAGGATATTTTCCTCAAGAATTCATTTCAAGTGTTTTATCAAAAAAAAATTCCATATAAGATGGAATATTTCATATGTGTATGTTTCAAGTATAATGTCTCTATGATTTACATGGTTTCAATTTTTTTTGATGAAATGATATCCATTTTTATATATGGATTATGTTATGACGGGATTATGTTTATGAAACCCATTTTATTCTTTGGGTAATGATGAATGATTTATGTTCATGTTGTGTAACATGTAAGAATGATTTCATTATGATATGGGTGTGACCTATATCTCCCAAAAATTCATTGGGTAATGATTTATACCTCATGAGATAGACATGGTTGTAATGGTATGTTAATCTGGTTCAGTGTTACAAGACTGGAATAAAGGAGTGAACTCAATTCAGAACGGGACTTTGTCCACTAAGATGGTCTTGCCAGCAATGCCTTGTCTACTATGGACATAATATCATGTTATTAATGGTTTTACACAATAAAATGTTTTATTCCCATGCTATTATATCAGTATTGATGTTCCATTATGACCTATGCCTTATGTACTGTCATGTTTTATGTAATTGCTCATGATTTTGATGTTTAAACATTATGTTCATGCTTTTAAGTACAAATGTATATGGTTTGTTTTATTCTCTCCCTGCATACCCTTACTGAGAATTTGAGCTCACCATTTATATTTTTTCTTTTCCCCATGATATAAACAAAGGTATTAGGTATGAAAACAATAGGGGATGATCTATATGGAGATGTTGAAGATATATCACAACGATTAGAAGATTTTGTTCTGAGTATCCAAAGACACAAAACTATTACTATCCTTGAGTGTTGTTTTTTGTTATGTATTAATTATTCCGAAAAATTAATTTAATGTCCATATATACCAAGATTTGGGTTTATAAAGTTGGTATCAGAGGCAAAGGAGGTAGTAATGAATCTGATCCTTGGGATATCTCACATGTGAACATTGGACGAAGCATGGCTCTCTGCCCAAGGGCTTCATGTGGAAATAGATGCCACTGGGGATGATGGTCTATCCTACCCATGGGGTGTAGATTCCCATGGAGTGCCCTGATAGGATCAATTATTTTCCTTTGGATGTAATTCCAGACATCTATAGTTGGTATTAGAGGAAGGGTTTAGTTAACCTTTGGAAACTAGGTTGCAAAAAAATTAGTGAGATCCCTAGAGATATTTCAAAGGTATGTCTAGGTATTTCCCTAAGGATAAGTATATGTATAGTTTATAGTCCTTGAATTATATTAATGATATTACAATTAAACCTAAGATGTTACATATTGAAGGTACTCCCCCTTTATTATGATGTTTTCCCTAGCATGATTTTTGCCTCTCACACTATTCTTTTTGGGTTTTAGAAAATGGATGGAACTCAAAGGAACCGTGTTGATCAATGTAATGGACAATGCAATGATTTTCCTTCTGAACAAACCAATGTTATGGGATATGGAGTTCAAAATCATATTGTTATACTTACACAATCTATGAATCATTATGGGCTTCCAAATGAGCAAAGAAGGGAACCATATTCTATTGATTCCTTCATGAGTCAATGTCCACCTTCTTTCAGTGGGTCTTCTGATCCACTTGTTGTTGAAAAACATATTAGTACCATTAAAAAGTTATTTTCAATACTTCGTTGTTTATAGCATGAAAAATTCATTTTGGTTGTTTACCAGTTAGAAGGTGAATTAGAACAGTGGTGGACTCTAGTTAAAAATACAAGGCCCCAAGATGAAATTGAATCCATGGAATGGAATGAGTTCAAGAACTTGTTTTTCAATAAGTACTTCCCTTGTATTCTTCAAAAAAATATGGAAAAAGATTTCCATGAGCTTAAGGAAAAGGATGATGAATCTGTTGGTCTATACGAAGCGAATTGTACAATGCCTGTAAGGTATGCATCTAGATTTATCATCCAACCTGAATGTATAGTTGATCGATTATTCAGTGGATTAAAACCAAGTCTTCGAAGGGAATTAGCTATAAGAGACTTCAGTAGCTATAAAGAAATTGTGCCTTGTGATATCAAGGTAGAACATGAAGTTGGTGTTACATATCCATCTCATGGTTTTGACAAAAACTGAAACATGGAGTTCAAGGATAAATCTCAGAACAATGGTGAAAAGAAAATGAATGTTTCTTTATGCTCAAGGTGTGTAATTAAGCATGGTGGATATTGTTTAAAAGGTAATACAAAATCATTCAAGTGTGGAAAAGAAGGTCATCGAGCAGCTGAGTTTTAAAGTAATGGAAAAAAGGTAGCTAATGATGTGAATAGAGAAAAGACTACTGAGAATGCTCCACTAACACATCAATGGTTCAAGAGCAAGGAAATGGGGAATTATGCTAATCAATTCCATAATCTAAGGGTTAATGATGATCGACGTGAGAAACCTATACGGAAACGAACAAAGGAAAGTCTCATGTGATCACTATTAGTGATATTGATTATGAAAATGATGTGGTGGAATGATTATGTGATTTTTTAACGAGATTCCAAAATTGTAGTGTGGAATGTCATTTTAGTATCATGGAATGTTGATATATATATGTATTGTTTTATTGTGGTTTTAAAAAATTGTATGGTACCAGTAACCATGAAAAGTTAGTGAAATATTTTTGGAAAGAAGATGATATGCACATAATGAATGGATAAAGAGAAAATAATATGTTTGATAGTATTCATGAGCTCATGACTAATATAAGGAAAAAGTTATATCATGGTTTTAGTATATAGAAATTTTGTGATTTTGGTATGTGTGAAGAGTTAATTTTTGACAGTATTCTTGTTTTTAGTAAGGTTCAATGGGTATTCATTTTTCAAGAGAATACATGATTAAGGTATTCACATGTTTGGATTGTGACCAACAAAAACATATATCTTATGATATATGGGGGACAAATGAAGTAATTCAAATTCTCAAAAGATGAAATTTATAGTAATCGGATAGAAGTATTTTCGATAAGCCTAAGGGTTGGAATGGACATCATATTGTATTGCTTAAGGATATAACTTTTTTTTTGATTTATCAAATGTTATGATAGTATCATTTTAGATAAAGGAAAACATGAAGGATGGGTGATAACCCATCACGTCGGACAAGGTTACGGGAATCAAACCCACAACCAAAGTACGACATGCTGTCATCGCCTACCACTGTCCTACTGGAAGTCCCTGGTTAGTAGAAACCAGTTTTATGAAGCAGTATGATAGAAGATGTATGGGTCCATTTTAGGAACCATATACGATTAATCTCACCATATTTGGACTTATGTATATAAATTTTTCTAACCTTATGTTTGAGACATATCGAATGACCTATCATTCAATCGCATTATCCGCTAACACTTCATGGAAGACAAATTTAATTTATTTTCATTAGGAGATGAAGTGGAAATTGTTCAAGGCACAAAAAACAGTGAGATTGTACAAAAATCCAGTAAGTATTTATTCTATTTCAAAAATTTCAACTTTAGGGAAACGATATTGAAAATAAAAAATGTTGTCCTAGTTCTCTGATATCTGATGAATCAGATGGTACCATAGTTCATCACAAATCTATGGCATTGTGAGTGTTTGATTTTTCATATCCATGTTCTCTACCACTCTCCATCAGAACTTGATGATTAGATTTCTCTTCCATATCCATATTATCACCTATGTTCTATTATGTGGAAACTTAGTGATGAGTTAATTTGGGTAAACATTATGTTTCATACTTCGCTTTTTTATAGATAAGTATAATGTTCCTTTTTATGATGTGGGTTTTTATGAAAAAAAATTTCACATAGTAAACCATTTATAACCCCGACGAATTTTGAGGGAGAAATTATTTTTAAGGGGGGTAGAATGTAACAACCCAAGATTTTGTGACAATAATTTATTTAAATATCATTGATGTCTTGTGTTGTACGTAACACCAAAGGGATATTGTGCTACATTCATCCCTGACATGGATTTCATTTCACGCAATCGTGACCTTCCTCGATATCGTGTGTTGTACGCAATACCAGGTTTCACTAAACAACGATATATTGTAATATTATTATTATGGACCAGCGGTTATGAATAGTATTGACTATATTTTGATTTTTATAACATTATTATTCAACTTATACATTTTCTAAAACATGGTATGTGAAGAAAATAAATTTTTCTGGTAAAATATGTATTTTTCAAAAAATGTTGTTTTGTCGCCTTTTGATAGCACAACCACTTTTAATATAGTTTTTTACAGGTTTATAAGTTCATTTTGACAAAATAATATTTCTTATTAAATCTGGATATAAAAATTTACTTCGGAAAAATTATTCATATTATTCTGATTACATTCATATTTTAATGAATAGTAAAAACACGCTATATTTTAATTAAAATCAACTTTTTTCACTGCAATAATTTGTTTGGATAGATTATATTTTAAAATGGTTTTAAAGTATAATTAGAATATATGTTTTCCATTTAATCCAATGTTGGTCATTGGAATTAATTTTACTTTGAATTGGACATAAACATGTGTCGATCTTTTGATAGTTATTTTTTCATAATAACACGATATTTGTTTTGATAACAGGAATTAATTTTAAAATTAATTAATTCTACTTATATGTTTCAAATTTGAAAAAATAGACATCATTTTTGAATTCAAAATATCAAATATATATTGGGCTGAATTTTTGGTATTTTTCTAAAAAACAATAATTTTTATGAATAGTGATACCATATAGTGGTAGTTAAAAAACTGACTCTTTCATTTAAATTTAATTTTACCACTTATGTGAATTTAATTTCAAAATTACACGATACATGGTTGTTATCAAGAAGTAAAATTTGGTTCAATAAGATGAAAATATTTTTTGGTGAATAATAACTTTTGACTTTTATTTATTGCGGTTAAAGGTATATAGGGTAATTCAAGGTTAAAAGAATATTATAATAATTCAAAATTATCTTAACACTTTTCCTAACCTTATTTGATGATTAGTTTCCGACCATGGGAATCCTTGGTTCGATTTTGGGACCCCATTGAGCCACTCGTTGGTGATAATGACAATTTGGATTAATTAATTTAATGTAAAGACACAATTGACAATGAGAAAAATCTTTTCATAATTAATTTTTATATGGGGTTATATAAATTATCTTTTCGAATATAAATATTCATTGGAAATATAAAAATAGTTCTTACATGGTGGTGTTTTTTTTATAATTTTTAGACATCAAATAAATGAAATTATTTTTGACACAATAATGATGCAGTATTTACCTCATTAATAAATTATTTAAATAAATAAGATTTTAATGATTAAAATATTATCCAAAACATGACCAATTATGATTGGATTATTTTATTTCTACCATGAGTCATATAATCTTCATCTAAATGATTTTTTGATCTTTTGAAACCGAAGATAAGTTTATAATAAAATAATATTTTCACACTTTCCAGAGGTGCCCCTCTCCTCCCTTATAAAAGGGAACCTCATCCCTCTCCTCTTTACACACCATTGAGACTTCAAGCTCGGCCAAAAACTATCCATTACTCTTCTCAGCTCCACTAGTATTATTCTAGAGGTCCCGGTCTTCTTAAAAGTCCAACATTAGTTCCCTAAGAGGATGTTTTAAAGAGGCGTGTCCAAGAAGAGGTGATATCATTTAACAATTCTTTCCAATTTTTTCCTTCTTCTACTTCTTATTATTTATTAGTTTCATAATAAATTATTAAAATCAATATCTCTAATATACAGATATGTTATTATAAATATGACACAACCCTATTTCATCTTCTATCTATCCTATGAAAAACAAAATAATCGCACGTGCGTACGTATGGAATACCTTCTCCAGACCGTGGTGTAATCTGTTTTCCACAACCACCATACTTGGATGGGTATAATGGTGTAAATAAATAACTATATATTATTATTAAAAAGTGATATTGATTCTGAAATATTATATATACACTTCAATATAATTCCACGATCATGGGCATGATATCATCTCTCGTGTGTATGTACGGACTACCATCTCCACGAACGAGATGAGATTAATTTTCCATGATTAACCATTCAAGTATGATTATAAAGTATATATTATAAATAATAATGAAATATATTATATAATAATGATACTGGATTTATGTACATATATTTCTCATTTACTTAATTACATTAAATTCAATTAGGAAATAAAAACAGCGTTCATGCGTACATACGACATATCGTCTCCATGAACGATGTATTTCATTCCATTTATTGATCTATTATATATTTTTATTTTATGAATATAAATTATATATAAATAATGTTTTACATTCTTAAATTAATAAAATAAGGATATATGTAATAATATCATGAACAACATGTCAAAACAAGTACAACAAATGAAATGATTTTACCCAAAACGCTGCTTTAACATGGAATTTACAAAAGAACGGATATTATAAAGTCATAATTGAACCATATATGATATCATAACAATGAATATGATTCTGTAATAAGTCAAGTACTGTATCTAAATCATTATACAGGAGGTTCAGATACATATGAAGCATATCAGACATAAGGTAAGGGATAATTTTGCGATCTCATTTTTATCCGAGATTGCTTATACATAAGTATTTACTTGGGTTATATTTTTCATCCATGTCTATAAATTTTTTTTTCATAATGTTTTTAAAATTCCTGCATGTATGTTTAAAGTCATTTTACCCTTATTTGACTTTTACTTTGTGTTATGGATGGAATATTTTTTTTGATTACCATATTTGGTACTTTTTGACTTTTCTGTTAAAAGTATAAGGAGAATGTGTTTTTAACATATTCTGCATGAATGGATTTTTATGGTTTCATAACACCTTATTTTCATGAAGCTTACTCTACAATATTTCATAACTATTTTCAAAAAAATCCTTTTCTTTTAAAATTTCATGGCATTTTTTAAAAAGAAAATTATTTTGAAGAAGAAAGGATATTTTCCTCAAGAATTCATTTCAAGTGTTTTATAAAAAAATTTCAATATAAGATGGAATTATTTCATATGTGTATGTTACAAGTATAATGTCTCTATTTTTTACATGGTTTCACTTTTCTTATGATGAAATGATATCCAATTTTTTATATAATTATGTTATGATGGGATGATGTTTATGAAACCCATATTATTCATTGGGTAATGATGAATGATTTATGTTCATGTTGTGGCACACATAAGAATGGATTCATTATGAGACGGGTGGGACCTATATCTCCCTTCAATGAATTGGGTAAAGATTTATATCTCTGGATATACACATGTTTGTAATGGTAAGTTAATCCAGTTCAGCGTTATAGGACTGGAACGAGGAGTGAACTCAATTCAGAAAGAGACATTGTCCATTAAGATGGTCTTGGCAGAAATGCCTTGGCTACTATGGAAATCAAATCATGTGTTTAATGGTTTACCACAATTACATGTTTTATTCCCATGCTATTTTATCGTGATTGATGTTCCATTATGATCTATGCCTTATGTACTTCCATGTTTTATGTCATTGCTCATGATTTTGATTTTTAAACATTATGTTCATGTTTTTAAGTTCAAATGCATATGGATTGTTTTATTCTCTCCATTATTACCCTTAATGAGCATTTGAGTTCACCCTCTATATGTTTTCTTTTCCCCAGGATATAAATAAATATATTAGGTAAGAAAACAAAATGGGAAGATCTTTATGGGATAAGTTGATGATATTTCACAACGATTAGAAGATTTTGTTCCGAGTTTCCAAAGATACTAAACTATTACGATACTTGAGTGTTGGTTTTTGTTATGTATTATGTATTCTGAAAAAGTATTGTAATGTCCATGTACGCCAAGATTTTGGTCTCTACAATAATTATGTGAAAGTGTTGTTTTCAAACAATACTTTATTTTATAAGGGGGGAATTGTTGAAAACAATACTCTATCACTTTATGAATATTTCGATGTTCACAAATACCCTTATTTGTTATTCTAATGATTTTACTTTGAGCATATTTCCGGAAATTAATATTATTTATTTTTCTATTTTGGAATAATATTAAAGAGTTTAATCCACTTGGAATATATGACAAATTGTTCGGAAATCATTTTATCAAATAAGCATGTTCTCAAAACATTGTTCATGCTCTACCTATTCAAAAAATACATGAGCGTATTCTGGAAACATTGTTCACACCCTATATTGAGGAGCATATTGTAAGGATGGAATCTGTCAATTTCTTTACAACATATTACAAAATTATGGTCAAGAAACCATACATTATGGGAAAATGTATGGAAGAATAACCCTACGTTTGGAAGGAACCTTATGTTCCAGATATTATAAAAGAGTGGAAGAAGAAACCAACGTTAGTATGGAATGTTATGTTTGTTTCTCAAATAGTATGGTTCATCAACATTACTTTTGAAAACAACCTTACATTTTATCAAAAAGTGTGGATCATGTACCTTATGATTAGAAGCTAATAAATGTATGGATAATCAACATTACTTTTTAATGAACCATATGAATCATGTATAATATATTTTTCTAAAAAGGAATATATGGATAATATACTGCAGGTTTTAGTGTAGAAGAGAAAAGTATGGATGATCAACCTTTATTTTGATGAATGGATGATCAATATTACATTGTTAACCATACATTCCTGAATGTATTCTATAAAGATCAACACTATGTTTGGCATCAGAGATTTAAATTAGGGCTTTATTGAGTAGTGGTCTTCATGCAGATTATCAGGTTGATTTCAAGCCAGATTCAATGCACAAATTTAAAGTGCATATTTGAATGATTCAAATCTTTTTATTTGTGATTAAAAGGAAAAATTTTAGAGGTAATTTATATTCTAAATATTCATGGGAGTTACAAGTTCTCTATTATTCAAACATTTGAATATCGCTATTCTATATGTGACATTTGTGGATATAATTTTTTTTAAAGAAAACACTCATCATTTTTCTATATATCTGTGATATTTTGTATTACAAAAAAATGGGGTGAGATTCATCGAATAGAAGATTAGTATAACAAGATCTTAAATTTTTTGACTACATTTTACAAAGATATTCAAGATATACAAATCTACTATTACAATGTATGATCAAACTTTTTTTTCTAAAGAAGATGAAACATGTTGAATATTTACAATTTCTACATCAAAGATCGTTCGTGAATCCATTGTTGTTGGAGTTGATGGATTTATTTCTATATCTATTGAAACTGGATCGAATCTGAACATCCCTTATCTGAAAAAACTCATTTCTAAAGATGTAGATCTATCTACCGTTAGTTGCGTGTTGTTGAAGATATGAATAACAACTGGAATTTATTTCTTGATAAATACTCTACTTATTTAAAGTAACCAACTTATCATACTATATTGAATATTCGGTTCTGTGGATGAACCATAAGGCTCTGTTTAGCCTTAACCTGTAATGGTGTCAAATCCCTGCACTTAGTTGTGGACAGTCTATTGATAAGAAGATCAGATAGTGAAAATCCCCAATCCTGTGGAGTAGAGTGTTCGTGGAGTTGACTGGGGGCCTTATGTTCCCCGAACTACTATACATCATTGAGTTCATTAACAATTTTTTTCTCTATATAAAATCCATGAAACAGATAAAAGGATTGAATTAGCAATCAACAAGATATGTGAAGAAGGTATAAAAGACACAATTCACCCCCTCTTGTGTGTATTCATTATAACCTGATATAATCATTAGTATCAGAGGAGGATCTTTTGTCAAATATGTAACAAGCTGAATGTTTTTGGATTATATAGAGTACAGTGGATGATATATAAGAAGGTAGTTAAATGGTTCGATCTCCATACTTCAATAGTGAAAAGTATGGATGTTAGAGATCATGGATGATCATTTACCTAATGAATCATGGATATAGAGTCTACTTGAAAATTATTACTCTCTATGTGATTCTAGAGAAACCTGAAACATGGAGTGTTGATACAGAATCAAAGTATGACATAAACTGGAATGTTATCAATGCTATAATTAGTGGTCTTGGACCAGATAAATTCAACATAGTATCTCAGTGTCCGATGTCTTATGAAATGTTTCAGATGATTTCATTTACCTATGAAGGAACTAACAATGTAAAAAAAAAATGAGGTCTGTCGCAGCTAAATTGAAATTCGACACATTCAGAATATTTGGAGGAGAAATCGTCACCCAGATGAGTGTACGGATTACAAAAATTGTTAATAACATCACTGGCTTGGGTGAGCCTATTGAACAACCAGATCAGGCCCTGAATGTTTTATGAGTATTACCACCTTAGTTGAATGGAATTTCAGCTGCTATTAGGAAATTCTCACCAGTTAATGATCTTACAATGGGAGAGTTAATGGTAACTCGTATGATGTATGAAGCTGAGATTGAAGATGAATCAAATGAGAAAATACGACTTTGAAGTTAATATCTCAAAATGAAAACATAAAAATGAATAATGAAATCAACGTAAAATCAAAGAGTACCGATTCATCTAATTCAGATGTGTAACTGGCTTGGCTAGCCAAAAAGATTGCTAAATTCTATAGAAAGAAGAAGGAATTAAAAAATCATTAAAAAGGATGAAAAAGATCCAAGGGAAGTCAGATTCTAGGAATTCAAAAAGATGGGTCACATTAGATCTTACTATCCTCAATTAAAATGAGAGAAGAAAAATAAATTCATCAAAAACTATGATTATGAGAATAAATACAAAACAGAAATTGAATCTACATAGAGTGTTTCTAAAGACTCTAGCTGCTCATCAAAGTCTGAATCTGAAAAAGAAGAATCAAATCTGAAAGAAAACATGTTCTTTATGGAAGAAATTGTTGAGGTACAATCCTATTAATATTCTAATTTGGATTATGGTTCTAGATGTTCAAATGATAAACTTGAAAACTACTTCAATATGTTGAAATATAAATATGATTCCTTATTTATGAAAAATAAATCATTGAAAAATATTCACAATGTTGTTTTAGGAGAATCATAAACTATGCTAAAATAACATCATGAGTGACATGAAAAATATAACTAATCAAATACAAATTGTACAAATACCAAACAAAAACAAAAACAATTAAAGTATAATTATAAACATACAAAAGTGAAGATCTAATTTTTACAAAATGAGAAAATACACTGAATGAAATTCTTCGAATTAATGTTATTAAAAACGAATGATATGGAAAACGCAGTGATGGTGAGAAACCAAATATGTATAACAAGTATTTTCTTCCAAGTAAAAAAGGTAAAATTTGAAACTGCTGTGGAACAAAAGGACACATATATTAAAAATGTTATTTAGGGAAACCACAAATAATTTTGATTTAGAAACCCTTTGTGGAAAACATTTTATATGATTCTATCGATCATAGAAAAACAAAGAATGTCTGCATTCTAAGGTCTTTGGTGGCTAACACTGCTGGACCCAACAGAATATGGGTACTAAAAAAACCTTTGTTTAAATGACTTTACAAGAAGTAGGTCACAAAAGCAGAAAAGGTGTATGGTATATAGACAGTGCATGCCCCAGGAATATGAGTGGAAACACAACAAATATTAGAACTCTAACTCAAAACGATGGTGTATTAGTCAAATTTGGTGACAATGACCAAGCTATTTTTTTGGCATTGGAAATATTGGTGATATAGAAGCTGTCTCAATCAATAGAGTAATCTATGTACAAGGATTGAAGCACAACATGATAAGTATCTCTCAACTTTTTAATGATGGTTATTGTGTTGATTTTTCTAACAAGTGATGTTCTGTTTTTAATGATTAATTGATTAAATTTAGAGCTCCAGAACTGATAAAGATTATACCATGGATTTAAATTCCTTTTCCAAACATAAAGAAAACTTTTTTACTACTAGGATAAGAAAATATTGGATTTTTCATTGAAGACTTTTAAATTTCAATATATATGGTTTACATAATTTCTCTAAGAAATAATTAGTTTCTGATTTTCATAGTCTCAAATTTTAATGTGATAGATTCTCTGATGTATGTCAACATGGAATGCAGCACAAATTATCATGAAAATATGTTAACATAATTACTTCATCTAAACCTTTAGAACTAATACATATGTATTTTTTTCACCCTTCAAGAATATTATGTTTGTTAGGTAAATTATATGTATATTTTTTAGTTGATGTCTATTCTATATTTACATGGATTTATTTTATAAAATATAAAAATGAAGCATTTTCTTTTATTTGAATATTTTTGAAAAGCTATCTAAAATTAAAAAGATTTTAAAAATAATTTCATTAAGAAGTGATCATGGTGTAGAATTTGAGAATATAGTATTTAATTCCTTTTTCTAAAATATGGGTTTTAAACACAACTTCTCTGCACCATAAACTCCTAAAAAAATTGAATAGTTGATCGAAAAATTTGGTCTATTCAAGAAATGGATGGGACTATGCTAAATGAGTAAATTATTTATACCTTTTTCTAGACTAAAGATATAGGTACAGCCTACTGTATAATTATTGGTGCCAAACATTAGAAGGGAGAAGCATAATAATAATGTCTCTGAAGCTTCCTCCTGAATACCTCTCACGGAGATCCATGGCCCCATGCCCACCGCGAAGCAAGGAGGCGGGATGCTCTCCCATCCTCATTGACGTTTGCGAGCCTGCTACGAAGCAAGGAGGTGGGATAATGTGGAGCCGATTTGACATTCATGATCCTACCGCGAAGCAAGGTGGCGGGATGCTCCATGATCCCCTTTGACGTTCGTGAGCCCGCCATGAAGAAAGGAGGTGGGATTCTCCACGAGCCCCTTTGATTTTTGCGAGCCCACCGCAAAGTGGAATCCAGTATCATTCCATGTGGTCTATGCTTCAAGTCACCTATAGCCTATATATATCGGCCTCCCCCTAGTCCCACATGATATATCATCTGAACTTTCACCTTCTCAACTATCAAATCACAAAGCACTCTCTGATCTACAAACCATTAGCTAATCAAGTTACTTTTTCTCTACGAAGTGACTCCCCTTTTCCTTGTTTTCACCCCCTCTTACAAGATAGATTCATTTCACAAAGCCCATGGGCCTTCACGAAGGAAGGAGATCCTCACTGGGACAAGTGTCATCATGGAGCATTTATTTTTCGTGAAGTTCCCTCCATTCACACTTGAATCAAATGCTAAGCCAGAGTCACTAGGCCTCGCGAAGCACATTTCATCACATGACCTTGTTTCACGAGGCACCCATGCTTCATAGGGATTTTTTTCATGAATGCCCATCCACTTCGCGAAGCACCTCTTGTAGGCACCAATACCCTATTCCTAGGCTAGGGAACTTCACTTCGTGGAGCCTAAACCTTCATGAATCCCATCCATTTCATGGATCACCAGATCTCCATAATGCCTCTACTCATAAACCCATTTTCTCTATAATTCCCTATCACGTGAAACCTCCTAGGTTCGCACGAAGTAACTTCAATGTCCCTTGGGTGACGATTCACATTGTGTTTAATCACCTCATTCTTCTTTGCATATGAATTCTATTGTCGATTACTTCTTCGTATAACCACGCTAACGTGGACGCCCAATGGGATCATCTCTCAAATCCCCCCAGTCATAGAATTTCCTATCACTTCTCATCACCCAGGTGCATAGGGTACCGGTTATGTAAGTCATAGGGGTGCAGAGTGAACCTACCTCATCTGAGTTGCAGGACATTAAACTGTAATGCACCATCAACCTCATCACATGACATTAAACTGTGACATCCCCCATGCATCCTCATGGGGAAAGGGAAACCACTCTGGAGTAATACCTTACCTTTTATTGTAGGAGGAAGCATCCCTACCTTTCCATTCATCGGTGCCAAATCCATCTTCCACTGGGGGTTTTAACCACCAGGCCACCATCCTGGAGTAATTCCTATCCTATTCGGTCTACTAACCATGCATAAGACCCTGTTTCCTCTATGGGATATGATCATGTGTAATCCTCACTCCATTTCCCACGAATGCACCTTTCACGACGTGATTGTCAGGTCTTTGATGTCTCTTTCTTCTCACACTGAGCATGGATCACATGGGGTTAGAGCAAGAACTGACAATGAAATCATCTATGGTAATCCTAGAGTTTATGCCCCACACCCATTTCAAACTATGTGGCTTTTGATCCTATCCAATGTAGGGTACGTAGAAAGCCTCCCTGAGATTTAAGCTCACCGCCCCAGTCATTCCGACCATCTTCACGTCAGTTCAACAACACCCAAAGAAGACTAGAGTTTTAGTTCCACAACCATCCCCGAACTACGTGGTCTTTGATCCTTTCCATGGTGAGGTACGTAGGAAGCCTCTTTGAGGTTCAATCACACCACCTGGGTCGTTCCGACCATTTCCACATCGGTTCACCAACTCCCAAGGTATCCTACAGTGTAATCACCAAACCCATTCTGAACTACATGGATTTTGTTCCACGCCAAGGATTGGTATTTAGAAAGCCTCACGGAGGCTCAATCCCACCACACTGGTCATTCCGACTATCTTCACTTCTGTTCACCAACACCCTAGGAAGCCGAGAGTGTTAACACCAAAACCATCCCTGAACTACATGATCTATGATCCTTGCAAAGGCGAGGTACGTAGGAAGCCTCTCAAAGGTTCAATCCCCCCACCCTAGTCATTTCTACCATCTTCACATTGGTTCAACAAACCCGTTGGAAGCCTAGAGTGTTACCCCCACACCCATTCCGAACTACGTGGATTTTGATCCTTCCCAAGGCGAGGTTCATAGGAAGCCTCCATGAGGTTCTAGCCCAACACCCAATAGATCTGACCCCCACCCCCTCCACAACAGCTCAACTACACAATCCATCTAGACCCTAGGTCATTATTCACATTGGTTCACCTCCAAATGACATGGCGTTAGACTTGTGACCCCATTCTGTGATAAGTCGTAAACATCCATATCCAGCGGTAAGCCGCTGTGTCCTCAATTAGCGGTAATCCATTGTGACTTAATTCAGGGATAAGAAGTTGAAATATTGATTAGAAGTAAGATTTTGTGTCTCCTATGTAGTGTAAATCCGTTGTAATCCCATAGGTGGGACCCACTCCTTTGGTCCATTTTAGTGGCGTCAGACAAGCTTTGGCTACAAACCACGTGTAAGCCCCATACACATCATCGGGTTGTTGTCCAATGTGTACACTCCAATTGAAGCTCATCTCTTGATCTTTCCCTTGAGCCTATGTGTCTCAGGAATGTCATTCCCCAACCCATAAGTTTCACTTCCTCCATGTCCCATCCACGCGTCCATTCACACGGGCCACCTCTTCAGGCTTCCCATCGCCCACTTGAACTACATGAACATTGATTTCCTACCATGGGGATATGTAGGAAATCTCCCTGAGACTCAAGCCCAACATTGTAGTCGTCCTCAAGGCAGTCCCATCCCATTCTACACCCATTTCACTCATCACCCCATCATCAATCTTGATTCTTACCCGAGCCGCCACATCCCAGTGAGGTCATATCAACCCACCTATGTCAGCATGCCCTACAGGGGTTACACTCATTTGATCCACATTAGTCAGTGTTTTGATCAATCTGATCCATCTCCACTATACGTTAAACCTTCGGCATCCCCTGCGTTAAACACGGGAGAATGAGGAAAACCTCAGAGACATGCCTATGGAATTTAATTCCTTGTATTTGATTTGGGATGCCTCGGTCTTCCGCACCCTCGAGAAGCCCTATAATAAGCGGAAGAAACCCAGACGTTCTAGTTTTCTAGCATCTAGACACAATAGTGATGCTCAATGTGGGGACTCCCTTGACCGAAGGTTGCTGCCCTAACCGGACCCCTTGGAATACCCTGACAAAAGCAGCGTAATTAAATGGTGTCCATGAAGATATTGTAACAGGAAGAGTTTCGTGAACAACATCTTAAATCTATGAGGGAGACCCGGACGAGGTGACATGTTTCGAAGATGAATCCAAGGAAGGAGGAACTAATATCCCATCATCCCATTTTGAATAGGGAGAAGATGTCCCTAGACAAGGAACACATGCCGCCCGCCTTTGGAAAGTGGAAATGCGGGGCAACAAAACTGTGCCTTTCATCCCACAGACGGACGTGCGTGCCCCGACGAAAGTTCCAGAAACAGAAATGGTGAACCCAACATGAATTTATTATCCTAAATATGTTGATTAGTATAGATTGTGGCATGGATGTATTATCATGTCACCCGATCCTATTACACGGTGTCGGGTCCCGCCAGGCAAACAACGGGCCTTGTATGAAACTCACCAGAAGATGGGGCAGAAAAATGTTGGACATCCCGTTCTGTGATGTTATTACTATGGAACCCTTTTACCAGTATTCGAATACAAGACGACTCTAGGGAATTGTTCATCGATTCATTTTAGTTTCAGAAACAATGAGTTAATCACCCTACTCCTCTGGAATCATGTAGCTGCATTCAGAACACGATCACCGCCTATATACTGATACAGGGGCATGGGCAGTTCCAACGAGGTAGTCTTATGTGGATCTTCCTCTTCTGCAATGGACTCTAATCACGTGACCATGAGGTGTCCATGACACATCTCCACATCCGAGGCCATCCAACGAATCATGATCAATGACCTCATACACCAGTACGAGGAGGGCATAATCTCAACTCGGGATATGACCTACCTGGATCTGGTGGCGTCTTTTCTTCATCGTCGATGCCTTCCACAAGGGTCGCATCAGGAGCTACTACACTCCACACAATCATATAACCTTTTCGGGAGCCTCTCCTCCGAATGCCTTGACGACTCCCTTCCTTATGCTGACGAGGTAGGTGACATCTAGTCCAGCCTGGTAAGAGTCCCATTCCAGGACCCCCAGTGAGGTCTCACATACAGAAACGTCAATGCTTCTTTCTGTTCTCTCTTGATGAAGAGCATGTAAGCCACATTTCTACACCATCAAACCAGGTTCGTCTAACCTAACACCAGCATCGGGCACAAGCTGAGGACACACGCAAAGGTGCATCAATGTCGAAAACTACTATGACCGAAGACACCACTGATTCATATCATCAGTTCCCCAAATACACAGAGAAGGGTAAATTAAATGTCCGACCATTATCAAGGCCCCAACCACCCCACGGGCAGGTTGGGTCGACTCTTTTGGTTTTTGGAAGAAGCAGTGGCCGCTGTGAGCTAACCGACAGTGATGCCACCCACTACGGATATCCTCCCCATACCAATTCCATAGAGAGCGAAGGACTTCCCCACAAAAAGGCTTGGCATGGAGGTCCGCCCCATGACACCCTTAATCTATATTAGGGTGTTCCCCATGGCAGTGACTCTCAACACGGAAGTCTCTCCCGTGCGCACTACACTGGGTATGGAGTTATTTCTCCTTCCCCAGATCGCCAGTGTGGGGACGTTGCACATCTGGTCTCTATTCAACTAGATGATCCTCCTCGAATCCTCTCAGTAGTTGTCAATGGTCCTTCTCACCTAATCAACTAGAGGGGTGAAGGCCAACCTCGTTCCACCCACACCCAGCATAGAGGTCTAACCCGTGTTCAGCAAGCTTAGTACAAGGACATTCCTCATAATGAGGTCACCAGGGGAAACAAGCATGGAGGTCCTCTCCATGATACTGCCAATTCTAGCATAGGTCTTCCACGCTCCAGTCCCATCAATGGAGGTACTCCCCATTTAACCATTTACCTATGTCTCAGTGCTCCTTGCATCGCATCTTTCTTAGATGGAAACCATCTCTGCCCCAGCACCAGTGCGGCAAATGACCTCTTGTTATAACTCTTCCCTATCCCAAGGAGCCTCCCAGGGGTATGAAGTCAGATGTTCGACACCATAAGAATAATACAGGGAAGATCTGGAGAGATATCAAACTAGTCTGCTTCTCAGACTCTGAAGCGGAATACGGGTCCGCCCAGGAACCCTCCCCTCGCTCATCTGAGTCAAGGGTTGGGGTAGGAACAAGGCGTGTCATCCTAATACACCTGAAATGTGAGGTCCATCGGATTCCAGCCTCCCTCCATAGGTATATCCTAGAGGATGAAAATATGGCAACCCCATAGGTAACATTCATGAAATCACCACCATCAATACCAGAAATGCTCTCTACCACAAAAAGAGAACACATAGAGCTATTTTGGGGACCAATGGCAGGAGAGAAGATGCACGACCAATCGCTAGTAACCCTAGCTCTTGATCCAGGAACTATGGCCATAAGCCCATCTTATCATGACATAATGGCCAGGTTGCTACACTCTTCGAATGACAGCCCGAGATTTGGAAGCTAGTCAACCTGCTCATTGTACTCTCCCCCGAACAGCCTATCGTCCCAGTGGTCTGCCTCAATATGACTACCAGTTCCTCAACCACCCCTAGTTGATGAATGGGTAAATCAATAGCTAGATCCTGAATCCGTTCCAAGGAGCTTATAGAACATCCTCATAGAATACCACTTCCATGAGATGTTCTGGACCATGACAGCGCCAAATTTTCACGTTCAGGAATCCCTCACCCCAGAAGAGTTTGAATGTTTCCACAAAACCCTCTAGGAAATGAACTTTTTCCATCATGATTAGTGAGTGTTTTATCATAGAAACTAATCACATTTTGAAGACTTTGGTGAGAATTGTTGTCCAGTTGATCTAGTTGCGCTCCTAGTGGCCCAGCTCCCCGAGTCAACACACCACCGAATGGTCATCCAATAGCAATACGTTCAGAGTTTCAAGATACTATGAAATGTTACCAGGGAGGCTTCCCCCAATGAAAAAATCCATGGCTAGGGCCAGTATGCTTCCTTCCTCTTATGTCCTATCTGAAGGTAGCCCGACTTTCTCGGTGATATCGTGGACATGCCCACATGAAGGCTCCTGGTCAACATGGCTGACATAGGGGATGAAGAGGTTTATTTGAAGCTTCCCTACGGGGAATTACCCCCTGAGGGCGTGAAAACACTATTGGAACCATTAGGGAGGGTTACTATCCAGTAGAGGAACCTACTAAGTCTCCTTGCACCCACCGAGGCATTAGTTCTTAGCCGGAATTCTAGTATGGGTAAAGATCAAGTCAGAGATTCCATGAACTATGACCTATCTCCCTCAGTGAAAAAGTTGGAGGAAGACCACGAGAAGGCCACGTTGTGACAAATAATTTCCGAGAAAAAGAAGTTGCTCGAAGAACTCCTGGATGAACACACTACTACGCAACGTCCAGACTATGAAAATCCTAGACCAGGGAAACATGGATAAGAACAACTTCCCCTTGATGTGATGCCTCTAGGAGAGACTGACCATCCTTCCCCCACAAACAAGGTTGACGCCGGATATTATGTCAAGAGGGAATGGTATGTCTCTCCAAACCCTCCTGAACGACGTGAAAATCCAAGGGACCATGCTCGGGCTCCCCAAGCTTCCCTGAGGGTCGTGCTGCTAGCTGCTCCATGGGCCGCTGGGCATGCTTATTGTGTTGAAGAACCCTCCAACACACTCATGGTTAGGGATCCTCATCAAGACAAATAACCGTTCCTTGATGATCCAATGGAATCACTCATTACTCGCCTTGAAGTGTTCGAAACAGGACAGGTGGAAACCCTGCCTGATGGCACGCTATATCCAACATGGGTAGATGACATGCCAGTACCTCTAGGTTTCAGGAATCCCAACTTCTCCCCCTTTAACGTTAAGGGGGAACCGTCGCAGAAATTGCCCACTTCAATTCAAGGTGTGGGACCATGTTAGGGACTCCATCACAGTAGTAGGCTGCCAAACACCGATGCTTTATGCAAACATTGGTGGGGACTGCATTTTTCTGGTACAACCATCTCCCCACCAGATTTGTAATTAGCTGGGAGGACCTTTGGAGGAAATTCCATTAGAAATTTTGCTCCACCACATGGATGAAAAGCATCACAAACCACTTCAAATGAAAATAGACGGCTAATAAGCATTTCGCGGACATTATGACCCAATGGAAAAGGACATAAATACTCCATTTACATGCCACTGACTCAGGAGAAATTACTGAAGATGTGTGTAGGGAACATAAAGAAACAACTGGTTCCCACTTTGATCACCCAGAACTACCCCAAGGGATTTTGAGACTTCTCCGACAAGGCCCAGCACCTGAAAGATTCTCTACAACAGGCTGTCCAGGAAAGTACATTTCCCCCCACAATTCTCATGAGAAGGGCTGTCAGAGCCGAGCCTACCACATTGACCCAAATAGAGGCCCATAGGAAGCTATAAGTATTAATGGTGGATCCACCACCCTAGCCTTGTAGAGGCATAATACCATAGGCGCAACCTCCATCCCAACAGCGATTTCCTATGAATCGGCAGGTGCCCCCGCGAAATGCGATGCCACTGCCTAGGCGGGACAACCAGGCTCCCCCTCCTTGACATGCTCCTCTAGCTCCTCTTTAAGGCTAGGATCCAAGGCCCCCCATTCTGGATAGAATAAAACAGACCAATGCATTCAATGAGAATCAGGTCCCTGACTATTTCTAAAGTGCTTTGGTATAAGGTATTATGTGTTTGCTTAAGTTAAGAAGGACAGAAGAGGCAAACCTCACTTATCGCCCCAACTACTTCCCCTATCACCAAATCCTGGTACACACTCTAAAAAATTGATATGTGTTCAATGACTGGGTTTAGGAATCGGTCGATAACAACATAAATAGGCTGGGCCAGACTCCGACACAAGTGGAATGCGTCGCTGTAAGGTGAGACAACAGCAAAGTTTGGGAGGGCGAGTGGTAGCAGGTTTCTAACAGCGAGTCCCAGAAGTATGATGACATGATGGCTCAAAAAACTATTTCTCATGCCCGTGGTATCATTCTGGCATTCATGAATTAGCCGAATCCATCAGAATCCACAACCAGTACTTCTACATCATCACCTCATCCGGTCTCCTCCCAGAAGAGAAAGCATCAACGACACAATGGAAAGCAATTCCCCCCCATACCATCATGGTTCCACACTCTTGGAAATTTCATGACTCCATAGATGGGGATTTCTCCCATAATCCACCCAGTAACAGATGGATCTTCAAGTGATAGTCAATGGTACACTTCGGTTCATACCGTGGAGTTGGTAAATCCATATACGACTCCTGACGACATAGAGTTCCAGGAGAACCTCCCCAACATCCTAGTCGACGACGACGTTGGCGGATCCGCGACCATATAGGTCATCGAGGCACATTAGATAGAACTTTCAGCTTGGTTGTGCATGCTACTATGACTAGACATAAGGCCCAACATAGAGAACAACATGTGCTGCCACCTCAACATGTGTCATTAGGCCCGCCTCCACTGCTATTTGGGTTGCTGGATTAGGCAGAGCCAGTTCGATCAGGCTACAACTAGCCTCACCCTACTATAGGATAGTCTTATTCATCCTTCCCTTATACAGTAGCTACTCTGTGGGCTTCAACTACTGAGCAACATGATATTCCAAGAACCAGTCAGCCGTTGGCCCAGCTAGCAAGGCCCGCTATGCCACCTGTCAAAGAGTGGCCTCCTGCAAGAAGAAGTTCGTGCCTATCGCATAAGCAAGATGTTCTCAATAACATTGCGGGAATCATAGTGTGGGATTCCATAATTGAGGCCCTTCTACTGTTTCTAGATATGCATGATTCCCTTGATGAGGCTTTAAGAATCCCCCTCCAGTTTTAGATGGAGGTAGCTGCTGCAGAAGCCTTTCATGCTAAAGTGGTCGAGAATGCTGAATGCTAGGACATTATCTCATTCTCTAGAGAAGATAATGGCTCTCACATATAGGGGCACATCCACCCACTGTAAATTACTAGCCAATTCAATGGAATGGAGGTCCGCTGTTGTCTTCTCAACATGGGCCATGGGATCAACTTAATCTAGACCCAAACACTGTGGAGGCTGGGGTTATCCGAAGATGACCTGACTCCCTCAGATTTAAGAATCCATGGATATGATTGGACATAGTAAACCCCAATTGATAGGATCTGTTTGATGACCTAGTTCAGTGGCCTTGTTTCCAGCACCGATCATATGGTTATCTCTCTAGACACCGTGTACAATGCATTGATGGGCAGGCCATGGATTCACCAGCATGTGGCACTTCCGTCGTTGTATCACCAGTGCCTCATGTACCCCCTCAATGGTTGAGTAGGTGTCCTCAAAGGTTACATGTCTCCTTTTTCCTCTTGTGATTCCTGCTACCTAGATGCAAACTATTACAAGAGTAAAGACAAGAATGTTCAGGCCAACGAGGTTTCACTCGTTGTGGTTTCAGCTGACCCCTAGGCAGGTCTGGATGGTGCATACGTCTTTCTGATCAATCTATTGGAGGCCACATCCCCCGACATGTGTAAATGTTTTGTTGTATATTTTTCAAAGGATAATCATATTACCATGTCCAAGTGATGGTGTAAAATCACATCGTACTCCTACATAAATTAGGATCAAGTGATCCCGAAGCCTCTTAACACTGTAAGGAATCAAAACATCCACCCCATGGAAACAAAAGTATGTTATACGTGCCTGTTTTGTCAGTATGGAATTAACCAGATGAAGAAAATGCCCCACTATTGCTTTGATATCATCAATTGTGTCCCCATGTGCCAATGAACAGACGAGATTGGATCGACAGCCTTCATTTCTATGGTTTCGGTAGTACATGAATCTCTTGATGTGGTGACCACTGTTGCTTAGGCATGTACCAGTCTCCTGTCAGAATCTAGCGACCCAGAGGAAGCTCCTCCCATTGGGGATCCCTCCTCTACAAGTGAGGAAGAGGATTTGGATGATGCTCCTTTGGCCTTTTAAGATGGTGTCTCTTCCATGGTTGAGGAACTATTATAGGTTGACCTCGGTAGTGGGGAAGATCCGGGACCCACGTTGATCAGTGCCACTATGTCCCTCTAGAAGCAGTAGCGGTACATAGACATCCTGAAGAAACACCGCACCATGTTTGACTGGAGTTACAATGAGATTCCAGGACTGGATCCCCAAGTAGTCGTCGACCGCCTTGGTTTCCCAGCAAATCATCCCGGGTTCAAGTTGTAGAGACCTGAAGCTTAACGTACATGAACATTGCATTACTTTTGCGGAATACTTAGTACATAAAAAACACACACACACACAAGGATCGTAATAGTTTAGTGTCTTTGGAAACACGGAACGTAATCTTCTAATCGTGGTGAAAGATCTTCAATATCTCCCATAAAGATCTTCCCTTTTTTTACCTAAAAACATTCTTTATATCCTGGGGAAAAGAAAACATAAAAGTGTGAGCTCCAATGTTCAGTATGGTTAAACAAAATAAAAATCAATCACATCACATTCATAAGAACATACCTTTTATAAATCTTAACCTCCAAAAGAGATCATAATTTCATAACATGGGATAAATCATAGTAGTGAAATGAAATCCCAATAATCATAACTTAAAACATGAAACTTTGTGTCATTCACACATAATCATAGAGAATCATTTCTTGTTAGTCAAGACTCATTTCCAAGACTATCTTAGTGGACAAAGTCCCTTTCTGAACCGAGTCACCCTCGTTTCAGCCCTGTTTCACTGAACCGGTATAACCTATCGTTCCATCCATGTCTATCTCATGAGATATAAAATCTTTACCCAATGCATTGGAGGGAGATATAGGTCCCACCCATCTCATAATGATACCATTCTTATGTGTGCCAAAAAATCATAAATCATACATCATTTCATAACCCATGTAATAAAAATGGGAATCTTAAACATCATGACGTCATAAAACAATTCATATACGATAAAGGAATTCATAAAAATAATTCCATCACAACATAATCAAATCAATGTAACAATAGGGATAAAAACAGAACCCTTCATTATCTTAGATGGAAAATAATTTTGGTAAAACACTTGAACTTCATTCTTGAGGAAAATATCCTTTCTACTTCAAAAATACTTTTCCTTTCTTAACATGTCATATAATTTTAAACTAAAAGAAGTTGATTAAAAATAAAATTGAAAACTTTTAAAGGAATCTTCTTGGAAATAATGTTTTAAAAATCCATTCATGCCGTATAAGTTAAAAAAACATTCTTCTCTTACTATTGTCGGAAAAGTCAAAAAGTACCTCGTATGAAAAACGACAAAAGATTCCTTTCATATCTTTTACTAAAAACTCACCAAAGGGTAAAATAGGTTTTAAAAAATTTTAGGTGGATGGAAATAATATTACATATTGAGGAAACATGGATGTGGATGATAAAATACACCCCAGTAAATACCAAAGTATAAACAATCTCGGATAAAAATGAGATTGATATTTCCCTTACCTTAGGTCTGATTTGCTTCGTAAGTGTCCGAACCTCCTGTATAATGATTTAAATCATGTTATTGACTTATTCCAGAATCATATTCATTGTTATTATATCATATATGGTCCACAAATGACTTTATATTACCTGTTCTTTTGTAAATTCATGTTAAAGTAGCGTTTTGGGTAAAATCGTCTCATTTGTCGTTCGTGTTTTTAACTTGTAATTATTATTATGATTACTTGGATCATGATTACTTATATCCAAAATTTAAAACATGATTTCTATATAATATATATTCAGAATATATATATAATATATTGATAAATGGAAAGAAATACACCGTTCATGGAGATGGTAGTCCGTACGTACGCATGAACGCTGTTTTCGTTTCCTTATTGAATTGAATGGAATTAAGTAGATGACTTAAATATAAATAAATCCAGTATCATTATTATGTCATATATTTCATTAGTACGTACTATTTATACTTTATAATCATTCATTAATGGTTAATCATTGAGAATGAATCTCATCGCGTCGTGGAGACGGTAGTCCATACGTACGCACGAGCGATGATATCGTTCCCATGGTCGTGGAATTGTGTTGAAGTGTATGTATACTATTTCAGTATCAATATCACTTTATAATAATCGTATATAGTTACTCATTACACCATTATACCTATTCAATTAAGGTGGTGGTGGAAAATAGATTACACCACGCCGTGGAGACGGTATTCCGTACGTACGCACGCATGGTGATTTCCTTTTTCCGTAGGATGGATCGAAGGTTAATTAGAGTTGTTTCATATTTATAATAACATATCAGTATATAAGAAATACTGATGTTATTACTTTATCATGAAACATATAAAGAATAAGAAGTTGAAGAAGAAAGAAATTGAAAAAGATCGGTAATGGATATTACCTTTTTTTGATGCGCCTTTTCTTAACCTCCACTTAAAGAACTAAGGATGGTCTTTTAAGAAGACCAGGACCTCTAGGATGATACTAGGGAAGTGGAGAAGAGATTTTTTCAGGGTTTTTCCGAGCTTGAAGGCTCAAATTGGTGTGAGGAGGAGGGGAAGGAGGTGCCCTTTTATAAGGGAGGAGAGGGGCACCTTAGGAATATCTCAAAATATAATTTTATATTAAAGTCAAAATCGGTTTATAATGGTTCCAAAGGGTCTTATTTCGAAGCTAAAGTAGGTATGGGTCGAAATACTATCAATCAATAGGATTTAGACAAGTTTAGGTTATTATTTTAACCTTATCAATTAGATTTAACTCTAAGTTAAATAATTTAACTTTTATCGTGTCTTTTTGTTTTGTTACACTATATGGTTAATACACTTACTATAACATGCCAAACGAACCCCAAATTGTTTATTATTAATATATATATCCTTATCTAAGTCATTTGGCCGAACCTTATATTTTTAGGAATAAAATAACAATTAATAATATAATATTTTATTTAAAAACTATTTTGTGTCAATTTTGACACTATTTGATATATGATTTTTGTGAAAGTCATAACAGAATTATATATTCGAACCAAGTTGATTAAATCAACACTAATACATCATAGTAACCTAGAAAATTAGTGGGATTCATAAAAAGTCTCCAATTACATTTATTTTTCTGTTTATAACATCAATTATGTCAATATTTCATTAATAAGATAATTACTACATCATCATTGAGTCATAAATAAATTAAATTATTTAATGTCTAAAAATTATAAATAAAATACAATTATGTAGGAAATATTTTTATATTTCTAATGAATATTTATAGTCGAATTTATCTTATGTATAACCCCATATTAAAAATGATTTACTTATTAAACTTTGATTTTAACTATTTTAACCCTTCTTTAAATAAATTAATAATAAATGTCCTAATCTAATCCAAGTGGGCCTAAATGATAATATTTTACACCTAAGGTTTTTTTTGGTCAAGATACACTTGTCCAATAGGATTAGGACATGTGTTAGGGTTATATTAATATCATTTTTACCCTTAATTACCCTATTTACTTTTAACCGTGGTAAATAAAAGTAAAAAAGTTAATTTTCACCAAAAATTATTTTCATCTCATTGAACCACATTTTACTTACTGACATCAACCGTGTCTCTCGGATTTTTGAAATTTCATTCACAGAAGCGGTAAAATTAAGATTTATGAAAAATTTAATTTTTTTAACTACCACTTAGTAGTTTCACTATTTATTAAAAATTGATGTTTTTTAGAAAAATGCCAAAATTTCACCCTAAGCTATAATTGATATTCTGAATTCAAAAATGATTTCTATTTTACAATATTCCCAACATATAAGTTGCATTAATTAATTTTATAATTAATTTCCGCTGTCACAACAAATAGCGTGTTTTTAAGAGATAATAACTATCAAAAGATTAACACTTGTTTATGTCTGGTGTAAATGTGAAATTACATCCAATGACCAACATTGTATTGAATTGTAAAAATATATTCTAAATATACTTTAAACCCACTCAAATTAATAATTTATCACTATTAATTATTTCGATTAAAAAAGTTTTTTTTAATTAAATTTTAGTAATTTTCACTATTCATCAGAAAATAAAAGTTATCCGAAAAGTACCAAAATATCACCCTAAGTTAATTTCGATATTATGAATCCAAAAATGAATTTTATTTTGAAAAATAAAATTACAAAATTTCAAAAAGTGGTTATTACTATTCATAACGGCTAGTTTTAATAATATTTTAATAGCGTATTGTTGTTTAGTGAAACTCATTATTGCGTACTACACACGCTATCGAGGAAGGTCGTGATTGCTTGTAATGCAAGGAAAATCAAGGATGCATGTTGTGCAAGCTCCTTTTGGTGTAGCGTACAACACAAGGCATTAGTGAAATTAAAAAGAATATTTTTCATAAAATCTCGGGGTGTTACATTCTAACCCCCTTAAAATGAATTTCGCCCTCGAAATTCGCCGGGGTTATAAATGGTTTACTATTCGAAAGTTTCTTTAATAGAAACCCATATCGTAAAAAGGAATACCAAAACCAATCTTTAGAAACGAAATTATGAAACGTAATGGTTACCCAGATAAACTAATCTCTGGGTTTCCACATAGGTAAAAATATGGATATGGAAGAGAAATCTAACCATCATGTTCTGATGGAGAGTGGTAGAGAACATGGATATGGAAAATCCAGAAATCACAAAGCCATAAATTTGTGACGATCTAGGGTACCATCTGATTCATCAGATATAAGGGCACTAGGACAACATTTTTGGTTTTCAAGATCGTTTCCCAAAAGTTGAAGAGTTTGAATTAGAATAAATACTTACTTTATTTTGGTACAATCTCACTGTTGTTCGTGCCTTGAACAATTTCTACTTCATCTCTTAAAAAAATGAAGTTTAATTTGTTATTCATGAAGTGTTAGCAGATCATGTGATAGAATGATGGGTCATTCCATCTGTCTCAAAAGGTTAGCAAAATTTATATACATAAGCCGATCTATAGTGAGATTAATCATATATGGTTCCTAAAATGGACTTATACTTCATATATCATACTACTTAATATAATAAAACTAGTTTCTACTAAACAGGGACTTCCTGTAGGCCAGTGGTAGGCGATAAAGGCCAGTCGCACTTCGGTTGTGGGTTTGATTCCCACAGCCTTGTCCGAAGTGATGGGCCGTCGCCGGTCCTGCAGGTTGTCCTTTTTCTAAAACTACATTACTATAACATCCCATCAACAATATCGAAAAAACTTCTATCCTTAAACAATACTCACTTATGTCCAACATAATCCATTTCAATCTTTAGGCTTATCCATAATACTGCAGTCCACTCTCATAACATAGTGAAAACGATTACCAGAGATTTAATACCATCGTTGATCCCCATATATCATAAGATATGTTTTGTCGGTCACATTCCAAACATTCAAAGGCCTTAATCATGTATTCTCTTGAATACCCATCGAACCTTAGTGAAAACATGAATGCAGTTAAAAGTTAACACTTTCCACATACCAAAATCCTCAGAATTCTTTATACTCAAACCATGATATCACATAGTCCTTATATCAATCATGAGCTCATGAATACTGTCAAATATTTAATTTTCTCGTTTTCCCTTCATTATGCGCATATCATTCTTTTTCCAAAAATATCTCAATCACATTCCATGGTTACTGGTACCATAAAATTATTGAAAACCACAATAGACCAATACATAAATATTCCAATATTCCACGATACTATATACAACACTATTTTGGAATCCCATTACATAAACACTTAATCATTCCACCACATTGTTGTCATATTCAACATTGCCAATAGTGATCGCATGTGACTTCCCTTTGTCCTTTTCCTTATGTGGTTGCTCATGTTGATCATCACTAACCCTTGGATTAGGGCATTTATTGGCATAATGTCCCATCTCCTTGCACTTGAAACATTGAAGTGTTGGTGGTGCGTTCTCTGCAGTGTTTTCTTTGTTCACATCATTAGAAACCCTTTTTCCATTACTTCGACACTCTGCTACTCGATGACCTTTTTTTCCACACTTAAAACATTTCTAGTCCCTTTAAGACAATCTCCACCATGCTTCTTTCCACACTTTGAGCATAAGGAAACATTCATTTTCTTTTCACCATTATTCTGAGATTTCTCCTTGAACTCCATCTTTCGTTTCTTTTCAAAACCATGAGATGGATATGTAACACCAACTTCCATTTCTACCTTCATAGCACAACGCACAATTTCTTCATAGCTACTGAAGTCTCGTATAGCTAATGCCCTTCGATGACTTGGTTTTAAGCCACTGAAAAATCGATCAACTTTACTTTCAGGTTGGATGATAATGCCAGATGCATAACTTGCAAGTCTTGTAAAATTCGCTTCGTATATACCAAAAGATTCATCATCCTTCTATTTCAGCTCAAGAAACACCTTTTCCATCTTCGTTCGAAGAATATGAGGGAAGTACTTACTGAAAAACAAGTTCTTGAACTCGTCCCATTCCATGGAATCAATTTCATCTCTTTGCCTCGTATTGTTGATAAGATTCCACCATTGATCAGCTTCACCTTACAAACAATATACTACTAAGATGACTTTATCATGTTCATAAAATTGAAGAACTGAAAATATCTTTTCCGTGGTACAGATCCATTGTTCAGAAACAAGTGGATCAAAAGACCCACTAAAAGAAGGTGGACGTTGCCTCATGAAGGACTCAATAGAATATTGTTCCCTTCTCTGCTCATATGGAAGTCCAGAATGATTCATAGCTTGTGTATGTATAGCAATAATATTTTTCACTCTATATCCCAAAACATTTGTTTGTTCAGGAGGACAATCATTGCATTGTCCATTGCATTGATCAACACGGTTCCTTCGGGTTCCAGCCGTCGTCTAAAACCCAAAAAGAATAGTGTGAGAGGCAAAAATCGTGCTAGGGAAAACAACATTATAATGGGGGAGTATCCTCAATATCTAACTTCTTAGGTTAAATTCTATGATAGTTACCATAGTTCTAGGACTGTATCTTATACGTATACTTATCCTTAGGGACATCCCTAGACATACCTTAGAAATATCTCTAGGGATCTCACTAACGTTTTCGCATCCTAGTTTCCAAAGGTTGACTAAACCTTTCCTCTGATACCAACTGTAGAGACCTGAAGCTTAACGTACATGAACATTACATTACTTTTGCGGAATACTTAGTACATAAAAAACACACACACACAAGGATCGAAATAGTTTAGTGTCTTTGGAAACTCGGAACGTATTCTTCTAATCATAGTGAATGATCTTCAATATATCCCATAAAGATCTTCCTTTTTTTACCTAAAACCTTTCTTTATATCCTGGGGAAAAGAAAACAGAAAAGGGTGAGCTTCAATGCTCAGTAAGTTTAAAAAAAAGAAAAATCAATCACATCACATTCATAAGAACATACCTTTTAGAAATCTTAACCTCCAAAAGAGAGCATAATTTCATAACATGGGATAAATCATAGTAGTGAAATGAAATCCCAATAATCATAACTTAAAACATGAAACTTTGTGGAATTCACACATAATCATAGAGAATCATTTCTTGTTAGTCAAGACTCATTGCCAATACTATCTTAGTGGACAAAGTCCCTTTCTGAACCGAGTCACCCTCGTTTCAGTCCTGTTTCACTAAACCGGTATAACCTATCATTCCAGCCATGTCTCCTCATGAGATATAAAATCTTTACCCAATGCATTGGAGGGAGATATAGGTCCCACCCATCTCATAATTATACCATTCTTATGTGTGCCAAAAAATCATAAATCATACATCATTTCATAACCCATGTAATAAAAATGGGAATCTTAAACATCATGACATCATAAAACAATTCATATACGATAAAGGAATTCATAAAAATAATTCCATCACAACATAATCAAATCAATGTAATAATAGGGATAAAAACAGAACCCTTCATTATCTTAGATGGAAAATAATTTTGATAAAACACTTGAACTTCATTCTTGAGGAAAATATCCTTTCTACTTCAAAAATACTTTTCCTTTCTTAACATGTCATATAATTTTAAACTAAAAGAAGTTGATTAAAAATAAAATTGAAAACTTTTAAAGGAAGCTTCTTGGAAATAATGTTTTAAAAATCCATTCATGCCTTATAAGTTAAAAAAACATTCTTCTCGTACTTTTGTCGGAAAAGTCAAAAAGTACCTCGTATGAAAAACGACAAAAGATTTCTTTCATATCTTTTAATAAAAACTCACCAAAGGGTAAAATAGGTTTTAAAAAATTTTAGGTGGATGGAAATAATATTACATATTGAGGAAACATGGATGTGGATGATAAAATACACCCCAGTAAATACCAAAGTATAAACAATCTCGGATAAAAATGAGATTGATATTTCCCTTACCTTAGGTCCGATTTGCTTCGTAAGTGTCCGAACCTCCTGTATAATGATTTAAATCATGTTATGGACTTATTCCAGAATCATATTCATTTTTATTATATCATATATGGTCCACTTATGACTTTATATTACCTGTTCTTTTGTAAATTCATGTTAAAGTAGCGTTTTGGGTAAAATCGTCTCATTTGTCGTTCGTGTTTTTAACTTGTAATTATTAATATGATTACTTGGATCATGATTACTTATATCCATAATTTAAAACATGATTTATATATAATATATATTCAGAATATATATATAATATATTGATAAATGGAAAGAAATACATCGTTCATGGAGACGGTAGTCCGTACGTACGCATGAACGCTATTTTCGTTTCCTTATTGAATTGAATGGAATTAATTAGATGACTTAAATATAAATAAATCCAGTATCATTATTATGTCATATATTTCATTAGTACTTACTATTTATACTTTATAATCATTCATGAATGGTTAATCATTGAGAATGAATCTCATCGCGTCGTGGAGACAGTAGTCCGTACGTACGCACGAGCGATGATATCGTTCCCATGGTCGTGGAATTGTGTTGAAGTGTATGTATACTATTTTAGTATCAATATCACTTTATAATAATCGTATATAGTTACTCATTACAACATTATACCCATCCAATTAAGGTGGTGGTGGATAATAGATTACACCACGGCATGGAGACGGTATTCCGTACGTACGCACGCGTGGTGATTTCATTTTTCCGTAGGATGGATAGAAGGTTAATTAGAGTTGTTTAATATTTATAATAACATATAAGTATATAAGAAATACTGATTTTATTACTTTATCATGAAACATATAAAGAATAAGAAGTTGAAGAAGAAAGAAATTGAAAAAGATCGGTAATGGATATTACCTCTTTTTGACGCGCCTTTTCTTAACCTCCACTTAAAGAACTAAGGATGGTCTTTTAAGAAGACCATGACCTCTAGGATGATACTAGGGAAGTGGAGAAGAGATTTGTTCAGGGGTTGACCGAGCATGAAGGCTCAAATTGGTGTGAGGAGGAGGGGAAGGAGGTGCCCTTTTATAAGGGAGGAGAGGGGCACCTTAGGAATATCTCAAAATATTATTTTATATTAAAGTAAAAATCGGTTTATAATGGTTCAAAAGGGTCTTATTTAGAAGCTAAAGTGGGGATGGGTCGAAATACTATCAAACAATAGGATTTAGACAAGTTTAGGTTATTATTTTAACCTTATCAATTAGATTTAACTCTAAGTTAAATAATTTAACTTTTACCGTGTCTTTTTGTTTTCTTACACTATATGGTTAATACACTTACTATAACATGCCAAACGAACCCCAAATTGTTTATTACTAATATATATATTCTTATCTAAGTCATTTGGCCGAACCTTAGATTTTTAGGAATAAAATAACAATTAATAATATAATATTTGATTTAAAAACTATTTTGTGTCAATTTTGACACTATTTGATATATGATTTTTGTGAAAGTCATAACAGAATTATATGTTCGAAAAAAGTTGATTAAATCAACACTAATATATCATAGTAACCTATAAAATTAGTGGGATTCATAAAAAGTCTCCAATTACATTTATTTTTGTGTTTATAACATCAATTATGTCAATATTTCATTAATAAGATAATTACTGCATCATCATTGTGTCATAAATAAATTAAATTATTTAATGTCTAAAAATTATAAATAAACTACCATTATGTAGGAAAGATTTTTATCTTTCTAATGAATATTTATAGTCGAATTTATATTATGTATAACCCCATATTAAAAATTATTTACTTATTAAACTTTGATTTTAACTATTTTAACCCTTCTTTAAATAAATTAATAATAAATGTCCTAATCTAATCCAAGTGGGCCTAAATGATAATATTTTACACCTAAGGTTTTTTTTGGTCGAGATACACTTGTCCAATAGGATTAGGACATGTGTTAGGGTAATATTAATATCATTTTTACCCTTAATTACCCTATTTACTTTTAACTGTGGTAAATAAAAGTAAAAAAGTTACTATTCAACAAAAATTATTTTCATCTCATTGAACCACATTTTACTTACTGACATCAACCGTGTCTCTCGGATTTTTGAAATTTCATTCACAGAAGCGGTAAAATTAAGATTTATGAAAAAATTAATTTTTTAACTACCACTTAGTAGTTTAACTATTCATTAAAAATTGAAGTTTTTCAGAAAAATGCCAAAATTTCTCCCTAAGATATAATTGATATTCCGAATTCAAAAATGATTTCTATTTTACAAAATTCCCAACATATAAGTTGAATTAATTAATTTTATAATTAATTTCCGCTGTCACAACAAATAGCGTGTTTTTAGGAGATAATAACTATCAAAAGATTAACACTTGTTTATGTCTGGTGTAAATGTGAAATTACATCCAATGACCAAAATTGTATTGAATTGTAAAAATATATTCTAAATATACTTTAAAACCACTCAAATTAATAATTTATCACTATTAATTATTTCGATTAAAAAAGTTGTTTTTAATTAAAATTTAGTAATTTTCACTATTCATCAGAAAATAAAAGTTATCCGAAAAGTACCAAAATTTCACCCTAAGTTAATTTCGATATTATGAATCCAAAAATGAATTTCATTTTGAAAAATAAAATTACAAAATTTCAAAAAGTGGTTATTACTATTCATAACGGCTAGTTTTAATAATATTTTAATAGCGTATTGTTGTTTAGTGAAACTCATTATTGCGTACTACACATGCTATCGAGGAAGGTCGCGATTGCTTGTAATGAAAGGAAAATCAAGGATGCATGTTGTGCAAGCTCCTTTTGGTGTAGCGTACAACACAAGGCATTAGTGAAATTAAAAAGAATATTTTTCATAAAATCTCGGGGTGTTACACAAGTAGACTCCCCAAAAGTTGAACCATTCTCACGGTGCCATGGTCGAGCCTGAAGTTGACAAGATCATCAGGGACAACTTCGTTAAGGATATCTAGTACCCAAAGTGGCTATCCAAAATTGTGCCAGTCAGGATGAAGAAACACATATTAGAGTTTTCATTGACTTCTGCGATCTCAACTGCAACTATCCAAAGGATGATTTTCCCCTTCATGTAATGGAATTGTTGATCGATGATACAGATATGTTCCAAGACCTTGCTTTCATGGAAGGTTACTCCTGTTACAACCATATCTGAATGGATCCCGAGGATGAGGAGTCCATAGATTTTAGGATGTCGTGACATACCTTTTGTTACTAGGTCATTCCCTTCAGCATAAATAATAAAGGTGCCACATATCAAGGGGCCATGCATCGCATATTCAAGCCAATCCTTGGGACATTGGTGGAATGCTATGTGGACAATATGGTGGTCAAATCTCTCTAGCACCAGGACTATATTAAGGACCTCGAGAAAATGTTTGGCTTCCTCTGTTCCCACAACCCTATGATGAACCCATTGAAATGTGCCTATAGGGTCACCTCTGGTATGTTACATGGATTTATTTTCAGGTACAAGGGCATCGAGATCGACCCATATATGATCACGAACATCAGTCAGATGCCTCCCGCGAGAAATATTCGGGAGCTTTAAGGCTTCCAAGGACACTTAGACTACAAATTCAGATTCATTGTTAATATGGCAAGAAAGTGTAAGCCATTTTCTCAGCTCATGAAGAAAGGATCCACCTACTTGTGGGACGAAGATTCCCGGACAACGTTTGAGGAAAACATACAATATCTACTCCGGCCTCTGTTATTGATGCCACCCATCTTCAGAAAACCACTGATCATGTACGTGACTGCGCTGGAATGATATATTGGTTCCCTTGTCACCTAGATGAACAATGCGGTGACAGAAAAAAAAACCTCTACTACCTAAATCATATTCTCATCAATACGGAGACCAGATACTCCCCAATCGAAAAAAACATCCATGCACTGGTATTCATAGTTCAATAAATGTGACACTACTTATAGCACCATGAGGTACAACTAGTGTCTTGGGTTGACCCCCTAAAGTACATTGTGAACTAACCCATGTAGACCAGCTGTCTAGCATGGTGGGAAGTGATTCTTCAACAGTTTGATATCAGGTTTTTACCTTATAAATCTATTAAGGGGAAAGCATTGGCAGTCTTCCTTACTACACATCCAGCTCCTACTGACCAGTATTTGGATAACTATTTTTAGGATTAAGCAATCCTCTCAGTAGATCATGTCATCCCATGATGGATAATTCACTTTGATGGTGATTCCCAAAGCGCCACTGACAGGAGGCTCAATGATCCCACACTCAATAGGGTTGGCTTGGGTATTGTCTTTATTACCCTTGCAAAAGCCATTCTTCCATACTCATACCTACTATCAAAAGGATGAACCAACGACGAGGTAGAGTATCAGGCTCTTTTCACTGGCCTCAAGCTGGTCCTTGAGATTGATGCAACCCATTTGCAATTGAATGGGGATTCCAAACTAGTCATCGGGCAGATCAACAGTGACTACATCCTTATAAAACCAGATCTTGTACCATTGTTGGAGTGCACCCTCCAGCTAATGGCCCAATTCATATCTCGACCAGATATTATTCGTGTCCCTTGATCTCAGAATGGTCAAGCGGATGCCTTGGCTGCCCTGGCTGCATCATTTTCAGAACCCAAGAAAGATGATCAAATTGTACACGTGGAACATTAGAGATTCATTTCTACCATCACCCCATTTGATTACGATGGCCTGCGTGTATTCCATCTTATCGACGAGGTCTCCATGTCAAGACCCCCAGGTCCCTCAGATGCAGTGGTTGAAGGTACACCCAAAATGAGTGCCCCCTTTATCGAGTATCTCCAAAATGATTACATCCTATCTGATCTGGCCGAGCATGAGCGAATCCAACACCACACACTTTATTTTACCCTCTAGAGTGGTCCCAGTCTTGGGCAGACCCTCTACAAGAACATGTTTGATGGTGTTCTCCTCTGTTGCATCTAAGGAGTTGAGATTTATTAGGCCATTCAAGAGCTTAATTCCAGTTCCTATGGTGGCCACCAAATAGGGCCGAAGCTTTCTCACCAGATTCAGATACTGGGGTAATTTTTTTCCTCCATGATCCATGATTGCTTCGAGTTCACCAAGAGATGTCACGCATGCCAAATTCATGCGAACTTCATTCATCGGCTGCCAGAACCTCTCCACTCCAGAAATTTCTCTTGACCAGTTGCCGTGTGGGGACTCGATGTCATGGGACCGTATCCACCTGCAATAGCTCGCTAGTGCAGGTCTATCCTAACCGCTACAGATTTCTTTTACAAGTGCGTAGAGGCAGTTCCGCTCAATGAGATCCAAGCTGGTTATATAGTTTACTTCATGAGATCTAATATCATCTTCTAGTTTGGATTCCCTCATGTCATCCTCACTGATAACAGCACCAACTTCTGAGCAGCTGAGGTGAAGAAGTTGTATGCTAAGTACAACATTCGTTCAAACCATACATCTCACTATCACATGAAGTATAATGGACAAATTGAAGAGTTCAACTAAACCCTCTCTAACATTTTGTAGAAATTGGATGGTCCAAATAAGAAGAGTTGGTCATAAAATCTCCCCAATGCCCTCTAGTATTATCAGACGATGGCTCGTAATTCCACCCAAGTGACCCCATATTCTATGGTGTATAGAGCTAAGGCAGTTCTGCTCATCGATATCTAGTTACCTTCGTTATGCAAAATGGTCTATGACCATCAGGCGCCAAATAAGGTAGGTGAAAGTCGTTTGGGTAAATTGGAAGCACTTGACGAGGATAGGATTCGTGACCTACAAAATTAAGAAAGGCATTAGAATTAGATAGCTAGAGCCTTCAACTAGAAGGTTCACCTCTGTTCTTTCCTGCAAGGCGACTTGGTATTGGCCCTCTGGACACCAATTATCCCTATTCAGAAACCACCGAAGTTAGAGCCCAAATGGGATGGACCGTACATAATTCACAATATTTACCCCAATAAAGCATACTCGCCGGTAACCATGGATGTTTAGAGTATGACTCCTCCCACCAATGTTGTGTTTCTCAAGAAATATATTTCCTGAGTGAGATAGAATGACATGACACTAAAAGTTTTGGTTCTACATGACCCTAAACTACCAGGTCTAGCAAGACTCTAAATTGTACGGTCCGACAAGATCTAAAATAGATTCGTCTAGAAAGACGTTAAACTATATTTCATCCTTCAAGACGTTAAACTGAACCCTTAAAACTACGTGTGGCTCGATTCCCATCTACATAGGATACATAGTAATACTCAAGAATTTCATCTTAAGCCTAGCCCAAAACTCCTCTGATTTACCATCCATCCATGGTATAATTCTCGTAGATGATCCTTGAATGATATTTTGTAGGCTTTCATAGCCCCACTCATTTTAGTATTACAACGGTCACACCATGTACCCGCTCCCGGTTCTTCAATCTGTCCATGTCCTCACTGTACGACGCTAAATGAGATGACCTTTAAGAAGTACATACAACGTGATTCACATCTTCATGTTATACGTAGGAATTCCTGGACATTTTGTCTGTCGGCCTAGTCCAAAATCATGAAACTCCCCTCGGGTCAAGAAATATAGTGTGGTGCAGATTTTTTCCCCAAAACACGTCAAGCTCATCTCGATCACGCCATACATCCCACTCCTCGAAGGTGTTCTCAACATTCATAGATAGGTACAGTTATGCTTCACCCACTATAGCATCCTGCCTTTTTATAACATAAACTTTCATTACATTACACAAAACTGAGGATCTTTAAGGTCCAGTGTCTTGGAAACTAGGAACATAAAACATGAAAACAACATAAAACATTCTTCTAAAACACTTGAAAGGCTTATCCTTAAGTTCATCCAAGGTTCATTACAACATCTCATAACCTGGGGACATACATCAAAAGAAAGGGTGAGCAGAAGGCCCAGTAAGGGAAACAAGAGGAACATTTTACATGTGAACTTGAGATACTTCAATAAGGACATGAAAAGAACTTTAAGGCATGAGAAAGAAATCATGAGGCATTTCATAATAAAAATAACATTTTCCATAACTTGATGATGTGGCTACATCATTTAACATAGACAATCATGAACATATCACCAAGGTCCATCCCCAAGGGGTAATTAGAAAATTACCAAGGTTATTCCCCAAGGTATCGTGAAAATTGTAATCTCTAGTGGTTACATCATTACCCAATGCATTGGAGCGCTATCAGGGCGCACCCTTAAATTTTCATTTATTATCTTGTGAGCCACATATATCATCATCAAACATTTCATAAATAACCCATATAGCATAAAATAAATGGGTTTCATTTCATAATCATAACGTTTTTAAAAAAACTGTTTTAAAGACATGATCTTTACGTCACTTTAAACCCACAGAAGGGAAAGTGGGTCTCATGTATGTAAATCCCAGAATTTAAAATAGAAAATTTTGATATATATGTGAATAACCTTGTAGAAATAATAGCTTTGAGTATTCACTTTATAACATAAAATAATTTTGAGAAAAGAGAGAGAGGCATTTTGAGACGAAAATTCTGCAGCATAACGGCTATGTTTTGGGGTTTTAGAAAACATTCAAAAGAGAGGGGACATGGGTCACCCACTCATAAATGATCCATAAAACAGTAATGGAACAGAATAAGAATGATATATGGACATGGTAATGAAATTTGAAGGATATACCATTTGAAATGAAAAACATGGAAGGAAGACAAAAATTAGATTTCTCTTATGAAAATTCGGCAGCCTAACGACGTCACTTAAACATCAATAAAAAAGAATTTACAAGATCAAATAGGGTCTCTCATCATATGATCATAAGAGATCAGTATGATAGATATAGAGATCATACACCAACATAATAAAAAGGAACTTGAAGGACTTGACATGAAAATCGAACTTGAAAAATGAGAAGGGTGAAAGAATCCCTTAAAAATTCGGCAGCCTAACGGCGTCACTTAAACATTCATAAAAAGAAATGATGAGAGTAAGAGGGGATCTCTCATCATATAAACATGAAATGGGAAGTAAGAGTAATATAAAAGAACATCCTATCACATAATAACATGGAGCATAAAAGGAATGACATAAAAAGGATTACATGAAAAGAAAGAGAGAGGTCAGATCCCTTACCTTAAAACGTGACTCTTGAAACTCAAAGGTTTGGACCTTGAGGGCTTGGGGGCACCTTGGGAGGACTCCTTGGGAGGTAAGGAGACCCGAACTTCGTTGGGGGAGAGTTGGGAGTGAAAAATAAAGGAGTAAAGGGTGGGTATTTATAGGGAAAGTTAGGGGACAAGGCAATAATGGCCAAGGGACACCTCACTAGTGGTTTTGGCAAAACCATGGGCTTTCCCAAGGTATTTTCCCATGGTATTGGCCACTTGGGACACCTCATACCATATCTTACTATTCATAATTCGACCATATTGAATAAATACTTAATACATCATTTAATGATGTCATTAAACACCCATAACTTAAAAACTATATTTTCACTATTCATCAAAAATCCAACTTTCTCAGAATAATCCCAAAATTTCACCTTAACCAAATATCAATGCTCTGATTTCAAAAATGAAATCCATTTTATAAAAATAATTTTATAAATATTTTTAATTTAATTTTTAAATAAAAACACTATTCATCCAAAATTCATTTTTTTTCAGAAAAATCCCCAAAAATTACCTTAACATAATATCGATGCTCTGAGTTCAAAAATAATGTCCTTTTTATAAAAATAATTTTCTAATTATTTTTAATTAAATTTTTAATTTAAAAAACACTATTCACCTGAAAAAAACTAATACTTGACTAATAATTTATGAAACCGTTATTTACCCATTTTATTAGATCACATTACTTAATCTAGGTGTCCAAATTATATTAAATATTTCTTTGAGTGAAATTACTAATCCATTTGGTCACATTACTAATCCTAAGCATAAAATCACTATTGATAATTTACTATTCATCAAAAATTAAGTTGATCTTATTAGACTCCAAATTCCTTACTGAACACTTTTGTAGAAGACCATTTTTTGAAAATCATTACACATCATTAGTTATTTAGGGTTTTCATAAATATTTTAAAATATCCTTTTTTCCAAAAAATTCATCAATAAAATTTATTCTTGAAATTACTTGGACATTTGAAATTTCAAAAACATCACTAAAGGAAGAAATATCAATTTATTCACCCGAAAGGATTACACAAGGAAGCTAGGTTCTCGTCACATAGCCCCTTATAACACCTGCATAAGACCTAAGTGTAAGGTGTGCTATGGTGAGAGAATCTGAGGGAGGCTCAGATAACATTGCCCTAGTAGTAATCTCTACTAACTTGAACTTCTCCCGTAGGCGTTTCCGTTCAAGCTTGACACGCTGGAGTTCGGCTTAGGCTTGGTCCAAAGCGAAGCCCACAGATGCTACCTCCTTCCCAAGCTCTGATAAGTGGGCTTCATAAGGTTCAAGTCTACTGGATGAAGCCATCACCTCCTCATTCTGCATTAACCATTAACATCTTATTAAATCATTAAGAGTATGTTAATATACTACTAAAAAATATTGGGTCGTTACATTCTTCCCCCCTTAAGAAATTTCGTCCCCGAAATTTATACTTGAGGCCTAGTCGAAAAGGTGAGGGTACTTTTGCTTCATCGTTTCCTCAGGCTCCCAAGTCGCTTCTTCATTCTTATGATTCCTCCACAACACTTTTACAAGGTGGGTAGTCTTGTTTTGTAGAACCTTGTCTCTACAGTCCATGATCTCCACTGGCTGCTCCTCATAAGAGAGGTCATGTTCCAGTTGTACCACCTCTGGGTTCAGTACATGCGAAGGGTCGGGTATGTACTTCCTCAAGAGAGATGCATGGAAGACATTGTGAACATGAGCTAGGATCGGTGGATGTGCTAGACAATAGGCCACTGCTCCTGTGCGATCAAGGATTTCATAGGGGCCAATGTACCTAGGACTGAGCTTCCCTTTCTTCCCAAACCGCATGACTCTCTTCCATGGAGAGATTCGAAGGAAGACTTTGTCACCAACACCAAACTCCAAGTCCCTTCGACGATTGTCAGCATAGCTCTTCTGCCGACTATGAGCTGCCTTTATGTGTTGATGGATGGCATGAACCTGTTCCGTCATCTCTTTCATGAGATCAGGCCCAAGAAGCATCCTCCCACCAGTTTCATCCCAACAAGTAGGAGTTGTACACAACTTTCCATACAGATCTTCATAGGGTGCCATCTGAAAACTTGTATGGAAGCTGTTGTTATAGGAGAACTCCACTAATGAGAGGTGTTGATCCCATCCACCCTTAAATTCCATTGAGAATAATCTCAACATGTCTTCGAGTGTCTGAATAGTCCTTTCAGATTGGCCATCAGTTTGAGGATGATTGGCCGTACTAAAATTCCATTCAGTATTCATAGCATGTTGAAGACTTCTCCAGAATTTTGATGTGAATCTTGGGTCACGATCAGATATGATGGATAATGGTACCCCATGCAGCCTTACCACTTCCTTCATGTATATCATGGCAAGCTGATCCAGAGAGAAATCTTCCCGAATAGAGATAAAATGGGCTGTCTTGGTGAGACGGTCCACAATAACCCATATCGCATTGTTTCCTTTGGATGTTTTCGAGAGACCAGTTACAAAGTCCATAGTGATATTATCCCACTTCCATACTGGTATGGGTAGCAATTGTAATACCCCCTTAGGAAGTTGTCGTTCTGCCTTGACTTGCTGACACACCAGGCACCTTGTAGTGTAATCAGCAATCTCCCTCTTCATGTTATCCCACCAATAATGATCACGAAGGTCTCTATACATCTTAGTGCTTCCCGGATATATAGAGAAAGTAGAGCTATGAGCTTCATCCATCAGTTCTTTCTTTATCTCTGAAATAGATGGAACGCATAGTCTTGTACGAAATTTCAATACACCTTCTTGATCAATATTGAAATCAGGGAACATCCCATCCTTTACAGCCTCGAACTTCTCCTGCAGCAAAGGATCTTATTTTTGAGCCTTCTTGATCTTCTCTAGTAATGAAGGTTGATAAATCATTTGGGATAGGGTTGATGATGTCCCTTTCCTTATAATTCCCATGTCCAGTTTTACTAGATATTTAATCAAGGGATCTCCTAGGATCCTCATTGTTGCCAGAAAAACAGGATCTTTCCTGCTTAACGCATCCGCGATGTTGTTTTCTCTTCCAGGGTGATAATGAATTGAACAATCATAGTTTTTAATAAGATCCAACCATCTCCTTTGTCTCATGTTCAATTCTTTATGAGTGAAAATATACTGTAGACTTTGGTGGTCAGTGTATATATCACATTTCGCCCCATAATGATAGTGCCTCCATATCATTAGTGCAGAAACAACTGCCTCCAGCTCTAGATCATGCGTAGGATAATTCTGCTCAGTAATCTTCAACTGTCGAGATGCATAAGCAATTACCTTGTCATTTTGCATGAGGACGCACCCAAGCCCTTTCAGAGATTCATCGCTAAAAATAATGAATCATTCTCCGATAGAGGGTAGTGTTAACACAGGTGCAATAACCAATCTCTTCTTTAGCTCTTGGAATCTTTCCTCACATTCCTTTGTCCAGATGAACTTAACCCCTTTTCGAGTCAACTTGGTTAGTGGATTAGAAAGTCATGAAAAGTTTTTGACAAACCACCTATAATACCCCCCTAAACCAAGGAAACTACGAATCTCAGTTACTGTTGTGGGTTGAGGCCAATCCTCCACAACCATTATCTTTGCAGGGTCAACCGAGATTCCTTCATTGGTTACGATGTTCCCCAAGAAAGCCACTTGTTGTAACCAAAACACACACTTGCTGAACTTATCAAAGAGCCTCTCCTTCCATAGAGTTTTCAAAATAACCCTCAGATGTTCTTCATGCTCCTCACTACATTTTGAATATATCAAAATATCATCAATAAAAACTACCACAAAGTTATCAAGGTAGTCCTTAAAGACTCTATTCATCAAATCCATGAAAATAGAAGGATCATTAGTCAATCCGAAAGTCATAACAGTAAACTCAAAATGCCCATATCTTGATCAGAAGGCAGTCTTTGGAATATCTTCCTTCTTCACCCTCAGTTGATGATAACTAGATCGAAGGTCAAACTTAGAGAAGAATTGAGCCCCGCGAAGTTGGTCAAATAAATCATCAATTCTTGGAAGAGGATATATGTTCTTCACTGTGATCCCGTTCGATTCTCTATAATCAATGCATAGCTGCAATGATCCATCCTTCTTCTTCACAAAGAGAACTGGTTCTCCCCAAGGAGACACACTCGGTCGGATAAACCCCTTCTCCAACAAGTCTTGGAGTTGTTTCTTTAGCTATTCTAGATCCACATTTTCCATTCTATACGGAGTCTTTGATATCTGTTGAGACCCAGGTACGAGTTAAATGGAGAACTCTACCTCTCTTTCTGGGGGAGGTCCAGGTAACCCCTCAGGAAATACATCCATGTATTCCTGAACAATCAGAACATCTTCAATTTTTATGCTCCCTTTCCCTTCTTCCTCATCACCGATTAACTCCATAAAGAAACCTATAGGAGGTGCTTCTAGATAGGGATCAGTTCGGGATATCTCTCCTTGGAATATAACTGTAGGTCGTTCATTCAAGACTACTGATATTTCCTTACTTCTGCATTTGATCTTAGCATTATACTTTGAGAGCCAGTCCATCCCTAGTATAATGTCGAATTCCATCATGGGAATGACTACTAGATTTTCGATAAGATTGTGCTCACAAAAGTAAACACTAGAGTCTCTAAATACTTTTGATGCAAGGATAATCCCACTTGGAGTCTTGACTGACAACTCTACCTCTAGAAGTTTTGGGATTGATTCTATATTCCTTACAAACTTGGAGGAAATAAAGGAATGCGTAGAACCAGAATCAAATAAAGTACTTGCTAGTTTTGAGAGGAAGACAAGAGTACCTGCTACCACATCGTTCGGAACTTCAACTTCAGTTATTGTGATAGCGAAAGCACGACCTTGATCCCTTGGCCTCTGCTGAGGTTGATGGTGATTCCCCTCCACCACCCTCGGATTTGGACATTGATTAGCAAAGTGACCAAGCTGTCCACAATTGAAGCATGTGACTTCAGGTAGGGCCAGAACCATCTTTCCTCTGTCGTTAGTGTTGGGAATTTGAGGATTCACATCACTACGACAATTCCGAGAAATATGGCCTTCTTTTCCACACCTATAGCACTTACCACTTCCGATCAAGTAGTTCCCCGAATGCTTCTTTCCACATTTATTGCATTTGGCATGTTGCATATGATTTCCTCTTCTTTCCTGATCAAAAATTCTTCCCAGGCTCGGTTCTATAGTTCTCTTCTTCTTATTAGATTTGTGAGACCACTGGGTCTCCCCAATCTCTAGTTCAACTTTCATGACACTTCGAACTATTTCTTCATAGCTATCATAGTCCATGTTGGCTAGATTCTTCCACAGATGAGGTCGTAGTCCACCAAAAAATCTATCAACCTTCCCATTAGGGTCCATGACGAAGCTTGAGGTATAACGGGAAAGACTTGTGAAGTTCATCTCATAGGTTCCAACTGATTCATTCTCCTTTTTCTTCAGCTTGATAAATTCTTTCTCCATTATCGTTCTAATCGAACGAGGGAAATACTTATTAAAGAATATTCCCCGGAACTCTTCCCACTCTATAGCTTCCATCTCACCTCGTGGCTTCGTGTTTTTGATTAGTGACCACCACTGATCAGCTTCTCCCTCTAGGCGGTAAACAGCAAGGGTGACTTTTTCTTGTTCCGAACAATGAAGTACAGAAAAGATCTTTTCAATGGAGCTTATCCATTGTTCCGAAACCAATGGGTCAGTAGATCCACTGAATGTTGGTGGTCGTTGACGCATGAAGGACTCAACAGAAAGTTGTTCCCTTCGTGGTGAGGTCGGCCTATCAGCTTGATTCAAGTTATTACTCATAACTTGAGTCAGTTGGTTCATCATTCGCAGGAATGTTTCCATTCCGGCTTCCATCGGAGGGCCGTCAGCACATAGTGCATTGCGGTCACCATCAGCACAGTTCCTCCTATTGCCCGCCATTTTCTAAAAGAATAAAACCGTAGTGAGAAACTTATTTAATTTATGGATCTTTTAACTAAAACTTCATTCTTAGACAATTACACTTTTCTATAATTCCTTCATAATGATTCATAAAAAGCTTGTGATTTACCAAACATATCCCCCGGGAGTGTCGTAACCAAGAGTGCAGCAAGTCCCGTTATCGTGCACCAGTTCTCGTTCAAGTCTAGCTCAAAGCAGAGTTTTCGGGTTTTACCCCTATGTACATCTGTGCCAGAGCCACCTCTACCTGCTCGTATCCAGACAGGGATGTATTAGTTTGATAAACCACTTACTCAATACTTACCAAAATACCAGCAAGTTTTCCTATATTTAAACTTTTATTATGGGTTCTTCATAATGTTTTTATATCCTAATTTCCACAAATAACTAAACCATACTCTGATACCAACTATAGCATCCCGCCTTTTTATAACATAAACTTTCATTACATTACACAAAACTGAGGATCTTTAAGGTCTAGTGTCTTGGAAACCAGGAACATAAAACCTGAAAGCAACATAAAACATTATTCTTAAACACTTGAAAGGCTTCTCCTTAAGTTAATACTAGGTTCATTACTGCATCTCATAACCTGGGGACATACATCAAAAGAAAGGGTGAGCAGAAGGCCCAGTAAGGGAAACAAGAGGAACATTTTACATGTGAACTTGAGATACTTCAATAAGGACATGAAAAGAACTTTAAGGAATGAGAAAGAAATCATGAGGCATTTCATAATAAAAATAACATTTTCTATAACTTGAAGATGTGGCTACATCATTTAACATAGACAATCATGAACATATCACCAAGGTCCATCCTCAAGGTGTCATTTGAAAATTACCAAGGTTATTCACCAAGGTATCGTGAAAATTGTAATCTCTAGTGGTTACATCATTACCCAATGCATTGGAGCACTATCAGGGCTCACCCTTAAATTTGCCTTTGTTATCATGTGATCCACATATATCATCATCAAAAATTTCATAAATAACCCATATAGCATAAAATAAATGTGTTTCATTTCATAATCATAATGTTTTTAAAAAAAACTGTTTTAAAGACATGATCTTTACGTCACTTTAAACCCACGGAAGGGAAAGTGGGTCTCATGTATGTAAATCACAGAATATAAAATAGAACATTTTGATATATATGTGAATACCCTTGTAGAAATAAGATCTTTGAGTATTCACTTTATAACATAAAATAATTTTGAGAAAAGAGAGAGAGGCACTTTGAGACGAAAATTCTGCAGCATAACGACTATGTTTCGGGGTTTTAGAAAACATTGAAAAGCGAGGGGACATGGGTCACCCACTCATAAATGATCCATAAAACAGTAAGGGAACAGAATAAGAAGGATATATGGACATGGTAATGAAATTTGAAGGACATACCATTTGAAATGAAAAACATGGAAGGAAGACAAAGATTAGATTTCTCTTATGAAAATTCGGCAGCCTAACGGTGTCACTTAAACATCAATAAAAAATAATTTACAAGATCAAATAGGGTCTCTCATCATATGATAATAAGAGATCAGTATGATAGATATAGAGATCATAACCCAACATAATAAAAAGGAACTTGAAAGACTTGACATGAAAATCGAACTTGAAAAATGAGAAGGGTGAAAGAATCCCTTAAAAATTCGGCAGCCTAACGGCATCACTTAAACATTCATAAAACGAAATGATGAGAGTAAGAGGGGATCTCTCATCATATAAGCATTAAAAGGGAAGTAATAGGAATATAAAATAACATCCTCTCACATAAGAACATGGAGCATAAAATAAATGACATAAAAAGGATTACATGAAAAGAAAGAGAGAGGTCGGATCCCTTACCTTAAAACGTGACTCTTGAAACTCAAAGGTTTGGACCTTGAGGGCTTGGGGTCACCTTGGGAGGACTCCTTGGGAGGTAAGAAGACCAGAACTTGGTTGGGGGAGAGTTGGGAATGAAAAATAAAGGAGGAAAGGGTGGGTATTTATAGGGAAAGTGAGGGGATAAGGCAATAATGGGCAAGGGACACCTCACTTGTGGTTTTGGAAAAACCATGGGCTTTACCATGGTATTTGCCCATGGTATTGTCCACTTGGGACACCTCATACATTATCTTACTATTCATAATTCAACCATATTGAATATATACTTAATACATCATTTAATGATGTCTTTAAACTCCCATAACTTTAAAACTTTATTTTCACTATTCATCAAAAATCCAACTTTCTCAGAATAATCGCAAAATTTCACCTTAACCAAATATCATGCTCTGATTTTAAAAATGAAATCCATTTTATAAAAATAATTTTCTAAATATTTTTAATTTAATTTTTAAATAAAAACACTATTCATCGAAAATACATTTTTTTCAGAAAAATCCCCAAAAATTACCTTAACATAATATCGATGCTCTGAGTTCAAAAATAAAGTCCTTTTTATAAAAATAATTTTCTTATTATTTTTAATTAAATTTTTATTAAAAAAAACACTATTCACCTGAAAAAAACTAATACCTGACTAATAATTTATGAAACCGTTATTTACCCATTTTATTGGATCACATTACTTAATCTAGGTGTCCAAATTATATTAAAACTTTCTTTGAGTGAAATTACTAATCCATTTGGTCACATTACTAATCCTAAACGTAAAATCACTATTCATAATTTACTATTCATCATAAATTAAGTTGATCTTATTAGACTCCAAATTCCTTACTGAACACTTTTGTAGAAGAACATTTTTTGAAAATCATTACACATCATTAGTTATTTAGGGTTTTCATAAATATTTTAAAATATCCTTTTTTCCAAAAAATTCATCAATAAAATACATTCTGAAATTATCTGGACATTTGAAATTTCACAAACATCACTAAAGGACGAAATCTCAATTTATTCACCCGAAAGGATTACACAAGGAAGCTAGGGTCTCGTCACATAGACCCCTTATAACACCAGCATAAGACCTAAGTGTAAGGTGTGCTATGGCGAGAGAATCTCATGGAGGCTCAGATAACATTTCCCTAGTAGTAATCTCTACTAACTTGAACTTCTCCCGTAGGCGTTTCTGTTCAAGCTTGACACGCTGGAGTTCGGCTTGGGCTTGGTCCAAAGCAAAGCCCACTGATGCTACCTCCTTCCCAAGCTCTGATAAGTGGGATTCATAAGGTTCAAGTCTACTAGGTGAAGCCATCGCCTCCTCTTTCTGCATTAACTATTATCATCTTATTAAATCAGTTAGAGTAAGTTAATATACTACTCAAAAAGATTGGGTCGTTACACCCACTCCTTTGATTGAGAGTCCATCATCTTTCCTATCTAGAAGGGCCCCCAAACAATATGGATTCTAGGCCCGAGGGCTCTCCTACCACTTCGGGACAACACACTCGAGGATGTTGAGAAACAAATTAATACAATTCGCACGATGCGAATATAGTCAGTAGTCAATGCTCATTTTTTGTTCCCATTACAGGTCAATATAAGGACATTGTTTTACAAACATGGTCAAAAAGTATCCTTTTCCATTAGAGCCACCCAAAGATGTCCCAAACATTGAGTGTTGTGGTTCATTCTGCCCCGCCGTATCTCCAAGCGATGAACTCCCTTCCGGCGATGCCAGCCATTATCCCCCCATATGATAGGGAGAGTCGAGTCTGACTCCTTGTTTCCAACACCGACTACTGCTCACATGGGCTTAGGAGCTATTATGAGGTGGTAACCGTACAAGAGGTCGTATGTCTACCATTGGTTGGACTGCCCAGTCTCAGGCCCCTTGGCCTTTTCTGGCCCCCTGGCCTTTTCCGACACCTTTTCCATGTTCTCATTTATGGTTGTGTGGTGTGGAGGGAACTTATATCCCCATTCACATCCATCTATTTATCCATGCCACACATGTCCCCATGATATATCCCTCCCTTCATTTATCTTCCATACCATGAGTCGAGTCCATAACGTGCTTTGCATGACCAATCTCGAGCCCCCAACCCAAGTCTTAACTCATACAAGATTGTATGGTGTGGTATTGGATTATTTCCACATTCATGTCGGGTTACTCGCCACGACGTACACTCTCTTTGTGTGGGGTACCTCTCCAATTTTTTTCCTTACTGCATGACGGTAAATTATACATTACTCTCTGCAAGAACTGCATATGGCTTGATTCCTATCCTCATGGGATATGTAGGACCGCACAAATGTTTATTCTTTAGGTCCAACCTCATCTTGGCCCCTGGCCTGCATTCCCCTAGGGAGAAGGGTATATAGTGTGGTATGGGATTATTTCCTCATTCACATCAGGTTTTTGTAACAACCATGTCATTTACCTCTTTCTTCTGAGAGTTCTCCATCCTATTTTCCTATACTCATTATGTAAAATATTTTTCTCCCAAGATGAGCCCCTCGTGCCTCTTTAGTGATTCAACAATGTTATAAAGTGTACTCTAGTTCAGATTATGGAGTGTCTGATTGTAACACCCAAGAATTTTATAAGAAATATTTTGTTTTTATTTTATATAAATCATCAAATAAATCTTTCACTACACACAATAGTAGCTTGGTTTGCTTTACACGCAATCGCGACCTTCCTTGATAGCTTGCGTCGTACGCAATACTGAGTTTCACTAAACAACGATATGCTGTTAAAATATTATTAAAACTAGCCATTATGAATAGTAAGAACCACTTTTTGAAATTTTTTAAATACTATTTTTCAAAATGGACTTCGTTTCTGGATTCGGAATATCAAAATTAGCCTAGGGTGAAATTGTGGTATTTTTCTGGAAACTTTCAATTTTTGATGAATAGTGAAAACACTCGGTTACTATTTAAAAACCGATATTTTATTTAAATAATTATTTATTTTATTTAAATTTATTTTATGTCAAAATTGATACATAATACCTATATATGTTCAATGTAATTAATTGGAGTAATTTTATAATAATTTTAGATATATAAAATTTTATTGAACTTTTCACCGTCTTTTACCCACCTCCTAGGAAAATTTGCAAATTTACATAAAACATAATTTTACCGCTTCTGTGAGTGGAATTTCGAAAATCCGAGAGACATGGTTGATTTCTGTAAGTAAAATGTGGTTCAATGAGATGAAAATATTTTTTGGTGAATAGTAACTTTTTACTTTTATTTACAACGGTTAAAAGTAAATAGGGTAATTAAGGATAAAAATGATTTTATTATTACCCTAAAACATGTCATAATTCTATTGGATAAGTGTAATTAGACTAAAAAAACATTAGGAATAAAATACAACCATTTAGGCCCCCATGGATTATATTAGGACATTTATTATTAATTTATTTAAAGAAGGGTTAAAATAGTTAAAATCAATGTTTAATAAGTAAATAATTTTTCATATACTGTTGTACATAAGATAAATTCGACTATAAATATTCATTATAAACATAAAGTGATTTCTTACATAATGGAATTTTATTTGTAATTTTTAGACATTTAATAATTTAATTTATTTATGACACAAAGATGATGAAATAATTATCTTATTAATGAAATATTAACATAATTGATGTTATAAATAACCAAATAAATGTAATTTGAGACTTTTTATGAATTAAAATACTCTTATAGGTTAATATGACATGTTAGTTTTCATTTAATTAACTTTTTTATAACTAATCATTCTGTTATGAGTTTTACAAAAATAAATTACTAAATAATGTCAAAATTGAAATAAAATAGTTGTTAAAAAAAATATTATATTATTTTTTGTTATTTTATTCCAAAAAATCTATGGTTCATCCAAATGACTTAGATATGGTTATATATATTAATAATAAACAACTTGGGGTTCTTTTGGCTTGTTATAGTATGTTTATTAACCTTAGAGTGTATGAACACAAAAAGACATGGAAAAGTAAAATTATCTAACTTAAAGTTAAATCTAAATGATAATGTTAAACTAGAAAACTAAACTTGAAAAAATTCTATTTTATGAGAGGATTTAGACCCATCCCCACCATAGCTTCCAAATAAATCAATTTGGAGCTATTTAAAACCGAATATATCTTTCTAATAAAATAATATTTTTAGTTTTTCCAAAGGTGCCCCTCTCCTCCCTTATAGAAGGGAACCTCCTCCCTCTCTTCCTCACACCACTTTGTGCCTTCACTCTCGGCCAAACCCTGCCAATTTCTCCTCTCCACTTCCCTAGAAACATCTTATAGGTCCTGGTATTCTTCATAGACCAATTTTAGTTCCCCAAAAGGTGGTTTAAAAGAAGCACTTCAAAGAAGAAGTAATGTCCGTTACCGATTCTTTCAACTTTATTTCTTCTTCCACTTCTTCTTCTTCAGTTGTTTCATTATGAATTAATATCATCAGTATAAATCATATACTGATATGTTATTATAAGTATGAAACAACCATATTTCACCATCTATCCATCCTACGGAAAATGAAATCACCGCGCGCGCGTATGTATGGAATATCGTCTCCACGCCGTGGTGTAATCTATTTTACACCACCAGCTTACATGGATGGGTATAATGGTGTAAATAATGAATATATATGATTATTGTAATGTGATATTGATTCTGAAGTAGTATACATACAGTACAATATAATTCCACAATCATGGGAATGATATAATCGCTCGTGCGTACGTACGGAATACCGTCTCCACGATGTGATGCAACTCATTCTACCTGATTTTCATTGAATAATGATGCAACTCATTCTACCTGATTTTCATTGAATAATGATTACATAAATTAATTGAGTGAAAATATATGATATATATTCACTAATAACATTCTGTAAATGGGGTATCTATAACCTAAAAAGAAGAATAAGAATTTATTCGACAAAACACACATAAGAACAAAAAGTAATAAACACCCGAATAAAAAGTACAGATGAAATATTACTAATAATAAGCTAAGAATATGACCATATATGATATCATAATAATTAGTATGATTCTGGATCAAGTCAATGAAATTATTTAAATCAATATACAAGAGGTTCAGACACTTACGAAGAAAATCAGACCTAAGGTAAGGGAAAAATCACAATCTCATTTTTATCCGAGATTGTTTATACTTTGAAATTTACTGGTGTGTATTTTATCATCCACATCCATGTTTACTCAATATGTAATATTATTTACATCCACCTAAAATTGTTTAAATACAATTTGACCCTTCCGTGAGTTTTTAGTAAAAGATATGAAAGGAATCTTTTGGCGTTTTTCATACGATGTACTTTTTGACATTTCCGACAAAAGTACGAGAATAATGTTTTATTAACATATACGGCATGAATGGATCTTTAAAACATTATTTCCAAGAATATTACATTACATGTTTTCATGTTTATTTTTAATCAAATACTTTTAGTTTATAATTTTATGACATGTTAAGAAAGGAAATGTGTTTTTGAAGTAGAAAGGATATTTTCCTCAAAAATGGAGTTCAAGTGTTTTATCAAAATTATTTTACATATAAGATAATAAAGGGTTATATTTCTATACCTATTGTTACAATGATTTGATTATGTTGTGATGAAATTATTTTTATGAATTAATTTATCTCATATGAATTGTTTTATGATGTCATGATGTTTAAGAATCCCATTTTTATTACATGGGTTATGCTATGATGTATGGTTTATGATTTTGTGGAACACATAAGAATGGTATCATTATGAGATGGGTGGGACCTATATCTCCCTCTAATGCATTGGGTAAGATTTTATATCTCATGAGATAGACATGACTGGAATGGTAGGTGATGCTGGTTCAGTGAAACAGGACTGAAACGAGGAATGAGCTCAGTTCAGAAATGGACTTTGTCCACTAAGATATTCTTGGCAACGAGTCCTGACTAATAATAAATGATTCTATATTATTATGTGTGTATGATACAAAGCTTCATGTTTTATGTTATGATTATTGTGATTAAATTTCACTACCATTATTTATCCCATGTTATGAAATTATGATCTCTTTTGCAGGGTAAGATTTCCAAAATGATATGTTCTTATGAATATGATGTGATTGATATTTCTTTTGTTTAACCTTACTGGGCATTTGAGCTCACCCTTTTGTATGTTTTCATTCCCCAGGACAGGAAGGCTATTATTATGTAAGATATCCCTAAAGGGACTATATATATGATGAAATAAATGGGAGACAGTGTAGACGCTTTATGAACCAGTTGTTTATGTTTCCCAGTTTCTAAAGACACTATACCTATACAATCTTTTCATGGTTTTGTTATATGTTGTGATAAGTTTACTTCAATTTTGAAGTACTAACAATGTATGTAATGTGTGGGTCATTATAGTTGGTATCAGAGGGAGGTTATAGTCAACCTTTGGAAACTAGGATGTGAAATCCTTAGTTAGAATCTTAAGGATAAGTCTAGGCATAAAACACAATCTTAGTGTTTTAGAAATGGCCATGAATTACCTAGGATAAGACCTTAAGTGTGAAATTTTATTCTTGATTATGTGGTTTTACTATTATAATTAGTGTTGATCACACTATTCTTCTTGGTTTTAGTCAATGGATGGAACACGAAGGAACCATTTTAATGAACAATGCGACGGGAAATGCAATGATTGTCCCCATAAGAAACCAAACGTTATGGGAGCTGGAATGCCATATCTTGTAGCCATGATCACACAACTTTCTCAAGATATGAATCATGAAGGACATCCAAACGAGCAAAGGAAGGAGCAAAATTCTATTGAATCCTTCATGAGATAGCATCCATCTTCATTCAGTGGGTCTACTGATCCATTAGTTGCTGAATAATGGATTAGTACTACTGAAAAGATATTTTCAGTTCTCCAATGTTCTGAACATGATAAAGTAATCTTAGCAGTGTATTGTTTGGAAGGTGATGCTGATCCATGGTGGAATCTTTTCAAGAATACAAGGCCAAGAGATGAAATTGAGTCCATGTAATGGGATGAGTTCAAGAACTTATTTTTCAATAAGGACTTCCCTCGTATTCTCGTAACAAAGATGGAGAAGTGGTTTCTTGAACTAAAGAAAAAGGATGATGAACATGTTGGTACCTATGAAGCAAATTTTACAAAACATTCAAGGTACTCTTCTGGTATTATTATCCAACCTGAGCGTAATATCTATCGATTCTTTAGTGGTTTAAAACCATGTCTTCAAAGGTCGTTAGCCATAAGGGACTTCAATATCTACGAGGAAATCATTCGATGTGCTCTCAAATATGAGATGGAGATTGGAGTAACCCATCAGTCATATGGTTTTGATAAGAAGAGGAAAATGGAATTCAAAGGAAAATCTAAATAGCACAATGAAAAGAAGATGAGTTTTACCTTATTTTCATTATGTGGAAAGAAACATGGAGGGAGTTGTCTTAAAGGTAAAAGTAAATGTTTCAAATGTGAAAAGGAAGGTCATCGAGCATTTGAATGCCACAATGATGGGAAGAAGATGTCTAGTGATGCGAACAAAGAAAAGGCTCCACAGAGTGCACCTCCTATGCTTCAATGTTACAAGTGTAAGGAAATGGGGCATTATGCCAATCAATTCCCTAATCCAAGGGTTGTTGATGATGATAGACATCAACAAACTCTTAAGGCTAAACACAAAAGAATGTCACATGAAATTTCTATCGGCGATGTGGAGTATGATAACAAAGTGGTGAAAGGTACAATTACTATCCACTCTAAAGTAGAAAATGTGTTATTTGATTCTGGATCCACCCACTCCTTTATTTCTGAAGACTTTTCTAAGGGTATCACCATATTACCTCAACAATTAGATGTTGAGTTAGCTGTGAAAACCCCTAATGGAACAACAGTCGCATCAATAGTTTATAATTCTTCTCTAATTGATGATTGTGGGAAAGTGCTTCATGAAAATCTTTCTATCCTCCATATAGTGGAATTTTATTTGATTCTTGGAATGGATTGGCTTTCTCTATATGGAGCTCATATCAATTTCTAAAGAAGGGAAGTCACATTTCATATTCCAGATCAATCTTTGATTGTCTATTAACGCAAGGATGAACATAACATTCGAGTTGAAATTTCTTCCATCTTATGGGTCTTGATTCCACTAAATGAAGGTTGTTTATCTCAAATGGTTTGTGAGAAACTCAGGATTAAGAATATGCCCATTGTACTCGATTTTGATGATGTCTTTCCTGAGTAATTTCTTGGTCTTCCCCCAAATAGTGAAGTTTAGTTTTCAAAAGAACTCGTATCGGGTGCTTTACCTATTTCAAAGACACCTTATAGAATGGCCCCAATTGAGTTGCAGGAATTGAAGAAGAAACTCCAATAGAATCATGATAAGGGGTTCATACGCCCTAGTGCGTCACCATGGGGAGCACCTGTTATGCTTTCTAAGAAGAAATATGGATCAATGAGACTCTGCATTGATTATCGAGAACTTAACAAGATCACTATCAAGAAAAAATATCCTCTCCCACGCATTGATGTCTTATTTGACCAACTACGCGGAGCTCAATAATTTTCCAAGATTGATCTTTGTTCAGGGTATCATCAATTAAGTGTCAAAAGGGAGGATATACCAAATACAGCTTTCCATACAAGGTATGGACACTATGAATTTATAGTGATGCCATTTGGTCTTACTAATGCCCCTGCAATCATCATGGATATGATGAATAGAGTCTTTATAGACTATCTTGATCAGTTTGTGGTTGTCTTTATAGAAGATATTCATGTATATTCAATGAGCAAGGAAGAACATGAAGATCACTTGAGACTTATGTTGAAGACCCTAAGAAAGGAGAATCTTTATGCCAAATTTACCGAGTGTGAATTTTCGCTTCAAAAAGTTTCATTTTTGGGTCACATAATCTCAAAAGAAGGGATATCTATGGATCTAGCAAAAACAGAGGTTATCAAAAGATGGTCGAGACCAAAAATAGTAACTGAGATCTGAAGTTTTCATGGTTTTTCTGGATATTATCGACGTTTTGTGAAAGATTTTTCACGATTATCTAATCCACTCACCAGGTTGACTCGGAAAGGAGTTAAGTTTGTTTTGACGGAGGAATGTGAATAGAATTTCAAGGAGTTGAAAAGAAGTTTATCCAGTGCACCTATGCTCACACTTCCTTGTAGTAGAGAAAGGTTTGTGATCTACAGTGATGCATCCAAGAAGGGATTGGGGTGTGTTCTTATGAAAAATGATATGGTGATAGCTTATGCATCACGAAAGTTGAAAATCCATGAGCAAAATTACCCAACTCATGATTTGGAGTTATCTATGGTAATATTTTCATTAAATATTTGGAGGCATTTTCTTTATGGAGAAAGGTGTGACATTTATACTGATCATAAAAGTTTAATGTATATTTTCACAAAAAAGGAGATGAATATGCACCAAAGAATATGGTTGGAGATGATTAAGGATTACGACTGCTCAATTCATTACCACCCTGGGAAAGTAAAAAAGGTGGCAGATGCATTAAGTCGACAAGACCATGCCAGTTTATCCATGATGAGGATCACAAAAGATCCAATATTTATAAATTTACAAAGGATAGATCGTGGAATTATAATGAAAGGGGAAAAATCGTATCTTTCTCAAATGAATGTTCAACTATCTATACATGTTATGATTAAAGCAGTATAGAAAGAAGACGTAGAGTTACAAAAGAAGCTGAGAAATGTTCCTGAATTCAACCTTGATTGTGATGAGATAATAAAGTTCAGGAATCGGTTTTGTTTTCCTCCCATCCCCGAATACAATAAGGAGCTGCTGGATGAGGCTCATAGATCTTCATTCTCTATTTATCCGAGAAGCACGATGATGTATAGGGACTTGAAAGAGTGCTTCTGGTGGGATGGAATGAAAAGAGATGTTGTTGAATATGTCTCTCGGTGCTTGGTTTGTCAGCAAGAGAAAGCTGAGAGACAGAAGTTTAAGGGGATGTTACAACCATTACCCATACCCGAATGGAAATGGGAAAACACCACTATGGACTTTGTCACAGGACATCCAAAAACATCCAAAGGCAATACAGCTATCTGGTTCATAGTTGATCGTGTTACAAAGTCTGCACACTTCATTGCTATTAGAGAGGATTTCTCTCTGGATCAGCATGCAGGATATATGAAAAGGAAGTGGTAAGATTGTCTGGAGTACCACTTTCTATTATATCTGATCGGGATACGAGGTTTACCTAAATGTTCTGGCGAAGTCTTCAGCATACTCTGGATATAGATTTGAGTTTCATCACTGCTTATCATCCTCAGACAGATGGTCAGTCTGAGAGGACAATTCATACTCTAGAAGATATGTTGAGAGCTTTCTCTATGGATTTCTAAGGTGGTTGGGATCAACACCTAACTTTGGTGGAATTTTATTATAATAATAGCTTTCACTCCAGTAGTCAGATGGATCCTTATGAAGCTCTCTATGGAAAGAAATGAAGGTCTCCAACTTGCTGGGATGAAGTTGGGGGAAAAATCTATTAGGACCTGATCTTGTTTATAAGATGGCAGAAAAGGTCCGATCTATTCAACAACACATAAGAGTAGCTCAGACTCGACAAAAACGTTATACCGACAATCGATGAAAATAATTAGAGTTTGAAGTGGGTGATAAAGTGTTCGTACGAATATCTCCATGGAAGAGAGTAATGAGATTTGGAATGAAGGGAAAGTTGAGCCCTAGGTATATCGGTACTTTTGAAATACTGGATAGTGTTGGGAAGGTAGCTTACTGATTGACGCTTCCACCGAGTCTCTCTCAAGTTCACGATGTGTTCCATTTATCGCTCCTGAGAAATTACATACCCGATCCTTCACATGTACTCAGCTCAGAAGTTGTACAGCTAGAATAAGATCATTCTTATGAAGAACAGCCGATAGAGATTCTCGATCGCAGTGAAAAAGTCCTATGGAACAAGACCACTCGCTTGGTGAATATTTTATGGAGGAACCACTAATTAGAGGAAGCTAGATGGGAGCTCGAGGATACGATGAGGGAGAGGTATCCTCATCTGTTTGTTACAAGTGTTGAATTTCGAGGGAGAAATTCATTTTAAGTGGGGTAGAATGTAACAACTGAGACATTTATAAGAAATCTTTTTTTTCATATAAATCATCGAAGGAATGTTTCACTACACAAAACACTAGCTTGGCTTGCTTCACACGAAATCACGACCTTCCTTGATAGCTTGCGTCATACGCAATACCGAGTTTCACTAAACAACGATATGCTATTAAAATATTATTAAAACAAGCCGTTATGAATAGTAATAACCACTTTTTGAAATTTTTTAAATTTTAAATTTGAAAATGGACTTCGTTTTTGAACTTGGAATATCGAAATTAGAATAGGGTAAAATTTTTGTATTTTTCTAGAAACATTCAATTTTTGATGAATAGTGAAAACACTAGGTTACTATTTAAAAACCGAATTTTTATTTAAATAATTATTTATTTTATTTAAATTTAGTTTAGGTAAAAATTGATACATAATACCTATATAAGTTCAATGTAATTAGTTGGATTAATTTTATATTAATTTTAGATATATAAAATTTTTATTGAACTTTTCACCATCTTTTACCCACCTCCTCGGAAAATTTGCAAATTTACATAAAACATAGTTTTACCGCTTCTCTGAGTGGAATTTAAAAAATCCGAGAGACACAGTTGATGTCAGTATGTAAAATGTGGTTCAATGAGATGAAAATAATTTTTGGTGAATAGTAACTTTTTACTTTTATTTACCACGGTTAAAAGTAAATAGGGTAATTAAAGGTAAAAATGATATTATTATTACCCTAACACATGTCCTAATTCTATTGGATAAGTTTAATTCGACCAAAAAAACATAGGAATAAAATATTACCATTTAGGCCCACTTGGATTTGATTAGGACATTTATTATTAGTTTATTTAAAGAAGGGTTAAAATAGTTAAAATCAATTTTTAATAAGTAAATAATTTTTAATATAGGGTTATACATAAGATAAATTCGACTATAAATATTCATTAGAAATTTAAAAATATTTCCTACATAATGGTATTTTATTTTTAATTTTTAAAAATTAAATAATTTAATTTATTTATGACACAAAGATGATGCAGAAATTATTTTATTAATGAAATATTTACATAATTGATGTTATAAATACCCAAATAAATGTAAATTGAGACTTTTTATGAATTAAAATAATTTTATAGGTCAGTATGACATGTTAGTATTGATTTAAATAACTCTTTTCAATCTAATCATTCTGTTATGATTTTTACAAAAATCAATTACTAAATAGTGTCAAAATTGACAGAAATTTGTTTTTAAAACAAATATTATATTATTAATTGTTATTTATTCCTAAAAATCTAAGGATCAGAAAAATGACTTAGATAAGGTTATATATATATTAATAATAAACAACTTGGGTATCCTTTGTCTTGTTCTAGTATGCTTACTAACCTTATAGTGTAAGAACACAAAAAGACACGGTAAAAGTAAAATTATCTAACTTAAAGTTAAATATCAATGATAAGGTTAAAATATTTAACTAAACTTGTCCAAATTATACTGAATGAGAGTATTTCGACCCATCCCCATCTTATATTCGAAATAAATCAATTTGGAGCTATTTAAAACCGAATATGGATTTATAATAAAATAATATTTTTAGTTTTTTCAAAGGTGCCCCTCTCCTCCCATATAAAAGGGAACCTCATCCCTCTCTTCCTCACACCACTTTGACTATTCAAGCTCGGCCACCCCTTCCAAAATCTCCTCTCCACTTCCCAAGAAACAACCTAGAGGTCCTGGTATTCTTCAAAGTCCAATTTTAGTACCCTAAATGGAGGTCTCAAAGAAGAGGTAATGTTTGTTACTGATTCTTTCAACTTTATTTCTTCTTCCACTTATTCTTTATTAGTTGTTTCATTATGAATTAATAACATCAGTATCACTCGTATACTGATATGTTATTATAAGTATGAAACAACCCTATTTCACCATCTATCCATCCAACGGAAAACGAAATCACCGCACGTGCGTACGTACGGAATACCATCTCCACGCCATGGTGTAATCTATTTTCCACCACCACCTTACTTAGATTGGTATAATGGTGTAAAGAATGAATATATATGATTATTTTAAGTGATATTGATTCTGAAATAGTATACATACAATCCAATACAATTCCACAATCATGGGAATGATATCATCGCTCGTGCGTACGTACGGAATACCCTCTCCACGATGTGATGCGACTCGTTCTACATGATTTTCATTGCATAATGATTACATAAATGAATTTAGTGAATAATTATGATATATATTACACTAATACCATTCTGGAATTGAGGTATCTATAACCTAAAAATAAGAATAAGAATTTATTTTACAAAACACACATAAGAACAAAAAGTAATAAACACCCGAATAACAAGTAGCAATGAAATATTACTAATAATAAGCTAAGAATATGACCATATATGATATCATAAAAATTATTATGATTCTGGAATAATTCAATGACATAATTTAAATCATTATATAGGAGGTTTGGTCACTTATGAAGAAAATCAGACCTAAGTTAAGAGAAATATCACAATCTCATTTTTATCCGAGATTGTTTATACTTTGGAATTTACTGGGGTGTATTTTATCATCCACATCCATGTTTCCATAATATTTAATATTATTTCTATCCACCTAACATTTTTTAAACCCAATTTTACCCTTCGGTGAGTTTTTATTAAAAGATATGAAAGGAATCTTTTGTTGTTTTTCATACGAGGTATTTTTTGACTTTTACGACAAAAGTACGAGAAGAATGATTTTTTAAATTATAGGGAATGAATGGATTTTTAAAACATTATTTCCAAGAATATTCCTTTAAAAAGTTTTCATGTTTATTTTTAATCAACTTCTTTTAGTTTAGAATTGTATGACATGTTATGAAAAGAAAAGTGTTTTTGAAGTAGAAAGGATATTTGCCTCAAGAATGGAGTTCAAGTGTTTTATCAAAATTATTTTCCATCTTAGATAATAATGGGTTCTGTTTCTATCCCTATTATTACATTGATTTGATTATGTTGTGATGAAATTATTTTTATGAATTCCTTTATCTTATTTGAATTGTTTTATGATGTCACGATGTTTAAGAAGCCCATTTTTATTACATGGGTTATGCTATGATGTATGGTTTATGATTTTGTGGCGCACATAAGAATTGTATCATTGTGAGATGGTCGGGACCTTTATCACCCTCCAATGCATTGGGTAAAGATTTTATATCTCATGAGATAGACATGGCTGGATCGGCAGGTTAAACTGGTTCACCGAAACAGGACTGAAACGAGGAAGGAACTCAGTTCAGAAATGGACTTTGTCCACTAAGATAGTCTTGGAAATGAGTCTTGACTAATAAGAAATGATTCTCTATGATTACGTGTGTTTTCCACAATGCTTCATGTTTTATGTTATTATTATTGTGATTACATTTCACTACCATGATTTATCCCATGTTATGAAATTACGATCTGTTTTGCAGGGTAAGATTTCCAAAATGTTATGTTCTTATGAATACGATGTGACTGATATTTCTTTTGTTTACCATTACTAAGCATTTGAGCTCACCCTTTTGTATTTTTTCTTTCCCCAGGTCAGGAAAAAGGTTATTAAGTAAGATATGCCAAAAGGGACTATAGATATGATGAAATAAATGGGAGACAATGTAGACGCTTTATAAAAAAGTTGTTTATGTTTCCCAGTTTCTAAAGACACTATACCTATAATGTCCTTTCATGGTTTTTATATATGTTGTAATTAGTGTTCTTCAATTTTGATGTACTAACAATGTATGTAATGTATGGTTAGTTATACTGATTTTACCTAGTCATGGTTTCACAAATTTTTCAGGCCTCGTGTTCCCCTTCATCTAGGCTTCCATAATCTTCCACACCCGAAGAGACCCCCAAATGTCTTGGATTCTAGGCCTAAGGGCTCTCCTAATAACACAGAACAACGTCCTTGATGGTTTCAGGCAACAAACGGATACATGTCCCATGCTGAAAACACGGTCAGCAGCCGATGCTCATTTGTTGTCCTTATTATAGGCTAACGCGATATAGGTGATGTGTTTCGAATGCAGTAAACAGTCATCCTCCATCATCACGCCAGCCCTTTTTAAGCCATGAATTTTGGTTACATGATTCACATCAATGTCCACACCATCATGTCTAAATGGAATTTTGACACTCATGAAACTATACCTCAGTGCACATGGGCACATTTGGAGGAAAAAGTTGTCGTAAAGGAATCATTTGGGGCTCCACAACTATTTCACTCTGGTGTTCATTCAAGGTACTACAAAGAAACCTCTTCCACCATTGTTTCCCACACCGAGCATCGCTCACATAGAATTAGGGATTGGGTTGAGGTATACACTTTCTTGGAAGTCCTATGCCCCTCTATGGTCCGAGCTCTAAGACCATAAACTATGATATCATTCAGAACTACGTGCGGCTTGATTCCTGTCATAATGGGATACACAAGAACACCTAGACATATAATTTTCGGGTCCAGATCAGTTGGGAGATAGTTCCTCCAAACCCCTATATTTCAATTAATATTTCTCATCCCTTCATCCTGAGGTTTCCTCCTCAGAATTGCACATGGTACGGTTTGGACCTTGTCCTAATTCATGACAGATATGCTTTATCACTTCGTGTGCATCCCCATTGGATCCTCATATCTATTGTATATGTCTGATCCGTATGATGTTAAAATATGATGCCTTTTCCCACATGAAATTAAAATGTTGTGTCCATAATGCATGATGTTAAAAGTTTGTTGTTGGCCCCATCACATGACCCTAAAACTGTGATAGTATCATCCTGTACGCATGACGAAAAACGACACTACATTGTGATGTCCTTACCCCAGTATACATCATGTTTGGTATCAGTTACACACCACACCATTTATTAACTCTTATATATGTCTTGATTCTAGTGGTAATACCTTTATCTTTCATCCCAGGTTCATTGCTTCAAAAAAAAGAACACACTCATTCATCCTAAAGGACAAACAAGATATATCAAATACCACTTCGGTTGGTGCAAGGGACAAACCCGCAAAACCTTATTATACCTGGCACTGGTATCCCACCACGCCATCTTAATAACTACATTTGGCTTGATTCCCATCCTTATGGGATATGTAGGAACACCCGTTCACTTTTCACCAGGACCATATTAACTTTGATTTATGTCCCTTCGACCTAAAACCTTTCCAAAGATCATGTGGTGGTCAGGACACCAGGTTCCCATTTACGTCGGGTTTTATAATCACCCCACCATGTGTCTCCCTAATTTCCTACCATCCATGGTATGAGCTCTATGATTATAAACTAAGATCACTCTACGTCCTTTCCTCAAGATGTTAACCTTCCTGACATTTCTGAGAACTACGTATGGAATGATTCCGATCATTATAGGATATGTAGGAACACGTAGGCATTTTTTTCTCTCGGAACAACCCTAGGGATCTACAAATCCAGTCCCTTCCTTTTTGGCCCCTTAGTCTGAACTCACATGGGAACATGTGGTGTGGTGAGTGACTCATGGGTTGTCATTTGCATTGGGGTTTTCAATATCCTCACTATGTTCTTCCCACATACTTTCATAGCGTGTTCCGAGTTCTATGACACAAAAAATAAGATCTCTCAATGGGAACTGCGCATCATGTTTGGCTATTTTTTAGCAATGCTCACTGTCCATTAAGTCATCCCCCCTTAACAGTCCACCCCAGGAGCTTATGTTGGAGGTGTGTGGCCCCAGGAACCTTTTCCTTGAGGGGGAACTGGACTCCCTCTTTATGATACGTCTTACAGATGTATTCAGATGCATTTAGGAAAAGACCCCGATGTATGCAATTTTCATGGGCACATTCCCCTCATTTCATGTCCAAGCATCGTGAGCCTGAAATTTGGATCCTCATCTTCTTCCACATCTGAAGAGACCATCTTTACGTCCTAGTCGCATGCCTCCTTGGCTCACCTACCGTTTTGGGCCAACATCCCTAAAGTCCCCGAAAAACATTTGTGATAGGTCCCGTGTTTTGAACATGGTCATCAGTCGACCATCATATGTCTTTCCACATTCCCGGATAACACGATATGGATGTTGTGTTTTGAACATGATCAAAATCTATCCACTTTTGTCACACCACCATCATTGTAGTCCATATCTCGAGAATCATGATTCACTTGTTTCCACACCCTTATGATCAAGTGGAATTCCAAAATGCTCAGCTTTACTATTCAGCTCATCTTGGTGCATTATATTGGAAGGTAATAATTAGTGGGACGTCAGTCATCTAATACCCCATCGCCCCTAACATGTGCGTCCCTATGCTAGGAAAATCCGATTACTAATTCTTGTTTTCCACATCGAGCACGACTCACATGGGATTACTAGTTCTGGTAGGACGTGTACTGGCTCAACCATTGCCACACATGCCTTTCCTCATAGCACATGAAATGAAACTGCTCTCTTAGAACTGCGTTAGCATTGATTACCATTCTCATGGGATACATAAGAACCTGCAGTCATCCTGTCTCCAGGTCCCACCATAGGAATCGTAATTCTTGTTTCACTCTATTTATTCCATCCCTTGACCTGATCTATTTTTGGGAAACATGAAATTGAAGCTTTACCATGAACAAGTTTGTGATTCTCCATGATAAAGTTGGGAGGCAACAATTTCGTTATTGGAGGGGTCCTGTTCAAGAGTATACTTGATCCCTAATTAGGCCGGTGTATCCAAATAATGCGTTTCCACCACGGTGACATAATTTCAAGGGTGTTGAACTCTAGTAGATCAACCCATCACTCCACTCTCCAAACTTTATGTGACCTTTATTCCGATCCTCACTCTATTTCACATATATAGGAACCCGCTAAATGTATGGATTCTTGGTCGATGGCTCTCCTACTATCTTGTGTCAATGTTTTGGAAGGCTAATCGATGAAATTTTGAGCCATTCCTCGTGTTTCGAACATGTTCAGCGGTCAGCCCTCGTTTTCCATCCCCATTTCAGGCTAACACAATATATATGTCATGTTTCAAACGCAGTCAATAGTTTTCATTTATTTTCATGCCATCCCCACACTGTTCCACATCTTGGGTATTGTATTCACTATTTCTATTCCCCCTATTTGGATTTGTTCCAGCGCCCCGAGCATTACCCCATTCGTGCACAACAACACGCTAGGAAAATGGTAATTATGTTACTCTGTGAGCTTTATTATCCAGTCAGGTCTCTCCCTTCACTTCTCAGGAATCCATGTTGGTTGTTCAAACCCCTGGATTCCCGAAACTGTTTTTTAACTCCTAAATTTGGATGTAGTGATAAGGTTGTTATCGGATGTTTTCCGCATCGGGCCCGATCTATGTGAGCTTATGGAATGATCACTAGATGCTCAAAGAATATCACATGTTTGCAAAGAAATAATACAAATAACAGAACTCGTGCATTATACAAGAATCAAATAATTAAAGCATGAAATTACGTCTTAAGGTTTTTGATCATTAAAGTACCCGAGGGTCGATTTCCCCCATGTATGGGTTAACCTCGTCAAAAGTGCGTAGTAGCTCTGCCACCCTTTGGCTAGTGGCATCCAGAATTTGCGGCCACCTGTTCAGTTCTCGCATCTCCTTAGTAAATATGGGGCACAATTAATCAGCCACAATCTAGGCTCTCTCCATGCTGGTCAAGATAATATTCATTTTGTTGGAGGCTCACTTCATGCCCTATTTAGCCTCTGCCATCCGAGCCTTAAATCGCAATATTATATCATATTGCGCATTAGGGGGGGCCGAGTGCTCGTCCCCTGACTCTATAGACACTTGAACTCATATTCAGCTTCCTAGAGCCTCTTGATGTTCCCTCATTCCTACGCTTTTAACTCACACTAAGGCCACGATCATGCTCTTGAATCTTCTCCTCCATAAAATCATGGATGAGTATGTGAGGACGTTCAGAATCCACTCCCGCAGCAGACAGTTCGCACAGTCTCAAGTGAAGTCTGTCCATCTCACTCTTCCATAGGGCATGAGAGTTGTTATCAATGAATCAATTCTTCCACTTCTCTGACCGGCAATATACTATTATGTTGTCCTCTTATTCAGAGTCCATTTCGTTCTAGTCGGCACTGTTGGCAGGCTCATATACAGGAAATGCCCCTAGGAACTCATCATCTGGATCTACATTAGGTGTTTGATTAGGTGTGGATGGACATGGGATGTCTGACCGATCCTCATCATCAGACCCCAACTTGATGATATCAGGATAAGCCTCCCTAACGGTCACACTGGTGATTATGAATGCCACTGATCGATCAATCTGGACCATCACCTCCACAGTCACCAACATTCCCTAGGAAAAGGAACTTCTAGGGGTACCGAATGACCTCTCCATGGAAACCCATTCCATTTGTTGGACTGTGCTTACAAAAAAGGGAACATGCATGTCTTTTAACATGGTCGATGGATGATAGTAATTAATTTGGTATATGAGACTTACAGAGATTGAATTCTATGTCTCGTTCTTGGATTCATGCCATCGGGACCCTGAAGTTGGCCCTACATATATTGTTGGAAGGTATGAAGACTTGGGAGCCACATATGGTATTCCCGCATGGCATGACATGCTGATATTTCTGGAAGAAGGATTGGACACCAGACGTCTTGGATCTTTATCTCTTGAAGGGAGAGAATGAGGTATGTGCACAAGGCCCTCCAGTACAATTTAGATGTCAGCAAGGAGTCCAGAATGACCTGAAATTGGGCCCTGAAGAAGGGGTTTGGAATATTTACCTCAAGGACCTTGGTAAACTCTTCACGATCTGGGTCTTGATCCCCGACTTCACCCTCCTCTAGCAGGATCCCTCTCCCGGCCTCGTCTCCTCAGGAGGATTCATCAGATCCTTCCGATAGAGGGAACCGTTTCCTTATGTCAGCAGCCGAAAACAGCGGGGGAGTGGTGTGATCGCGCAACACCTTAAATAAATATGTCATCAGACGTGGGGTACGCCGGGAGTGCACAATGAATCCAAATTTTTCAGGTATTTCTCATCCTTTACCTTGGATACCGCAAAGTTGGTCCTGATAAGACCTATCCTTGGTAAATCTATTCGGAAACGGTTCAGATGTTTCCACATCACCGATGAGTCGAAAAATTTCTGGTTCACTTCCCAGATTTCCTAGGCCTCTAAGACGACAACATTCTCTGGAATATCAATGTGGCGCAGCTGCTTCCCTGGAGCCTGAGTAGATAATCTACGAAACCGTCTAGATGGTATCCCCTAAGGATAGCTCTTCTATTCTGGGACCACTGGGTATATTGCCACTGCTTCCTCTCCCCCAACAGGTGTGGGGATCGCCCCTATGGTTGCCCCGCCACCACAAGATTCCCCTTCCACCGTTCGACCCTAGCTCCAAGTTTTGGGAGGCATGCCATCATCAACCCAAATGGTTGTTCCCTACAGCATTTCCCCCGAGTAGGTTGCCTCCCAACTCTGGGCATATTCCTTCACTAACCCAACAACAGCAGTCGGCAGAGGTAGCTGGTTATGCATCTTCCCATATTCGTGTGTGAACATGAGACACATATGCATCATCACACATCGGTGATCCTCATAACACAACCTCAGATAGACCTGCGGGGTAAGTCACTGCATGCATCGGAATTTCTGAGCAAATCGGTGCGGGGTGTACGGCTCGTAGAGAGGCTCACAATCCACCCTTTCGACCAAAAATCCACCTAAAAAGGCTAAGAGATAATAATGATGCTCCTCCGTTCCCCAAAAATCATCAGAGAATACCCCCATTAGTAATAGAAACAGGTGGAAATAGAACTCCTCCACCTTCCACACTCAGTTCAGAACCGGAGGTGTGGTCAGCTTGGCTAGAAAGCTCCCGAGAGCATTTAGGATGGATGGGCGGAAGTTCAATTCCGGAAGGTAAATGGGGTTCTGTTATTTGTAAACCCCCTGATATGTTCTGCTATCCACCCATACAGAAGGTGGAATGGGCTGCATATTCTCTATGACCTCTTCCCATCACTGATATGTCGAATCATCTTATACTGCTTGGTGAGCATCGGGATCCCGTGGTTGACCCACCCTCATGTCTCCAACATGGACACCAAAATAAATGTACATGGTCACACTCCCATGTTGGTATTCCTCACTTGTAGGATCCAACCAAAGATGAGATCCACAATGTATGTTGCCAACCTGACTATTGGTTATTTTTCAGTGATGACACTAAATGAATACTTCTTCCACTGTCCGTCCTCCAAAAGTTTCCAATATGAGTGATCCTTACTCCGGGCCCCCTTCGGGCAAGTCAGAGTCCTCATCGGAAACTGTCTATCCTTCAGGAAGTTCAAGAACTATTTGAACCACCACCTGAAATGGACATCCCTCACCGCCTTCTTATCCTCTCCCGGTACATGTTCCATCAAAGTCATCTCCATTGGCAGCATTTACTATGGGTCCTCCCATGCTCTCATGATGTGGAAAAATTCCTCATACATATCCCCTAGTATCGGGACCCCTGAGATCTGGTGGACATCCCACAAGCTAATGCCGACATCCCCATTATCAAAATGGAATGGATTGGTCCTTGATGACCACCTTCTCAACAGCTCTAGAATCAACAACTTCGGCTGGTAGATGTGAAACTGGGAGGCCCAAGATACCTCATACATTCCCACTTTTCTTACCCCCACCCCAAATTCCTTACATGAGGAGCCTACCCAGTAGGCCCAAGCCCAATCATCTGTGAGGTTGCCGCCCATGCACATGTCCCACTCCTCGGACCACCCCTCTCTAGATTCCCCTAGAATTGCCTTCAATATCGTTCGATGCAAGGGTGGAGACGTCTCCATCGGTAACACCTTCACGTCAACATTATGTAGGTGGTTGTATAAGAAATCAGCAATGACGAGTGTGAAGTCCTCCCATGCATGGCCGTCATCTGCCCTGAACCATTGGTGATAGAACGACATGCTCCTAAACTACTAATTTGGTTCATCCCTACTTCCTTTTGGGACGAAGACGTCATTCCTCAGCTAGAATCCATACAAATGAAACCTCTTACATAAAGGTTAGTTCCTCTAACTCTCCGATAGAAACTCTACCAAAGAACCATGATCAGAATGGATTTTAATTAGCTCCTCTAAACCCATACTAGTCACCATCACATACGTTCGAGCATCATATGCAAGGACAACCTAGGAAGCTTCTTGACGAGCTATTCAGCCTTTTGGTTATTGAAATTTTTTGGGTTCGTTCATGAATCGTTTTTGCAAAGTGACTTTGGGAAGTCTATTTGTGAAGCCCTGCCTCAGCCTTCGAATTCAGAGTCACAAAGCACACAGAGGCGAAGTCAAAGACTCGCTATATACCACAAGGATGAAATCCCATGTCGTAGAGAGCAATCATGAAGTACACAGTGCTTCACGAATCTGGAGCGCTAAAAGTCAAAATCACGAAGGAGAGAAAAGACAAAACAGAAGTTATCCCCACTATTTATAGGTGACAACCCTCACTGATTCGTGGAATGTCTCGACCACGGTGAGATTCACAATGGACCCAGCCATCCCATCACTTTCTCACTCGGCGATCCTCCTTTGTGAGCCAGCTTCATGAATGGGTGAGGAATTTTGGCGAATGACCCTAATACTTTGACCCATTATTTCTCCTCGGATCAATGTCTAAGGGGGGAATTTGTTGGTGCGAAAAATCGTAAGGGAGAAGTATAATGAGAAAGTATCCAAATCTGCCTCACAATGTCCTTTGGATGAGTCCCATGGCCCTGAACCTAGTATGAAGTAAGGAGGTGGGATGCTCCGCAAGATGATTTGACGTTCAAGAGCTCACCCCGATGTGAGGAGGCGGGATTCTTTGTGAGCCCCTTTGAAATTCGCAAGCCCTCCAAAAAGCAAGGAGGCGGGATGCTCCATGATCCCCTTTGACGTTCGCGATCCCATCTCGAAGCAAGGAGGCAGGGTGCTCTGCGAGCCCCTAAGGGATTAGTGATCCCACCACGAAGTGGAATCCAGCTTTGTGCCGAGCGAGCTCTGCTTCACGGTGCTTCTGGCCTATAAATACCGGGATCCCCTAAGGCCCAAAAGACGTATCATCTGACCTTTCACCTTCATAGATCTCAAATAGGGAATCAATATATGCTCTGCGAACCATGAGCTACTCAAGGTACTTTTTATTTGTGAAGTGGCTCCCCTTTCCCTTGTTTTCACCCCTATTTCGATAGGGATACCTTTCGCAAAGCCCACCGTCCTTCGCAAAGGAAAGAGATACTCACGGGGACTTGGGTCATCATGGAGCGTTTATACTTCATGAAGCACCCCCCATGCACATGTGACTCAAATGCTACGTCAGAGTCACTATGCCCTGCGAAGCACATTGCTTCGTAGGAGCTTGCTTCGCGAGGCACCCATGCTTCCTAGGGAATTGCTTCGTGAATTCCTGTCCACTTCGTGAAACACCTCTTGTATACATGTATGCCCTATGCCTAGTCTAGGCCACTTCACTTCGCGAAGGCTTCACCCTCACGAACTCCTTCCATTGAATAGAGCATCAGAGCTATACAAGGCCTCTACTCATAAACCCCTTTTCTCTGTAACTACCTCTCCCATGAAACCTCCTAGGTTTGCACAAAGTAACATCAATGTTCTTTGGGAAACGTTTCTTGTTGTGTTTCCTCACCTCATGATTCTTCTCCTAGGCACACTAACGAATATCACTTCTTCGTATAGCCACGCTAACATGGACCCCCAATGGGATCACCTCTCGAAACCCCCCAGTCATGGAATTATGAGTCCCTTATCTTCACCAAGGTGCATAGGGTACCAATTATGTAAGTCCTAGGGGTGCAGTGTAAACCCGCCTCATCCAAGCTGCATGATGTTAAAATTCCAAGCACCATCCTCCTCAACACATGATGTTAAGATGTGAATTGCCCCAACACATCCTATGTGGGAAAAGGCCAACCACTATGGTGTAATCCCCTAGATTTTCTTGCATGAGGCAACATCCTTGCCCCTTCTTTCTTTGGTGTGAAATCCCTCTCCCACTAGGATTTTTCGCCACCAGGCCTCCATCCTAGAGTAAGTACCAACCTCATTGAGTTGCAAACCATGCATAAGCCCCTGTTTCTTTTATTGGGATGAGATCATATGTAAGCCTCCCACCATTTCCCACAGAATCCCCTTTTTTATTTAATCTTCCGGTCTCGGCTGTCTCTTGTTTCTCAAACCGAGCATGACTCTTGTGGGATTAGAGGAAGCACTAACCATGAAATCCTCTATGGGAATCCTAGAGTGTATGCCCCACACCCATTCCGAACTATGTGGATTTTGATCCTTACCAAGGCAAGGTACATAGAAAGCCCCCCTGTGGTTCAAGCCCACCACAACAGTCATTCCGTCCATCATCACGTCAGTTCACCAACACCCATGGCAGCCTAGAGTGTAATACCCACAACCATCCCTGATCTACGTGGTCTTTCATTATTTCCAAGGTGTGGTGCGTTGGAAGCATCCCTGAGGTTCAATCCCAACACCCTGGTCGTTCAATCCATTTTCACGTCGGTTCACTAACACCCAGGGAAGCCTAGAGTGCAATCCCTACACCCATTCCGAACTATGTGGATTTTGATCCTTTCCATGGTGAGGTACATTGGAGGCCTCCCTAAGTTTCTAGCCCACCACCCCGGTTGTTCCGACCATCTTCACGTCGGTTCACCAATACCTCGAGCAACCTATAGTGTAACCCCCAAAACCATCCCTAAACTATGTGGTCTTTGATCCTTTCGAAGGTGAGGTACGTAAGATGCCTCCCTATGGTTCAAGTCCAACACCCTATCATTTCTACCATCTTCACGTCGGTTCACCAATACCCCAGGCATCCTAGAGTGTAATCCCCACAAACATCCCAAAACTATGTGGTCTTTGATCCTTACCAAGGCATGGTATGTAGGAAGCCTCCCCGAGGTTCAAACCCAACACCTGATCATTCCCACCATCTTCACGTCAGTTCACCAACACCCCGGCCAGCCTAGAGTGTATCCCCCACAACCATTCCTGAACTACATGTACGTTGATCCTTTCCAAGGCGAGGTATGTATTAATCCTCCCTTATGTTCAAGCCCAACACCTCAGTCATTCTGACAATCTTCAAATCCATTCACCGACACCTTGGGAAGCCTGGAATGTAATCCCCACACTCATTCCAAACTACGTGGATTTTGATCCTTGCCAATGTGAGATACGTAGGAAGCCTCAGAGAGGTTCAAACCCAACACCTGGTCATTCTGACCCCCCCTCCACGTCAGTTCACCTATACAATCCATCTAGACCCCAGGTCCTTATTCACAATTGTTGACCTCCAACTGGGATGGCGTTAGACCTATGACCCCATTCAGTGATAAGTCGTTGACATCCCTATCCAGCGGTAAGACGTTGTGAACTCAATCAGTGGTAAGCCGTTGTGACCCCATTCACCAATAAGTCGTTGATATCCCAAAAAGCGGTAAGCTGTTTCATCTCCTATTCAGTAGCAACCTGTTGTATTCCCATTAGCTGGGACCCACACCTTTGTTCCGTCCTAGTGGCGTCAGACCAGCCCGGGCTGCTCACTATGCGTAATCCCCATAGACATCACCGGGTTGTTGTCCTATGTGTAAATCTCAATTCAATCTCATCTCCTGATCTTTCCCCTGAGCCTATGTGTCTCGGGAATTTCAGTCCCCAACCCAAGGGTTCCACTTCCTTCAGGTCCCATCCACGTGTTCATTCTCATAGGCGGCCTCCTCAGGAATCCCATCACCCACCTAAAGTATGCAGACTTTGATTCCCTACCATGGGAAAATGTTGGAAGTCTCCCTAAGACTCAAGACCATCATTACCATTGTCCTCAAGGTGGTCCCATCCCATTCTCCACCCATTTTACCCAACTCCCCATAATCCATCCTAATTATTACCCGGGCCACTACATCCCGGTGAGGTCATGTCAACCCACCAACATCAGCGTGTCCTACAGGGGTAACACTCATTTTATCCACTATAGTCTGTGTTCTGATCAGTCTGATCCATCTCTGCTGAATGTTAAATTTACGACATACCCTGTGTTAAACACGGTAAGTTGAGGAAAACCTCAGAGACATGCCTATGGCATATAATTCCTCACATTCAACATGGGATGACTCAGGATTCCATTCCCTAGAGAAGCCCTATAATAAGGGAAAGAATCCCAGACGCTCTAGAATTCAAGAATCCAGACATGCCAATGATGTCCAACTTGACTAATCCCCCGAACAAAGTTTTCTACCCTGACCTGACCCCTTGTAATATCCTGACAGATGCAGTTTAATTAACTGTTATCCTTGACGATGTGGCACCAAGAATAGTTTCACGAGAATCCTCTTAAATATAAGAGGGAGACCCGGACTAGGTGACGATTTCCGAGGAGTAATCCAAGGAAGGAAGAACTAACATCAGATCATCCGGTTTCGATCATGGAGCCGACATACCTGAACAAGGAACTCATGCCGCTGACCTTTAGAAAGACGGAATGCGGGGCAACAAAACTGCACCTTTCATCCCCAAAGACAGACGCGCGCTCCCTGACAAAATCCTTAGAAATAATAACGAATACAGTTTTAATCATAACAATTTTTAAAAGACACCCTATGAACTCTATAATAATAAAAAACCTAATATATATAATATTAATGTTTTCTGGATTCAAGGTTTACAGATTAATCACCAAGGAAAATCTTGGTATGTTTGATCCTAAATCTGATGAAGGTCTTTTCATAGGATATTCAGATACATACAAAGCATATAGAGTTTTTAATAAAAAGTAAAGGATTGTTGAAGATTCAGTTCATGTGAAATTAATGAATTTGATCCCCTTGAGAAAAGGAAAGACCAAATTGATGAATCTGACTCTAATGATAACATGAGAGTTGATAACATAAAAGATGTATTTAAAATGATATAAATGAAATTTAGTCTAGTTTAAAAGAACATGAAATTGAAGAACCTAACTGTGTACTACCTAAATAGTCTATAACCCTAAATAATCTTCATTTAGAATCTATTATAGGAGACCTAGACAGCAGAATAATAACTTGAAGAAATATAGGAAATCATGATGAATTCCTTACCTTTGTATTCAAAGAGGAACCAAAGACATTGGAATAATCCTTGGTCGATGAATATTGGATGATATCGATGCAAGAAGAAGTAAACCAGTTCACGAGAAATGATGTTTGAAATTTAGTTGAAGGACCTCAGAGCTATCAAGTTATAAGAACTGAATGGGTCTCTATAAATAAAAAATATGATCAAGGAATAATAACAAGAAATAATGAAAGTCTAGTAGCCAAATGATACAATCAGAAAGAATGTATAGATTATGATGAGACCTTCGAACTCGTAGCTATATTAGAAGATGTTAGAATCATTTTAGCTCATTCATCTCGTATGAAATTTAAATTTCTTTAGATGGATGATTAGTCTTCCTTTTTAAATAGTTACTTATTGAAAGAAGTTTATGTTAAGATATCTCCTGGTTTAGAAAATTCACAAAAACCAGATTATGTTTTTAAAATTACTAAAGGACTTTTTGGCCTTAAACATGCACCTTGCACTTGGTATAAATGATTTATTTCTTTTATTTTGAAAAATTATTTTACTATTGGGATGGAAGATCCAACAATGTTTATGAAAATTGCTAACTCTAATATTTTTTTGATTCAAATTTATCTTGATGACGTAATGTTTGGTTCAACTAACAAAAAACATTTTCATGAGTTTTCTAATTTAATTCAAAAATAATTTTAAATGAGTATGATGGGGGAGTTAAATTTATTTTTTAGACTACAAATTAATCCAAAAGATTATGGAAATGTTTTAAATCAATACAAAAAAATTACTAATTTTCTAAATAAATTTGTACATGAAAACAACAAGACTTATACAACTCCTATGTGTACTAATATAAAACTATATTTGGATGAAATTGGAAAATCAGTTGACAACAAGTTACAGAGAGGTTAGATTTGTAGTTAATTATATCTTACTACTAGAAATCTAGATATAATGTATTCAGCATGTCTTTGTACTGGATTTCAATATTATCATAAATAATCACACTTAAGTGTTGTTACACGAATTTATAGATATTTAAAAGGAACAATATTTCTATCTCTTCTCTATACAAAAAAATTTATTTTAATTTAATTTCATATTTAGATTCTGACTTTGGAAGGTGAATATTAGATAGAAAAGCCACCTCAAGGACTTGTATCTTTTTAGGAAAATATTTTGTGTCATGTTCAAGTAAGAAACAACACTCAGTTGCCCTGTTAATATCAAAGGAAGAGTATGTATCTTCAGATAGTTGTTGTACCCATGTTTTGGGGATTAACAACACTCTTATCGAATTTGGACTAAATTTTAATTAGAAAAATATTTTTTGTGATAATACTAGAAAAATAAATATTTTAAAAAACCCTAATAATAATTATATAACTATGAATATTGAAATATGACATCATTTTATAAGAGATCATGTTCTTAAAAATAATATATTCTTAGAATTTGTAAGTACTGAAATACAATTAGCTGATATTGTTACAAAACCACATTCCACAGCATGGTATGATTTTATTAAGGGGGATATAGGTTTATTTATTTTTAAATGAAAATTTAATTTTAAATTAATTATTTTAAATTTTTTATTCTATTATATTTGTTTTTGAAATAAATTAAAATTTCTTATGTACTTATATAATTTTTTTCCACATACATTTTATCCTTTAAATAATGTAATAATTAATTTGTTTGTAATGACCTGAGAATCAAGGATGTTAGAAACCATTTCAAATTCCAAACCCATTTATTTTCTCAAAACCTTTCGAAACACCAAAAAACCATACCACCTTCGTCTACCATTGGATAATCTTTCAATAACCTAATCCTTTGATCATTCAGAACTTTGAAACATATATGGCCAATATAATGAGAATCGAGGAAAGAGAACCCAATAATACCAAATGTCAACGTTTGAAAGGGAGGAAGATCTTACGAGGTTAAATTATTGATTTAGAATTGTTATACCAGACCAATCTATTTCTGGAGAAACGTTTGGCCTTTCAAAATCAAGAAAAATATTTCAGTGGAAGAAATATAGAGTTTCTATATGAGGTAGAGATTTCTCACTTTATCAAATCTATTTAGTTCAGTCTTGGAGATACAGATGACACCATATTTGTAAAAATTGATGATAGAATTTTTTAATTTCATCTGTGGAAATAGATAGAATATTAAAATTCCATCATGAGGGAGTTATCATTTCATATTAAAAATTATTGGAGATAAAGAACATTATTCAAAGAACATTATGTCATTTTTATTTAGTTCTGTAAGTATAAGAAAAATAATAATAAATGATCTGGAACATGATCATAATATTCTTTTTAAGTTTTTACAAAAAGGGATTGCACCTAGGATGTCAGTGATGGAGAATATTTTGTTTCCTTACATGTACATATTTTTTTTTCTTATGAGTGAAATTAAGTTGAATTTTCGGTGATATCTGGTAAGATATCTCAACAACTGCTGTCAACCAAAGGCAAGAATGAACTTCTATCCCTGTGGAGGGTTCATTTCAAAATTACAGTTCATGTATGATATGGTAAGATTAAGAGATGCCAGAGTTAGGTGCAATCACAACAATGTTTTAAATGCTTGGTCTCTAAGGATTATTAGAATCTTCTGGAGTACTGTGAAGGGAATGATCATGCCTATTGGAGCCGAGGAAGACAACGACTCGAATCAGGGGGAGAATCCTAATAAATCTAAGGAAGGCATGGAAGAATATAGAGCAAGTGGAACATCATGAAGATTTATTTTCCAAGTAGTGGATCCACATGATGATGAAGAATGTCAAGAGGGACTTTAGAAGAAAAGACATCTAGTGACTCAAAAAAGCGAGGAACCAGTTCAAGAAAGTGTTGATGCAACTGAACCTCTTCTGAGCTACTGATTTATTACAGAATCTGTAGTACAATAATTTTAACAACAAACAGTTTTTTAGATTGAGGTGATTCATCATATAGAAATAGAAATTATGCCTCAAACTATTGATAAACCTTGTGAACTTGATGTGGCTAGACTGGAATATGTTCAAACTGTACAGCCTACAAAGATTGTTCAGGAGGAATTAGATAAAGAGGAACCTATAATAGAGGATCTATCCTTGGATGAAATCAATGAAAAAGATTCTAAGGAGGGGAAAGAATATATTAATATGAATCAAACAGAGAACCATTATATAATATAAACTGAAAACATTAATGATTATTTTTGTGTGGATGAGTCACGGAATGACTTGAATGAAAAATCATTAGAGAAACCATTAAAGAGGGAGGATGAAGAGAAATTAGATACTGAATTCATTCTTTTAGTTCTGTTAAATCCAGTGGAATCTCAGGCTGAGAATCAAGCAGAAGGGGACTTCGATTCTTTGAATAAAGAAGATTAGGTGCCGTATAGAAAGTTGACCAGAGTTGAATTATAAAAAGTTTCTTTCAGAAGAGCATTGGAAAAAAGAAAATTGTAGATTTCATAAATCAAAATCCAGTTCTGTTTCAAAAAAATCAATTGATGTTTTTATGAAGGATATGTTGGATGATATTGAGACTTTGAAATCTGATATGGTAATGATGTCAATTTTGGATTTTTTTAAGATTTTCATGGAGAAAAAATTCACAACTATCAGGGACAGTCAAGAAGCTACCTCTGGTACTTCTCCTGATTTGATTAGGAGATTTCAAGCCATTATAAAAATGATGAGCAGTTTTAATGATAGATTTTAGGACCTTCAGTGCAACAGTTCTCCATTATCTATCTTATTAGACAACCAAACACATCTTATTGAGTAGTTAAATGTAGAAGAACCTATAATAAGTACATTGTTGAATATTTTCATAGATAAGTTAACTATATTTATGGACAAGAAGAAAGGTTGTATGAGTTCTTTAGAGTCAATTAGATTGTGGATATCCATCTCACTCAAGAAGGACAAGATCTAATTATCTATTTGGTAGATGGATTAATGACAAGGAAGAGGAATCAGTTAGATGAAATCATGGAAAAAATCCAAAGAATATGAGACCAGTTTCAAATCATTGTTGAGCCAAACCTTGATTCTCATTGTCATTACTATACTTGTACACATATTTTCAATAAAATAAATTTGAATCCCATGTTTATGTGTTATTAATGTTTTTTACTAAACAATATATGATTGAATGCCAGTAATATAGCTCCATATATTGATAAATAGTTTGTCATAACATTTATTTAAGTTCATTACTACATTAAAAATTGTTATTTTATTTATTCTATAATTCTTTTTGATATCACAAATGGTAGAGAAATTTGGACAAACAAAAAATTTTATTTTATGTTTTTATTTTAAAACATGTATGCTTTTGTAAGATAATTTCACTGTCTAATTCATGGGTTTTTTGATCAGCAAAAAGTGGATGATTGTTGAGAAAGTGACATTTTAAATCAATACACTATTTTATTTGGGGGGAAATTGTTGAGAACAATATTATATATCTTTTTGATGATATTTATGTTCACAAATACCCTTATTTATTTTTCTAATGATTTTAAATTCAGTATATTTTAGAAAAATAATATTCATTATTTCACTATTTTTGAATAATATGAAATTATTTAATTAGTGTGGAATATTTGAAAAAGTGTTCAAAAATCGTTTTAGAATATAAGCATGTTCTAGAAACCCTGTTCATGCTCTATGTGTTCGGAAATCACTTGAGTGTGTTCTAGAAACATTTTTCATACACCATATTGAGGAGTCTAGCATAAGGATAGAATCCATAATTTTCTTTAAGGCATATTAGAAATGTATGGTTATGAAATTATAAATTATAGAAAAAGTATGGAAGAATAACCCTATGTTTGGAAGGAAACTTCGGTTTGGGATATAAGAAAAATATGGAAGAATAACCCTAAGTTAGTACGGAACATTATGTTTTTTTTCAAAATGTATGGTTCATCAACCTTACATTTGAAAATAAAACATACATTTTATCAAAAAGTACGAATCATGTACCATATGTTTAAAATCTTATAAATGTCTGGATCATCAACATTAATTTTATAATGAACATTACAGATCATTTATATTATGTTTTTATAAAAAGGAAAGTATGGATAATATACCATAAGTCTGAGAGTAGAAGAGAAAAGTATGAATGATCGACCTTAATTTTTATGAATAGATGATAAACCTTCCATTGTTAAACTTATTTTCAGAGAATGTATTCTTTAAAATTCATCCCCATGTTTGGTTTCAAATATTTAAATTAAGACATTATTGAGTAATAGTCTTTATGAAGATTACTAGGCTGATTTCAAGCCAGATTCAAAGCCATAATTTAAAGGTCATCTTTGACTGATTCAAATCCATTTATTTGTGATTCAAAGGAATAATTTAAGAGGAGATTTTCATAGAGATTATTCAAGGGAGTTGCAACTACTCTATTACTCAAACATTTTAATATCTCAATTCTAAAGGCGACATTTGTGGATTTAATTTTTTTTAAAGAAAAATGCTCTTATTTATTTTATATATCTATGATATATTGTATTACTTAAAGATGGAGCACAAATCATCGAAAAGAAGATAAAGATAACATGATCGTACATTATTTACTATAGTTTATAGAGATATGAAAGATATACAGATATGATGTTACAAGGTATGTTAAAACTCTATTTTTTAAAGAAGAAGAAACATGTTGATGATTCACAATTTCTACATTGAAAATATTTCATGAATCCAATATTTTAGGAGTTACTGAATTTATTTCTCTATCTATTTCCACTGGATCAACTCAGAGATTCCCTTATCTATGGTTCATATTTTTTGAAGATGATGATCTATCTACTGTCAGTTGTGTGTTGTTGCAACTGTAAAGAACAACTAGATATTTTTTCAAGACAAATACTGTGTTTTATTTTTATTAACTAGATTCTCATACTATGTTGTGTATTTAGTTTTATGTATGAACTAGATGGGTCTGTTTTAGCCTTAACTTATAAAGGTATAAAATTCCATCACTTAGTTCTAGACTGTCTATTGATAAAATAACCTGATAGTGAAAATAACCAAGCTCTTGGAGTATAGAATTGGTGTAGTGGACTAGGGGAATTCTGTTCCATGAACCACTATACATCCTTTCATTCTTTAAATATTTATTTTCCATTGCCTAAACAACCTTATAAAGATAAAATGACAGACTCAACAATCATCACTATTCATGAAGAAGGTGTAAAAGACACAATTCACCCCCCCTCTTATGCGTATTTGGTATAACCTGATACAATATATAAATGGGGAGGTATTTACTCAAGAAAGTAGATTATTTTTTGCAATGTAGAAACCAAAGGATATTTTACAATTGGGTGGCAGTTTCTGGGCATGGGAAGTAGTGAGCATCAGAAAATTAGGTTGTGCAAGGAGGTATTGGAATGATTCTATTAGTTATTTATTGATCTCTGATAGTTGATTTCTTTTCACATACAATTATCAAAAAGGATATGGGGTTGGATAAGGGTGTGGTTTTTAACAATGTTTTTGATGATATATTTTTAATCAATGTCTTGGGTTTTACATGTATTTTTTTATTATCTTATTAATATTGAATTTTCTCAAAGTTGCCTTGGGGATTTTTAATCCTTCTTAATGATGGTTTTTCCACATTAATAGTATTTGTCCCTTTTTTCCTTGTATTTGGGTTTTTTTCACATAATATGGTGATTATCACAACTATTTATGTCACATCTAAGTTTTATTTTGGTGTGATCCACTTTTTGAAAAAAAAATCCATGGTTCAAGTAAATAGTAGTGATTATACCAAATATTTTTTATATGATTCAAAGAATGGTGTTGAGAATATGGCCCATATGATTATTGATGGATTTAAATCACTCTATTGTGTTGTCATAGTGAGGTCATGGGAACTAAGATTAACCAAAATTTGATTTGTGGATATAAAAATATGTTATAATGGAGTGGGAATAAACAATGAAACATTATATAAATGTTTAGATTAGACGGTCTGTATTATATGATCACATATTATTGATGTTTTCTTATCAAATTTCAACATTGACGTAAATGTCTTACTATATGTATCACCATGATATGTGTTTTGTGACTCATCATTGGACATAGTTTAAAAGAAATAAATATCTTACAAATCACATGCAATGTGAATTTGGGTCACATGTTGGATAACACAAAATTGAGTGCCACAGTGTATACTTGACATAAATTCCCAGTCTATAAGGAAGGATTGACTTACCATGGTCATCACCCGACACTATATATATACCTTAAAAGATATGTAATATTATATATGTTGTACACACCTAGTATCCACATAATTCCCACACAGAATGTGTTCTATGTAGATATTGTGTATTTTGAGTACATTATTGTGAATATAGATTTTAAACCACATATTTCATTAATTTATCATAGATTTTTATACTCACAAACACCAAAGGTAGTTTTATTAATTATGTTTTTTTGTGTATTTTATGATTAAATTTATGAGATTATTTATTCCATTGGAATTATAGAAGTTATTTACTAATAAATTGTATGATTAATTATTTTATAATGTACTATATAAATTTTGATGAAGTATGGAATCAATAATCAATACTTGTAATTTCAACCAAATGATGGATTCTTACCCTACATTTTTAGTGAGTGTATGTTTTGGGAACCTAATTTTTGTTTAGTAAGGTTACTTTTTTAACCTCATGTCATATGTGAATGGTTTGTTAGGGAACATAAATTTCAAGATGAATCCTATATCATAGTATCTAATTTTTTGTATGTATACGTAACATTTAGAATAAATTGTAAATTATAAACCATGATTTAGGAGTTTTCAACATGAATAAAAATCCCACCTTTAATCAGTCATCTATCGAACATAAATTTTGCATATTTATGATATTTCTTCAATGGTTATGATAAAGTAAATATCTCATTAATATCCATTCAAATACCATTTTAATGTATCATCAAGCACATATTAAATAAATTCTATTTTTTAGATGTTATTATTTTTTAATATATTTAATAAAAATATCATATATATGGAGAAATATAATAATTATTATTTATCTTGAAATATTTTCATGTCATTTTGAAAATAATAAAATATGATTTCTTATTTACTATTAAAAGATTTATCAAGTTGATATGGTAGAATTAATTTTATGTGGAACTATTTTCATATATAAAGTACCATAATATAAATCTCTTTCTATATTTCAATAGTACTATTGCAGAATAATATTATTTCTACCACAATTATATCTACCCATTCATTAACTATTATAGTTCAACAATGTGATTTATCAGGACTAAATGTTATACAGACTTGTTTTAATTTGTTTTCGTGTATTTGTCATGCGGCTAAGAAGTACGTTTTGTTTCTATTTTTCTGTCTTATATTATTCATCTATAGAAACATGGTGCTTCTTCACATAAACTATTTTGTGAAATAGATTTTATATTAATATTAATATTTCTTATTTAATTAGTTTCAACAACTACATCCAAATGCATTCAATAATTTTTTTAACAAAAATATTTTTCGATTGGTTCTTAATATTCAAATGTCGATATGATTAAGGGATTTTTTTCATTCTTGAAATATTATACAACCATTTTAACATGTTATAATTGAATTCACTCAACTATATATATCCCATGGAAAAGTATAGTCTAACGAAAATAACTAATAAACCACAGAGAGTGTTGGTGGAGTAATCTTGGGGACCGTTATGATCCATTCCAATATAAAAATGTCATGCTATATTATTTATTGTTCACCAGTATAATCATATTAATGAAAATTTAAAATTATTATTTTAGAAATCTCCAAAGGGGATCATTTTTAAATTATCCAAGTGTTATAAAATGGATTGATATTTACACAAATTTGTGCCTTAATGCATATTCCATACAAATAATTTGTATCAAATGAGGGATCTTATGAATAATTTTGATATGATCTATAATCGTTGAGTAAATATATCCGTACATAGAAACATATATATGGATATGATCAATGATTACAATTCAATGATCTATGTCCCATAATTTAATATAAAAAATTTTGGATTCTAGATTGCCTATTTTATTATCTATTTTAATAATACTAGTTTGAATGTTTATATGATTGTTGTTTAGTCTAATAAAAACCCCAAATATGATATTTGAATGTGTGATGAGACCATTGAATATGAGAATTTTCTAAATTCTGGAGCCATAAATCTAACAACATGATATGTAGTGATTTTTTTAAATACATTTAATATTTTTGATAATTCTATTTATAAAAAATAAAAAACATATCATGTGATACATATAACAAATTGTTTATCCTTCTTTATAAGAACAATTGGTTATACCTTGTGTTACATATAACATTGATTTAAAATGAATCATGAAATTGTATTAAAATATTATTATTTAATATTATAGTTATCACCTATAAATTATAATGAAAAGTATGAAAATGATTATCTAAATTAAGAAACCATATTGTTTACAAATATTTATAATTTTTTGACTACAAAATTAAAAATAAAAATAAAAATTAATTAAAAATAATGGGAATCATTTTCATAAAATTATATTTTTACCAAAAAACACATATTACCTCGTTAAATTGAACAACCAAATATTGGTTAATGATTAAAATGAAAGTGAAATATAATATATTCATTAAACTATTTAACATTAATATTTGGTGTTTTGTACACATGATATTGGTATAAATCATATTTTATAATTAAAACTATATTTTTGTAAAACCATATTCTATCACATTTTTCAAACTTATTTTATAACAATATTTGGAAAATTTTAGATTGGTTATTTTAAAAATTAATATTTAATATTAATTATATTATATCTATACTAATACTATTTCTTCATTTTAATTTTTTCCATGTTGAAATATTTTATTAAAACTGTGAAAACTTTTGAGCTTTCTTCTCTTTGAAAAAACGTATTCTCATCACATTAATGGGATTGATTTTTAATTAATAATTTCCACAAATGTTATTTTAATTTTAAAAATGTATTATAAATTTTCATTAATTATATTATATAATTCATAATATGGTGACCATAAATTATGAGAAAAATATAATAGTTAAAATAATAATAAATAATTATGGTGTTTAATATAAAAATTGGTTCAATGGGGGTTAAACTAAAGAGAGAGTGATTAAACATCCCTAAAAAGTTTAAAATAAATTTTATTAACAAATTTTTACACTGTATCATCAAATTATATAGAATAATTTATTTTGGAGCGTTTTTTCAGGATAAAAATCTTTGTATACATTTTTTTATTTTAAAACATATCAAGTGTGCCACTCACCTCACTTATAAAATATCCACTCTCTCATCTATTCTCCACAACTTCACACACATTAAGAGAGATATTAATTAATAAAATAACATTTTAAATCTCATAATTTCATCTTATAATCATTATTTTGGTCATAAATTCAACTGACAAATTCTTTTGGTGCAAACCATGGGTGGTTACCCAAAGAAGAGGTAATGTTCTCCAATGATCATTTTTTTATTTCATCCCCTACCGCATTAATTTTCAATTCAACCATGATGATAAAATAAAATAATTATATTACATATAAATATTTGTTTTTATGTTAATTAAATTAACTTTAACTCTCACCAATCTCATAAAATGTGTTAAAAATCATTATTTTTGTGCCCTAGGAACTACATTATAGGGAACCGATTCCATTTGTTCATTAATTGAGAACTCTTACAGATGAGAATATTTTTATATATAAGTATATAGATAATATTTATATTATAATTATTCCCATTATGTAGTTATGTCCTTAATTCATTTTTAATTTATATTTTCTAGGGGTGAAGTAATGTCGGTCGTGTGTATCGTGAAGCATCAACTCATGAAGTGATGATATTTGATTTTCAATAACACTTTACATGGATGGTAATAAGTATAATGTCAATATATATGTGATATTAATTATATAATTATAATTATAATTAATCAATTGTTATTATTATTAAAATATAATATACAATTTTTCTTACATTTTTTCTCTCTAAAAGATGATAACATCATTTGGGAATATGTAATCTACCGTCATCACAGAGCGATGTGAAACTTTAATTTCATCACCACTCAAAAATAATGATATATATAAGTATATTTAATAAAATATTATGATATTTTAAGAATTTTAAAATTTTTATATATTTCAAACCTTCATTCAACAACGATCATTTAAAAATGTAATCTTGACCCATGTGTACGTACAACCTACAAGATCCATAATCGTGACATACGTCATTTATCATAATACCCATTCAAGATCAATATTAAATGTATAATTGATTTATAAATATGATATTAATTGTATGATTATTATTATATATATATTGGACCATTGAATAACATAATAATAAAAAATATTAAGAATCAAATAATATATAAATAAAACTGGTTATTACTCAAAATAAAACTTTAACAAAAAATTTATAATAACTGTTTAATAAATGATTTATAAATGATCATAATTAAATTAAATATGTAATAATATATATATATATATATATTTTTTTTTCCATAATGTTTTTATAATAACATTATAATTACTATATATGACGTTCAAATGTGTATGATGGAATTTGATACCTAAGGTAAGGTATTTTCATCTAACATTTTATTTCAACAATACACCTTCCATATTCAGTAACTATTTATTTTTTTTGGTGCATATAATTACAATTAATTTATTATATTATTCTTCTTATGAAATTTATTTTTAAATAAATATCCACTTCATATCCTCTTTTTGATAATTTTTATATTTTTAAAGTTACAATGTGGTAATGGATTTTTGTCTCAATTTGATTTTTTGTAGACATGTGTTATATTATGAACCTATATTCCATTATGGTTTGTAGTGAAATTTTTTTGACCCATAATATAATTAATTTATTTATTATCATGTTATTTAATTTTTTAATTAATTGTATTTAGTCACTAGGGATTATGATTCAATGTTACAGAAGTGTAAAGGGGTTTATGTTATAATTTCATCATTTAATAGAAGTGTTTATGATTACTTTTCAAATGATGAGTAATTATTATTTATCCATCATGAAAATAATTAATTTCCTTATCCTATATTAATTTCATATAAATTCATGTTATCCATTTATTTTTCTCTCTTTAGGTACTAAAGATTTGAAAATATATATTTTAAGAAAAAACCACTTCATTCCTTTCATCAGTCGAAACATATTACTCTTCTAAAAAACTATGTTTTCTAAAAATTATTTCAAAATTAATTTTTATATTAATAATATTATTTATTTAATAAAAAAAATTTAATTTTAAAAATATTTATTTAAGCAATCATCATTTATTTTTTTAAACCAATATTTGGATTTTCCATAAAATTCAAATTAATCATTATTTTAAGGGGTACACAAAACTGAATTGTTCTACCATCATGACCATTATTTTCATTAAAGATATAATTATAGGGTTTCATGGTAATTTTAAAAGAAATTGGTTTCCAAATTTGTTTTTTAATTTTTATTATTAATAGTTTATTTTCAAGGAAAAGATATTTTCCCTATGAAATGTTCTAATTGATCATTTATTACAATTTTATATCAATGATTAAATATTTAAATATTACTTATGAATTTATATGTATTAAATCCAAGGATACAATTCCTTTTATTTTTGTCAATGTTTTTTCATGAAATGATTTTTAAGAAATGTTTCTCTATTCCATGAGTTATGCAATGATAAAATTCTTATAAAAAATGATTATTTTATCAATAGTTATCATAATAAATGAAATGATTATGAAACCATTCACATTTCCACAGGTTATGATATGATAACATGTCTATAAAAAATAATTTTTCATGTATTATTATATGATGACTATTTTGTGATATTATGGAACACGTATACATGATTATTATTTTGTGACTATTGAAACCTATATCTCCCTCCAATTCATTTTGTAATTATGGATAAATCTTGAGTAAACATGTTACCTGTGAACCTGATTACATGATAATAATGTTATTCTCAAATAGGATTCCATGTTAACAATTTTATATTTGAAATTGAATATATGTTCACAATAATATTCCTAAACCTTGTTACATGTTCAAAATTTTATGCATGTCCCAATTTATATGCTCATATAAATATGAATGGACTTATCATTTATGTCTATAATGTTATACATAGACTTATTTTCATATTAATAAGTTAAATAATGTGCATAATTTTATGTCCATTGGGTAATGAGTGAACATCTATCTATTTCTACATGTCTACAATGTTATAATATAATGTGTATACCACATAATCTATGCCTTTTTCTATTTTTATTCTCTCATTGGTCATGTTATTTTATTACCTTATGATTACTATCTTTTTAAAATCCAATATTTATGTCATTACTCAATATTATGATTTTTTATTTGAAGGGTGTGGTTTTAAAATGCTATTCTCATGTTCTCTTACCCTTATATACATGTTATACTTACATATCACCCTTTTAACACTTACAATGCATTTTATCTCAACCTTTCCTATATTTCTTTTACACATGTTTTGAAAAATGGTTTTCAAATTTTTATGTATATAAAGAGTACTAAATTGGGGGATATTTATCAAATATGATGAAGATCATTTAGTATATTAGAATATTGTGTATCTATTCATCAAATACATTAAACTATATTGGTCCACATGGGTCTTTTTTTGTAATATATTGAATAATAATATAAAATTATGTAATATATATTAATATATGAGATGATTGTGTAAATAAATTTTGTATAATATTAATGTAATAGTTAACCTTAGAAAACGATGATGAGTGAATTTTATTGAGATCACTATAGATACATCTAAGGACATGTCTTGGGATGTATATATGGATAATACAAATGATGAGTAAATGTATAAAAAAGCATCCTTGAATTTTTTATTAGACTGTGAAAGTGATTATAAGGAATTTATATCCTAATAGGGATACTATAAAGGGATTTGGATCTAAAAAATAGGTATCTAAGGGTAATAAATCCTAAAATGGTATATTGAGTAGGACTCGATCATCACATAGTGAATGAAAATGGTTATTTTTTTACACCTAGTTTGACCATCCCATAGGATATGATTAAGAAATCTGCCACATCATTACAAACCATCATTACAGATTTAAATAGATGACGATCACTGATCATCCATGATAAGTTGAATGTTTCATAGATATAAAATAAGGTGGGATGAATAACCCAACAAATAAGTAATTTTTTAATGATAATAATGATTTCCACTAGGATTAGTGTTTCTCACGAAATTATTTTTTGTTTTAGTAAATAGAGGGATCCGAAGGGACAAGGTTAATAACGAATTAAATGAATTTTTTAATGACTCGACCAATGAGATGATGAATAGAGTGAAATATATTGTGAATATTCATAAACAATTACTATAGAACATGATCAAAACCATACAACTTAGAAAACTTCCAGGCTCAAAATAATAGAAGGATATATTTCGCTGAGAGTTTTGGTAGTAGAGACCATGGGGTATTGAATAATCAGTTTCTTATATATTAAAAATGTAAGAAGAATAACTCTAGGTAAGGTATCCTTTTAAGTAAAGAAGATGTTTTATATGTGGATAATAATGGAATTGATTAACCAATTACTGATGAAAAATTAAAAGTCTAAATATCCCTATGGTTGGAAAAAAATTTCTCCCGAGGGAATTATTAATGGTTGAAGGCAATAAATGTTGAAATCATAGTCATAATGAAAATCAGTTACCTATAGGGAAATTTCAAGATGATAATAAAAAAAATGGTGTGAGTAATGGTTATATTAGAGATGATTAAGAGAATATAAGTAGAACCTAATATTTATGGTTTTTTATTTCATTATTTTCCATTATAAAAATAGAAATAAGGATTATATTGAGTTTGATAAATTTCAAAATATAGTTCATGTTTCATATTTCAGGAAATAGGTATTGTGGAATCTGTTTATGAATCATAGTTAACAGTCTAAGAATAAAATTGGATGATAAATGTGTCAATGTATTATAATTCATTATTTATTTTATATAAATTATAAAGTATATAATAATTTTTATTTATATGTTTTTTAGTAAATAATATCATGAATATTTTAAATAATTTTAGAGATATCTAAATGTTATTTTTTTAAGAAAATATGATATTTTATGCGGGACAAATGATTAATGAAAGAGATCCATCAATAAGATCTTGATGTTGATAAAATCTTTTTTATTTGAATACAGAGTTGAATTATATGAATAAATTAATATTGGATTTTGTTGAAAACCTTCAAACTAATTAATTAATTGTGGAAAAAGCAGTTTATGTAATCATTGATGGAGTTTATTACATTACTAGATCAATGTAATGTAGGTAACAGTCATTGGTTTTCTATATGTAATGAGATTTCATGTATTCTTTTAATAATGTTTTATGTTAATTTTTCGTTACGATTTTTCAATAGAATACATGATTAAGGTCTTCATATGATTGGTTTGTGACAATCAAGCCCCACTTTTTGATATATGGTGTATTAATTTTATTTTATTCTTGATTAATTTACTTTCCATATTTATATATTTTCAATTTTTCATGGGTTATAAATTTATCTATTTAGATAAAGGTCTATTTTGACATTTGGATGAGTTTTATAAATTATCATATTACTTCACCATATGAATAATTATCAATATTAGACAGGCATTGTTATATTTATGTTTTTTTCATTTAATATAAATAAAAGTAACGAATTATCATTCATTTTTTATATTATTTAGTTCTTCAAACATGAAAAAATCAACCGATAGAATTTGAAATGAAGTGGAAATTGATAAGAAATAACCAAATGATGAAATTGTGAATATAAAATAATAATATATCATGTAAATTTTTTTTTCTGGAAAAAATAATTTTCAAAAATTGTGATAAGGATCTTGAAAAAAATGTCTTGTTATCATTATTTTTGATCATGTCAATGATGTTTTTCTATAATCTGGTGTTTATGGAGCTGTGGTCTTCCAATTTATCTTTTCTATATTTTGTATCACTCTTGATCAGTATTTTTGTGTTATTTTTCACTTTCAAGTCAATGATTCCACTTCAGACGTATGTTGTACAATTTGTAAAAAAGTATGTGTTATTAGAAATGACATTCACACATCACATTAAATTTTATTTCAAGAGGATGGCTAATTAAATATTTTTATGATGAGAGTTCCTATGAAGTAATTTTTAAATAATAATCATTTTATAACTGGGATGAATTTTTAAGGTAATATTCAAATTTAGGTAGTAAAAAATAACAACTTGAGATTTTATGAATTTTTAAAATAAATTTAATATTTTTGATATTTTTCAAAACATTAAATGATGTGTTTATATTGTGATACATACAACTATGTGTTTATCTTGCATTACATGTAATACTGGATGTAGTTTATGTTACATGGAACACTAAGATTAAACAAAATGTGGCATACTATAATAATATTATTTGGTAATATGATAGTTACCACCAATCCATTAGAATGGAAGGTGTGAATAGTAATAAATAAATTATAAAAATATATGTATTATATGTGTATATAAAAAAAATTCTTTGTTTACCAATTAATACAAAATGAAAACAAGAACTATTTTAAAATAGAAGAAATACATTTTTAAAATTTATTTATGTAAAAACAAAAATACGATACCTAAATAAATATGATGATTTTTTATTTATATAATTAAATGGTTATATTATATATTCTATAATATATTAATATCCTTATTACATTTATTGGATAATAAATGTGAATAAATCCCATTTTACACTAAAAATTATATTATTCTAAAATGTTTTCTATCTCTTTATTCATATTTATTTTAAAAATAAATAATTAATATTAAAAAAATTATTGGATAATAAAAATATTATATTTTAAATAATTATATATGAATAATCATCATGAGAATTGTTTGGTAATTTTCTAAAAATAATAATTTTTTAATGTCAACTAAAAAATACTTAATTTGAATTGAAATACTGTTTTCATTTAAATAATTTAATTAGATAAATATTATTTAAAATTGGTTATAACTTATAATTAGTTTAATTATATATATATTAATACAATTTAGGTTATTTATATATTTTTCATATTTATTTTTTATACCAAAAGATTTTATACTTTTGAACTATTTCCCTTTGAAAACATGCTTTCTCATCGAATCTATAGTATTAATGTTGAAATAAAAGTTTCCAATTATGTGAATGGATTTTGAAAAAATTGAATCCATATTTATAATAATAAATATTTATTTTATCTATTAATTATATAATAATTTTTCAAGAAGCAAATTTTTGAAAATAATAAAAATTCATCATTGTAGTTATTTAAAAAATTAGTTTACAGGGGGTTAGACTAAATTGATATGGTTTAAAATAAGCAATGAATTTTTATAAATTAGATTTTATTGAAATTTATTGACACTATAATCTATTAATCCAATGTATAATACATTTGTGATCCTTGTGGCATGTGAATAATGTGGAACACTTTTTCCTCTTCAAAACATTACCAGTGGGACACTCACCTCAATTATAAAAGGGCACCAATATCTTATTCCTTTAAAACCGAAAAACATGATAACATTAGTAAATACCCCAAAAAAATTAAAACATCTATACTATCAACCATTATGACATATACTTGGATGAAATGCAACCTTTGAAAGAGTTCGGTGGAAACCAATAGATGTTACCCAAAGAAGTGGCAATGTTCTTCAAAGAATGTATTATTTTATTTATACCACCACTATGTTATAATTTTTATCAAATAAATATGATTAAATAAAATAATTATATTTAATTTATATAGTTTTTGTTTATTTTAATAACCTATAACTATCTCCACTTTTTATAACTGGGTTAAAAAATCATCATTCATGTGTATGACAAACAACCACATTACCACCTGATGTCATACATTTTTACATTACAACCTATCATGGTGGGGTATTATGATGGATATAATATATATATATATATTGTTTATAATATAATTACACCTATGGATTAGTTATACCATATATTATTATATTAATTTCATTCATTATCAGATACTATAATGTCACTTGTGTGTATGGTGGACTATCACCTCGTGAAGAATAGTCATTTTTTTCAATAACACTTTAAATGAGAGATAATAATTAAAAAATTAATGATTATAAATTATATACATGGAATATTTATGATATTAATTAAATAATTATCATTATGAAATGAAAAAATATGATTTCATTTTTTAGTTATTCACTCACTAAAAGATGATAACATCATTCATGTACATGGGGCCAACCACCAATTTGTAGAAATGCGCCTATATATATTCATCACCCAACCACATGGAAGATACATATAATTATATATAAATAAAAAATCAGACATAATACTATTTATTTGATTATAAAATACTACCTACATCCTTTTAATAATTATCGATGAAAAATAGAAAAGTTACTCATGCATACGTAGAGCATACAATCTCCATGATCGTAACATACTTAATTCATTAAAAAATATTGTATGATTTTATTAATGATATAATTTATGTAAAGTATAATAATTATATTACTTATATTATTCTAGAGATGATGTGACCCTGATCAAAATATGACGGTTGAAAATAACAAGTCAAAACAAGTCAAAAAGCGCAACATTTATTACACAAAATGTGCTTTTAAAAATGAATTGGTAATAAAATGGCAATAAATTGCATTAAATAAATAATATATTGTATGATATATATATATATATATATAATTAAGATTATATAACATATTAATAATAAACATATGATAATTATATAAGATTTACAAACATGTGTGTTGGAAGTCGAGACATTATTTGAAGGATTTCCATCTAACTTTTTAGCGTACATGAACCAGAAGGCATATAAAACTCAAATTTAATCTATGTGGTGTGTATAATACAAATTAATATATTTTTTTATTATTATCTTGAAATTTATTATCATTAAAATATCTATTTTATGACGACTATCTCCAGAATCGTATTGTTCAAAAGTTACAACTTTGGTAATGGGTTTGTGTCTAAATTTTACTTCATTTAAACATATGTTACATTATGAGGTTTATATAAAAATCCATTGAATTTTAATATCATAAATTAATTTATTATAAGGTTATTAAATGTTTCATTTAATTTTATTATTTTATTGGGACTTATTATTCAATGTTACCAAAACAGTAAGGGTTTTATGATTCAATCTCATTATCTATTGGAATTGTTTATGAATATGATTGAAATACTGAAATAATATGATATATCACCAAAATATATCATGAATTTTATTATCCACTAGTTATGTAATTATAATACAATTTTTTATTACATTTTCATGACTTTATGTACTCTATAGTTCAAAATAATATTGTTAATAAAAAAGGCCTTTGTTTTTCTCATTGGCCAGAAACTTGTTTTCTTCCAAAAAAAATTTTTATATAAATTAATCAAAATTTTTTTTATAAAATTTATTTAATTATTCATTAATTATATTTTTACTCACTTTATATGTTTTTTTCATTTTTTGGAACAATCATCATGTATTGTTTCAAAAAATTCTCATTTCACTTTTTCTTGAAATTTGAACAGAATCATTGTTTTAGAATGGACATAATGAATGGGATTTTCCTACATAATGATGATTATTTTCATTGAAACATACATTATATGTTTTCTATGCATTTTTAAAAGAATATTATTTTTCCAAATTTTTCAAAAAAAATAAATTTTCAAAATAAATTTTCAAGGAAAATATTTTCCCATAATAAATCATCTAAGTATTGATTCAAAGTCATTCCCCATATAAGATTTTGTCCTTCCATGTAACCAATATTTTTATGGGGAGATTAACCGAGGATAAAATTATTATTATTTCAATGAATTGTATATCATACAAATATATTTATGAAACATGTTTCTCTTCCACAGGTTATACCATGATAAAATTATCATGCAACCCAATAGTTTTTACATGGGTTGTGTGATGGTGAAACAATTTTGAAAATTTTATCATTTACAAAGGTTATGATATAAAGAAATTTTTATGATACCCATTTCATTTTTATACTATGATTAATTTTTTATGATCTTGGGGAATGCATACATCTGATTTTCATTATGTAATGGGTGGAACCTATATCTCTATCCAATGCATTGGGTAAATATAAGTAAATAATATGTAACTATGTTATGTGTGAACAATATTACATGTTTAAAATTTTATTAATGAACCTAATTACTTGGTAAAAATTATTTCACGAACTTGATTACATGTTCAACATGTTTTTCATGAACCTGATTACATTTTCAATGTGTCAAGCATGGACCTATCTTTCATGTATAGAATATTATACGTGGACCTATTTGCAATGTTATAAGATTATATGATGGAATTATTTCATGTTGTTAACATAATGAGTGAAAATACCACTATTTATACCTGATCAAAATTTTATAAGATAATGTGTATGCCACAAGCCTTTGTCTTATTCCTTTATTATAATCTCATAGACTATGCCCTTTTATTTAGATTTGAATTCCTGAATTATGAACTACCAATATTTATTCAGTGACTCAGTATTATAACAATTTTAATGCATGGTATAATATTAAAATTCAATGAGATTTTTCTCATAACGTTTTATTCAATATAAATATATATATTCATTGTTTAAACCATCAACAAAAATCTATTAAATTTAATTTAAAATGAAAAGATAACGTAAAAGGAGAGACATTAGCAGAAAGAAAAAGATCAAGATTTTTGTGTCTAATGAGATGTAAAATGATATATTATCATATCACTAATGCCACTTCCTTCAATGATAAGGATCCCATGTCAGAAAAATAGGTGTCATGGACTCATTGGGTACCATAGGAGGCAAAAAAGTCATCCAACTTATATTATTCCCTCTAGTTTTCATAAACATCGATTTGGAAGATGGTGATGCCCATTCACCATTCTATGAAAATTTTAGTTATCCCATGTTTTCAAATATTTTTCATGGGTTTTATAGGTTATTTTAAAAAGTTATCATTCCATTTTTAAAAACTGGTCATTTTCTTATGAAAAGAAAACATCATAAAATTTAAAAGTATTATATTGTGAAAAAAAATGTATACTAAGTGAAATTGACTATATTGTGATGAATGGGTTAGTTACAAATGATTTATGATATAACTATATAATACAAAAAATTTAAAAATATCTTATATAATCCAAGAAAACAATTTTTTAAAAAATAAATTATTGTTTGAATAATGGTCATCTCCTTATAATTAATTTCTAATGGAATGTCTTGGGGATTCATGGTGAGGTTCTCGAAGACGATGAAATAGTTTATCTGCATATGATTTGAGGTTAACATAGTGGGTTAGTGAGAAACATTTTTTCTTATAAGGATCCCCTTTGTAGTTTTTATTATTTTTTTCATTATATAATGTGTCAGTAACAACCAATATGACGTTTTCATATATAGCATAAAATAGAACATTTCATAATCAATGCACGTCATAAGGGATATTTCAACCAATATCATTATCGGTGATTCCTAATTGATGTTCACTATAGATTTAGTTATTTATGTAACATAATATATGTTTCTTTCTCAAATTTTTTTTGGAATTAGATTTTTTCTATCTGAACCATGTGGTTATGGTTCATTTGTATGGAAAATCATAGTATATGATAGTTGAATGAGTATGCATGTGTGATGTGACCAGATTCTTGGTTATATTATGATTTCATAACATTTTATATGGAGTTTTCCCATATATCCTTGAATAGAATTCTACTTATATAATCTATTGGATATGGGTCTCATGTGTACTGATCTTGTGGGATAACACCATTATATATTTAATACCCTATATGTGTTATGACACTTGAGGAAGAAGTCATGTAGGTGGATTCTCGATGAGAAACAGTACCCATATAAGATAATATATTTTATAAGTTGTTTTATCTATATGTGTGTGAGACATGTGAGTGGGTGTATTGGAAAATGTGTTGTCCATATATTCTATGATAAAGAACATTTATTCTACCTCGTGAGTTGGGGCCTTATAAAATTTCTGGCTTTTTAAGTATTGGTGGGAGACCCAGTGACCCTAGAGATACGATTTAGTGTTCCATGAGTTAGAGAAATACCTTTTTCAAGGGTAACCTATGATAGGGGTTAGTGAGGGAACAAGTGTTCCATAGAGATAGAATGGAATTGGTAGATACCTTGGGTTCAATGTCAATACAAAAGAGGTTCTAGGAATGTTTTTCTTAGGAATGATGATGCCTTAGTATTGTTTCACTTAATTATCATAATGAGGGATAATGATTTTTTACACATAATTTATTCATAAATAATGACTATTCGTGTTCCTATACACTTGAAATGGTTGAGTTTTTAATGTGTTGAGTGCCTACATAGGCACTCATGACATAGAATAGAACTAGGTGGTTATTAAGCCTGTGGTTTAGCTTCGGATATTCTTGGTTTCTTGTTTTGATTATGTTAACTAATGGAACTTTTTTTATATAGAAATAATACTCCTTGGATCATGGACATCCATTCATTTATGAGATGATACTCAATGTTTTTTGTGTTGGATTTTAAAATCATTCATAGCTAGATCGCATAACCCCTTGTTTTCAATGAGATTGAGATAGTGAGCATTTTATATAGATATAATGACTGAATACTGAATTTGATAGTAATCATATAAGTCTGGGAATAATGATATCGATAATATTATGTGGGAATGGTTTCCCAAAATTTCTGATGAAACGTGAAATATCAATATGTGGTATTTGAGGCGGGAAAAATGTATCAACTGTGGTGTCATGGTCAATCTAGGAGTTAATTATATTATGGTTACTGATAGGATTAAATGAACATGGATCGAGATGAGAAACTTTAATTTTTGGTAGTACATAATGAATTTTATCTCAATGAGTTATTTAAGGTGATGTCATATGGTAGGGGTACATGATTGTCTGTTTGAGGAAATAAGCTTCATTCTTATTGGAGTTTTAGTGGAAGATGAGGATGAACCTACCTAGATCTAGGAATTAGTTTTGATTGATATTTCATGTTTGAAGTCATGTATTAATTATATGGTCATGTCCATAAATTACATATTTTAGTTAATGAATCATGAGTCGCTATAAAATGAACCTTTGTTTTTAAGGTCATGTATGTGATGGGACTATTCACTAGATATTTGGTATTGAGTGTTAAATATTGAGGGTATGTGGATATTAATTTATCTCATCCAAACCTATATATTAAATTTAATATTTTGATGGGATATTGGAAGACATGGTGTATTGGAAGCTTGTTCTAGATGATTCTAGTGTCATTTAAAGTGGGATAATGACATGAATAATTAATATTAAAAATGTTACAAAGTGAAAAACCATTTCATGATGTGTTTTAGATTTTCAACCAGTTTCATCACATGGATCATCAAATATAACTTGGTTTAATAACATGGAATATGGGGTGAACTAGTTTTTTAACTCAGTTCACAGGGAAAAATCTTATTTGGTTGTGTGATCTTGAGCAGGGTGAATCATGAAAAAATTTAGTAAATGTTTTTAAAGAAAAAACATCTTGAAATTAATAGAAATATTTTTTGTGGGTTAGTGAATGATAATGAACCTGTTTCTGGGTTTTTTTAGTGAAAACTAAATGTTAGAGGATGTTTTTTAACATGATAATGTCATAGTAGGTACAATAGGGAAGATTCAGTGGAATTCATCTAGAAGAGGAATGCCTAGTTCTATTTCATGAGGTTATAAAATGTGAGTAGCTAATAATGTTTTATAAATATTGTGGGACATGGTTAATTGGTTGGTTGACCAATAAAATGGATTTTCCATTGGGTGTTCAAGTCGTGGGGATCCTTATGGTTCAAAGTAATACATTATGAGATAATATTTTGGTGGGGACCATTATATTCTTTGAGAGGCGGATTAAGATGACAAAATTGTGCCATGGGATAAATGGGAGTCATAAAATCCCATATATATGTTTTGATAGTGGATACGAGTGGTGGATCATATTATTATGAATCATGTTCCTCATGTTTAATATGTCATAGAATAATATCATTTGGCATTCTAGAGTAAAACATGGTGAATTGAGCATGGTATAGAAACTCGGGTAGGTTTGTGTTACAGTTTTAATTGGAAAAAATATAGTTAATGGATGAGATGATATAGTTCGGGGGGATTTTAATAACCCACGTGCATACGGGTGTGGAAAATTTAGAAAGAACATTATTTTTGATTGAGTAGATGGTTTGCTTCACATAATTTCAAATTAGACTAGATTCTGAGTGTTACTAAATCCCAAAATGGTATATTCAATTTTTTCAATGATAAGTTGATAATCCAAGAGTTAATGAGATATGTAAAGGAAACACATAATGTCCATGGTGTAACAGAGGAATGCACCATGCCCCTATTGTTGAGAACCGTATCTTTGTGGTGTAAACATTCAAAGTAGTGGGGTTTCATCCCATACTAAAGTATATTTTGGGTTTTATCAATTTTGATATTATATGACACATTAATTTTTTATTTTCAAAAATAAATAGAGTGGGATCACTCCCCCGCACCCAAATATTCTTGTTGAAAACTAGTCAATATGAGGGAGCTAATGATAATCTATCAACATTCGTTATCCCCCTTGACTTATGGTTTTCCTTTGTATCATAATTTAGTTATTTTAGTTATGTTATATCTTTCTCACTTACTTATTCCCATTTCACCAAAATTTAAATGATTTTGGTTTATCATTTTTGGAATTTTCACTTGATCATGCTTGATATCATCCTGATCAAAAAAGATTTCTCCCCATCATTGTAGAGGAGGTCCCGAGATGCTATATTCCTATTTATTTTCATTATTTCACCAAATTTATGGGGTAACATAGATTTTTATTTGATTAATTATTAAAATTTTATTTATTTTTTGATTTAGTTATTAGAATAGGTAGAATATTTTTTGTTGCTTGGTTTTAGGGGGTATAGGGATGGCTAACACCTCATTTTTCATGAAATAAATGATTATTGTAAAATCAAATATTTTTTCATTATAATTTCATATTTGAATGAATGTAATTATAAATTATTTTGGATTTAAATTAATTAATTTTCCTACCTTGGATTGAGATAGGATTCTTCTTCATTGCAATTTTTAATATAGATGGTGATAGACAATCTTAGACAAGCCTTGGAAGTTGCTACTCTCCCTTGGAATTAAATTTGACAATATTTGGTTGAGGTATGTTTTATAGAATACCTAACCTTATGGTTTATTCATTTTTTGTTCCATGTGATAATCTATCTCACCACAGATTATGAGGTCCCAATTTAATACATTTTTTTATTATAAAATATTATACTTAGGTGGAATACACAATGTTCTATGGGCATGAGGGATTATTGTGATGGCTTGATTTATGTGTTTATCAATGGAAGAGGGCTTGAATTTGACAATGTCACTTGACACCACCATGTAGACTTTGTGATGTTACATGATATGTATATTCCTAAAAGATGATGTTAAGAACTGATAGTTATGTTGATTATAGGTGGACATTAATTAAGTATAAAATTTATGGGTTTTGTGATTTTACTAGTCTAGAGTGTCCCTAGACATAGAAATGGGCCTTGATCCATCTCGTGAGGTCTTCACTAGTCTAAAATTCCTAGATGCCACTGAAAAAATTACATGACATTCATGGTGCTGATGGACATGATTTATACTGAGCATCAGTTATTATCCCGAGAGGATAATTTGGATGAAGGATCCCATGTGGGATCCCTCAACTATAGTGATGACCTTCAATACCCCAATCTGTTCACTAAAATGTGATGAACATGATTGTGTGAGTGTAGATATAGGTATTGAAGGTAGTAGGTGTCCACTAGAACCTATTCCGAACATGTGACACCAAGAAACTATAGAAATTGTGACATGCATTGTCATTTAGGAAACCTTTGATGTTTTTTATTTTATTATTTTATTATGATATACGACTACATAGGATTCTTGGGAATCTTCCATTAGGCCTTCAACCATTTTGATATCCTATTATTTTGGATAAACAACTATTTATGTTTGTATGGACCCAATTATTCATTCTATGTTAGGTATTTCCCTCACATTATTTTCGATGTGTATGCAGTGTTTGACAAGTATCCACTATGGGTGATGTAATGGTGGATGTCAAGATTTAGATGGTGGTATGATCTATTGGATTGGAATATATCCTAGTGAATATATGTGGGTCATTCATAGGGTGATAAATTGGATTCCCACGATCTATTCCTATGATACCAGCAAGGATTGGGTGGTCACATTAGATTTGGTACAACTAAGGATATTAGTGTATTGGATTCCAATTAGATTGAACATTTCATCCCTGGATGGTATTACCTTTTGATTACCTGATCAATCCGAAATAAATCATTCATGTATAGATTGTATTTATTAAGGAATCCACCTTTTAGAAATCATACATTTTCAGGAAAATGAATACATCTTGGTATTTTTAAGGGGATCAGCTAAGGGTCATGCAGTGGAGGGTTTCTTGGAATGGTCGTAGGTTCCACAAGACATTGTGATAGAGATGAGGGCCTAAAATCCAAAATACATCTGACCTAGGTTCTCTTGAGGTGATTATAATTATCTGGGACAACATGATACTATTCAAGGATGGTATTGGGTATCAAGGTCCTGAATATGAATATTGATGATGATTTTATGGTTATTCCTAGTGACACATGTATACCCCTGGGACAGTTATGATATGATGGTTATCATGGAAATTATGACTTGATCAAAGTCATTTAAGCCTCAGGATGATGCATGTAATGATTTTTTATTATTTATTTTTTGCAATTATTTATTTATTTATATTTATCATGTTAGATTAATATAAAACATAATTATTAGTGTAGTATGGGTTTCTGTTGGTGGTTCTGTAATATATTACATAATCATACCCTACTCAGTCCTTCATTGTACTAAGAAACCCTTTTATTGTCTTACATGGTTTCATGGGTAGGATCAATTTAATCCCAATATAGATGATATATATGGTGAATGTTAAGTTGTACCATGATATTGGTGGTGAGGATTGATTGTTGTGATGCATGCTCAGTTTTAATTTCCCCCCTTCCTTTATCAGCTCTGTATTACAGATTGTCCCAGTTGGTGGTTAGTATTATATGCATGTATATAAGTATTTTCCTTTCATTTTAATATGTTCAACTTATTTATTTTATTTTAAATTACAATGTATGTTTGTTTTAATGGATTATTTTGGTTATTTATTTCAGGGTTAATATACCATGACTGCTAGTTGAAATCCACAACAATTTAGGGAGACTTTCTAGATTCCACAAGGATGTTGGGTATAGATATTATAATAAGTTACATGAGGAATGTATTTAAAATAATTTTATAAAATAATAATTATTATAATAAATGTAAATTCCAAAATAACAAATTATAGGCATGCTACCATTCCTAGTTTGAGGTGGTATATGATTTTCATTTATTTTTTTATCTGTCTATATTTTTTGATTTTTAATTTTTAATTTTTAATTTTTTTGAAGGTTCGTAATGTTATTTTTGATTTCAAGAATCAATGATTGTATTCATATTTTATGTTAAATCATTTTAATCATCAAAATGTAGGTAGAAAAATTATAAAACACACACTATGGGGAAAATAAGTCAAATTTGGATGAAAAAAATGTATATTTAATGATATTTAATATTTTTTCTTGGTCCCACATACATTCTATGGAAATGGTGTCAAAATATTTGTAGTGTGTTAATCAATGAACTATAATTTATTTTTCTAAAAACTCACTTACTACAAGATAGCATATTATCTAGTGAACATAATTGAAGTTAAAAACATTTTGAAATCCAATGTAAACATTAAAAACACTGAAAATCAAAATATTATGTATGAAGATGATGATTACATCACTGAAATCTGAATTTAAACTAATGTTAATGTTTAGGAATTAGTGTGAATGTTGAAGAAAAATAAGTTAGACTTGAACTATCACTACAAGAGAACCTTCATTTAGTGGCGACTATTTTTGCGTGTAGCGGCGGTTTATAGAAACAACCGCTAAATTGGGAGTCGACAATCTATTACCGGTGGATATTTCTATTTAGTGATTGTTTAATGGAAACGTTGCAACTGCCTAAATTCGTGGTGGTTTTACTTATTTTAGCGGTAGTTTTTACGAGCCATGGATTTTATTTTATTAGTGGTTGTTATAACCGAAGTGAATAAAATAAAATCTAACAGTAATAAAACCACATCTAAAGTCACAAGAACATCCACGGAATGCACGCCGGTGATGCGACTCTGTAGCGGCAGTTAAAACCGCCGCTAAACGTAAAAAACACCTACATTTAGTGGCAGTTTTATGCACCGCTAATGTCTTACCTGTATACATATCAAGGCAGTTTAAACTTCTGAAAAAATATGACCATAAAAAATAAATAAATTTTCTTCTACCACAGCACCATTGCCCTAAAAAAATCATATCAGAGGAAACAATGGCCTAACATATTAATTCACAAAGAATTTAAAAAATAATGGAGACAACTAGTAAAAAATCTATGGTCGTGATGCTGGGAAAATATAGTGAAACATAATAAATTGATATGTGTAGTGTGGAGGAGTAAAACAACATGGCCTCAATTTATAGATAATGGGTACAACACTACACAACACATTCTAATGTTGATTTAATATTAGTTTAGATTAGGGATTCATGGACATGGAATACTCATTTAATGTTATAGAATTAGGACCATGTGGTGATCATGCAACTCAACCATGCTTGAGGTGGACTTCCTCCCAACCCATAAGCCCAGATAAGCCATGATTGATTCAAGAATCAATGATATTTATATAGTTATAATTGTTTATAGGGGTGAAACCAATGAGGGAAAGAAGTGGCCGAAAAAATATCACGATGACAATTACAACTTTTGAGAACTGGGAAGTGAAATGGGAGTAATCGACATATATAGATTTATTATTGACCATTTTTGAAACAAAGGATACCTGAGCTGGTTGAGGATAGGATGAAAAATATCATGATCTACTATTTATGGAGATCAAATAATGAGATCTTCTTTTTATCTGTAAATGTACTTTATTGAATGAGCCTGAGATGGTATGTAAGAAACTATGTCTATGACTCATTTCATTAGAAATCCTCTTTAGATTGGTAGGGTGAGGATTATACAAATAGTAGATTGTGTGAACCACACATGTGTATGTGGGGATGTACCATATATAATATTATGTTCCTTGGGAGAGATTTCCTCATGTGCTCAAATGTTCTATTTAAATATGTGGGTTGACAAGACTCAATCCTGGCCCAGAGGGAAACGTCACCATGATGAGTTTCTGGTAGGGATGGGACTGAATGAAATATACATGCATCGATATGTGTCTCCTCATAATGGGAATCAAGAGAAACATTGTTTTTATGTGTGACATGGTAAGAGACTATTATCGGTGGAGTGATTTCATCTCTAGAAAGGATATAATATCATCGCATATTCGGAGAAATACAAGTTTAATATGGCTAATGTGTGGTTTATTTCATACTAATCATATGTGGAATCTCAGTTTTATATATGTTAATTATTTTTATAATCATCCCACACTAATCTGATCTAGCATCCTTATTTCATTGTATAGGGTATGGTTGTTAATTAACATTGTCTACTGAGGGCATTGGGATTTTATGTTTAAAATCATACAACATGGACTATGACTACATCTAGTTTATGTTACTAGATCTCCATATATAGGAATATGTTTTAGTTAAAGGTATCCAATATTTGACCAAAGTAGATAGGAATGGGAGAAACCTATAATGAGTTGGTGATACGGTTGTGCCTTGCATTAAATATTTATATATAACAACTTATATCGTGATTATTGGAATCAATACACGTGTTTTTATGATTCATGGTGTCATCAGATAGCAATTCTAGAAGGTTGTTCCTTCTTGGATGATGATATTCAATAATTACATGTTATAATCTTAGGCATCAAGAATTTATAAGAGGTGAAATTATCTCTCTTTAAGAGACATATCAATTTTTAGGGGGTAAAATTATCTATCATTAATAAGTATATATAATTTACATGCGGTAATGATATAGTTTAAATTCATCTTATTAGGATTTTAGAATGCCTTTTGAATCTGTATACCCATTATTTACTTCCTTATATCAGGAAATGACAACATCTTGGCCCATTGATGTGTCAGCATAAATGAAAGGAGATTATTTATAAAAAAGAGGCTCATATGATTGTTTTAGGGAAATGTCCCCATACATAATAGATTATTATATGGTGAATCATCATCTGGGATCAATTATAGAAGATATATGAATAAATACGTATCCCTTGTAAATGGGAATAAATACACCCATAGTTCTAGAATTTTGGGGAAATAGATGTTTGATGAATCTTTAGGTATGAATAATCCAATGTGATGGATGTATGAGCATATTTTATTATCATAATGCTTGGACTAGGGATATCTTGATATAAATTGTTATTTTAAAGATTGGTGAGTTGGGGGAGTTAAGAATGTTTTTGTGCTGAATAAAACCCGGGGTTATTGGATAAAATAGTCCCTTCAATCCATGAAGAAATCCGGAATATGATTGCACACATTGTAAGTTCATACAATTAAGACCATGATGAAACATTTAATGTCATGTCTTGAAGAAAATTATTTTTTCAACTCACATAATGTGATTCTTCCATGTTTTATAAGAGTTATTGTGTTCATCATGTAATAATTATCGTAAGAGGAATCCAATTTTTAAAAATTATAAGACTTTTAGATCATCCAATACACATCGTACAATGAATCATAGATTTATGTGATTTAATACCTTCTCCCACTAAGAGGAACCTAGGTTCTATATGGGGTATGACCACATTTTATTATCATGAATAGAATATGATAACCATTAATAACACATGAAGATTCAATATCTACACATTCCGCCACACCAATGTGTCCACAACACTATCCCCTTGATCACTATGAAATGACCCAATTTGTTCAACACATCAACAATGGGTTTAACTCCAAGTCATCCAAAATCTTGACTACCAATTCAAACACAGGATTAAATGGAATGATTTATACCACAATTGATAAAAGAAGACATAAAAGTAAACAACATAAATCAATAAAATGCGTAAAAGGAAACCTGAGAAATCAAGGAAATGTTAGGACATGAAAATGTTTCGTGGAAACTATGTGCCACACATGTTACATATACAAACTAACTGTTCCCATATTTGTTCAACACATCAACAATACAACTACTAACGGTCTGATGATGCATCGTCACACTCTCCACCTTCATCTAGAGAAGGAATTACTGTTGTTTTTTTATAAAAATTGGTGTCGTAATGTGGAGACCACATCAAAAATGTTGTTCAAGATGCGGTAGATGTGGTTTGGTGATCAAATTAGGGTAGTTGAAGAATAGTTGATGTGTTTGGGCTTCGTGATTAGAGTTTCATAGTAGAATCATGTAGGGAATTTTGAGATGAAATGTGGGGTGTTGGTACTATCCTTTAGGACAACATTATAATACAATCAGAATCACATATGTTGAAATAGATCCCAAAAGGAATTTACTCTAAACATTATATTCAGGAACTTGGTAGAATTATATTCATCCAAACCACTATAATAAGTTAGAATGAATTCGATAACATTCACATCAACACTCAAAAGAAATTTATGCAATGTAAAGTAAATGACAGTACGAAAGAACGCTTTGGTTTTCTGTTTTTTGGATTGAAATTATGGCTTCTAAGGGAGAAACACTACAACATTCCATTTTACTGATAAGAAAAGATTACAACTTGTGAGTAACAATCCATGACCTGAGGCATAACTTAGGCATCCCTATAAAGTCACTAGAGTCTCATATGGTAGTAAGGGATTCCATGAAAATGTATTAAAATTATATGGGATTCTATGATAATATATCACAAGTATGAGGTACTCCAGACCTTTGTAATACTATAATTAGGGATTTGATTAAAATGTATTACACGTATAAGGGATTAAATGAAAAATTATTCTATTTATTAGGGACACCATTCTTTGGTGTGACAAGTATAAGGGACACAATTCTCGAGTACCACACATATAAGGGATTCTATGCTTGAGTAACACATGTTTGATAGATTCCATGATCGAGTATCAAAAGTATAAAGAACTCCATACCTAAGTGTCATAATTTATTATAGTCATGTAGGCCTTATAATCTATCATCATTATAGTTTAATAAGGGAGTATCCTTTTTTATATTGAAATAGGTGATACAGTCTCATGACACACTTCTCATCAAATTCATTATAGTCATTACAATTAAGATTCAAGAAAAAACCACATAGACCGTGGTTCGGTCACCTTAGAATGCACAATACCTAGGGAGATTCCAATTGAACAACTTATGTTGTTGAAATAGTCGACAGGTATTAAACATAAAAAAACAATGTGATAATAAGTTTTTCTATCATGTATAATATATTAAACATGTGTTATGTGCATGTTTAATGAATAGAATGGAAAATCAACCATGAATCTTCATAATTCATAATATAATGAGACAATAATTAAGGTAAAATTAGTAGAATTCAAACCTTAGGGTTCATATACGTCGTAGGGGTTGCGGGGGGATTGGGGAAGAGGGGTCGCCGGGGTTGTGGGGGGATGGGGGAAGCAGGGTCTCCGGGGTCGCGGGGGGCTTGGGTTGTCGGGGTCACGGGGTTTCCGGGGTCTGGGGGTCTTCGGGGTCACGGGGTCGTCGAGGTAGCGGGGGGCCTGGGTTGCAGTGGAAGCGGGGGGGTGGGGGGGGGGGGGAAGTGGGGGCACGAGGTGAGAAGGGGTCGTGGTGGGGGGAAGGGTCAGCAATGTAAAAAAATGTTTCGCTCTGGTTTCTTATAAACCACCATGAAACCATTTTAAAAAAGGGTCTAGGGGCAGTTTCCAAAACCGCCGCTATAAGAAATTTCGGTTGTACTGAATGTTCTATAAAAATCAGGCATGGTTATATATAGTAAATTTATATCCCCTTGGTTTTTTGAAGTAGATATTCTATTAAAATTTAATTCATTATAACCTAATGAATCCAATGTTGAATCACCCTGGGAAGATTATGTAGACCCCCAATCTTGAACCCTAAACTCATAAGACAAAGTAAAATTTCAGAAGTACAACCATAGAAATCCCTTAGAGAAATATTCTTCTCTGAATGATATTCTAAATATCTATAGTTCTTGTACATAACCACAACATGGCTCTTATTTTCAAGGGCACCTTGAAGGACATCCCTAGCATGAAGGTAAACGATACTCCCTCGGCTTTGTTCTGGGAAAACTATTCCAATAAACTCACTCTTTTGTTTAATAGATCAATCATATCCTTTGGATATGAATCTAGCTAGTTGTGAGGGTTCCCACATTCCCCATAAAAGTACTTTCTCTTTAATAAAAAAATTAACATTGGATGGAATAAGGGTATGACTGAAGATTTCAATTAGATATAAAACCATAAGTATCATAATAAGGTTAAATATCAGATCTAAACCCATTATAATTTGTTCTAGACTATCATTATGATTATCAATTCAAACCTTAGGGTTCGTATAGGTCGCTGAGGTCACAAGGTGCTGGGGGAAGCAGGGTCGATTGGGTCTTCGGGGTTGTTGGGGGCCGGGGTTGCCGGGGTCGTGGGGTCACCAGGGTCACGGGGTCGTCAGGGTCATGGGGTCTCCGGGGTCACGGGGGGCCGAGGTCGTAGGGGAAGCAGTGGGTCGGGGAAAGCGGGGTCGTGGGGTGAGAAGGGGTCAAGGTGGGGGGGATGGTGTGGCAGTGTAAAAAATATTGTTTGTTGGAGGTTTATTGTAAACCACTGAGAAACCATTTAAAAAGGGTTTAGCGGCGGATTTGAAAACAGCTGCTAAAGGAAATTATTGTTTTAGTGTATGTTGTTTTTAGGGAAATCATGATGTGACTAAATTCTGAAAATATTTAGGATTTCTCATCATCAATGGATATAGAAGATACCATTTATTTAAAAAATAAATTGAATTAGTTACATATTTCTTGGTGAATAACCTGTAACATTGAACATTCTATTAGAAATCATTTTTAAGACTAACTATTGTTTCTTTTATTACATATATATTAAATAAATAAAATATTAATAAACAATATTATTAAAAAATTTAATTTTTGTGCATGACATTAATGTAATTATTTCATAAGTTATACCATGAAAGTCTAGAGAGAGGAAAAAACCACAGTCCATTTATTAAAGAAAATAAAAAAGTGCAGTAAACAATAAGGATGACTATGTGTACCTTAACCACATCAAAAAGACAAGTCCAATCATAAAAGACAACTACATGTCATAATAATAATATCCACCTCAAATTCTTAATAAGGATCTTCCTCCACACTGGCAGATACCCACTCGGAATTTGTTTCATAAGAGTTGTAGAGTTATACGTACTACTCTCGACGCTTCAATTGTTCCCAAGAGAGCCACCCCTTACAGAATTTCTTGTCAACATGATCTGAAGCAGTGGTATCCCCTCTATCCCTCTTAGTAGTAGAACTAGTCTTCGATAGATTCAGAAAATTAGAATAATATTTTCTCAGTCATATCCTCGGTGGAGAAATCATAACTCCACATTCAGATATCTTAGTTCCCCCACCACGCACAATGTCACAGTAGGAAGGTTTGACAACTCCACTATCATTTTCCTTAACACTATCAGAAACAGCTCCCCACATGTCAGTGTTATTCAAAGAGATATATTTTTTTCATCCATTATTTTTTGCAAACATATATCCCATTGAAGAATATAAAAGCCCTCTACCCGTCAGCTGAGAGGGCATGTTAATCTCAATCGAGGCTAGGCATTGATATCACATCACATTGGTCTGCTCATCCTATGAATTCATTCCAATTCCATCAACATTAATTACTTCACGTTGGTTATCGTAAGAAAAATTCATGTTTCCCAACAAAAACACATGAGGACCTTTCATCAGAAGGGGTATATTGACAAGATATGATCCTTCACCCCAATTTTATGTTTGAGCATTGACCTGTTCTTCCTCACCCAAGGTGTAAAACCCATTTTCACTGCACTATCTTTACAATATTTATCAGCTGAGGTCTCCACAGGGAAATAGTCTGCATCATCGCTAAAAAAAACTGATTTCGTACCTCAAGAAAATACATAATACAATCAAACACCTACTTTACTATCGGATTCAAAGATAAACACACCTCCTTAATTGCAACCAGAGACTCATATTCCTCTATTAACTCATTCCTCACCTCAACTGCTATAGAACCAAAGGGATTTTCCCCCACATGAACTCCCAACAAAGATGATCCACCCACATCATTTCTCACATTATCTGAAGACACACCAATGACATTAACAGAGAAGTCATGTGATTCTCCTTCAACACCAGATCAACACCAGTTTTATCCTTAACTCTCTACTTCTCTACCATCAGGGAGTATCTATGAAATATTCATCAGTAGAAAACCAATTACAAATGACCTAGATGACCGTAAGCACCATAGAACCTCAACCATGACTCTAAAAGGACATATTTCTTCCAACAGAACTATTTACCATCATTGATCCATACCCATTTCAGTGATGGTCATGCCTCATCAACCTCAACATAGATGCGTTGAAAAATTGGATGACATACCACCTCCATTCGAAAATCTATACAGAGATATCAACCTAATATATTTTTGATTTCACACAGAATGGAGGGATTCTGAGATAAAAGAGGTAGACTGGGAAGCCTTACTCATGCAGAATTTATTGAAGGATCAAGCCACATGTGAAACTCAAACCTCCATATGAATTTGTAAATGGAAGAGTTAGTGCATCTTTGAGGGGCTCTTTACCAAGAAGTGTTCAAGTCCTACTCCGATCAAAACTATATCAAGATGTTCCTGTGCTAAAAAAGTCCAACAACCACATGCTCTTATTGCTCTCATAAATATGAGAACAATAGATCAAAATCAAAAATTGATGGGAGATGAAATTGGAACCAAGACACCAGAGTGAGTTTGAAGAGATCAGTGGCACCATTGAGCTCTGTTGGGGGAAGAATGAGTTGTGGCGCCTCCAAGAAGAGATCTACAACCATTAGAAAGAGCAGGACCTTTGGGAAAGGTGGAGGATAAAATGGGTTTGAGGTTGCTAAGGAGGATCAACCCTTCTAAATCAGAGGAGGATCAAATCTTCCCCCCTTCAATCAAGAGGGGGGAGTGAAGCCCTATGGAATTAGGGTTATGGCATCACCGAAGAGAGAATATGAAGAGAGAGAGAGGCCCACAAAATTATCTCATAGGGTATATTTCACATTGATAAGTTCATATAATTTCTCCACTATGATGAGAATCCTTTTGGTATATTATGATTTTCCTAAATATAGTTCTATAGTTGGACAAAAACTACTAAATGGAACATAGTATATTCACTATGAGGTGTGAGTACTCATAGGAGGATGAAGATTCTTCTCATTAATACCACACATGGTAATCTCTGTGAACAAATATTATATGAACAGATCCAACAATACGGATTATATATGATTCTCCCTCATAAATTCATATATGTTTTCATGTTTAGTGTCCCTTCGACATTAATATTATCATTAATGAATACCAGGACTCACAAAATCAGATTTTATGATGAAAACTATCATTCCATTTATTGGTAGCAAGTAGGGTATGTTGGGATTTCCACCAAAGGCATGTTAATAATCAAAAATTCGTGGAAATAGTTTCATTATATATTAATGGAATATGATATTATAGCCCATTAATTGCAATAGACCTGTCATAGAAAATTCCATGCTAATGGTTTGATGATACATTTATTTCATTTAGTTAATGAAATTTGTATTAAAGGAACATGTTGATGACATAGATGTGAATCCTTTCAGATGAGTTATATAAAAAAGGGATTATATTACACTACGAGTAATCATATTTGGTTTCTTTCATTTAAATAGTATACTTTTTATAATGTGTTTGATAATCTTTTTGTAGAATGTATTCTTGTAATTTAGGAAAACACACCAATTCCGAAAAGAAATATTCATTGAGGGTCAGATACTATGTATTTCTATTGATCTCGATTTAAAATAAATTGAATTTAAATAATGGAATTAATATAATTCTCAAGACTATGGAATAATTTTATTCAATATTTCTTAATCAAATAAATTAAATAAATATTTATTAATCAAATTATGAATAAAATATATTTCATTATTTGTTTGAAGATTTAATAAATAATTTTTTAATGAATAAAAAAATTATTTAAGAGGGTAAAAAAATTGGATAGGGTATTCAATAAATTTTGAGGAGTTTGGACAATCCAAGATCACATATAGCATTGAATATTTATTTTTGGTCCATTAAATAACATTAATCGCCATGAACGTTAGTGCGCCCCTAATTATAAAATTAATAATATTATTATTACAATTATTAATATTAGTAGTATTATTATTTTATGGTATATGTTTTTATACTGGTAATTTTATTATTTAAGAGATGATTTAAAATTAAATAATATTATAACCCAAATAGTATCTATATAAATAGATTGTTATATCTAATTTGTGGGGTTAATCAAGTTACAAGGAATTGTTATGCACAACTAATCCTCTATTGAATCACAATCTATCTATCCCTATCATAAATGGAAAATTCAATAGATTTTCTGTAAGTAGCAACATGTTATTGATATACATGTCTAATGAAGGAAAATTGGTTCACCATGTCCTCGCTCGGAAGGTAATTGGTTTTTCACAGGGAATAAATGAACAGATGAAGAACATCATTAGATATATTATACCCTGGGATACTCACATCATAACTAATGAAACATGAAAATGGTTTTATGGATGATCAATAATGTCAAAAAATAAATACACTTAGTTGACGTACTCGTTCATTCAGATCTAAATAAATTGATTATAATTATAAATCGCAAGTCCCTCTTTGCGGTTCCAGAACATTTTATTTAAGTGAAAATTTTAATATATCATATTCCACCAATGCATCCGTAGTATCTGGAGCATACAGGTGGTATTAGAGGGTTAATGATTCAGAAATATAATTATTTATTCAACTATGGATCAATATATTTACTAGTGGTTAAATATTATAGTTCATATTAATAATTCATTATATTATTTGAATTAACATTTTATCAATATATTAATCATGTTTTTTCAATGTTTTATTTTTATAATGGACAATGAATAGAAGAATAATGACCAGATATTCCATTAAATAAGTGTCATGGTTTGTGTCAGTATAGTGTGGGATTACAAGATGTGTAGTCATAGTACATTATTTGCACTGATGTAAACAAAAACTACTTTTTTCATAAGATACGTGAGACCATGAGCAGTAATTATATGCATTTCATTTATTTGACACTATTAGAAGACTAGAAAAACCAAGAAATTGGAATTTTCAATAACATGAACTCTGTCTGGAGTACAAGTCATTCAGTCAACAAAGATAAGTGGCATATTTAAATCAACATTTATTATAATTATACATGTTCAAACCGTGTTATAATAACATCCTTAATAATTAATGAAATTAATAAAGTTTCTGTGCCTTAAATTACATGTATTTTATTATTTCATTCATCTGATTAAAAAATCAATACATTATGTGTGTTATATGGGCACACAATATTCAAACCACTTAACATCTAGTTGTAATATACACACAATTTTACCTACTGAGATGCACACTTATGACCCATGTTTGGATCCTTGTAACACAAGAAAATTAAAAACATAACATATCTCTATTTAGTACACATTGTAATGTCTCATATATTTTACATGCTGAATCCCAATGCATGTATCTGAGATACACAAAATGTGAGATAAATGGAATATAACTTGAAATGAAATAACATCTATTATTTTATTTACAAAAAAATTAATTAACTTGATAATTTTTATATTTAAGAGATTATTTTATTAATTTGAACACCAGTTGTGTTTGAAAAATTAATAGTTATTTTAAATAAAATTAAATTACCAATTAATTAACTATAATAAAATATTTTTTTTGGTTTTTCATTTATCTACACTAAATAAATTTAATGATGGGTATCTCCATTTATTTTTGGAAGATCATTTAGATGAAATAAGATTCATTCATTGATTAATTTATTTATTTATTCAGCCAAGTTCAATAAAATATTAAAAAAATTAATGTTTTCAGGTTAAAATATTATATTTGTTGCATGTATGACCATTCAAGATCTAGAATAAGATAATTTTATGTGTTGGAATATAATTAATTTAATTTATTTCATGGTTTTGTAATTATTAATTATTAAATTATTTAGATGGCTTGCGATACATCACTCCCACCATTATTATATAATACATACATGTCTGTGAATTTTTTTGTCATAACCATTATCCAATACTTTGTTTCCCCTAAAATGAGTGTGACTTATAAACACATAAAAAATGGAGAGCCCTAATGCATGTTGAGGTGGGTCATGAAGGAACCATAATGATCCCAACCCAGGTTATATATAGGTGGATAAGTGGAATGCTACTACTCATTCCACGACTAGTTCAATGTGTTTTCCATTATGTCAAATTTATATTTATATCCTTCTCATTAAGTCAAAAATTAGATACACTCATGAATGGGACATTAAATTGTTAATGAGTTTTCTGTCTTTTGCATTATTTATTTTATGGATGGAAGACCATGATCAAATGATTAAATGAAATAATGTGGAAAATTGGAATAAATATTAATAGATTATGTTTAATTATTTTATACTACCTGGTTAATTGATTATGAAAAATACAATTAATGATAAAAAGATAAATTAAGATAAAGTTTACAAAAAATTAATTAAAATCACTCAATTAAATATTAATTCAAACATAGTCATTATTTTATTAGAAATTAAATAATTAGAAATAAGTGTTTATCAAACACCTATAATGACAATTAATTTTATAAGGATAGGTTTCGTACAGGTTTTGGGTTGACAAAACTGTTTTATATTAAGAGGTGTATCCCTTATAGGACATTTTGTATCTGGGAAAAAATGTTGGGAATTCCCACTTATGATTTCGAGATTGTGGAATCCACTCAATAGATCAAGGAGTTATAAGTGAAATGTTTTCAAAGAAATTAATATCTAAAAACCATTATTTATCCTAGGAAACAATTGTTTTTATTTGAAGGGGAATATGGATCCAATCCTCTATAAATTGAAAGAAAATAGGTATTTCATTTTCAATGGTTTGCGATATTGGCACTTGATAAAATAATGGTGATTAAATAAATTTAATTATTATTTTCTCTCATGTAATTTTTAATCATGAAATGTAAAAATAATCTTCTTTTTGATAACTATATAAATTTTAAAGTTCATCATCAACTCCCTAACTTATATCTATATTGGCAAAGTACCATATCCTCACTATAATTAACTTCCAGTAGAAGTATAGATTCCCTTGTGTTGTGTTGTATAATTAATGGAGGTCATACATTCTAGAATCCTCAATTCCCAATCAACATATTAAATGATTGTCTGATGTATAATTTTTTAATATAAAATATGTGATTAGAATACATTATGTAGAATGATTGATGCTATCATTCATGTCCAGTGAACTCATGAAGTCCTTTGGAAACAAGGATGCTTATATGATGCTCATTCATATTCATGGCCTATATAAAATGATAGCTAGAGGTGTGTAGATTTAGAACCCCAAGGAACATTTATAGTGAAATAAGGGAGTGGGGCCCCTAACTAGTTCTCACATAGTCATTATTATTGTATTTATGGAGAACATATAGGTTTTAGTGTTTAATTTTCCTACATAAATGGTAAATGGTCTTGTTATTTAATTAAAATCTAATAGATTTAATTTTATGTTATAAAATTTAGTTCGAATGAAATTGAGAAGTCCAGCATTGATCAGATTCCTCTTATTCACAATGTTGATAAATAGAGGAAGGGAAAAAACCTTCATTACTTATAGTGAAGAAAATGAAAGTACATAAATAGAATCTTATCTCCAAGGATTCCTAGAAACTCAATTCCATATAATGGAAGACTAAGGGTAAATATAGAGATTATGATTATATTTTTTCACGTAGATAAAAGGAACTCTAAATGAAAAATTTTACCCAGACAAAGAAGTAAGGGGAAACATCACGTCAATTTTTTAGGAAGAGAAAATTTTCTGGTTCTGTAAATTTTTAATTAGATATAGTTCTTGGATACCCTTATATGTTTTAAAATATATAAACCATGTATATTTATAATGATTAGTTGAGAGGATGATGATCTATGAAATTCCAAAAAAGTTAAAAAACAATATGTAGCCATCAGTGAATACCACATTATGTTTTGAATAATACTAATATTGGTTTTAATATGTTTTTATTATATACCATATGTTTTCAAAAAACAACATCATTATCCGGACATGATACAAATGAATTTAGTTTCATGTGAAAAAAATGATTCATACCTTTTAATGTTATTATTTTATATGGTAATGTACATTAATATAATGATATTTATGTGTTGGATAACATAGACCAAGTTAAATAAATTAATAATGATACAACTTCACTAGAATTATACAGTACCCTACTATGAAAGTACATACTAGGTCATTTAATAAAAAATAAAAAAATAACACCAATATGGCTATTTATATTATTTTTAGATAAAACAACATAGAATATTCCATCCTTGTATATAATGTAATATGGACAAATCCATGTTTAGTGGAAATGGTGAAATAATCTAAGAATGTCTTAAATCAGTTAAAATTGATGTATATGTGACTTTTCTTTTAATGAAATGGGTGGGTAATCATACATAATATTATTTACTAATTATTTTAATTGAAATATATATATGTACTTGATATGGTATATGTCAACATTCTTTGATAAATTCAAGAATAAATGAATTATGTGAAAAAAATAATTTTGTTTCAATATTATGAAACTCTACTAAAACAATGGGGGATAATATATTATTCAAGTCATCATTAATTTATTATGGGTGTTTTTGATTATACCCTGGTCAATCCTCTTTACAAACCTCGGTGGAAGGATATAATAAAATGTATTAACCACATCATTTTGGATATGTTTAGATTAATGATGATTCATGAAAGACATCTATTCTCCTTTTGAGAATATGTTTTAAAAAATATAGCACACATACTAAACTATGTACAAAATTAATTAATTAATGGCAGTCTATATAAATATTTTAGTGTAGAAAAAACCATGTTGTTGAATTTAATATCATTTTGTAGAAGAGTGTTTTTAATGCCTCTTCATATAACAAACATTCTCCTTGAAGAAAAAAATATACATTTATAGGATACCATATGTAAATGTGGGGATATTGACATTATGACCCTCATAAAAAAATGTAATAGTGGAATGAAATCCATATATTCCTTGAGAGGTTAAGTTCATTAAATGTTATAGTGGGAGAGAGTGACATTGTTAAAGTCTTGGCTAAAGTAAAACATGAGATTTTAGATAAACAAATTCTCCAAATACCTATATGAAGAAGAAAACATTCCAAACACACATGTATAATATAGAATAAAAAACAGATGTTAGATAATAAGAAAAGAATGGTTTTCTATAAATTAATGATAGTAAATCATTATTAGTTTATATTAGGGATCCACTTAGCTATAAGGATGTAGTAAGGGGCACTGATGTTTCCAATTCAAAAGAATATATGAATTTTGAAATTTATTCCTTCTACCAAAATCGAGACTTGTTTTTTTGGTAAAATCTATAGCGTATTTAAGGACTATTTTTTGTAATTTGTTTTTGAAGAATAAACTAGATATGGGAGTGAAAATCAATACATATGAGGCACAAATAATTATAAAATGTTTTAAATAATTTCACGTGAGGAACTATGTTTAAAATTTTTCCCTAATAGTAGTTTAAATCCAATTGAATTTTAAATTCCATTATGTCCTCCCATGACTATGATATTTGGAAAATTGAATTCAAAATATCCATCCTTAACATAAACCAGTACAAAAAAATTTCAATATGACACAACCTAAATATTTTATGACTCAAATGGATCCCAATAAAATATCTAAATTGTAAAAATTCATTTAAGGATTAATTCATTCATCTAGATCCTGGGAAAATCAATTTTATGAATGAATTATTTAATTACGTATCATTGTAATTGAATTAGGACCTTGTAACAAAAAATATTTTATTGTGGGTGTTTCCATTTTCTTAATATTATATAGTGATGACATATTACTGATGTGGATCTATTTTTACATAGTTTTTCTAGATATATATACTTATGTTTTAATGATTTGACTAATTATATAAGCTCTTTATACTAAATAATTGTACTTTTATATTTTTATAATTAATTTTGTTAATTAATAAATTTTTATAAATAATAATGAATTTTTAGTCTTTAAATTTAAAATTTTAATCTTACTTTAATTTTATAATTTAATAATGACATAATTAGTTTGGTCAATTTAAATCTACTAGAATTTTTAATAAACTAAAATTTTTATAAAAAATTATTTAATCATTGTAATTCTATTCAATTAACTTATTTTTTATTTTAATATTTTATCATCTAATTTAGTTTCATTAAAATCGGTTTACAATGTAAAATAATTTGTCTAATCATCTGGTTAATTACTTAAGAGAATAATTTTTGTACAAAATAAATAAATTAGTTCTCTTTTAATTTTTTATTCACTTAGTTGTTTAAATAATAAATTATGTCTTTCAAAACAGTAATTATTTAATTTTAAGAATGATGTTAAATTATTAAGTCACAGATTTTTTTTAGTCTACTGGTGAGATAGATATGAGTTATCAGTGACATATTTGGTCACCGATGCTAATCTCTTCATTCACTTATTACCTTTTATTTAATTATATATTAATTTTATTTTAAGTCAATTTTCAACATAGATTATCAAATATTCAGTTCTTATTTTTAGTGATATCAATTACTAATTTTTATTTTATTTTTAATGTTATAAGTTTAATTAAAATTCATATTTATATTTATGATGTTTAGATTTATTTTAATTAATTATTTTCTAACTTTTTTATTTAGTTTACTAATGTTTTTTTTAAGTTCAATTTATTTTTTTAAAGTTCTCCTTTAGTTTTTTTGTATCAGTGACCCTTGGTTCTACTAGTAACCCATTATGTGTTCCTTCGGTCAGTATCCCTTTTTATTTATGTACATGTAACCTTTTAATTTATCTACATCGGTGACCTTTTCTAACTACCAGTGACTATTTATATTTCACTAACGATGATATTTTCTCTGGGCTTAACGATGACCCTTTTCTTTTATTTCTATTGGTAACCTCCTCACTGTTCACTGCTTCTCACATTGATTAACCTTTTTCCATTTCCTAATTATTTCTCCTCACCAACAGACATTCAATTTTCTAGCATTTTCTTCCCCTGCACCTCACAGTTGCACACTTACATCTCACCCTCCTGTAACTATTTTTTCTTCTACTATTTCTATCCCATCACTGATTCTTTTCATTATCTCTATTATCCTTTCATCCTCTGCCATCGCAACTCATCCACCATTCAACCCACATACATTCAATATCAAAACCTAAATAATTCAATTCATTAATTTAATAAAGTGAGAAAAGAAACAACTTTTAAACTGAGTTCCCAAAATCTAGACTTTCTTCAAACTTGAACCCAGATATTTTCTAGATCCAGATCTGGAATGCGAACTGTCTTGTCGAGAGAAATTGGTTTCACGACACCCCTGAGTGAAACTGACTCAACCCATTTTCAAATAGTTCGCCTATAGATAGTTCACTAGCCCCAGAGCCACTTCGTACTCTACTGATGAGGTCTAGGAACACCTCTTATCCCCACAACATAGAGGATTACCTCTACTGTTAGTAGGTAAAAATGGTGGAGGTTCTCTTCTGTAAAGAACCGAGTCGTCGAAGCTATGGAGTTCCAGCTGCATCATCCACTGAATAACACCACTTTTAGTTACCAATTGCTGAGGAGCCGGTGCACTTCGCTGCTTCTATGGATCTGAACTGCTAAACTGAGTTGCAATAAAGATCTCAACCGCCATTGTTGTGGTCTGAAATTTGAGCTGAGGCTGAATTAGGGCCGGTGCATGAGCACTCTTATCATCTGCTGAAGAGGTCACATCCCAATTTGGAGAAGAAAATGAAGATCACCCCTAGGGTTATACCGATATTGGAGGGAAGTTAAAAAACATTAAAAAAACAAATGGACTAAAATAAAGTAATAATAAAAATATATATTAAAAAATAATAAACATTAATAATTAAAAATAAATAATTTACATAAGATATTTAATAAAATAATATTATTATACAGAAATAAAATTCTATTTAATTAATTGATAGTTATTTCTAAAATAAAATTAGAATAGATAATTAAAAAGCTTATTAATTATAATTTAATAATACATATTAATAATTATTTAATAATCCAATTTTTTATAAAATAAAATAATAATAATAAGTTGTAAATTAAATTATAGTTAAACAAGACAGTTTAATTTAAAATGATAAGAATGTAAAATTTCAATATAATAATAAACTTAATGTTTATAAATTACTTTATTAATTGAAATTCATTAAGAAATAATTTCTTATAAACAATTTAGCATCAAAATTAATAATTAATAAAAATTTTCATTTTTAATAATAATAATAATAACTCTTTTATCAACAAAATCGATCAACTTATAATTTATAAATTATCATAATTTATATTTTATAATTAAATAATAACTATTTAATAATATATTTCATTTAATTATAATTAATTTAAAATATAATGACTTGTTATTAGTAATAGTACTAAAATAATTTATTTAATAACATTATTTAAAAGTTTATTAATTATTTTAAAAGACTTTTTAATAAATTTTTTTATAAATTACAATTCTTTATTTCCTTTACGTTTTAATTGTTTTGTTTGTTTTTCTTATGCAGGTTCATTCAAGAGTCAAAAAAACATCTGAGTGCTTCCAACTAACTCATCCGGAGTTAGTTAGAATGGAAAATCTAGTGTGATGTGCAAGTCGTGAAAAAAGGCACGTGTGCGGTGCACACATGAAGGACACTCTAAGTCGGTGGAAACCGAACAATGACATGCAGCTTAGTACAGAAGGATACTTAAGCATAGGAGAATTAGAATTTGTGTGTGAAATTAATTTGTAGATGAATATATATTCAACACATTTGAAGATCCAGTTCCTAGAAGAGAGAGTTCGGAGGGAGTCTCTGGAACCACTTGCTGTAGGTGGTGGAGTTAGAGAGTAGATCATCATCTTAGGAGTTTATCCTTCATTTTGGTTTTAGTTCTTTTACGCTATTCTATTATTTTTTTCATTTGTTATATCAATAATGAAAAAAATTAATTGGATAAATCTTCGATCATGGGGAATTAATACTTCTACTGGTTACTTTTCTTCCTTTTTCTTTAAAACATTAATGTGTTCAATATCAATCAGCGATATTGATACTGAGTTCATTCAATGAATTTTCACCACTAGATTATATTTTTCAAAACTCCAAATCCAAATCAGAGAGATTCATTGTGGACACACCATTCAAAAAACATCACAAATACATCCAGACATACATTGAGTTCATCCAATGTTAATTTTCAATTTGAACTTTTCACATTTGATTTGTTTTGGAGTGGAAAAATCTGAAATCAATCAGCCTATGTGACTGAGCTCCTGGCGAGGGAGGTGATTCATTATATTTTTGGTGGCACACTCCTGTAACATTCAAGTGAATTGGATTACTTTTAAAACTAGTAGAATGAAGAATTTTCCACAAGAAATTTACTTTATTGTTCACTTAATAGCGTTTTATATCACTTTTTATGCTGTTTTCAACATGGTCCTACTTTAATTACAGTTTAGATATAAAACTTAAAAATACTGTAGTGTTTCATTTGTGCAAAAAAATGGTTTAAAAAATATATAAAATATATCCCACTACTGACAATAGTGGGATCTTTTGAAAGATTTTTAGAAGAAAAGTGGTTAGAATTGCCTTCCCTATGGGTCTAACCCTTCATGGAAAATATATTGTAGTTATTTGAAATATAAATATTAAACATTGAAGGACTTCAACGAAGGTCTAGGTGAAGTTTTCGGTTCTGTTGTTGGGGAAGGAACGCCCTAAGAGTCTAATTCTATAGAAAAAAAACAAAAAAAAAACAACAAAAACTTCTTAAATAATTGTGAACTAGAACATACTACATTTGTTGAACATTAAAAATTTGCATCAATTGTGAAACATTGTGTGTTTAAACTCACATGTTTCTAGTTTTTTTAAAAATTGACCATTTTGAGGACTGGAATCATCAACTTGAATTATACTGTGTATGTTGCAGCTATTATGGGCACACTGCTTAGCAGTGTGTCTATAACTAGCCATAATAGGCTGCTTCCGTTGAAGAGGATGTAATCATTGAATCAAGTCCTAAAAACTGAGCTTAAATTGACCTAATTGATTCTAAATTTGTGTCTAGGGTGGAAATATTAGACACATAGTTAACTAAAACCCATTAAATTCAACATTAATATTCTAAAGAGAAATATCAAAGAATGAAATGACAAGAAAACATGCTTTTGGAACTACAACAAAGGGTTAAATAATAAGAAGAATTTGAAGAAAATGAAAAATAAAATGTTTCGAAAAGATATGAAAATAAAATTGAAGAAGAAAGGGACTGTGAAAATTGACATGAAACCATTCTTTTTCTAAAATAAATGATTCTGTTGAACTAAAAATAGAAATAACCAGCACACTATATCAATATAATTACATTGAATATTCCAAAATAAATTTTAATGGTGTTAGAGATGAATTAAAACATATTAAAAATGATTTCCTAGTTTGTTACATCATTCCTTCTATTGAGAATAATTATTTTTAGGGGTTTTGATAATTAAGTCACATGGGTTGAAGATAAACTGGAAAATGAAAATTTGAATCTTAAAAACTCTTCACCCAACTTTTCTATTATTATAAACAATTATTCTAAACTTGTTATTGGGTATAATTTGAATGAGAACATTAAACTAGATAACGTGTAATCTAAAATCTTTGACCGTGAAATAAATAATTATCTTCCATGTTTTGAAACTCAAAACCCATCTATTACTGAAATGATATTCAATGATTTAAACGATAAGGGAATGATTTTTGAAGAAAATTAAATAATGAGATTTCAACTCCCTATTCTCAGATTTATTGTTGAATTGAAACTGAGTGTACTAAAATTGAAAATAGTGATATTATACAAGTGGGTAAATGTTTCAATTTTAATAGTAAAAAAATTCAGTTTATTGAAGCTAAATTAAACATTACTCCCCCTCATTTGAATTTTTTGGAAGACACAACAGACCCTTTTTTGGGAATTGATTCTTTTGAATTTGAACATCAAAAATAGGTTGATCACACACTTGAATTAGGAAGAACTAAATTGATAGAAGCAGTAGATACTCATTGTGAGTTAACAGATGAGGATCTTTTGGAATCGATTTTCAACATTATTAGACCTGAATCTATTTGTGATAAAATATATTCCCTTCTCTGTCATTCACTTCTATACTAACTGCGAAGGGTGTTGAGCCTTCTTATGATACTTATAGTAGTACAAAGGGGGAATTACAATTGATTTCCAATGTTCATAATTTTGTTCAGCAGTCAATTGAATATCCTCTTGAACTTTCTAATCAGAATTTACCCATATGCACCCTTGACATTGAATTTGTTAATGTTGATGTTAATGGAGATAGATATGAGGTCAATGACTCACCCTTTGAATCATCTATTACTATTTTTTCCCTTCATGTGAATTCAAATCTAGAAGAATCTGAAACAAAACTGGAAGAGGTCATCATTATACTAACAACTATTAAAGGGTGTTCGGTAGGGATTTTTATAAGCTATGAGAGTTTGGTTGTGTTTATCTTGGTAGCACACAATTTTCATTGTTCTATTAAAAATATTTAGTCCAAACACATATAGTGGTTCTTATTAAAGAAACCACATCCACCTAGTGACTATTGTTAGTTCCTAGGTGAGTCTGGCTTGGGACTACAAACCTAGCGCTACATGGGAGGTAAACCATGGGTTTGTTTGTTTTCAATAAAACACCCAAAATTTTAATTAAATAATGTCTCACTAAGGACTTTAAATTATGTTCTCCATGGGAGTCGACCCATGTCTTTTGTTTTGTGTTTACTTTTGTACTATATTTTGTTTAATAAAGTGTTGGCTTGCTACCTTATGTATACTATATCATTGCTATATTTTTGTTTTTTAATTACATGCTATGTTTTTAGGATGTTGTTGGTACTGTCATCTAAGGAGTGGAATTCCCATGCTGAAGGAGTTATGAAAAAACATAGTAGGGAATTATTTTACTATAAAATTTCATTTCATTTCTCCTCTCCCTAAATCATTATAAACAATCAGTAGCATGTCTTGTATAAAACATTATGCTTCATATATTGTGGTTTTAGAAAAACTTCTACTTGAAATGTATACAATTATGCTTCATGTCATTCTATTGAAAATAAAAATTCGATATATGTTTAAAATTCTACTTGATTTGGAATGAAATTATACTGTATGTCACTGGGTAAATAAAAATTATGTATATACTTCACTGCTTTAAAATGAATATTTTTGTTATTAAATTATTCTCACTATATGAAATTATGTGTGTGTGTGGGGAGGGGGGACATGATTACTAGTTTTTGTGATTTTTGTTGAAATTTATTTGCTAAGGGATGTAAGGAATGCTTGCTTTATGTTTCATTTAACATATAATTGAATCATATTTTTATAATTTTCTTACACCCTATCCTCTGTGCACACACAAGTTTTATGATAATGAAACTGATGAAATTTATTCATTGTGGAAAACAATAATTTTGAACTTCAAATAGACCCTTTTTATATGTCATATATCTAATAAATAGGAAATATTTTTTGAACCTTAATTGTTAATTTTTCTTCTCCAATTTAGAAGTCATCATTGGGGACAATGTTTTATCTTATGTGTGGGGGTGGGGATCAATTCTTGACTGTGCTAAACTGTGATTAAATGTAACCTAATCAATTCCCATTTCACTTCAATCATTTTTGTTAAAAATGGATAAATGTTTCAAAATTCTTTCATAATTTTAGGCTTTAAACTGTACTCACTTGAGTTTTTCCTAAGGACATCGCCTTGATGGTAGTTAAATAATTCTAAGAATTTGAAATTAATGTGGGTGGATGATTATTTAGTGTTATTTACATAGTTATTGAATGGATATATGGTTTAGAAACTATTTTTAAAAAGAGATTTGGGTTACATGTTTGTGGAATTATGATCATAGCCATTGGGATTGGAATATTTAGTTGATCTTAGGGTCCTCATTCATCATTTAATTATAAATATTAATCACCTAAATGAGCTAATATAAATGATTTATATATAAAACTTTTAAAACAGGAGTAATTTTGGCATCTAGGATCCCATAGTAAATCACTAGTACCCTAGATGCTGGGTGTGTTTCTGTTTACTATAATCCCAGTGTACACCTTAAATATGTGCACTACACAGTGCTTTGCATAATGAAACATGGCTTGAGTAAAATAAAATTAAGTTTATAGGGTCAAAAAAGATTTCATTAAGGTGAGGGTAATAATGAATTCCAAATGAAGAAGGGGACAATTGGTTTATACGGAAATCATTTAGGTTTTAACAATAAGTTGATTCAAGAAAAAAATATTTTTGCAACCTATATTTTTGTCAACATATAATGTTCCTTGGTTAAGATCTTACTTCCACTGAAATTTTTCCTCATGCAAATTTTGAATTATTAACTTGATCTTGGAATAAATAAATCATTAATTAGGTTACATATGAGTCATGGCATCTTCTTTGATGAATGGTTATTTGTTTCTTAATTACCCTTGAGTATTTGTTTTAGGAAAGACTTGTTTTGAATATATCATTTCAAAAAGCCTAATTCAACTCTCAGTCCTCTATTTTAAAAGTGTTGGGCATGTTTTTTTTTATGAAAAATAATAAACACATTACTATTTTTCAAAGATAATAATGCATTATATTGTTTGAGGACAAACAATTCTTAAATTTGGGGGAATTTTATGTGGCTCTATTTCTACATAGTTTTGCCACATCTTTTTATGTAATTTTTAATGATATAACTAATTATTTAAACACTATATACTACATAATTTTACTTTTGTATTTCTATAATTAATCTTAAAATTTAATAAATTTCAATAAAAAAATATTTATTTTTAGTCTTTAAATTAATAATTTTAATCTATTTTTAGTTTTTTAATTTATTTATTTCTTAATTAGTTTGGTCAATTAAAATATGCTAGAATTTTTAGTAAACTATCATTTTTTAAAAACGTATTTTAATAATTGTAATTATATTCCATTATCCTAGTCTTTATTTTAATATTTTATCATCTAATTTAGTTTCATTAGAATAGGTTAATAGTGTTAAATAATTTGTCACATCGTCCTTCTAGTTACTTATGTTAATAATTTTATATCAAACTAAATAAATTAGTTCACTTTTAATTTTTTGTATTCACATAGTTGTTTAAATAATTAATTAAGAGTATTAAAACACTAATTATTTAATTTTAACAATTCATTTAAACTATTAAGTCACTAATTTTTGTTTTTTAGTCTACTGGTGAGACAAATATGAGCTATCCATGACCTATTGGGTCACCGATGCTTAACTCCTCATTCACTGCTTATCTTTTATTTAATTACACAGTAACTCTAATTAATGTAATTTATCAATTTGGTTTATCAAATATTAATTTCATAATTTATGTGGAATCTATTAATATTTTTTATTTTATATTTATTGTTAAAATTATAATAATAAATTTGTTTTAAATTTATAGTGTTTAGGTTTCTTTTTATTAATTATTTTCTATATTATTATTTAGTTTATTTATGATTTAATTTTATTTTCAATATATTTTATTAAAATTCACTGTTAGTTTTTTATTCTATCGGTGACCCTTGGTTCTACCATTAACCTTTTATGTGTTCCTTCTGTTGGTATCCATTTTTGTTTATGTACTGGTAACCTTCGAATTTATCTTCATCAGTGACATTTTTGATTACTAGTGACCATTTATTTTTAAACTAATAGTGACCCCTAACCCACATTTACCCTTCCTATGAGTGAACATTTTCACTACTGGTGACTTTCTTTTTCACTAATCAAGATATTTTCTCCAGGAATTATGGTGACCCTTTTCATTTATTTTTATTGGTAACCTTCTCACCGTTCACTACTTCTCATGTTGATTTACCTTTCTCATTTTCTCAATTCATTCCACCCACCGATAAACATCAACATTTTTCACCTTTTCTTCCCCTGCATCTCACCATTCCACACTTCTATCTCCCCCTCCTACAACTATGTTCACATCCAACGTTTTTCACCCCAGCATCGATTCTATTCATTATATCTTCTATCCTTTCATCCTCCGCAATCACAACTGATCCATCATTCAACCCACATAACATCAATATAAAAACCTCAATAATTCAAACCATTAATTTGATAAATTGTGAAACAAACAACTTTTAATATCATTTCTCAAAATCCAGACTCCCTTCAATGCCGAACCCAGAGCTTTTCCAAATCCCGATCTGGAATGTGAACTGCCTTTATGAGAGAAATTGGTTTCACCGCACTACTTGGTGAAACTGACTGATCCCTTTGTCAAATAGTTAACTGATGGAGAGTTCACCAGCTTTGGATCCATGTCATACTCTTCTAAAGATGCCAAGTAAAGCCACTGATCCACCGCAACATAGTTGGTTGCCGCTACTGTTTTCAGGTCAAAATGGAGGAGGAACACCGCTGTAAATAAGTAAGTCATCGTAGCTGTAGAGTACCTACTGCATCATCCACTAAATAGTGCTGATTGTAGTTACTAATTTCTGAGGATTTGGTGCACTTTGCTAATAATATGGATCTAAAATGGTTGACTGATTTTCAAGAAAAATCTCAACCACCATCGTTGTGGTCTCAAATATGAGTCGAGGCTAAAGCATGGCCAGTGCCAGAGCCCTCCTTCCATCTTCTAATGAGGTCGCTTCGCTGTTTGAAGGAGAAAACAAAGATCCCTACTAGGGTTGCGCCGAGATTGGGGGGGGTAAGAAGTTAATAGTAATTAATGAACTAAAATAATGTTATAATAAAAAATTAAATTAAAAATAATAATAAACATTAATAATTATAAATAAATATTTTAAATTAGATAATTAATAAAACAGAATTATTAAACATAAATAAAATGTTGTTTAATTAATTAATAGTTGTTTCTAAAATAAAATTAGAATATATTATTAAAAAACATATTAATTATAATTTAATAATATGTATTAATATTTATTTAATCATACATTTTGTTTACAAAATAAATTACTAATAATAAGTTATAAATTAAATTATAGTTAAACTAAACTAATTAATTTAATATATTAATAATATTTACATTCAATATAATAATAAACATAATGTTTATAAATTACTTTAATAATGTTAATTAATAAAAAATATAATAACTTATTAACAATTTAGAATCAAAATTAATAAATAATAAAACTTATTATTTTTAATAATAATAATAACTATTATATTAAAAAAATTGATCAACTTATAATACATAAGTTATCATAATTTATCTTTTATAATTAAGTAATAACTATTTAATAATAAATTTTATTTCATTATAATTACTAAAAATATATTTACTAGTTATTAGTAATATTAATAAAATAATTTATTTAATAAAATTATTTAAAAGTTTATTAATTCTTTTAAAAGAAATTTTAATAAACTATTTTCTTAAATTATAAATCTTTATTTCCATTGTGTTTTAATTGGGTTGGTTTCTTTCTTACACAAGTTCATTCAAGATTTGAAAACGTGTCTGATTACTTCCAACTAACTCATCAATAGTTAGTTACAAGGGAAAATCTAGTGTGACATGCCAGTCCTGAAAAATCGCATGTGTGCGGTGCACACATAAAGCACACACTAATTCGGTGGAAACCATGCCATGAAATGCAGCTTATGATAGGAGGATACTTAAGTAGAGGAGAAGAATAATTTGTGTGTTCAATTCATTTAGAGATGAATATTCATTCAACACATTCGAAGATCCATTTTCAAGAAGAGAGAGTTCAGAGGGTGACTTTAGAACCAATTGATGGAGCTGGAGGAGTTCAAGAGTCGAGCATCATCTCGAGAGTTTATCATTCATTTTGATTCTAGTTTTTATACTCTGTTATAGTATGTTTTCATTTTCTGTATTGATAAAGAACAAATTAATGGGATAAATCTTCATGTTCTTGGAATTACTACTTCTACTCGTTACTTTTCTTCCTTTTACTATAACACATTAACGTGTTCAGTATCAATCAGTGAGATTGATACTGAGTTCATGAAATTTCTTTTCACCACTTAAATAAAATTTTCAAATCTCCAAAATCAAATCAATAATATTCATTTTTCCCGCATATTTCCAAACAAAATTCCCAAATACATCGGGACTTACGGTGAGTTTGTCCTGTTGTCATTTTCAATTCGAACTTTTCATAGTTGATTTTTTTTTGGAATGGTGAACTCCAAAATCGACCAGCCTGTGTGACATAGCTTTTGGCGATGAAGATGAGTCATTATCTTTTTGGCAGTTCACCATAGAAACTTTTAAGTGAATTGGAGTACTTTTATAACTAGTAGAATAGAGACTTTTTCTTTTAGAATTTTACTTGATTGTTCCCTTATCATCATTTTATATCTATGTTTCTTACTATTTTAAACATGTTCCTAGATTTATTACAGTTTAGGAAAAAAACTCAAAATGATTGTATTGTATCATTTGTGAAAAAAAATGTGGTGAAAAAAATAGAAATATATCTCATTGCTGACAACAGTGGCATCTTTTGAATTTTTTTAGAAGAATTGTGGTTAGTATTGCCTTCCCTATGGGTTCGAACCTAACTTCCACATATACTGTAGTTAGTAGGAATATAAATGTTAATCATTGAAAGACTTCAATGATGGTCTAGGTCAATTACTTAGGGAAAGGAAATACTTTTTCCACAGTCACTTTAGGCCTAGTTCAATAAGTGATTCTCTATAAAGTACATGGGTGAGGAAACATGTATTCATGGGAACATGTTCCATCAAGACTTATCCAATAGACTTCACGGCCTTAACCAAAGTATAAATACTAAAAATATAGTTATTATGTTCATTATGGAACAACCCAAGAAAAAATTTATTATAGTATCACATAGAATTCAATTTTTCAAGAAAATGTGTTTATAAAAATGAGAGGTTATAAAATTAATGTTATGGATTTTATATGATTTTATGATTGGGTGGTACAAGTATGTTATAAAATGTACGAGGCTATATGTTGACTATAGATTGTGTATGGTTAAATGGTATAATGTTGTCCTAGGTGACTACCATTGGATGGATGTAATGTCTATCCCTATGTATGTGAGGTACACTAAGGATATGTCACGGTATATAGAGGATGTGAGGAACCAGATATCAGAGGATATTGATATTATTTTTTCCAAATAGATCAGGACGATATGAAATCAAAAAAGGGAAACATATTTTCTTTGAAAATATGTTTTCTGATATAGTATAGATCCATGTAGGATGTGGTTATAGATTCTATAGTTGAATCTGAGTATTTTACTACTTTTGAGGTAGCTAAATTAGATATATGGATTTAAAACATTATCTAATATCATGATGTGGTACCAATATGTAAATATCTAATCACTATATGTTGTGATAATATTATAACAATTACCCTTGAAAATGATCTAATGCCACCTTAGTGGGTGAAGTATATTTTTCAGAATATCATATTTTGAGGCGTTTTATCCATGTGGTGATGTTATAGTGAGTATGTTATTCATGCAATAGTATAGGGTCATCACCATGACTAAATCCTTGGTTCATAAAAAAACATGAATATCATGTGAGGTCTAGCATACTGAGTGTCAGTGGGAAATTTGTATTGTCTAACTAGAAGTTAGTTGGAGTTGGTTCCCTAAGAACAACTTTTTTTAATCATTATACATATAATATGTAAATTTAATCTTAATAAATCAACTTATTAAATATTTTTCATTGTTATGCAGGAAATTAATTTAATAAAGTCCTAGGGTATCTATCACATAGATATAGTAAAAAAAGATCCCAAATATAATGAGAACATTAAAATGATATGATGATATTTGTAATTATAACAATGAATTTGGATATATTACTATGATAGTGAACATATTATACATGAGGTTATCTGAGTTTACTCATATGAAAATGATGGTTCTTCTCATGAAGTCCATAGTTCGTAATATATATGATAAAATATTATGAGAAAAAACAATATAATATAAATTCTCTATGTTTTTATGTCATCAAATATTAGAATATGGTAGTGTGTGTAATGCTCCTTAGACTTTATGATTATCATTAATGAATTACATGACTCTAACACATAGATTATTTTTTGAAAATAAACATTCCATATTTTTTTTGGATGTAGGTTGTGTTGGGTGAGTCCTAAATGACATGTTATTAATTGATTAGTCATTTAATAATTTTCCCATCCATCATTATTTATGTTGACATAACATCCCATTTGTTGTAATGGAATCATCACATTAAATTAAATGGTCATGGTATTATGAAAAAATAAATTTTTGTTGTCAAAAAAAGATATATTGTCAAAATAGTTTGATGAAACATATGTTCAACCGCCTGGATTAGATATTTAGATAATGAGATTACATTACATTGTGTGCTTTCATTTGTGGTTGTCATAATTGTAACATTATGTTGATTATCTTGGGTTACATTACATGTTCCTAGATAATAATCTTGGATTCTAGATAATCCATCCAAATGACAAGAAGATACAATCCAAGTGGGGGACACAGTAATGTTTTCGGTCTATAGATTTTAAACAATAATTGAATGTAAATAATGTAAAAATTATATTTTCATCATAGATGAATAATTTTAATCTTTTTTTTATTGATCATGTAAATTAAAAAAAAAATATATATATACTTATTAATGTAATATAAAATATATATTTAATATTTTACCAAATATTTATATGATGGATTATAAAAAAAATATTTATTTAAGAGACTTAAATATTTTATTCAGGTATTCAATAAATATCAATGCATTTCAATAGAACAAGTCAGTATCCAGATATAAATATTTATTTTCTAGAGAGTAAATAAATTTTATCCCAGCATAAGTTAGTGGACACCAAAAATAATATTGAAAATATTTTTATTATTTTAATGAATGGGGTCAAATAAATGATATTAAATTTTTTAATGGCAGACATTGAATTAGATAATATTTAATCCTAAACACTAGGAATATCAATAAATGGCTATATATATTGTGTAGATATAATCAAAATTTATATAATTTTGGTGTACAATGAATGATCTCCCAAATTATTTTCCTCACTCCCTCCCAATAATGAGAACCATATGAGATATCCCTTCAGGATTGAAGAAAAATAGATCAACAGAAATGACACAAGATAATTTATTAGACTTTATAGCAAAGAATATATGATTTGGCTTTGCTCAATTATCAAAGTACAACATGTGGTTCACTGCTAGAGGTATTCTACCCTCCAGTCCCTACATTGTAACAAATGAAATAATAAGAGGGGCTTATAGAATATCATAAAAATCACCAATAAAGTATCCATGGATAATGTAGTCATTTCTTCATATATAAATTAACTAATCATAAATTTATCTTCACACATCCTTTATCTGGGTTAAGGGACATTTTATTAATAACAAATTTAAAAAATATCACCAACTAGCTGGGATTCAATGTTCTCAGAAACTTCACTTCTTTAAGGACTAATATGACTATAAAATATTAGGAAATGAATGATTATTCATGGAGAAAAACATCAAAAATTAGTTAATTAAATTAATTCGGTTACAGTTTTAATGGAAAAGTATCCTAACACTTCATCCACTTATACATACAATAGATTAAAAGTGATTCTCATGACATATGAAAAAAAATAAATTTTTTGAATAAATCACACTCTTAATATCCAATAGAAATTAACTATAATTAATCAATTTTAGTGAATATTGAAATGATTATTCGTTGATGAATGACTATAAATATATATTATTATTACAGTTAATTAATAAATAATGTAGAAAATAAGGCAGTAAACCATTTTGGGGAAAAAAATATATACCATGATTAAATAGTTTATACAAATAAGAAAATAAATTTCAACAAAATTCATGCTAACCCCCTAAAAATGTTTAGTTTGACATGTTTATGAACATGGTTTTGAAAATTATAAAATAATACATATTAAAATAGTAATATAATAGTAAATAAGGGGAAGAAAATAAAGATCTTCTCAATAAATATCAATCATATTTCTAGACAAAACACATTTAAAGTAATACCTTAAGGGCCACCTTATTCAACTGGTCATGTTTCTCGATCAAGTGTTGAACTTTTTGAATTCAATAATGAATAAATTTAATTATATATTATTCATAAATATTATTTTATTTTCAACTATATCACTGAGATAATTCATCTTCTTAGTTCCATAATAATCAAATTTGGGTGCTAATTCATTTTCATTTTGTCAATGTATGAATAATTTTAATTAAACACATCAAGAAACCACACCGATATATACATGTAGATTAAATACTATCAACAGAAGTACCATGAAGAGAAAAATTCATTACTCCACAAAATGATCATCAAAAGGATATTAGAAGGATTCCACCATACTCTTCATATTTTAGTTTCATTTTATAAAAAATTAAATTGTTTCTAACTATCTGTAGGTGTGGAAAATAGATATAGTTCATCGCTTGATGGAACCATGTTAATCCACATAAAAAACAACCATAATTCTATATTCCAATGAGATTACATAGTTTCAAATTTATAAATATAGCATAATGGTCCCACATTATATTTTTTCTTCATTCACCTTCATCATATATCCATAAGGGAAAAACCCACTTCAACATGTAATATCATTGTAGCATCATCAAAAATATTAATTATACATAATCAATAATGGACGTATCACTAAAAATAAGTAATTCTATGATCAATGAATATGATACCCATATTTATATCAATTAATCAACATTCTTAGACTCATATTGGGAAAACCATATGCACTAATATTATTGTTTGAGAATGTAATATTTACCATCATGAAAAATGAAATATGTTTCAATTATTATACTTGACCTATAATAATTGAGATATATAACAGAGAAACTGATATAAAATAAGCATTGATCATGTAACTATAACAATGAAAAAAATGAGGCCCCCTAATCCAAAAATTATAGGCTATCACAGGACAAAAAATAAATTTATAAGGTCTTATTTTTTGATTCGAAATTGATTTTAAATCATAAAGGCTTCAATGGAATCTACAATTGGGTAAATAATTTTTTAGGATGAGAAGACAAACCAAATCACAAATAATGAATTAAATTCATTGTCTAAATGGGTTTTATCCGGCCTACATGATGGTATAGGGTTTTTTATGATTGTTTCCCTTGAGTATTATAGAATTATTTAGAGAATATGAATATTAATGTCCAGTAGTTTTATAATACCAATGTTGGGAAAATAATTTATACAATTTTTGGATTGAAGAAGAATTAATTATTAATCGATATTGTCATAACTTATATAAAGATCAATATAGGTGTTAATTACCATGATTTGATGTTATCATTTTAGTTAATTAAAACCATATTTAAAAGGAAATGAGAAAACTCTTGGTTGGGGAACACATTTGAATTGGAAATAGTCCATATCCAACTATTATGACTAATCACGATTTTTTCATATTTATAAAATTATTTTTTATGATATTATTATTAATATATATATATATATATATAATATATAACAAAACTATATACCAAAAAAATATTTATGGTAAAAAAATTTAAAATCATTTTGGGATATATATATTTTTTATGAAGAAAAGTAGTCCTAAATAAATTTTTATAAGGGGGTTCATTGGTAATTCTACCCTCATTTACAATGTGGGATTCATAGTTTTTTGTCTACATCATAAATCCAAACCACCAAATCAGTCCCTTTAGAAATGCCTTTATTTATTTAGTTAATAAAAATTATATCAATAGTATGAATTTATTCAAAACTATAATTCTAAAAATGGATAGTTAGTTATTATAAATAATAACAATATATATTTATTTAAATCATTAATTAATTCCAATTTGTCATTGTATTTTCAAGTTTATATGTTATGAAAACATTAAACATGTTTATTTTTGTGATAAACTATATAATAATACATACAATAATATTTACATCCAACATACTATTATTTTGGACATTTATGGTCATGTTCAGATACCCTTTTCATGAACTCTCTAAGGATTAATCCCATTAACTCTTGTATGAAGTTAACCAACATATAAATTCACATAGAAAAATATTACAATGTGATTCCATTATTTGGGAAAAAATTTATTCTATTGTTAATATTTTTAAGAGATTATAACTCAACCTCTAGTCATAAAAGATATTATTAACACCAAGTAGTTGGGGTTATAATTCTCAATATAAAAAATCATCTTCAAAACAAATTTTTACTCATTATAAACAATGATTATGATCATAATATATAAAGTGTTGGGTTTATATTTATTAATATACTTCTTCAATGGGATTTATTCAAAACACTTTATTAGTTAGATGAATATTCTATCTCACCAGATATTTTGTAAATAGATCCACAAATTGTTTATATTATATCACATAAACAATTTTTTTGGTAACATTTTATTATAATTTTCTCACATATTCATGTTTGAAACTTATATGTATAAACATTCCATTATACATGAATCTATATAACCTTTTTAATGATACTTATGAATCATATAGATAGGATGAATCAAACTATGAGGCTATCTAATAACAAATAATATATTCCTATCCCATTCAACTTAATTTCAACATGTTGCTAAGGAAATAAAATCTTACTCCTTGTACGAATTTAAAATACATCTTGGTTTATTTGTATCCCATGAAAAAACACAACCTTCATGATAAAATTAAAACAATTATGGGGATAAATTAATGAAAATATATATAATCCAACTCTCATCAGTGTATCCTTATAATATAGTCATATAATGATTATATTATAATATTAATATATTATTCTATCTAAAGTGTCCAAATATTCTTGTTTTACATATCTCATGATAAATAAAATTATTAATAATATATATAATTATTTTACATAATAAATAATCAAAATTAGGTTTTCATTGAAATTCTTTACATACGTTAAATAAACCATTTCACTAGTGTACTCATTTTCCTCTATGGCTCTGCCGATATTAATATATAATTTAACACTAGAATGAAATGTAATTTTATTATACACAAATCCTTGATGATAAAATATATTTATCAATTTTATAATGAAATGGGACTAACATAAAGAATAACCCATAATATTTTTTCTTATAGTAATACATATAATATTATCAACTTTACCGAGATCCTTTGTTTTATCCATATAAGAAATATATTTCATTAGTTCATTTAAAACAATCATATTAGTTCTAAAAATTATCATTTCATTAACATATAAACTCATAATAACCTTATATTGTTTTTCAAATTATAAATAAACACACTTATTTACAATTTTATGAGAAAAACCCATAAATAATATTATATAATCAAAAAAATTTAGGATTTCATTAGAGATTATTTATGGACATAAAAATATTTAACTATTTTCCCCACATTCTCTTCATTACTATGTAATAAAATAATTTGGGTTGTTCTATGTAAATAACATCATTTAATTGTACATTAAAATATTTTGTTTTGAAAATCCATTTTATGGTTATAATATTGATTAATTAAATTAAAAAATCCATACTGATTTATTTCAAAATAAAATAGTATAAGTATCAAAATAATCAATCCCTTATTTTTTAGAAATATTTCTACACCAATAAATCATTAAAAATATGACTTTTTTTAATTTGAATCATACATATTTGTGAAAACCCATTTAAAACAATAGGTTCTGAACATCATGGTAATTAATTAACTACACAATTATTATTCCCCATTATAGAATCTATTCTATCTTTAATTTCCTCTTTCCAAAATGAAAAATAATCATAACTCCTAGCTTCTTTATATGTCATTTTATAATCTTATATTGTGAATACCATAGAATACTTATGCAGAATAATATTATTTTGATCACCCTCAACAATGACGACTATGGAAATATGAGAAATAAAATCTTGATATATATGTTTCTCTTTAATATGTATTGTAATCCATACTGGATCAACTTATGAATCAGAATTTTTATATAGTATTTATTTGACCTAGATAAAGTATAAGATATATGGGTATGAGGAGTATCCTCAACCACATAATCATTGTAAAATTAATTTTAAACAAAATATTTGTCTCTTTATTCAACAATTACATTATCTATTAAATCCAAAATTAAATATAGTTTTCTATTTTATTCATATTTAAAAACACATTCAATTGCATTGTATCCAATTATAGTTATTATAGGATAACAAACAGAATAGTATGCGAAACAATACCACAAATAAAAAATGAAATATCATGTTATAAAACATTCTAAAATTAAGAATTTGTTAAATTGGTTTTCCCATATGTGATGCTATTAAGTATATTACATGAAAAAAATTAAATCATATCCCTGTAAAATTAATGGATCCATAGATTTATCAATAATTAAAAAATAAATTTATATTTTAGTAAAATGTTTCTTTACGTCTATAAAATTTCTATGTTGTATATTAGGAGATATACAATGATTAATTATACCATATTACACACAAAAATCATTAAAATTATTCATAAAGTAATCATCCCCTCAATCTAAGAATAGTATGTTCATCTTTTTATTTAACATGTTTTCAAATTCATCTTTATAGTTCCTAAATATATTAAATTCTTCATAATTTATTCAAAGAACATATAAAAAATATCTTATTTTGCTATCAATAATGTTAATGAAATTAATTTTTCCGTCATTAGTTAATAACCCATTAAATTCATGAATTTTAGAATGTGATAATTATAATAAATACTAATTTAATTAAAAACATTGAAATTGTTTCATAAATGATTAATATTCAACACATGTTTCACATTTGTTAAATTTATCTCAAATGTTAATTAAGCATAACATCAAAATTAATATAAATGAATTTTAATTAAAATGTTAGAAAAATAATTCAATATGTTAAAATAATATCTGAGTACCCCTAACCCAATAACATGTATATGAATTTTAGTATCTTTGAGTACACCTAACCCAAACCTAGTCATCTTATGGTTTCTTCCTCATTTATCAAATTTGATCAACTAGTGTAATTATAGATGTCATGTCATCAGTATTTGGATTAGGAATAGTTGGAATGGGAGGAAGGCTCAGGTTTCAGATGTAAATAATATTCAATAGCATAATAAGAGACAACATTTTGTCCTTCCAATTCCATAAGTGGTTTCCCCCAAAACAGTCATGTTTGACCATGTCTCGGTTTACCACATTATGGTATTTGGAATGCATATTATATTTTTTTTTCTGGTTCTAATCATTTTTATTACTCAAAAAATTACCAGGTCGATGGAGAAGATAGATGGGATATTGAATCGTTAATTTAATTCACTATCCAATGTGTTTGAATCACCCACAAATTTTTAGATTTCTTTGTGTATGTATCCCTTGTGTGTTTCACTATAAAGTACATGAAAATAGTCATCTGTTTCCAAAATTACTAATGTCCTACTATGGGGAAATTTTTTTGGATAATATTTTCATAGAATTTTAATTAATTATTTATACATCTCTTTATTAATTGTTTATATATCAGAACCGGTTGGAATGACACTAATAAAATGTCAATGTTTTTAGTAAATGGACCATTATTTTAAAAAATGAGAAAACACTTGGGGGACCCTATTCGGATTTTAAAATGTTAAAATCCAACTATCGGGACTAATCATATTATTATTTAATTTTATTAATTTATTATATTTATATATATATATTTGAAAAAATATACTACAAAAAAATTATATTTTTTGAAAAAAAAAATAAATTTGGAATATAAAATTTTAAAAGGATAACCCAATTCCCAAGGACCTTTTTATAAAGAATGTTCTTTAATATATATACCCATATTTCAAATATAAAATTCCTAATGGGGTTTCCACCTCATCCGTCCAAAACACGAAATGCATCCAACAAAAAATAGTTAATTATTTTATGAATCAAAATTATAAAATATTCTTCCATGATTTCATTTTTTTGTGTAATAATTAGGATGAATAAAATCTCTAGGAAACATGTGTGGATGTTGATATATGAACACAAATCATTTTCAACCTTGATTTCTTAAAATATTTCTATGATTTAATCTGGTCACCTTGTTTTTTTCATCAAGGGATCACATAACCACACATGGTTTAAGAACCCCTATCATTTTTGTTGAGGTTTACTTACTTGAATTCATTAGTGATAACATAAAATAACAACATCATCTCATTTTTTATGATATGACATCATTATCATTCTAATTACAATATCCAGATTCTTAACGTATTTATATTCTTACAAAATATTATTTTTCCATTATTTTATTTAATATGTTATTTTCTATATATAGTACCTGATACATATTCCTTGGTATTATTCAATCCATGCCTCCTCATTTGGTTCATTGAAAACATATTTTTCCTACAGTCATCATATGCTATGAGTTTTCAGATGTCTATAGAAACTTTGATTTAGTATTTTACCTATTTGAAAGTTCATGAAGATATTAAGTCATTTATTGTAATATATAAGAATAATTATTAAACTTTATTCCAATAATGAATATTTAAAATCATAAAATGGATGTATTTGTAAATAAAGTTCCAAATTCCGAATCAATTAAATAAATTTTCAAAATATATTTCAATAAATGGTTAAAAAAAAAATATACTTTAAAAAAATGTGATATTTAAATAATATAACATATTTTAAATTAATTATAAAATCAAAATTTTTATTAAAACATTCAAAAATAATAATTTTTTCAAAAGAAAGTCAATTATAATGGATTCCTTAATAAAAGATCATATAAACACAAAAATATTGGAAGAAATTAAAAAAATAGATGTGGAAGACATGTATACATATAGAGTCATACCATTATCCCAAGAAATTTTTTAAATGTTAATACATACGAAGAAGTTTAATCTTTATAGGATTCAAGGATAACAAAATCTTCTTTTTGGGCATGAACAACATAGATGTCATTCATAATAAATTAAAAATCTATGATGTACATGATAAAATATTTCATTAACATAAATATTAAATAATTTATTAATTTACTATTATTCCAAAACCAAATTCAAGCACATACCAAGATCCTAAAAATTTCATCATAGAAAAATTTGGGTTCTAGAAAAATTGTTCCTAATGATTTATTCATTATCCATTTATCTTCATGACTATCAATATGATCTAATGGAATATTTTGGTACTATCTATAATTTGTAGGATAGTGGTGGAGAACTACTATCCATTCATAAGAGTGTTATAGGATAGCATATATCTGTGGCTCTAGAAGAGTGTCTAAATTTTTTTATGAATAATTATTTGAATGGATTGGTTTTTGGATAATTTAATAACCCAATTTAAATAGATCTGGGGTTAGAAAAATTTTCCTACACATTTTATCATATTAATTTATTAATCCCAAATAAACCCCATGTATAAATAATATTTTTATTATTATTAACATCCCATGTGCAAAAATTGTAGATAAAATAAATATTGTTTTCTCGAATAAAAAAGTAATATTTAATAAAATATTATTGATTATGTAATTTTCCAATGTTATATTAATTTATATCATTCATTATACCATAATATTTATATGAACATGAGTAATGAATTTTTTTAAATAAGTAAATATTACTACATTATTAACTATTGAATAAGAAAAAAAATTATATTCAATAAAATAAAAATATTTATTTATTAAATATTCACCTTTTAAATATTCTATCAAATAACTAGCGACTAAATATATAAAATCAAACTATCGTGAAGAATTATAAATACATGCATGGGAATATTATTTATCCAAAATATAAAATTCATATTGAAAGTAATTATTTTTCATGATACATTTAATGTGTTGCACCTTAAGCCTCTTTCTTGTTGGCGTCGTGAAGAACAACCTAAAGTAAATGGTTTGCATCTAAAAACATAAAAAGACACTAATTATGCATGAATATATTTATCATATTTTTACGACATCATATGAACGATCACTCTATAATATAGTTTCATTATCTAAATATCTATAATCATGAATGTTATATGTTTGTGCCATTAACCTAAGTGCTCTATGTCATTATATTTAACTTTATAGAAATCAATGTTCCATCCAAACGTCATATCCAATGACTTTATTAACAAGATTTATTCCCATAAAAGGACCCACAATATAAAATTACTAAAATCTAGGAACAAAAATATTTCTAATTGAATTACTCACTAATGTAATATTAATTAGGATACAGTCAACATTTCAAACCTCTGTATGACCATATGTTTTCATGGCTTTTTCGATACATCAAGGTATGTGACTCATTCTATTAAGTTTAAAAATATTAATTTTTAATGATATTTAAACATATCTTTTTATATGAATATTCAATGACTCATATGACTATTTATTATATACTAGTGTATATAGTTTTCATAATGTCAAACACTTCATATTAATCATTGAATAAACCCTAAAACGTTTTCTAAACATCATTTGTGTATCCAACACTGATCTCCAATATCATTTATATCCTATCAAATTATATCATTTATTTATATAAATCATTTTTAAAAATATTATCATTGAAATTTTAGGTACCCCTTATATCATGGAATGACTATATCCTTTCATTATAATGGATACCTTTAAAATAGAAATATAGAATTCCTAAAATAGTAGAAAACTAATGATGTGATAAAAACAATAATAATATTTGAAATAATTAATATAGGAAATAATAAATTACATTGAATTTAGTTTAGGGAGCTTACTTCAATAGACACCAATATTTATTGTATTCAAATTCTATCAATCTTGCACGCATGAGCACTCACAAAAATTTCATGATTATTGGAAGAAAATGATTTTGATAATATTTCTATCATTTTCTCATTCATGTTAAATATTTTAACAACTACATCACCACTATGAGAAAAATATATCAAGCGGTGATACTTTAATTATATCTTTTAATTATATTAGTGTGAACATGGATCCATTATGAGATACACCAATATTTAATTATACAAATATTATATGAGAGGGAATATACTATAAATAACCACATCATTATTTTGGAAAAACATTTCTAACCAATTAGGATTGTTTTCTACATAAAAAACAATAATATAATCAAATTCCATTGTAGAATTGATGAAAACATTCTATTCTGAACTGTTTTAGCCCATAGCTCATATACTAAGACAGATAAAATATCCTAAAAATAAATTCATATTAATTTTATATTTTGAATTAATGAATTTATATAATCACAAATTACTTTCTCTTCAACTCGTCCATATAACAGAAACATATCTTTTAACTTTTCCACAATTAAATAACAATATCCTCAGTGATGTACCAATGTTTTAATCCATTAATAGATTAATATATTCATACCATTATCAAGTGATGGGCCACATCAACCAATTTATATTACATGTAATACATGATTCATCTTATCAAAGAATCATACGGGATATTTCCCATACAAACACTCTTCTTTTGTGTCTGATGACACATTTTTGAAGAGGAATATATACTATGTGACACTAGATACATTCTCCTCTTGGATTTTAATAATTAAATATCATTATTATTTATTCAATTTATACACCTTTAAATAACATGGTAAGACTCTTGGATATATCCTTAATTATATTGACATAAAATATATAGTTATTTTAACCTAATTTCTTCATGTAGAATCACATGTTAAACTAGTATTTAACTGAATTCAAGGGTGATATGTTATTTATAGTTGGTAATATTCCAAAAAAATATACTACTATGATAACAATCACACTCCCACTAATCCAATAGTAAACACATGGATCAATGTAATCAATATTGAACCAAAATTCAATTATATCTACGTCAAAAAATGGTATATAACATTAACACATAATTCAATCCATAAATGTATATATTTATGTTGTATATTTTTTTGGATTACATAGTGTCACATACCATTTTATTTCTTTTATATTGATATATTCCAAAACTTTCGAATTATGTTTTTTTGTTTTTATATGAATATTACATGTTTTAAAGTCAAAAAAATATGTTATAGTAACAAACATTGAGGAACATAAACATGTATACTATAGAAAAGGTTTTGATGCTATCCATTCATTTAGTATATATAACCACTTAATCCGATATTCCTTTATAGGTACTTTAACTAACATTCATGTATATCTTACTCTATATTAATCATTTTCACCTAATAGGTTTAACAATAACTAGAGGATCGATAATAACCTAAAATTAGTTTTAATGTATTAAATACAACCTAAAATTTAATTCTTGTTTCCATATTGAAACTTTTTAGATCTATACTTCTTAATTATAATAAATAGGATCATGATTTTCATCTAATAATGTTCCTCCATCTTCAATGATTTTAAAAAAAATATTTATTATTCCCTAAACCCTCTAGTGCTCCTATACACTAATTCTGATGTTAGAAGAACCTATCAAATGTAGAAATGTAGAATTTCTTCTTTTAATAACTCTTGTATATCCTGATCATCAAATTCCTTAGATTAAATATTTCTCCTAATATACTAAATAAGTACGTAATTTCTCTTAAGAAATATTACATTTTTTTAATGGTAAACTTAATTTTTGAGTATATTTAAAGATAATACCCATTGCATCCATAGGATACCATAAAAAGATATATATTTCCATCTAGGGTACTTTTGTCCATAAATTTTATTAATAAATGATTCAAATCGACATTAAAATAGAATTTGATTTAATATATTTCATTCTATATATTAATTGATATGTATTTCATTTTCTACCTTAGTGAATAGTAGATTGTAAATGTTTGTTGCAGTGCGTAATGTGTATCTCCAAAGGATAATGGATGGTCTATATGAACAACATCAACCATGCCATATCAATCAACTTAAAGTTTCTACATTCACACATAATCTTTTAATTTGGAATATTAGTTGGAGTGGGTTGTCAAATAATCTCACAATAATATAAAAGTTAATAAACTATTGTTTAAGATAGTCACTACAATGATATGGTCATAGTTTTTTATATTATTTACTTCTTTTTTTACTACTCTATATATTATTTTTTTCAAAAAGGCCACTTTTTAGGAGATAAGTAACCAAACACCACCAAGTAAACAAAAAAACGTTGAAAAGTTCAAAATTCAAAATTCAAAAAACATATGATGGACCCATGGATCGGGGATACCTCGACCCAAGAGACACTAATCATCAGAAATCGCATCGCCTTCCACCCTTCATTGTAACTTTCTTCTATCATGATATAATATCACCATCTTCATTGTCATCCAAACCCGCACAAGCTGACCACAAGATCCAATCTCCATAGATCATCATCACCACCGAACAAACCAAAAGATTCCCAAAAGAAACGTCAAAGAACATTGAATCCAAAACAATCCTTCATTGAGGGACTCCACCGAATGATAGGAAAAACATAAACCATTCCAAAAATAATTTAATGGTAAATCATCTTCTAAAATAACCTAATAATGTTCACCAGATGTGTGAGGGAAAAACCAATAAAATCGACAAACCAGAATGGTATTCATGAAGAAGTTGATGCTGACTATGAATGCATCATCAAAGGGGTGAGTGCCCGAAAGATAGACGACCACTGAACTGAATATCATAGAACATCTATGGATTTACCACTCTAGATCAAAACAATGGTAGGTCTAATGAAAAAAATGGTTATAAAAACAACTAGAGTGGTCGTGTGATCACCGTGATGACATATTCGATGAGGATAAAACCAGAAGCCAATGAAACTGGAAAAGCTTTCACAGATCACCTAGAAGACTGATAGCCACCAAGCCACTAAAACCAAACCCTCTATCAATCCTCCATTTGAGATATGACATAGAGATGTGCATATTAACAAGAATCCAGAGAAGGGCTCAGAGCATCCAAATCCTTTAACCATAAAAACCCATCAATGGTAACATCACCCATCTTCCATTCCAACATGAACATCAAACCTGATCCAACATTAACTAGAAAAAGGTATATTTTACATTTTTCCATAAAAATATGTAATTCATAAATCAGGAGGTATTAGTTATAAAATATATAAAAACACTTCATGATATATATTTCTCAACTCTTCTTTTATTAATGACCAAAGATAGTGATACCACAGTTGGGTGTAAAATGGTTTATGAAAACATGATTCATTATGATTTTCCAATATAATGATTGAAAATTATTATATATTAAGATCATTATTTGTATAGTACATCAATAAAATATTCTATTTTATATAATAATTATCTCTTATTTATTACCATGATAAAAAGATCGTCGGTATCGAGGCATGATAAAACAATTATATTCTTAATAATTGTTCGTAATTGCTAATAATCATTTAAAAAAAGAATTTATTTTGGAAATCTAAATTTGTATTATTCTATAGACAATTTATTAATTTACACTCTATTTTGTCATAAAATATACAATGATACTATGAAAATCATTTATAATCTTATTTTTTATTGAATTTGGATACATATATGAGCAACACAAGATGTATCTAATACAAAATAAATATATAAAGAATATTATACTCAATAATGAATAAAACATGATCTTCACCTTAAATTCTAAAATATTTGGTGTTCTCATTCTAGTGGAAAATATTTCCTCATGAAAAACATACAAAATTTTACTTCCTTTTAATGAAATTGGATCTTCTTCTTCTTGAAATTATTTAACCCAAGATAATTATTCATGGAATCTATATTGTACACCTTATTATTATTATTACCTTTTAATATTCACAAAAATGACTATAGTGGTTTCCCTCCCCATGTCTTCACTATTTTTCCTCACTCTCTTAGGGTTTTCTAATTATCAAAAACCCCCATAATTTTTATATCTTACAAAATTTAATTTGATTTATTTATTTAGGATGGAAAATGATGTATGTTTTACATATATCTATCAAAGTATTCAAATTTAAAAAATATGACCAATTTAAATTTATTTCTATCATGTTACACCCTTCCACCACATAGAATGTCATCAAATTGAAAATGATAGTATATTGGTCCTCCGTTACAACTAGAAGTACACATTTTAATTACTTATTCTCATTTTCCGCCTAATATGGTCAAGAAAAAATTTAAAATCACCAAATATTCCTTCAACTACATTATGGATTCTGTTATCTACACGGTGTATTATGTAACAAAAAATAAGGCTAAAAAAATCCCACCACCTAGTCAGTGACATTAGGAATCCAGCTAAGGGCATTGAGCCATAATGTTAAAGTAAGAGATAATGATTGTCTCCAATAGCCTCTTAAAAACATTAAATCCTATTAATCATCAATTAAATTAATATTTCATATAAATATAATCCATTGAAACCATTATAAGAAACTACACTAAACTACGATAAACTTATTCAAACTATAGTGAATAAAATATGAATCATAGATAAAATTAAATCCATGGTTCCTCTAATTTTTATTTCTTTTTATTTATTTCCTATAACAAAATGATATATTATATTTCTATCTAACTATCTAAATTTCAAATTTTATATGTTCTTAGAAATTTAATGTAATTTATAAAATTGGTATGTGCCTAAGAAAACCATAATTTACACTAATTCTGGTGACCCTTACTACTGATAACATAATTTTATTTGTTTTTTTGTTCGTGGAAGAAACTAAAAACAATGATTTTTTATGTGATAAACTATTATTGGTAATGCGAAGGATTTTTATTCTTTTCAGGGATCTTATATTCTATTAAATTCATGATTTATTAATTCAGACACCCTAATGAAATTAAGTTGCTTAATGTATGGGATCTTATTGAGCTATTATAAAATAATTTTTTAAAATTATGTGCCATTCCCTTTATTTACATTATATACCTTTTAATTTTTATTCTGATTCATTAAATCCATTAATTATTGACTAATTATTTCAATAAATTAATATCTTAAATTTTATAAATAAATCCCTCACTTAATTAATATTTTATTTCACTGATCTTAATCTTTTTTAATCCATTATACTTTTCAATTATTTTTTATATACATTATAATTATTTTTTTTCTTTCCACTCCTTATTTTCATTTAATTTTAAAAAAAATATTTCTTTTGTTTTAATATTCTAATGTATATTAACCCCTCCCACTTATTCAACATTACACCAAAAGAAACTTGGTACCAAATGAGGGATTTATTTTCAAAAAAAATCTTCAATTTCAAAATCAGTTCTAATGAGTAATCATTAAAAAATTTATTCTACCTTGAACAATCATTGATCATTTGGAAGAAACTCAATTGTTCATGACTATTTATCTAATGAAAAATAATATATCTAAATTTAAATTATAATTTATACTTTTATTTGATGAATATTCTATCATATTTGGAAAATGTTTATGCAATGTTTCACAACAATTTAAGAATAATAGGAGAAATTTACTTCTAATGTCATTTCCTCTTTTGAAATAGATATAAAAGTAATTAATGATATTCATTATGGATTATATGTAAAATAATTTAATAAAATTATCACTAGTAAAAATATTAATTAAAATATATAAATTTATTATATTACCCATGATGACACTAATAATGTTAATGAATCAAGGATGGAATGTATATGATTGATTTTCAATGTGTTATAATGAGTCATAATGAATAAATTAAATAAACAATTATTTTTTTACTAACATATTAAATGGAATAATGTTTCTATATGGTGTTATTTTAAATATAAATACATTTAAGAAAGAAACTATTACTACTCCCATGTACTTGGGAACTAAAGAAAATGTCAATTCAAGAAGAAAATGATATTTAGAACACAGGGGTTAAAGAACACATTAGTTCACTCATGATCTATAATATCACTGTAATGATACAATCCAAAAAAGAAGAAGAATATGATGTAAAGGAGAAAAAGTAAAATTTCCCTCAATGATATTGATAGTGACACATCAAGATGTAAACCTGAGAGAGAACATCTACCTAGTAATGTACCCAAATTTTTGAATAAGAATATATCCATTAACAATGCTAAAAAAAAGGATAAATGTAATCGAACAAAGTTAACATGATATAATTGAAAAAAGGGAACAGATGATTCCATATTAAGCCCAGTAAAATAAAAAAGAATAATTGTATGAAATTCCTCAATGTCTCTACTGTTATTTAAAGTGATGACTCTATATCCTTACCTAGATCAAGAGGCAATAGTTTAAAATATATTAAGGATGAAATTGATGAAATTGATAATATTAATTACCCTAATATATATAATTATATTTTGATCCACCTGCTACTATTATTCATGTAAACTAGATTATTAAGATCATAAATGTTCTAGAATTCACTCCCTCATGGTTTTTCTATACATACCATTATTTTCAAAAATAAAAAAATATATATATAATCATGTTATTTCAAAGGAGTATAAAATTTATAAAGAAAATAATGTTATCATTGAAATTAAATGGGAAACCCAATATTGTGAAATTATAATTAATAATTAAATATCACATAAATTCCAAACTATTTCACAAATTTTTGCATGGTTATAATAAAATTCCTAGTTCTCAATAGCATGTAAAAATTATTTTGTTGATGGTTTTATGAATAATTAATAAAACTTAAAAAATAATATGAAATTTGTATTCATATAATCAAAATATAATTTTTTCATTATTATAGAAAAAATGACCCTCTTATTTATGAATGTCTATGAAAGAATTCTCATTTTTGTTGGTGAAATCCAATTCTTCAAACTTCTGATTCATTGTTTATGAATATTTATGGAAAATTAATAAATAAATAAGCATCGATTCCAAAATTACTGTGGGAAATTATCAGTGGAACCCAATATTGCGGCCCAAATTCATTAGATTAGTGTTTTTTTGTAGAAAATATCTCTCAAAATAAAAATCCAAGTAGATAAATTATATATAGATAGCGTATTTTTGTGAAAATGTTTGTGGACTACTCCATGTTCTTTTCCCTTGAAAATATCAATAGAGGATAAGTCATTTTTGGTGTTAACTCAAGGAGTAAGTATTATTCAATTACATGATAATGGTTTTATAGAATCATGCAAAATATATTTGTAATATATTTATACCAAATTAAAAAATGTATCCTATCAATTAAAAAATGGTTATGTCTTTTATTTGAAATATATTATAAATTGACAATTTTAATTTTTTAGTCAAAAATAAAGTTATTCAAGCATTATTAATGAGAATCATGGCTACTGAAGCATGTACATAATTTTCCAAATGAACTGAAATTATCTTGTATGTGATTTACCTAATAAAATTTCAAAAATAAAATGTTATCTCAAACATTACATCTTTATAAGAAACAAAAAAATCAATTAAAATATAAAAAAATGTATACACCTTTATGTCCCTTGATATTATTCATCTTGATCTTTTGATACTTACCCAGGATGCAAGTATAAAAGGTTAATCTTACACTTTTGTAATTATCAATGATCATAGACAATTTACAGTGGTTTATTTCATATATCATAATAATGATGCTTGTTAATTATTTATTCAATATTCTAAAAATAATAAAAAAAAGTAAATAACATAATACCAACTCAGAAAGATCATAGGGAGGGGTTAAATAATAAATATTTTGATAAACATTGTTCATCAGAAGGTTATAATCACTATTTTTTCAATCTTATGACTGAAAAAAATGGGGATGTTGAAAGAGAAATTAAACTATTAAAGGGAATCTATTATTTATCTTAAATGAATTAAAATCCACTTAAATGTTTTGGGACAATGTGTTCAATATCACTAGTTTTACCATATGTTGTGTTCTCGTATATCCCATCCATAAATATTCTCAATTTTATCATTTAAAAGGGAAACATCCCAATGTAAGGATTTATAAAACGTGTTCCTATTTAAATGTTAAATTATTTAGAAAGAAATCTATCAATGTATGTGTAGAACCAAAATATTATAATGGTATTTTTAATTGGTATTCTTACTCAATAATCTATAACATGTATTTACTAAAATAACACACTACTGGAAAATGGACCTATCCCCACGGTTTTCCTCAAAAACGTGGGGATAGGTACCCCCTATACCCACGGTTTTCCAAAACCGTGGGTATAGGTCAATTTTCAAGACCTATACCCACGGTTTTCAAAAACCGTGGGCATAGGGGGGTCTATCCCCACGGTTTTCCAAAACCGTGGGGATAGGTCTTGAAAATTGACCTATACCCACGGTTTTCAAGAACCGTGGGGATAGGTCTTGAAAATTGACCTATACCCACAGTTTTCAAGAACCGTGGGTATAAGGGTACCTATCCCCACGGTTTTGAGGAAAACCGTGGGGATAAGTATAGGATAAAAAACCTATACCCACGGTTTTGAAAAACCGTGGGTATAGGTTTCCCATGTGTGCGCGGGAAATTTTGTTTTCCGCGGGAATGATTTTTTTTTTGGTGGGAGACCTATACCTACGGTTCTTCCCTCTATACCCACGGTTTATATAACTATATTTAAGTAAATATAAATATATATACACATAATTGATAGTAGGGTAGTGGTTAGACGCGGTACTTTGCAGCGAAGAGGTCATGGGATCGAAACCCGCCTGTGGCTTTATTTTAGGATCTATACCCACGGTTTTGAAACCGTGGGTAAAAGCCATTGACACCGTGGCAATTGGGAATGTTTTGTTGACACGGTGGCAGAACACCTATACCCACGGTTTTGGAAAACCGTGGGTATAGGCTGGGGACCTATACCGACGGCATTCCAGCCCACGGTTCCCAAAACCGTGGGTATAGCTTATACCCACGGTTTTGGGGGCTATACCCACGGTTTTGAACCGTGGGTATAGGCCTTTTTCCAGTAGTGACATGTACATAGAATCTTCAATTCACATCAAAATCAAAGAAAGTTATACTAAATCATATATCCAAATTGATGATGTTGAGGTTGAATTATAAAATTTAACCTTTAATAATCTATCAACATCTATATAAAATTATATTTTGGAAGAACCACTATTTATTCTCTTAGCCATGTACTAGTTGAAATCAAAAGACCACCGATTAGGGAATGTTATGAGAAATTTTTATATTGATAACCATAAAAGAAGATCAGTTTTAAATAAGGTTGAAAATTGTTATTTTTTCCACCAGTATTCCCAAAATATTAATGACTCAATTAATGGTGAAAAGTGTGCAATCATAATTCAAGAATAATTCAACCAATTAATAAGTAAATATTGATTGGAATCTTGCTAAAAAATATTATGATCATCCCATTATTGGTTGTAAATGCTATTTTATAAATGAAATAGATGTTTTCGGTGAAATAACATCCATGAAATATAGACTTATAGCCAAATTAAATAATTAATAAAAATCAATTAATAATGGTGAAACATTTATGTCAATTGTTTGGCTTAAATCAAGTAAAATATTATTGAAAATCAAAACCAACATAAATTTTAATATTTTTTAACGGTTTCATTTATTAAAATTCATTCACTAAAAGACTCATACTATTGAATATTCCAAGTTTAAAAATTATTTTTCAAATTAATTGATTATATTTAAGGATTCAAACAAAACAAACATACGTGGTATAAATAGTTAACTATTTTTATTTTAGAAAATAATTTTGAATTTGGTGGATATTATTTTTATTTGTTTTCTAAATTTATTTAATTTGATTTTTTAATTACTAACATGTATTATGAGGACTTAATTTCGTTTCTACCTAAGAATCCCTTTTGAACATGTTCATTTATTTATTTGGAAAAAAATATCTAATGAATTTTTTTGGTCAGTTAACAAATTTTTCCTTTTAAAATTTCCTAAAATAATGAATTTTTTTAAAAGAAAAAAACATACTAATGAGATTTTAAATAATATTTAACAAGATAATGTAATGGAAATAATCCTGCTATTAGTTATTTATTGTTGATTATTTTTTGATTAATGTAGTAAATTGTTCACAAAAACCATTAATGAGGAATGATTAGGAGGCTTAATTAAATTAACATGACCCATCTAGAAATCATGTTCAATGTTTTTATTTATTCTCATTTTTAATAAAATATTATATAATATAATTTAAAAAAATAAAAATATATATTTAGAAAATTATAAAAAAATATTTTATTTTATAACTAACACATTTCTTTTGAGCCCACATATTTTTCTGATGTAGATTATGGTGTAATCCTTTTATACTGAAATATAAGAGATTTGATATTAAAATTCTTAGTAAATACCTTATCTCTTGGATTAGTAAGAATTATTTTTTTTCTATTCCTATAACTATAGAATAATATATAACTATTGGGAGGTTTGGTTCCCAAAATATAAGAAAAAACACTCTCTTTTTATATGGTCTCAATTAAAAAGAAAGTTCCTATTAATTATGAAAATACTAGTTTTTTATTTATTTATTTAAATCTAATTTAATATTATAATACCATAAACAGAGTACTTATTCACCACATTTTGAGAGATCATTTCCAGAAAGGTGGAATCCTTCTTGAGTTCATTTTAACAATTCATAAATTAACATAAATCCTTTGAAATCCTCATTCTTGAGTTCATTTTTACATTATTAAGGGTGGTTTATGTTTTGTAAAATTATGAAATTTATTCATTAACTATGGAAATCTTGAGACATTTTATATTATTTAATTCTTATAATTTGTCCATATTTTATTAGATTTTATTCAAGATAAAAATATCATGTCAAATATTCCATGAAATTTGGTAAATGAATATAAGTGTAAAAAATATATAAACTAAAATATTTTTTATATTCAAATGTGGGTATAGTTCTGGAACATATGAACCTCAAGGTTATGGCCTTGAAATGGTATGGTAGAACATTCACTCTAATTTTCAACTTATAAATGATCACATCAATGTAATTACATACATAGTTTGAAATTCCTAGTAAATATTCTTAAGAATATTCAAATAATCATTCATACCACTAAAAATATATGGTAATTTAAAATTTTCAATTAATTATTTTACAAAATATTTATGATTTTAAATACTGTATTACTATTTATTTATCAACTCAATTACATTATTTTTATGGATTCAAATATTTTTTATTCATCAATAGAGGCGGTCATATTATTTTAATTATTGAATTTTCTGAGAGTAGAAACTAATTTCTACATATAATTGTTTGATTTTATTCATTATAATAGTTGTTTTATTATTTTAATAGAAAAAATTGATATTCAATTTATATTGTAATTTTTTTGTTATTAATTTTTTTATGAAAATTTAAATACTTCTTTATTTTTTCATTCTATTTTAAAAAACACTAATTATGATTTTTCTCTTGATGGATAAATATTGGTTATTAATATAATTTTATTTTTTATTTATTAATTACTCATAATAAAACATAGGTTATGCATTATTTTTGACAATCAGTAAGAGAGATAAATTTCACAAGAATGGACATTATGGTTTTAATGTCTTACAATGTTTATGTGTTCATAAAAACGTCTCATAATGGATGTGATGTTTTATCTTTTAGTTCGGATTATAAAAAACATTATACCAAATTTTCTATTTTTAGTTCCATTTTAAATATAAATTTATTTGAACATATATTGTGTTTAATCATTTTTGAATCCAAGTGTGTTAATCATTTATGTAGTGAACCTTATTTTATAATATAATTTTAGATTCATTATGAAATATAGAAATTTAATTTAAAAACTAATTTTGTTATATCCAGGTGTTTTTGACAATCCAAAAGAAGGAGATTATTTTATATCACACTCTTATTCTGTATTAATGATCATAAATAAACATTTTATTTATAATTTTTTTTATTGAATGTATTTTAATTATTTTCGTTTGAAATTGATTAATGAAGTCAGTGAATCATATAAGGATTCATCTCTATTGAAGAGGGACATGATAATGTTTTATCCGACATGTTTGACTGCTCACATGGTGTATTTATTCCCCCCAGCTAGTTTCACAATAATAACATTCTGTATCTATTTGAATTACACTATGTTCTAGGGGATTCTCACAAGACACCCTATATTATTTTTTTAAAATGAATATCACTATGTAGTCTATTGGCTACCCAGTGGAGTCCAGAAACTGGCCAGTGGAAGCTAGAGGCTACACAATGTTTTCTTTAAAAACATAGATGCTTAAATAAGGCCCATGAGCTGACTGGTATAAAAAAGAAGCTAGTTAGTCTCATCGAGTCTAAAAGTTAAACAGAGAATTGATGATTTTATGAAATGAAATCATAGACTAATTAACACCTCAAAACCTGCATAGATACTCACATGATGAATAAATATAAACCTTTACATTGTTTTAAATAAAATCAGAATTAAATGAACACCATTTATTAATAAAGACCAATAACAAGATATAATGACACAATTTCTTCCGTTGACCCTCATCTTGATATATCATTATTTTTAACTTCTTCAAATACATTGATCTCATTTATTTATCTCCCTCATTCACTCAATTTCAGCTTCTATATGTTACTATATTATTGATTTCATTTCTATAAAGTGTTATTGATTAATAATCCTTTATTCATTCAAACTTTTAGGTTCTTTTCTACCACTAAAATTAATGTCCCAATCCTATCCCTCTAAAGGTACCCATCCAAGAATGGAAGTGATGTAATAGAGCTAATGACCAACCATGTCAAACATCCAATAGGCCTTGGGAGGGAAAAAATAACCAGCTGTCTAAATATAACATATAGAATGACTTAACCTCTATAAAAATTTAAGAATGGGATATTGGATAATATTCCACTAAGAGAATCCAACATGTAAAATAAAATTAATCCAAAACGAGTCCCATAATTCATGATTATTGTCGACATATAGAAAAACATATTGAATAAAAAATGAAAAAAAGTCATATTATAGCAGCCTAATATCACCATCAAATACAAATCTAGTAATGTCATTATTTTTTCAAAAATAACTCTTAAAAACATAAAAATAGTTTATATGTGAGGGGTGAGCATAACATGTTTACTCAATAAGGTCATTCCCAAGGACACTTGTGCACATTTGGAGAGGTAATTCTAATGTTATAGTGGATAAACATAAGAACAACATTTACCTAACATGTCAAATAACAAATCTCATCCCCATCATGGCCCACTCACCGAATCACACATCAAATATACTAATGTAGTACCAAAAATTTAATGGAGGCACCCTGATCCCACTGCCATATTTATTTCCTTGCCTCATGCCACAACAATAGACAATATATGATATCATCTATTACATTCAAATCAAGTCACATTATTATCTATATGTTATGTGGGTTTGGATGCATCCATACATACTCCACCTTTACAAGGTCTAGAGTCTAGTGACATAATCAATAATGATCACATCACATCTCTCTCGATGATAGCTGGTAAATCACATAGTATCCTGAATAAATACACTTTGGAAATGACATCATAGATGATCATATCACTAGGGTAGTAGTGTATCATGAATTTTAATGACCTGAAACTAGTTCCTTCCTCCTCCAATACACAACACATACTACATATCATATATTAACCCTTCAGGGTAATCTCTAAGACGAAATTATATCATCACTACTAAAGGATGAGTGACGAAGTGGGGTATCCATCCATCCATATCATCACCATTTTTAAAGTTGTCAGAAACACTTGAAGTCAAATACATGTGAGAATAGGTAGGGCTACCAAACATAGGTAGAACATGTATTTAAATAACATAAAAAACAAGATATCAATAAAACATATAAATCCCATAACATGGTATCATAATAATATCACTATAAAATTCAACAACACCACCATCTCACTATGCTACATCTATTACAACTGCTTCCACCAATAAATGAATCACACTCCACAAACACTGAAAAATCCAATCAATCCTACATCCTATCACAAATTTCCCCATTTTCCACATTTAATATGTTTCCACTATCATTCATATTAATAATCTATTTCATTTCACATTATCCATGAATAATCATTTATCATTCATAAACATTTAATCCAGTTCCCACACATCAACATACATACAAATAAATTATCTTTTATTAACCCATGAAATATCATTTCTATATTATGATTCATTCCATGTCTAACCGATCAACTAACATGACCCCACCACACAATAGACCACCCATCACACATCAACCATCTCCATAACACCACATCATCATGGAAATCTAAATACAAGAACCACTTTTATAAACCACCACACACCACCACCACCAAAAATCACAAATACTACAAAAGATAGCATCTATGTGTCACAAAAACAACACGAAACCACCAAATGTCACCAACACCACACTCAGCCACCACATGTCCCACCACTACATAATATAATGAATACAAAAAAACCAACATTGCACTAAATGTCATAAAATAATATCATCACTTCCCCCACTTATTTCACAACCCATTTTATCCCCACCATCAAATTAAAATATCACATACCACATTAATCAATTTCAATGATCAAAACCGCATAAATAAAAACTTCATGATATCCAAAATTTAGATTCAATGGATTGTATCACTAAACTTTTTTATATATAATGGGTATTTTCACAAAACAGTTATTTTCAATGAAAAAATATATTATTCATATATAATATCTTAATGTTCTATTTAATTTTAGTTCAAACAAGCTACATGGAATGGATATCAAAATCACATCAACTAAAACAAATGAAATGAACCCAACAAAAAATGATTTTCATAAATGGAAAAACTACAAATAAACTCATAAAATATATTATCAATGCAGTAAAACATTTGATTTCTCTTAATTACATTGAATTTTAGATCAAATAGATTTTTTATAATTGTTAATCCAACCATTACGATCAACCCAATAGAATGAAAATTAATCTATTTCCAACACATAATCATAAATATGGAGGGAACATGGATCCTAAACCTTGATGTATTTTTATGATTTTGTACACATAATAGGGAGAAGTAGAAATGATATAAGAACCAAAACCATACTAGTAATCTTCACATCAACCTGAATCAAACCATGAGATCATCGAAAAAACATCCCAAACATACATAAAACCAAAATAACATCACTACTGAATATTCATTCTAGAAAACTAGAGGTAAATAGTGAAAAAGATAATACATCAAATCAGAATGTTATAGATCAACCTCAATAAATTAAGGATCAAAGAATGATAGAGACCCCTCTATGATCCTCCACTTAGTTATAGGGTTGTCCCACTATCCTAAAAGAAATGATAGGTCCGAGGAATAATTCAAGGGAACCACATATTTTGTAAACAAGCTATAAATCTCCAATATCACATTTTTATTTCTATGTATGTGATGTTAATTTTCATGGGTCCACGAAATCCAATCCACGAAAATTATTTAAGGTGTGAATTCAAAAAAAAATATCTTCATTCAATATTCATAGTGCCTCACCCAATTTTATTTCACATCATGAACCCACATTCACTATTTGAATTTATTTCACACAATAATAATAACCCACATCTAATCTAGAAATCACATTAATCACAAGCATTAAATAACAAACTAATTTTGATAAACACCCTCTATAACACACGTGTAGCTCAAAAATTTTGATAACTCACCTAATTCCCCCCTTTGAATAAATATATCTCTATAAACTAGAAAAATAAATTGATGATAAGGAAAATAACAACACATCAAGTACCTCTCAAATAATTATCATTCTTGAGAATAGAAACAAACAAAGGGATTGAATGTGGAAAAACAAACCCTATATGACATTTCTCCCAGGTTCTTTGTTACTCCCAAAATAAAATAAACACACCAAACACAAATTTACACCCCCAAAAAACACTACCCCACCATCGATGACCATGAGAAACACCACATCATATAATTCATGCCATAAAAAACCTTACATACCATACAATAATCATCACAACGATCTCACCAATGAACATCCCAATGAAATATTCTTCATACCCAATAAAAAACAAAACTAATGCCCACACAAATAAATGATGTTCAAGATTCTATATCATGATGTCATCTTCTTTGTGAGGTGATAAATTTATCGTATAGTGTTTAAATATTTAATAATATAATGTATCTTTATTAAAAATATGGTTTCCTTCATTATATCCCAAATTATTAATATAATCAATATAATCATGGAAAATCACATCCAATAAAAGAAAAATTCAAACCCAGGTATAATAATTCATAAATGGGAATTTAAAATATAAACCACTGGGTACTTGGAACACATTTGTGTGTCATTCTATAATGTACTCTTCACTAGGCCATCAATCCTCTACATCCCACGAACCAAGGTGACAAATCTTCTATGTAGCATTTTTTCAAAATTATCCAAGAAATATACAAGTCGTTCTAAAAGTAATATGTCATCATTAATATCCAAAAATCCTTATTTAATGGCATGGGATTCATTGTGAATATACTGATGAAATTTGGACACACTAAATACATCATGGAAACAATCTAGTTAATATGGATGTGGAAAATGTTAACCCACTAAACCTACAAAAATGAATTGCTCCAAAGGCAAAAAATTACTCGTTAATATATTACTCCCCATGATAATATTATAATGTGTTCATTAGAGACACTCATGAATAGATGGTTATCAACCTTTAACTATAAGGGACTTCAAAAAAGATCAGAATAGTCCTTATAATAGTTATGTGACTACTTCATGAATATTTTAAAATAAAATAGATAACAAATGAATGTGAGGCTCTAGAATCAAATATTAAACAACTAATGGAATATCTTAAGAATATTGTACCCATGAATAACCTTTTTAGTACAATCATCAATGTTTCCCACGCATATATCTTAATACACCCATTCTATATGTCTCTCTGATAGTCGCCTCTAAAAAAAGATTAAGTCTTGGTCCTAGAGGACATAGAATATCATAAGGCCACCCCTACCAACACCATCTTACCTCATAATCTGAACAAGAATCATTGTCCCATGTTATTGAAACTATATGGAGAAAACTACTACAATATCAAAAAAGAGCCCATGTTCCTGTCTATAATTTTATTCCCTATGCGGTTAGACACTGATCAATGTGGTTTACATGTCCCTTATAGACATAACACAAAAAAAGGAATTCCCCATAAGGTGGGAAAAATCCAACTTCCCTTAATGTGTAGGAATGGATATTCTATAGTCAGATTCCTGCTACTCAAAACCAGAACACTCTGAATGTCCATGTCCAAAACCATAAGTATCTTCTCCTTGATATGTCTTATTGAACAATCTCAAATTGAATACCCCTAAAAGAAATAATCTTCCATATAATCTTTTATTTATTCTACACTTCTAGGTACATATAAAGCATAAATGGGGTTACACATACCTAATCACGGTACAGAGTGAATTGTACAAAGTCTATGATTTTAATTCCACATATAACAAAACATCAAAGGAATGGTGTATGAGGTCTTTGAACAAGATACCATTCTTACAAAAACATAGGCAAGAACTCTAAAGAAAGATAAAATATTGCCTCTTTGATTCCCTCATCAGTGATGATATGAATTTCACATATAACTCCTTCTGAAAGACTATCCTAATTACATATTCCTCATTTCAGTCACTAAGATACAACATCAATAACTGATGCTTATATACCCACATATGAATAACTAAAAACCATACCCAAAACCTAGCCCCACATCATGTTATACAAAATGTGATATTGATCTCCTCAAAATATGATATTGTATCCATATTAAAAAAACTATATTCATAATTAGGAAATTTATTCCCCAAAAAGGTGCTCAGGGACCAATATCTTGACTCATTCGTTATCGGTTTGATCATTAACTGATCAACTCAATTTTCCTACTAATCCTCGCCCTCTTAATATACTCACAGATGATGACCAATATCCATTTATTAAAATAATTAAGAAATACTAATCTTGTTAGGATGGAATTTTATCAAATATTATTTAATTAAATAATTTTATTTTCAATGAACCACCCAATTTTAGACCTGAAAATAGTTATTTAGGATGCATGATCCTCTCCAAGATCTCTATCCAAAATATATTTCCATCTCATACGGTAATTTATTAAACTAGGATTCCTTATATCAGATCATGGGGGACATAAAATACCATATACAAGTTTGTCTCCATGGCCAATGTCATGAAATGTGATAAATAGAACATATTTTTATAAAACCTCAAGAAATCTATAGAGTATTTAACACCACAATCCACTATATCATACAACCAATCCCACGGATTCCACTATAAAATGAACCCTAATTTTAATGGTACACATCATGTGAGAACAATGAAAGAGGGTATATAATGACCCATTGGTCACACCACCAACATTCTATAAGTTAGTGAGAATATTAAAGGGTATATAAACATCTTATTTGTAAGGATTTACCCTATATGTTCATATAAGATCAGGTTATTCAATAAGAAGACACCATGATATTCAATCAGACCATATAAAATTAAACATAAAACAATCTCATTATTCATGAACACTATCCAGATATGTAATAAATACTATGAGTGGAAACCAAAAGGAATTTACGGTGGTAGTGATTCAATAAAATATACAAATACCCAGGCTAGTAATTCTTAGCTTAGTACCCAGAGTCTTATTAGAAACCTCTAAAATATTTCATTTAAGTAGGATGAGATTAAAAGTATAGTGATGAGGATCAAAACCATGGTCTCTAGTAAACATGTGGAAAAAGAAAACTAATGTTCCAGTGAATAAATAGATGAATGAATAAGAACCAAATGGGATAACTAACCATCCCAACATCACTATGGTCCTATAATAAAATTAAAAAATCAAATAAATAAATATATTATAGAAAAAATAATGATTCATATTTTTTCCTCCCCACTGATTTCCTTCTCTCATATCGCAACATAAAATGTATTGTTCTTACATCCCTTACATACATATTACATCCCATAATTATCCATCTTTAAAATCGATTAGAATATATACCTACCAACCCTACCCTCATATTATAACATCTGAGGTAAATATAGAATATAAATTTTTCATATTTATTTATATTTTTGAATTAAATATTAAATTTACATTAATGGGGATGTTATGTTTCATAGCGTATCGTATATGTAACAACCCGTTTATTTAGAATCATATGTTGCAAAAAACACAGAGTTATACTGAAAAATAATATAAAAATATTATTATTTTAAATGGTAGTTAATCCATAGAAAATGTATTGGAAAGAATGAACAAAACTAACTAAAATATTATTATACATGTTTTTTAAATTTTTTTACATTTATCCAAAAAAAGTTAGAGGCTTAAAATTTGAATGAATCCAATTCTAAACATAACTTACTTTAAATGGTTGGTTTACCACCTTTTGATAGAGAACCCTATTTAAATATAGTTTTAGTAACATTTATATGTTCTATTTGACCAAAAAAATCTTCTTTAGAATCACGAGATCATAATTCTCATTAGGTAAAATGTTGGTATTTTTCTGATAAAATTAAATTTTTTATGAATATGGGAAAATACTGTATTTGAATTCAAAACTACATTTTAATATAATTTATTTATATAGTTATTTTAACATTTAAATTGGTTTTAATGTGTAATTCAATTATAATTTTACTATTTAATACAATTTTTGTAAATACAATTTTTTTCACTTTGTAATTGGACACAAACTATTCTCAATGTTTTGATAGTTAATATTTCCTAAAAACAACCTTTATGTTTTGACAAGGAAAATTAATTTTAAATTAATTAACCCAAATTCAATTTTTTTAATTTGGTAAAATATAAAACATTTTTGAATTTGGAATATCAAATATTTCTTAGGATGAAATTTGAGTATTTTTCTGAAAAACATTATTTTTTGATGAATAGTGAAACCACTAAGTTGTAGTTAAAAACTGAATTTTTCATTTAAATAAAATTTTAGCTCATCTATAAATTATCTTTAGAAAATCCAAAATACATGGTTGTTATTAATAAGTAAAATTTGGTTTAATAATATGAAAATACTTTTTGGTGAATAATAACTTTTGACTTCAATTTATCGCGGTTAAAGGTAAATATGTCAATTAAAGGGAAAATGAATATCATAATAATACAAAATTACCTTTACACAAGTCATAACCTTATTGGATGACTCATGAATGACCATTTAAATCCTTGGGTCTATTATGGTACCCCATGGAGCCACTTAAGAGTGAAAATTCCACTTTATTTTAATTAATTTAAAGTAATGACAAAAATGATTTAAAAAATATATATTAGTAAATTATTTTTTTCAAAGGGTTATATAAGTTATATATTCATTGGTAAATATTCAATGGAATGAAAAAACCATTTTCTACATTGTGGTATTTTATTTATAATTTTTAAAAATAAAATAGATAAAATTATTTATGACACAATAATGATGCAGTGTATACCTCATTAATAAATGATTTTAAAAAATAATATTAAAATGATTAAAACAATATACAGAACCTATGAAATTCTTTTTGGATGATTTTATTTCTTCCAGGAGTCATATTAACTTTGAATTTAATTAGATTTTTACCTTTATAAATAGAATATAGCAAAAAATCTATGAGATTGGAAATAAGCCTTCTCTTATAAATTCTATTAAATAAAAGTAAAAATACACAAGAAAACAGAGTCACAGAACAAATCAAGAAAGACTGGTATAAGAATCATCATGAAGATTATCCTGGACAAGGACATTACAAAAATCAGGAATGATGTAAGACCAATTGGAACTGACCTCCAAGATTCCTCTCTTGGACAGAGCATCAACAACACAATTGGTCTCACGATAAAAATGTGTTACTTCAAGGGAGATCACCTCCGCAAGCGGAAGACATTCGATCCAATCAGGAAAGATCATCTATGGTACATTCTAAGATCGATCTCGAAGAATTTGAACATTATTAGTCGAGTCATTCTCCAGCCATAATTGATACCAATTATATTGAACATCAAACATGATTTCTTTAATCATAGCCCATTGTTATTCCTCAATTGAATGACCGTTTCCAATAAAATGGGAGAAAAATCCTTTCACAAATCCATGGGAAGTCCGAAAAGAACCACCACAACCAGCAGGGCCCGGAGCACCTACAGAACACCTAATTCCTCTCTATCAAAGTTGGCCTTGACCCAACTAGGGATAAACAGTATCCATCGAACATACTTCATCATTAACGGTTTCATGGAACTTCCATGCAAACCATGTGATCCCAAAAGAACAAGATCAGAAACATTAATATTCATAGGGCCTGTTTGAATAAGGGAGGGAGTCTGAATTTCACAGTGGATGAAAAAACCACTATTTTAAAAGGATGTATTAATGTTATTGAAATCCAAGTCATTCCTTGCCTTCCAAATAAAATAAAATACACTTACATCAATAGCCAACCAGAAGGAGTGAATCTGTTCAATGCATTCCTTTCAACAAATGGACTACAGTACATCCCAAAAATATTGTAAATTAAAGCAGCAACTAAAAAGATTCTACAGATAAAACCATAACCTAGTCATGAATCAGCAAGAGATAAACATGTGGTGATGTGTTTCATCCATATCTAAATAGAGGAAAAAAGTAGAGGACAACTGAATCCCAGCGCGATGCAGTAGGTGATGCACTAGAAGTCATTGTTTCCAGATTTTCCAAATGAAGATCATTAAGGCATGTGAAAAAAAAGTAGTCTAAACACCTTTGATCCAATAGTGTGGGTTCAGGTAAGGGCCATAAGAAAAACCATAACACTATTTAGTAGGAAATATTCCTTTTAAATTGGGCATCCAAACAAGAGTGTGAGAGTCAACATAATTTTATCTTAATATATGTAAGCAAAGATGATCAGGTAATAACCCATTCTGATTTAAAATACCACAGATATCAGCAACAGCATAGTTCATCAGGGATGGAGGAACAACAATGTCATCATAGATGGGTTGGGACAACCAAGGAGTTGTCCAAAGGTTCAGATGATAGTTCTCACAAACCATCCATCTCAAGTTTTCCATCAAACCAGCATAAGCCTACTAAATGACTGGCCAAACAGAGGTGGTATTGCAATAACCATAACCTTGCTGAAGCTTTTCTACAAACCTAGAATAGAGAAACTCTGCAGAGGGGTCAGATCTGGACAATAGATTCTATACAATCTTCTTAATCAATGTATCATTGAAGAACCTTAGGTCCTTCACCCACATTCCCTCTATTTGAGTCGATTTAATACCATATTTCTAGGCCACTGTAATGAGCTTTGTCTCATTAATTGATCCAGTCAGATAAAATTTATGATCTTTCACATTAAATCATTAACAATTTCCATTGGCCATCTATAAAGATATAACGAGTGGAAAAACATTTATGTAATCACTGAATAAACTAAGAAAATTCTTCCAGCTTGAGAAATATTCTTTACATTCCAGTTCGTTAAATGATTATTAATTTTCACATCAATGTTCTCAAGATATAATCGCTTCACACTTCCCCAAAACAGAGGTACACCATGATAATTAAATGTAGAGTTCCCCTCTTCATGCCAAGGTTCAAAGAGATTCTATTGTGTTTCAAGATGGTGAAACATTCCATAAACATAAACGAATACTTATTTGACTAATGACCTGACCTAAAACCTCATCATAATGTGAAAGTATACCCTTGATACAAGAAATGGTCCCTTTTTCCACCATTCTAAATAGAATAATGTCATCAGTATAGAACAAGTGAGAGGGAGAAAGAAGATTCCACCAAATTCTCATCTTTTGGAACCACCCAAAATTAGCATGATCATTTAGACACCAACTCAAGTACTCTTCAGTAATTTCAAAAAGCAGACCAGAGAGAGGATCTCCCTACCTTACCCATCTTGTACATCCAATAAATCCTCTAGGAGATCAATTAATTAGAAATGAGAGCATCACACTTCATAGGATGGAGACAAGAAAACCAAGAAATCTATGGGAAAACCCATGTATTTTAAGAATTGTGAAAATAACACTCCACTTGATAGTGTCAAATGCATTGGAGATGTCAATATTTAAATCCATGTCACCAACCATTTTCCTCCTCTTCATAGAATTTACACATTTAAAATTAGTGAAAAGGAAATTTGGATGTTCCGTCCTGGTAAAAAACCAAACTAATTATTGGAAATAAGCCCCTTAGAAAATTTCACCCAACCTCTGGGTCATGATCTTGTTGATAATATTAGGTAATATATTCCCAATAGCCATTGATCGGATGTATTTAATATCATGGGAACCTTATTTGTTATGGATCAAACAAATAAAATTAGAGTTCATCCCAAAAGGGAAAAAAAGATGACCTTTAGAAATACCTCACCGCATTTGTAACATCATGATATTGAATATCCTAGTAGAAAATAAAAATCAAGTTGGTGAAGCCATCAGGACCAACCACACTATCAATAATTAAAGATAGAAGAGCATCATAAATCTCATTGGAATTGTGAATTTCAATAATCCTATCATTCTGTAGATCAGAAATGGAGGGCTCAAAATAGTGAATAATTTTATCAGAGTGGTCAGTTCCATTGTCAGAATAAAGCTTCTCAATGTAACCCATGACAACTTCAAAAATCCCACATTCAGAAGGGAACATATTCCCATCAATAGTAATGTCATTGAGACTCATTCTATCTCTATTTTCCTTATACATACAATGAAGCAACATAGAATTTTTATCTCCCTCCTTTTACGATCTCAAATTGAACTGATTTTGATCTAATCTCTCTTTATGAGTCAAGAGATTGTCCAGATTTGAAGCATCTTGTACCTCCTATAGGGAGGGGACATCATGAATAATGTTATCTTTATTGTGGTTCACCAAGACAATTTATGCCTCTTTAATTTCATTATCAAGGTAGGAAAAGGAGGCTTTACTCTATTGCATTAATCTGGACATGGATTCTTTTAATTTTCAATAGACAATATGAGAGTGGCATTCCAAGAAGTCAGAATTCCTGAAATCCAAAACAATCTCCCTACAACCCGGAATGACCAGCCATGCATTATTAAATGTAAAGGGAATTGGGGCTGACATCATTATGATGTCACATAGCTCAACAAGAATAAGATTGTGATCAGAATGTATCCTTGTCAAGGTGATTCCAGACACATCCATTGAACTAGTACCATTATCAACTTGCACAAAACATCTATCAAGCTTACTTTCCTACCTTCCATTTATGGTGTAACTGCTCCATGTAAAATCATCTCCAGACATAGGAACATGAACCAAACAACATTTTTATATGCAAACAGAAAAATCAGAGGGTGAAACACGGAAAATATTCTCTCCTATTTTTTCATCAAGACTCAAAACTATATAAAAATCACCAAGAAGAATCAAATCATTACTTATACCCTCAAAAATATCTTCAATATTCCTCCACATAGCTCTTCTCTATGTATATATATTAAAAGAATAAACAAAAGTAACCTAGAGATTGATACAATTTATGCTGCAAGAGATAGTCACAGATTTCATGTCATTAATGAGGGTGTTAACGAAAACACTATGATGCTTCATAACCCACAAAGATTAAGCACTCTCACCAAATTCATTATTAGCAACATAGAATTTTCCCAATGAAGACCACTTAAAAGAAGACCAACTCTCAAATTTCATTCTTGGATCAGCAATACCAATCAAAAAAGGCTTATTGGTTAGGTTGAGATGCCTAAGGGATATGACCGTGGGAGAATTCCCAGTGCCTTGGCAGTTTCAAAATAAGATCACCATTTTTTGATTCGTGCCTATAGCGATGCCCATAATCATCCTGTTTCAATTCATTAATATATGAAACAGTATCCAGATCAACATGGGTAGAAACACTTGAATCTCGATTCAGAGTAGATGATTCATCACTATCTTCACAACATGTCTCAGGACTAAGGGATGGGAATATGTTCAAGGATTCATGAGGAGCATGTAAACAATCAGGGAGTCTATTCTTCACAACCTTATCTGGATGTACATGTAGAAATTCTCTATAATACTTCCCAGAATTCTGATCTTCATCTACAACACCACCACCATTAGTAGGGAGAATCAAATCCTTTGAGATATCATCATAATTGTCCATATTCACCACAACATCTCTAGAAGAAGGCTCCAAAGTATCAAATATGTCCGGATCTGCAACATCACCACATGTAATAGGAACCTGCTTAGTATTCATCTTGTACTCTCAATAATTATCTATGAGGAGGGCCATGTGAGAATGTATTGTTAGGGCCAAAGGATCTTAATCCTTGGTATTCACATGTATAGATGATGCATTAGGCTCTCTAAACTGATTGGGATCCCCCACAGAGATCTGAACTAGATCTTCCAAGTGAGAGACCCTCTCATTATGATTACCTGGGTCTCCTTTAACTTCAGAGAGATCAGGTCCAGCAACATTCACCTTATTTCTATGGGAATTCGAATCCTCATGCCCTCTTCTTTTACAGAAACTACAAATCTTATGTCTATTGCAATCCAAGACCACATGTCCAAAGAAACGAAAAATTCAAGAAAAACATGGGCTTACTCTAATAATGAATCCCAAGAGTAATACTATCATCATTAGTGGTCAGTGCCTCTTCTTCCACAAGTTTGATAGACATATCAACCTCAACCAAAATCCTATCATAATACCCAAAAGAGGGACTGTCAGTTTTCTTATCCAGCCTAATCGAATTACCAACAGACGAATCAATATCACATAAAATTTTTGGATGCCAATATATCCAATTATGATTACAGACTCTTATCCATAGCTTAGAAAATGTGTTCTTGACAGAATTCAGATCAAAATTACGGTCTCATTCATGAATTTGAAGAAATCCAGGCTTTAGAGAGATTGATCCAAGACTCCATGCATGCCTTTTGAGTTGATCATATGGGAAAAAATATGATATAAAACCTGACCCATAACAATCATTTTCCTGTAAAAAAATCCCCAGATTATATTAATCCTCTCAGTGACTTCATTTATCTTCCACGACCTCACCCCATTCAGAATTAAAACCCGAGAAATTATAGAAAATTTACACAAATTCACTCTTCTTCAACATCAATTTGATTCACCAAAACATGCACAATATTCACTTTTCTAATGATCCTACCTAATGGAGTAGATTCTCAATCCATAAAGGAGGAACTGCCTATGATTTTCACCACATACGCAAAACTTTTCTTTTCTCTAGATCCATCCCAAGCAGCACCTGCATTTGGGAAACCTTTCGCACAAAGGATAAATAATTCTCTGTGGCTAGAACAGTCATCCACCATCAATTCATGACCATATGTCCTTTCCACCTCAACCCCATTAGATCTAGGAGTATAATCACCCATATTGAGATCTCAAGGATCTGCACCACTCTCTTCCATCATTTATATATTTATATTATAATATTTTATTTCCACACATTCTTAAAGAGACCCTCATCCCCCTAATAAAAATATCACATCTCTAACCCATTCATTACACTTCTCAATCCCCTTGGCTCATCCAAAACTAGACCAAATAAGCTATGATGATAACTATATTCCACTTATAATCCTTAGCTTTGGCATAAGGCACTTCATGATGTCCTTTTTGTTCAAACCAAAGTGATTTACCCGAATTAAAGGTAACAATTTCTCTTAAATTCATTTATTTTATTTTACTTATCCAACCCCTAAAATATTATTATCCATTTCTTATAACCACATAAGTATTAATAATATACTAGGATGTTGTTATGAGAATCATTAGAACTACACATACACACACCTCCATCTAATGGGTAATGAACATACTTTTCTGCGGATGACGAACTACTACCTCCTGAAATGATGATTGTTCAAATAACTCTTATCACCTATCACGGTGGCCATTATGATGAAACTGTATTTATATATGATATATATATATTTATATTATGTTAAAGTTTTCTTCATTCTTTTTTTTTCCAATCATAGAATACCTTTATGGTTTCTATTATGGGTAAGGGCGATAATTTAATTTGAGGAAGTGCGGACTACCTCCCCCTCAAAGTTATATGACTACTTCATTCCATACATTGGATGTATAAAGAATAAAGTTAATGAAATAATATATTATATGATACTAGAATTATAATCTACCTTTGTATCATTATGTTTTCATTATATTAAATACGAAATAGAAATGAAAGTAGCATTCATGGGTATGTACGGCTTACCATCTCCATGAACGTTGAATTTCATTTCATACATCAACATGTTATATAATATTATAAATACATACATATACTGATTATATATGAAATATATGATATCTAAATCATGAATATCATTTTATAGATAATGGATGTTTGACCACATGAACAACTTGTAATTATAATAAGTTCATTTTTGACTGATGTCCCAAATATCGACAAAATGACCATTATTAACTTAAATGAATATACAATTTTTATGACATGGTAATAAGTTATATAAAAGGAATATTAATGTTGAATTTTTTTAATAAAGTATAAATTAACTTAAGTTCATTATTCAGGAAGAACAAGGAACAAACCAGTCTAGTCAGACATGAGGTAAGGGGTTTCTTATATCACTTTTAATTCCATGAGATTTCCTTTGATCACCACTTATTTATTGCATGTGATGTATTGTGTACTTACATTTGATAGAAATTATCATTATTCTATTTATATTCATGGTATTCTATGATTTATTTGGATGTTGTTAAATTTTGTTCATATGACTCCATTGATTACAATGTGGTAAGAGGTTTTTGTCTAACATTTATTTCCATGAGATTCAAGTTATATTTTCCAATATTTCCATTTGTGTGTTAAATATACTGCCCATGGTGGCATTATTTGTTTAATATACTTTAATTTACGGGTATATACATCTTCATTTTTTGATCCTTCTTTCATGTAGTGTATGTTTCGTATGTTACCAAATCTGTAAGGGAACCTTTCATCACACTCTTTAGTGAAAGACTTATTCATTGTTAAGTATTTTAATTTACCTTATCTTATGTTAGGATATTTTATTATATATCTTATTTTTGTAAATTTTATTTCCACATGATTATATATCATTTTCACTCTCATCAACTCATTTTCTGATTTTTATAGAGACGTCGTTAGGCAGTCAAATTTTTGTAAGAGAACTTCTTAACCCAATTTAAATTTTTTGGGATAAACTTATACATCATGATTATGTCTTACAATGAATATGTGTAAATTTAATATTATTATTTTACACTTAATACCCACTTATATTTGGTGTAATCTTATTTGTCATACATAATTATATAATTGATTGATCCTTAATCTAAGGATACTGCCTTATAAGGGATTTCGTCTCAATTTACATTCCCTCGAGACATTATTGTTGTTATGAACCAATTCACTTTTATATGGTGAATATACTATTTTTGGAATATTATTTCATGAATACCTTTATTATCATGATATTATATTGTTTTTAAGTGATTTTATTCTTCAATTATTTTTATTCAAGCATATCTCATTTTGTTATGAACTCCTTAACAAAAATATTGTTTTAAAGATTTATTCTTATAAATATTTATCTTTAATGTCCATGTTTTATAAATGGTTTTAAGGATTTATTTATATGGATATTACTGTTTTCAATGGTTAATTACATTAAAAGTTTCAATGTTTCATGGTACACTTTGATTCAGAAATATTTTTATTAAATTTTTTAAATGTTTTTTGAAAATGGTTTGATAAATAATTGATTATGTAAATATCTAAAAGTAATATATTTTGGTAGAAATGTGGAAATTTTTTATTTCATTTTTGTGTGTGTTATGACTAAGTTATGGTTCTTCGGAATTGTTTACATATATGGGTGGTTACATGATAATCCTAGGGCGGGTGAGCCCGAGATAACTCTCCAATGCATTGGGTAACGTTACGAAGGTAAACGTGAATTATTCTCCTAATAGATTTAAGGAACATACTGTGATGGTTATTCCAAATGTAACCCCCTACGTTGCTGTGAAAGCTATAACGTATGCAATATATTGATTCCACAAGTTATAATTATGATTTAGAATTTTTATTTGGTATTCATAAATCTTACGATTTCTTGAGGTATGTTATGATTGAGAAGTATGGTTTCATTGATTTGTATTTATTAAAGGGTTAATATTTCCTTTCCTTATTTTATAACCCTTACTGTTCTTTTTATGCTCACCCAATGTTTTGAAATATGTTTCATAGGTCTTAAATATGAATAGGTTTGAGGATGGGATCAAGTATATTTCATGCTATCTAAAATATGGAAGTAGACATGACACTTTTTTTCAAGAGTTTTTATTTTATAAAAAAATTGAAACTAAGTAGAAGTGTCTAACATGTAATTTTTGAGACGTAATGTAATAGTTAGGGCCTAATTCTCTAAAACTCTAAAACATAAATGATCCTCAATGCGAATTATTCATTTAATTCAAAATTATGTAATGTTTATGGTCAGATTCTTATAGTTGGTATCATAGGTTCATTTAGATAAAATTAGAGATTTGGGTGTTATTTAAGCATATGTAACATAACCATAATGGTTAGAATATTAGAAAGAGCCATAGTTATTTTAGAAAAATTAAATGAGTTTAACATAACATGAATAATTCTATCTTAGTATTCACACTCCTCATAAGATATTATATGATGATGTTTCAGATATTCTCACACGGACCATTTTGGTTTTAGTAAATGGGTAGATCTATCAGGCAACAAAGTAATAGTGGATGTGAAGAAAACTATGATGGTTTTCTAAATGAGAAACTGAATAAAATTAAATATGCTATGAGAACTCTTGTAGTTATTCTCAAAAAAATATCTGAAGTAATGATTGACCATCTAAACCATGGTGACTATTATAAGGCGTCATATATTTTAGAAACAAATCCCCATGTAAGTATAGGAAATAGTAATAAAGGTATGAATGTTCAAAAAACTATGTGTCAAGGATGTGGAAAGTAACACCTAGGAAAATGATTCAAAGGTACAAGAAGAAGCTATAAATGTTGGAATGAAGGTCATAAATAATGAAAATACCAGGGAAAAAAGAAGCATCCCATTGAATCTAGGAAAGGGAATGAATTTCTTTCTGTGGTATCAATTGAATGTTTTAAATGTGGTGGTTATGTTCATTATACAAATAGATCTCCCACTAAGAAGGTTTGGGAATGAGATCACCCGGATCATAAAAATATATGTTTACCAATACCAAATGCCATTCCAATTGAGAATGAGGAAACTAAGAATGACCAATGAAATTTATGGATTATTTCTTAACATATGTTTTGATATTATTGAATATTAGGATTTGATTCAAGATTTTCTTTGTAGGAAATAATTATTTTAGAATAAGTTGGTAATGAATTGTTAATTGATCATGAAGAACGTTGAAGGAGTAAGGAGTCCGCATATTAGGGATTCATTATTTATGGTATACTTTACAATGATGAAGTTATTAAAAGTATTAAGGACCTTTTTGAGTAAGGGATTACATTTGAAGAATTTTTATAGAATGTGTAACCATGAAGATTGATATATAAAAATTATATTCAAGGAATAATTATCTTTTCATTTGATGAGTAATGGTGGAATTTTATTTTAGAATAATCTATGTTTTTATTATGGACATATGGGGATTTGGGTTCTTTATGGAAATGATTACCCTATCATATAAAATATGTGATTTTTTTAATTACACTTTAGTATGAGACTTTAAGAGTAGTCGATTTTATTTGGAGATAAATATTGAGATTTACTGTGGAAGACTGTGTCATTAATTACATATGTGTTTTGGGTTACTATCTTAGTTTGGGTTATGTTGATGAACATTAAGGAAATTTGTTTATTTAATGGTATTTTCTACTCTCTGGTTATTGTTTGTTGAGTTTTGGGGATTAAGAGTAGTATTTCTATTAATAATGTATTATATTATTTTGGGGATTATTAGATCTTGTAACAAACGATTTCAGTTTTTTTATGTCTAATGACTGGGGAAATATATAGTTCATATTTTGTGGATTATCTAATATTATAGAAGTTGATTCTAGCACTTATAATGTGACCATGTCAGTTTTAATACTCTTTGATTGGATAAAAGATGAGTTTGTGGTAGAAATTTAGTAAAGGATGAAAGTATACATGACAAGTAAGTATGTTTCCTTATGTTTTTAGTAAATCTCATTAATTAATTCATCATATTTCTTAAAAGTAACTTAAAAAAAACTTTCTATGTTAACTTTTCCAACTTTGGAATCAAAGAGAGTTTAACCCATCACAAGTTTATGATTTTCAGGAGGTTAACTTTCTCCTAATCATGTTTTATATCACTCTCCATCAAACCTTGATTGTTTTTTTCTCTTCCATATCAATGTTTTGCTACATGGAATTCTATTAGGTGATATCTCAGGTGACCTTTGTATTTCTCTTTCTTTTTATTAATGTGATATTTTTATTGACTCTTTTTTCTGATTTTGAACTTTTAATGATGTTTCCAAGACCAATTTTAAAATTGTGAGGATGCAATTCCAAAAAGGGGGGAAAGATGTAATATCCCAGGTAAATAAAAAATATAAAATTTTCATAGTTGTTATCATTTTTGAAATAAATATTAACTTTAATTTAAAGGGGATTCTTTGTTTGATGGAATACTAGATATGCAATAACGAGTTTATATGAAATCTTACGTTGCAGAAAACACAAAGTTATAATGAGATATAATATAATATTATTATTATTTTAAATTGTAGTTAATTCCTAGCTATTGTATTAGAGAGAATGAAACGAACTAACTACAATATTATTATACATTTTTGTTAAATTTTTTTACATTTATCCAATAAAAATTAATGGCAAAAAATGTGAATGAATGTTATTTTATACATAATTCACTATAAAAGGTTGATTTATCCCATTTTGATGAAGAACCCTCTTTTAATAATGTTTTGGTCACTTATATATGTTCTATTTGTCCAAGTAAAATTATTTATAATAATCGGGACATCAAAATTCACTTTGGGTAAAATTTTTCTATTTTTTTTTTGATAAAATTCAATTTTTGATGAATAGTGAGAAATAATGTATTTTAATTCCAAACTTCCTTTTAATCTAATTTATTTATATTTTTAGATTATAATTTTAACTGGTTATTAAGTGTAATTAGATTATATTTTTTCCATTTAATCGAATGTTCCTCATTGAAATTATTTTCACTTTGAAATTGGAAATAAACAAGTGTCTATCTTTTAATAGTTAATATTTCATAAAAACATGCTTTTTTGTTTTTACAATGGGAATTAATTTTAAATTAATTAATCAAACTTATATGTTTTAAATTTGGTAAAATATACATCATTTTATAATTCATAATATCAAATATAGCTTGGGCTGAATTTATAGTATTTATCTGAAAAATAAGAATTTTTATGAATAGTGAAACGACTAAGTAGTAGTTAAAAACTAACTTTTTCAATTAAATGAAATTTTACTGTTTATGTGAATTGAATTTAGAACATCCAACATACATGGTTGTTATATTTAAGTAAAATGTGGTCCAATAAGATGAAAATAATTTTTGGTGAATAGTAACTTTTGACATTTATTTTCCACTGTTAAAGGTAAATATGGTAACTAAAGGTAAAAAGAATATCATAATAATAGAAAATTATCTTTAAACTTGTCTTAACCTTATTGGATGAGTCATGGCCGACCATGGGAATCCATGGGTCTATTTTGGGACCCCATGGAGCCACTTAAGAGTGAAAATGACACGTTATTTTAATTAGTTTCAAGTACAGACAAAATGAAAAAAAAAAAATTTAGTAAATTAATTTTAACAAATAATTATATAAGTTATCTCTTAGTCTTTAAATATTAATTGGAAAGATAATCATATATCCTACATAATTTAATTTTTTTTAATTTTTAGACATAAAATAAATAGAATTATTTATGACAAAATAATGATGTAGTGTTTACCTCATTAAAAAATGATTTAAATAAATAATATTATAAGGATTTTAAAAAACCAAAACCTGTCCAATTATTATTGGATGATTTTATTTAGACCACAATTCATATTATCATCAACATTAATTTTATTTGGACCCTTTCAAACTGAAAATCATTATATAATAAAATAATATTTTCACACATTCCTAAAGAGACCCTCCCCCTTACAAAAATCCCTCACCTCTAACCCATTCATCACAGTTCTTATACCCCTTTTCTAGAACAAATCCTGCCCAAATAATCTCTCAAAATCGTTTTCATCCTTCTAGAATTTTTAATTTAGGACTAAGTCACTTCAAGAAGTCAATTTGGTTCAGACCACAGGGCGTTAACTGAATTGAAGATAACAATTTCTCTGAAATTATTTTCTTTTCATTTACATCACCAACCCAAAAACTCTTTTTATTCCATTTTTATAACAACACCAATTTTATTAATATAACATGATTTTTTATGAGAAGTATACACACTACACATAGACACACCTTCATCTAATGGGTAATGAACCTACTATTTATTTGGGCAGTGAACTTCTGCCTCACAAAACGATGATTATTCAAATATCTTCTACCGCCTCTTATGGTGTCCATTATTATGGAACTGTATTTTAATATAATATATATTTTATTTTTATGTTTTCTTTATGATTATTTTTTTTCATTTATTTTATACCTTTATGGTTTCCATTATTGGTAAATGCGATAATTTCATTTGAGAAAGTGCCGACTACCGCCCCCTCAAAGTGATATGAATCATTCATGCCATACATGGGACGTATAAAGGATGAAGTTAATGAAATTATATATTATATTATAATTTAATTATAATCTACTTATATATCATTATGTTTTCATTCTGTTAAATTTGAAATAAAATGAAAATAGAGTTCATTCATACGTACAACTTACCGTCTTCATGAATGGTGCATTTCATTTCTTACCTCAAAATGTTATGTACTATTTTATATACATACATATACTATGTATATATATGATATATATGTTATCTATATCATTAAAATCATTATGGAGATAATGGAATTTTGACCACATTAACAACTTGTAATTATAAGAAGTTCATTTTTTACTCAAGTACCAAATATCGACAAAACGACCATTATTAACTTAAATGATTACATGATTTTTATAACATTGTTATAAGTGAAATGAAAATAATTATATAAAATAAAAATGTTCTTAGAAAAGTATAAATTAACTTATGTTTATTATTCAAGTAGAAAATTGAACAAAAAAGTCAAGTCAGACATGAGGTATGGGGTTTCTTATCTCACTTTTAATTCCACGATATTTTATTTGTTCACCACTTATTTATTCCATGTGGTGTATTTTGTAATGGGATTTGATATATATTATCATGATTCTATTTAGATTCATGATATTCTATGATTCATTTTGTGTTTATTAACTTTTGTTCATATGACTCGATTGATTACAATGTGGTAAAAGGTTTTCATCTCACCATTATTTTCATTAGATTCATGCAATATTTTCAATTATTTCCTTTTCTATGGTGCATGTACTTCCCATGATTTCATTATTCTGTAATATTCTTTAATTTATGGGTATTTACATCTTCATTGTATGATTCTTCCTTCATGGGGTGTATGTTTTGCCGGTTAACAATCGGTAAGGGAACCTTTCACCTTACTCTATAGTCAAAGACTTCTGCTTTGTTATGTATTTTAATATACATTATCTTATGTTTGGATTTAATCTTATATATAATTATTTTTTGTAAATTTTATTACCAATTGATAAGATATTATTTTCTCTCTCATCAACCCACATTCGGATTTTTAATGTAACTCCATTAGACTATAGAATTCTTGTAAGAGAACATCTTAACCCAATTTCAATTATTTGGCATAATCGTATACTTCTTGATTACGTCATAATATGAATATGTGTGAATTTCCTCTTATTATTTTGAACTCAATATCCAATTATATTCTTTGTATTCTTATTTTTCACACATAATTATGTAATTTATTTATCCTTAATCAAAGCATACCGTCTTTATGAGGGATTTCATCTCAATTTACATTCCCCTGAGACTTCATTGTTGTTATACCCCAATTCACTTTTTTATGGTGTATATACTATCCTTCTGCATATTATATCATGAATACTTTTATTCTCATGGAATTGTAAAATTTTGTTGAAATGTTATTCCTCAATTATTTGTATTCAAGCATCTCTCAATTGGTTAACAAAACTTTAACTAATATATCGTTTTAATGATTTATTCTTATAAATATTTCTCATTAATGTACTTGTTTTAAAATTGGTTTTATGGATTTATTTATATTAACATTATTGTTTTCAAATGTTATGTCCTTTAAATGTTTTAATGTGGTATGAGACACATTGATTCAAAAATCTATTTATTAAATGCTTTAAATGGTTTTTGAAAATGTTTTGATAACGAAAAGATTATGTCAATATCTTGATATAATATGTTGTGATAGAAATATGGAAATGTTATCTTTAATTTATGCATGTTTTATGTGTTATGACTATGTTATGGTTCTTTATCATTTTTTATGTATACAGGTGGTTCGTTGATAAACATAGGGTAGGTGAGCTCGAGATAGATCTTCAATGCACTGGGTAACGTGATAGAGGTAAACGTGAATGTTTCTCATTAGAGATTTGGGGAATATACTATGATGAGTATTCCAAATATAACTCCCTACATAGCTGTGAATGCTACAATTTATGTATTATATGGATTCCAAAATTTACCTTTATGATTTATGATTTATATGTATTATTCAAAAATATTATAATTTCATGAGATATGTTATGATTGAAAAGTATGGTTTCATTAATTTGTATTTATTGATGGGTTAATGTTTCCCTTCCTTATTTTATAATTCATACTCAAATTTTTATGTCACCCCATGTTTTGAAATGTGTTTTAGTGGTTTTTATAATGCATAAGGTCAAGGATAGGTTCCTGGAAAATCCAGGCTGTCTAAAACAAGGAACTAGACATGACTATTTTTTTCAAGAGTTATTATTCGATGAAAAAATTGAAACTGAATAGAAGTGTCTAACTTGTAATTTTTGATATGTAATGTAATAGTTATAGAATAATTCTCTAAAACTCTAAAACTGAAAAGATCATTACTGTGAATTATTCATTTAATTAAAAATTATGTAATATTTATGTTTGGGTCCTTATACACATGCTCCAACTTCTAGTTCTTGCATCAATCATTATTTCATCACATATCACCCAGAGACACATGTGAATAACACAACATCTCACCCAAATGCACGTAGACCATCACACCACATTTTATCACATCATAAATAAGGTATGATATCATGAATGTGATAAAGATAAACCTTTTTACCTTCTACTACAATGAATAATCCCCACCACCTATCATATATCATCACTTTTACTTATTCACTAACACAAACCCATATCATCACATTTAAAGGTAGAGTGGGTAAGTTGGAATATCCAACCATATATGTCACTACCATCATTGAATTTGGGGGGGAAATAGAAACCAATTACCTTTAGAAATTGTTAAGGTGACCCAACCAATGTTGTATGCGTATAGAAATATCATAAAACATATGATATAAATAGCACACATAAAGCACAAACTATGGGTTCACAACAACTTCACTATACAACGCCACAATAACAACATCTCACTATACAACATCTGATACAACAACATCCACTACTAAATGAATCAAACAAAACAAGAACTACATAAATATACCAAATTATTCATTCAATTATAGGTTTCACAATATTATTGATATAAAAAGTTCTTAATATATTTTATTTTAATAATCCATATCATATTCCGTTTACACAACCCATTATTTTATCATTGAAAACAATTAATCCAATTATTACACATATATTTCCATCTAACCCAAAATTCATTTACCAACATGTGGATTTTTCATTGATTGATATAATTTATGCTATACCTTATATGCTAATTCAACAAAAATACCACATAATTCCTCTCCCATCATAGATTAATAATTTCCAGAAAAATATTCCATTCAAGGCATCTCTCTACCACTAACACATGTCTCAACCATTAGGAATCATCATAGCCACATAACAAAAAACCAAATAACACAACCACCACACGTCATGACCACCACACTCTTCACCACACTATCCACCACACAACAATTCCTCCCACGTGAAACCAATGTATTTCAGAGCTATAATAGAAAAAAACCACTACAATTCCCCCCCAAATCACATCCCATTCCAACCAACCATTTCACAATACACCTACATATTTCATTAATCATTAGGGCACCATTATAACAAAATAATATCCTAGAAAATAAAAGGCCAACAATAATGACCCGGATTTCCCCATGGATTTCCTTTTTAAATATATAGTGTTTGAGGTGTTCTAGGAGCAATCAGTGACCCTGTCACGACCCTCCCTCGAGGCTCGTGTCGTGACTACCCCAAAACCGCCTTCCATAGGCCAGGGGCTGGCGACTAGCACCAAAGGCGTAAATCCCAATAACAGGGAAGGCATTGCGTTTATATAAGTAAACAAAACACCAAAGAGTACAAGTAGAAGAAAAACACTAAGTACAAAAGAAAGTGATGAAAAGTTAATGAGCCAGAATACAAACCCAAAAGAAAGTACAACTACAGCTGAACAAAGTACAACAGAAAAAGACAACAGCTGTAAGAAAGGAAGCAGCTCCTGGTTCGTCCTCCTTAGATCCTACCTGAAGGGTAGGCATAGATAGCTTCCACAACGCTCTCACCCGTCAACCTCCTCCGAGTGTCGTATCGCCCTGAAGTCCACCTCCGGGTACTGACTCATCGTGTAGTCCACCTCGGGGTACCATCCAGTCCTCAAACACTCGGCCTTCGTCAGCACTGCCGTCGTTTGCAACCAACACAACGAGGTGCAGGCATAGCCCGTGCAAGGGTGAGTATAACGATACTCAGTAGGGACCCCGAGACCCTTAAGGTCTCACTAAAACCAACAAGGATAACCACAAAGAAGATCTCAAAAGATAACCTCTACTTAGGTATATGCCCATACATATACCTAAGTTATCAAGTAACCCGTCTCAATCATGAGGAAACACAAGGATTGTGAAATCAACGGATAACCACTACCCAGGTTTATGCCCATACATATAACTAAGTTATAAAGTAAACCAACTCAATCATGAGGTAAACACAAAGGTCAAAAGTCTCAGCTCAAACTAGGATTTTCATTATCGATACCATAACTGCTGAAGAGCTCCGTCTCTGGAGTGTACAGTGGTCCTGTCACGACTCCGAGGTACTGATCACTAACCTAAGACTGCTGAGGTACTCCACCTTTCGAGTACCGTGGGTCAGCCACCCAAACATAGTAGTGCTTCCCGCCGAGTTATGTCACCCAAAAACAGTAGTGCACACCCCCTAGTAGCCTGATGAGGTACTCTCCGGACGAGTACTGTGGGTCTGCACTATCACACAGGTAGTGATCCTTCTACCATGGGTCTGCACCTCACAAAGTAGTGCTTTGTCTAGTGGGCTAGTCGACTCACTCCAAGTTGAGTCGGTCAAGCAGTCGTCAGGTCTCAGTCGGCTACACAGTCTCCGTACTCCGCATGCTCGTCTCCGGGAGGGTCCGCTCCACGAGCTACAGGTTGATACACCAAGTATATCAAAGTCCCACGAAGAAGTATCTCAAAGGACCTCCTTGTCATAGGGTTCTCAACATAACAGACGACGCGTCAATCAGACACCCGGTCTGTGAGTTACTAGCCTTTTCGTCCCAGGGGTCCGGTTGGTTTCGTGAGCGAACCAATCCCGACCGTATCTCAACTATACCCCGAACTATCAGAGGGTATACTCATAGGGACCGTTTCTCAATGTGATCACCAACGCCGCTAACGGTTTGTCAAACGGACGTCTGGTCTGAAAGATATCAGCTTTCCCATTCTAGGGGCCCGGATGGATTTCGGGTACAATCCAACCCGGCCACTATCCAACTGTATCCAAAACTCGGGCGAAGTATGCCAAATGTTCCGTCTCATCAAGAGGAATTTAACAAGACAGACGACGCATCAATCGGACACCCGGTCTGTGAGTTATTGACTTTTTCGTTCCAGAGGTCCAGTTGGATTTCGTGAGCGAACCAACCCGACCGCACTCCGACGGCATCCAATCCTCAGTCGGAGTAAGCCAAAATATCCTTCTCACTTAGAGGAATCCATCAAAGTTGATGGCACATCAATCGGACGTCCGGAGCTCAAGATATAAGTGTTTCCGCTTAGAGGGCCCGGTTGGTTTCATGTACGAACCAGCCCGGCCGAACCCAATGTTCTCCGAAACCTTGAGTGTAATATACCGAAACGACCATCTCATTCCAAGGGTCGCTACGCAACTGACGATGCGTCGATCAGAGGTCCATATCTCTTGATATGGGCATTTGGCTGAAAGTGGTCCGAAAATCGGGGGGTCTGGGCCCGGACCGACCCGGCCCGACCCCCCCGGGGTCGGCCCGAACCAGGTCCAACACGACTGGACCCGGCCCGGCCAGCCCGGCCCGGCCCGACCGGCCGGCCGCGGCTCGGTATGCCCGAGCCGAAGTTGGGGAGCAGGGGGTGCGCGCGGCCCGCCCCTCGCTGTTAATTGAGGGCAGCGGCGCAACCGGCGCCACCAATTCTTCCAGCGGCGCGCTTGGGCGCCGCTGCCACCTGGCAGCCAGATGGCTCCGGCCACCGCCACCGGTCGCCGACAATGCCGCGCCGGCGACCCGCGCATCCGGGTGTTTCCGCGGGCAACCGGAGTTGCTCCGGTGGTCCGTTTTCAAAACCGTCTGAGCCGGTGTTCATCTCGGGTCTCGTACTTTACTGCGCAAGCTTCAAAAATACTTTACAGCCTCGTTATGTCATTTCTCGTCAATCCTCATGTCAATTAACAAAACGCGCCGTCTTCGTGGTTCTCCGGCACGACGCGTTGGCGCCACACCCCTTCGTTGTGGCTCGACTCCGTCCGCGGATGTATCTGGGTTTCCCCGACGCGGCGCGACTGTATCACACCTTTGTTTGTTTTTCACAACATGGTGTGACGACGCTGAACATTTCTTTGTCGCATGATTCCGCGTGGTGCAACGGCACCACGCCTTCCCGTACCAAACCACAAAGAAATCCAACATGAAAAAAAGAGGTGGGTCGGCCGTGTTTGTGCGGATCAGCTACCTCTCTTTAAACGATATCAGTTGGACATATTCACGAAGAATAAAAATCAAGGGAGTAAACGAGGGTTCACCGACAATCAAAATTTAATTTCCCTACTTCGTAATTGTCATTCGTTGACGATCTCGGAAAAAGGGTGGATATCGATTCCTCGATTGTCGTGTTCGTCACACACTCCCAATTCTCATGCTCATGCGTCGGAAAGGAAGAAGGGTACTCGTCATTGGTGGACGAGCGTTCGAAGGTGATGTCGTCGTTGACGACGTTCTTCACGGGCGACATCTTCTCCTTTGACGCGAATGAAGGTCGTTGGAGATGTCATGGGCTTCGCTTCCCTTTCCTTCCCTTGGTTGAAGAACGATGAAGAATATGGCTTCATCGTGCTTCAGTGGCGGAAGAGTCGTTCTTCGTGTTTTCGTCGTAGAGAAAGAAGAAACTCAAGACTTACTAAGCTTTTTCTCCAAAGGCTCTCAATCAACTAAACTCCAACCCAAATAAAATAAGTTCTTAACTTGTTTTATTAACACAATAAAGCTTATGAATTTCAAGAGTTTGAAATTTAAATTAACTCACATAATAAAATATATCAAGTTGTCAAAATTAATGAGAGGGAGGTGGAGGGACTCATTTAATGAGAGAGAGTTTCATCCACATAAAAGGAGAGTTCAAGAGTTAAGGGGGTTAAGGGGGTTTGATACTCATGTGGGCCCCACCTTATAACATCCACCCAAGGGAGGTTATGTGCTGGTGATCCCCTCCTCCAACCTCCCCTTGCATGTTCTAACTACCACTTAAAATAAAAATATGGCAAACACATATTTTTATTCAGTTTAATTAAAAACCCCCAAAAACTAACTTCCAAACTCGATAAAATGCAACTGCGGAATATGTGTTCCTAAGCAAAAACCGATGATGCGGTTCCATCAATGCCCTCAGAATTTGATTTCGAGCACCGGTTCAAATGATAGAAATTCCCGCTCGTTCGTTCACTGAATGTACCGGAGCCAAACTTCGGAAAATGATTCCGGGCACACCGGGCCTCGAAATCAGGTGCCGTCAGAAACTGCATTCTTGTAAAATCCCAAAGAAAAATTTTTTCCATGAAATTTCCTGGTCTTTATAGACCCATTTCACGTGTTTTTGAAATTTACAGTTTTTCCAGTTTTTTTCCATCAATAACTCATTCCAAAAGACTTGGCTTGTCTATGAATCAGCATGTTAGTGAGTTGGCATCTTAGTGCTTCATCATGTCAGTGTGTTGTAGTGACAGTGCATCGATTTGTGAAGGCATCGAGAGGTAGAGGCATTGGTAGGTCGTAGAGTCAATTGGTCTGTGCCAATAGGTTGTTACATTAGTAGATCAACATTTTTAGCACATTTTAAATAGGTTATGTTGGTATCTCACCCGTTGGTGGCTCCGCATTGGTGACTGACCCATATGTGACTCACCCATTGGTGACTCACCCCTAGGTGACCTATTTATAGTTTTCCGAATTTTTCCGAGTTTTCCAATTTCTCTCTGCTAACATCTTATTTTTTTTAAATTGTGTTTAAAGCCTCTTTTAGTCATTTTATGAGAATTTTAAATGATATTATGTATATATTTAATATATAAACATTTTGATGGATTTTTTATACTCAACATGTGTAATCTTCCCCATGATCCAACAAATACTGGCTTTTGAATGCATTTTTACTTTAATATAAGACCGACTCATAAAATTTGGGATCTTCCCATTATAGTAATTTTTATGTTACCTCTTAGGGAACCACGAGTCCTACTCCCTATACTAGTCATGAACCTGTGATAGAGCCCCTCCATCTTAGTATCTTGAGGTTCATTTTTACTGTTCTTGCAATCCCCTATTCATGAAACAAGATAATATTTTGTTGTATGTTGTTCCGGTGGGGATTTCATCTTACTTTTTGTAAAATTTTAAGTCATGCGGGGTGGGTGTACTAATGATTATTTTTGATGAATGGATGAATACTATTCTTAAAACAAGAAATAAATAATAATTCAATATGATCAAAAGATAATTGTGTAATGAAATAATAGGTCTGGAGTGGATTGATGTATGATCGTCTACATTATTTTGTTATTTTTGTTTCATTATAAATTGTTGAGGATTTATGATTTCTAACAATCATTGTATTTTGTGGTATTTTCTTTAGCATTGGTGGTGTTCTTTTTTTTTCATGTTGGATGATAATTGGCCATATCATGAAACCTTCATAATATGGTATACCCAGTTAAATGAAATGGATTCCCACAGATGAAAACCCTTGAATGATCACCCATGATTATCTAGATGGTGTGTGAGATTTTTTGTGATGCTTTTCAGAGTACAGTTATGGGTACATGGGTTGATAGAGGAGTTTTTTATATGAGAATGGTGTGGTACATGTGTGAAACAGGGTTGTGGTCTAATGGTACTTGATGTGGGATTTGTGTGTCAGGTGGTATGTGTGGTGTGTTGGTGTATCTACCTTTGTTTGTGTTATGGATGTCAAAGATGTTGAGCTGTGGGACTACGGGGTGATTATGGACATTATATTTATTGGGGTTGAATTTGGTAATTTCTTGGGTAGAAGGGATACAATATTTGGTTATAAGAGGATTTTGTTATATAACATTGAATAATTATAGTTGGTAGTGGTTTAACGACGTTGTGATGTTGGAATGAAAACCTTGTTTCGTAGGCTGTTTAGAGATGGTTTTGGTTGGTAGTATCCTCTGTATTACATGAATAAATTAAGTTGAATAGATTATGTAATAAATTTAATGTGGTTAAATTGAAAGGGGTTGGTTTATTATTTGGTAGTGGCGGTTTTTTTTCTTATTCATATATGGGTAGCAGTAAAAGTGGTACTAGTGGGATCATTATTTTGTTTTATTGAAAACTATAGGATTGGGAATACTATTTTAGTATATATATATATGTATATCATGTAAATTATCTTGATTTCAATAAACCTTCCACCATTTCCCAGCACCATGCTTTGAACATCGCCATTTCAGGGGGAGGGTGTCTTTCTGAAAATCTCGGTGAGAGGATGGATGGATGGTTACTGAATTTTTTCCTTTCACCCTCTTCTGGTATTTACAACTCATGGATATCCATGAATACTATAATAGATTGAGTCTTAACAAAGATTAGATCATTTGGGAAGATTTTTTGTGGATGAGATTTCTAGGTGTCTGTGGCCCATGATTGTTTTCCCAAGTGCCTTCGAGATGAAGCCTAGGTGTCGTGTAGAAAGAGGCGTGGATATAGTGGACCAGACGTCTATGATTGGGATTGTGTTTTTTTAGGCCTAGGTGTCTATGGGAAGGGTTTCTAATGGGACTATGTATGGTAAGAGTGGTAGTGTCAACATGTTATTGGTTAAGAATGAGAATTTAACTAATGGAGAAGTTGTGTGTGGTACCCAAAATTGGATGAGAATATACTACTACCATACATGACATATGGTATTTTCAAATCATTCCTTGGTGATGATATGTTAGCTTGTAATCATTGTTAGGTTCATAGAGGTTCTACTATTTTCTCACAAGTGCATTAGTATGTTCCCCCACTAGTGCATGGGTGGATTTATTATTCCAGCTGGGTATAATTGTTTACTCACCCTACATCTGTAAAACTATTTTCAAGTTTCTAGGAGTCCTTTAAGAACGATTTTAGACTTAACTAGATTGACCACTACGATTAGTTGTTGTTTCTAGTCAGTCTTTTTTCTTCTAGTACATTGCATTTGATTTTTTATGTACCTTGTATCAGCTTTACTTTTGAACATGAATACAGGAATGGTTTTTTCATTTCCTGAAATAACTTTAGGGTTGTTTGAGATTTTAAAATATTATATCCCAATAAATTATTCATAAAAAAGGGTAATTCCTACCATTTTATGTGAAATGTTATATCCTTGGTACTAGTCTCCACTTCAAGGCCTTCTAAAGGTGGGTCTCAGGGGTCATTGTTACTTCTTCATCTTGAATAAGGAAGGGTGTGGAACTTTGGTTCTCCCTCCACTCATATTGAAGACGATGGGTAGATAAAGAATGATATCAGAGAGAGCATAAGGTTTGAGAGTTTAATATGTACGATGGATTTCAGAGTCAGACATAGTGAGGATTTCATGGGATGGTAGGGAAACAGTGTTAAGAAATCATAGTATGTGAAATAGTACATAGAAGATCATCTAGGATATGGGGTTTTAGGGTCCCCATGATCCGATGCGAGGGCTGTAGACCGAATTAATGACCATGTGAGGCTACACTGATTTTAGGGTAAAGACCCTATGAAATGTACATGCTTCATAATAACTTCTGTTCTTGTGTGTCTTTGGTGTTTTTTGAATTTAAAATATATTAAGAGTTAAAATGAATTTGAATGAATATTTTCACAGTACTTGTCCATAAGAGTTCCTTTTTTTTCTTTTTAGCTATGGAACCTGGATGTCATCTATGTGTGGTAAGGGATATTGTGGCCTAGAAGATTGACCTGATTGATCAGTGGATGGATGATCGAGAGGAAGAAGATGACCAATGGAAAAAGATTCTCTAGGTCCTCCATTGGAAGACTCTGGGAAAGAATGGGTGATGTGTCCTGAACAAGGAGATATAGAGTTGGCTTGAGGAGCTGGTGGTCACATTCATCTTGATTCAGGCTTTGACATAATACTATTTTTATCTATCAGTGATCCATATGAGGGGAGTAGCATGATAGTTGTGGATGCATTACCTTGGGGAGAGAAAAGAGAATGATGTTACTTTTGATAACATGTAGAAGGAGTTCCCTATGGAATTACATTCCTACACAATGAAGGAAAGGAAGAGGTAGGAGAAACTAGCCCTCTAAATGGTGATTATGATAGTAAGGGAATTGGGGAAAACATCATGTATATCCTATTCTTTTCACCAGATCTCTTTCCATATAGGGATTCTTGAGAGACACACTTAGAGGAGGAACTATTGCATTCTCTTTAGTATTTTTACTCCCATTACTCTATTTACAAACATATAGATTATTATGATGGTTGAGGTAGTAGAAAGTATGAAATCGTTTGGATGTGTTCCGTTAGAGGGGTTCCAGCTGAGTTCGTCAATTGGGATGGAAGTCGTCATTTTTCTCTAAAATCAAGGAATTTTCGGTTTAGGAAAGTGATAAGTAGGCCTCCGTAGTTCTAGTCCTGATCTCTTGGCCATCTCTCTTTCCCCATAGGACCGGGACTGAGGTTCATTGTCTATGGAGGCTATGGGAATCTTTTGATGTACATCTAAATTTGATCGTTGTTCAATGGGGGGGGCAGGTTCAGTTCCCACCTCAATAGTAGTAGCTTCCATCCAGACTTTTCCAACATCAGGGGAAGTGAGCTCTTGATCCCCCAATGGCAGATAATTCTATTCGAGGATGACCTCAGGGGGCTTGACCAGGACATGTTAGGGGATAAAAAAGATATCATAGGGGTAGAAGAGTAGGGTGTTGGTAGTTGCACGCTATTGAGGTAGTAGTTCCATCGGGGCCGAAGGTCGTTCGAGGTACAACTAGTCGATTTAGAACACTTTCATGTGATTTTTTTATTCAAGATCCTCACACCCCTTTATTTCACCCATTATATCCCATGCTCTCGGACTAGATGTTGAGAGTCTTAACATGCCCTTGGTGTAAAGTATTTCAGTTGGAGGTCAGACCAAATTTTATGTTGTTGTCTAGGGATATAAAAGGATTTTGGGTCCACATCAGTCAGTTGGGGACCATGTTTTCTTGAGGGTTTCCCCTCAGTGTGGAATGAAATTTTTTGGAAGGGGAATCAAGATTTCTCCCAGGTTCATGGGAACTTTATATGTGTTAGGAAGAGTTGGTGAGGTGGATATTAGCTTGAATTTCCACCATAGTTGGAGAAAATCCATGACAAATTCTAAGTATATCTCTCCATTAGTTTCTACACGATGACTCCGACGTCATTGACTGGGAAGAGTTGGATATCGAAGACAATGTGATAGTCATGGAAACACCAATAAGATAAAATGACTATGAGTATTAGGTGATACATGGATGAACCATTCTTTTGGGATGGGTGTTATGGAGGCATGTAGGCCTCACAGAGAGTACTTGGGAGTGGGAATCCCAAATACATGACCAATACCTAGATCCGTTCTGAATTTTTTCTCATGTATTTTTCATTGTTCCTTTTATATGATGTAAGGATTAACATCATTTACTATTACATATGTAGTTTCCTTGTTGACTAGAAATGTGAAAAATTTCCTGACGATGGGGAGTGGTGGACTTGATCCCATATCAAGACACATTAATGTGAATTTGATTAAACCCGTGTAGGTGAGACAACACCACCAAAACTGGATAGTATATTTACATGGATGAACAAACTCCCTAATCCATGTTTCTGTATGGTACATATTTTACTTTTTCATGGTTGGATGGTGGAGTGGGTGGACATAGTGTTTTATCATTTTTTCAAGAGATTTATATCAATGGGGTGTCCTTGAATGTCATGTTTTTTCACTCCAAAATTAAAATAAAAATATAAGGTCATTCTATCTTGATAGGTATCTTAAGGGGTGATTGTTTAGACCCCCTTTCTTCTGAGTTAGTTTTGAATAATCAAGGATGAGAATAGTCTGAGAGGTATCTAATGTAATAACCTAGATTTTCCAAAACCATTCCATTGTGAAAATATTGCGTCGAAGGTGTTTTGGTTTGTTTTAGTGACTCATTTATAAATATTTTGAAATTACCGTTTTTTCTAGTTTTATCATCACAAACTGATTGCATTGGATTTGGCATGTCGATGCATCTACATGTCAATGTATCTACATGTCAGTGCTTTGGCATGTCATTACCTCGTCCTTTTAGTGTGTCGACACATCATTTTGTCGGCATATCAGTGCATCAACATGTCAGTGGGTCGAAAAGTTATTTTTTTTTTGGCATATCAGTACATTGGTATGTCATGGTGTTGGTAAGTCGAGGTGTCAGTTTTTCATTGTGTAAGTAGCTCAACTTTAGTAGGTCATTGCATCAGTAGCTCAATGTCGATAGCTTAGTGTCAGTATCTCAGCATATGTGGCTCAGTGTTGCTAGTTCATATAGGTAGCTCACCCATCTATGGCTCCACGTCAGTTACTCATTTGAATTTTCCCTATTTTTTATAGTTTATTATTTTTTCCCCTCTTAGATAATATTTGACATAAAATAATTTTAATTCCTTGTTTGGGCATTTTTAAAAGTTTGTTAAAGGATATTATTTATATCTTTAATATCCTAACATTCTAGAGAATTTTAGATACTGAAACCGTATAATCATTACCATGATCTCCTGATTAATTTCTTTTGAAATTTTTATTCATTTAATACAGGATCTAGCTCTTCAAATATGGGATCCAACCTTCCTAGTATGTTTTCTATTCCCTCATGGTGTGCCTAGAGTCTTCCACCCTTGACAAGTCATGCACATATGCTAGAGTGTAAGGCCCTAACCACAAATGCATAAATTAGATGCTTTATTTTAATACATTGGCATGATTACAATGAATCAAATCCTGAAATACTGAGTAGTTGAGTAGTTTTGGAAAACCAGATACATATATATGATCAACATTACATATTGGAATGAAAAACAACACATATGTTTTATTAGAAACATCCACAACTCAATGTTTATCCATGTATGTCATTCAAAATAAACTTATTCACATCCTGAGAAAATTAAAAATAAGAATGGGGTGAGTTCATATGATCAGTAAGGGTAAGCAATGTAGTAGAATATATAATTAACATAACATTTTGTAAGATGAATAACTAAAAACACATGCCTTTAAAACTAAACCCGAACACCATATGTCAGGAATAAAAGTTGAATAAATAATTCCATAATTAAACATAATCATTGGTATTATACTTGTAGAATACCCATATAAACAATCAATAAATTTTTCATGAAGAGTGAATGATGAATGTAGGACATCATAACCATACTATCAATGCCTCCTGCCAAGACAAAAAATATTCAATTTGTTAAGGCCTAATGTCATGTCTGTAGTTTGTCTCTTGAGACCTATCATTGCATCAAGGGGAAATATCAAGACCCAATCAAAAATTATTTGGTCCAATGAATTCCCCTAGGATAAACATAAAGAACATATACATTTATATTGAAACTAATTTATGAAATGTAAATAAACTTCCGCAAACACTAATCACAAACGCTACAATTCGATGTAAATTGTTGAATAGTTTTAATAAAGAGGTTCAATATTCAAACTAATCATAATCCCTTAAAAAATATTTTATATGGAATCAGAAGTGGTTCACATCAATGAAGTTTAAGATTCAACAAGTATTTTGACAAAAATGAAGACACTTTTAGATGATATCATTGAATATTTTTGGAGGAAATAATCATTAAATATTTTGTAGTGTCCCATACCACCATAATCCATTATAATAAAAATACTTTTGAATATCATGATAATAATGAGACTCTTGGTATGATATACCAAATGGTAGTACAAACACCGTATGTAAGGAATAAGTGCTAAACATGGCATATATTTCATTAATGTATAAGTGAGACAAGAGAAAACATTTTTAATTTTGAAATAATAGATCTTTTAGAAAATCATTTGTATTTGTCATGAAATCAGATTCTTAAAAACTAATATCCGAAAAAAGAATAGGGAAAAACATTGAAATTATATTTGAGGCATAAATGATGTTTTAACGATGTGAAATCATGAAAAAATTTCTTTTAACGTTACTTTATATGTAAAATATTTTATTGTTGTTTTAGGAAAATATTAAAGAGATTTTAAAATAATATTGTGTGTTTTATTTCATAAAACCATAAATTAACCAATATGGGTTTTCAATAGAAATTTTATTGTTTTGAAAAAATAACAATTACATAAAATAGATTACATAGTGCACTTGAAAATATTTATGAATTTCAGAAGTTCCCTTTTATCACAAATAATTCTTGAGAGTTCATTTTAAAACATATAACACCCCATAAATAAAAGTAGGATTAAGGTTTTTTCAAATATATAGAACATTAAAAAATAATTTATGAGGATTTAATATGAATAAATAATAATATCAATAAGTTTAGTTGAGAATAATGGCAACCTGAATGAAAACATCATTTCCTGTTGAAAATACCTTTAATATTATAATCAATTGAATCGGTTTCTGCACAATTAATAATAATTAAATAATACATTGAATATCATGAAAATAAATATATTAATGATATTAAACATAAATGATCAATATATATACACCATACATATTTAATAGTATTGAATACAGATTATCTGACAAAAATGGAAGTGAGATGAAGAAACCCCTTACCTTAAGTCTAATGATGTTCTTCACTTGATCTTAGTGTCCTAGATAACCAAATAAAATTCATTAATTAATATTTACAGAACATATTATTTGTGTAATTGATTTATTATATACGTATTATGTTCATTTTGGGCTTCTTGATTGGTTTAAGAGGATCCATTTTATTGTTTGGGAGTGTTTTCATTCTTGGTATTAATGAGTAGTTTACTTATATACATGTAAGGATAAACACATAATATGAGAATGGTTTATCTAGAATAGAAGTTGTATTTTATTTCATAACATCTATAATATTACATGGTTATAAAATTAATTTGGTTATTGTGGGTGATGAGGAATCAGTATATTAAACTATAATGATAATTGTTTGAGTTAATTGGTGGTTTTTTATCACAACGAACTCGTGTTGATTTATAATATAATATCATGTGTACAAAAATATTCCAGAAAGTGACATAAGATATAATATATATATATATATTACAGTTTGGTTCAACCATCAAAATTTATTCATGATCAGAATTGAATTTTTTAATTGAAATTTAAAACATTTCATCCTTAACTGTGATAATTTAACACATATCTGATGGTGTTTTCATTTCTATTATAAAATAAAGAGAACAGAGAGATGAAGATGAATTATTTCCTTATAAAAAAACATTCCAGTACATGTAAGGTACTATAGTTATCATAAAATTTGGATGAAATTAGGTGTGGAAAAAATAAAATAAAAGAAAATAACTCAAATTAAAAGAAAATTTGAGAAATCCCTTATTAAAAATCGACTCCGTAACAGCGTCACATAAAAATTCATAAAATATTTTGTTGGGTGAAAAGGGGTATATCATAATTCTCAAATAATATGTAATTTAAGGGGGATATGGAATTATATATCAAAAATTAATAAAATTTAAAATAAAATAACAAACATAAAAAAGCTTTTGAAAAAGAGAGATATTTTGAGATGCAAATTCTGCAGCCTAACGGCCTTAAAACCTGGTTTTAGAAAACAATAAAAAGGAATAGGATAGGGAGAATACCATTAATAAAAGAAAAATAATATATTATATGAAATGAATAAAATTTAAACAATAAAATGGCATGGTAACATGAAATACATTACCACATATAAAAGAGAACACGAAATAGTGAAAAAAGTGTTCACCTCTTAAAGTAATCTTCCTAGAGATCCTCTTGGGGGAGAAGGATTGGTATTCGTTGAGAGAAAGGGAAACCCGATTTGGGGGAGGATCTTGGGAGCATATGTGAGAAGAATTTAGGCAAGTCACATGTCTTGAGGGCAATGAACAGAAGGGGGAGTTATGGGGGGGGGGGGTTATAGTGGAAGAGATGACTAATTTTTGAGTAACTTATTCATTATTATATATTTACCTCAAGAAAAACAATAGTGTTTATTCATGTTACCATTAATAGTAATATGTTCATGCGTGTTCGAACCAAGTGTACTAACATCACCCCCGATGCTTGAAATAGTGAACTGAACGGATAATGTAAATATATAGTAAATTATCATATTTTACTATTCATCTAAAATATTGTTATTTTAGAAAAATCCAAAAAAAATCACTCTAACCATTTTTCAATGTGTATAATTCATAAATGAAATCCATTTTAAAAAAATAATTTCAAATATTTTTAATTTAATTTTTAAATAAAAATATAATTTAGTCTCAAAAACCACTTTAAAACTATAACTCATTTTATAAAACCTTGAAAAATTAATCACGGTCTCATTAAATTAGCTTATAAACAGAAAAAAATATTTTATAAATTTATGATTACATTTTATGAAAATACATTCCAATTTTAAATTATTAAATTAATCCTAAAATTTTTATTAAAATATTTATGATATTCTAAAATACCAATACAAATAATATGATGGTTTTCAACTAATATGATGTATTAATTATATTTATATATTTGTTGGTAATGATTCTATTTTTTGGAAGATATACTATTCATTACTATTAACAACTATTCATAAGGGTATGTTACTATTCATAATGGTATGTTTCTATTAATCAAATTTTATTTTTGTCTTTTCAAACTCTAAATATATTACTAAATGAAACTGTGTATGTTAGTTTTTCGAAATTCAAATTACAGAAGTGGAAAAATAATTTTTATCAGTTGTGTTATAATAAAGTGTTGTTTTGTAGAGACTTAGTGTTTTAGGAATTCTATATTAAATAAAATTTTAAATTATTGGGGTGTAAATTTATTCCCACATCAACAGAATTGTGTCCTCTCAATTCGAAACTCCACTTAGAAGGTTAAAAATTGATGCTTGAAAAATCCCATGTGGGAAACCCACATGAAAATTAGGGTTCATAAAATATCCTCACCAAAAAAGGATAAGAGAAATGAGTTTGTCACCCAAAAAATTATTCTTTAGAATGGGGTGACATTAGTTATAAGTATAAACTTGGACATGGAATAAAAATCTAACTATGTAGTTCTGATGGAACGTGATTGATGACATGTTGAGATGAAAAGTGATTACTAAAAATCTATAAGCTACTGCAAAAAAATATTTATATCATAAAGGAATATTATAATATGACACAATTTTATTTATGACCTTTTCCGTTGATTTAAGGAATTATTCATCTATATAAGAGTATAAATAAATGTTTCTATTTACAAACTCATCATTTGATTTAACCATGCACTATCTATAATTCATCACTTATCACAATTATGACATATGATGAATTAATACATTAACCTATAAATGCTCAGAAAAAGATCAACTTAAAACATTTTTTAAATTGATAAACATTCCAAAATATAATGATTGAACACTTTATAATTATAATCTCTAAATTACCATGATGACCTTATCATTAACCATTAATAAACATGAAGCATCTCCAAATTTTCACATTCCGAACAAGTTAATAATTTCATCTTGTTTCATTTTGAAATATGGTAATAACATGAATTACCATAATAATCATATTAGAAACATTAATTCTTCTATATTCCTTAATTAAGATACATTTTATTGGATATATTCTATATTTCCAAAAGAGTTGTAAACACCGTTGATGAAAGAATTTTCCACTTCTCGACATGTCAATAATCGGTTCCAAGGTACTCTGTATTAATATAAAAAAAATTACATCAATCTTATGACAACATCATATATGTATTATAGGTTTTCTTTCAATCAAATGTGTTTTTGTAATAAATTTAACTTTCAACTGAAAATATTTTCTTGGTACCATTCATCTTAGTAATTCAAGCCCTTGATGAAAAGGTATTGCAATACATTCCTCATTGCGTCCATAATTCTTATAACCAGTACATTGTAGTAAAAGTATTGAAATGTTATGATTCATGACTAGGAATACTAATCATTATTATTCATCTGTGACATCAACATAAATTGATCATTATTTAGTAACTCTTTTTGTGTCATTTTCCTTTGATCATTTGGATATAGATTATTATAGATTCCCATCTATTTGTAGTTAAAGAATTTTACATTGGAAACCTTTTTCTTAACTTTGGAATCATGAACATGGTTTTCTTTTTACAACACATATAAAAAACCCATTCCATTCAATAATTTACTCGGTTGATTATTTCCAAAATTATCAGATGTGAAAAAACCTTTTTTCTGTTCTTCCGTTTATCTATATTTTTCTCTGTGATATTTTTCTTCTTTTTCATTCTGTAAATTCCAGAGGACTCAGATAATTAATTATATTACTTTTTAACACATTATACTATTCCCTTACATGATGAGGATATGTGGGAGGCAATCGTCCATTAATATGGTGGTTTAAGACCATTTGAGATATGATCCTTCTTACTCTTCACATTACGTGTATTGGAGAAGTTCTTATTCTTTATTCTGTGTTACATTTTTGATCAATTCCATATACTATATTAGAACAAGAAAATTATGAACTCTCTATGAATCTATACATGGTAGAGCATGTATCCTACATTTATACCACATAAATCATTTAACCATATAACTTGGTTACATTGGAAGCATAAATACTTCATAAAGGTATGTAATAAATTTTTGAATTATCCTAAGAATGTACCTCTAGAGATTAAAACCATGTGTGTTGTAAGGATAATATTTGTGTAATAGGATACCCTAGGTTAATCCTGAAACACCTTGTCGAAGATTTCACTTCTATGTACATCTATACCCGAAAAACATCCACATGTAGTATCAATACAGTGATTTATTTTCTAGGAATATTAAAATAATTTATTCCATACCAAACATCTAGGATGTTGTTGTATGTTTATTTTCAAGTCTATCTTAGGGTTTTTTCCCTAATATATGTTCTCTAAATCTAGATTTTTTGTTTTCTACTACACATCCATTGATACCAACTATAACACCACAATACTAGAATCCTAGAGATGGTGAATTATTTTAATACATTGGAATGATTACAATGAATTAAATTTTAATGGACTGAGTAGTTTAGTAGTTTTTCATAACCAGATACATACAGATGATCAACATTTCAACTTGAAAGAAAAAACAACATATATGTTTTATTGGGAACACCAAAAACTATATGTTTATCCTTACAGGTCATTCATAAGAAAATTCATCATGTCCAGAGAAAATGAAACATAAGAAATGGGTGATCTCAGATGCTCAGTAAGCGTTAGAATTATGGTAGTATATCCCATACACATAACATTTGTCATGGTGAATAACAAAAAACACATGACATTGAAAATAATCTTGAACACATTATGGAAATAATAAGAGCTGAATAAATAATTCCATAATAAAACAAAATCATCGACATTAACCAAGTATAATAACATATGAACTTTCAGTACTCTTTTCATAATGGTGGAATGAAAAATGTGGGACATCATAACCATTCCAAAAATGCAACATTCTAGGACAATAAAAAGACTGTTTTTTCAAGGCCTCATGAAAATACTGTAGTTTGTCTCATGAGACCTATCAATGCACCAAACGGTATAGAGGCCCCCACCAGACACATACTAAGTTAAACGAATTCATATTATGAATGGAATGAAACATAAACAACATATACATTCGTATTGATACTAATATATGAAATATATATTACATTCGATGAATATTGTGCATAAACACTTTACATTCAGGGTAAACTTGTCAATGGTTTTGAGATAGCACATCGTTGGTCAAACTAATCAAAAACCCTTCAACAACATATTTTAGTTGATATCCTATGACATTTAAATAAATGATGTACAGTATTCAATAAGGATGTTTACATGAATGAAGATAATTTCATATGATACCAATGAAATTTTTTTGGGGATATAATCCTTAAATATTACAAAGTATCCCATACCACATTGAAAAATTAAAATCACAATCCTCTAGAATATCATAATAATATGGATAATAATGATATGATAAATGAAAGGGTATTACATTATCAACATTTATAGAATAATTGGTGAATAGTTCATATATCTCATAAATGTTAAATTGAGTATAGGTAAACCCTTTTTTAATTTGGAAAGAAGAGTAATTTTAGAAAATAATTTATATTTGAAATGAAATAAAATTTGTAAAAATTTATATACTATAAATCAAGAGTTACTATCATTAAAATTATATTTGAGGAATAAATTATGTCTTAAAAATGTGAAATCATGTAAAAAGTTATTTTAATAAACTATTATAAGTAAATCATTTTATTGATGTTTTAAGAATATAATAAAGTAATTTTAAAACAGAAAAGACTGATTTAGATCATAAAATGATAAATGAACCAATATGGGTTTTCATGAAAAAATGTATTATAATACAAAAATAAAAATTAAAAAAAATATAATAAATATTTCACTTAAATATAGGTAAAAAGTCAATATGTTCACTTTTATTTGGAAAATTTTTTAAATATCCTTTTAAAACATATAACCCCCCATTAATGAAAGTAGGAATCTGGTTGGTACACATATATAGAACATTCAGACATGCTCAAATGGTCTGAAGGACTTGTTTTTGTTGATTTTTGATAATACCCCTTTTAAGGGATCAGAAGGAACCCTTTTAAGGCCCGTAGTCGTAGATATTACATGACTAATAGGTCATAGAAAATATACAAACTATACCTGGAACTACTCCTCCCCAGCTTCTTCATCATGATATCATCTCTCCACCATTGCATGGATTGATCGACTAGGCTTCCCATGAAAGAACATGAAAGTAGTGTTGGAAATTCCATACCCTCTCTTTTTGTCAAATCTTCTTAGCTTATTCTATAGTGAATGTTCCTGCTCAGAATCATCATCTAGTTTCTACTCTTTATTGAGTCTTTTTGATCAGTTAAGCATAATATCAGTGGTCCCTAAGGCCATGATGTGTCCCAAAGGCCTCGAGGTGGCCCAAAGGCCTTAAAGGACTCGAGGCCCAAACCAATGGCCCTAAATCCCATATGGATGAACAGTTCTAGCTACTATAGTACCCAACAATGTCTGCTATAGTACATAGTACAGTACTACTACAGTCCCCCAGAATTAAAGTCTCCACCAGGTTTTAAACTCATGTCTCTTGGATGCACTTGTTGATTCCTCACCAATAGGTCTGGAATCTTGTGCTAGAACAATCAAACATAATTTATGATGAGTACATATTAATAAATAACAATATCATTTATGTGAGTAGAAATGAAGGGAAACCCGAATGAAAATGGAGGTTCTAGTAAAAAATATATACAACTTTGTAATCAATGGAATCGTATTCCCATAAAATGATAATTAATAATGAAACATTTAATATCATTAAAATATAAAGATTCATGGTATTAAAAATTAATGTTAATTATACATACACAAAACATAAGTAATTATTGTGAATACAGAATATCTCACAAAATGGAATTGAGATGAAGAAACCCCTTAACATAAGACTGATGGTGTTCTTCAATATATATTATTTTCCATTATAGAAAAATTAAATTCATTAATTAATATATCCATAACCACATCATTATGTAAATTATTTTTAATAACCTTTTTATGTTCATTTAATGCCTTCATGATGGATTTAAGAGGTCCAAATGTTTTTTTGGAGTGTTTTTATTCTTGGTATTCATGACCTGTTTACTTATATACATGTAGCGATAAACATGTAATATGGGCATGGTTTTACAGAATAGAAGTTTTATTTTATTTATTATCATCAAGAAAATTAAATTATTATAATATTCATTATCTTATTTTGAGTTAATATTAACCATTATTTAAAACATTAATGATATTTGTTTTTTGGTTAATTTGTGGTTTTTTATCACAGTGAGCTCTTTTGGTTTTATAAAATAATATTATGTGAACAAAATGATTCCAGAACCTTAAATAAGTTATAATATATATATATATATATATATTATATTCTGGTTCAAAAATTATAATAGATTTATGACAAGAATTTAATATGGTAATAGAAATTGAAAATTCATTATCCTTGAATGTTATAATTTAACACATATCGGATGGTGTATTCAATTCTAGTATAAAAGTGGGGTAAATTAGAGATGATGATGAATTTTTAAATTATAACAAAAAAATTACAGTACATGTATGGTACAATATTTACAATACCATTTGGTTGAAATTATGTTGGGTAAGGAAAAATGAAAACAAATGACTAGAAATAAAATAAATGTTTAGAAATACCTTATAAAAATAGGCATGATAATGTCATCTCATAAAATTTCATAAAATATTTTGATGAGAGATAATGGGTATATCATCATTCAAACATAATATGGATTCTAAGGGGAACATGTAATGACATATGAAATCGTAATACAAATAAAAATAATTGAGAATAACATAAAATGGGTTCTTGAAAAAGTGATATATATTGAGATAATAAAACTATAGCACAATGACTATAGAACATGGTTTCATAAATCATTAAAGAGAGAGAGGAAAATTGGTCTCCCAGTTATAAAAGTCTCATTATATATTATTGGGACAAAAAAATAGAAGAAATGACATTGTATGTAAACTTTAAATATATACCACACATACAAGAGAACATGATATAATGAAAAGAGGTGTTTACCTCTTGGAGTAATCTTCTATAAGATCCTTTTTAGGGGTGAGTATTTAAAATTTTATGAGAATAAGGGCTGAGAGTCATGGGGGTGGATCATGGGAGGATATTTTAATAGGATTTCTTGAAGGAACATGGATTTAGAAGAGTGAAGAAAATGAGGATTGAGGGGGTGTTTATAGTTTTGGAGTGGATTAAGTTTAGAATATATATTCATTATTTTATTATTTCCCTCAAGACGTCCAATAAAGTTGATTCAAGTGACCCTTAATATTATTAAGTTAATATGTGTTCCAACCATGTGTTAGTACATCATTTATTATGCCAGGAATAATTAATTTATCTTATAATGTAAATATATGGTAAATTACCATATTTTACTATTCATAAAAAATTGGTTATTTTAAAAAAATACCAAAAATTCACCCATACCATTTTTGGATGTGTACAGTTCAAAAATGAAATCTAGTTTTTGAAAAATATTTTCTAAAAAATATTTATTTATTTTTTCAAATCATATTTTATTCCAAAAAAACTTTAAAACTATAACATGTTCTGTAACACCTTGATAAATTAAGCAAGGTCCCATAAAAATATCATATAATTATAGGTTAAAAAGTTACAATTTATGATTATATTTCATGAAAAGAAATTTCTTTTTTAAATTATTATATTTATCATAAAATTGAAATAAAAATATTTATGACATACAAAAACACATATACATATAATATGATGGGTTTTTCACTTACAAGAAGACTAATTTGTATTTATAAATTCATGGGTGATGTTTCTATTTTGTGGCCAAATTACTATTCATTAATATTAATTATTCTTCATAATGGTTTGTTACTATTCGTAATTGTATGATAGAATTCATCAAAATTCATGTTTGTCTTATTAGACTCTAAATATCATACCGAACGCAACCATATATGTTAGTTTTTTGAAATTCAAAATACTGAAGTTGATAAATTAATTTTATTAGTTATGTTATAATAATGTGTTCTTTTTTAGAGAATTAGTGTTTCATGCATTCTATATTAAAGCATTTTGTAAATTATTAGGGTGTTAAATAGAGACCTTCGGGTTGAGTTGTCTTGGTGTTCATTCATACTGCTTGTGTAATCTCATATTCTTGATGAAAAACGGATCATTGGTATCCTGTTGTTACATTTTAGATTTCCTTTGCCTCTATTAATTTGTGGATCATGTTGGGTGGGTGTACTAATTATTCTTTTCGAAGAGCTAGGGAATACTTTTCTTAAAAGATGAAATAAATAAGAAGGGAATATGATCAAAAGATAACTGGGTAATTAAACAATGGGATGGAAGTGTATTGATGTTTGATTATCCATTTTATTATGTTATCCTCATTTCCTTAATGATTTTTTAGTTTTATGGCTTCTAAAAATCATTGCCATTGGTGGTATTTTCATGCACACTATGGTTGTTCTGGTTGATTTCGTAATGTTGGTTGATAATTGTTCATAAAATGAAATCTTCTTAATCACTTATACCCGATTAAAGGATATTTATACCCTAAGATGAAAACACTTATATTATCATCCATGTTTAACATGTGGATTTAAGATCAGTATTTTACAAATCTGAATATATAAATATATATCCTGGTGATAGGTCTACTTGAGTGTTGTGTTCTGTTGGGTTGTTGTGTGGGTTGTATGGTGGTGTAGTTGGAAGCATGGTTATGGGTATAGGTGTGGACAAAAGAGTTGGTTCTATGAGAAGGGTGTGGGATATGTGTGTAGTAGGGTTGTGGTCTACTAGTAGTTTCTATGGGTTAGGTTTGTGGCGAGATATGCTTTCTGTTTTGGATTCTTCGGTTTAGAGACAGATTGATTGTGGAATAGATGGACTTGTATGCAGCAAAACTACCTTTTTTTCTTTGATGGATGTCAAATGATGATTGGAAGTGGGACTTCATTGTGTTTATGAACATTTAATGTTGTGGGGATGCATCTAGTAATTTGTTGGGTGTCATGGCTACATGGATGGGTTGTATGAGGAGGATTGTACTATATATCATTCAAGAATGATAGATGGAAGTGATTGAATGAGGGTGTGTAGTGGGACTGCAAATATGAGGATGATAGTTTCGTTGAGATGTTTGTGGTTAGTAGTTTCCTTGTAGTGCGGGAATGAATTTAAGTGAATCCCTTAATTAATAAATGTCTTGAGTTTAAATGAAAAGGGGTTGTTTTATGTTTTGGTAGTGGTTGTTGGGTGGTTATGTATATAGAGGTAGTTGAAAAAGTGGTATTGGGTGGATTTCTTGTTTTGTTGTTTGATACCACATGGTTGTGGATGAGTGTTTTCATAAATAAATAAATATATATATATATTTATATATATTATTGTTCCTTGTGATTTCTATATTCACACCACCCTTGTTAATCCCTATGCTCCTAACAAACCCATTTTATTTGGGAGGGTGTCCTTCCCAACATTCTGGTGGGAGAATGTATGGCTAGTTACTGACATTCTTCCTCACACCTTCTTCAAATTCTTACCTATCATGCATATTTATACAGGCTGTAATGGCATTAGGCTTACCATAGTTCCAAATCCTTCAGGAATGTTATTTTTTGGTTTAGATTACTAGGTGTCTATAGGACAATATTGTTTTCCCAAGTGTCATTGGGAAGAGTCATAAGTGTATTCAGGTGAGAGGCATGGCAATTGTGGTCTAGGTGTTTGTAGGAAAGACTGTGTGTGGTTTGAAGGCCAATTGTGTGAGGGAAGGATGTGGCAGTTGGAGTGCAATTGGGAAGAGCCATAGTTTCATGGTTTTAGTCATTAGGTATGAGAATTTATCCACTGGGAAAGTGGTTCAGGTTTCTTTAATAACGATGTTCATGTACTACTGCCTTACATGAATTGTGTTATTTGGTGAGGGTCACATTGTGAGGATTGGATAGATAATAATTCCTGGTTGATTAATTGAGGTTATATTATTTTCTCACTAGGGAATTAGTATATTCGACCACATGTGAATGGGTGGCCTTAGATTTATTAATTTGTATACTGGTATACTCACAATACCTTAATAAAGTTGGTTTAAGGTTTCCTAGAATACTTGAAGGAATATATTTAACTTTACTTGACTGGGCATCAGGATTAATTGTTATTGATTCTTAGTTTCCTTTCATTTGGTAAATTAATTTGGCGTTTATTTGTACTTTGTATCAGATTTATTTTTGAACATGAAAAAGGGAATGTTTTTTGGAAATTATTTTACCTTTGCATTAGTGTTTTTTGGGATTTTTTCATCTAGTCCACTAATCCTATTTTTCATAAAATGGGTAATACCTTCCATTTTGTGTGAAATTCTATACCCATGATTATAGCCACCACATAAGGTCCAAAATTATGATTTTCTCTGGGTTTAATATCAGTTATTTATCATAAAGGAGGATGGTCATGGAATTTTTTCCCCTTCCCAAATCTAGCGGAAGGCAACTCATGACACTAACTCATTAGGAAAAACCACAAAAAGCACAACATCCTAGATCCCAGAATTATATTCATTTGATTACACCACTTTACATATTGATTTCTAATATCTATTATAATAAAAATAGACATCCAATGGTAACGAATTTATTATACATATATATGTTTTGAGTCTTCTATTTATGGTTTGATCAAAAAAAAACACAACAATAGTTTAACATTCACCTAAAATACCAAACAATAAAGGGGAAAATATCTATCATTTCCAAAAATGACACCCACATAATGAAATATATCATAAATAAAATTAATTAGGTAAAACATGTGATTTATTCCCATTAAAATAAATTTTTATATCTAGATCATTTATTTTCTGCAATAAGATGCCCCATACTAACCACCAAATAGGAGGGAAGAGAATATATTACTGCCACATGTGTATAATTTGGGGGAGAAAAAGGATCCCATACATTAATGAATATTTCTAATTTAATATGGGAAAAAGGAAGAAGATGGAATTATGGAATGAAAAAAAAATCTCAATTAAAAACCATAGATCACCCTAAAACTCACAAAGGGATCATAAAAACATAAAAGCCACACATATTGAAAAAAATAACCACATATATCAATAAAAAATAGAAGTCAAAGGAAAATAATAAATAATTGGAAGAAATCACTTTAGTTTGCCAAAATATTAACATTCAAATTCCTAAGAACAAAGAATGAAGAAATGTTATAAATGATCATAATAAAAATAAGCAGTTTTTCCTGAAATACCTAACAAAATTAGTTCCATAATGAAGAGGTTGGATGATCCCGTAATTTATTAAATAGTCTATAACTAAACTCATTCACTCCTTTAATTACAAATTTATGATGTCAAATAACATTGTTCTATAAAATTCGAGCCATGAAACTAATTTAAGTTATGCATCCGCAAACATTTAACTTCCAAAAAAACACATGGAAACTCATCACAATTTTATTCCCATTGTGTATACAATTTTCATAATATAAATATATATTATACATTACTCATCACCCACATATATGACGTGAATATCCAAACTCATGTTCCACAAATCAGAAACTAAAATCAGGAACTACCTACTTTAGAACACCATGAACACCAACTGCCATGGAACTGTTCTTCAGATTCCTTTACAACCCTCCAATATACAATGGTTGGATAGAAATAAAATGAAGAAGTCACAAACCGTTATAACCAAGGTATTTATTTTTCATTTCATTATAATTACTAAAAAAGGGGATTTTTCCGGTGTACTTGGTTCTAGTTAAATTTAAGTGTTACTCTCCTTTTTATGATTCTTATATATTACTAAATTATATCTCTATAAATTCATAAGCCCTAAATAAATTTAGGTGGGAGACGTATAGGATCATTTTGATAAATTTACAAACTCATTAATCAAATTATTTATTTTTTCCTTTTATATGATTTATGTACCTTTTATATTTTAAGTTTTTAATTATAATTAATCAATTAATATTTCGTCACATAAAAAACTGAATCTCTTAACTTATATAAATAAATCCCCCCCCCCCTTATTAAAATTTCACATCCATTATTATTATACTTTTTCATTCCATTCTTTTTTTTAATTTTTTTAATTTACATTATCATTAAATTCATCCAAATTATGCTTTTATATTTTTTTTTATCTTAAAAAATATATTTTTTTATTTTATTCTAATAACAACTCACCCACTCTAATTCTATCTATCTCCCACGTAAACATAGTATCTATAGATGATATAATTTTCCAATTTTTCAAAAAAAATTAATTATTTTTATAGAATGATAATTAAAAAATGTCTCATTCTCTTAACACGTAAGGTTCTCCCTACAGACACTTAGTGGTTCATCCACCTTTTTTATGGAAAATTAATTTTTTATAGTAACACTGAAATGTAAAATTTTTATTTCGTTATATAATAAACTCATTGGAAAATTATAATTCATGGGTACCATCATCACAATGAATCAGATGTCAAATAGAATCTCTATTACATTTAATCATTTGAACAAGATATAATTGAAATTATATTATCCTTAACATGGATTAAAAAAATTAATGAGTTTTCATTTGTAACGTTGTTCATGAAAATTTGAAATTTCATGATTTTTCTCCAGAATAAACATGTATTGTGGCACCCTAGAGCCAAACACTCAAATACTATTCTTATAAACACGTAAATTAAATAAATTCTTTAATATCAACTTTAGATTACATAAATTATCTATCCTATAAATGTAGGACATAGTAAATATTCAATACATATATTCCAATGGTATTATAGGTTTTATTTTTTAGAGAACTAGTTAAAGGGAAAAATTAATAAATCTTACATCTTTCTCAACAAATTCATTTTTTTCATCAATTACAAAACTACATAATCCATAATAAGTATTCAATATCTCCCAAAAATCCCCCCACACATCCTATTCTTCTAGATATATCATGTGTAAAACGTTTCATCATAACGTGAGTAAAGAAAAACAAATTTAGTTGTGAAATAAAACACTAGGTAATGGAAAACATTTGATCAAAATTATAATTATACAAACATTTCAGGCATATTAGGAAATAAATATAAAATTATCATAAATCCATTATCAAATGAAATTGAAATAATAACATATCCAGGAAAAAAACAAAATAAATAGGTCATGTGTATGATACTAAGTGAATTTTTGGTGATGAGATTCATAAAATTGAACATATTTATCATACCATTAAAGACATATTTAGGAAATAATTAATTTAATCATGGATAAAGTAAATAAATAATTCTATCTATAAAGGTCATAGGTAAGATATTTTGTGTAATTGGGTGGTAATACACCAAATAACCAAATATAATTATATCATTAGGCCTACTTATTCATCAAGGTGCTGTATAAATTTAACTCCAACATGTTCAAAGTTTAATTATAATGCATTTAGCATATGATATATTGATTGAAATATGTTTCATTAAAATAACTATTAATTATTAATACAGAAATAACAATATACCAAGTGGAAATAAATTTCACCATTCTAATAAAATGGATAACATGATCAAAATTCATATGTTGAAAGATGGTGGATGGTTTGAAAATACCTAGATAACATTCTTGAGTAATGAATAAACTTCCATAGAGAAATAAAAATATATACATATTTTCATTTGTTTTCTAGTTAATAAATGGATTATATTTATTTTTATGAATCCGAAAACTTATCACCATATATAGTAAGGTTCATAAATTTATGTAAATTATATTCACTATAAATATATATATAAAATACAGTTGAACTATATAATAAAATTAAGGAAATATATAGTGTTCAAAGAAGAATGGAGTACAAAGGTAAATGTTTTTTTATAAAAGAGGATATCATGAAAAATCTAACAAATAATGAATCATTTAGTTATCAAAATTAAACATTACATAATCTATCCAGAGAAATATGTTGGATAGATTCAAAATAAGATATCCCCATTATAAATAAATAAATATATGAATGATCATGAATTTGATGGAAAAAAATCCTTGAAAAAGAAATATTTGAAAAATATTACATAATAAGTGCTTAAGAATCATATTATTTGATACCCAATGATCCATGATTTTTTTAAATATTTATATTTATTATTGATTAAATCACATCAAATAAATCTCATGACTGTAAATAATTTTGAATATGAAATGGTAAATTTAAGTGAAAACATAAAATATCTCTTATAAAATAGGTTCAACCTTGATATTAAAAAATAAATTACCTGTCACATTAAATAGTAACATTGAAAAGTTCAAGTGAAATATTTTAAAAATTTTCAATTTAAAAAATAATTTCTAGTAAGGGATCCTTGAATATTAAATCTATTTACCTATAGGAAAAGTGGATACAATTAAAAAACTACTGATTATAAATAGAACTTTTTTAATTCATGGAAATTACCTTAATTGAAAGCCCACTTTAAAAAGGAAAAATAAAACCTTATTTTTATTAAAATTTAATTATTTTTATGTTGTTTATAAAATAAAATGAAATAAATTAATAGGCTCGTAGGAACCAAGTATGTAAAAAAGTAAAAGATAAAAAATTATAACTCAAAGAAAGGATAATTGAGCCACCAATATCTTTCACAAGAAACAAACCCTAAAAACATTTTAATTATTCAAATATGAATTATTTTATGGGAATATAAATCCAAAAAAAAATAATGATAAGATACCACATAATGAAATTAAGGGTAAAATATCTGTAACATATGTTAAATAAGTTAACAAGAATGATAATATCTCAACAAAAGAATGTGAAGTTTCTAAAAAAGATTTTCTACTATTGTAAATATTATATAAATGTACAATTAAATAAGTAAATATGACATTTCATAGTATATAAAATGAAATAAAAAATTCATTATAAAAATATTCCCGTTTGTTTTGAATACATTATAAAATGAAACCATGGAAGACAAAATGTATTATGTCTCAAGGAATTAGAACTGGGACCCTGAAAATCAATACTTCTTCTCATGACTACCACGAAGATACTTTAACCTCTTGTTTAAAAAACATAGCTATATTAGTCACACAATTAATATTATTATTTATATGTATTTTTAATTATAATCATTATATATATCCATTAAATATATGAATTCATGAATGTTTTTATATATTTTCTACCATCATGTGGTTATAAGTTAATTTTTTTAGATTCATAAAAAGATGGGGGTATTCATTGTTTCTATAAATTTAATTATACCATGTTCAATAATTTGAATGGAATATATGTTATATTATTTTTATACATGTATAATTTCATTCCATAATTATATTGGTTACAATACTAGAAGCAAAAATCGACAATGATCATGTTTTTCATTAATTCATAATGAACTACTTTTATTTTATTAGTTAAGGAGTTTAATAATAAAGTTAAAATCAATGAAAACAATTATTTACACACACAGACACAAATATATATATATATATATCATATATTACCATTAATTAGTTTAAAAAATTAATCCATTATATAAATTCATCACAATGATGATATGGGTGGATAAACCGACCTAAACGTGAACAAATCATTATAAATGGATGATTATGTTGTGGTTTAGCTATAATATAATTATAACATAATAATAATGATATTATATAGAATTTATTATTGTGAGAATTTTTTTTAATTATAATAATAATTAATTGATATGCAAAATTTATATAATATAAATAATAATATTTGCTTTTATAATATGATTGTTTAAAATGATTTTATTAAAGATGATCATTTTTATATCATATCATTATTAGATAGAAAATTTCAAATATAATAACATTATACATATTATGAAAATTATATTTATCAACAAAAAAACATAATTAGTACCATCCATGAAATGAGATAATGAAATGTTGAATGCATCGTTCCATGGAGGCGATAGTCTATGCACACACATTGATAAATATTTCATTTAAAAAGAATTGAAAAATTTATTAATATATTATTTAATTTCATAAATAATAAATTAGTAAAAAATATAATAATTATATTCTAAAATCACTTTTTATAATATCCAAAACATTCGATAAAAAGAAAACAAACATGTGGCTTTGTAGAGGCCATAGTCCAAAAATACATATGAAATACGTTTTAATTTATCATTAGGGAAGATCAGAGAAGTGGTAAATAGTTACATAACTAGAATAATAAAATTTTATAAAAAACCCAATAATAATTTTAGAGTATATGGATATTAAAATTAATGTTTTAATGGTTATAAATAATGTAAATAATATAATGGAAAACACTAACTCCAAATTTTAACATTGGGGTTCCTATGGAGAATTCCTTTTAAAATAGAGGGCTTATGATAATATATTGCAAGGACACAAACGTTCATTAATGGAAATCCCTCCTAATCTAATTAAATATCTCTTTATATATATTTTTTATTTAAATTTCAACTTCTTTGGTTTTATGTTAATAATTGGGACCATTTCTAATATAGCCCTTGAATAGTGATCAAATTATTAGTATAAATATAGGGCTTTAACAAATCCAATTTACTCAGAAAAAGAAAGTGATGGCCTCATCCAGTAGACGTGCCCTATACGAAGACCATTTGTCAGAGCTTGGAAAAGAGGTAGCATCATTGGGCTTTTCTATGGACCAAGCCCAATCCGAGCTTGAATATGTTAAGCTCGAGCGGGACCTCCTATGAGAGAAATGGAAGTTGATAGAGATTACCACCCGAGCAACATTATCTGAGCCGCCTTAAGAGTATGTCACCATTGCACACCTTACTCTTCTGTCTTATGAGGGTGTTATAAAAGGATATGTAACAAGACCTCATCAATATGGTTATGTACATTATTTTTTTATATAATAATTAATATACTTTCATTTTATTATTGTTACCTTGTAAATAGTTTTTAAAGCACAAATAGTGTTTCTAGTTAATATTCAACTAAGAAATCTATTTTGATGAATTAATGGATATTTGAATTAATATATTTTTCAATAAGATATTATTATTATTATTAAAATAACTTTTATTAAATATAAATGATCATATAATTTTATGAATGCAATCATAATTTTTATCAAGGTTTGTAAGCCATTTTTTTCAAAATCCGTGAATTTTCGACAAAAGTCAGGTTTTATTTTAAATGTTAAAAATAAAATATTTAGAAAATTATTAACATAAAATAAATATTGTTTCTAGAATTATGATGTCGAAAATATCCAATGGTGAATTTTTCATAATTTTCTAAGACAGTTAAATTTTTGGGTAAAAATTAAATACCGTTTAAATATATAATGTGTTTTATGACAACATAATGACCCAATAGTGATGTAATAAAATACAATAAGCTTTATGTTCGGACAATATATATTTTTCCATTAAAATAATGTGATTTTGGGTCTGTTTGACTAATTTTACAAAGCATTAATGGACCCTTCAAGACTTATTAATCATCTTGTCTTTTTAAAATGTTTTCCGTGGGAGTGTGGCTCACCTCGACAAAACCAACCCCATTATTTTAATAAGTTACGACTTTGGCCATATAAAATATTTTTTTACACTTACCTTTTAAAAAAACCATGGGAAAAAACCAGGATCTGGATTGTCGTTTGGATTAGTTTAATGTGAGGGTCCTAAACCTAAATAATAAAGAATTCCCTCAACATTCCTATATAATCCCACAAAAGATCCAAGTTACTCCACACTAAATGCCTTTGGAGTTCATCCAACCTCTTCCCTCCTGTCTTTATAATACTCCAAAGGTGACCCAATCTCCCATCAAGCCACTCTGATGCCTATATCAAGCCTTTGGAAGCATGCTTCCATGTACGGGTTTTTCTTCCTTTCTCATTTATGCCCAATTTTCATAATGTTGTTACGACCTTTTAATTTCAATTATAAATGTTGGGGTATGGTTTCACACCTCCAACATACTTCCCTAATTATGTTTGAATGATGAGATACCTCTTTATCTCTCATTAAATTCCTCCCATGTACACTCATTACTATGACGAAATTTCTAAAGGAATATTTCTCTCCTCATTTACATTCATGAAATTATTTTGTATCTTGAATATAAATTCAATTAAAATTGTTGGTACATGTATTTATATGACCACCTTACTATACATTTCATGTACATATGATGATACACCCCTTTCCCTCTCATCAACCATTTTTATGAATTCTTACGTCAGGCCGTTACACTGTCGAAATTGCACTGATTTTCCAAGACAATGTCATTGTGTAGTGAATACCATGCCCATTTATCTATCAATGGTATTCCCCATCATTCAAAATTACTTATTTATTATAAGTATTCATATATTAATTCCACATTCATTTATCATGGAATAAATTAATATCTTTTATGAATCCATGTTACATGATCCATGTGGCACACTTTTGCATGAAATGAAATGTTTAAGAAGGGTGTTCCCTTATAGTGATCCAATGCATTGGGTAAAGTATAGTATCATGATAATTCATGTAAAATGGGTGTTGAATCATTCTAATTCACGTGTAATGAGGTTTTACTCAAGCTTCATGTGCAATGAAAATTTCCTCATGCTCATTGTGTAATGATCTTTGGCTCATTCTAATTCCATATTAAGTGTTGTTTCCTCATTTCCATGTTATAATTATCATGATTTATCATACCTTTATGTTTATGCTTCTCTTGTGATCTATTGATATTTATATTGTCTAACAGGTATTGTATTCCTCATTTCATTCCATGATTATTCCCTTACCGGGCTTTATAGATCACCATTTTTTATGCATGTCCTCGGGTTATCCCATGCAATGCTAAGTATGTGAGAATGTAGTGGTCATGTAAAAAACGTTTTCAATAAAGATATTTTATTTCAGGTTTTTGGTTTTTATTTAATGATCCTACACCCCAACGACAATAGACCTCTTGATCTTCTATGTTTTATCATGTGATGTTTATGTAATAAATTATGCCTAATTGTGTAATAAAAGATCAGGGTTGTCATAGTTAGTATCAGAGGATATGTTTAGTTATTTTTTAGGATTAGGATGAGAAAACCCTAGTAAATCCATAGAGAAAAGACTAAGTATAATAAAAACATCCCTATGTTTTGATGAGTATTGAGTAAGTGGATTATTAAGGAAATACATCCATGTCTAGATACGAGCAGGTAGAGGAGGCTCTGGCACACATGTATCCTAGCGGTAAATCTGGAAAACATATCATTGATCTAGACTTGAATGGGAATTGGTGATCGACAATGGGCCTTGCTGCACTCCTGGTTACAACACTCTCAGGGGATATGCTTTGTTAAATTAATAAGCATTGTATGAAACCTTATTAAGGGAATTAAAGAATCTTCCCCTATGAATATATTTTAGAAAGTAGATCATGGATTACATAGATTGAGGCTTATGGATTCCTAAGTTAATGAAATAAAATTTAATTATATGTCCCCAGTTTTGTCTTTGTATTACCCTTTATGTGTTACCCCTAACTATCCTTTTATTCCAGCCAATGGCCAGTAATAGGAGGACTCTGTCTAACAACTGATGTGAAGATCAATGTGATGACTGTAATAATGAGATGCCCAATCCATTGGGAGTAGGAATCATGAACATTGTCATGCTTCTCTCTCAGCTAACTCACGTTTTGAAGAGAAACATGGGTCAAGAGGAACATTAAACCCCCTGTTAAATAACAAGTAATTATCACGATCTTCATGATACAAAGGCCTCATACTTTTAATGGACCATCTGATCCCTCAATCACTGAAAAATGGATCAACTCCATTGAAAAGATCTTATCGATCCATAAAATATTTAGAACAAGAGAAGGATATACTATCAATATATCTTATGAAGGGTGAAGATGATAAATGGTGGAAGTTGATCAAAAATATGATGCTAAGAAGTATATTGAGGGATTTGAATTGAAGGATTTTTAGAAGATGTTTTTCGATAAATTTTTTACGCCCACCCTCCAGCTAAAGATGGAAAGGGACTTTCTTTCCCTCAAGAAGAAAGGCGGAGAATCTGTTGGAGCGTATGAGGAAAACATCACAAGGCTTTCATGATACACATCTGACTTGGTCGTTACCCCCAAATGCATGGTTGAGCGCTTTTTTGTTGGGGGTGAAACCTAGACTTCAGAAAGCACTAGTGATCCATGACATGGAAAGCTATGAGGAAATTGTCTAATGTTCCCTCAAGGTTGAAATGTAGAACGTAGAATATCAGTGGTATCATGGGGATAAGAAGCGTAAGGCAGATTTCAATGATTTTGGTCTTATGGATAAATACAATGTTGATAAGAAGATCAAGCACCCCACATGCCAATGGTGTGGAATGAAGCACCCCAGAAATTGCCTGAAGGGGATGAGGAAATGCATTAGGTGTGGAAGAGAAGGGCACATAGTAGTTTACTATCAGCAAGAAGGACCCATGGCTATGATAGAGGAGAGTAATTCTCCATTCAAACCTCAATGGGTGGTTCATTGCTACAACTGAAAAGAACTAGGGAATCTTTAAAATCAATTCCCTAAGTCAAGGGTCTTTGGAGGCAATCAAAAACCTCCAAGGCAGTAAGGGTGATATTTTTCCATCACTACTTTCGAAGTGAACACCGACAATGAAGTGGTGACAGATACAGTAGTTATTCATTAATGAATAGAAAACATACTTTTTGATTCAGGTTCGAGGAATTTTTATATATATCAAATGTTTAGTAGAACAATACCTGCACCACCACAAATCATGGAAGTGAATATTTCGGTGAGTACGCCAAATGGGGAAATCATTTCATCCCATAAATATAACTCCTCCCCTATCATAATATATGGATTAAAAATCCTAGAAAACCTCATCATACTCCCTCTAGTGGAATTTGATGCAATTTATAGCATGGATTGGCTTTCCTTATATAGAGCCAAAATAAATTTCCGTGAGAGGGAAATCACTCTCCATATAGGGAAATGACCCCCGATTATTTATAAGTGCAAGGAGGACGATGAATCTTCTTTAGCTCCATCATCTCAAGAGTGGATATTACAGCTCTATGAGCATGCGTATCTAGATCAGATGATTGAGTATAATGAAGAAACCATCCTATAAGACATGCCAATTGTGAGGGAATTCACTGAATTGTTTCCGGAGGAATTGTCGGGTCTTCATCCTAGATGTGATATTGAATTTTCAATGGATCTTCAACCTGGGGAATTTCCAATATCCATGAATCCATGTTAAATGGTTGTTGTGGAGTTTGATGAGCTGAAGAAATAACTATAATAGAATTTGGATAAAGGGTTTATACACCCATGTGCATCACCATGGGGTGCACCAGTCCTCTTCGTAGGGAAGAAGGACGGGTCAATGCACCTTTGAATTTATTATTGTGTGCTTAAAAAAATCACGATAAAGAAAAAGTATCCTCTACCATGAATTGATGACTTGTTTGATCAGTTTTGTGGAGAAAAATACTTTTCTAATGTGGATTTTCCATCATAATATTATCATTTAAGTGTGGAGAAGGAAGATTTCCACAAGACTGCTTTTCATACAAGATACATGCACTGGAAATTCATAGTAAAGCCTTTCGGACTCACCAATGCTGCGTAAATCTTCAGGGACTTGATGAGTATAGTCGTTAGAGAATACTTAGAAACATTTGTAGTAGTCATTATAGATGATATTATAATATACTCCAAATCCAATATGAATCACAATGAGAATTTAAGAACTGTACTATAGATATCCGTAGCATTTTGGGATTAGATGGATATTATCTACGATTTGTGAGAAATTTCTCACGATTGTCTAACCCTCTTACCAAGCTAACACGAAAGGGAGTAATGTTTTCATAGAGTTATGAATTCAAAGAAAGCTACAAGGAGATGAAAAGAAGGCTTATCACTACACCCATGCTCACTTTACCCACAAGTGGAGAACTTTTTGTGTTATTCATTGATGCTTCAAAGAAGGGCCTGAGATGTGTGTGGATGCAAAATGATAAAGTCATTTCCTATGCTTCAAGGCAATTTAATGTTCATGAACAGAACTATCAAACACATGACTTCGGGTTGGATACATTGATATTAGCTTTGAAAATTTTGTGGAATTATCTCTTTGGGTAGAGGTGTGAAATATATACAGACCACAAAAGACTCATGTATATATTCACACATAAAGAGTTGAACATGCGTCAAAAAAGATAGTTAGATATGATCAATGAAAATGACATCTAAATTCCTTACCACCTAGGGAATGTGATAAAGATAGAAGATTCCCTAAGTAAAAAATACCCAATGATTATATCATTGATGAGAATTGAAAAGGATTCAATAATTTATGATTTCATGAATATGGACACATGTATCATAAATAAGGGAACATCGACAATCATTTCACAAATTATTTCTCAACCGTCACTTTTGGAAGGGTTAAAGGACTCTCAAAAGGATGATGCTGGAATTAAAGAACAAGTGGAAGCTATTAGAAAAATAAAATCCCTAGTGTTTAATGTTAATGAAGAAGGGATTGTGAGACTTGGGAAAAGACTATGTGTTTCGTCATGTCTGAAGCTAACAACAAAACTTTTGGATGATGCACACAGTTTAATTTTTTTTATTCACCCAGGAAACACAATGATGTATAAAGATCTATGAGATCATTATTGGTGAGATAATATGAAGAAACAGATCGCTGGATATACGTCACTGTGCCTAGTGTGTCAGAAAAATGAAGGTAGAGAGGAAAATGTATAAAGGGATGATGCAACCATTGCCCATACAAGAATGGAAGTGACAGAACATCACCATAGACTTTGTCACTGGACTTCCGAAGACATCCAAAGGCAACAACATAATTTGGGTTGTTGTGGATTGTCTTGAAATAGCTACACACATAATTTCTATTTGGGAGGATTTCTCATTGGATCAACTGGCACGAATATATATTCGGGAAGTGGTAAGGATTCATGGATTATCACTATCTATTATGTTTGGTCGAGATCCAAGATTCACCTTTATGTTTTGGAAGAGCTTCAACATGACCCTAATACTGAACTAAACTTTAGTTCGGCATATCATCCTCAAACTAATGGCATATCTGAGCTGCCTATCCAAACACTTGAGGACATGTTGAGAGCGTGATCAATATAATTTAAAGGAGGATGGTATAAACATCTTCCTCTAGTTGAGTTCTCTTATAATAACAGTGTCCACTTGAGCATCCAAATGGCACCATATGAAGCCCTTTATGGGAAAAGGTGCAGAACACCAGCATGTTGGGATGAGGTTAGTGAGCATAAGATACTTGGACCAGAAATGGTCTAAGAAATTGTGGAGAACGTGAAAACCATTTAGTATAATATCAAGGGATTCTAGAGTCGACATAAGAGTCATGCAAATAATCATTGATGAGACCATAGTTATAAAGTTGGAGATATGGTATTTCTACACATATCACCAAGGAAGAAGGTCATGCGGTTTGGAATGAAAGGGAAGTTAAGTCCAAGGTACATCAGTCCCTTTGAGATTCTAGATCGTGTCAGGGTTGTGGCCTATCGACTAGCACTTCCACCTATTATGAAAAATTTACATGGTTTTTTTCATGTATCCCTCTTAAGGAAGTAAATACCAGACCCTAAACAAGTACTCTCTTTAAAGGAGGTGGCTTCCTTTGGCTTCGCTCTTGACAAAGGCCAAGACAAGCTTGAATATGTTAAGCTTGAGAGGGACCGCCTACGAGAGAAATGAAAGTTGATAGAGATTATAACCTGAGAAATGTTATCAAAGCCACCCCATGAGTTTGTCACCATCGCACACCTTACTCTTAGATCTTATGAGGGTGTTATAAGGGGTTATGTAACAAGACCTTATCACTACGGTTATGTTCATTATTTTTTTTATAATAATTAATATACTTTCATTTTATTGTTGTTACCTTATAAATAGTTTTTAATGCAGAAATAGTGTTTTTAGTTAATATTAAACTAAGAAAAATATTTTGATGAATTAATGGATATTTTAACATAATGATATTTTACTAAAATATTATTATTATTTTTAAATTAATTTTTATTAAATATAAATAATCTTATAATTTTATGAATGCAATCATAATTTTTTTTAAGGGTTGAAAGCCATTTTTGTCAATACTAGTGATTTTTCGATAAAGGTCGGTTTTTATATTCAAAGTTAAAATTAACATATTTATAAATTTATTTAGATAAATTAAATATAATTTCTGGGATCAATATTTCTATGTTTTCCAATGGTTAATTTTTCATAATTTTCTCAGATAGTCAAGGTTTTGGGTAAAAATTAAATACCGTTTAAATATATAATGTGTTTTATGACATCATAATTACCCAATAGTGATGTAATAAAATACTATAAGCTTTATGTTCGGCCAATATATGTTTTAACATTAAAATAATGTTATTTTGGATTTTTTGGACTTATTTTAGAATGTATTATTAGACCCATCAAGACTTATTAAACAACATGTCTTTCTAAATTGTTTTCCTTTGGAGTGTGACTCACCTCCACATAAGCAACCCCATTATATTAATATGTTAGGAATTTGGCCTTATAAAATATTGTTTTCCACTCCTCTTTTACAAAAACCAGGGGCAAAAACCATGGTTTGGTCTGTGTTTTGGATTAGATTAATGTGAGGGTCCCAAACCTAAATAATAAATAATTCTCTCACATTTCCTATATAAATCCCCCCAAGCTCCAACTTCCACCTCACTCAACACCTTTGTAGTTAGTCCAAACTCTTACCTCCTTTCCCAATAACCCTCTTAAGGTGCCCCAAGCTCCCAAGAAGCCCCTCTCAAGCCTCTCTCAAGCCTTTGGAAGAATACTTCAAAGTAAGGGGTTTTTTTTTGCTTTCTCGTTTTTGTCAAATTTTCATAATGTTGTTTTGCCATTTTATTTACAATTATAAATGTTGGGATATGGTTTAAATCTTCCCCCATACTTCCCTATTTATTATTGAATGATGGGAGACCCCTTTCTCTCTCATTAAATGCCTCACATGTACAACTGTTACTATGCCAAAATTTCGAAAATAATTTCTCTCTCCTAATTTATATTCAAGAAATTTTTTTGTATCATGAATATAAATTCCATTAAAATTGATGGGACATGTATTTATGTGACCTGATTACTGGGAATTTCATTTATATTTGATGAGATACCCATTTCTCTCTCGTTAAAGTTTTTTATGAATTCTTATGTCACGCAGTTCTGCTGCCGAAATTGCACAGATTTTCCAAGCCAATGTTATTGTGCAGTGAATACCATGCCCATTTCTCTATCAAGGGTATTTAACTTTATGCACATTTACTTATTGATTATAATGTTTCATATATGAAATCCACATTCCTTTATCGTGTAATAAATGATGATGTTTTAAGAATCCATGTTTTATGATCCATGTGGCACAGTTATGAATGAAATGAAATGTTTAAGAAGTATGTTCCCTTATAGCGCTCCAATGCATTGGGTAAAGTATAATATCATGACATGTCATGTGTAATGGGTATTGAATCATTCTAATTCAAGTGAACCAGGGTGTTACTCGTGCTTCATGTGCAATGAGGATTTACACATGCTCTACGTGCAATGATCCTTGGGTCATGATAATTCAATGATAAGTGTTGTTGCCACATTTCCATGTTATAAATATCATGCTTTATCATTCGTTGATGTTTATGCTTCTCTTTTGCTATATTAATATGCCTATTATCTAAAATTTATTGTATTCCTCATGTTATTCTGTGATTATTCCATTACTTGGATTTATAACTCACCCTTTTTGTATGCATGTCCTTAGGTTATCCCATGCAATGCTAAGTACGAGGGAATGTAGTGGTCATGTAAAGGATGTTTTCATTAAATATGTTTGATTTAATGTTTTATGTTTTTATGTAATGAGCCTAAGACCTAAAGACACTAGACATATCGATATTCTATGTTGTATCAAGTGAAGTTTATTTATTAAATTATGTCTAATTGTGTAATAAAAGATTCGGGTTGTCATATATATATAATGAACATAAGCTGAATGTGGAGGGATATAATTCGTGGGTAAATAAAAAATGATATTTTTTCCTTAATAAACTGAATGTTATCAGTGCTGTTAAAGGTATCGTGAGATGCCATTTTTATTTGAGAAGGGATGAAATTTTATTAAATTCATATAAAGTTTTAATAATGGGAAGTATATATTTGAGAATGTTGCCCCAAAATTTATAAAAAATGGATTAATGATGATATAAGGTCTATAAAGTCCTCAAAAAGACATCATCACACCAATTTTCAACATTTTTATCATTTTTTATTAAGATATACCCTTTTTAAACTAGTTTACTCTAATTAATGTATCTAGTTTTTTCCGATGTAATTTATCGTTTATTCATAAAACTTTATTCTTATTATATACTTTATTGTTCATTATTCCAAATTTTAGTTTTTTTATATTATAAAATTTCTAAAAATGATAAAATTTTCATTCAATATAATATGTTTATATTCTATTAAAGAAAGATCTCATTAATAAATATTACCTATGTTCAAAAATATCAAATATAGGTTTGTAAAATTAAATTAATATTTTTCTATTTATAATCTCCCTTATATGATACATATTTTAAATAAAATTAATTATAAAAAATTTCTATGACCTACTTATATGCTAATAATTCTATAAAATCATTTTAATTGTAAAAAAGAGAACATTACACAATTCATATTCTAGCCAATAATTTTATAAAACGAAAAAAATATCTATTAATAAAAAACTAATATAATGAATCCAAAAAAATTCTAATTATAATTCTAAAATTTTTAGATTTAAATTTTAAATTAAATTATAAATTATAAAGGAAAAGAATTTTTATAGGGAAAATTAATCATTATAACACAATCCATTATTTTTATCATTTTGTATCATATAATAATATCAGTTAAAATTTTATTTATATAAAAATATATTACCATATATAAATCATAAGTTTATTATGAAATAAATTTATAATACAAAAGTATTTTTTTAGAAAATAAAATTCTTCGCATAATATGTTATTGTTATTCAGTTTAGCTACAACAATTGAATTTAGTTAAATGTTGTGTTCATATTATTTTAATGTATATTTGATAATTTAGTAAATATCAATGATTACTTCTAATTAAATTGATATGTATTAATTTTCATAGTGAAATATTTATATTTTATCTAAATATATATTAGTTTTGTATAATTTCGGCATTTTGTGTTGAACAAGATATCAAAAAAATTGAATTATTTAACAATAATCAGATATTTTAATATTAGGTGTTACATTATAATCCCCGTAAATAAATTTTATCCTCTCAATATAGATCATAATATGAGTGTAATTTTTTTGGGTGTCCCATTATTAACTATACACTACAAGATGATCATGGGTTTATTTATGATGTTTATGAAGACATTTTATATGAAAAATGATAACAATCCCTTATTAAAGGGATATAATTTAGTCAAATTTTCATATTGAAAACTAAAATGTAAATAATAGGTAATTTATTCATGAATAACATCAAAAATCCATGAATTTTTTTTATTATAATCATTCCACCTTGTGTTTTTACTATTATATCAATATTAAATAGTTGGTGAAAGAATCCATGACATAGGAAATTGGAAAATATTGACTGAAAACTAATTATCATCAACATTAGTTGTTGCCTCTAATGCTTTTACTTATTCACATAGTTTTTGTGACTATTTACTGCATCAACCCATTGATTGGGGCATTGTGTTTTATAATTCCCAACTACCTTTCAATTGTAATAACATATTATTTTATGTCATTTCTATGTCCCCTAAATTTGTGAGTTATATGGAGATTATATTCTTATATATATAATCTATCAATCATATTATGGTAATTTCCCTTATTATGTTATTTTAGATTTGACAACATATAAATTGAATTTTACTCGGTCTCCACCTTTATCTTTGGAAGTTCCTTATGAATCATTCCTTATCATCATAAGTGTCCTCATATTTTGAACTATGGTAATGTGATTAATCATATTAAATAATAATTGGTTTGGAATGACCAATAAATTTGTTACTGCAACACTAATTTCTAAAAGATTATTGTTGATATAGTCATTGTATTTCCCTCACACCAATTTTTAATTTGGAACCTTCTTGATCTAACCATTTAAAGAACCAAAATGGGTTACCATATTGGATGAAATGTTAATATAATAATAGAATTATGATAATTTTAAATTACGATATCCAATTTTTTTAAAACAATCATTTTATATTATATTTATTTTATTCAATACTATATAACTACTAGTTTAATCTATATCAATAAATGATCAACTTATATATTTCTAGAACTAATATATGTTAGTATTTTGTTGGGGTTTATCATATTCCATAATATAATCCCTAAATTTACCTTGGAAATATATCAGTCATACTACAATCTAAATTGAATATGATCAAGTATAACATTCCAATAGGATTGTCTAACCATGTGTAATGTTCTATGGCCATTCATCATCCACCAATGTATAGATCGGTTCATTAGTTAACTGAAATTTTATGGGTTATTTAATATAGATTAATTTATTCCATATCCACATCCACATTCATTTATCTATACAGGGATGTAATTTCTAAGAATAATTTATACTCAATACTTTACCAAAACCTTTGGATGTGATCCAATACATAGACTTAATCATATGATATTCAACAAATTTCTATTAATACAATAATAAAATAAAATCATAATATATGCCATAAAATTAAATTATATAGTTTAAAAATGGGTTACTTATTTATTTGAAATTATTATCATCATTAAATTACCTTTCCCTAAATTTTACTTTTCTATAAAGTTATATGAATCCTACTATAATAACAACTATGGTGCCCTACACCCTCACACTAAAATCTTATTCTCAAAAACACATATATTATATATGATCATTGATACCATAATTAGATAATGAGATATAACTATACAATAATTTCATGAAAAAAAAAGAAAACATTACAAATAATGAATTCCCATGAAATCATAGGTATGAAAATTTATAGATTTATGACATAGCATTAACTAATAAATCCCATTCCTTTATCATCAAATGGATTTTTTTCACTATATTTTAAACTACATAATATAAAATAAATATTAAAATTTTTCAAAAATCCATCACACATTCTGTTATTATAGTAATATCATGTGTCATATATTTCTTCATAACTTGTGAAAATGAAGGCATGAGAAAGGTAGAGTAAAAATAATATTTATATGGAAAAATCAACTGGGGAAATCATGCCATAAACATGTAATTAATATTTTGGAAAGAATAATTAATTATCCCAATGTTATAGTAAAATTAAACTAATAGAATAATACATCAAAGTATTTTAATTACAAAAAAATCTAGAAGGATAACTATAAATGAAATCATATTTATTGAATGAAATTTTTTGACCATCATCACCTTATCATCAAGGTACCACCCAAGAAGTCACTATTTTATTCAATGTAAAATGTAGTTATTATTCTTATTATAATGAACAAAATAAATAAATCATATTTAAATAAAAAAACAAACCTAACATGTTTTTCATATGAGATCCACTAATGAAAGAGGATGGTATATAATATTTGGCCTCACAAGTGACTTGTTTATGTACAGTCTATTCTACTTATGAGGAAGTGAATAAATAATACACAATAAACATTTACAGTAATAATAATAGTATTTTAATATGTATATTTGAAACTATAATATTTTTTTCCATGTAAATTAAATGGATTATATGATCATAACCCATATGAAAAATGATGGTAAATTGTTAAAATATACATTGTGAACATTCTGAAGCAACGACTAAAATACATATAATAAAATATCAAGTATATTTAATTTAAATAGATCTATAATCAATAAATGGAAAATATCTCTATGTATTAATCTATCAAAATAACACCAAATGGAGTATGTTTTATACAATTATGTAAATAATTTTCCAAACCAGTAAAATTAAGGAATATTGGTGAAAAAAATTCAATCAAATGATGAAATAATGATTTTTCAAAGAAGAACAGAATTGGAAAAAAAATTAATTTTCAAAAATATGATAATTTTTTTAAAAAATGATGTAGTGGATCATTTCATTGATATAAAAATTCATTAAATAATCCTCTTATAAAAAGATGGTGGATGGTATCATATACCGTGTGTAAAAATTTAAATTCCTCATTATCATATAATATATGAAAATTTTCATTGGTGACAAAATTTGTGAATAGTATTACATGATAAGGGATCAATAATCTAATTTTACTATAGAATAAGTTAAATACACAATATATATATATATATATATATATTTCAACATAAATACCATCTCTATAAATCCATTTGAATATGAAAAGGAAAACATAGGTGAAACCATAAAATAGATTTCATAAAATATTATGAAAAGTGATGTAAAATAAAAACATGCATGTCATATTAGCGGGAAATTTTTAATACATTAATTTAAAAAAATTGAAATTTTTTACTTTTGAAAATAATCATTAATAACAAAACAATGAAAATTTCATAATTGTTTATATAGAAAATGTTAATCTATATAAAAAACATTTGATTATGAAATGATCATTTTTAATAATTTAAAATATCCATTTTCAAAAACCCACATTAGAGAAATAGTAATAATGGGTTTTTAAAAACACATTTTAACTAAATGGTTTATAAAATATATATAATAAATTATTAGGCTTTGATAACTCACTCATGAAATAAGAACTATCATGTTAAAATTTTATAACTCAATAAAAGGGTACTTTAGATATAAATATCCCTTATGATAAACATGTACTATTTGTTAATATGTATTCAAAAAATAGTTATGTGGTAGAAATATAAAATCATACAAAAAATGATAGAATAACACATTATATAACAAATGGAATAATGTTTCCAATTTATCTAAATTAAGTTAAGTGGAAGGATCATAACTCAACGAACAAGTGTATAATTAACACAAATAATTTCTACTATGGTACCAATTCAATAGATAAACATTTAAATAATTAAATGTTATTTAGATTAGTATATCCCTTAAAATATAGTTAAATTGTTATAAAAATACATCTATGGGATGAAAATACACCATACAAGAAAAAATAGTGTATAAAAGTTTTTATGTCTCAAAGAATTAGAATTGAGACAAAGAAAAACCTTAAATATAACGAATAATTCCATGAAAATAGTTTATCCTCATAACAATATCTATATTAAAAAAACTTTTATAGACTTTATCATATCCATTTTTATTAATACTATATATATATAGTTCTTCACTATATTAATTTTGGATAGTTTATTAATTGTTTGCAAAAATTTGGAGTTTATAGTTATATCATTTGTACAAATTTATTGAAAATATTGTTTATATTAATTATCGATAGAAACATCATCATTTCAAGAACATTAAGTGTGATGTTAAAAATTTCCAGGATATTTATAATGATACAAAATCATTAAATTTTAGTTTTTTATCAATCCATTAAGATGATATCAATGAAGATCATGTGTTAGTTATTATTAACAAATGGAATGTATTTTCTAAATTAATGAGTTGAATAATAATAATAATTTTTTTTAAAAAATAATTATATATATATCATATTATAAAATTTAAAAAGTTTTTATAGTCCTGTGTGATATAAATTCAAAATATTGTTCATGTAAATAGCTAATCCAATACAAACACAATCATACTGAGATTAATAGATGATTATGTGGTGGTTTAGATTTAATATATTTATAAAATAATCACATTTAATATATTTAATATAAATTACTATAATATATAATAATCTTAAGGAATTATAATAATAATAAATAAATATTAAAATAATATATAATATGAATAAAAAGATATCTATCATATTATTCTTGTTTTAAATAGTTTAATTAAAAATAATGTTTCGTTGATCATTTAATTAATATATTTTACAATTTTTTTTGAATAAAATTATAATATCATAATCAACATATTTTTCTACTAAATCCATTCTTTGGACTAGCCAAAAAATGGTAATAAAAAAGAAGACTACCATTGTTCTATTGAGGCATTCGTTCATGCATAAACATGGTAATGGTTTGATTTTCATAAAATATGAGAAATTATTAATTTGGATTAAAATTTCATAATCATTAAAAAATTAATATAATTATTATACAAAATATTCCATTATATTACCCACCATTATAGGAGGAGAATTGAAACATACACATTTCTCCATGAAGGTGGTTGTCCACACATAAGCCTGTATTTAATTTTTATTTTCCTTATGGGGAAAAAGAAATGTGGTTAGATTAGATTGAGATTTAATAGTAAAAATAATAATTTAATAAATAATTATTTCGGTATAGATGGACTTAGAAAATTATAATTTAAAATTCAAGGTAAATCTGAAATAAGTTAAGGAAAACAATTACTTGTTTTTAGAACATTGAATTTTAGTTGGATAATTCCTATGAAAATGAGGCATTACACTGGTATAATTTAATTTTAATCACAATAATGAGAAATATAATTATAAATTAAGGAATAATGTTTTGAGTTTAGGTGGAAATCATTTTTTTGATTGGTATTTAATGGGCAGTGAGAGAGACATTTTTTAATTTAAAACGGGTGTAATTTTTTTGAATAGACATATCCATTTAATAATCATAATTAACACTAAATGAATATTGATAAAAACATTATAAATAATGTAACGGATATGATATGTCCATTGTAAAGGCCTAAGACACTATCACAATTTTTCATATTGTGTTTTTGACTTTCTCACTATGCAAATCCCTCCTGGCCCTAACTTAATCTTTTTTCAGTAACTAGTTAGTTCCTATGTAAATTAGCATTTTTTCATAAAAAATAAATTATAATTATTATGAAATTGGGAAACAATTATTCTAAATGGTGAACTCATTTTATTTTATTCAATTTCTAAAGTGATTATAGATATTTTTAATGAATACAATTTTATTCTATTGAAAACAATTATTGAGAATAATATTACCTATGTTTTAAAATATCAAATATAATTTTTTAAATAGGAATCATTATTTTTATTTATTTATAATTTCATATATAAAATAATTCATTTTACCAAAATGATTCAAAAAATTTATTGAAATTATTATGTAAAATTATTGTAATTACATCTCAATATTTGTAAAATTGGTAGATTATACTATTAACCATTAAATAAGTCTCTTCAAAATTTTCCAACCGAAAAAATTAAATATTTTTATTATTTTTAATCCAAATTAATAATTAATTTTTAGTTAAAATTTTTTAATTTATAAAAATTAATTTTATATAGATTTATAAAATAGAATTAATTTTTTTTCCTTGTGAAAAAGTCTCCTAAGAAAAAATTCATTCTTCTTCTTTTGTATCATTTTGTATTTATTGTTAAAATATTATTCATATCAATATATATTATTATCAATTATTTATTTTTTTCATTATATAAACAATTATTTGGGTATAAAAGTAACTTTTTAGAATAATATAAATCTTTTATTGAAATTATTTATTAGTCATTTTATTGATAATAATTAAAATTCATTAATATTAAATGTTTCTGTTATTTTATATCTAAAAATATTTGATAAAGTGGTTACTCTTATTAATACTTACTAATTTAATGGATATTATTTAAATTCATACCTGAATATTTATATTTTAACAAAATATATCACAATTACATTAATGTTCTATGTTTTATTTAGATATTTTTATCAAAAAAATTAAATTATATATAGGTGACCATATATTAAAATAATAGAGTACTAAATATAAGTGAAATACATATGTATTGAAATATATTTTAATTATATTAAATGTGTTATCCAATATCCTATAGAATTAATTACTGAAATTTATACATACTTGTTGACATATTAAATGGAATAAAGTCTCAAGATAATTTTCTTACTATAGAGAAACTTTTGAAGAATATATTTTTGGATTTCAAAAGTACTTGGTTAGTTAAGGTAATTAAAATTATACAATAAAAAAACGTGAATAATATGTTTGTTGATGAACTAAATGGTTCTCTTAGGACATATGAGATCACTAGATAGTGATAAGCTGATAAAATGAAATTAAGAACATGTAATTTGATGAACTTATTGGTTATCTATTGAGCTATGATATCACCATAAAAAGACACTATTTAATAGAATAGAATAATTTCATTGAGAAAATAACCATTTCCATTATTTAAATTTATTAAGACTGTTCTTGAAGTGAAACATAGATAGTACATATAACCATTATGGTAAAAATATTAATCAAGAAGTAGTGATCATTTCACCATGATAAAAGGGTGAATCAATAAAAAGAAATAAATGAAAATATTTTATCATTGAAAAAAAGTTATACATCACGCCAGATATCCCCTTTCACAAAAATTAAATTATGTAAATATTGAAGTACCACCATTTTTATTATTGTATTGTATGTGTTGATTCCATAACATCTTCCATGTCATGTTATAATATACAAAAATGTCCACTTATAGAAAGTTATGCACATAATGATATAAATTGACAAAATTCTTCTAATTTCATTTATTTCAGGAATTTTTATTCTTCAAGTCACCTAAACTATGAATGTCTAAAATATTCTATAGATCAACTCTTAGATGGAATTCTTCTAAACATACTACTACTTAAAAAAGATCTTAATGTAAATTATAATTGTGTTTTTTAAAATGAATGAAATTTCTAAATAAAGTAAAGATATATTATTTATTTTCAAATTAAAAACCAATGATGAAATTTACAATGACAATTTAATGATAGAAAAAAATATTATACATTGTTCACCCATTGTCGGAATGGATTAAATAAAATGCATTGTTCATAAGGAAATTTAAAAATAGTTTTTTTTATTATGTTTTGAAAATCATGAATTCATCTCATAATGTATTCCGATATTTTAAAATGAATACCCATAAATTTAAATTATCAAATATTTTAGAAAATCCAGGAATCTCATATATGAGTATGATTTGATGAATAGTTATTATTTTATACCTAAGTCAATGAAAAATATCCGCAAATAATTTTTTTATAATTCTAATAAAACTCATAGGATGATGAATTAAAAATTCCAAAATTTCTTTTGGCTAACATGATTTAAGCCAAATTTGTTGTTCCTAAATGTTATGTTTCTTGTTATTTTTCTAGGATGTTTATCAAATTTTACAACCAATGGACATATATGGTACATTTTTTGAGGTAGATCTTGATACATGTGTAGTGACTGATTTGAATCCCCTTATAATTAAAAGATCAACAATGGTGATTGATTTTTTTTTATAATAAATGGAGTAAGATCATATGAATATGTATTACAAGTCACTCAACATATCCATATATTAATTACATTTTATATTTAATTGATTTAAATAAAAATATTCTCGGTATTATTCAATTATGTGATAAAGGACTAAATGTTTACTTTTAATATTAGTTTCATAGTTTATGATTCCAATGGAAAAAATTTCTTTCCATATTCCGGATTTTTAACTTTTTCATTTACCAATTTAAAATATCATTAAAAAAATGTTATATTTTTATGTCAATATGAATGTGGGTCTTGGATTTTCCATATGTCTTTTATTTATTATAGCATGGACACACACTTTTTAAACAAAACAGAAATCATTTAGTAAGTGATTTACGAAAACTTCATTTAAAAATTAACTTTTTTCTATAAACCTTTATAATTTTATAATCAATTCCATAATTCCATTCTACATAATAATTAATTATACAAATCTATGTCCATTGATATTATTCATATTGATATTTTTTAAAAAACAATCCTTATTTCTAGAATATGTGGAAATTATTACAATTTTGTTATTATCGATTATCATACATTATTTACAATAAGATATTTCATATCTAATAAAAATAGGCTTATAAATTCATTCTTAATAATTAATATATGTTTTAAAATCATTACGTCTACAAGATGATTTTGATTTTGAGTGATCCTAGGTGAAATTTTGAAACTATGTATTTTTAAGAACATTTATCTTCACAATGTTATAATTATTATTTTTTCTCTCCATGTGCATGATTACATAATGGAGTTGAAGATAGATATAATCAATCACATAAATATAGATATATATGAATATTTTCTGAATTTAAAATCATTCAATATTTTTGGTATTTGGGGTATAATATCACTTTTGTTACCTTAAATCATTTTATTATATGATAATTCCTTCAAAAGACACACAATGATCTCCGTAATGTAAAAATTCTTAGGGTAAAATATTAAAATTCTGTGAATATAAATTAAATATTTATAAAAACAAATTCAAAATTAGAATATGTGACCCCATATATGATGACAATATTTTTATTGTGTAATATAACTCAATTAATGCATAAAATTATTTAATAAATTGTTCATGACCCTATAAGAATCAATTCACATCAACATGGATGATAGTTAACCTAAAGCACATCCATAAATTAATGACAAGGAGGCTGAATTAGAAATTATAACAATAAATTGTCCTACAAATTATAATGGAATTTATGTTAGGGAATAACCACCATATATCTCCATTCCTATGGAAGAGAAGAAATATAATGTCTATCCCTTAGAAAATTTTATTGGCGATTTTAATGTTGGTAAAAATATACTACAAGGTCTATTTCAAATGAGGTTGAACATCATGGATTTGTTTCAAACGTAAACCCCCCTAAACATTGATGGTTTAATTAATTATTAAAAAATATGATACATTAATTAAATAATAATTATCCAAATTCATATGGTTTTTTTATTTGTGTTGAATGAGCAGATTAAAATAATTATTTTTGGATCTTAATGGGTTTTAATAATTAAAATAGATGAGTGGGATGAAATTACACGTAACATGTATATATTTATATCTAATATATATAATATTGATTAAATAATTGTTTATAGTTAAATATTTTATCCATTCAATATGCCTTAATCCATTATAAGATTGTAAAAATTAACCACCCACATAAATTTTAATCTTTTTCCAAGGGAGGTTAATATAATTTTTTTTGAATGAATTTATTTGAAAACAAGATTTAATGGAAAGGACTTATACTTTACTAGATTTATAAATTAAAAATCATATTTTATGTTAACCAATTATCTTTAGGGTTTCAAAAATCCACATATACTTTTCATGAATTAGTAACTAAATTTATTTTTAAATATACATTTAAAAAATAAAAATATGCTTTATATTTGTTTTTAAATTTTTGTAAAAGATTATTTAGTTATTAAAATCTATTTCAATGATCTTATATTTGGTTACAAAAAATAATTTATATGTAAATAAATCTTTATCTACAAAGAAAATGATTTTATATGTGTTTAATGGGTGGGTAAAAATTATTTATTTCCTTTAAAATTCAAATAAATAATGAATTTATTTTTCTATGTCAATGAAAAAACACCAATAAAATATTAATGTGGTTTGGAATTGATTAAATAAATTATATAAGTAATCCAATAACTACCTTTTATATTTAGAAAATATTTTAATGCTAGAAAACCGGTTAGTAACAAGCTTTATCGATATATTATTTGAATCCTTCTTTACCATACAATTACTAGATTATATTTCTTTTTTATTATATATATATTTTCTCATTTTCAGTATAATCCAAAAAAATCTCTTTAATAATATCGTAAAATATTATTTACATATTTATATGATTTGAAAATTATTTTATTATTTTCTTCAAAAAACTAATTTTGAACTTTTAATTTTTCTAATCATAATTTTAGAGGATTCAAAAAAAAGAAACATATGTGCCATAATTCTGAAAATAATGGATCATATATTATCTCTTAGAGCACCAAAAAGAAAAAATTGTTTCAATTTTTATGTACAAAGAGAAATATATATCATTTGAGACATTTTACATCCAAATTATTCTTATAAAACACACTATATTAGATTATGGGATAAAATAAAATCACTCTTATATTAATTTTTACAATAACATTTCCATTTTTTATTTATGGAAATAATATTATACACTGTCCAAAAAAAAGTAATCCTAGAAAACACTTTTTTGGAAACAAATCTGAAAAAATTTGATACAATTTTTGAGATCTTGAGTAATATTATTCAAAGGGTTGATATCTTTACCAGACCTCTTAAATTAGAACTTTTTTTATTTGTCATTGTTGAGAATTGTATTGTATTCTTGTGACTAGTATTCATTAAATATATTATACAGAACATATTTTATGCTCATTATTTATTATTGTCGATTATATATAGTGTTGGATTCAATTATTTGAAAAAATTAAACATTATATTATATATAGTAATGTAATTTGATTATAATATTCCTTGAAAATCAATTCATTTAAATTATCAAACAAATGGATGTGTTTTGGAATATATTTTCCTAGAGGTTATAAATTTGAAAATGGATGGTTGAATTTTAAATATCATTTTCATACTAGGCAATGGATTTGGGTCATTGCCACACACATAGTTTAATAATCCAATGGATTATGCTTTGGATTATGTACACAATCATTCATATCATTACAAATGAATTTGAATTTAAAATTTTTGAATGAATACCTTCAAAATATATTTACGGATATAAAATATTCTATATATTTTTATTTACCTCTTGAAATTCATAATTTTATGGATCTCTATATATTTTATGAATTACTTAAGTGGAAATTATCTTATAAATTATTAATTGTCGAATGATGAGACAAATTATGCTACTATGGATCTTTTTTTTAATAATGAGTATACATAATAACATATTTTAAGGGAAAATAAAAATATATTCATTACATTAATTTTTACTATTTTATAAAAAAATATTAGTTTTTTGAAATTAAAGTATTAAGAGTTTTGTTTATTTCTTCTAAAATTACAAAAACAAATATGTATCTTGAAATGGATAATTAATGATGTGTAACATAAATTCTAATTTTTATATTAATTTTTTTAAAGCATGTTAATGACTTCTTTTTGATAATCACAACTGGATAAATTTCCTGTAATATTACATTATGTTTTTAATGTTTTACATTATTTTTTAGTTGTTTGAAATTTGTCACAAAGAATGAGAATTTTTTAAATTTGGTGACGTTTTTTGGAAAATTATTCTTATAAATGATTATAATAAATCTAATTTAAATATAAAATTATTTTATCTAGTATTGTGCTCCATCCAATTAATATGAAATTTTGGTAACATTTTCAGTAATGTTAAGGATTTTATCATCTCATTTGAATCTTTTTATGAAATATTGAAATTAATTTTTAAATTATATTTTTATATTCTAACTATATGAGAATATAAAAATGGGGAGACTATTGTACCCCACACACTAACATTATTTTAATGATCTAAAAAATCATTATGTTTCTAGAATTTTTAAATTAGTGATTATCAGTTATTTGGTTTGGAAATCAATTTATAAGTTAGAATATTAATCAAACGATACAAATATAATGATTAATTAAAAGTGATATTTTCACCTTGTAAATTACCACCGATGAACTAGTTGAGGTTCTTTGGAAATTTGGTGTTACAAGATAGAATATCTCTATCTACAAGAAGTCCTTCAGCTACCTGGTTATTCTCATCCACCACCATTTGAGGTCTGAAGAAACTGAATATCACTAGGTAGTCCACTGGATAAATGATGGAATCTAGGGGCTATAAAATGGACTTTTTTACATCCTATAATATTATACTACGACCACTGGTTAGATGGGGGCCTTAAGTAGCCACATGGTGGTTCCGAAATAGATAGTCAAAGGGAGTATTGATGATGTCCTTTAATGGATTCCCTTACTCATTATAATCTTCTACATGCTTAGTGACCCACAGTGAATATATATAGAACTCATGGGGGCTTAGAATGAAAATATATAAGTCTAAATTAAGTATTATAAATCTATAAAAAAATGAAAACAAATTTCAGTGATAAAATTTCATCCACTACTATTCTAATGATCTGTTTGTATTCCACTATTTTGACTCATTCATATATCATAATTCTATATCTCTTTAATAATTTGACTTTCATCTTCTATATTTCTATAATTAATTTAGTTATTTTCTTAAAAATGTTTTATTACTACTGAAAAATATCTTTTTTCACTTTTTGGTTTCATATATGCTGCTAAAACATATGTCATTAATTTTAGGTTATAAGAAATAGAAAAAAAACATGTTATTATTTCCATATTCTTGGATATCACAAATGTGAGGGGTTAATTATATTTTATTATTTCATGTAAACATATAATGAAAAGATAAATAATTTAATAAAACATCCAAAAATTTAGGTCAGAGATGTAACAACTCTTATTGAGCTATTTTCAAACACACATATCAAATTGTGTGCCATGTATATTATTTACATTATACACATTCTAATTCATAATATCATTCATTAAATTAATAAATTAATCCATCCCTATAAAATCCACTGAATATCTAAAAATATATCAAAAATATCTCATAAAATTAGTAATTTATCCTATAATCATCTACACATGTATTCCATTATAATATTCAATTCTATTGTGATAACACTATAATTAAATTAATTTAGCTTCTCCATCTAATTATTAATTAAATTTTTAAAAAAGGATTTTTATTTTTTGATTTTATAATAGAAATTTTCCCTATTTCCTTCTTTTATTATCCAATATTTATCATATATTTGAATTAAATGAAGAAGATAAAAATGTGTCTTCTCATTATTGTAGTAAGTTTAATTAACAATGAAATTGGGATTGACATTTGGTACGTAGGAAATAACGAGATATATTTAGAGGAAATTAGACATCCTAATGGTAAAAATGTTAAAATACACTTTCTAACTAATCATATTGACGACATGGGGAATCAATTGTTTTTATTATGCAATATTTCATTCCAATAGTGCATTGGACATCTCATATATCTATTCTCCCACTATCTCTTAATAATGATAATGATGGTAAGACATATTGTAGAATTCATCCATTTCGTTATCTTCTATCGTGAGGTCGTTATTTATGGTAGAAATCCTAATAAATTGGAATTTGGCGGGATCATTTATATTTCAAACATAGAGAGATACTTCTTCATCAGTTATCATGAACCTAGGGAATTAAAGGTTCCATCACATATAAATTTAGTTATTGGTATAGTGTATTTCAAAATTATAATGAAATCATTCGAAATAAATTTATTTATGAAAATATATTATTTTTTAGAGGAATTAATCAATTATCCAATGAAATTAAATGATTTAGTAAAATATGGCTAAATAATTATTGAAAAATTAATCTAAAAAAAATAAGAATTCAAATATTAATTTTAGTGAAATGGAATTTCATGTATGAATATTTTGTGAGAATTTTATAAGGTTTTTTAACAAAAATTATATAATAAATATATTTATCCAAGCATTCACACAACCAAAATGTTGGAAAATAAATATAATCAACCCATGACGGGTCCTTGAGCCAAGAAAACACTTCGGGGATGGCTCGTTCAGTAGTAGGAGAATAACTAGTCACACAAATGTTTGAGAAAATAAATTGTTTTGGAACACCTCTATGTCGGCATTGGCTATTGGAATGACCCATATTTTCTATATTTTTGTGTATGTGGTGATGATCCCTTTCTATTATGGTTTTACAAGCAAGGGGATCCTTGGATTGTTAGTTGTGGATGCACTGATATATGTAAATCATCCATGTGGGATGAGTAAATAAAGTACACTATCAATTACATACCAAATCCCTATCACACATCATCATATATATTACACAAATCTCATAAATTTAAAACTACTTGATGCCTCCTATAGTGCTCAACAACACTGAATCACCACCTGAACATGTTGAAAACCAAAATGAATTCCATATAACAAATGAATCCAATGAAAAATATCACAACTGAGGAATGTGATCATCAAGAATAACCTATTGGTCCTTAATATATGAAATTTAATGAATATTTGAGGCCATTTTGTAATTATTATGAAAAAAGGATCCCATCTAGCAATTGTGTGGGTATGATGGAAAGAATAAGAGCCATTTTCCTTTTCACCCACCCATTGCACCATAGAGGACATTTTATAGTATAGCGGCCCCAATATACAAAATGTCATGTATTTGTGAAACAAATTTTCCTTTTTCATGGGCTGTATCACTACACTATGGTACGAGGAGAGAAAATAGACTTTATGGGAGATGAGTCCTATAGAATTCAAGGTATCATAAAGGTGTCCAATCTTATTATATAGTGATTTTATAAAAATTAAAATTAAAATTATTGTATCATCGAATATATAACTATGCACTATATTGGGAATGAATTTCATTAACAATACACTATATTATATGATGATTTTCAAACTCAAAAATACAATTTTTTGATTTCTAAAAAATTTGTTTTATGTATGTTTCAGTAATATATATCATATTTTTATTTATAACATTGTTGAAATTCCATGTTATGGGATGTGTTCTGAAAACACTATTCGAACCCTATACTCGGTAAATGAACATATGTTACCTCAATACTCTACAACTCTAAATAGTTTTCATATTGATTGGAAAAGATACATTCTATAATCAATGAATGTATAGTATATAAACCCTGCATTTGAATATAGAGACACTATTCAAACCCTACATTCATGAAATTGAACGTATGGTTAATCAATTATTTGTTTGGAAGATTATGACGAAAAGGATAAACATAAGTATAATCATCACTACATTAAATCAATCCCTAGATTATAGATATATTAATTTATTCATAAGAAATTATATTTTGGCAGGAACCCTACACTACACAGTTCAACCCTATCATTTTCAAATCAACATCATCGTTTTTAAATTCATGTCTTAATCCATGTTTCATGAAATTTCCTTAACAAAAATTATAGAAAGATTGAAATATATTTTTTGAATATTTAATTACTCCATATGATTGATTCAATGAACTATATTCATTGGAGAATGTCACACCATTTCATAAGGAAATATACAACTCCCCTAGTCTGTAACGCCCCGACCCTAGTTACCTAGAGTCGGTGCATTATTACATAACATTGGCATGATCATAAGAAAGATCAAGTCTCGAAAGACCGATTAGTTTAGTAGCCTTGGAATAACTAGATACATCCATAAATTTTTACATTACATCATAAAAAAAACATCTTGTCTTCATATCCCCTCATACTATCCCTGCAGGTCATTCATAAATTACTTCTTCATAATCCTGGGAAAAAAATAAAACATTGAAAGGGGTGAGCTCAGATGCTCAGTAAGGATAACATTATAGAAGAAGCTTTCATAAATAAGCATAAACACTTAAGGCAATTTATAACTAAAACAAAAGCCTTTTAAACTTGAACTTCAGCATAAAATGGCAAAGGTAAAATGAAATAATGCCATTTACTTACTCACATGGATATTCTACTAGTCGAATGATCACATGCAATATTAATATCCACTTTCATAATGATGGAATGCATAATGCCAGACTATCATAACCACATAGCCAAGGCCTCGTGCCAAGACTACAAATAAGATTTTGCCAAGGCCTTGTGCCAAGACACTAGTTTGTCTCATGAGACCTACCGATGCATCGAGGAGCTATAGCGGGCTCCACCCCTCACTTATTAAGTCCAATGCATTCCTCATATGAATAGTTTTAAGCATAAAATAAACATTCGTATTAAAACTAGCATACGAAATCTCAATACTTTAACCACAAACCATGAATGGTATAAAAATAGAACATCCACAGTCAAAAATAACTCATTTGATACAATATGGAAGATTGTATTGTATCACATTAACCTCAATCATGAATAATGAAGGATGTTGACATAGATGACAATAATCATCAAAACTATTTGAGAGAAATATCCCCCTTTTCTTGAAAACATTTAAAAGTCACACTATTTGTCAAGAAGCCATTTAAAAGTAGACTTTTGAATCAAAGTGTCCCATACCACTTTGAAACTTTTAAAAGGAGTTTTAATTTTAAAACTTTAATGTCCATATAAATAAATCCTTAAAACCATTTTTAAAACATGGACATTAATGATCAAGATATAGAAGAATGGTATTTTGGTTAGAGGTTCTAACCAAAAGAGAGACACTTGAATACAAATAATTGAGGTAATAAAAACTTTGTAATATCATGAGAATAAAGGGATTCATGATATACTATGTCAAGTACATTATATACACCGCATAAAAGTGATTTGGTGTATATCAACAAAGAAGTCTCAGTTCAATGTAAATTGAGATGAAATCTCTCATAAAGGCCGTATCCTTAGGTTAAGGATAAATCAACGACATAATTATGTGTGAAAAATATAAATACACTAAATATGATTGAATATTCAGTGTAAAACAATCAAAGGATATTCACACATATTCTTGTAGAAACAACACCAACGAATTGGATATTTAACTCAACAAATGGAGATTGAGTTAAAATTACTCTTATCAAGTTAATACCGATCACTTGAGAATTTATCAATGGAGTGATTATGTGTATCAAAAGTATATCCACAGAAAGGGGAGTGGAAATTAAGGCATAATCAAATGAATAGCGATTCCACACATAATCTTGGAGTAATATAATCAATGAAATATGTGTAAAGCCAAATGAGTGGAAATTGAAATCTCAAATTCCCTTATCGATTAGGTAACTTACGAAACATACACCCATGAAAGAAGTATCATAACATGATGATGTAAATACCCATAAATTAAAGTATATTACACAATGAATACAATCATGGGCAGTACACCACATGCAATAATTAAGTGGTGAACAATGGAAATCTCACGGAATTGAAAGTGAGATAAGAAAATCCCTTACTTTGTACTTTTTCCTTGGTCGATGGTAGGTTTACCTCCTGTATAATGGTGAAATAATTGTTATTGAATAATAAAAGAATCATTTACTTTAATATGATATCATATATGATCTTTTAACATTGATTTGTTAAAAATATCTTAGAATTATCGTCATTTCGGGTGTTAACGGGTTCATTTTACTTTATATTCTTTGTTATGTGAGCCATATTCGTTATTAATGGGATGTATATTATTCATATCCAGAATGATATCAAGTTCTTAGATACTATTTTTAAATCATCAAATTATAATTATACTTGAATGGATATGATGGACAATGAATCTCATCGCGTTCGTGGAGACGGTAGTCCGTACGTACGCACGAACGCTACTTCCATTTAATTTTTCATTTTAAAAGTATTTAATCCAAATGATACATAGGTATATTATTATTCCAGTATAATATAATATTTTATATATGTTACTTAAGTTCATTAACACCATCCTTTATACGTTCCATGTGTGGTATGAACGAGTCATATCATTTTAAGGGGGCGGTAGTCCGCACTTCCTCAAATGAAATTATCGTATGTATATACAACATGAAACGAATAATGATATGAAATAAAATGGAATTACAGAAGCTTATATATAAAATATATATCATTAATATCATATTTAATTACAGTTCCATCATAATGGCCACCATGAGAGGCGGTAAGATGTATTTGAACAATCATCGTTTCGTGAGGCGTTAGTTTGCCATCCACAGAAACATTATGTTCATCATCCATTAGATGGAGTTGTGTGTATGTGTAGTTTGAATCCTTCTTATAAAAAAATCCTAGTATATTTTGGATACTGGTGTTGTTACAAAAGAAAGGAAATAAAAAGAGTTTGGGGGTTGGAGAAGCAAAATAAATGAAAATAATTTAAGAGAAATCGTTACCTTTAATTTAGGTAACTCACTTTGGTTGGAACCAAAGGACTTCTTGAAATGCATTCTTCCTAATGGGAAGATTCAAGGAGGAGGAGAGGGATGTGGGGAGCTTATTTGGGCAGGGTTTGGACGAGCCAAGTGGCTTGAGAGGTGTGAGGAATGAGTAGAAGTGGTCTCCTTTTATAAGGGAGATGAGGGGCTCTTTAGGAAAGAGTGAAAGTATTACTTTATAATATATTTATATTCGGTTTATAATGGTCCAAAAATCATTGAGGTCGAATATAAGATGACTCATTTTCTAAATAACATCAACCAATAAGAATTGGACAGGTTTTAGATAATATATTAATCATTATAATCTTATTTATTTAAATGATTTATTAATGAGGTAAACATTGCATCATTATTGTGTCATTAATAATTTAAATTATATGATGTCTAAAAATTATAAATAAAATATCATTATGTATGAAATCTTTTTAGATTTATAATGAATATTTATAATCGAAAATCCAACATGTATAACCCTATGTAAAAATTGTTCTTTTAAAAGATATAAGCTTATGCCATTTTTGTATTCATTTTAACTTAATTAAAATAAAGTGTCATTATAACTTACAAGTGGATCAATGGGGTCCCAAAATTGACCCAAAGATGACCATGGTCGACCATGTATCAACCAATAGGGTTAAGACACGTTTTAGGGTAATTTAGTATTATTATAATATTATTTTTTAACCCTTATTTACCGGATTTACCCTTAACCATGGTAAATAAAATATTTACCGCAGTAATTATTCAAAATGTCTAAAAATAAAAGTTACCTATTTACACAATTTTAACATCCTGATTCCAAATATGGAATCCATTTTTCTAAATTCAAAACACAGAAGTGGCAGAAATTAATTTAAAATTAATTCCCGCTGTCAAAACAAAAAAACGTGTTTTTAAGAGATAATAACTATCAAAAGATTGACACTTGTTTATGTTCGGTTTAATTGTAAAATTATGTCCAATGACCAAAATTATATTAAATGGTAAAAATATATTCTAAATATACTTTAAAACCACTCAAATTCATAATTTATCACTATTAATTATTTTGATTAAAAAAGTTGTTTTTAATTAAAATTTAGTAATTTTGACTATTCATCAAAATATTAAAGTTATCCGAAAAGTACCAAAATTTCACCTTAGGCTAAATTTGATATTCCGAATCCAAAAATGAAGTCCATTTTGAAATATAAAATATATATAATTTCAAAAAATTAAGTATTACTATTCATAACGGCTAGTTTGATCGGTTGTGGTGTGTGTTAAAACTCGAAGTTGCGTACAACACACGCTACTGTTTTATTCAAAGGAAGGCGTACCGTGGAAGCTTGGGATGTTTTATTTTAAATTTTTTGATGTCCCCATTTAGTCAAAAAGTTTAAAATATTTTATTTAAAAAGGGTTCACTATTAAAAGTTGGTAAAACTACAATACTGAAGATGAATTTGTTCTTACATTATGTCTAAGAAACTCATAATATGGATTCTAAAATTATAAGGATTATATAAAGTTTAAAATTTAGTTAATACTATTCATAACCTTTTTTGAAAGGCTTGTTTGGTAAGTCATGGTGCGCTTGAACTCGGTGTTGCGTGTAGTGCAAGTTATTGAATTATTTTGAAGAAAAAACACACTATGAAATCTTGGGGGGTTACATTCTCCCCTCCTTCAATAAATTTCGTCCTCGCAATTTGAAATTGTTCTTCGAAAATAAAAGGTTGAAAATAGAAAATATATTTGTGGGAAAACCCACATCGGAAATTGGTTTACTAAAATTTAGTCTTAATATGAGGAAAAGAGAAATGAAAGGGTCACTACCAAATTATGATCTCGATTAGGAGAACATTGGTGGCAATTAGAGACATATAATTGGAGGAAAAACGTAAATATTTATAGGTAGTGGTTGAGGTCATAAATCACAAACAAGTATAAAATTGAGGTCCTTAAACTCATCAATCTATGATGATTTGAAGTACCATCGGTTCAACAAAATATAGGGTATTGGGATCACACATTTTTTACATTTCAAAATATCTTAGTTGAAATCCCACATTGAAAAATGAATTAATGAGGCCTCTATTTAAAATAAAGAGTGGAAAGTATGAAGATTACCAAAAATAACACATACTAGGGTTCCATGTAGGAAAATATGGATATGGAGGAGAAATCTAACCATCAATTATCTGATGGAGAGTGGTAGAGAACATGGCTATGAAAAGGCCAACAATCCCAAAGCCTTAAATTAGTGATGATTTAAGGTACCATCTAGGACAACATTTTTTTTAAAGTTACATTACATAAGGAAGAGGAATTTATTTATGATATTGACTAAGAACATTATGAGATATACTTAAATTTTAAGTAGATTTTCATTCTTTAATAAATTTCCACCACTAACTCAATTTTTTTTAAACGATGAGTATTCAAGAAGACTTGGTCACACTGGAAGAGCTAGAATAAACTTCTATAGAATCACATGATCCATGCAGGATAAACCATATATTTACATTGTCTTTGAAGATTAATCAAAACCAAAATGGTTAGTGAATGATCTAATGATCCCCCAAAAGGATATTCATTGAGATAAATATGCACTAAACTTAATTTCTAAAATTAAACCAACAATACCCCAAAGTAAAATATATACCATTCAATAACCAATTGTCCTTAAAAATCCTTTAATATAATCCAAACTAATATTGAAACCCAAAACATAGAAGAATTTGATTATGTAGTCTCCCATGTTACATTGTATCTCCAAATGACATCAAATACTCTTAAAGTCACATACTTAAAAGTAATTAACATCATCACATATTCTCTGTTATAGGTTAATCATTTCCATAAATAACCCAAATCACTATAAATCAACAATAAAAATGTAGATAAAAATCCACCATTACTCTACAAATGAAACCTCATTGTATTCTATTTTCCTTGGGCATATAGTGTTCCTAACAAAACGAACATCTTCCAAAATAACATTTATCACTTAATCACCAAATCATTTTCCTATACCAAGGGTATTCATTTGATAAGACATAAGAACCCAAATCATCTTATTATTGATCAATAAAATCATTTAACAAAAAAAAGTCATACTAACCAGGGACTTCACGTACTACTGTGGTAGGCGATAAATCCCAATCACACTTTGGTTGTGGGTTCGATTCCCACAGCTTTGTCCGACGCGACGGGTTGTCACACGGTCTATGTGTTGTCCTTTTTCAAAAACTATATTCTATAATATTACCAAAATGAGATAAATTTTTCAAAATAACATAATTTAACCACAAATGTTATATCATACTTTTCATTTTCATCCCAAATTATAATAACTTATAATTTTCTCAAACCCCAATGATCATATTAAACCAAATGGTTATTTATACCTATATCCACAAGAGAAGAGACAATTATTCCTCAAATATCATTCTCACATGGCAAACTGAGGGGTTACAAATACAAGAGAAAATTATTCCAAAGTAAACCCATCAACAAGGAGTGCTAATACTTTTTAAATTTTTCTCCAACCATTTATTTCCACATAGCTTCTTCTTTGTGCAAGAAAATATCCTATAAAATAGGACATTCACTCGGGTAATGGCCAGGTCCCCTACATTTACAGAAAATGACTGTAAATGGACTCTTGGGACCATTTTTATCCTCTTCCATAGTACTCTTCATTTTTCTTCGGCAATTCTTCACTTTATGGCCTTCCTTCCCGCACGTAAAACATTTCGTTGTCCCATTGAGACACTTTCCTGGGTGTCTCTTTCCACAATTCCTACATGATGAAAATTGAGGTTTCTTTTCTCCATGGTCTCCATTGCTGGAGATCTTATCATTTATCACCTTTCTCTTCCTTGTTGAGTCTGGGAGTTGGTTAATATATATGTTGTTGGTCATATTTTTGGAAAACTGATTTGGCATAAAGACGATATCTTTTACGCCTATCAACATTCCATTTTGTTTCTCATTTCCACCACCGTTCCCACCTTGTACATCATTCTCAAAGTCACTATGACTTCTTTGGAATCCAGCCATTGACTAAAACCAGAAAGCATTGTGTGAGTAATAGTAGTCGTAAAATCATTTAGAGATTAAAATGTCACCATATTCTCAATTTGATACATATTAGGATTAACCAAGGTCATTTACTCTCATCTTATGTATATATTACTTAAATCGGGTTGTAAAGAAAATGTAAATTATCCTAATCATATCCCCCGGGAGTGTCGTAACCAAGAGTGCAGTAAGGCCCGTTGTCATGCACCAGTTCCCGTTCGAGTCTAGCTCAAAGCGGTGTTTTCGGGTTTTACCCATAGGTACATCTGTGCCAGAGCCGCCTCTACCTGCTCGTATCCAGACAGGGATGTATTGCTCGGAAAACTCACAAAATCTCTACAATACCAAAATTCTAGGAAGTTCTTTTATACTAATCCTCAAAGTTCATCTTAGGTCTACGTGCTCTAATCAGAGTTTATCTAAATCTAGCTACCAAGGTTTGTACTAAACTTCCTCTGATACCAACTATAACGCCCCGACCCTAGTTACCTAGAGTCGGTGCATTATTACATAACATTGGCATGATCATAAGAAAGATCAAGTCTCGAAAGACCGATTAGTTTAGTAGCCTTGGAATAACTAGATACATCCATAAATTTTTACATTACATCATAAAAAAACATCTTGTCTTCATATCCCCTCATACTATCCCTGCAGGTCATTCATAAATTACTTCTTCATAATCCTGGGAAAAAAATAAAACATTGAAAGGGGTGAGCTCAGATGCTCAGTAAGGATAACATTATAGCAGAAGCTTTCATAAATAAGCATAAACACTTAAGGCAATTTATAACCAAAACAAAAGCCTTTTAAACTTGAACTTCAGCATAAAATGGCAAAGGTAAAATGAAATAATGCCATTTACTTACTCACATGGATATTCTACTAGTCGAATGATCACATGCAATATCAATATCCACTTTCATAATGATGGAATGCATAATGCCAGACTATCATAACCACATAGCCAAGGCCTCGTGCCAAGACTACAAATAAGATTTTGCCAAGGCCTTGTGCCAAGACACTAGTTTGTCTCATGAGACCTACCGATTCATCGAGGAGCTATAGCGGGCTCCACCCGTCACTTATTAAGTCCAATGCATTCCTCATATGAATAGGTTTAAGCATAAAATAAACATTCGTATTAAAACTAGCATACGAAATGTCAATACTTTAACCACAAACCATGAATGGTATAAAAATAGAACATCCACAGTCAAAAATAACTCATTTGATACAATATGGAAGATTGTATTGTATCACATTAACCTCAATCATGAATAATGAAGGATGTTGACATAGATGAAAATAATCATCAAAACTATTTGAGAGAAATATCCCCCTTTTCTTGAAAACATTTAAAAGTCACACTATTTGTCAAGAAGCCATTTAAAAGTAGACTTTTGAATCAAAGTGTCCCAGACCACTTTGAAACTTTTAAAAGGAGTTTTAATTTTAAAACTTTAATGTCCATATAAATAAATCCTTAAAACCATTTTTAAAACATGGACATTAATGAGAAAGATATAGAAGAATGGTATTTTGGTTAGAGGTTCTAACCAAAAGAGAGACACTTGAATACAAATAATTGAGGTAATAAAAACTTTGTAATATCATGAGAATAAAGGGATTCATGATATACTATGTCAAGTACATTATATACACCGCATAAAAGTGATTTGGTGTATATCAACAAAGAAGTCTCAGTTCAATGTAAATTGAGATGAAATCTCTCATAAAGGCCGTATCCTTAGGTTAAGGATAAATCAACGACATAATTATGTGTGAAAAATATAAATACACTAAATATGATTGAATATTCAGTGTAAAACAATCAAAGGATATTCACACATATTCTTGTAGAAACAACACCAACGAATTGGATATTTAACTCAACAAATGGAGATTGAGTTAAAATTACTCTTATCAAGTTAATACCGATCACTTGAGAATTTATCAATGGAGTGATTATGTGTATCAAAAGTATATCCACAGAAAGGGGAGTGGAAATTAAGGCATAATCAAATGAATAGAGATTCCACACATAATCTTGGAGTAATATAATCAATGAAATATGTGTAAAGCCAAATGAGTGGAAATTGAAATCTCAAATTCCCTTATCGATTAGGTAACTTACGAAACATACACCCATGAAAGAAGTATCATAACATGATGATGTAAATACCCATAAATTAAAGTATATTACACAATGAATACAATCATGGGCAGTACACCACATGCAATAATTAAGTGGTGAACAATGGAAATCTCACGGAATTGAAAGTGAGATAAGAAAATCCCTTACTTTGTACTTTTTCCTTGGTCGATGGTAGTTTTACCTCCTGTATAATGGTGAAATAATTGTTATTGAATAATAAAAGAATCATTTACTTTAATATGATATCATATATGATCTTTTAACATTGATTTGTTAAAAATATCTTAGAATTATCGTCATTTCGGGTGTTAACGGGTTCATTTTACTTTATATTCTTTGTTATGTGAGCCATATTCGTTATTAATGGGATGTATATTATTCATATCCAGAATGATATATAGTCCTTAGATACTATTTTTAAATCATCAAATTATAATTATACTTGAATGGATATGATGGACAATGAATCTCATCGCGTTCGTGGAGACGGTAGTCCGTACGTACGCACGAACGCTACTTCCATTTAATTTTTCATTTTAAAAGTATTGAATCCAAATGATACATAGGTATATTATTATTCCAGTATAATATAATATTTTATATATGTTACTTAAGTTCATTAACACCATCCTTTATACGTTCCATGTGTGGTATGAACGAGTCATATCATTTTAAGGGGGCGGTAGTCCGCACTTCTTCAAATGAAATTATCGTATGTATATACAACATGAAACGAATAATGATATGAAATAAAATGGAATTACAGAAGCTTATATATAAAATATATATAATTAATATCATATTTAATTATAGTTCCATCATAATGGCCACCATGAGAGGCGGTAAGATGTATTTGAACAATCATCGTTTTGTGAGGCGTTAGTTTGCCATCCACAGAAACATTATGTTCATCATCCATTAGATGGAGTTGTGTGTATGTGTAGTTTTAATCCTTCTTATAACAACATCCTAGTATATTTTGGATACTGGTGTTGTTACAAAAGAAAGGAAATAAAAAGATTTTGGGGGTTGGAGAATCAAAATAAATGAAAATAATTTAAGAGAAATCGTTACCTTTAATTTAGGTAACTCACTTTGGTTGGAACCAAAGGACTTCTTGAAATGCTTTCTGCCTAATGGGAAGCTTCAAGGTGGAGGAGAGGGATGTGGGGAGCTTATTTGGTCAGGGTTTGGACGAGCCAAGTGGCTTGAGAGGTGTGAGGAATGAGTAGAAGTGGTCTCCTTTTATAAGGGAGAGGAGGGGCTCTTTAGGAAAGAGTGAAAGTATTACTTTATAATATATTTATATTCGGTTTATAATGGTCCAAAAATCATTGAGGTCGAAGATAAGATGACTCATTTTCTAAATAACATCAACCAATAAGAATTGGACAGGTTTTAGATAATATATTAATCATTATAATCTTATTTATTTAAATGATTTATTAATGAGGTAAACATTGCATCATTATTGTGTCATTAATAATTTAAATTATCTGATGTCTAAAAATTATAAATAAAATATAATTATGTAGGAAATCTTTTTAGATTTATAATGAATATTTATAATCGAAAATCCAACATGTATAACCCTATGTAAAAATTGTTCTTTTAAAAGATGTAAGCTTATGCCATTTTTGTATTCATTTAACTTAATTAAAATAAAGTGTCATTATCACTTACAAGTGGATCAATGGGGTCCCAAAATTGACCCAAAGATGCCCATGGTCGACCATGTATCAACCAATAGGGTTAACACACGTTTTAGGGTAATTTAGTATTATTATAATATTATTTTTTAACCCTTATTTACCGGATTTACCCTTAACCATGGTAAATAAAATATTTACCGTAGTAATTATTCAAAATGTCTAAAAATAAAAGTTACCTATTTACACAATTTGAACATCCTGATTCCAAACACGGAATCCATTTTTCTAAATTCAAAACACAGAAGTGGCAGAAATTTATTTAAAATTAATTTCCGCTGTCAAAACAAAAAACGTGTTTTTAAGAGATAATAACTATCAAAAGATTGACACTTGTTTATGTTCGGTTTAATTGTAAAATTATGTCCAATGACCAAAATTATATTAAATGGTAAAAATATATTCTAAATATACTTTAAAACCACTAAAATTCATAATTTATCACTATTAATTATTTGGATTAAAAAAGTTGTTTTTAATTAAAATTTAGTAATTTTTACTATTCATCAAAATATGAAAGTTATCCGAAAAGTACCAAAATTTCACCTTAGGCTAAATTTGATATTCCGAATCCAAAAATGAAGTCCATTTTGAAATATAAAATATATATAATTTCAAAAAATTAAGTATTACTATTCATAACGGCTAGTTTGATCGGTTGTGGTGTGTGTTAAAACTCGAAGTTGCGTACAACACACGCTACTGTTTTATTCAAAGGAAAGCGTACCGTGGAAGCTTGGGATGTTTTATTTTAAATTTTTTGATGTCCCCATTTAGTGAAATAGTTTAAAATATTTTATTTAAATAGGGTTCACTATTAAATGTTGGTAAAACTACAATACTGAAGATGAATTTGTTCTTACATTATGTCTAAGAAACTAATAATATGGATTCTAAAATTATAAGGATTATATAAAGTTTAAAATTTATTTAATACTATTCATAACCTTTTTTGAACGTCTTGTTCAGTAAGTCATGGTGCGCTTGAACTCGGTGTTGCGTGTAGTGCAAGTTATTGAATTATTTTGAAGAAATAACACACTATGAAATCTTGGGGTGTTACATAGTCGATATGATCTTGAATTTCATCATTCACTCAAGTTGTTTTCTTGGATTTATTCAATATAAAGATATATATTAATATGATTAAATTATATTCAAATAAAAAATAAGTGGTGTTTGTTATATATGTGTTAATTTTGATAAATATTTCATTCATTCACACATTAGACAAAATTTATATTAATAACTTATTCTGGGATAATGCAACAAACGATTGTCTCAGTTATTTTAAGAAGAGGGAACACTTTGGAGACATAAATATTTTTACCTCATGTTGTAACATCTATTTTTTGTTGATATTAAAATGTAATATCATTTCAAATAAGGATTTTTTTCAGAATTACTCCTTCTTGAGTAGTTAATTTTCTGAGAAATAAGATCTATCAACTATCAATTTCTACTAATACAATTGTGATGTTCAACCTAAACCATCATAAAAATAAAAATCATTTGAGTTATTGTAGTATCAAATACTCGTACTCAGTTGTTGTGATATGTCAACTTATTTTATTAAGTTTTGGATAAAACGTTCCATGTTAAATAACTGTAAGTCTTTTTTTAGACTTATTTTAATCGTATCAACTTCTTACACTATATTTTGGATTTGAATTTTATTTGATAAGAGGACCATGATAGTTAAATTCGTAAATCACATAGAGAGAGAATTTTTGGAGTAGAATAGGGGATCATTGTACCCTAGAACAATCTATAATTGATTTGTTCATTTATTCTATTTATCTTCAATTCATATTCCATATAGAAGGAAAATATTCATTTCTATATAAACGACTAAGAGATTTGAAAATTAGAATCTGTCAGAAGTTTAAAAAAATAATTCACCCCCAATGTTAAATTTCATTATTATATGCTAATAATTGTTTTCATTAGTTATCTTTTAGATAATTATATAGCATGCTAAAAAGAATTTGGTTTACAAAAAATAAGTTGTCAATGCTTGATCTGAACAAATGAATGTCTAGTGTTTGTGCTCCATAAATTAATTATGAAAATATTTTATGATGGGAATGTCAAATTATTATCTATCTAAAGAATGATGGATTGAAATACTATTAAAAAAATTACTTTTTTTGTGATTCTTGAAAAACAATAGACTCGGACTACCGAAAAAGAACCTGAATAAGAAATCAATTCACAAGGAATTAATTCTATTATATGTGGATTTTTTTGGATGAGTTTAATCATGTATAATAATGTCCTACTACCTATGAAATGTGGAAAAAAATTATTGTTACTTATGAAGTAGTAGAAAATCTTATATGACTAAAAATTATTCACATAATCTAATGTTTGAAACCATTATAATGATTGGGAGTGAAAGAATCACATAGATGAATGGAACATTATTATAGATTTTTAAAATATTGCTGCATTGGGAGATCCCATTAAAAAATCGTATAAAGCACTAAATGTACAAATAATACAACCCTATAAGTGGAATGTAATATCTTATATTATTTTAAAATAATCACCTTTTAAATAATCTACAATGAATGAATTAATTGGATCTCTTATGATGTACAAAGATGAAATAAAATATGAGGTTCTTGATCTTATAATTATAGAAAAAATTGAAAATAGTATTCTCATAGTGGAATATCAAAAGCATGACTGAAAAATGAAATATAAATCCCAAAAATAAAAAATTCATACTTCTCAGACAGTAAAATGGAACTCCGTAGTGTAGCCTAAAAATTCATCGAATTTTATGATAATAATCTAGTCTTCATAGAATCCTTCAGAAGTATAAAAAATAACAAAGAGATTTAAAATTCTATGAATACAAATAATTGGGTCACATTAGACCTTATTTTCTTTAACTAATTTATAAATGAAAAAGTATAGAAAATAAATATCAAAATAATTATAATTATTATCATAACAGAAAACGAGCAACAAATGCTATGTAACGACCCATCCTCGGGGCCCATGTCGTGACTACCCCAAGCCCGCCTTCCATAGGCCAGGGGATGGACTCTAGCACCAATGGCGTAAATCCCAATAAAAAGGGATGGAAATGCCTTTATAATAGTTAACAACACATCTGAGTACGCAATAGAAGAAATAACAAAGTGATACTAAATATAAAAGTAAGTGCTGAAATGTAAATGGTCTAGAATAAAAACCCAACTGAAAGTACAGTACAACTAAAAATCTAGTACAACAGCAGTAAAAGAAAACAATGACCACCGATTCGTCCTCTGGGAATCCCACCTGAAGGGTGGGTTTAGATAGTCACCTCAGTACCTCGGGTTTTTCCGTCAGCTCCGAGTACATCTCACAAAGTGGTCCACCTCCTGGTACTGTCCAGCTCTACAATCCTCAACAACGATCAGTGATGTCCGTCGTCTGCAACCAACATAATGTAGTGTGGGAATTGCCCATGCACGGGTGAGTATAAAGATACTCAGTAGGGACCCCGAGACCCCCGAAGATCTCCCAGAATCCAAAAAGGATAAACCAAAGGAAAGGTACAATCACGAAGTATATCAACCAACTCTACTTAGGTATGTGCTCATAAATATACCTAAGGCATCAATCCAAATTGGCTCCAACTCTCGAGCCCAAGTACAACCCATTACACACAGGAAAAAAGTCAATCTCATCGATGGTAATGATTGAATGTCAAGACTCATCTCACACAGGTATACATCATTCGTTAAGTGATAAAGATGATCAGATGTAGCCCCTGATTCATCAATGTTGTAGGACCCATGTAGGATACTAGACCGGCTAAGTTTTCAGACCCACGTAGGATACTTGACCAGCTACTCTGTCAGACCCACGTAGGATAATATATCAAAGTCTAACTATTATACCCATGTAGGATATAAGAACAGTAGTCATCATCGTCGAACGCACAGAGGATTCCAGTATGGTAGTCATTGTCGTCAAACCCACTGAGGGTTCCAGTACATCAGCCATCATCGTCGAACTCAAAGAGGATACCCGTACTGTTGCCGTTGCAGTCGCAGCTAGCTCTAGGGTTCCCGCACACAACACACTTGATTCTGGGAGGGTCTGATCCTTGAGCCATGGGGTTAATACATCAACTGTCAAGATGTCTAGAGTTGATGTATCCCAATGTTCCTTCATGTCAAAAGGAACCCAACACGACAGATGGCTCGTCAATCCGATGACCGGTCTGAGATTTTTTAGTATTTTTTCTCCAGGGGACCAGTTGGAAATATGCTCATTCCAAACCAGGAAATTTTCCAAAGATATCCAAAAATCACTTAGAGTATCGAAAAAGGACTGACATGTCATGAGCGTCTTAGTGCCTCAGATGGAACGTCGATCGGACGCGCAGTCTTCATGTTATTCACCTTTATGTGAAAGTAGGCATGACCTGTTAGACCTAGTGGGATGGCGGGTCGGGTCAACCCAGTTATGGACGGTCCGACCAGGTAGAGGGATTGACTGGACTGGTGAATTGTGCATCCTAGCCCAGCAAATCCTGACACGACACGGCGCGGTCTGGTCGACCATGGCTCAGCCCGAGGGGGGATGAGTGGTCCGAGGGGGGGGGGGGGGGCCGCCCGAACAGGCGGCACCACGCAACACCGCCCTCCCAAACTAGTCGGATGAAGCCTGTCACCCTTCCCGGTGCAAGAGGCCCTCTCGGGCGGGCCGCGGTCTCTCCAACGCAGTGCCCTCATGGCGTCGTGGTTCTTCTCATCTCGGTCGGCCGCCAGTCGGCCGGTTCACTCGCCGAGCTACCCACATTCTTCTACACCGCGGTACCCCTTGTGGCATCGCGGTTCTCCATCGGCCTGGCCATGTTTAGCTGTCCGATTCATCATCGTCCGAGGATCCTACGGTTGCGGTCCACGGTTCTTCCGCACGTGACCATCGCTTCTGTTCGCCGCCACCACCTCTCGTTGTAGACACCAAAGAATCCAAGAACAATCGGGGGGTCGTTGGGCCAGGTTCATTCATCCTACACCCTCCGTGTTAGGAGGTATCAAATGTTCAATGGTAAAACATGATTTCAATGAGGGACGGAGAACAAATTTATTCAATTAAAATTGAAACAAACCCCTACCTTGCAATAGATGACGCACATCGTTGAGTCGCTGAAGAGAAGTGATGCGGAGGTCGGACGTCGTGGATGAAGAACATCGATTCTATCGAAGTCCAAGTGTACCAGAAGAAGAAATGTCATTCATGATTTCATGTTCTTCGCCGGAGATATTCTTCATCGAAAGAATAATGGTGTTCTTCTATTTCTCCAGAGGTTCCACCAAATATTTTCCCAGCCCCAAATATTAAAATGAGGCTTTCCCCTATTTTAATCAACATTCCATGCCATATCAAATTGATTCAAATCCTTCCAAATTAACTTATTAATTTTCCTTGTACACAATAGGTAATTCACTGAGTTGCCATATTAATGACCATGTGGAAGGTGGAGAGATTAGCAATCAAAGGGAGGAGTTTTCAAGAATTAAATAAGGGGTTTGAGGGGAGTTATGGGGAGATGAAAGGTTGGGGCTCCTGTGGGCCCCACCTCACAAATATCCACACATGGGAAGTTATGTGGGTGTGGGCCCCACCAATATCTTCCCCATGGAAGGAAATGATCAACTCACAAAATAAAATTGTGTACAACACAATTTTATTTAATTTAATATTAAACCCCAAAAATTAACATTCAACCCGCATATAATGAAACTGCGATAAAGGTCCCCTTGAGCAAATATCGGTGCTGCAAGTTCATCAGTGTCCTCGGATTTCAATTATTAGCACTGGTTCAAAAGATAGAACAACCCGCACGTACATTTATTGAAGGTACCTGAACAAAACTTCGTAAATTGATTCCAGGCAAACCGGGCCTCGGAATCAACTACCGTAAAAAATCACAGACTCGTAAAATTCCAAAGTATTTAAGAAAAAAATTTCCTTGAAATTTACGGGTCTTTATATTACACCCACTTTAGGGTTTTACATCCCAGTAAACCTACAACAATTACTAGGCAATCAAATGGGGGTTCTGAGCTTGCATCTGAGCCTCCCGATCTCAAGTGCTCTCCTTGAGGTACCCGGGATGCCAGCGAATGCACGCCAGAGGTATCGACCGTCCATGTAGGAACCACTCCTATTGATCCTTGATCTCCACTAGGACCTCTGAAAACATCACCCCATCATCGATGTCCATCTCCCCATGATCGATGATGTGGGTCGGGTCATGCACGTATATACTAATCTGAGATACGTGGAAGATGTCATGCACCCGGTGTGACTTAGGTGGAAGGGTCAGGTGGTAAGCTACCTTGACTACTCTTCTGAGGACTTGGAATGGTCCGATTAAATGTGGAGATAACTTGCCGCCCCGACCAAATCTATGTAGACCTCATCGAGTTGAGACCCCTAGGAAAATGTGGTCAGTATACTCAAACTCCAGTGGTCTTTGTCTCCTATCAGCATTGGACTTCTATCTGCTCTATGCAATCTTCATCCACTTTGAGATGATTGTAACCTTCTCTATCATTCATGAACCATCACTGGTCCTACAAGTGCTGACTCCCCAGGGTCAATCTTGCACATAGGTTATCTGCAAGGTCGGTCATACAATTCCTCGTATGGTGCCATCCCGATGGTGGAGTGGTAATTGTTGTTATATTCAAACTCCAACAAGGGTAGGTGATCCTCCCAGCTGTGACCAAAGTCAAGGACATAGGCACGGAGCATGTCCTCGAGAGTCTGAATGGTCCTCTTAGTCTGATCGTCCATCTGAGGACAGAAGGCGGTGCTTAAGTGAAGTAGTGTTCCAAAGGCCTCCTGTTACCCCATGAAAATTTTGGAAGTGAATCGAGCATCACGATTAGAAACGATAGTTAATTGAACACTGTGAAGCCGTACGATCTTCTAAATGTAGAGGCGTCCCAAGATCTCTACTGAGACCTTCTCTCTGATCGGTAGGAAGTGGGCCTACTTGGTGAGTAAGTCTACGATCACCCAGATAGAGTCGTGACCTCTAGATGTACGTAGAAGCCTCATCATGAAATCCATGGATATACCGTCCCACATAAACTCTATGACCTCTAAGGGATGTACCAAGCCTGCTGGTACCTGCTGCACCACCTTCACTTGCTGACAAGTGCGACATCGGGAAACAAACTCTACTACAGCGTTCTTCATACCCGGCCACCAGTGCTGTCGTCTGAGGTCCGGGTACATCATTTCCACTCCTGGACGTACATATTGAGAGGATGTGTGAGACTAACTCAACATGTCCTCTTGTAGTGCAACTAGTAACATAGTACGTCCCCTGAAGAGGATGTCGTTCTCTCCTCCATTTGAAAATCCATTAGGCGCCTGCCTTGTGGATATCTAATCACGCCATGTCGAACAATCAACATCCCCACGCTATGACTCTCTGACTTGATGAAGGAGTGGAAGAGTGACTGTTATATATTTCAGAAAGGATGGTCCATCTCTATCCACAAATGGTAACTACAACGAGGCTAGCTACTTCGTCGCCTCTCCTACCAGCAGAATGCCCAATCTCCTACTGAGAGCATTAGCTTCAACGTTCCCCTTCCTAGGAGTATAGAACATCATGATGTCATAGTCCTAGAGGAACCCGATCCATCACCATTGTCTCAGGTTCAGGTACTTATACGAGAAGATGTACCTGAGACTCTGGTGGTCAGAATAGATAGTAAAGCGCTCGCCCATCAGATAGTGTACCCACATCATCAAGGCAAAGACCAATGCTGCTAACTCCAGGTCATGGGTAGTGTATTTTTTCTTGTGTTTCCTCAACTGTATTGAACTATAATGATCAATACTCGCTCTTGCATTAGGAAACACCTATGTCTGGTCCCTGATGCATCGCAGTAAACTACGTACCCAACGCCCTCCTCCGGCAACCTCAAGATGGGAACACTGGTCAACCTCTGCCTCAGCTCCTGAAAGCTCTACTGACATCTATCTGACCACACAAAGGGTTTCACCTTCTTCATCAAGGATAAAAGTGGTGATGCAACACTGGAGAAGACTGGTACAAATCTCTGATAGTACCCAGCTAGACCTAGGAAACTTCACACCTCCGTCACGCTCCTGGGTGGCTCCCAAACATGCACTGCCTCGATTGTCACTGGATGCACTACACCGCCCACCTCTGAGATAACGTATCCCAAGAAGTGTACCTCGTGAATCCAGAACTGACACATCGAGAGCTTACCATAATGTTGGTTCTCTCGGAGTGTATCCAGTACACCCAGCAAGTTGTAGGCTTGCTCCTCCTCAATAGTTGAGTAAATCAGTATTTCTTCAATTAATACTACGACAAAACGATCGAGGTAAGGCTAGAATATCATGTTCATGATACTCATGAACACTATTGGTGCATTGGTTACACCAAAAGGCATAACCAAGAACTCGTAGTGTCTATAACAACACCTGAATTCCCTCTTCTGCAAATCCTTATCTCGAACTATGAGCTGGTGATTCCCTAACCAGAGTTCTATCGTAGAGAACCATCATCCTCCCTTGATCTAATCAAAGTGGTCATCAATCCTTGGGAGAGGATACTTATTCTTCATAGTCACCTGATTCAGTCGATGGTAGTTCAAACACAGACATAAGCTCCCTTCTGCCTTATTGAAGAATAGAATTGAAGAAGCCCAGGGTGAAACACTGGGTCAGATGAATCCCTTTCCTTGTAAGTCCTCCAGTTGTACCCGCATCTCATGAAGCTCGGCAGGAGCCATCCAATATGCTGGAGTAGATATCTGTGTTTTCTCGGGGTAAAATTCAACATAGAAGTATACCTCTCCACGAGGAGGTAGTCTTGAAACGTCATCAGGAAAAATGTTTTCATACTGATCCACCACAACAAGAAAACTCAGACTCCACACATCAACTGCTCCAAGGATTAGACTAGCCAACTGATGTGTGATCGGCTACCCTCTCCACTGTGTAAGTCCATCCTGTGCTGACAAGGCTCCCTTCTCGCAGGTGAAGGAGAACCTACTCCCATCTGTGTGGACACACCTCACTTTTTTCCTAATGGAGTCGATATGAGCATGGACTATAGACAACAAGTCCATACCGAAGATGACGTTGTAAGGCCTCGATGCTGCTACAATAAGATCCCAGCAGAAGCTCTCACCTATTAGAGTAAGATCGCACTTCAGGAAGCAATGTGTAATTGTTGAGTCTGATCTCGTAGGAGTCTCTACCCATAAGTATAATTCCAACAGCTCTGTCAGAATCTCCGAGCTCCAAACAAGGGCATCAAAAATAATGGAATGACTCACACCTGTTTCTATAAGTACTACAACAAGGGTGGAGTAGACACAGATAGCACCACAAACCATCTCAGGTGCACTGTGGTCATAATCCTCGACTACTTGGAGCTGAGCCTGCCACTGACTGCCAACTCCCTAGGGTCGGGGTGGACCTCCTGGTGGTGGTCGTGGTAGATCCTCAAAATGTATTTCACCACTCGCTGCTCGGAAAGATCATCTGCCTTGTCCGCCTACTCCCTGTGGACCACCACGGTCGATCCTCTACCTCTATCTAGGAGGTCCGTCCAATGTCTCCTTCTCATCTACATGGAAGGTTAGGCAGTCTCAAGCCATGTGACCCTGCCTGCCGCATGCATAGCACTGCCTGATCCATGTATAGTTGGATCTGTTTCAGGTTCCCCGCACATCCGAACCTATATCCTGAGGTCACTCTCCTGATGGATCGGTTTTCATAGACCTCTGCGACATATGTCTACTGCCGGATGTAGAAGACTCCGCTACGTGTCGCCTTGTGGTGGGTCTAGCTATTGGTGTTGGCCCAGTGAGAAAGCTCTCCACAAGAAGGGCTCGCTCCAGCACTCCCGCCTACGTCAGAATACTGAGGGAGATCATCAAATCCCTAATCTGGGGCCTCATTCCCTAGTAAATGGTCTGGGACATGAAGAATGGGTCTCGTACCATATCCGTGGAGTAGCGCGAGAGGTTAGTAAACCTCTTTGATTATTGAGCTGCTGTCATGATTCCTTGCTGAAGATGAAGTAACTTTAGGATCTGCACCACATGAAGGGTTGAAGGAACAATCTCCGAGTGGAAGAGACTCTCAATGTCTGTCCAAAGTAGAGATGCCTTGTCTTGAACCTGGAGAATCACGCTCCACCATCTATCTACTGCTACAGGTAGGAGACTCGCGACAAGGATCACCATAAGATTGGCTGGTGTCCCTACCAATCTAAAGACTCTGACGATAGCCTCCAGCCAATCCTCAGCTTCCTGAGGCTCCGTCTCTCCACAGAACCTGGGTGGCCTTTTTTGCTAAAACTCATGAAACACACTCAGTCGGCATGCACTCTCTACTACATGGGATGGTAGTATCGGTGGCTCAGTGTGTAGTGGTACCACTAGTGCCTCTAGTGTGATGGGTACCTACACTGAGGCCTCGTTTCTCAGTGGGATACCATCTCGCATGAAACATAGAACCCTATTTGGCTTCCTTCGTGGGGCCATCTTGAAAAAAAACAGGTGCACCATGGTAAAAACATTATACCTGGTGAGCTGACACAAAGTAATCACAAAGAAAACATTTGAAACAAACATGAAATCAGTGTTTTCGTGCACTGAGTCAGATATCAGGGGTCAGGGTTCTGATGTATGGATACATCGGCCACCTCACAAACACTGGAATCCATGGACTGAAAATCACACTCAATACTCTTAAAATTATTACTTCACTGAAAGGAATGATCAAAGACCGGAGTTCTGTAGTAGAACTGAATCCTCTGATACTAATTTGTCACGACCCATCCTCGGGGCCCATGTTGTGACTACCCAAGCCCGCCTTCCATAGGTCAGGGGCTGGTGACTAGCACCAAAGGCATAAATCCCAATAAAAAGGTTAGTCAATGCCCTTATAATAGTAAAAAAACATTAGAGTATGCAAAAAAAGAAAGCACAAATTGATACTGAAAACAAAATTAAGTGCTGAAAGGTAAATGGCCAAGAATGCATACCCAACTGAAAGTACAGTACAACTGAAAAGCTAGTACAACATCAGTAAAGGAAAATAGCGACCACCGAGTCATCCTCCAAGAATCTCACATGAAGGGTGAGTATATATAGTCTCCTCCACACCTCGGGTCCATCCGTCATCTCTGAGTACGTCTCACCATGTTGTCCACCTCTTTGTACCATCCAGCTCCACAAGCCTCAACCATGATCAGTGTTTTCCATCGTCTGCAACCAAGACAACGTAGTGCGGGAATTTCCTGTGTAGGGGTGAGTATAACGATACTCAGTAGGGACCCCTATACCCCTAAAGGTATCCCAGAATACAAGAATGATAAAACACAAAGGAAATATTCAATCATGAAGTATGAACCTACTCTACTTAGGTTTATTCCCATACATATACCTAAATCATCAATCCAATTTAGCTCCAACTATAGAACCCAAGTACAACCGAGTCCACACAGGAAAGAAGTGAATCACATCGATGATAATGATTTAAAGTCGAGAATTAGCTCACACATATATACATCATTCGTAAAGTGATAAAGATGATTAGATGTATCCACTGATTCATCTAAGCTGTCAGACTCACATAGGATACTAGACCAGCAAAGCTGTCAGACCCACATAGGATACTAGACCAGCTACTCTGTCATAACCACGTAGGATACTGAAACAGAAGTCAAACCCTCGGACCGACGGAGGATACAAGAACATTAGTTATTGTCGTCGAACCCACAGAGGATTACAGTATGGTAGTCATCATCGATGAACCCCAGGAGGATTCCAGTAAATCATCCATCATCGTCAAACCCACGGAGGATTCCAGTACGATTTTCGTTGCAGTCGCAGACCACTCTAAGGTTCTGGCACACAACACGCTCGATTCGGGGAGGGTTCGCTCCTCGAGCCAAGGGGTCAATACATCAATAGTCATGAAGTCAAAAGTTAATGTATCCCAAACTTCCATATCATCAAAAGGAACCCAACACGATAGACAGAGCGTCAATCGGACGCCCGGTCTGAGAGTTATTAGAATTTTTTCTTCAAGGCCCAGTTTGAAGTATGCTCATTACAAACCCGACCATTTTAAAAATTTATCCAAAACTCACATAGAGTATCGATAAGGTTATGCCATTTCCCAAGGGTCCTAGTTCCACATATTGCACATCGATCAGACGTGATGTCTTCAAGTTATTCACTTTTAAGTGAAAACGGGCCCAACCCATTAAGCCGAGTGGGTTGGCGGGTTGGGTCAACCCAGTTTTGGCGGGTCTGACCTGGTGAATTGTGTTTCCTGACATGAGGGGCGCAGCCCGGCCCGGTAGGGCGCAGCCCAGCCCGAGGGGCGCGGCCCGGCCCGGTGCGTCCTGGCCGTCCACGGCTCGGCCGGTGGGCCGAGTGGCTCAGGCCGAGGGGGGATGAGCGGCCAAAGGGGGTGGGGGGGGGGCTGCCCAAACTGGCGGCGCCAAGTGGGGCCACACTCTCAAACCTTCCGGCTGAAGCCAGTCGGCCTTCCCTGCGCAAACGGCCCGCCCGGGGGGGGGGGGGGGTCTCCCCATCGCGACTCCCTCCTGGCGTTGTGGTTCTTCTTAGCCCTGATGGCTGCCTTCCAGCCGATTCACCCAACGAGCGGCCCGTGTAATGCGAGCCACGGTCTTCCACAGTGCGGTGCCCCTTTTGGCTTCATGGTTTTCCTTCAGCCCGACCGGATTTAGCCAGTTGATTCTTCATCCGTCGAGAGGCCTGTGGTTGCGGGCCTCGGTTCATCCGCATGCGGCCGGTGCACGACCGCCACTTATTGTCGTCGCCACCACCTCTCATTACCACCACAAAAAAATCCCAGAACAATCGGAGGGTCATTGGGATGTGTTCGTTTGGCCTGCGCCCTCCACGTTAGGAAGTATCAAATGGAAAAAAGTAAAACATGATTTCAATGATGGATGAAGAATGATTTTATTCAATTATAATTGAAACAAACCCCTACCTCGCAATAGACGTCTCAGGTCATCGAGTCGCGGATGAGAAGCTCCGTAGAGGTCGGACGATGCAAATGAAGAACGTCGATTCTGTCGACGTCGGAGTACGCCCGAAGAAGAAGAATCGTTGGTGATTATGTGTTCTTCACTAGAGATATTCCTTGTCGAAAGAATAATGGTGTTCTTCTATTTCTCCAGAGGTTCCACCAAACATTTTCCCATCCCCAAATACTTAAACGAGTATTTCCCCTATTTTTATCAACATTCCAAGCCATTTAAAATTGATTCAAATCCTCCCAAATTAATTAATTAATTTTTGGTGTACAAAATAATTAATTCACTAAGCTGTCATATTAATGACCATGTGGAAGGTGGAGAGTTTAGAAATTAAAGGGGGGAGTTATCAAGAATTAAATAGGGGGTTTGAGGGTAGTTATGCGGAGATGAATGGATGGGGCTCATGTGGGCCCCACCTCACAAATATCCACACACAGGAAGTTTTTTGGGTGTGGGCCCCACAAATAACTTCCCCATGGGAGGAAATAACCAACTCACAAAATAAAATTTTGTACCACACAATTATATTTATTTAATATTAAACCCCAAAAATTTACTTTAAACCCGCATAAAATAAAATTGTGGTAAATGTCCCCTTTAGTAAATACAGGAGCTACAAGTTCATCGGTGTCCTCAGATTTCAATTCTGTGCACCAGGTTAAAAGATAAAAAACCCTGCATGTACGTTTACTGAACGTACGTGAAGAAAACTTCAGAAATTGATTACGGGTACAATGGGCCTTAAAATCAAGAGTCATCCGGAACCACATACTCATAAAATTCCATAGTATTTAAGAAAAATAAATTCCTTGAAATTTCCGGGTCATTACATGCTACATGCATTAAATCTGAGGACTCCAAATGTTCTTTAATGTATGACTTGGAGAAGGATAAATAAATTCTCAACTCCAACATGTATGTTTGGGCTAAAGAATAAGAGGTTCAATTCTATTACTCCTATGATTCTAAAATTAATAGTTGATCAAATGATGAATTATATTCCTATTATTCAATGTTATAATAGAAATATGAATCTTTGTTAAAGAATCATATATCTTTGAAAACAATGACAATTCTATTTTTGGAGAAATAGACACTTTGAAAAAACAACATCAAGATTTTGTTGTAAAAATCAATTCATCTATTTCAAATTATATTTATCATGAAAAATTGATTAAATAATTTAAGGATGAAGTAGAATATTATAAAATTATTGTACATATTTTTACTAAAGTAGATAATGTTTTGAACAAGATTTTTTGTATAAATGTTATTAAAATAGAATTATTTGGAATGGGATGTAAGGGTGAAAAATCAAAACTATTTAAGATTTACATTGTGTCCAGTTCAAAAAACGCTACCTGTTATTATTGTGTATAAAAATTTCATATAAATAATAATAATTATTTGATAAATCGTTAAATTAGTGTTATTAAAAAGGATTTAATTTACAAAATTATATATAAATAAATTGATGTAAATTATGGAAAAGTTAGGAAAATATGGATTCTCATGTCATTTTTTGATAACACTGTAAGAACGAAGTAGATATATGTACAAATTTTTTTTTCAAAATTAATTTTGAGGAAATATGAAATAGGAATATGAACTCTATATATTATATGGATAGTGGATTTTCCATGAACATGAGTAATGATTTATCAAATTTCTATATACTGACCCAAATTAATGGAGGACTAGTCACTTTTGAGGAAAATTTTAAAGTAAATATAATTAGAGTGGGAAATGTTGGAGATATAAGGACTATATCAATCAAAAACTTATTGTATGGACAATGGTTAAAACACAACCTGATTACTATTTCATAACATAGTGATGATATTTTTTATGTTTGTTTATCTAAAAATAATTATTTTTTTCACTAATATTATGTTTCATAAATTTAGAGCACCACAAAATAGCATTGTTTGTACTTTATTTTTAAATTCTCTATGTAATCAGAAATAGAATTGTTTAAATAGTAAAAAAATGAGCTATGGTTTTACAATTGAATAATTATAAATTAAAACTTATATTATTTACATAAATTGTCTAAGAGATCGTTAGTTTCTTATTTTAGTATGATTATGTTTTACCATGATAGATTCTGTGATGCTTTCCCAATTTGAAAACTACAAAAATATGACTTCAAATCTATTAGAATAATATTACATTTAAACCATTAATACATATCCATATTTTTTTGGACAATCTAGAGTAGCTTGTTTGGTTGGAAAATTATATATATATGTTTTAGTTGATGATTATTCTTGGTTTACTTGGGTATATTTTATAAACTTTAAATGTATTGAAGGCATTGTATTTGATTTTGTCTTAACAATATTCAAAATGAAGAAGGATTTAATATATTTTCATAGAGAAGTGATCATGGTGGAGAATTTGAGAATCCAGAATTTAATTTATTTGTTCCAAAATATGGAAATTAAACATAGAATTTTTAAACCAAGAAAACCTCCAAACATGCAATTTTTTAAATAATAAATATAACTACTCATGAAATGGAAAGAACTATGCTAAATGAATACAGTCTTCCTACCTATTTCTTGGTTGAAGATATGAGCACATCCTGTAGTATCCTAAACTGAGTTATAAAAAGGCTGATTTTTAAAATGGCTCCATATGAAATTTTGAATAATAGAAAACATAATGGAAAATAAATTAATTTTTTATGAAACATATATATTTTAAATAGTAAGGAAAACCATTTTAAGCTTGATCAAAAAGTTAATGAATTAATATTTTTTGGATATTCTTCTCTATATAAATATTATATAGTGTTTAATAAAATGTAAAGGATTGTTGAAAATAAGTTCATCTGATGTTTAATGAAACTAACCCATTTATTTATGATAAATATCAAACAGATTAACTGATTGACTCATTTCATAACATGAGACATAAAACCACTAAAAATGATTCATAAAATGATATAAATGAAATTCATTGTATATTAGTTAAACATGAATCAAAAGAACCTCAAATTTTTTTTCATTGATAATATATAACCTTAAATAACCATACCATCGAAACTATTATAGGAGACCGAGACACTAGAATAAGAACTAAAGGAAATGTAAAAAACATAGAATATTTTTATGCATTTATATCTGTATTACAATGTACATCTGTTGAAGATGGATTAGAAGATGAGAGTTATATATTAGTAATGAAAGAAGATCAAAGCAAGTTTACATGAAATGAACTATGAGAACTAGAGGAAATGCCAACAAATTATAACATAATAGGATATAATGGTGTCTTTAGAAAGAAATATAATGATCAATATATCGCAATCAGAAATATAAAATATCATTATTTAAATGATATAATTATTAAGAAGTAAAATATTATGATGAAGTATTTTCCCCTATAACTATATTAAAATCCATTAGAATTATTTTAGCATATTCATCTCATATGAAATTTATCATACTTCAAATTGAAGATAAAAATATCATTCTCAATGGAAATTTAATGCAGGATGTTTTTTTGAACAACCTCATAATATTAATAGACCCCATAAACAAATTTCAAATTTTAAAAATAATAAATCTCTCTATAGATATAATCAAAAACCAAGATCATGGTATGAAATATTATGTTCATTTCATTTGTAAAAAGGATTTACTATATTATTTGAGGATCCAAAAAATTTTAAGAAAATGTTTTATAATATTTTATTAGTAAAAAATTATGTTAATGATGTTATTTTTTGTTCAAAAAATTAAATGATTTGTAATTATTTTTTAGAAATAATGAAAATGGAATTTAAAATGTGTATTATGTTAGTGTTAAATTTCAATTTAGTATTTTAGACTTATCTAAAAAAAATTGGAATATTTTAAATCAAATAAAATATATTATATAATTATTAAAAAAGGTTGGTCTTGGAAACAACATGTCTTACAAAAATCCTTTCTGTATCAATATAAAAATCTACTTGGATGAAGCTATAAAACTAGTTGACAACATGTTATATAGCAGTATGATTGATATTATGTTATATCTATCTCATGGAATGACATAAATTATGATTTTTATGATTATATTCCAAATTATAGTTAAATAAAAAATAATATCATCTTACTAATGTTAAAAAAATTAGATATTTAAATAGAAGTATTTTTTAATCCATTTTATACCCAAAAACATATAATTTAAATTTAATATCATATTAATATGGTGACTTTAGAGGATTTTGATTAGATTGAAATAGAACTTAGAAAACATATCAATTTTAATGAAAATATTTTTTATCATGGTATATTGATACACAACACTCAGTTTCACTATCAACAACTAAGGAAGAATATGTTTCAGGTGTGTGTTGATGTGAACATGTATTATGGATAAAAAATTCACTACTAGACATTGAAATAAATTTTGATAATATATCTATTTTATGTGATAATAATTGTGGTAAAAATATTTTATAAAAAACCTTTAAGTCTTTCAAGGACTAAAAATATTGTTATAAAGAATCATTTCTAGGAGAACATGTTCCTAAAAAGGATATATCATTAGAATTCTTAAATTATACATATTAATTAGCTTGTATTTTCACTAAACGACTTCCCAATACATGTTCCGACTTTTTAAGTGAGGGTTACGATAATTAAAATTTAAATAAATATCTAGTTATTTATTTTTTTGTCTCTCTTTTTTATTTTAAGTAACATATATATTTTTTGTTTAATTATTTTTTAGTCGTTATTTTAATCTTCACTATATTGATTATAATTAAAAATAATTTCATTTATAAATATTTATCTTCCAAACTGGAAATTAATTAGTACATTCTAAAATGGGAAAACCATTTGTCGTCGCCCACTCTTCTCATTCACATACCTTTGTTTTTCAAATCATTTCTCATTTATGTTTACTGAAACCGTAATACTTAAAATCATATATCAAAATAAATTAAAAAATTGAAACTTGGGGAAGACATGATTTTGTTGATTTTGGTGTATCTATTTAAATTCTAGTTTATTATCTCAAGTTTGTAATGATTAGGTGATATATTTTGAGTATTTAAATGAAACAAATATTTCTTTAAAAGAATTGAAGATAATTCAAGGACTAGATTTTTCTTCTGGAGGTGGTAACACTCTTCTAATTTTTTACATTCAAGTAAAAGAAATATGTACAAATTTCAAGTTTAGTTTTGGAAAAATGAATATTCTATTGTCATAATGATTCATGAAAATGATTTTTTCATTAATTTGGTGGATATAGCTATGTTATTTTGTTGTACTCCTCAAATGGATTTCATTTCGACTTGAGATGTGTTGGGGATAAAATATAAATGATAGAAGACATTATGTTTTATTTTTTTGGAAAATGAACCATCATGAATGTGATGACCAATGATTTTACACTTGAAGGGGAAGTCATTATTATGTTTATTTAAAATATTATTTGTGAAAAATATGTGACCATGAAATTATTTTGTACCAAGATATGTACATCTAGTTTTGGTTTTTTATCCAAATTGGGTTCAATTTCTCTCATTTTGTGATAAGAAATATAATTCATTATTTTCAGAAAGAAGAAAATATGGGAAACTACTAGTAGGGAAGAGTAATTTCCTTTTATTTATTATAAATATAATTATCCCAAATATGACTCTCGGATATAGATGAAATCAGGATAACATTGTAAATGTTAGAACTACAAATAAAATGTTATATGTTTAGAGAAACTCCTACAATAGTCATTTACCTCTTGTTGATGAATGTAAACATAAGCTAATGTAATATTTCAAGGGTTTACAGAGGATGATTCCATCAATTGGTTCTCTTAAACCAAGTCCTAATGAATAATTTTAATCTATACCTAAATAAAGTCATCTTGTACAAAGAAGAAGAATTACAATAAAAAATCCTAATGATTTTAATGAATCAAAAAATGTATTTGAGAATGGTCCTCAAGTGAATGATAATTTTAAGAAGAGTTTCATAGAGAATATCATCATAAGGATGAAGTCATGTTCCATAAAAAACATTCACTTGTTACACCTGATGCTGTTGTTATAGAAGGTTCAGTATTGACTGATTGATAAGAAGGTCAGGCATATCCCTGTTTCACTACTGTATAGGGTGTACATACTTTAAGAAATATTACTCCCTAGTCATCTAAATTTTATGAAAAATCATTTATTCGAATTTTCATGTTATTTGAGATACAACTCATTTCTTTCAGAGAATGTATAAAAGATAAGAATAATAAATTTTAGGAACTCAATAGTTCAACTATTTCATGGTCTACATTTTAATACCTTCAAACTCAACCAACAAATGATCAATAAAATTGGATTTCATTGAATGGTTTTGATGATTTTATCAATTCTCTAAGAAGATAGTTCATTTCATTGAAATATGACACTATGAAAAACTCCTATTTTGATGAAATGAAAATTTATTATTGGAATTGGATTTCAATATATCAAGCATAGTCATAAAGATACAACCTATAAAATTGAACAAACTTCACCTAAATTGATAAGAATATTTTATGAAACATCTAATGTGTTAGAATAATTACAAAGTAGGTATCACACTCTATAGTGTGATAGTACACCATTTAATGTTCTTCTAGACAATCAGAATGATTTGATCCATTATAAGACATATAATAAATCATGGTTGGGAGCAGTTATTCATCAATGTAGAGATATATTAGTATACATTGATAAATATCAAGAATCAATGAATGAGTTCCTTCAGTTAATCATGGTTTAAATCTTCAAAACAAGTCAGGATTCAATGCTGATGCTACAACAATGGATGTATATCTTCAATAATAATTTTTACAGTCTTTTGGTGTAGCTTTTTGAAATTCCAAGTATATTTAATACCATTACTCATCTAGTAACAGAAACCACTAAATGATGATATTCTGACCAAGGAAACTAAATAGATTATAACCCAACATTTGTAAGACTTCATTATTGTATTGTTAAATATACTCATTATTTTTTTGGAGCATTTGATCTAGTTTTAATATTATTTTACTTTATATTTATATTTTTATGTTTTTATATTATTTTTTAATTTTTATGTTGTGTTATTTTTATTTCTAATTTCACTACCATATCACATGTAATATTGTTATAATAGTAGACTATAACATTCATTTTTAGTTTTGTTCTATATTAGTTATTTTTTACATCATTTCCTCCTTCAAAAATCTTGTCTGATGTCAAAAAAAGGTAGAGAATATTTGAAAAACACATATTTATATGAGAAACCTTTTCAATCAAAACAGTTCTAAAAAATTGTGTTATTTTGAACTATAATATTTGTTTAATTGTTTTAAGAAATTCTATAATTGTTTTAGTTATCTAAATTTTTTTGTGATCATAATCAGGGAGATATTTTTCGGCATGTTTTGTCTACTTAATATTATATACTACATAATGATTTTGATTCTCCCTAATACCCCTGTTTTTTTCAAATAAAGTTTCATTATGTATGTTTCTTGAATATATATCATTTTTTTATTTTTATATTTGATGAAATTTAATGTTATAATATTTTTTATAAAAAATTATATTCAAACCCAATGTATAGTAAATGGACATATGTATCATCAAAACTACTCTATGAAGATCATTTTTCATATGGAGAGGCATCACTATACTAGATATTAATTGTATGGATCAACAAACCTACATTAAGGAATCATCGAACGTATATAATATCAACCCTATATTAGATTCTAGAAACATTTTTCATAACCTCCATTCATGAAATTGAATGTATGGTTAATCATTGATATGTTTGGAATCTTATACTAAAAATGATAAATGTATCAATCATCATTCCAATATTACTTTTATCCCTAATTTATGCATTTTTGAAAGTATGGATATAGAACCACACATTTGTTGGAACCCTATGCATCGAAAAGGAACTATATGCAATGTAGCTCAACCCTTTGTGTGTGTACGCTACAACAGAGATTTTAAATTCATGATTTTATTTATGATTCATGCTACAGTATTGGCTAAATAATAGGATGATTGGAAGCTTCTCAAAGACTTATTCAATGATAGTTATTATCAATTAAATTAACGGTATTCATCAGAAAAAATCACTCATTTTATTAAGGTATGTTATGACTCCCTAGTTCAATATGATTTTGAAATTCAAAATTCACTTAGGTGAATTTCATGGATCTATTCTACCAAATAAATTCTATTTAAATGATTAAATAACATTCGAATAAAAAAGAAGTGATGTGTGTGTTATATGGGATACTAGTGGTGCATGTTTCATTCATTCACACATTATATATCATTATAATTAATATGTGTTATTTTTCATCTAAAAGTATTTATTTATTTTTTCCTCTGAAGAAGTGTGTACACTATAGAGACTCGAATATTTAAAACCCTTATTGTTTTTTGATGTTAAAATTGAAGATAACATCAAATAATGGTTTATTCAGAATTAATATTTTAGGGAGAAATTAAATTATTAAGAAGAAAATCCATCTATTATATATTTATGCTTTTGTATTTGTGAAGTTAAAATTGAACCATTAAAAAATCAAAATCATTTTATTTATTAGTGTATCAAATTCTCATATCCATTATGGTGATGTGTGAGCATCTAGTGTTAATTTGTGGATAATCGGTTCCTGGTTAAAGAACTAGAAGGATTTTTTATTCTTATTGTAAAGGAATCAACTACATATAATCAGTTAGGAATTTAATGGTCTTTTATTAGAGTAACATTCTTGTGAAATTCAAAAATATCTGAGAGAAAGTATCAGTGTAGTAGACAGGGGGATTTTGTAACTAAACCATTAAAAAATGACTGGTTTCATTTTTTTCTATTAATCTAAAACTCATACTTATTAAATTAGGTATTGTTGCATATCTTTATAAATCACTATCATATATACAAAATAAAATATTCAAGAGTTTTGAAAATAAAAAATTAACAGCCTCATGAGTTTCTTTGTATTAGTTTGACCTAACACCATTAAGGTAGTAAACTTGGATGTTTCAATTTTAATACTTCTACACCAAACATTTATTGTGTAACCATTAATTTATTTAATTAACAATATTTATATATATATATTGATAAACCCATGATAGAATTACAAAAAGGAATGTTAAACCAGAACCATGATAACTTATCTCTCATATTTATTTTTCACTATGATTTTCAATTGTTTGAGAATCATAGAAAACATGATATAAAACCTTAATGGGGTTTATATTGTGATTTTTATTTCTCTATAAGGTACATAGTGTTAGTATAAACCAATTTCATCACTATGGTTAAGTCCTTAAATATTATTATCAGTAGTTTTAAAGTATAGGAATAATAAGACATCATGAATTATCAAAGATTGATTAAGTTCATTATAAAATAAATATGAGAGATATGCGATCAGGGTTTAGCTTTAGATTTCCTTTTTAAAATATTATCATGATCAATTAAAAATATATCTCCAATATTTGTTAATTTATTAAATGAATGGTTAAAAATATAATTCATTATTTTATTCTAAAACTTTTTATGATGAATAGGATTATCCTAACTGTTTAATAATGTGGGATTACCCTCAGTCCATTGGAATAAATACACATTGATCCGTATTTTAAATACATATGTGATACCTATCCCGGTTTTGAAATTCCAAAACACCAAAATTGGAAAATAATTTCTTCCTCATATTTTTATTAATCACTAAACAATCTACACATGATTTTATACCCATCAATGGATGTTATCCAAACCCAATTGGAAAAAGAAAAAAATTAATAACCATTAATATATTTAAAATTTAAAATTTATCATTAACATAATCATGTTCAAATAAAATTACTAAATTAAAAATAGAAATCCCATTAACACATAAATGAGATCCACAAATTATAAAAAATTACCATTGGATTACCTCCCTATTACCAAATAACTATAGGCTTCTACCCTTCTATTAAATAAGAAATTATAGCGGAATGATGTGTTTGAATTATTTTCAAAAAAAATAAATGAATAAAATTACATCATATAATTTCATAGTGGAAGTAATTGGGTCTCCTAATATTTCAATTTATACACACCTAACAGTCATCCTCTAAATATTATCCCTGTGAAGGCCTAGAAAATTCCATGTAAATTATTATTTTTTTATTTGTGATTATAATGAGTCTATGAAAATTGACGACATGTTATTTTGTGGCCTTGTGTGCCCAAAATGAAATTCTGATCTTTTTTTAGATACATTCACTAAACACACGGGCGATGTTTTCTACCTTTTGAACCGTTGCTTGAAATTGATATCTGAGAGCACCGTTGAATCTGCAGTGTCGTGATTCACTTAAGAAAATCACCAGTTCAACTACATTTGGTCGAGAGAAAAATATTGTTTTCTAATTTTTAAAGAATAAATAAATAACATATAATTGATATTTTATTTTTATTTTTCTCCAACAAATGAACAGTGGTGGTGGGACCGGTGACATGTCATGCCATTTAAGGGCTTGACTCACCAACTGTGTAACTGCACTGTTGTGAATTAAAATAAGTTCATTAATTCATTTAATAGACCTCATTAAATCTTCAAAACTTTACCCAAAATTCCCCCCATCCTTTTTAAATGGAGCTCCGGTTGAGGATTTGGTATGACTTCCTCAAGCGAGAAAAATCTGATGGAGTTTTGTGGAAACACCCACCGATGGAGGATGATAGCTCGTGAGATAATGATCTCGGATCAAAAAATGTCGACGAATCCATCCAACGTGGACGCTCCTCCCACCGCAACCATGACACCTCAAACGGATCTTATGGTAGTGTCTTTAGGATATATTTTGGATTAACATTATTGAAAATAGTTTATTTAATAATTAATGACATATAAATATTCTCCCACATTTTTTTATGATAATGCAGAGATTGCGGGCCCAAAGAACAGGGCCTAGACCCTCCGCCTCTTCGTTCATGTTGCGTTCTTCGACAATGGATTTCTTCACTTTTCACAGAAAACAAAAGATAAAGGATCTCTCTAAGATGATGGTAGTTCTAGAGTCTCGTAGGGACAGAAAACACCAAGAAAGAACCATCAGATCTCATCTTGTGGCCCATGGAAAAAATGCTAGTACACTATGTCAGCGACAGTCGGTGGTGGCCGGATGATGCACGTGGTAACTGGCTACTGGAGGTTGGATGGAAGTGCCCTTTCACACACCACTGTGGCCATAGGTAGCCAAACCAAGCTGGAAATATGGGAGAAGTACACCACCAGCGACAGCAGCCACGACCAGCGGGCCGCAACAGGAGGGGGTAACGCGGCCCCGCGACACAACTTATTGGCTAGAGACTGTTCGACCGCCCTGGATGACCACTACACGAGGTGGGGAAGTGCCACACAGGTCGGATAAAAATTCTCATCATTCACAATTCCAATTGAATATAATGGTCCGCCTTCAGGAGGACCAGGCCGGACCCTCCCAGTGGGTCAAACCTGCGGCCTAGCGGGCTCGACCTACCCAACGGGCCAGTCCAGTCCCGGGACCATGTGGGCCAGCACGGGTGGGCCAAGCCAACTTCATCCCAGGCCTGCAAACCAGCCAGGCTGACTCAAAGGGGTTCGTCCTAGTGAACTGGATGACCCTTAACGGGCCAGACCTGAGTGAGGTTCGGTAGAACATAGGACCCATTGCGTCGGGCTGGCCTAACTGGGTCGGACCAGGCCGAGACCCAACCGGCCTCCGAATAAATTTCTGTAACGGACGAATGATGTGTCCTTCTAACACGTTGTTAGTGGTGTTGGAACCCCTTTTAAAAATATGTCCCTTTCGCATATTTCGGTAGGCCTGACAGAGTCGTGTTGGACTGAGATGCGATCAACCCTGTTTCACAGAAATAGGTGTAACTAACAAATCGAGAGTCAGATCGACGTGCTTCTATGGGATAAAGACCCTTGTGATAAGGAACTACTTTGGAGATACTCTAAGTGAGTTTTTATGGTATTATGTGCTACCTAGGTTGGATCAGACATGAATCCAATCTGGCCCATTTTACAAAATTACAACTTATCTAAAAGATCGGGCGTCCGATCGACGCATTTTCTGTCACGTTGGGACTGATATGATAGGTAGATCCCTTATGTATGAATTTTTTGGGTCTTCTTATTAGATTAATTATGACTAATTGCATGAGTAGTAGAGTCTTTCAGAGAACAAGCATGATCCATGAGAGAATCCTGTTGATGTATGTGACATAAAGAAGAAGAGCGACCAATATGGGTCAACATCAGAAACTCAATAGTTTGATGATCTAGTTGTATGAATAATCATCCTAACCTATGTACTAGAAACCAATATTGGTTAGCACTGATGACCAATATACGGCAGCCCCATCGACCAATACAGGTACGCACTGGCGACCAATACGGGTCAACAACTAGCGACCAATACATGTCATCACCAAGGATAATCATAGGTCAACATATAGAGGCCAATATAGTTCAGAATACAGTTACCTATACAGTTCAAAATTAGATTTACTATAGATAGGATGATCTTTCTTTATGAATAGTTATCCTAATCTCAGTAACCTTGAATTTATACCATTAGAGTGAGATTTCTATTTTTCTTTATGCATCGGGATTTTGATCATGATGGTGATATTACTTTATTGGCATTCCATGTGATCTTTTTATTTTTGGTTTACTGAGAGAACATTGAGGGTCTAGAGGTACCCTACTGATTTTTTATACTCACCCCTGCATGGGCTTCCCCCGTACATGTGTGTTTGGTGCAGACTACTGACTCTCTGAAGCTGACATTGGAGGTTCAATACTTGGTGGAGCTTGGTGCGAAAGGAACTATAAAGATACCCTTATTCTACTTCAATATAATGGCTACAAACCTCTAGGTAGATGTCCAAGGAAGATGCGATAGGTTTTAACATTCTTTTTTTTTTCAAGGGCTTATATTTCGGCCCACTGTTTTCAGTTTACTATTATACTTGTGGTTGTACTTTACTCTCATGGTTATACCTCACATATGTTGGTTGTTTACTTAAGTTTCCCTTTTTGAGTGTGTATAGATCTGTAAGGTATTTCCTTCCTTGTTTGGGAAAAGACTTGAGGTGCTAGTTCCTATCCCCTAACGTATGGATGGTGGGCTTAGGGTAGTCACATCCATGCCCTATGGGATGGGTCATGACTAAATGGTATTACAGTGTAGTTAGTTCTACAAGAAGAAATTAGAGTCTAATTTGAATAAGGCAATGGTGTTACATGTATTGAGTTTGGTTTCTAGTAGAGGGAGTCTTGTGTTTATGTGGTGGCAGTTGTATACATACATCAAGACCCAGAATTTTGTTTTCTGAATCGGTACATGAAAACACTTGTTTATACTGTTTTGAAAAGTTTTCATGATATTTATGGATTCAAATCACCAGGAATAAAATATTGATCATGGAACAACTATTTCATTACAAGATTCCACCATGAAGATAGCTAGCCAGAATTCTAATTAGAGATCATGATAGTGACCAAATGATCGATGAGGCGTCGGTTTGGGGACCAGTCACATTGATGGAACCTTTGGGTGGTATACCAGCAACGCCACCACACATTGTGCATCATATGACACCAGTGGATCAGGCATGACAGCTGATCGCATTTCATGAGTTTTATAGATAGAGACCCTTGAGGTTTCGAGGTGAGAGAGACCCCTAGGCAACAGGGGACTGGCCTGAGGAAGTTTTAAAGGTCTTTCACATAGTAAAGGCATCCACCATGAACACGACGATCTTGGCCACTAGCCATCTTCGAGGATCAGCAGGCTAATGGTGTAAATCTATGCTGCAAGTGAATTAAGAGAAGACCCCTACCATTATGGACTTTGAGAGCCTCTTCTGGGAAATGTTCATGCTAGTGACACTATGCTCTATGCGTATTCCGGAGATTGTACATCTGTAGCTGGGAAACCATAATATGACTCAGTACACGACGATATTTAATATCTTCTCCGAATACTCCACCGACATAGTACAAGACACTTACTTTAGGGATCATACCATTGAGAAAGGGCTCTCACGAGAGATCAGAGCGGTGAAAGTTTCACTCAGCATCCCAAAGCATTTTGGGGGGTGCTAGAGTGAGCTTTGCTGATGGGGAGAATCTTTGTCGAGAAAGAAATGACAGTGTTAGCCCCGTAAGGATGACATGTAGTAGAGTCATATGCAGCTCGTAGGAGACAGACGACATAGAATCCCAAGCGGGCTAGATCTTATGGAGGGCTACCACGGGACACATGGCTTGAGGTGTGAGGCTTGATAGATCAGGGGAGCCACCATTGAGGTGTGATCTGTTTTTTGTATAGGGGATAGGGTAATAGAGATCGTGATTGTCTGACTCCCTATTCAGATGATTGATAGGTGGTGGAGGGGATACCGAGGCAGTGGAAAAGGTAGGAGCATAAGTGTCATCCAGGCGGTGGATGAGGTAGGGGAGCAGTACCTATAGCAGGAGGTGTTCAGGGTCACCAATCACCACCACCACCACCCCCAAGTAGACCACCATGAGGTCAGAGAGCAGGTGGATGGGGAAAATCCGGGCTATAAGAAATATAGGCTCACAATCCTGATTTTCCTGAGATGATATGAGGAACAATTTGTATCGTCTCTCCATTAGTAGTAGTGCTTATCGACACAGGTGCTATAAATTTTTTCTTTACCACAGACATAGTTATGGAATCTGAGATTCTGACTCATCTTTCAGCTTGACCACTAAATTTGGATACTCTGATGGTAGGAGATTTAGTAGTCACACACTAGTGCTGACAGTGTGATCTTACTCTCGAAAGAGAGTGTTTTCAGATGGGATATTCTTGTAGTGGCATTGAAGCCCTATGACATCATTCTAGGCATGGAATTGCTATCAGAAGTTCATGCATAGATTGAATTCCTAGGATGTACAGTGTGGCATATGTGCATACATGAAGGTTAGTTCCCCTTTTGAAGAGAAGAAAATAGAGTAGCATGAGATGGACATGTTCTCAAGAGGGTGTAGCCTATTAAAAATCAGTTGGCTTTCATGACCTTCAACATGATGGATGAGGTGAGTATTTAGTTTCCAGCGGTGGTGGATGAGTTTGAAGATGTCATTATACAATATTTCCCTGGACTACCTCCTCATATAAGGTAGACTTCCATATTGACTTTTATCTAGGAACAACACTGATATCTACACTATCATATCAGATGGCCCATGTGGAGATCTGAGATCTGAGGGTATAGTTGGAGGACATATAATGGAAGGGATTCATAGAGAACAGTGCTTCTCCATGAGAATCCCTAGTGTTGTTGGCAAGAATGCAGACGGATGTTTGAGGCTATGTGTGGACTTCTTGTACCTAAACCAGGTGACCTTGAAAAGCAAGTATCATCTACCGAGGATGAATAATCTCTTCGACCAGTTGGAGGGAGGTAAATTTTTTTCAAAGATAGAACTCAGATCAGGCTATCACAAGCTCAGGGTACGAGATAAGGACATACCGAAGACAACCTTTAGATGTCGGTATAACCTTTACTATTTATTGGTGATTATTTTTTGTGCGACCAATTCAATAGCAGTGTCCATGGGGCTCATGAATAGGATCATCTAGAAAAACCATGATCTCATCATGGTGGTCTTCATCGACAAAATCTTGGTGTACTTAGCATCTGAGTAAGAGAATGTTGTACACATGAGGATAGTTCTAGAGACAATCTAGGTGCACTAGTTAATTGAAATCCCTCAAAGTGTGTGTTATCGATACAGAAGGCCCACTTCTTGGGACACAACATCTAAGAGGATGGATTTTTGGTGGATCCGTTGATTATCAAGGTAGTAAATTCCTGGGATCCACCAATGAGTGTTACTGTGGTGGGGATATTCCATGGATTAAGAGGATACTATCAGAGGTTTGTACTCAATTTCACCAATGTATAAGAACCAATGACTATGTTAATAAATATGCAGAAACCCTTCCTATGGTCAGAGACATGCTAGAAGAGCATTCAATAGTTGGGTAAATGTTTGACCAGTGGTCCCATCCTAAGGTTTCTAGAGGAGGTCACTGACTCTGTGGTTTACTGTAATGCATCGAGGACTAGTCTCAATTGCGTCCTGATGTAGGATGATGCATGGATTTCTCATGGCTCATGAAAACTGAGGCCTCATGAGAAGAGTTATGCGACTCAGGATTTCAAGGTGGCAGCAATAGTGTTTTCACTGAATATGTGGTGACACTACATGATGGGAGAGTGGTACATAGTTTACTCCGACCACAACAGACTCAAATATATCATCCGATAGAAAGATCTGAATCTGAGACAACGGCATTTTCTAGAGTTCCTCCAGGACTAGGAATTTTAGATAGAGTATACTCTCAGGAAGGGGAATGTATTGGTAGATGCACATAGATAGAGATCAAGTTCCTAGCTACTGAACGAGGATTCACAGTATTTATCCTAGTTTTAGATATCCTAAATGGATAGAGATGCGACAATCTACCACCAGTCAGATGTAGTTCCACTGCACTCATTCAATGAGTCAGAGAGTCACAACTCGGAGACATCATTTGTGAGACTACACATGCTCAGATATCCTAAAGACATGAACCTAACAGATATTCTAAAGGTGGGGATCATGATATCCTTTTTAGAGGACATACAGTTATACCTGTGGCGATACAAGATGAGGTGTTGAGAGAGTTCCATACACCCTCTTTGGACGTATATCCAGGCGTGATGATGATTTATGAGGACCTACAGTGTTAATACTAATTTTCATTGATGAAAAATGTTGTGGAAGAGTTTATTTATAGACTCCTCATTTTACAGAAAGTGAAGGCCGAGCACCAGGTACCAACAAGATTGAACCAAGCCCTTGAGATACCAGAGTGAGAGTGGGAAGGGATATCTATGGACATCATGATGTGGTTACCACTTACATCTACCTGGAATGATAACATCTGTGTGATCATTCACTGACTCACCATGTCGGCCCACATCATTTCTATTCAAGAGAATGGTTCGGTAGATAGATTGGGACATCCATACATTCTTGAAATTGTGTAAATTCATAGGTACCCTTCGACGATAGTATCAAACCATGATGTATGATTCACATCCCAATTTTGGAAGGTATTGTAGGAGGCTTTCTGGACTTATCTTCAATTGAGCACAACTTTTCACCCGCAGACAGATGGTCAAACTTAGCAGACCATCACGACCATAGAGGACATGCATTATGCAGATGTCCTAGATTTTGGTTGCATTTGGAAGGACCAAAATCCCTTGGAGGAGTTCTTCTATAACAAAAACTATCAATATACCATTTATATGACCCCATTTGAGGCATTTTATGGATGACCATGTGGATCTCTCTTGTGCAGGATGAATCCATGAGAGATAGAACCTAGGGGCCCATAGATGGTACATGATACCACTGAGAAGGTTATGGTCATCAGAGAGCAGATGGAGACTGCACCGAGACGACATACATCCTATGATGATAGGTGAAGAAGACCACTGGACTCCTGGGAGGGGGACCACATATTCTTGTGAGTCTCCCCGTGATTAGGACTGTAATGATTTGGCTAAGGTGGAAAATCACATTGTGGTTTATCGGACCATTCCTGACACTTCAGAGGATTGACATGGTGTCATTTCAATTGGCTCTAACAATACTGTTGGATAGGGTTCACGAAATATTCCATGTCTCCCAAGTGAGGATATTCATGTATGAACCATCTCGTTCCATCAACCATGGAGAGTAGGATATTGATGGTGTGGCGACTTTTGCGGAGTACCCGGTGGAGATAGAGTATCGAAAGGAGAGGATCTATCTTGGAGTTCAATAACTCTGGTACACATTCTATGGAAGTATGTAAATATCTAATAGGGGACATCGGATCGAGAGGTTCATATGTGGGCCTAGTACCCCACTTTGATTATGTAACCATGTTTGGATTTTTGTGACGTAAATCCCCACATTGGTGGGAATGTAAAGACCCATAAAATTCCATGTATTTTTTTTAAATTTATTTTGGTTTATTATGAGTCCTCAAGAATTGAAGGCACGTGATTCCAAGTCATGGTGGCCTTGGATTGAATTTTGAAACTTTTTTAGGTACATTAAGTAAATGCATTGGCATCGTTTTCTATCTTTTTAACTGGCACTCATCCAAATCCATTGTTGAATCCATAACACTGGCATTCACTTAAGTGAAGATTCACTTTGACCATAGTTGGTCTGAAAAAAAGATAGTTTTTGGAATTTTTATAGAATAATAAAATAACATGTAATTGTAAATTTATTTTTATTTATTTACAATGGATGAGCGACTATGGTTGGACTGATGACATCTCAATCCATTTAATGTCATCACTCACCAACTACATAAATCAACCATTGGGAATTAAAAGAGGTTCAGTAATTCATTTAATGAACCTCATTAATTCTCTAATGTGTTACTAACATTTTCCCCTCCTACTTAAATAGATCTCAGGGTGGGATTTTGGCAGGAATTATTTATTTGAGGTTAATCTGATATAGTTCTATGGAAAAATCCACCAATGGGGGACTAAAGATTGGGTGGAAGAAATCTAGGATCATCAAACGCTTATGATTCCATCTAATGTGGATGCTCGTCCGCCGAAACTGTGACACCTCTGAAAAATCTCATGGAAGGGGGTTTATGTTTGTTTTTATTTTAACATAATTTAAAAGATTTTATTTAATCAGTAATGTTAGATAAATATTATCTCTCTTGTTTTCATGATAACACAAAGGGCGTGTGCCTAACAAAACAAGGCCCAGAACCTCCACCACTTCATTCATGTTGCTTTCTAGGAAGGCAGATTTCATCAATTATGACGACAACACGATTCAGAGGGTCACACTGTGAAGATGACAGTTCAGGAGGCTCATAGGCGTATAATGAACAAATAATGGACCATCAGAGTATATCTGGTGGACCATGGAAAAAATTTTCATTGTGTTATGATGGCGATAGCCAACCGAGCTGGCCAAGAGAGAGAAGGGTGTCACCCACAGGCATCGTCAGCGGCAACAGCCGTAGCTAGTGGGTCGTGGCATGAGGGGGTGGTGTGTTCTCGCATCGGCTGGAGATGTGTCGGCCCCCCTAGCCCAAAACTACATGTTGTGGGGCAGATCCCCATAAGACAGATGAAATGGACCTGCATCTGCGAGGCCAGCTGGAGACAGTCATCTTCCTTCAGGCGGATCGAGTTGGATGCTCACCGAATGAATCATCAAAACACACAGCCCAGCGGGCCGTATCAGTAACCTAGTGGGTCCGCACAGATGGGTCAAGCCCCACTAAGTGGGATGGGACAACCACATCCCAATTCATTGAACTAGTAGAGCTAACCCTGATGGGCCAGACACAATATACATGGCCGAACCTTGATAGGAAATACCCAAGCAAGGTCAGGTCAACCCCGAGAACCATTTGGTCAGATTGGCCTATCAATGTCGGACTCCGACCAACCCCCCCCCATGACTAAAGAAAATATTGTAATAGATGAACCAGGTGTTTGTTTGACATGCTGTTTGTGGCGCTGGGAACCCTTTTGGAAAGTAGTCCCTTCGGTATATTTTGGCTGGCCCGACCTGTCACGACCCGTCCCCCGAGGCCCATGCCGTGAATACCCCAAGCACACCATCCATAGGCATGGGGTTGGTGACTAGAACTAAAAGGCGTATTCTCTAAAACAGTAAGGCAATTCATTTAAAACTGTATGAAAACATGGTATGAGAACATGACAATAAGAAACTGTAATGTAAACTGTTATAGTAACAAGGAGTTCTGAAATTAAGTGGGGAAAGAATACAATCCCAAATGAAAGTACAAGGGAAACTGAAAGGACAAATACAACTAAATGAATCATTATAATAAAAAAGGGAAATCGGATACTGAGTTGGACACCGAGGATCCTACCTGAAGGGTAGGCACATATCACCTGCTAAGCACTCCACATCTTCCTGTCTCTTCAGTGTACCGCCAAGTCTAGCTTCCTCAAGCCTTATCCTAGCAGCTCATCATTGGCACAAGGAACAACATGGTGTGGTCAAGCCTGTGTAGTGTTGAGTATGATGATATCTAGTAAGGACCTTAGGACCCCTAACGGTCTCTCAGAATTACACAAGGAAAAAATGCATGATATCAATTACAAAGAACAAAGAAATAGACACATCTCAATTAGAGTCTCAACTCCAAACTCCTATACAACTCAGAAAAACATTATATGATGTTGACCCACATTGGATCTCTATAAATGATGAAATTCATTCATGGAATCTATAGGAATAGTAACAACTAACATTCATAGTCAAAACATCGAACACCTCAACTACTGGAGAACTCCTTCTCTATTGATTACAGTGGGCTAACTGTGTCACAATGAGGTGATTCTTACTAACATTGAACTACTGAGATACTACTCTCCATCGCATATCATGGCCACTTCACACCGTTTCCTGCTAAGATACTTCTCCACATCACATACCATGGCCATAGAGTCACTCTTATTCGAAAAGTCAGCAGTCGTCGGGTCTCATCCAGTAGGAATGTTTTGTTTGTAGCACGTTGGGATGAACTTATCCCCATGTCATAAGCCATATTTCAACCAGTAATAAGACTCATAAAGAAGAAACCTGATTTTCTTAAATGACATAGGGGTTCCAAAACAAAATATGGTGCGTCAATCAGATGCACAATTTGTGTGTTATTGGCATTTCAATGCAATGGTCCTAGTTGGATTCAGGTGCTATCCAACCAGGCTGTACTCCATGTATCTCCAAAACTCTCATGGAGAAAGTAAAAATGATTGTCTCACTCCAAGGATCCCGAAGCCACAGATGGTACATCAAAGGGACATCTGGTTCTTGAGATAAGGGCCTTTAAATTTTTATGGGCCCGGTAGGGCCAGGGTCTACTCCGACAGGTTTGGACCGACCCGACCCGACCCACTCTGGGCTTGGCCGTGGTTTGGCCCGGCCTGCAAAAAAGAGAGGCCTGACCCATAGTGGGGTATTTCCCAGCCGGTGGGGTTGGACCCGACCCACTTGAGGGTGGTCTGGCCATGTAGGGCTCGGCACACGGTGCTTCTGAAAAGAGACATGGGGGAGACACTCTCCCAAGATCCCAAACGGACAAAGGCTGTTCGACATTTAAGGTGGAGGCACCACATGGAAACCAACTAGTAACCACGGAACCTGCTAGAGGCATGGGTTCCACCTCCTATAATGTTTCTTTGACCTCAGACTCTTACTCAACAGCGGCGTGCAAAGGCACGTTGACCTTCGCTTCTGCGATTGGCTGACGAGACGACCGCCTTCTCCGTCTGCCACTACTGATGAGCCATAGCCCATTTGCACACTAGTTTTCATCGACGACATGTCGCACCTCCCATGATGCCACCCTATTCCAGCTTGTGTGATTTCTGCCATGGATGCATGTCATAGCCACCTATTGCGACGTGTGTTGGTGAGTCGCCTCCTTCTTAGCTGGTTGGTGTCGCCGCACCGGTGGTCTTCCACGGAAGATGCAATGGTAACAATGATTCGTATGGTTCGGGATGGGTTTGTTAGGCCCACACCCTCTTTGTTAGCTCATGATCAAATAGAGGATAAAATGGGTTTAACAATTTATTATATTTAACAACCAACAAAAACCCACAAGGATACCCAGTAATAACCTCCCGTATAACAAATGATTCTCGGATCAACCCTTTAGTGAGTTGACCCACATTCTTCATATAATTTTCAAGAACGTGGAAGTGGAAATATTTTATGGAAACATAAATTAATAAACCCCATACCTCAAATCATCCAATAAATGCATGTGTTTGAATTTCATTTGGTGTTATTCATTCCAGCAACATGCTTCTAATGATGTCGCTCGCACGTCGTCCACTAGTTTGTCATTCGGTGTCACTCATCACCTCATGATGTGATCGGATCCATCAACTAAGGGTTCGACATTGTGATGCTCCTTCATCACATCATTTCTTGGTGAAGTTGTGCCAATACCTCTCCCCAAGCTCCTTATATATAGAAGTGGCGGAGGGTAATTAATGATGTTACAATTTAATGGGACTCATCAATTAAGAATCTTCCTAATTCCCCAAAGACATCATCACATAGGGTTGATAGGTCAAGCCATTAATTGGATTGACATGTCTCTAGACCCACCCATTTACTTTTTTGTTGGAGGATGTGAAATAAAATAATAATATTATTTTATTTCAATTTTTTGAAAAATTTGCAAAACATAAGTTTTTCTATGGACCTACTGTGATCAAATTAAAGCCTCCCTTAAGCGAATCCCTACGATGTGAATTCAACGGTGCCCTTGGATTTTTAATCGAAGAAACATTTTAGATGTTATAAAATTTCACTATTTCATTTTCTGAACATACCTGAAAAAAATTCAATAAATTATCAGCGTTCACCCTCGACCCACAGCGGTCGTGGTTACGATCCACCTAAGGAGAACACACCCAAATGAAACCAATTTTACTCTAATATTTTCAATCAGAGTAACCTTTTAAAAGTTATGGATTTCATAATAAAATAATATCCACATAATTATTTTAATTCTGGCCAAAAACTAAAATTCGCTGGTGACCCGTGCTGGCAATGTTACTTCCAGCCTAAGGAAAAAATTCCCTCATGAGTACAACGTTGGGATCAGATTTTCTATTCGAGTTACTGTTTAGGATTTATATGAATTTGAAGAATAAAATAATTTTATTTAATTATTCTATTAATGGATATTACATTTTTTGGTTTTCTCACAGGAGGCTCGCACTGACTAAACATAAGTCAATCCATGGGAAAACCCATCGTCCTAAGTGCAATTTGGCCATCATATTTCTAATCTGGGAAACAGTTTAGAAGTTATTTCACTTTTTCAAGAAAATTTCTTACGCGTGCTATTTAATGTTTAACAAAACATTGACGGATCATACTGGGCACTCTATGTATCAGAATCATGCATTGTCAGATTTTCCAATCTCGAAATAATTCTATATAATAAAAAAATTAAATAGAAAAATTTATGTATTTACATTCTCCACTCCTTAGGTATTTTTGTTCGTGAAAGCCACAATATAGACAAAGAAAACAAATGGGGGTACTATGCACGAATATAAGCCTCGCGATCCCATGTTCTCTTATAGAGGTTCCCATGTTGCCATCGAAGGTGCACCTAAGATATCAACCACCCATCAAGGGCTTGATCCTATTGATACTCAATATCTACTAGAACCTCCATAAGTGTTTCTCCATCGTCTAAGTAAATATGACTATGGTCGATGATGTGAGATAGGTCGTGCACGTATCACCTTAGCTGGGATACATGGAATACGTCATGCACCTTCTCTAACAACGGTGGAAGTTCCTAGTTGTATGCCACCTTAAATATCCTTCGAAGTGTTATAAATGGACTAGTAAACTTCATTAATAACTTGATACCCCAAAAAAATCTCTATAGTCCCCGTTGAGGAGAGACTTGCAAGAAAACATAGACCCACTCCAAGAACTCCAGAGGTCTCCATCTCCTATCGGCATATTACTTTTGTATACTCTGTTCAGTCTTCACATTCTCCTGGATGGTCGGCACCTTCATAGTTGTTACTCGTACCAACTCTAGACCCATAAGTGTTGACTCCCCTGGGTCTGTCCATCATATTGGTGATCTGTAAGTTCGACTATATAGGGCCTCGAATGGTTCTATACCGATGGAGTAGTGATAACTATTGTTCTATGCAAACTCTACCAATGGAATTTGATCCTCCCAAATTCATCAAAAATCTAGGACGCATGAACGTAGCATGTCCTCCAACGTCCAAATGATCTGCTCCGTCTGACCATTCGTGTGAGGATGAAAGGCAGTGCTCAAACACAGCTATGTCCCGAACTCCTCCTTCAATCCCTTCCTCAACTGGGATGTGAAACGTGCATCATGGTCAGAGATGATCATCAATGGTATACCATGAAGTCACACAATCTCCATCATGTGGAGGAATCCAAATCCCTCTACTAATCCATTCTCTTGAATAGGTAGGATGTGGGCCGACATGTTGAGTCAGTCAATGATCACCCTGATTGAATCAAGTCCCCAGGTCATTTTTTGGCGCCCAGTCACAATGTACATGGAGATCCTATTTTACTTCCTCTCTGGAACCACTAGTGGCTGAGCTAAGCCTGCTGGAACCTGATGTGTGGCCTTAACTTGAGGAAAATATAGGCATTGTGAAACAAACTCTACTACTAAATTCATAATCTCAGGCCACGACTACCAATTTAGGAGGGCATGGTATATATTTTCCACATGAGGATGTTCCGAAAGAAGGGAAATATAGAACTCCCCAAAAACCTTCTCTCATAGCACAACTGGTACAATGATACATTCTGTGAACAGGATAATGTTTTCCCCACCTTCAAAAAATCCATCCATTGCCTATCATGAGGATATCTTTGCACGTCGATCCTCATAGTCATTTTACCTAAGATGCGCATCCCTGACTCTCTGAATGAGTGGGGGAATGATTGTCATTGACTGGAGGTATGCTGATCCATCTCTATCCATGAATGATATATGGAATGTGGATAGATTCTCTATCGCCTCACTCAGCAACTGCATACCATACCTCCTACTGAGTGCATCTACTACCAAATTCCCCTTACCAAGAGTATAGACTATCTCAAAGTCATACTCTTGTAGGATCTCTATCCATCATCTTTTTCAAATGTTTAGGTATTTTGAAAGAATATATACTTGAGACTCTTGTGATCAGAGTAGACAATAAAACATCATCCCATTAAATAATGTTGCCACATCTTCAAGGAGAAGACCACTACTGAGAAATCTAAGTCATGGGTGGCATATTTCTTCTCATAACGTCTTAGTTGTAATGATTGACAAGCGACCACTACTCTCGCCTACATTAGAACACACCAATGCCCTTTCCCGGATGGGTTATGGTGGACTACATACCCAACAGCCCCTTCTTATAGCCTCAAGATGGGGACAATGGTAAATATCCTCCTCAACTCCTTGAAACCCCGATGAAATTCCTCTGTCCATAAAATGTGATTCCCCTGCTTCTTCAAAACTGAAAAGGTTACCCAACTTTGGAAAAGTCAGGAACAAGCCTCTGGTAGTACCCATCCAACCCCAAGAGACTCCACAACTCTGTCATGCTCCTGGGTGGCTCCCAAGAAAGCACTTCCTCTATCTTTTATGGATCCACTGCAACTCTATCCACAAAGATAATGTGTCCTAGATAGTGTACCTTTCATATTCAAAACTAGCACTTCAAGAGTTTACCATAATGATGGTGCTCTTGGAGTGTATCCAAAACTACCTACATATGATAGACAAGATCCTCCTACATGAACGAGTATACTAAGATGTTGTCGATGAACACCACCATAAAGAGATCAAGGTATGGATGAATGATCATGTTCATAAGTCCCATGAACCCTACTAGGGCATTGGATATTCCGAAATGCATAAGAAAGAACTCACAATGGTCATACCGACATCTGAAGGTTGTCTTATTTACATCCTCATCTCGTATCCTGAGGTGGTGATAGCCTGATCTGATGTCTATCTTCAAAAACCAACATGATCTCTTTAGCTAATAGAAAATAACATCAATAGTCGGATATGGATACTTGTTTATAACAGTCACCGGGTTCAAGCGCTGGAACTCCACACAGAGTCTCAAACTCCAATCTTCATTCTTGCTGAATAGAATCAGGGATGCCCATGGAGAAACACAGGGTCTTATGAACCCCATTCCCTACAAGTCCTCCATCTATACCCTAACTCATTAAGCTCCATAGGAGCCATCTGATATGTTGGTGTAGAAATCAGTGTCATCATGGGGCACAAGTCTATGTAAATGTCTACCTATATACATGAAGGTAGTCCCAAAATGTTATCAAGAAAGACATCGACATACTGGTCCACCACTACAGGATAACTTGGACACTCAAAATCATTTAATTAGAGGGTAAGGCTAGTGAACTGATGAGTAATCAGATGCATCCTCTTGGGAATGTCCATCCTTTTCTGCAAAGGTTCCCTTCTCACCAGTGAAGGAAAACCTTGTCCCATCCATGGGGACACACCGCACATTGCGCCAAATACATTAAATCTGAGCATGGACAATGATTAAACATTCCATACCTAGGATGACATTGTAATGCCTCGATGGCACTACTAGGAGATCATAGATGAAGCTATCGCCTCCTATAGTAATCTCACACTTCCAACACTAGTGTGTAATCATCAAATATTCTCTTGTAGGGGACTATAGCCATAAGGATCGAGCCAACAGCTCCACCAGAATCTCTGAGATCTGAACGAGGGTTGAGGAAATAAATGATTTAATGGAACCTATGTCTATAAGTACAATAAATAAGGTAGAGTAAAAATTTATCATACCTATAATCATCTATGGAGCACTGTGGTCATAGGAATCTGCTGCCTGGAGCTGAGCTCATCCCTATCCTTCTACTCTTTGTGGTCAGGGTGGACCACCTAGCAGTGGTGGTGGTAGAACATAAAAACAACACCTACCGCCTGCTGCATGGCCAGCTCCTCTACAACTTCCTCCACCATGCAGACCTCCTCACTCGAATCTCTATCTCTTCCTCGATGGCCCCTCTACTATCTACTGGTTGTTCGTAGGCGGGTCGGGCAGGGGCGATCCATGTGACCCTGCCCTCCGGACTTGTAACATAGTGTGTCCCTGACATCTCTTCCTAGGCCTCACAAACTACGCACCTCTAACCCTGCATTCTGGGGTCATACAATAATTGATTTGGTCTTCTTAGAACTCTGTTTCATCTGCATGCTTCCTACTATAGACGACTGTACTACCTGACATTCGGTTGTGGCTCTAGCCATGGGTTTCTACTCAGCTAGGCATCTCTCCACCAATAGAGCTTTCTATGACACCCTAGCCTAAGCTGATATGATGATATATATACATTATAGTTTTATCTCCCATTAGATACCATTCATAATGGTCTGGTCCCTGAAGAATGGCTCTCGTACCATGTTGGTGGAGTAGCGGGAGAGATCAGTGATCCTCACCGAGTACTAGGCCACTGTCATGTTGACCTGTTGTAAGTGCATCAGTCCATTGCTTCTTGTGGGTCCATATCACCTTGAAACCTTGGGAGCCTCAACCACTGGTACTCATGCAATGCCCTGAGTCATCGTGCATCCTCAACTGGTGGAGCTAGTGGTGATGGTTGCTGAACATGTAGTGGTGCTACTGGTACACCACCCGAAGGTGACAACACTGTAATAGGGCCATACACCATGGCCCCATCGCTCTATGGGACATCATCACACACTCTTTTGGGAATTTTGGCAGCCTATCTACGTGGTGTCATCCTATTTTTATATCCAATGACCTAAAGGCCTTTAATTTTTTTATTATAGATAAACCCAATTTTAAGGGAAGAAGGGGAAAACCCAAAAGACTTCATCGACATAAGACAAACCATGACTCAAAGGTCAAAGAGAGAAAAAAAATAAGACTCACAGCATGAAACTTCCCCTCCCTAGAATGTCATCTTGATGATGCTCCACACCATTACATGGTTGTTTGAAAACAAGTTTACTTTGTCAAAGAACAGGCCTGATCCGATGGCTGACGTCATACCCTCTCAGACATCCAAATCCATCCAACTCTTCAAAGATGAGAAACAGGCTCTAAAACCTCTTGTAGGACCCGTTCCATGTGGTCGAGTACAAACAAGATGAAACACCATAACACCGTTCACCGTCATTCCATAATCACCATTTGGAAAAAAAAAATTAACCACATATGATCACATCTTGGATGCCTGACCACCAGAAAAAGTCCCACTGCAATGAACCCACAACCACACTTCATCTCTTCATCAACAAGAATCTCGAAGGGGTACGAGCTCCAATATGTGAGATGTCAGGTCCGCGCCACCTAGGGCTGGAAGACCCAGCAAGCACACCAGTGTAGTTCAACCGGAAAGGGAAACCATGTCGACCTGCCCTAGAAGCGCCGCTCTGGGCTGACACCGGGTAGATCTGAATAGAGTAAGGGCCCACATCAGATTCCAAATCAAATTGGCTCATGAAACAGAGATGAGGGGAAGAATCAAGAACAGAGAGCAGGACAGTGTAGGCGATGTCGATGCCAAGAAAACAATAACAGGAAACCAACAACCAAGCAATGAAAATCCAAACCATAATCCAATGCAAAAATACCACCCAATCAATGAATCACCATCAAACCTGAACCAGGATACCCCTCCCCTCCGAGATTTTCCAGAGGAGACCTCGGACCACTCCAGAAGATGTGGGGTCATTTCCTTGTAATTCCACACCCAAACCATCCAAGAACCAAACAAACCGAAGCCGGAGGCGCCGCCAGATGCCAACATGAGGCTAACTCTCCATCCACAGGATAGCTGAGACCCGCACCGGTGATGCACGCATGAGCCACATGAGAACCTGACCATCTTCAGTCGGAGATGCCTCCAGACGCAGAGGCCAATGTCGACACTTCATCCCCAGGACATCTGAGGTCCAGAATGCCATAAGCTGGAGACGACGCCAAATAAAGGAGCCAACAACAGCGTGCCAATACCGAGCCATCCGAGAACTAGGACAACCGAAGACGAAGGCGCCACCACTTGAGTGGGACTCCTGAGTCAACGAAGTGTCACGCTGATATCCAGAGGATGTCGATGAAGCCGCATCTCAAGGACAAGACAGAGGATTGGAGGAGGAAACCGAAAAGCAGAAACCCTAGTCGCCGCATTGGGAAGGGACACACCACTCCAAGGCATTTGTGGTTTCATCCTGAATGAAGTTAGTTGTTCCATGTTTAAAAAGTTATACCTGGTGAGATGACTCAAGAGATCAATAATAAAACTTCTCTAAACACAGACAGTCAATGTTTTTGTGCGTTGAGTCGGAAATCAGAATTCAGCATCCGGGTGTATGGATACGTCGGCTACCACACCTAAATTGGACTTCATGAACTGGATACTAGTTCAATAACACTGAACAGTATTGCTTCAAATAGTATATTAGAGTCCTAGTTCTTCAGCAGATCTAAACTCTGCTGATAGCACTTTGTCTCGACCCATCCCCTGAGGCCCGTTCCATGACTACCCCAATCTCTCCTTCAATATGCTAGTAGAAGGCGTCTAGCATTGAAAGTCGTATTCCATAAAATGGGAAAGTGTTTCCTTTAAAACTATACAAACACATGGTCTATGAACAGAACAAGAAGAAACTATGAAGTAAAATGTTGTAGTAAAAAGGATTGTTGAAAGTAAAATGGGCCGGAATACAAACCCAACATAACGTACTAGTAACAATGTAAGTAAAATTACAACATAACGGAACAATACATATGAAAAAGGGAAAATAGATACTATGTCATCCTCTAAGGATCCTACATAAAGTGTTGGTATAGATCACATTCTCAGAATTACACATCCTCCTATCTCCTCCGTGTACCGCTTAGTACTGTCTCCCTCAAGCCACAGCCCAGCTGCTCGTTGTCTACACAAGACACAACAAGGGGTAGGAGAAGCCCATGCAGGTGTGAGTATATCCATAATCCGTAGGGACCCTAGGTCCCCCAAAGGTATCTCAGAATTACACATGTAAAACCACAGGGCTTGATCTCAATCACAAAGCACAAAGCAATAGACCAAACTAAATTAGAGTCATAGCTAAAAGCATGGATACAACTTATAGAAACAATGTATGATGCTAACCCACATAGAATCTCTATGAATTCTGATAGCCATCCATGGATTATCTAGGACTAGGAACAATTAACATTCCCAGTCACAACGTCGATCACCTTGGATGCTGGAGAACTCATTTTCTATTGAGTACATTGGGCCAGCCGCATCACAAAAAGGCGCTTCCCACTAACCTTAAAATGATGTGTTACACCTCCCCATTGCGTACTGTGGGTCTTCCGGGTCACACAGTGCCACTCTCCCACCGTGGCATGCTATGGTACTCCTACCCATTGCGTACAGTGGCTACTCCTCACCGTGGACTGCTGAGGTATTCCTCCCCATCGTGTACCGTGGTCATAAAGTCACTTAAAGTAAAAAAGATAGTAGTATTTAGGTCTCCACTAGTCACGGGGTTCCGTAAGTTGCACTCTTGGGAGAACTAATCCCAATCAATAATTCATATTTCAAGAAGAAAAAAGTATCACAAAGAAGAAACTTGTTGATCCATCATGTCAAATGGGTTCCAAATAAATAGAAAGCGCGTCAATCAGATGCTCGGTCTGTGCGTTATTAGCATTTCAGTGCCGAGGTCCAGGTTTTATTCGAGAGAGATCCAACCCGACCATACTCCATGTATCTCTAAAACACTAATAGTTAATATAAAAAATGACTGTATTTATCTAGGTATCCCAATGTTACAGATGTTTCATAAAACAGTCATCTGGTTCTTGATAATGGGCCCCTTATGTGTTTCTGGGACCAGTTGGGCTGGGGTCCGGTCTGACCCGGTCAGACCGACCTGACCCAACCCAGTCTGGGCTGGGTTGGAACGGACTCAACCCACTTAAATTAGGTCTGGACTAGCCTATAAAAGGGGTTTCATGCAAGGTAGGCCCAACCCCTGTAGAGAGGGGCTCGCAAAGGGGATTCATGTCCCACTGTGGGGTGAGAACCAGCCGATGTGGCACGGCTCGGCCCGCTGGAGGGTAGTCCAGTAGTGAAGGGTGCGACCCACAGTGCTTCCTCTAGGTGGTTTGGGGGAGCCGCTCCCCCAAGACCCCAACTGTATTAAAGTAATTTGGCCTTTATAGGGGAGACGACATGTGGGCGCTACCCGGTCACCACGGAACTCGCCGTAGGTGCGGGTTCTGCCTCCTCCGTCACGGCTTCAGCCATAGTCTCTTGATCACCAGTGGTGCATGACAGTGCGTCTCCCTTCCCTTCTGTAGCCGACCGATCAAGCCACTGCTATCTTTGTATTCCATGGCTAATGATCCGCAACTCCTTTGCACATAGGTGGCCTGTAACAGTGTGCTCCACCTCCTCCACGGTCGGCTGGTGTCAGCTGCTAAGATGTTCACCACGACTTCACGTCATGCCCTCCTCTAGTAGTGTGTGATGGCTTGTCGCCTCGTTCGTAGCTAGTTGGTGTCGTCCCATCGACGGTCATCCACTTAAGGGGCAAGGGTAACAAATCTGTGGAGGGTTTAGTTAGGGTTCATTAGGCCCATGCCCTCCAGTTAACTGTCCATCAATGGGAGGATAATATGGGTTTAATAATATCTTTAATTAAACATCAAACAAAACCCCAAAAGGATACCCCGTAAAAACCTCCTACAAAACCAATGATTTGCGAATCAACCCATTAGTCCGTTGACCCATTTTTTCTAATAATCTTCAGGAATGGGGATAATGAAATATTTTATAGAAAGGTAAACGAATAAACCTTCTACCTCGAATCTTCAGAGAAATGCATGGGCGTGAAATTTGGTCAGTGTTCTTCATTCAAACAACATGATTCTAACAACGCCACTCAAACATTGTACTCTGGTTCATGGTTCAGTTTCACCCCTCACCAATAGAAAAGATCGGCTCCATCTTCTAAGGTCCTGACATCATTGTGCTCCTTCATCACTTCATTGCTTGGCGAAGCTGTTCCTATACCAGTCCCCAAGTTCTATATATTTATGAGAGTGCGAGGGTAAGTAACAACGATATAATTTAATGGGGCTCATAAAATAGAAGAATCCTAATTTCCATAGGATGTTGTTACATAGGGTTGAAAGGCCAATACATTTATTGGCATGACACATCATTGGCCCCACCTCTTTACATGTCCTTTGGAAGATGTGAAATAAAATAATAATTTTTTTATTTCATTTATTATAAAAAATCACAAAATATAAATTTTTCTCCGGACCTACTTCAGTCAATATAATGACTCCCTTAAAAAAACTTGATGTTGTGGATTCAGCGGTGCCCTTGAATTTTTAATCCAAGCAACGATTCAAAATTTATAAAATTCTTCTCTCACATTTTCTGAACATACCTGAAAAAAATTTGAATAATTTATTAGCATTCACAATCGACCTATGCGGTCGATGGTAGGATCTACCTAAAGAGAACATTCCCCAAAGAACTGAATGATACTCCCAGATTTTCAATCCGAGTTTCCTTTTAGAAGTTATGGATTTTACAATAAAATAACCACCACTTAAATATTTTATTTATGGCCGAAATATAACTTTCACTGGTGGACCCATTGGGTAATATTAGCATAATCCTAAAGAAATCATACCCTAACAAGTTCAACGGTGGCCTCATATTTTCAATAAATTTTACCATTCATGAGTTATAAGAATTTGAGAATTAAAATAATTTAATTTAATTTTTTTATTTACAGTTTTCCGATTATTAGTATTTCTCATAGGAGTATTACACCGACTAAAATAAAGTCGTTCCTAGAATAAAACCATTATCCTGAGTGTAATGGTTCCCTCATATTTCTGATCCGGAAACCATTAAAGATTTATTCCACTATTTGAGGAAAACTATTTATGCATGCTATTTAAATATTAAGAAAATTTCGATGAATCAATATAGTCACTCCAGGCCACGATATCACACGGCATTAGATTTTTTAGTCTTGAAATAATTCCATATAATTAAAAAACTACATGGAAATAATCTGGGTCTTTACATGACCATTTTGGGATGGACCGATGTGTGATCACCCTCGTTTCACTGAAAGGAGTGTAACTCACAGACCAGGCCTCCGATCGATGCACCTTCTGGGGCTTAAATACCCTTATGTCAAGGAGGGAATTTGGAGATACTCTAGGTGAGTTTTTACAGCGTTTTAAATTTGACATGGGTTTGATTGGATTTCAATCCAACCAATCCCATTTCCAAAATTTACCATATCTCACAGACTGGGCGTCTGATCGACACATCGTCTGTTACATTGGGACCCCTATAATGGGGCAGTCCCTTGGGTATGATTTTTTGCAGGACTTAGTACCTGTTTGAATATTACTTATTGCTTGAGGAGTAGAGTCCTACAAAGATCATGCATGCTATGTGCGGGAATATAGTGGTTGGATATGACATGAAGAAGAAGAGAGAACAATATGGGTCAACATTAAAAAATCCAGAGTGGGATGACCTAGCTGTACGACTAATCTTCCATAAATATTTACTAGAGACTAATATGGGTCCAAAAAAATGAAAAATAAAAGTTACCACCAACCACCAATATGAGTTAGCACCAACTACAAATAAGGGTTAGCACTAGTGAACAATAAGGGTTATCAACAACGACCATTACAGGTCAACATTGAGCAACAAATATATGTCAAGATACAATGAACTATATGGGTCAGCGGTAGAGTTACTAAACAAAGGATGATCTGGATTTACGACTAGTCATCCCTATCCTAGTAGCATTGATGTTATACTGTTAGAGTGAGCATTGAATTTTTTTGTGATTTATGATTAAGATCATGTTGGTGATATTAACTTTGGGGTCTTCCTTCTGATGTTTTCCTTTGTGGAATACTGAGAGACCTTCAGTGTTGTCGAGGTCCCTTACTGATTTTTTTTATACTCAAACCTACATGGGATCCACCCACATGTGTATGTGTATGGTGCACACTAATGAATCTCTATGGAAGTCTTTGGAAGTTAGATACTAGGTAGATCTTGGTTCGACGGGAGCAGTCGAGATCCACTTCTTTGACATGAGACTTATATCTTCTACCATCTAGGTAGTGCACAAGGGAAGATGTGATAGCTATTTACATTCATTTTAGTTTCTAGTTATTGTATTTTGGCCCACTGTTTTCAGTTTATAGTTGTAGTTGTGATTGTCCTTTACTCTCATGGTTATACCTTACTTTTGTTGGTTGTTTACTTTCGTTTTTCTTTCTGTGTATGTACGGATCTCTAAGGCAATGTCTTCCCTATTTGAGAAAATCCATCAAGTGCTAGTCACCAACCCCTAGCCTATGAATGTCGGGTTTCAGGTAGTCACGTATGAGCCCTGTGGGATGGGTCATGACAACCCCCTTTAAGAATTATCTCACTTAAATTAATTGGAAGAAAGAAAATCCTCAATGTTCTGTATCATAAATATATTATTTAAAAAATATATCATCATGTAAATATATATCTCATATACACATTTATTTCATCCATTATAATAAATTTTAAATCTGCAGCGGTCAGTGATTTATCCAAATTTATAAGAGTGATATTATATCCTTTGAGTTTAACAAAGGACACATAATATTTTTTCTTATTTTTTCTTGTATACAATAGATGTATCCATTGAAATTATGTACCTATTGAGATTCAATATTTCACATAATTGGTCCAATATTCCATGTGAATATCAACTATGGCTTAGTTTATTTATATTTTTCATTTCAATTATATCTACAGTTAAACAAAGATACCATTATTCCATGCCAATTTCATTAACAAAAAATTCCACTACTAATTTTACTCCCTCTATAGAGAAAATAATTCTTACATGGTGTATTAAATTTTTTATATTATTACTAAAAAAATTAAACTGACTATATTGACACCTCCATAGTGAAATAAATTATAAGCAGTAGAGCTCCCTCGAATGTTGTTTTCTTTTATCTTACCACTTGTTACAACATATACCATAGAGAAATATCCATACATTGACAAATATATTCCACTAAAAATATTGAGACCTCCATGGTGAAAAATTCCCTTGCGCTGTAGAGAGTTGTATAAATGATGAATGGTTTTCCTCCTTCCATATTGCCTTCATAGTGGATAAATCGATTATTATATGCATCTAATGAACTCACTCTCTTCAAAACAATAATTTATTACACGTCCTGATATAAAAGAAGTGATAAACGGATATCTAACTGATCACCATGATTATTTTTAACAGATATCAATTTATATGTTGTGTTCATTAGAACAACCCAATATTTTACTGTATATATCTTCTTAAATAAATTCAATGTATTATATAGCGTACATTTCATGCAACACCAAGCTGCTACCAACCGCGAGATACTATTAAATATTAAATGACCATTGGAATACTATTGTGTCCATTACTGTTAGTTATGTTCCCATTAGAATAAAAAACACACCTATGAATGTGTAAATAAAATTATGGTATCTTATAAATGAAAATATGATATATTTACATCATAGTTAATAATTAAAAATTGATCTAAAAATGATAAATCACCTGTTGGTAATATTAATTAATCCCAAATGATGGTTTAAAATTTTATAATTAATATAATGATTAAAATGGTTTTTTACTCATAAAATAAATACATAAATTTTTTTATTACAATATTAAGATAATTTTATGAGAGAAAAATTTAATTTACAAGATGACCTAAAATTTGGTATAATATTAAAAATACTTTGTTTCGAATAAATGATTATTTTAATTGAAAGTTAATTTTCAAATACATAAAAAATTATTTCCATAAAATTGGGCCATTTTTTAAATCTACTCATCGAAATATTGTTAGGATGAATTTTTGGTATTTTTATAGAATAATTGAATGTTTTGTGAATTGTTAAATATGATAATTTATGTAATTTAACATTATAAATATATGAATTATTTTATCATGGACGATGTATGGATGAGGTGTGAACATAGTATTTTGAAATCACATTACATATTTACTATATTAATTCAAGTTAATAATCAATGTTGTTAGTCTTTAGTCAAAATAATAATCCAATGAATAAAATAACCAAAAAATAACCCTATCCTCCACAAAAAATACAACCCCTTAAAAACAAAAATTATAATCCATGAATATTGTCTAAATTCATTCATCTTTTCTTAGAAAGGATATTCCCCACATCTATGATCTTCTTGTTTTACCAAAAAACCAACCCCATGATCCCTAAGGAGGTTTATAAGGAGATGATATTGGAGAGGTAAAATCATCCTTCATTCACTTTTATTTTATATTATTTTCTTGTTCACTCCGAAAATAATGTTCTGAAATTTTGATTGAAAAAACCTTAATAAAACATATAATATAAATATATTCTATTACTTAATCACATATCATAAAATCTATTCCATCCTCTTTATAGCCAAGAAATTAAAACATCATCCATGACATGTTGATTCACCACCTTAATGGATGAAAAGTTTAAATTTTCCATTATCCCCTTTATATCTTGTCATAAATCCATTATTATGGTTAAATTCGATTTTAATATACACATTATAATTTATATCATGCTCCATAATGTACATATAAGGTTATTATTAATTAAAATAATAGAAGTTGGGATGGTAGTAATATTTTCCAAAATAGATTAAGACATTTTCATGAATGTTTAAAATAATGATTCATCCTCATACCTTATAACCAAAGTATAAATGAGAAAAATTTGACTTATATAATTTAATTAATACTAAAAAATGTCACCTCTCGAGTTTTTATTCCATTTGAAAAGAACACTTATAATTATACCGAAGGGAACCGACCATAAAACAACGAAACAAATAGTTATGGAATAATGAAATAAAACATTATAAATCATAATATTGATCATAAATAAACATTATAACATTATAATAAATTAATTATTTTAAATTTGGTCTAAATTAAGTAAATAATTAATCTAATTTTATTATCCAAACATTATGTAGTTATTTAGAATGTTATTAGCTATAAGGTAAAGAGTTTATCATCCCACTTTTATATGGGTGAGATATATTCCCTTTTCAACAACTATTTATTTTTTGGCGTGTACAAAAAGTCCCCCTAAAATACCATTTCTTGAATTAATTTACCTTCTTGGTTTTCAATGTTTCACATAATAATCATTAAATTTTTGGTGAATGTTCTTACTAATTAATATGTGGTATGTGTTTTCTGATAATATTAATTTCAATGGGACATATTTTATATTCATCACATATTTTATTTATGTTCTACCCCTTTTATTTATGAACATAAATAATTTAATATTTCATTAATGTGCCATTTTCTATTTATCATTGACGTCATTATTTTTTATGTTGTATACCATTTTTACATATTCTGTTTAGTTTGAATGTAATTTTAACTAGGGAAATATTTATGAATTGGTATCCTCTACTCAATAATGATATTTTTATAAGGAATATTGGAATTTAATTAACTCTATAAATGTTAAATTATTTGGTCATGTAGTGAAATTTGGGTACATACATTATATATACTCTATATAGATCAATTGGTCTCACGAGACAAAACAATTGGGGAAAAACTGTTTCTATTTGTTTCTTAGTATAATCAAACTGGTTCCTCCCATAGAATGAAAACTAATGGATAAAATATAATCAATACCCACATACATTGTAGTGATATACCCAATAAGAAAGTTAACGCTGATGCTGTTGGAGTTGAAAAGATCATGAAAATATTGGGACAAATTACACAGGTTATCATGAATAACCATAATATATAAATGTTAGATTATTTATTGTGGATGAATCCCTTGTATTTACTAGTAATATTAATTTAGTGGTATCTGAGTAATGGATCATATCCCTTGATAATATATTACCCAAACTAGGATATGATGAAAGGGAAAAGGTAGTACTATAGGTATAATTTAGCAATGGTGATTCTGATAAACAGTGTTCATTGATCTAGAATACAAGTTAGGAATATGAAATAAAAAACATTGAATTGAAATCATTTAAAAAAATTATTCATCAAAAACTCCCCTCATTATCAATGAACAAAAATGACAGAAAAATTACCTTTTTAATGATAATTGAATAAGAGAATGTTTCATATTATGATTCTACCTTAGTTAGAGTTTATAGGTATTCTAATGATTATAAATGTCATTTGAAATACATGACTAGACTTTTATTGAAAGGTCATAATCCACGATTTTAAACGGATCTGGGTTCTCAATCATTTCCAACGTATGCTAAAATATAATTATGTTCCCTAAAAATGGAGGAGCAAGTTCATAAATCTCATATGTTCAATGGAAATAAAGATAATAATATAAGATTCAATAAACATGAAAAAGGTAATGTTTCATATAAGAATTTGGGAATTAACCAATTTACCTGATGTAAAAAATGTGGAATGACTCATCATGGTAAATTCATGAAATTCAAGGGAGTTTGTTATAAGTGTAGGGAAAAGGATCATCTTGCTAATGAATATAATTGTAAGGAAAAAATTAATGATTTTTTATTTCATCTATTTTAATTAAATGTTACCTCATTCAATTCAAGGTCATAAGAGTTAGGGTAGTCTACCAAAGGTGAGGCCAATGGAAGATGTCAAATCTTATGTGATCATCATTGCTGAGGTAGATGTATGAAATGATATGTCCAACTATAGATTAATCCTATATTAAAATTTATCCAATGAATTATTTGATTATGTATCATTTCAATCATTCAAATATACTTATTTTCCAATGTATTAGGAATTTACCATTTGATTTAACATGGGGTTTTTTGTGTAAACTCTTAAGGGAAGTCTCATTGAAAAATAAAGTGTTTGGTATTCCCCATTATGAAACATAAAAAATCATTATTTTATGATGATATCATAATACCTATGGTTTATTTTTATATAATATTTAGTATTTTTTGGATTTCAAAATAGTTTAAAAAAATTATTGTATAAAGAAGGAAATTATGGTTTGTGAAGAAGACGATGAAATCCATATCTTTATAAAACAAAACTCATCATCAGATTCATTTATAGATCATCACCAATATATCTACTAAATAATATTCAAGGGGTTAATGACTGAACAATGTATAGGAATGTGGAATTTAATTTTCAAATCAAGGATGTGCTAATTGTTTAGGAATAAATTGTTGTATTTCTTTAGAGATTACACAGACAATCTAGTAGCATTAGGATGATATTATCATTTATTTAATCACTGATCTCGACTAATATCAATGAATCATTATAGAATGGCTGCATTAAGAATATTTTAGATGAAGAAAACACTAGAGGAGTTGAGTATTATAATATCTATTATCCTTAGATTTCTCAATGGGGATCCCACATTCTCTTTGTCAATAAAAAATAACGATCCCAAAGCTATGCTTTTACTATATAGAATTAATATCTATTATAAAAATTAAATATTATCCTTTTCTTGAAAATGATGATTTATTTGATCATCTTCATGTATATCTATATTATTTGAGGATTTTTCTGTATAGGCATCAATAATTATGAGTAGATAATGAACAAATTTAGAAGATAAAATTTCAGATGTTGAATGGAAATAATGGTATTATGGTAATTCAATTTTGATTGGTTAATGAGACCTCTATTATCATGGGTATAATGAATATAGTATTAAAGTAAGATAATTATATTTTTTTATTAGTCATTTATGATAATTTTGTGTATTATAAAAAATTTAAAGTCCATAAAAATAACTTGTAGATTAACATTGATACTCAATGATGATAAGAGTTATATGTTAAATTTACGAAGATTGGATTATAGCTTTATGAAATGTTATTTTATTCCATATTATATCTATGTAGGGAATCTTAGATGATATTCTAATGAAAAATTCAATCCAATAATGGACTATGTGAAAAAACAACAAGGTTGGTTGTTTCATTTATTTTGCAGTTTAGTATTTTTGTTTCACTATGAATTTTCATTATTGAAAACACTATTATTAATTATTACATGTAAAGTGGTTAAGTTAATATGGAATAAATAATGTGAATTTTATGTTTGAATAATTAAATAGAAGATTAGTCAACACTCTGATATCGACTCTACCATCTAGAAATAATGGGGTTGGGATATACACTAACACATCAATGAAAAGAACAAGATGTTTTCTAATGAAAAATTATAATTCTATTTCATATTCATCAAGTAAGATAAAGATTCATGAAAATAATTTTCCAACACATGATCTTCAGTTTACAGTCATAATTTTATCTAAGAAAAAATAGATACCCAATCTCTATAGTGAAGGATTTGAGATATATTTGGATTATAAGTGATTGAAATAAATGTTTTCATAGAATGAATAAAACATAAGGTATTGGCGTTGGCTTGAGTTTCTAAAAGATTATGATTTCTCAATAAACTACCACATAGAAAATTAATATAAGCTAGTAGATACATTATGGGTGAAATTTCATAGAAGTATAACCCAAATGAAGATTGAGAAAGATCCCATGATCATGGATTTTATAAAATTTGTTATGGGAATTTTTAAATAATGGTATGAATCAATACTTATTTAAATGATTGTGATGAAATTTTTATTGGAAAAGATAAAAATATCACAATATTTGATGAGAATTTTTAAATTCTAATTAATGTCGTTAAGGATAAACAATTTAATGAATTTGTGTGTGGGGATTAAATTATGATATTTGGAAAGAGTTTACATCCACCATCAATATCTATGCTAAAAATATAACTGTTTGATGAATACCATAGATCAAATTTATCTATACACCATTGATGTATCCAGATGTATAATGATCTCATGGAACATTTTTGGTGGGGTAATATGAAGTGTGAAATTGATGAATATGCATCAAAATATATAGTTTTTCAATAAGTAAAGTCTAGGAAAATGTTTCTCAGATGATTTGTGCCATTGATACCAATTAAAAAAATGAAGTGGGATGGCATTAATTTTGTCATCTCTTTTTTATTACCTAATATACGTCTATAGAATGATAAAATATTGTTTATTATCGATCTCCTTAAAAAAATTTGATTAAATTCTTGCTATATGTAACGTTTTACTACTACATCACCTAGAATGACACTATATGTTGATGATTCATGACTTCATAGGTATCATTCTATGATTATATTGAATCCAGATCCCATTTTTCTATCATAACAAAGGAAGAGACTTCAAAAGACAATGGATACTATGAACCTTTTTAGTATAACTTATATCCCTCAAACTGACAGATAGTCTAAAAGAACTATTTGAACATTTGGTGACATGTTGAGATAATTATCACTTGACTTTAAAGGTATGTGGGATTATTTTTCTCCTTCAATGGAGTTTTAATACAATAATAGTTTCTATTCTATAAATCTAATGGAACTATATGAAGCATTATACAAAATGACATGTAAAACTCCATTTATTAGGTTTCATTTAGTGAGGGGATACTTAAAGGCCCCAAATATATTAAACATACAATGAAACATTTAATTATTATTATAGATCACATTAAAGAATCTAAAACTAGGTAAAAAGATATGTGCTAAAAATTGAAGAATGTGTTTGGATTTTCGAGTTCAAGATCATGAATTTCTAAATATATCTCTATAATGTTTCGTAAGAATAGAAAATTAAACCCTAGCTAAATAGATCCATTTAAAAATACAAAATGAATTGGATCTGTATCTTACCAATTATTAATTATACTATGTCTCTAAAAATTTTAGGATGTGTTCTACATATAAGTGTTAATGATGTACATGCTGCAACTAATAATTGTACTCTTATATGATAAAACAGAACTAAAACCTAATTTGTCCGACTAAGAAAAGATTATTGAATTATAGAAAGTATAAAAAATATATTGCGAAAAAAAATGACTTGAAAGGTAATTTTACATTAGGGAATCCATAAACTAGAAGAAGAAATGTTGGAATATAAGGATATTGTGAAGAAGGGAAAATATCATCATTTTTAAAGGAAATATTAATGAAAATTTCAAGGCCGAAATTTTTTATGGAATGAATAATACAACACCCCAATATTTTATAGTGTTCATCATCATAAATAACTTCTACTCATTAGATAGCTTACATTTCATGCAACACTAATCTAAAATGAATCATGAAATACTATTAATTATTAACATGATTGATGTAATTGAAATATGACTATTAAGAATAGTAATGTTACCATAATATTAATATATTAACCTATGAAAGTATATATAAAATTTATAAATCCCATAGAATAAAATATTATATATTTATATAATTTAATATTTAAATAAATTTTATAAAAAGATAATTTACTTGTTGGTATATTTGGTGAAACATAATTTTTTAAAAAAATTTATAATTTATATAATGAATTAATGTTTTCCATTAATGGATTCATAAATAATTTTTTTTATATAATAATAATAAGATATGTTTGAGTCCATATTTAATTATTCAAATTGTTGTCAAATTTTTTATAATATTAAATTTAGTATTTTTTTAATAATGTGGGATTTTAATTTAAAAATAATGTTTCTCATATTCATAAATTATTTTTTAAAAATGCAGTATATTCATGAAAACTAAACATTGAAATATTTTTAGGGTAAATTTTTGGGAATTATCTAGAATAGTTGAATTTTTTATGAATATTAAAATATCGTAATTTATTGTATATAACATTATAAGTCAATAAATGAATTATAGAGTCATGGATGATTATAGTAGATTAAGTCATAACTCAAAATTTTGAACTGAAATTCTCATGTTACTATATTAGGTAATGGTTATCATTACTAGTCATTTTCATGAGAAAAATTAAATAAATAATTAAAAGAATAATAAAAAATAACCCGACTATCCACTATAAATAATACCCCACCATCCCTTCTCCTCACCCCTTCATTGCCATTAATATAGTCTAAATTCTAGTCAATTCCCTTCCAATACCATTCTAACTTGTCCATGAAAAACTGTTCTTACCAAAATACAAATATGAAGTTCTTTAATGACGTTCCCAAGTATAAGATTTTCAATACATAAAATCCACCTTCTTTCGATACTTTTTTCATTTCATGTTTTCTATAATCTTCACAAACCCCCTAATCCAATGATTCACGATAACTCTAGTATCATATAGACAATGTTATTTTATTCTGTAAATGTAATAACCATAGTCAAATTTCTTCTCCCCAATTTTTATTCTATAAATTAACACTACATCTGTAACGTTTTGGTTCACCCCCTTCATGGACAATAAGATTTAATTTTCTGTTACTGACATCAAGGAATGTCCAAAAACTATTATTATGGTTAAATAATATTTTAATATATATATATATAATAAGTTATATGATGTTTTTTGTATAATATAAAACATAATACTAAATAAAATAATGCATATTCGTGATGGTCGTAAAAGCCACCAAAATAAATTAAATCATTTTCATCGGCGTTTTATCTATCTAATAATACTCATACCACATAACCAAATGACATTATGAGACCATTTACAATTTTGGAATTTCTTTCACACTAAATACATAGGCATCTTTAATTTTTATTCCATTTTATATGAACTCCCATAATTATATACAAGGGAATCGACTATAAAACCATGAAGTGAATGCTCCCAGAAAAAAAAATTAAAATCTATAAATCATCAAATGGCCATAAATGAGCATAAAAAAATAATAATAAATCATATATAATTTTTATATATTTAATATTATATAACAAATGAGAATAATTTTATTATCTAAAAATGATGTAATTGTATGGACCACTTACATACATCGGGTAAGTGGTTTATCATCTCACTTTTAATTATAAGTGATATATTCCTTATTAAACCATTAATTAATGTGTGGGGTTTAAATATTTATTTTTAATATATCATAAAATAAATTTTTGTATCTCCATGTTCTTCAATGATTATTTATTATTATTATTAATTTTTGTGGGATATGGTTTGCCTTATTACAATGTGGTAGGGGTTTTTTCATTTCACATGACATTCTATGGGACATATGACACATTAATCACTTATTTCCTTTATGTACTGACACTTTTATTTATGATGCTAAATCATTTATTTTTTCATTAAATATACATAATTACAGTATCATGGATACTATTATTTTATATTATTTATTTTATTTTTACAAATGTGGTTTATTTGGATTGTATTTTAAACAGGTAAATATTTATAAATCATTATCATATACTCAATATAGATATATTTAGAGTGAATATTGTTTATTAATTAAATCCATGTATGGTGAATCGTTTTGACTAGTAGTGGTGGGTGCTTCCTAACATTATATGGCCCCTTGATGCAAATACATGACTTAGGAGACAAAATAGCTGGTGAGAAACCAATATTTTTTGTTTCTCAGATGAATCAATTAGGTTTCTACCCATAGACATAAACAATCATGTAATGGGTCTTAATGATACTGGTTTATGTGAATGATACATGACATCTAATAATTTTTCATTTTCTTTATTCAGTATTCATTTATTACTATCAATGACATTTTCACTATGAAAAAACATAGGGATTCAATTTCATTATCAATTTAGTTGTTTAACTAAATTTAATTTTATGTTTTCTACCATTCCATATTGATCATGATTCATTGATTATGATTCAGTTATTATTGATTCATTTTTTCATTATATGTACACCTTATAGATAATTTCTTCTCACACTTTTATTTTTATACATAGTGTGATCCATTATTTAATTATGGAACCAAATGGATAAAATATAATTAATACCCACATATAGTGTAGTGACATCCCCAATGAGAAATTTATCACAGATGCTGTTGGAGTTGAGAAGATCATGAAAATATTGGGGCAAATTAATCTGGTTATCATGAATAACCATAATATATAAAGGTTAGATTATTTATTATGGAAGAATCCCTTGTATTTATTAGTACTATTAATTTAGTGATATATGAGTAATTGATCATATCCCTTGATAATATATTACTAACACTACGATATGATGAAAGGGAAAAGGTAGTACTATATGTATATTTCCTCAATGGTGATTCTGATAAAAACTGTTCACTGATCTAGAATACAAGTTAGGAATATGAAATATGAACACATTGAATTTAAATCATTTAAAAACATTACTCAACAAATATTCCCCTCATTATCGATGAACAAAAATGACAGAAATATTACATTTTTAAAGATACAGGAATAAAAGAATGATTCATATTATGATTCTACCTTAGTTAGAGTAGATAAGTATTCTAATGATTATAAATGTAATATGGAAGAGAAGAATAGACCTTTATTTAAAGGTCTTAATCCACGATTTTAAAGGGAAATGGCTTCTCAAACATTTCACACGTATGCTGAAATATAATTATGATCCCTAAAAATGGAGGAGGATGTTCATAAATATCATATGTTCAATGGAAATCAAGAGAATAATATATGTTTTGATAACCATGAAAAAGGTAATGTGTCAAATAAGAATATGGGAATTAACCAGTTTACCTGATGCAAAAAATGTGGAATGAGTCATCCTAGGAAATTCATGAAATAAAAGGGAGTTAGTTATAAGTGTAGGGAAAAGGTTCATCATGCTAATGAATATAACAGTAAGGAAAAACTTTATGATGTTTTATTTCATAAGTTTTAATTAAATGATAACTCATTCAAATCAAGGTCATAAGAGTTAGTGTAGTCTACTAAAGGTGAGGCCAATGGAAGATGTCAAAGCTTATGTGATCATCATAGCTAATGTAGATGTACCACATGATTTTTCATACTATAGATTAATCCTATATTAAAATTTATCCAATTAATTATTTTATTTTGTATCATTACAATAATTCAAATCCACTTATTTTCTAATTTATTTGGAATTTCCCATTTGATTTAACAGGGGATTTTTTGCGTAAACTCTTAAGGGGTGTCTCATTGAAAAATAAAGTGTTCGGTTTTCCCCATTATGAAACATAAAAAATCATTATTTTATGACCGTATCATAATACCTATATTTTTTTTATATAATATTTAAGATTTTTTGGAATTAAAACTAGTTTATAAAAAATTATTGTATGAAGAAGGAAATTATGGTTTGTAAAGAAGATGTTGAAATCCATATCTTAATAAAATAAAATTCATCTTCAGATTCTTATATAGATATTCACCAATATATCTACTAAATAAATTTGAAGGGGTTAATGACTTAACAATGTATAGGAATGAGGAATGTAATTTTCAAATTTAGGATGTGCTAATTGTGTAGGAATACATTGTTGTGTTTCTTGAGAAATTACCCAGACACCCTAGTAGCATGAGGATGATATTATCATATATTTATTCACTGATCAAGACCAATATCAATGACTCATTATAGAATGTCCCCATTAAGAATATTTTAGATGAAGAAAACACTAGAGGAGTTGAGTATTATAATATTTATTTTCCCAAGTGTTTCTCCATGGGGATCCCATGTCACAACCCGCCCTTGGGGTCCGTGCCGTGACTACCCCAAGCCCGCCTTCCATAGGCCAGGGGCTGGCGACTAGCACCAAGGCGTAATTCCCAGTAAAAAGGGAAGGCATTGCCTTTGTAAAGTAAATAAACACCACAGAGTAAGGAAGCAGAAAGTAAACACTAAGTAAAAACAGAGTACAACTGAAAATGCAGAAAAGTAAATGGGCCATTATACAAACCCAAACTGAATGTAAAGTACAACTCGAAAGGGAAAAAACAACTGTAAGTAAAAGCCGCTACACCGAGCTATCCACTGGAGATCCCACCTGAAGGATGGGTACAGATAGCTCCACTGCTCCACAGGTCCCACCGTCCGTTTCGAGTACGTCCCACCCAGTGGTCCACCTCCAGGTACCGTCCTGCTCTGCAAGCCTCAGCCAAGATCAACGCTGTCCGTCGTCTGCAACCAACACAACGTAGTGCGGGCATAGCCCGTGCAGGGGTGAGTATAAGATACTCAGTAGGGACCCCGAGACCCCTGAAGGTCTCCCGAAATCCACAAAGGATAAACCACAAAGAAAAGTACAATCACGAAGTAACAAACGACACTGCTTAGGTATAAGCCCATACATATACCTAAGTCATCAATTCCAATACGCTCCAACCTCCGAGCCCGAGTACAACTCAGTCCACACAGGAAAGTATACGTATTCCACACAGGAAATCAAAACGAAATCCACACAGGATAGCACAACACAATCCATACAAGAAAGTAGCAGGATTCAGTTCACACAGGTAAACTTCTTCGAAAGACGATAAAGATGATCTTTGATCCATCTAAGTCGTCGGACCCACGAAGGATCAATAGGTAACTAACCCACGCAAAAGACCCACATAGGATCGGGCTCACACAGGACCTGTAGGCGCTGGTTCACACAGGACCGCTGAGCGCAAAGACCCACACAGGACCTGTAGCACTGATCCACGTAGGATCGCTGAGTGCTATAGTCGTCGTCGAATCCACACGGGATCTCTGTACTGTCGGTGTCGCATTCACTGTAGCAGTAGCAGTAGTATCAGTCACAGTAACAGTCGCAGCCAGCACTAGGGTTCCCGCACACAGCAAGCTCGTACAGGAGGGTCCGCTCCACGAGCCGAGGGGCTGATACATCAACTGTCACAAAGTCCGGAGTTGATGTATCCAAAAGTTCCGTATCGTCAACAGGAACTCAACGCAACAGACGGCGCGTCGATCAGACGCCCGGTCTGAGAGTTATTGGCTTTTTCATCCCAGGTGCCCGGTTGGTTTTTAAGACAAAACCAGTCCGACCGTACTCCACCTGCGTCCAAAACTCGGGCGAAGTATGCCAAAAGATCCGCCTCACTAAGAGAAACACAACAAACCTGACGGCACATCAATCAGACGTCCGTAGCTCAAGATATGAGTGTTTCCGCTCCGAAGGCCCGGTTGGTTTCGTGAACGAACCAACCCGGCCGAACTCAAAGTGTTCCTAAACATTGATTACGATATACCAAATCGACCGTCTCGATCCACGGATCGCAATTCCACTGACGGTTCATCGATCAGAGGTCCGTGGCTCATGTTATGGCCAAAAGACAGAAATCGTCTCGAAAACGGGGGGTCCGGGTCCGGGCCGACCCGCCCCGACCCCCCTGGGTCGGCCCGAACCGGTTCGACCCGAACAGGGTCGACCCGACCCGAGTTCGACCCGGCCTGGCCGGCGGCGGTCCGGCGCGGAGGCGCGGCCCGGCCGGCTGCGGCGGGGCGGGGCGCCTCTCGGTGCCACGCACGGGGGGCAAGGCCCCCGCTGCTTTACATGGTGGCGGCGCGGCTTAAGAGCCGTGCGTTTGGAGAACTTGCCCCCCATGTGGGGGCCTGATTTGTGGGAAACGGGGGGGCCGCCTGCCCCCCTTAACGAAACCGCCCCCACCCTCATAAATGGGGGGGGGCATTTGTGTTGGACGGGGGAATTAAATTCCCCCGGTTTTTCCCTTCCGGCCGGCCCACCTGGCCGGCCGGTTCTTCTTCAACAGACCGGAAAATCCGGTCCCCTTCCGGCTTCCGACACTGGCGACCCGTCGAGCCGCCGGTCTTCCCGTCTCACCGCGGCCCGGAACCGGCCGCGGTGTTCGTCGTCCGGCGTGGTGTGACGGTACCGCGCCCCTCCGATGCGGCCCCGCTCCGGCCATGGCGCATTCGATTCCCATCGACGCGGCGCGACGACGTCGCATTCATGATAAGATTCCCGTGGCGCAGCACGACGGTGCCGCGCGATTATAGGCTTGCGATTCCCGCGTGGTGCGACGGCACCACGCCATCTCGTACATCCGCAAGGAAATAAAATTCAAGAATAGAGGAGGGGGAGTTCGGCCGTGTTTGTGCGGTCCGGCCCCCCTCTCGTTAGTCGATAACAGTTAACAATAAACCTCAAAATTTTCAAGCTAGAACCAAGAACGAGAATAAATAATTAACCAACAACAACCCCTACCTTGGTTTCAAGATCGATGATCGTCAACGACCCGCGGAAGACAACGTCGCGGAGGTCGGGCGTCGCGGTAGTCGTTCGTCAAATCCGTTGATGAAGAGGTACGTCCGAAGAGGTACGTCGTTGGCGAATCTTCGTAATTCGATGAAGGAAGTCCGAGGAGGAAGCGGCATTCCCTTTCGTTGACACGGAAGGCATCATCGATCTTCGGAAGCAACCGGCTACGATGAAGAGAGGAGCGGCGTTCTTCGTCGGAGCTCGAAGGTTCTTCGCGTTCTTCGTCAAAGTTGAAGAAGAAGAAGAAGAACCCAAAATTCTCTCAAGAAGGCTAGAGAAATCTAACCAAATAAAATAAGTTAGAGATTTATTTTATTCACACACTTAATCAAATTGAATTTCAAAGGTTTGAAATTCAAATAAAATAACTCCAAATTAATTAACAAGTTGTCATGTCATTTAAAGAGGGGTTAAAGGGAGTTTTGAGGGAAGATGAAAAGTTGGGGTTCGTGTGGGCCCCACCACACTTAATCCTCCCAAGGGAGGTTAAGTGGATGTGGTTCCCACCTTTAACTCCCTTTGGGAGAATTTAACTAGCAAAAATAAAATAAAAAGTGTTCCAAATTTTTATTTAACTTCTTATAATTCTCCCAAAAACTAACTTTCGTCCCGCAAATAACGCGACTTCGGAAAAGGTCCCCTTAAGCAAAAAACGGTGCTGCGAGTTCATCGGTGTCCTCAGATTTCAATTCTGAGCACCAGATCAAAAGTTAGAAATTCCCGCTCATTCGTTCACCGAACGTACCCGAGCCAAACTTCGAAAAATTGATTCCGGGAACTCCGGGCCTCGGAATTAGGTGCCGTCAGAAACCGCGTTCTTGTAAAATTCCAAAGAAAATTAAGCAAAACTTTCCCTTGAATTTTATGTGTCTTTAAATTACTCCCACCTCATGGATTTACGTCCCCGGAAAGATACATCAAAAACCAGGGAGACAATTGAGGGTACTAAGCACGCATCTGAGCCTCCCGCTCCCAAGTGCTCTCCTGGGGGTTCCCGTACTACCATCTGATGCGCACAAGAGAAATTGATCGCCCACGTAGGACCCACTCCTGTCGATCCTCTATCTCCACCGGGACCTCCATAAAAGTTTTCCCATCGTCAACGTCAAGCTCCCCATGGTCAATGATGTGTGTCGGGTCATGCACGTATCTCCTCAGCTGAGATACGTGGAAGACGTCGTTCACCCGGTGCAACTGAGGTGGTAGAGCCAGGCGATAAGCCACCTCGCCAATCCTGCTGAGGACCTGGAAGGGTCCGATGAAGCGCGGAGATAACTTGCCGCCACTGCCAAATCTCCGTATACCACGTCGAGGTGAGACCCGCAAGAAGACGTGGTCGCCATCCTCGAACTCCAGTGGCCTCCGCCTCCTGTCAGCGTATGACTTCTGCCGGCTCTGAGATGTCCTCATCCGCTCCTGGATGACCTGGACCTTCTCTGTTGTGGCCTGGACCATCTCTGGTCCCACAAGTGCTGACTCCCCTGGGTCTGTCCAGCACAAAGGAGATCTACAAGGTCGGCCGTACAACGCCTCGTATGGTGCCATCCTGATGGTGGAGTGGTAGCTGTTGTTGTACGCAAACTCCACCAAGGGTAGGTGGTCCTCCCAGCTACGACCAAAGTCGAGGACACATGCGTGGAGCATGTCCTCGAGAGTCTGAATGGTCCTCTCCGTCTGACCATCCGTCTGAGGGTGAAAGGTTGTGCTCAGACGTAGCTGCGTCCCGAACGCCTCCTGTAACCCCTTCCAAAGCCAGGAAGTAATGCGAGTATCTCGATCGGAGACGACAGATGATGGCACGCCTTGGAGCCGCACAATCTCCTGAACGTAGAGACGTCTCAAGCTCTCCACTGAGCCCTGCTCTCTGATGGGTAAGAAGTGTACCGACTTGGTGAGTCGGTCAACAATCACCCAGATGGAGTCGTGACCTCTGGAAGTGCGTGAAAGTCCAGTCACGAAGCCCATAGATATGTCGTCCCACTTCCACTCCGGAACCTCCAAGGGCTGTACCAAGCCTGCTGGTACCTGATGCTCTGCCTTCACCTGCTGGCAGGTGAGGCATCGAGAAACGAACTCTGCTACAGCCTTCTTCATGCCCGGCCACCAGTGCTGTCGTCTGAGGTCCTGGTACATCTTCCCCACTCCAGGATGTACCGCCAAAGGAGAAGTGTGAAACTCTCTCAGCACTTCCTCTCGCAAGGCGACTGGTACCATGGTACGTCCTCTGAAAAGGATGTCGTGCTCTGCTCCAAGGGAGAAACCATCAGGTTCCTGTCCCGAGGATATCTGTGCATGCCGTGTCTCACAGTCAGCGTCCTCACGCTCTGCCCCTCTGACCCGCTACAGTAGAGGAGGGGTGACTGTGAGAGAATGAAGGAAGGATGCCCCATCTCTATCCATGAAGGATATCTACAATGAGGCTAGCTGCTCTGTTGCCTCCTCAAGTAGCTGAATGCCCGTCCTCTTGCTGAGGGCATTGGCTACCACGTTCCCCTTCCCAGGAGTATAGACTATATCAAAGTCATAGTCCTGGAGGAACTCGAGCCATCGCCGCTATCTCAGGTTCAGGTCCTTCTGCGAGAAGATATACCTGAGACTCTGATGATCAGAAAAGACTGTAAAGCGCTCGCCCATCAGATAGTGTCGCCATGTCTTCAGAGCGAAGACCACTGCTGCTAACTCCAGGTCATGGGTAGCATAGTTCTGCTCATGCGGCCTCAACTGATGTGATCCATAGGCAATCATTGCCCGCTCCTGCATCAGAACACATCTGAGCTCGGTCCCTAATGCATCGCAATAGGCTACGTACCCTACTCCCTCCACAGGAAACCCCAAGATAGGAGCGCTAGTCAACCTTTGTGTTAGCTCCTGGAAACTCTGCTGACATCTGTCTGACCACATGAAGGGTTTCCGCTTCCTCCTTAATGTACGGAAAAGTTGCAAAGATTTCTCCTTTTCCGAAATGTGAAATCCGGTCTTATCCCTTGTATGAACCACGTTACTTGCCTAATATAGTCAATCATGTCATGATTAGTTAATTCATGGCGTGGATGATGTCGTAAGGCCTCGACGATGCTACCAAGAGATCCAACCGTTACTCTCACCTCCAAGGGATGAGTCACACTGTCAGCATCAGTGTGTGGTCACTGGGTCTCCTCCAGTAAGAATCTCGCAAGTGAGGGTCAAGTCAACAGTTTTTTTTAACCGGAACCTCTTAGTAAAAACAAACAAAAGACAAGAAAACAAAAGTCACCCAAGAAAGTGTCTTTTATTACTTCAAATCAAAGTACAAGGACACAAGGCAACACAAACTACGAAGCTAGAGGCATTATGGGCAAAGGCCTCTATGCCTGGAGCTAGTCCCGCACTAGTCCACCCACTTCCGGAGCTCCGTGATCATAAGCTTCAGCTGCCTGAAGCTGTGCACTCCCCTGAGGTCGGGGTGGACCTCCTGGTGGTGGTGGTGGTAGAGCCTCAAAGCGTCGCCCACCACCCGCTGCTCGGCCAGCTCCTCTGCCTCATCCTCCTGCTCCCTGCGGACCCCCATGGTCGAACCTCTACCTCTGCCTAGGTGGTTCCTCCACCGTCTGCTTCTCCTCTGCATGGCGGGTCGGGCAGTCACGATCCATGTGGCCTTGCCCGCCGCATGCATAGCACTGTCTTCCACTCGAAAGACTGGCTCTGTGTTGTGTGCCCTACACTGCTGAGCTAGTGTCCTGAGGTCGTCTGCCTGAAGGTCTGGTCTACCTGGACCCCTGAGTCATCCGTCGACTGCCTGCTGCAGATGACTCTGCCACGTGCCGCCCTACGGTGGATCTCGGCGCTGGTGTAGAATCAGTAAGGAAGAAGCTCTCGATCAAAAGGGCCCGCTCCAGTACTCATGTCTGAGTCGGTATGCTGAGGGAGATCAGCGATGCCCTGATCTCGTGTCTCAATCCCTGCTCGAAGGTCCGGGCCTGGAAGAATGGGTCCCGTACCATGTCGGTCGAGTATCACGACAGATCGGTAAATCTCGCCGAGTACTGAGCGACCGTCATGCTGCCCTGCCGCTGCTGAAGAAGCTCCTGGATACGCACCACACGAAGGGTGGCTGGGACGAACTCCGAGCGGAAGAGGCTCTCAAAGTCCGTCCAAAGTAGAGATGCCTCATCGTGCACCTAGAGCATCAAGCTCGACCATCGTCCTGCTGCTGCGTGTAGTAAGCTAGCAGCGAGGATCACCATGAGGTCTGCTGGTGTCCTCACTAGCCTAAACACATGTACCACTGCCTCCAGCCAGTCCTCGACTGCCTGGCGATCCGTCTCCCCGCGAAACCTGGGTGGTCGCTGGCGTTGAAACTCATGCAGTGCGCTGAGGCGACGTGCATCGTCAGCGGCTGGTGCTGGAAGCATCGGTGGCTCGACCGGTAGAGCTACCGCCGGTGCCACTGCTGACAAAGGGCCCTGCACCGAAGCCTCGTCGCTCGGTGGGCTGTCGTCACACTCGACACTCGGAACCCTAGCTGGCTGCCATCGTGGGGCCATCCTGAAAAGGAAACAGGTGCGCCACGGTCAGAACATTATACCTGGTGAGCTGATATAAGTAATCACAAAGAAAACTTTGAAACACACACGCAATCAATGTTTTCATGCATTATGTCGGAAATCAGAAGTCAGGGTCCTGGTGTACGGATACGTCGACCGCTGCACCAACACTGGACTCCCTGGACTGATAACCACACTCAATACGCTAAACATTATTGCTTCACAAAGAAAAGATCAGAGTTCGGGGCAGAACCGAACTCCTCTGATACCAATTTGTCAGGACCCACCCTCGGGGTCCGTGCCGTGACTACCCCAAGCCCGCCTTCCATAGGCCAGGGGCTGGCGACTAGCACCAAGGCGTAATTCCCTGTAAAAAGGGAAGGAATTGCCTTTGTAAAGTAAACAAACACCACAGAGTAAGCAAGCAGAAAGTAAACACTAAGTAAAAACAGAGTACAACTGAAAGTGCGGAAATGTAAATGGGCCAGTATACAAACCCAAACTGAAAGTAAAGTACAACTTGAAAGGGAAAACAGAAACTGTAAGTAAAAGCCGCTACACCGAGCTGTCCACTGGAGATCCCACCTGAAGGATGGGTACAGATAGCTCCACTGCTCCACGGGTCCCACCGTCCGCTCCGAGTACGTCCCGCCCAGTGGTCCACCTCCAGGTACCGTCCTGCTCTACAAGTCTCATCCAAGATCAACACTTTCTGTCGTCTCCAACCAACACAACCTAGTGCGGGCATAGCCCGTGCAGGGGTGAGTATAAGCTACTCAGTAGGGACCCCGAGACCCCTGAAGGTCTCCCGAAATCCACAAAGGATAAACCACAAAGAAAGATACAATCACGAAGTAACAACCGACACTGCTTAGGTATATGCCCATACATATACCTAAGTCATCAATTCCCATACTCTCCAACCTCCGAGCCCGAGTATAACTCAGTCCACACAGGAAAGTATATGTATTCCACACAGGAAAGAAAAACGAAATCCACACAGGATAGAACAACACAATCCACACAGGAAAGTAATAGGATTCAGCTCACATAGGTAAACTTCTATGAATGACGATAAAGATGATCTATGATCCTTCTATGTCGTCGGACCCATGAAGGATCGATAGGTAACTAACCCCCGCAAAAGACCCACTCAGGATCGGGCCGACACAGGACCTGTAGGCGCTGGTTCACACAGGACCGCTGAGCGCAAATACCCACACAGGATCGGGACCACACATGACCTGTAGCACTGATCCACGTAGGATCGCTGAGTGTTGTAGTCATCGTCGAATCCACACAGGATCTCTGTACTGTCGTCGTCGCAGTCACAGTAGTAGTAGCAGTAGTAGCAGTCATAGTAATAGTCGCAGCCAGCACTAGGGTTCCCGCACACAGCAAGCTCGTACAGGAGGGTCTGTTCCACGAGCCGAGAGGCTGATACATCAACTGTCACAAAGTCCAGAGTTGATGTATCCAAAAGTTCCGTATCGTCAACAGGAACTCAACGCAATAGACGTCGCGTCGATCGGACGCCCGGTTTGAGAGTTATTGGCTTTTTCGTCCCAGGGGCCCTGTTGGTTTTTAAGGGAAAACCAGCCCGACCGTACTCCACCTGCATCCAAACCTCGGGCGGAGTATTCCAAAAGATCCGTCTCACTAAGAGGAACACAACAAAGCTGACGACACGTCAATCGGACGTCCGTAGCTCAAGATATGAGAGTTTCCTTTTCGAAGGCCCGGTTGGTTTCGTGAACGAACCAACCCAGACGAACTCAAAGTGTTTCGAAACTTTGAGTGCAATATACCGAATCAACCGTCTCGAACCAAGGATCGCAATGCCGCTGACGGTTCATCGATCGGAGGTTTGTGGCTCATGTTATGGCCAAAAGACCAAAATCGTCTCGAAAACGGGGGGTCCGGGTCCGGGCCGACCCGGACCGACCCCCCCTTGGTCGGCCCGAATCGGGTCGACCCGAACCGGGGCGACCCGGCCCGGCCGGCGGCGGTCCGGCGGGGCGGCGAAGGCCAGCGCGGCGGCGCGGTCGGCCACGGCGCAGCCTGGCGCCGCTCGGTGCCACACGCGGGGGGCAAGGCCCCCGCTGCCTTACATGGTGGTGGCGCGGCTTAAAAGCTGCACCTTTGGAGAACCGGCCCCCCATGTGAGGGCCTGCTTTGTGGGAAACGGGGGGGCCGCCTGCCCCCCTTAACGAACCCCCCCCTCATAAATGGGGGCGGGGGCATTTGTGTTGGTCGGGGGAATTAAATTCCCCCAGTTTTTCCATTCCGGCCACCTGGCCAGCCGTTTCTTCTTCAACGGACCAGCAAAGCCGGTCCCCTTCCGGCTTCCGACACCGGCGGCCCGGCGAGCCACCGGTCTTCCCGTCTCGCCGCGGCCCAGAACCAGCCGCGGTGTTCGTCGTCCGGCGCGGTGCGACGGTACCGCACCCCTCCGCTGCGGCCCCGCTGCGGCTTCGGTGCCTTCTATTCCCTTCGACACGGCACGACGGCGTCGCGTTCATGATAAGCTTCCCGTGGCGCGGCACGACGGTGCTGCGCGATTATAGGATTTCGATTCCCGCGTGGTGCGACGGCACCACGCCATCTCGTACATCCGCAAGGAAATAAAATTCAAGAACAGAGGAGGGGGAGTTCGGCCGTGTTTGTGCGGTCTGGCCCCCCTCTCGTTAGTCGATAACACTTAACAATAAACCTCAAAATTGTCAAGCTAGAACCAAGAACGAGAATAAATAATTATCCAACAACAACCCCTACCTTGGTTTCAAGATCGATGATCGTCAACGACCCGCGGAAGACAACGTCGCGGAGGTCGGGTGTCGCGGTAATCGTTCGTCAAATCCGTTGACGAAGAGGTACATTCGAAGAGGTACGTTGTTGGCGAATCTTCGTAAGTCTACGAAGGAAGTCCGAGGAGGAAGCAGCGTTCCCTTTCGTTGACATGGAAGGCGTCGTCGATCTTCGGAAGCAACCGGCTTCGAAGAAGAGAGGAGCGGAGTTCATCATCGGAGCTCGAAGGTTCTTCGCGTTCTTCGTCAAAGTTGAAGAAGAAGAAGAAGAACCCAAAATGATCTCAAGAAGGCTAGAGAAATCTAACCAAATAAAATAAGTTAGAGACTTATTTTATTCACACACTTAATCAAATTGAATTTCAAAGGTTTGAAATTCAAATAAAATAACTCCAAATTATTTAACAAGGTGTCATGTCATTTAAAGAGGGGTTAAAGGGAGTTTTGAGAGAAGATGAAAAGTTGGGGTTCATGTGGGCCCCACCACACTTAATCCTCCCAAGGGAAGTTATGTGGATGTGGGTCCCACCTTTAACTCCCTTTGGGAGAAGTTAACTAACAAAAATAAAATAAAAAGCGTTCCACATTTTTATTTAACTTCTTATAATTCTCCCAAAAACTAACTTTCGTCCCGCAAATAACGCGACTTCGGAAAAGGTCACCTTAAGCGAAAAATGGCGATGCGAGTTCATCGGTGTCCTGGGATTTCAATTTCGAGCACTGGATCAAAAGTTAGAAATTCCCACTCGTTCGTTCACTGAATGTACCCGAGCCAGACTTCGGAAAATTGATTCCGGGCACTCCGGGCCTAGGAATCAGGTGCCATCAGAAACCGCGTTCTTGTAAAATTCCAAAGAAAATTAAGAAAAAATTTCCCTTGAATTTTACGGGTCTTTAAATCCCATGTTCTCTTTTTCAATAAAAAATATGGATCTTGAATCTATTCATTGACTATATTGAATTAATATCTATTATAAAAATGAAAAATTATCCCCTTCCTCACAATGATGATTTATTTGATCATATTCATGTATATTTATAGTATTTGAGGATTGATATTTATTATGGGCATCAGTAATTATGGGTAAAGAAGGAAAAAAATTAGATGATAAAATTTCAAATGTTGAATGGAAATAATGGTATTATAGTAATTCCATTTAGATTGGCTAACGAGACCATTATTATTATGGGTATAATCAATAGTTCATTCACGTAATATAATTATTTTTTAGAGTAGTCATTTATGATAATTTTATGTATTATAAAACATTTAATTTCCATAAAAGTCACTTGTATATTAACATTGATACTCAATGATGAAAAGAGTTATATGTTAAATTTACCAAGATTGGATTCTAGCTTTATAAAAGTAAATTTTCTTCCATATTATATATATGGATGGAATCTTAGTTGATATTTTAATGAAAAATGCAATCCAATAATGGCATATGTGAAAAAAATAACCAAGGTAGGTGGTTTCATTGGTTTTTCAATTTACTATTTGTGTTTCATTAAGAAATTTTATTATTGAAAACACTATTATTCATGAACACATGTAAAGTGGATAAGTTCATATGGAATAAATAATGTGAATTTTGATTTGAATAATTAAATAGATGATTATTCAATACTCTGATATCGACTCTACCATCTCGAAATAATGGAGTTGGGATATACACTAACGCATCAATGAAAAGAACAAGATATTTTCTAATGAAAAATTATAATTCAATTTCATATTCATCAAGTAAGATAAAGATTCATGAAATTAATTTTCCAACACATGATCTTTAGTTTACAGTCATAATTTTACCTCAGAAAAAATAGATACCCAATCTCTATAGTGAAGGATTTGAGATATATTTAGATTATAAGAGATTGAAATAAATCTTTTCCTAGAATGAATAAAACATGAGGTATTGACGTTTGCTTGAGTTTCAAAAAGATTATTATTTCTAAATACACTAACACGTAGATAAATAATATAAGGTAGTAGATACATTATGGATGAAATTTCATATAAATCTAACGCAATTGAAGACTGAGAAAGATCATATGATCATGGATTTTATAAATTTTGATATGGGAATTGTTAAGTAATGGTAAGAATAAATACTTATAAATTATTATGAAAGAATATTTATTAGAAAAGATAAAAATATCACTATCTGCTGATGAGAATTTTTAAATGAAAATTAATGTAGTTAAGGATAAACAATTGAATGAATTTGTGTGTGGGGATTAAATTATGATATTTGGAAAGAGTTTACATCTACCATCAATACCTATGATAAAAATGGAACTATTAGATGATTACCATAGATCAAATTTCTCTATACACCCTTGAAGTAGGCAGATGTATAAAGATCTCAAGCAACATTTGTTGTGGGACAATATGAAGTCGGAAATTGATGAATATGCATCAAAATATATAGTTTCTCAATATGTAAAGTCTAGGATAATGTTTCTAATATGATTTTTTCCAATGATACTAATTAAAAAATTGAAGTGGGATGACATTAATTTCTTCATATTTTTTGTATTAACTAATAAACGTCCAAAGAATGATACAATATGGTTTATTATTGATCTCCTTAAAAAATTGATGCAATTTTTTCTATATGTAACGTTTTACCACTACTTCACCTAGAATGACTCTATATGATGAAGATGAATGACTTCATAGGTATCCATTGATGATTATATCAAATCCAGATCCCATTTATATATCATAACAAAGGAAGAGTCCTCAAATGACAATGGATACTATAAACAATTTTAGTACAACTTATATCCCTGAAACTGACAGATAGTCTAAAAGAACTATTTCAACTTTGGGAGAAATGTTGAGATAATTATCACATGACTTTAAATGTATGTGGGATTATTATTATCCTTTAATGGATTTTTACTCAAATAATAGTTTCTATTATATAAATCAAATAGAACTATATGATGCATTATACAGAATGACATGTCAATCTCTATTTTTTAGTTCGAATTTAGTGAGGGGATACTTAAAGGCCTAGAATATATTAAACATACAATGAAAAAATTAATGACTATTCTAGATCATATTAAATAATCTCAAACTACAAAAAAAGAGATATGCTAAAAATTGAAGAAAGTATTTGGATTTTCGAGTTTTTGATAATGTATTTCTAAATATATCTCTATAATTTTTTGTAAGAATAGAAAATTGAACCCTAGCTACATCGAACCATTTGAAATTACAAAATTGATTGGATCTGTATCTTACCAATTATTAATTATACTATGTCTCTAAAATTTTTAGGATGTGTTCTACATATAATTGGTAATGATGTACACGCTACAACTAATAAGTGTACTCTTGTATGATAAAATAGAACTGAAACCTAATTTGTCCTACTATGAAAAGCGTATTGAAATTATTGAAAGTATAAATAATATATTGAGAAAAGAAATGACTTGAGTGTAATTTTACATTCTGGAATCCATAAAATGGAAGATGAAATGTTGGAACATAAGGATATTGTGAAGAAGGAAAAATATCATCTATTTTAAATGAAATATTAATGAAAATCCAAGGCTGAAACTTTTTATGGAAGGAAGAATACAACACTCCAATATTTTATAGTGTGCATGTTCATAAATAATTTCAACTCATTAGATAACTTACATTTCATGCAACACTAAGCTAAAATGAATCATGAAATACCATTAAATATTAACATGATTGTTGTAATTGAAATAAGACTATTATGAATAGTAATGTTACCATAATATTAATATATTAACCTTTGAATGTATAAATAAAATTTATAAATCTTGTAAAATAAAATATTACATATTTATATAATTTAATATTTAAAAAAATTTCTAAAATGATAATTTAGTTGTTGGTATATTTAGTGAATCATAATTGTTTTAAAATTTTATAATTTATATAATGATTTATTTTTTTCATAAAATGGATTCATATATAAATTTTTTTTATAATAATTATAAGATATGTTTGAGTCCATATTTTATTATTCTAATTGTTGTAAAATTTTTAATAATATTAAATTTGGTATTTTTTTAATAATGGGTGGTTTTAATTAAAAAAGTATTTTTCTCATATTCATAAAATTATTTTTTAAAAATGTAGTATATTTTTGAAAATCAAACATTGAAAAATTGTTAGGGTACATTTTTTGGGAGTTCTATAGAATAGTTTAACTTTTTGTGAATATTCAAATATGGTAATTTATTGTATTTAACATTATAAGGAAATAAATGAATTATTGAGTCATGGATGATTATAGTAGATTCAGTAACAACTCAAAATTTTGAACTCAAATTCTCAGGTTACTATATTTAGTAATGGTAATCATTACTAGTCATTTTCATGTGCCAAAATAAATAACTAATTACTAGAAAAATAAAAACTAACTCCGCTATCCACTATAAACAATACCCCACCACACCTTCTCCTCACCCCTTCATTGTGATTAATATAGTCTAAATTATAGTAAATTCCCTTCTAATTCCGTTTTAACATGTACATGAAAAACCGGTCTTACCAAAATACAAATATGAAGTTCTTTAAGGAGGTTCCCAAGTAGACGATTTTCAATACTTAAAATCCACCCTCTTTCACTATTTTTTTCATTTCATGTTTTCTATAATCTGTACACACCCCCTAATCCAATTATTCATGATAACTCTAGTATCATATAGAAAGTTTAATTTTATTCTTTAAATGTAATATCCATCATCAAATTTCTTATCCCCAATTTTTATTCTATAAATGAACACTACATCTATAACGTTTTGGTTTACCCCATTCATGGACAATAAGATTTAATTTTCAGTTACTGACATCTAAGTAATTCAAAAAACTATTATTATGGTTAAATAATATTTTAATATATATATATATATATTATAAGATATATGAAGTTCTGTATGTAATTTAAAACATAATCTTAAATAAAATAATGCATGTTCGTGATGGTCATAAAAACCACCAGAATAAATTAAATCATATTTATTGAAAGTTTATTTAACTAATAATATGCATACCACATAACCAAATGATATTATGAGACCATTTACAATTTAGGAATTTTACTCACACAAAATACATAGGCATCATTATTTTTTATTCCATTTTATATGAACTCCCATAATTATATACAATGGAATCGACTATAAAAGCAAGAAGTAAATGCTCCTAGAAAAAAAAATTAAACATTATAACTCATCATAATGGCCATAAATGAGCATAATAAAATAATAATAAATCATATATAATTTTTATATATTTTATATTATATAACTAATGAAAATAATTTTATTATCTAAAAATGATGTGATTGTGTGGACCACTTTCATACATAGGGTAAGTGGTTTATCATATCACATTTACTTCTAAGAGGTATATTCCTTATTAATCCAATAATTATTATGTGTGGTTTAAATATTTAATTTTAATATATCATAACATAAATTTTTGTATCTCCATGTTCCTCAATTATTATTTATTATTATTATTAGTTTTCATTGGATATGGTTCGTCTTATTATAATGTGGTAGGGGTTTTTTCATTTCACATTACTTTCTATGGGACACATACCACATTCATCACTTATATCCATTATGTACCGACTCTTTTATTTATGATGATAAATCATTTATTTTTTCATTAAATATACATAAGTATTGTATCATGTATATTTTTATTTTATTTTATTTATTTCATTTTAAAAAATGAGGTTTATTTTGAATTGTATTTTATCTAGGTAAATATTTTTAAATCATTATAATCTACTCAATATGGATATATTTATAGGGAATACTCTTTATTAAGTAAATCCATGTATGGTGAATCTTTTGACTAGTAGTGGTTGGTGGTTCCTAACATCATATGGCCCCTTGATGCAACTACATGACTAATTGGACAAAATAGTTCGTGAGAAACCATTATTTTTTTGTTTCTAATATGAATCAAGTCGGTTTATACCCATAGACATAAAAAATCATGTAAAGGGACTTAAATATTATGGTTTATGTGAATTATACATGACATTTAATAATTTTTCATTTTCTTTATTCAGTATTCATTTATTACTATCAAAGATATTTTCCCTATGAAAAAACATATGGATTCAATTTCATTATCAATTTAGTTATTAAATTGAATGTATTTTTATGTTTTCTACTATTCCATATTATTCATGATTTATTGATTATGATTCCGTTATTATCGAATCATTGTTTCACTATATGTAGCCCTTATAGATAATTTGTTCTCACATTTTTATTTTTCTTTATTTTCAATGGTATGAAGATGAAATACTTTTAAAAAAATTCAGTCAAGAGGTTATTTTCCTTTGTAATATTATATGTTCAATTAAAAATGTAATAGGGGAACCATGATTGTATCTAGTTCTTAAAAAATACCAAACTGCACTATCCTTGGTTATGTTATATCTTGTATCTTTTTAAATGTAATGAAATAAAAACTGACTATGTGATTCTTGGGTCACATTTTTTATAGTCATGTACATTACGTCATTTCTCTGGAAAAATTGAGCAGAAAAGGTGGTATTGAGATGTAGATTGAAATTTATGTCCACTGGGGGGTTAGTGATAAGGTATAACATTGTTTTTTGTATGTAATGAAAAGTTACCATGGTCACACCATCCCACATTGATGTTACATGAATATGAAAACATATTAAAATAAATTTTTTTGGCCGCCATAGCTCAAAAATATTTGTTAATAGGGGATCGATTACTAGATACACACACATAGACCATAGATGGGTTGAGTTCACACTCACTATACATGATGGAATTTTTCCAAAATCTACACATACTGACAAACATGAGCATCATGTTCTTATCATGTTGGTCGACAGACCATCTCTAAAATGATTTTATTACCAGTCGTCCCATATTAGAATGGGTGTGTGGCTTGCGGTCCCTTTAGGATGATGGCTATCAATGATGGATAATTATTTTGAATAAAAATTGTTACATCACATAGAAAAATTCATTAATAAAATTCATAACTGACCTTACAATTATCAAATATAAATATTTTTATGCAATATATTTTAGAATAATTATGAAACACTCATTTTCATATATTTAAATAAATACATTAATTATGTGTTACTATTGATTATAAATCACTAATAGTAATTGTTAAATGTTTACAAGTTTTTAATAAAAAATTATATAAATAAAACCCCAATTGAAAATTGTATGTTCTTAAAAATTAGATTGTAAAATTTATGTAATGAGGGATCCAATGTAGTTAAAATCTAATGTTGAATGAAATTGAATAAAAATAATAAAAATTTTAATTTTTTTCAAGTTCACAAAAAAAACATCAACTAAAATTTACATTATTCAAAACATAAATAAATCAATGAATTTTACAATTTACCTTTTTAAATTTTCTATGTTCTCTTTTCATTTATTCATGATTGTCAATTAATTATTAATTAAAATGGTAGTCTTGATCAACCTTTCTTGAATGTTTTTCTTTCATTACTCATGGTACTAATTAAATTATAATTATGATGATTCCTTGAATTATTGAACCTTCCATATTCCTTAAAAAGAAATAATATCACACATTATAAGAAAAATTACCCTTGGATATCAATATAATATTGAAATTAATTCTCTAATGACTTTGGGGTTTGTGGTTGGATTGTTTTTTTATGAAAACCATTAATTCCCAAAAGTAGTGGTTCGTCACATATAACGTAATGCATGATATAAAAATCCATCTATAATTAAAACCTACACTTGAAATTGATAGCTCACACTTCCAAATTTAAACATAATGTTGATGAAATATTAATTAATAATTTATAAATCAAGACTTATATAATTTTATTTATTTTTTCATTTTTAATTGTTTAAATATTATTTAAAAATAAAATTTTAATATATTATAAAATATATCCCTAGAAAAAATTTCATATATACAACCAGACCATATTAGATAAAATAATAGGTATAGTGATAGGTATTTTTTATAATTAAAAACCCATTATCTTTTTATCAATATTTTCTCAAGGTGGTAAAATAATGAAATCACTATGACTGAAAAAAAAATTCTTAATACAGAAGATAACACCATAAAAATATATATTTAATATGTATTTTCTATCATCGATTATGAATTACGTCACCCCAACTCTTTGAACATTAAAATTTCAGGAATATATCATGAAGAGGGTAGGAGTAGATGTAAATGAATTAAAATGTGGCTCATTCATAACATGGTCAAACATGGTCCCTATGGGATAAAAAAAGAAACAATGTAAAAGGGTGTCTCAAATGTGATGGAATATATATAAAAATGAGTTATTCATAAGAAATTTATTTTTTATCAATCGTTGCTTTGATAGATTTCAATACATGTGATAAAAAGTTGAATGTCCAATTATTACTCCCGTAATACTCTCCAGATAATATAGAATGTACTATATATATAAATCATATTGTGAACTGAATCATTGAATTTGAAAAATTATTCATTATATGGATAAAAATAATAAATCATTCCTAATGAATTTTATAAATGCAAAGAATGATAAATGGTCATGAAATTTTTTCTACATGAATCAATCGATTAATTCATATGTTTTCCCATCATTTCTATATCTAGGATTCACTCTAATCATTATATTCTACATCCTACTCATTCAATCTAATAATCTTAGAAATATAAATTTTGGAATCATCAGGTTCTTAAGAAACTCATGCCTTCTATATAAGTCAAGAAAAGTAAGAATCCAATGTGTGGACTGATGTTTTTGATTTATAATAGACATTTGGATTTTCAGATTAAAAAAAAATTGAAAAAAATTTATGGAGGTCAATTATGAATAATGTAATATTGACCTCCCTTCTCTAATGAGGATTATTTTTTAAATAATATTCTACTAATGTATCTCTCACGAATTCCTTACATTTTATACATATAGAAAAATACCATCAAATACCAGTGTAATAACCTTATTATTAAGGCTCAATGGGGTTAAAGGGGAAGTTCAAATTTTCTAAACGTATAAATTTTAATAAAACATAATGAAAAGTGATGATTACTACAAGAACCATTGGATAATGTTGCTGGACTGAACTAACCTCAATGAAAATATTTCATTGATGGTATATATATGATTGTTCCCTTCCACTGGTTCTGGATGTTGAATCCCATATAAGCATTCTCATTCATTTTCCATTGAAAAATAATAGGATTCCTTATTGTTTTGTTACTATTTTATTTCCACTGTTTTCATATTTAATTTTACCACCGTTCAATATATATGAAACACATCCTTTCAACTATTTAATTCATGTATCAGTCTCACATACTTCGAAATATCTTCTCTCACAAAATCTCAATATAATCTAAAATTTTCAATTTGGATGTAACCAATAACCATATTTGATAATATTTTGTTTTATCCTGATATATTTCCAACACAAATGAAATATTAATCCCAAATTTTCTTTTGTATTTACTTTTAAATAAATTTAAAACTAGTAGTAATAGGTTTTCAATCTATTTTTACCATAGCACTAGTTAACCCCATTAACATGGATTTTCCCAATAGGTTCCAGTGTTATCCTGATTTCTGTTCTGGTTATCCTATTGTAACCTAAACCTAATATTTATTAAAGGGTTTATGATACCTTTTTACACTCATATATTCCCTTTATGTGTAATATTTCACCTCATTTTCTTGTCTTATATATCCCCAATTTTTCATTTCATATTCGTAAAAGTACAAATAATTAGTCAATTTTGTAATTGATTGATAGTTTATTTACATTGATCATGTGAGAGTTTCGCCAGATTATTCTAAGAAGACTATATACTTTTCATTACATATTTAGTTAATAATTTTCAATATTTTTTGACATGTGGATTATTATTAATCATATGGATTGTGTCTTAGAATGTTCTCCCTCATCAGTGACATTTTTGTTCTGAGATAATTAATAATATGTTCATTTTCACCTTATTAATATTATTATTTTTGTCTTCATAATCATTGGTAACATACTTCTCACTAAAAAATTATTTATTTTGTTCTCAATTTTATTATTTTCTTGGTTGATATCTCTATATTCACATCAGTTGAGTCTTCATATTCTTCATCCCCTTACAATAAAAAATAAAAATTTATGTTATTCCATCATCTAAATTAAATTTATAATTCCATAATTCTTGTGTAATCACATGCCATATAGTATTTTAATGGAAAATTTTATATTATAAGGGTATTATGTTATTACAAATACATAAACCATGAATGTGATAGATACATTATTTATGGGATATCTAAATTTTGGAATGATTTCTTATAGGGTTCTCTTTATAGTAAATAATAATGAAGTGTGCCTTTCTATCCACAATCGTCAAGGTAATAATTAAATCATGCACAATGATGTCCATATTGTATATTTTTAGGAATGATATTCATAATATAATTGGTTAATGGACAAGTTATTTTTCTTCATCTATATAAGCTAATAAAATTTTTATAGAAAAAAAATAAACCTTTTGATGTCTACTAACACATAATCTATAATTCAGGAAAAAAATAGGTGCACAAGTCTTCTAATAGCTAAAACTATTGTATGTGATTCAATTATTTTATCTTCAAAAATATAAAAAATATAGTGAGACATAAAATTAATGAAATAACCAATATCACACAAAAAAAGGGAAAAATTTATAGAACCAATAGTATATGAAATATTTTTTTTTATCATATAACTTTTTAGGTAGTGGGGGTTTAACCTTGTCTAAGACACTCCTTAGGTTGGTCTTATCTTTACTATCAATCCTATTTATTTTTGTGAAAATATACAAGTATAATTTGTTATAGTAGGGATTGATTTAGATAGATTTCAAGAGGCAGATGTTAATTTTAACCTTTGGATTGTTTCTTAGATCTCCCGTTGATGTTGTTCTTCTTCATCCATCTATGATATAGTGATTACAATATATAATGGGAGTGTAACATCCTTATTATCTCATTAATTCTTTCTCATGGGTGGTTTCAGTATTTCCATACCAAATATTATCCTCACCTCATATTTATTCTTTTCTTCTCTGTTAGGTTGATTAGGCAGATCTATAAGAGTTTATTCAGAATTTTTAGACATTCATATTATATAATTAGCTTGAACTTACTTTGTCTCAGTTGTATGACTCTCATATCAACTCTTTGTAATAATCAACGATACACTTTCAATTAGGTTTGCGATTAGTTGAGATAGGTGTTTACTAGAGTTTTTATTACTATGTCAATAAGATATTTGGCGTGGGTTTTCAACATATCCATCTTTTCTTCCAATCCAAGAAATTTTGATCACTATTATTTCCCTTCATTAGATGGTTAACTAGAAGAAGGATTCTCATAGTTGTTTGGTTGAAAAATCAGTGAATGATAGGTTATATACAAATATGACTGTTGGTATTGTTTTCGGAAATTATGGTGGGTTTTTGATGTTGTGGTTAGTATGGAAGATGAGATGATATTAAATCTGAAGGGGGGGGGGGCGTATCCATGTTCTGTAGGAATTTTATTAGTTTTAATGCAGCTATAATACACTATGTATCCTATACTCCATCACATTGATCCATAATATTGTTATGGGGATGAACATAATCCCCATATATGAGGTGTGGCAGGTTTCCCATATACATATTCCTAAAAATTTGACTTATTAAACATATACATTCATAAATGAATGTTATAATTAACGTGTTGGAATTCAAAAATCATAAATCATGTATTCCACTTGTGCCTATACCTCTAGATCTAAATTACTAGGAATTTTGTCTTATCTTCTCAATCAGGTTCCTAGATTCCATTGGTGTGTTTTCAATAAAATATCTCCTAGATGAATCATCGTGGATTATCCATTAATTTTATAGTATTCCACGGTATAATATATCTATAATGTAGTAAAATTTGACCACCTAATGATAATATATTGAAAAAAATATCTTGAATAATTCTGATTAACCATAATTGGTTTATTTGGTTTCTTCTCTAATGGAATACGTTTCCTCTTATATTTTTTTGATTTTGGAGGTAGGGAATAAATATTACATTATTCTTATTTTGAGATAATCACAATAACAGATCTATTTGGATTTTTTACTATAGAAACCCTCTTTGGTGGTGCCCACAATTAAAAATGTGATATCCCTCCTTTTGACTAAGTCCCCAGCCACTAGTTTTTACCTGACGAATGAACATACAAAGTTTAATTCTTGAATTTTAATGTTGGGATATTAACCTAATTTTTTTTGAAATTTTGTTAGTTTGAAAAATAATATTTACATAAAATTAAAATTAATTTTTCTGATAAGGTATAGCTAAATAACTTTTCTATTTGAAAATTGTTGAGAACAAGGGTACATTAGAGTCTTTTGTATGTTAATTTTTATCATGAAAGTCTATGAGTGGATATTTGACGTTTCCATTGAGTCATTGAAATTGATTTATTCAATTTTATTATCTATATTAATATTCTGAATCTAGTTATCAATGTTCTCTCTAATGTGAGGTAAAAATAAAATAGTTCTTCATTTGAGGTCAAAATCAAGTAATTTTGGGTCATAATAGCACTCACTCTTTAGTATTTGAACACATTAGTGTGGTTCTCAGATCATATGATGGTTCAATAGATTTTTTTCATAGTGTATAACATTAGATGATTAATGTGATATCACTTTAGGAGCATCATAGATATTCACCAACTAACTCTAATACACCTAAAATATTTGTTTTTGTGTTTTAAATATTTTACTTATCTATGAAAAAAATATTATAGGATGAATGAAAATTCAAAAAAATGCAAAGAATACAATATGAGTTAGAGAAAAATTACAAGGCCAAATGGATTAGTTTTAGGTTATTTCATTATTCATCAATATTGTTATAATTTTGGTTGATATTTTAATTATGATACCTCACAAATGAAATTATATTCTTATATTTATTGTGTGTCAAATCCCTACTTCCTAGTAAATATAAATTTTTCCTCCACATATAATTGAGGCCGATAAAACACCTTAATTGATTGTGTGGAAGATTCTAAGACTTGAATCCATCATATGTTGTATCATCCATTAAATAAATATAATATATCATGTGAAGAGTTCTTATTTAATTGTTGAGGGGGAATATATATAAATAAATGAGTGGAGTTGAGTTAAATATCCTTATAATGTTGGAAAATCACCACACCGGTACACATGAAAAGCATTCACCAGAAATACAACTAAAATGTTTATGGATTGTAATCATAATTCATGATCAATGACATCCTCACCCAAGACCCATCCTTGGGTTCGTAACTCATTTTTGATAATAAGAGGTCAAAATGGAATGTTAATAATGTTAAAAGTTTAATGAGAGATAGAGATAGAAATAAATAATGATATAAATAAACTGAGGATTTAATGAGTTGGAGTTATTGTGATATTTTTTTATTGTTGTTTTTTAATTTATATTCAATAACTACAAATTTTTTATTTTTTCTATCATTCCACTATTTCTCATTGACAATCTCTCACACCCCATCTATTTCTCGTTCTTTAATTATCCCTCTAAAACACTTCTTCTCTCATTATTTTCCTTCCATTGATCTATCTTACAATGAACCTTTTGTGATGACGTGAGGCTTGACATTACCATATGATGTTTGTATTTTTGAATTACTATTTTAGTTTTTAATCCATTTGATTTTATATTTGGTGAATGAGTTTAAAGAATATGGGTGTTATGATTTTCCACAATGACATGTTTCTAATAGATATCTATACATTATCATTTATATATTTCTCCTCTCTTAAACTGTAGGAGAAATATTTTAACTATATAGTTGATTTAATAATTTATATATGGCATATGATTGAGTTAGGTCTTTAAAGGTACCATACTATATTTTGAGGTCTTCAATTGACATTGACTGTAAGATGTGGTGGAATATAGGTTTTCTCAGGTCATAATATTTCAAAACCATAAAATATTTTAATAGTAGTTCAAGCATGGGATTTCATAATTGAACTATAAAACTAAATTTAAAAAAAAAACCGAAAAATTAAGGAACCCAAAACCAAACCATTGGGCTATAACTTTTTATATATATCATTCTATTTTCATTCAATTTTAGGTTAGAATATTTCTACATTCAATGATATCATTTAATTTTCTAGAAAATAATAAATAAATAAAAACACATTTATGGTGATTTATAATTAGCGAGGGACTAACTATTATGATCTATAAATGAGATAACCCTAGTTAGATCATTTAATTCAAAATGAAAATAAATATTACTTTTTGATATACATTACGATAGGAACACATCAACGTGCCTATACCATTTTTGTAAATTATATTTGGTGGGAAGGTTATGCTTCTCTAGTATGGATAATCGTAATATTTTCATTTTTAAGTGGATTTCCATATCTAAAATTATTAAGGGAATTTGTTTGTACATTATTTACATTACAAAATCGTATAATAAATAATTAAATAATTAATATCCCAATATTTAATCCAAAACACAGTAGGCATAACAATTATTTTTCTAATATCATGTCTCATAGATATACAAGTGGTAGGGATCCATATTCCCCATATCATAAACATGACATAGGTCTAAATAGATAATTTTATATTCTTAGAATGGTGTAACATTCTATCTTCATTACTTAATAGCTCCTTGATATATTCAATAGTCTCCCCAATCATGAAATCCAATATTTATACATCCATAATAGTTTTCATACTAGTTATACTAAGTATCATAGTGGTGGTCAAACATTAATATAAATTAGGTAGTGTTGACTCTAAACTGATGAAAAAATTCCTAATAATTGAAATTTTCCAAACAAAGATTTGTCAAGAACATTGAACAATGTTTAGATTTCTACCCAATTAGTGGAAGTCTAAATTTACATAATATAATTGCATTTGCGGTGTTTGTTTTTGTAAATATCCCATTTTATCAGTTTACATCTTTTTTAATAATAATTTTTATTTAATTGATTCACTATTTCTTACGTAAAATTTATGCATAATAAAATTTATTTTAATTAATTATTTAATTATTTTTAATAAATTAATTTGTTTGATCATGAAAAATCATCCATAAATATTTAAACAATGTTACTCAATATATATTAAATAAAAAAAATTAGGATAGTGATATTTTCTATTGGTTAATTTATCACGTTCATGATAAACTAACACATGAACATTTGTAAACAACGCATTGAACTGAATCTTAGTCCCAGATATGACATTTCATAGGTGATCCTATAAACCTCCTAGATTTATTTCTCCTCATCTATATACATGAACCATCTCTACACACTGAAGACCTCCATCCATTAAAAGTTCATTACTCAATAGATGTTGATGGTAACCAAAGCATTTTTACGGAGTTTACATAACATAAACCAAGGGAATGCAAACCCATCTATAATGTGGGGAGAAAAACAATAAAGGCCATCAATTTAATTTAATAATGATAATAAATTTAAATAAAAAAACTCACATACATAGGCCATGTTTTTACTAATGAAAAAGCACTTACACATGCAACGAATATAAATTTTCATTTATTAATATAATCCCATCAATTTAATAATTAATTAAGATAAGACACCGTAAATTAGTTATATTATTATCTAACCAATAAATTAATTCAATTTATATTAATTCCATCCAATAAATCTAATTAATTATAGTTTTATATAATTTAAACAATTTAAAAAATTATTTTAATTTAATGTTAAGAAAATAAAAAACAATACATTAAGGAAATGATATATACCCTTCAAAACTAACAAGCATGGTTCATATAATATGTACTCACATGTACTCTAGAAAACATCACATGGCACAAATAATTATGGAATTAAAAGTCAATAATTCACACATTAAGACACGTAAATTATATGGAATATGATGATATTGATGCAGGAAAAGTACAATACAATTAAAGACCATATATATCTTGTAGTTCAAACATTTACATAGAAAATAATTTAAGGTAATATTAATCATCCTTCCACTTGTAATGTAATATTAATAATATACCTAATGACACATGAATTCATGGTATTATATTTATAAAAGTATCTTCATGGGGTATATTAATCCCACTAGGTATATAGGGTTACATAGAATGTTCAAGGGTTGAATGTCATCTAGGGTATTCTTCCAAAATCCATGATACATTCATAGGTATTGGGTAATGTTTTTTGACACGTATTTATATAACCTATATCTTGTGTATTCTAGATAAATGCTTCTTGAAATCAATGATACATATATTTTCATTCCAAGAGTTCTGTCATAAATGTATGACATGGCTAAAACCACATATGTTACATGGTGTTCAATCCAACATGCTATGCTTCAGTTTGTCTTACATAACATGCAGTGTGAATTAAATTATGTCTATGCCTGATTATTCAAAAATAAGCTATATTTCTAATGATTATTCTCTATGAAATGAAAATGGATACATGGTCTGTACCAATGGTCTATGTTCTATTTAGTCTTTTGTTATCTATACAGAACAATTTGTACTTTCTATGAAATATTCATATGTTCTATTTGTATATTTATCTTGTACATGGTTATATGATCAATAAAGAAGAAGGAAATGATAATATTTCAAGGGTTTGTTTCAAAAAAAATTACAAATAAAAGAAAAATAAAAAAATGTGTATCATCAATTGAATGATAAAAATCATATAAATTAATAATATGACCATTCTAATACAAAATATAGGTTTTAAGTGTAGTGAAAGGACCTATTGGTCATAAAAAACAAATATTTTATTATTATTAGTGAATAATATGAGAGTTCCATGATGAATAATGTCATTACTAACGGAATAGAATCAATTATTACATTAATATTAAATTATAACAAGGAAGTTATGATCATCATATATAATCTATAATTAATGTATTTAGATAAATAATTTCCTTGTTTTGAAATTTTATCTTTTAATTATTAATCTAACAATTTCATATTGTCATACCATTATTTTGTCACAACAATCAAGCATATATTCCCTCTAGCAGTGATCTATACTTGATACCTAAACCTCCAAAAAAATATATTAGTAATCTCTATGTGTTATAATTAAGGATCCCAACTATTTTCCCATTCCTCCTTGATCACCACATGAATTGATTCATTCTAAAGGACTTGTAGTGTTTTCTCTTGAATTAAGATGGCGTGGAAGGAAAATTTATTCCTATTTATGAGATTCTTTTATGAGAGGATCTCTCTAAATCTGAAAAGGGTTATTATTAATTCAATGTGTACAATGATTAGAATCACTAAGACAATAGAAATTTTCATAGTGAAGTTTAAATAAACCTACAGTTTGAAAAATAATAATTTCTGATATGACATTATTATTTTATAAATTCTCAATAAACCTCATGTATCCATAATAATGGAGTTATTACTATTTATATAACATGTGTTTAACTCTCATCTAAAATAAATATTATATCTTTAAATAAATAAATAATCATTTAATCAAATAATATTTAAATTTTCATTTCTCACAAGGCTATTGAATATAGTCCAACAATCCTCTTTAAAATTTACCTGGCATAGAACAATAAATATTTATATAATAAAAATACACAATTTCATTATTCCCCAATAAATAAACTAATATTATATTAAATTCATTACCAAATAGTTATTTATTAGATATTAAACACAAAAATATTCTCTCATATAAGAAGTGACTGGATAAATGTGATCATAATAACATGAATAATTATTTATCCACATTTGAGAATAATATTTTTATAACATGTAAAATTCATATATAATTTAATTGTGGTTTTAGATAATTGTAGTGGGTGGACCTCTATGTCTCTTTTTCAGTGTAATCGAGGGAAACCACCTAATATTTAAGTTAAGAATCTTGAAACACACCAAGGAACAAATAATGAAATATGTAAACATTATAATTTTATAAAATCTAATAAAAATGATCACTATGTGATATAATATCTTTATCATAATGTCACCGCTCAAGAAGGTTTCATTTTTGTGTCATCATCCCATATACTACTCCCTCTCATAGATGTAGAGTGAAATGACTATATGGGGTCTATAATCTGGTACCTCAATGATCTAGTATCCCTCGAAATCAAACCTCTTATATTTTTCTCAAATTGGGTTTTCAGATACATATTTGGAATCATATCATATGAAATAAACTCTACATTCCTAAAAAAAATTCTTTTTATTTTTTATTCCAACAGTTCAAACACATAGTACAATAATTCTCCATGACATTATGTCTTCTACATCTTCTGTATTTTACTTTCATAAGTATCTTATTTGTAATGAAATGTACTAAACATTACACACTATAAGATTTATTAGTATATTATTAGAAAACATTCCTCTGAATCGCATTATTCAAAACTATATTATGAAAATAAATTAAAAATTTGTCCATGTTCCCTGATGAGTTACTCAATATGTAACCATTATATTCAATGATTTTAGATGTTATAAAATTAATAATGGAATCCACATTATATCTTTGAAGTTAACCTTGACCAATTATAACAAACATTTTATCATATTGAATTAATTGACATTATTAGTATCCTCCTTTCCATAAGAAATTTTCATGTCTAATAACATATTAAATATAAAAACATTCTTCATTACTCTTTTCTTTTAAATAAATGAACAAGTGACTTAATAATTTATGAATTTTTTTCACCTTAGAGATGTTATAAGACATGTTCCAGTCTAATGACATCTAGATCACCATTAGTTTATTCTTATCAAAAAATTCTAGTTATTAATTATTCACGAAATTAAATTTGTTGAAAGTCATTAAATTATCATGATCATTATATAATAGATAATCCTCAATTTTCTTCTTCTAGAATCAGACATGTGTCCCATTAAATTTATCCACTAAGAAAATTCCATTTTCATTGTCCATTACGTCCAAAACCAATTAACTACCATTGTATATTCAATATTTAAATGATATCAAGAACAATAAGATAAAATTATCTGATATTTCCATGGATAGAATGATAATATGAAATCTAGCTCAGAAACAGCATGTCCAGGTTTTGGTAATCCAAATCCATAAAACTAAAGCACTGATATAACATATTGTGTTTGAATCCTGTATACTATATTTTATGGTTAGGAACATAAATAGTTTTAGAAAAGAGATAAAACTACATAATTAAAATGAAACCATGAAAATTATATATCCCGAAAATAGAATTTATAGATCACAAAATTCACCCCCCCAAAATTTATACAATCAATCCAGACATAGACTTTAAAAAAAATTACAAATGAGACGACTATATGAATTTTTACATGATTTAGAATTGATCCTACTATAAGAGGAGAACACTACAAGACATAAATTTATGAAATGGATGATGATAATAATATGAAAGATTAATTAATACACATAAATAATAACCCCACTCATCTTCAAAAATTATAGTTTAGTTAGTATAACTAGCTCTACCACCTTATGATCTTCAAGGATAGTTTTCCTAGTATTATCCAACAATAAAAAGTAACCCTTCACTTTATCAAATACATACACCACATTATGTTTTATTTCTTTTTAAAAATTTTGTCATCCAGAACCTTAAAATGTTAACCGTTATTTAAAATTTTGAGGAATCCGTACATATCATTCTTCAGCACCATGAAAAACATAAATATATTCAGAATTTACTCTTATATGGGCCATTTAAATCTTTATAATTCCTCCATCAGACTATTCAACGATTATTCTTAATTAATTCTATTAATTAACAATAAAACCCAATTTATTTAAATAATAATACTTCTTAAATTATATAAATAATTATTAATAAGATATTAATTTTATGTTAAATGGGACGCTTTTTATGATATCATACCTGACACGCAATAATGGGTTTCTCTGATATCATACATTGCCCACAACCGTGAGATATATAGAAAAATAATACAGTTGTAATATTATTATTTTAAATGGTTGTTAATGCCTAGATATTGTAATTGAGGGAATATATAATATCAACTAAATTTTTATATATGGTTAACACAATATTAAAAAATGATTCATTGGTTACCAAATCTAATATAAATGGATATAAAAACCCAATTGAATATAAAGGATGTGTCATTATGATAAATTATTTAAAAGGGAGCAATTGTGTTTTCATATCACTCTTTATAGATGTTTATATATGATATATATTCAATGTAATGTTTTAAATTCATCTTATATGTTTTATAGATACGATACAAGAAAAAAATTAAATTTTTCGGATAAAAGAAGTATTTTTCTAAAAATATTGTTTACCTCATTTTGATTGAGAATACTTTTAAAATATTGGTTTTGTTACTTTTATATATTCTATTTTAATAAAAGTAATATTTTATAGAAGTAGGATATAAAAATATACATTGGATTAAATTTTGGTATTTTTCAAATAAAGTCAAATTATTTAATAAATATTTATAAAATACTACATTTTAATTCGAAACGATATTTTCATTTAAAATATTTCTATAGTTATATTATAATTTTAATTTATTTTATAGTATAATTTGATTATATTTTTAACATAAAATCCATTTATAAAAATTGGATGTTATTTCACAAATAAATTGAACATAATCACGTGTCAATCTTTTGATAGTTATTACATCATAAAAACCAAATTTTTGGTTTTGACCACAGAAATTAATTTTAAATTAATTACTACCAATTATGTGTTTTTAATTTGCAAAAATATGTACTACATTTTGAATCAGGATGTCATATTTTTTTAAATTTCTAACTTTTGTTTTTAGAAATTACAAAAAGTAACTTCAATAATTATTTTATTTACAATGGTTAAACGGTATATTATGTAAATAATAATTAAAAATAACATTATAAAAATATTAAACTACCTTAACAAGTGTCATAATCCTATTCGATGAAATATTTACAATAATGTTCATTCTTAGGTTGATTTTGGGACCCCATGAAGCCACATGGGTGTGAAAATGGAATTTTATAATAATTAATTTAATGAAAAGAAAAATGTTACATAAAGAAGTATCATTTAGTAAAAAAAATTTATGGGATTATATAAGTGATATTTGGGACTATAAATATTAATAAAAAATATAAAAATATTTTTTAGATCATGGTATTTTATCTATAATTTTTTAAATCATATAAATAATTTTTTATGACACAATGGTGATATTGTGATTACCTTATTAATGAATATTTTCGGTAAATGAGATTATAAATATTAGAATAAATACATTGAAAAACATTTGATTCTATCCATGAATTCTATGGAATATTATGACTGGTTATATTTTAATTAATGTGTTTTTTCGAAATGATCTTGAATTTATGAATTTTTAAAAGTAATGACATGAATAGTATAAAAATTGACAAAACTGAATTTTTAAAAGAAATACTATTTTATTAAATGACATAACAGTCTTAAAAAAGTATGATTCGAAAAAATGGATTAGATAATTTTGATCATGTCATTAATGAGAGGTATTCAACCCAACGACATCTTATCACTGAAATAAATGACATTGGGGCCATTTAAAATTTTAAATCATTTAAAAAAAATATTTCAGTACCTTCCTAAAGTGCCCCTCCCCCATTATAAAATGACATCAGCTCTACCCATTTAATCATTCCTATGAAGCCCCTTTTTTCATCCAAACTCTTCCCAAATAATCTCCCAACATCCCTATATTACTCCTATAATCCATACCTTAGGAATAAGGCATTTCAAGAGTGAATTTTGGCTCAAATCATGGGGAGTTACATGTTTTAAGAGGTAGTGTCTTCTCTAAAGTTCCATTACACTATTTTATATCTTCAATTTTAATAAAATTATATTTTTTTGATTAAATTATGACAGAAGTATCATAATTAAACCGGGATGTTTCTAGGAGAATAATTCAAACAATAATTACACACATCTCCATCTAATGGATAAAAATATTCTGTTTTTGGGTATGGGGAATTATTTCCACACAAAACAGTGATTGCCCAATTTTCCCATACCACATATCATGGTGGATATTATGATGGTAATTTACTTATATATGATTTTTATTATATATAAATTATATCTATGATATGTAAATTTTTATTTACATACACCGATTTATTCATTTCATGATTTGTAAACACGATAATTTCATTTGAGGGTATGTGGACTACCACCCCTCAAAGTGATATGACACATTCATGACATACATGAAATTTATAAAGTAGGGATTTAATGAACTTATGTAACACATATATAATATGATATTATATTGTAATTATACTATACCTATGTATAATTTAGTTTTCATATATTTAATATGACAAATAAAAGAATGTTGCTTTCATGCATACGTATGGTTTACCGCCTACATTAACAGTGCATTTAATTTATTTTATTAAAATGTTATGGACTATTATAAATCAATATATAATGGACATATATGATAGTGAAATCCTGAATACTATTAGGGAGATATTTTAATTTTGAATAAATGAAAAATTTGTAATTATAACAATATAATTTTTGACTCAAGTACCCAATATACACAAAACAATTGATAATTACATAAATAATTATGTAATTTTTATAACAATGTAAAAGTTTATTTAAAAGGAATAATAAACATAAAAAGGATTATTAATAAAGTAAACATTTTCTTATGTATATTATTCATAAGAAAAAGGAACATACATGATGAATCAAACTCAATGTAATGGAACTTCCAAACCTAATTTCTGTTCATTGTTTTAAAATATTACTTCTTGATTATGTCATTCTATTATTATCCAACAAATTAATTTTGATATTTTATCTAGTATTTATATGTGACTAATATGGTTTATATAATTCCATTTGAATTATTATATAATTAATATTATTAGTCTTATGATATTATATGTTTTGTTTTATATTATTAATTAATTATTTTAATTCATGTAATTTCTAATGTGGTAAGGTAATTTTACGCAATCTCCTTTCATCGAGGAATGTTTTGTTAATATACAACTCCTTTTTTACAAGGTTTTTTATAAACCTCTTTGAATTGTAATTTAATTGAAAGGGAATATTTTATCTACAAAGTGTTTTACTAAATGAAAAAAGGAATGTTTTAATGTATTTTATAATAATGACCTCTCTACTGCAGTAATCATTATTTGAATTCATCTATAATCCTTAATGTTTTTAAAATGGAAATAAACCACTTATTTCATTTTGGGTTTTTTGGTATTGATAATGGTTTTTGAAATGGATTGATTATTTCAATATCTTAAAAATATTTATTGTGATTGAAAATTAAAATTTATTAGTGAAATGTTGATATTTAAAATATATTATGTGTTATGATTATACAATGGAACAAGGACATTTTATGAGTGGTTACATGAATAACCAATGATGGGTGGTTATGTGATAAACCAAATGACGGGTGGTTTTGTGAGAAACCATGGATGGGTGGTTACATTATAACCTTCAGCGCATTGGGTTTGTATGCCATTCATATGGCTATTCCATTTAGAGATATGTGCGGAAGTCGACCGTATGGTTATTCAATTTAACTATGATTATGTCCAATTCTACGATTATATGTTATATGTTTCTTTCTATCTTTTGATTACAAAAAGGGTAAGCATTAATCTTATATTTGAGTAAGTGTTGTTTCTACTTCTTAGATGTTAAAATTATTAATTTATAATAATGTTTTCATGGTTTACCTATTTTTGCAAGACGGAAACTTTTCTTCCCTTGTGTGTCCCTAACTGAGATATTTATGGTCATCCCAATTTTTTAATTTTTTTGCAGTACATAATAAAGAATATATTAAAGGATGGGATCATTAAAATGTTATGTTGTTAAAACATAAAATAATGTAAAATTCATTGTAATGAGTTATTGTTTTATAAAAAAATTATAGTGAGTAGAATGGTAAAATTAGAATAATCAATGACTTTATGTGTACATTATGACCATATAATCTAAATTTATAAACCTAAAAAGATCCTCAATTTGAATTAAATTCAAATTATCCACTTATCACTAGATTATGGTATATTTAAGGATGGGGCCTTGTAAATGATATCAAAGATTGGTTTAGATAACATTAGTGGTTTTGGTGATATTTTAGCATAAGTGACCTAACCATAATTTTTATAATTTAAGAAAATTTAAAAAAATATAGATAAATTGAATGAGTTTATGATAACATGAATAAAAATATCTTAGTGTTGACCAACCTCATAATATAGTATATGATGTTTTTACTGATATACTCACTGTAACCATTTTGGTTTCAGTAAATGGTTGGATCTAGAATGCACCAATGTAACAATGTAAGTGGAGGAAAATGTGGTGGATTTCATAGTGAGAAACCGGATGAAACAAGAGATGCAATGAGAACACTTGTTGTTATTCTTAACCAAATATTTGGAGTAATTATTGAACACATGAACCTTGGTGATATATATAATGAATCATTTATGTGAGAAATGAATCAAAATAGAATTTCAGGTCATAGTCACAAAGGTAAGTTTATTCAAGAACCTATTTTTCAAAGATGTGGAATAAAACACCTAGGAAAATACTTCAAAGCGACGGGAAGATGTTTTAGATGTGGTAACGAAGGTCATAAAGAAATATCATGCCACATAAAAAGGAATCAACCAGTTGACTCTAGGAAAGGTAAAGATGTTCTTTATAAAGGATAAATTAATTTTTTAAATGTTGTCTGCATGGATATTTTATGAATAGATTTATTAAGAAGATTTTTAGGAATAGGATCAGTAAGATCATACAAATATATTTTTACCAATTCCTAATGACATTTAAATTGAATATGAGGGAACTAAAAATTACATATGAAAGGGAAGGATTATTTCTGAGATCGTGTTTTGATATTATATAAATATGAGGGCATTACACATGATTTTTTTAGTAAGAAATAATTATAAAAGAATATGATAGAAATACATTGTTCAAGGATCAGGAATAATCATTGATGATCTTGAAATCTAAATTTTAGGAATTGAAGAGTTCTGTTGGATCGATGGATGATGATAAGTTAAAATGTATTAATGATGGGATTATATTAGAAGACATGTAGTATTTATGAATTTTTTTTATATAGAAATTTATATTGAGGAAGAATTATATTTTCTTTTGTGGATATAGTTATAATGAACCATTAGGGATTATATGTCCCCTAAATTTGATTCATTATGGGTTATTAGTTTTTGGGATAAAAAATATGATGTATGAGAAAACATTTAAGGTTAAAATATGTTATCGTTATTTTTGAGAAACTTATATCATTTTTGGGAATTTAATAAAATTATATAGATATTGAAAAAAGAAATCACATAGATCGTGTGAAAATTAGTAGTGTCAGACAAAGCATGAGGAATTGAACAAGCAACCAAAGTGAGACTATGATTTATCACCTAACACTAAACTATATGATGTACATCATTGGTATGAATTATTCATTGTAGATAAATGGTTTTATGGATTGAGAATATGTAAATTTTGTGGACATATGTTATATCAAACGAATATCCTTTGTATAAGAAAATGATTTTTTGATTATGTGAAAAAGGTTATTTTGAAATACGTTTTCTCTTTTGGTAACACTATATGCCAAAGTAAAATAGATTATTTCATGATTTCATTAGTGGAGTAATGGTTAAATTTTTTTCGAACAATATATGTTTTTATTTTGGACTTATAGTGATTTCGATTTTTTTATGGAAATGATAAACCTATCATGGAAAATATGTGATTTGGTTAATTACTTTTCAATATGTGATTTTAAGAGTATTTGATGTTATTCGGAGATAAATGTTATGATTTATAATGGAAGACTATGTGAACAAATAATTCATAGGTTTGGTTTTCAATATTAGGTATATTATTTTTAATAATTTTAAGGACATTTGCGTATTGAATGGTATTTGATGAACATTGGGCACTATTTGTTGAATTTAAGAGATTAAGAGTAGTATTTGATTTTATTAAGGAATATACATTTTGGTGATTATCCGATCATTTACTGACCAATTGGTTTTAGTAAATGTATAATGATATGGGAAATATATAGTTCATCTTTTTTGGATTATGTTATTCTCCAGATGCTGGTTCCAGCACTTCAGATGTGACCATGCCATTATGAATACTCATTGTAAGGATAAAAGATGTGTTTTAGGAAGAATTTTATTAAATTATGAAACTCTACAAGAAATGTATGTATATTTCATTATGCTCTTAGAAAAAATAATAAGTAAATTCATAAACATTATTAAAAGGTACATTAAACAAAAACTTTTTCCATTTACTTTTCCTACTAGGGAATCAAAGACCATTTAACTCTTCCCATTTTTATTGTTTTCTGGTAGTTAACTTCCTCTTAATCATGTTTTCTGTCACTCTCCATCAGAAAATGACACTTAGTTTTTTCTTCTATATCCATTTTTTCCTACCTAGAATCATAGTATGTGTTTTCTCAGGTGACCTTTATACTTCTCTTTAATTATTTAAAAGAGAAAATTTTATTGACACTTTTTCAAATGTGGGACTCTCAATGATGTTTTCGAGCCCAAATTTAAAATTGCGAGGACATGATTTCCAAAAGGGGGAAGGATGTAACAAATAATGTTTTTATAGAGTAATAAATTTTTAATTTTATTAATAAATATTAATAAGAAATTAATTTCACATTAAAGGGGGTGATATTTACGACATCATATATGACATGAAACAAGGGGTTTCTCTAAAATCTTACGGTGCACACAACTCTGAGATATGTCAAAAAATAATTTAGGGAAAATATTACTAAAATAAATGGCAGTTAATTGATATCCATTGGAATTTAGGGAATGAATAATATCAACTTAGTTTTGAAATAAGGATCAAATATGTTTAAATAATGATTCATTTGTTCCCAAATTTATTAGAAATGGAAATAAAAAACCAATAGAATATAAAGGATGTGTTTTTATGAGACGTTGTTATAAGAAAAAAATTGTGTTTTTATATCACTATTTATGGATTTTTATATATGATATATATTCAATTTAATGTTTTAAATTCATATTATACGTTTTCAAGATGTGATATAAGAAAAAATTCAATTTTTCGAATAAAAGAAGTATTTTTCTAAAAATGTAGTTTTTATGCGTTTTGAGGGAGAACCCATATTAGAACCAGTTTTAGTAACATTTATATGTTATATTTGAAAAAAAAAATTTATAGAATAGGGACATCAAAATATTATTTGGATGATGTTTTGTTAATTTTATAATTAATATGACTTTGTAATGAATAATGAAAAAATATTGCATTTTAAACGGCCTATTCATTTTAATTATTTATATAGTTGGATTGTACTTCTAATTAATTTTAAAGTATAATTGGATTTTTTTTTATTTAATCCAATTATGGACATTAAAATGAATTAAAATTTTAAATTGGACATAAACAGATAACAATCAATTGATAGTTACTACTTAAGAAACAACTTCTAGGTTTGGACAAAAAAATAAATTTCTGCTAATTATATGTTTTAATTTTTAAAAATGGATTCCATATTTGGAATAAGATGGTCAATATTGTGTAAATAATTACCTTTCATTTTTATGTATTATGAATTTTAACTTCAGTAATTATTTTATTTACCATTATTAAAGGATAAAAATGGTAAAAATGGGGAAAAAATAATATTATTATAACATTGAACTACCCTAACACATGTTATAATCCTACTGGATGATATATTTCCAACCATGGGATTTCTTTGGTCTATTTTGGGACCCAAAATAGCCACATGGTTGTGAAACTAACATTATATAAGAATTAATTTAAAGTAATGATAATTTTATCCTAAACATTGATCTTTTAGTAACAAAATTTTTATATGGGGTTATATAATTGTTATTTTGGACTATAAATATTCAATATATATATACTAATATTTAATATAACATGGTATTATATTTATAATTTTTATACATAAAATATATAATTTTATTTATGACACAATAATGATATAGTGATTACACTATTAATGAATTATTTAAGTAAATGATATTATAAATATAAAAATAAATTTATTTTGAAGAATATTATTCCATAGAATAATTTTATTGATAATTATGAATTTTTATATTTGAATTAAGGATTCTTTTTCAGAGGAATCGAGTTTTGATATATTTTTATAAATCATGTCATGAATAGTAAAAAATTGATAGAAATGAGTTCTTAAAACAAATAATATTTTATTAAATGATATAATATTCCTCAAAATATAATATTCAACCAAATGACATAGATAATGTTGAAAATTTCATTAATGACACACTGTATGTTCTAATTGAATTTTACAGTAAATATATTGACCATATAATATGAATATTCAAGAACACATGTTAAGAGTCATTTTAGTTAACTAAGGGTTAAACCTAAAATAGAAGGTTCTATGTGACCTGGACATGTATAAAACCTATTTATTGAGAGTTTTTTAACCCAAAAAACATATTATATTTGAAATAAATTAATTTGGGACAATTTGAAATCAATAATCATTTTATAATAAAATAATATTTCGATTCATTCATAATGTTTCCCTCCTCCCTCTTATAAAAGTGTATCATCTCTAGCCATTTAATGAAAACTCTCAAGCCCCATGGATCACCTAAAATATACACCAATAAGCTCCCAACAACTATATATTCCTCCAAGAATCCTTACCTTAGGTAGAAGATAATTCAAAAACGCATTTTATCTCAAATTGAATGAAGTTACACATTTTAAGAGATACACTAGTGAGAAAAATGTTTACCACATCAGTGTTTTTTACGTCGGTAATATATAACCAACACACAAAGCTAAAAAAAATTAATTTATAACATCAGTTATTTGATAACCAAAATGAAATATTGAATCTCAGTGTTTTATCAAGTTGGTTATAAAATAATTAACGTTATAAATTTATTCTCAGTGACTTAGCACGTCAGTTTTTTTAACCAATGTGATAAAAAAACATTTTATCACATCAATTATTAAATAACCATCATGATAAATCTTTAAAATTATTTCGTACGTGTCATATTCTATCATTCTGTTTTCTTCTATCGGGAAACCCATGGCTCATCTCTCTTGCATGAAAAACCTAGAATGAAATCATTTAAGTCATGTCCTACAACCTCATTTTTCCAACATCATTCATTATCTTTATTATTTCCAAAACTATCTAGTCAACTAAAAACACTCAAGTAATCCTCAAAAGCATTGGGATCATTCTTTATTTTTCATAACGCCATAAATTTATGTTGTGAGATAGTATTTTTTTTCATTGTTCTTGCTATCATGGTAAGTGTCATATTTTCATTTTATACCATGTTAAGTTATTTTCTTGTAAAATAATCAATGGGAGTGATACCAGGAATGTTCTATGTTTTTTTTGTTACCTTGTGTGTCATGTCATGTGTGTGTGCATGTATTTCCATGCGTGTTCTACCATAAAACCATTATCACGCAAGTTATGCCTTATAACAATACAACCAATGAAGTTATTCAATACAATTTTTACCATAAATAATTTTATAATTATTTAATTCATAATTTTGGTAATATATTAAAATTAAAATTCATTTTATATTATCCATTTAATATTTCTATCTATGATAAAAATCATTATTTAGTGTTTGAATCAAAACTAATGTACTCTACCATTATCTTTAAAAATAAACTCGGCCAGACACAACCACCACCCCCTGGACACACCGACCCCCACCCTGGAAAACCCCACCCCCTGGACAGCCCTCCCCCACCCCTGGATACCTCCAACCCCAGGACACCCACTACCCACTTAGAAAAACCCCACCCCCTAGACACCCCCTCCTCTGGACACCCCCTACCCCCATGGATATCCCTCCACACCCCTAGATATCTCCTACCATTGGAAACCCCCACCCCCATGGATAGCCCCCGCACCCTAGACAGTCCACATCCCACCCCTAAACATCCCCCACCCCCTACACACCCCACCCCCATGGACACCCCCCTTGGACATCCCCCCACCACCCCTGGAAAACCCCCTCACCCCCCAGACACCTCCCACCCCCTTAGACACCCCCTGGAAACCCCCAACCCATTGGTTAGCATCCCACCCCTACACACCCCAACCCATAGACACCCAAACCCCATTGGACACCCCCCCCCCAAACCTTGGAAAACCCCAATGACCCCTTAGATAGCCCCCTCACCCCCTAGAAATACCCCCACACCCTTGGGAACCTCCTAGATATCCACCACCCCCTGGACAACCCCCACCTCATAGAAATAACACCCTTGGATAACCACACCCATTATAAACCCCCTACCCTCATTGAGTTCCCCCACCCCATGGATAGCACCCACCCACCCTGGACACCTCCACCCCTAGAAACACTCCCTCCCATTGGAACCCCGGACCCTTGGACTCCCCTACCCTAATGGACAACCCCTCACCCACTAGAGATCCCCACTAGATACCCCCACTGGCAAAGACACACCCACCCCCCTTGGACTCCCCCCAAATTCCTGGACATCCTCCCACACCACTCGAACACCCCCACACCCTTGGACACACCATACCCCCTTAGACAGACCCACCCACCTGGACACCATCTACCCCCATGGAAAACGTCCTAACCCCCAGGACCCCCACCCCCTAGTACAACCCCTGGACACCCCCACCCATTGGACAACCCCACCCCAAGACCCCCCTATGGCTAGCCCACCCAACCCCATGGACAACCCCCCCCCCCCCCCCCCCCGCACACCCTTTGCTTGACACCTCAACCCCCTAGAAATCCACCACCCCCTAGACACCCAGTACCGTCGTAGAAGACCAACTCACCCAACTAGACACCACCCCTACCCAATTGGACTCCCCCTGGATGAACACAACCCCTAGATGGATCCCACTACCTAGAAACCCCCACCCTGGACACCCCCATCACAATGGACTCCCCCAACCCCCAAGAAAACCTCCCCCACCCCACATAAACCCCACCCTTCAGACACCCCCTACCCCCTTGGACAGTCCCACCCCTAGACACCAGCTCCCTCCTTGGAAAACCTCCTCACCCCATGTACCCCCACCCCCCTTGTACACCCTCTGGAAACCCCCACCCCATGGGAAACGCCCACCCCCTACACACACCCACCCCCATAGATATTTCCCCAACCCCCTGGATTTCCCCCCCCCCCCCAACACTCTCTCATAGACAACCATACCACCTAGACATCCTCCCACCCCTGGACACCAGCTACCACCGTGGAAGGACCCTTTAACCCCCTAGACACCACCCCACCCCCACCCACATGGACTCCCCTGAATACCCCAAACCCCTAGATGGACCCCACCCCTAGAAACCCCCAACCCTAGACACCCCCACACCATGGAAAACCTCCTAGACAGCCTCCCCCACCCCCCAGACACCCCATCCCCTTGACACCCCTACCCCCTTGGACAGACCCACCCCCTAGATACCACCTACCCACTTGGACAACCTCCTCACCCCACGACCCCCACCCCTTGTACACCCCCTGTACATTCAACCCATTGGATAACCCCCCACCCCCTGGACACCCCCACAACCCATGGACATCCCCCAAACCCTGGATATCCCCCCCTCCCCACACACCCTCCCCTGGACACCCAAACCCCATAGACTTCCACCCACCCCCTGGACAGCTGCTAACCACATGGAAGGCCCCCTAACCCCCCTTAACACCACCCCACACACTTGGACACTCCCTGGATACCCCCACCCCTAGATGGACCACACCCCCTAGACACCCCACCCCTGGACACCTCCTACACCCTTGGATACCCCACATAGGCATCCCCTAACCCTTGGACACCCACGACACCCTTGGATATCCCCAACCCCCTAGACCCCCCCACACATCCATCCCCTGGATATCCCCTACCCCATTGGACAACCCCCACCCATGGACAACCCATGGACACCCCCACCCCCATGGAAAGCCCCCTAAACCCTTGGAGACCCCCAACCCCAGACAACCAAACCCGCTGGAAAACCCTACCCCCTTGGACAACCCCACCCCCCTAGACACCACCTACCCCTTGTACATCCCCCTCACCCCTGGAAAACTTCCACCCCCTAGACACCCCCACCCTATTGATTCACCCACCCCCTGTACACCCCCTACCCACTGGGAAATCACCCCCAGACATAGCACCCCCAGGATGCCCCCTACCACCTGACAATTGTCCCAAAAACCTAAACAACCCCTCTCGCACCCGACCCCCGGGACTCCCCTACCACCCAGGGAAACCCCCCCCCCCCCACCCAGACAGCCCCACCTCCCTAGACAGCCCCACCCCCTAGACACCACCCCCACCGCATTCGACACCACCCCATCTCCTGGACACCCACATCCCCCTGGACACACCACCCCCAAGGATATCCCCCACCCCCTTAGACAACCCCCCCCCCATTGTAATACATTATATACTAGAGAGTGTATTCCAATGGTATTTGAGCAGTTGGTATACATATATCCCAACAGATTCCATGAAACCATTGGAATAGATTATATGTTTAACAGTATGTATACCAATGATTCGTGAACCATTGATTTATATATATATATATCCCAACAGCTTCATTGAAACTGTCGGCATATATGAACTTCAGAAAGTCTATTACAACAGTTCCTGTAGAACCATTGGTATAGGGCTATCGCAATGACCATCATGCCAACGGTGTGTGAAGCCACTGGTAAATTCCATCCCAATGGATTAAGGGGTAATCAAAATAGTTTCAAACTGTTGGTATAGGTGTAATTTTTAGTTTTATATGTATACATATTTTAAAATTTATACATCATATTTCATGTTTACAGAAGGGTGAGTTTGGTATCAAGTAGCACTTGGATTCATTATTTGAGTACCATAAGATGAAAGGATCCAAGATGAATTTATACAATTATATCATGATCCATTTGAGAGAGATATGTAATCCTAATTTTTTTATATAAATATAAAACTGTTATATACAACTATATTTTCCTTTTAAAATTTTTCACATGCATAAACTTTTAAAACGACATATATTTGTTTTATGTTTCAATATTGTTTTACATTAAAATTATGATATTTTTTCATATAAATATAAAATTTTCACAGCTTAACAAGAATTATAATATTGATATTTTTTAGGTAATAATGAGTGAAGTTGGATTATGGCACATAGAATGAGTACTAAATATGAAGAAGGTTTTGATGCCTTTTTGAAAATTTTCTAAATGAAAGTTTCTAGGAAACAATTTTTTTTCTATCCATGCCTTAAATGTTTGAATATAAAGAATTTGAATAGTATAGAGACCAAATATCAACTAATGTTTCATGGTTTTAATCTGAGTAAGTAACCATAAATTTAGAATGGTGAAACTAGATAGAATGTTAGATCTACTGATGACGAAGATTTGAAAGATGGTTACTCCAGTGGAATTGAAGAAATGATTCAGAATATTGCAGCATGAAAAATTGAGATAGAACCGACAATTTTGTGTCTATATGGTGATGATAAAAACCATTACATCATAGTTGTATAGATTTTACAGTTTTGTTTCCCGTGATAATAAATATCCAGATGAAGGAAAAATATAGATGGAGTGACATATGTTTTTATAGAGATACTACAATTGTAGAAAAACATTCTTCCAAAAGACAACGATCATCCAGATTCACATTATATGGCCAAGAAAATATTATTCCCAATGGGATTGGGATACAAGAAAATAAATACATGTCTGAAAGAATATATGAAATATAGGAAGGAATATTAATTTCAATAATAGTGTCTTAAATGTGGGACATTATAATATATGTTGAATGAAAAATCACATGCTGATATAGAGATTACAAATATCCCTCCAAATTATTTCAGTATAGTCCTATAATTTATCACTTGAAATATTTATTTAATAATTCACATGATCAAAAAAGGATTAGAGGGCATACTGTTGAGTGGATATGTGATGGAAAAAATATGTCATATAGCTGATTGTCCCCAATGGATTAAAATTGATGAGAAGTATCCTACATTCAGAAATAAATTTAGAAATCTCATACATGGGTTGTCCATAGATGGAATAAATCTATATCTATCGCTCATTACAAAATATAATTAATGGCCTATTTTTTTGTTAAGTTACAACCTCTCTATTGATGTTTTTATGAACCAAAAATATTTCATGTTGAGTAAAATGATCAATGTAATAAAGAAACCCATAAATTATATTGATGTTTTATTATTACCATTTATTGATGATCTGAAACTTTTATGGGATAATGGTTTAAGGGTCTATGATTCTTATAAAATTGAATATTTTCAACTGCATTGAGTTCACATTTTCACTATAAACGACTTCCCTATGTGTGTAAACTTTTCTAGATATAATGTTAAGGGACATAAAGCATTTCCAATTTTCAAAATTAGACTTCATATTATCAGGTGAATCATTAGAGGAAAACTGTATACATGGGTCATCAAATGCTTTTTCCAATTTATCACCCCGAAAAAGGCTAAAAAAGGCATTCAATGGATCATAATAATTTTATATTTCTCTAAATCCTTTATCCTATGATGTGTATTTTGAGAGGGTGAAAATCCATGACGTGACATTGGGAAAGACACATAGATTTTCTAATGATAGACATATTTTGGAGAAAAGGTTAATATTTTTTGATATACCATATTGGAGATATCATAAAGTAAAACATAATATTGAAGTCATGAACGTGGAGAAGAATATCTGTGATAAATTTATTGAAACATTATTATATATTAAATGAAAGACTAAATATGGGTTAAATGCAAAATTAGAGTTACTATAAATGGGAATTAATTTGTAGTTAGCACCCACTCTTAATATGAAATAAACATTTTCCCTGTTTTATCATACATTATCAAATTTGGAGTAAATTATATTTTTTAGTGTATTCATGTTATCAATATTCATTAAGTTTATTCTACAAATTTGAATTTTTTTTCTTTATTAAGGATTTTATGTTGATAAGCATGAAATCTCATGAATTTCAAGTCATGATGCTACAACATCAACCAATTGCATTGCGTGGAATATTACCCATATGTGTCAGCAAGACTGTAATGATGGTGAGTTAATTTTTCAATTCCAATTGTAACAATGTGGTTGATGTTAATGCTTTGAAAATTTTATAAAATGAAGCAATTTCTATACTTTTTTAGTTGGAAATGTATTTTCCTCCATATTTTTTTATATAATGGTGAATTTAATGGTTCATCAAGTTCATGAAATAAAGATTTGTGGAATTGTATATCAACGATGGATGTATCATTTTGAATGGTATATAAAAATACTGAATGGATATGTAAAGAATCCATATTGACCTAAAGCCTCTATTATTGAAAATTATATTGTTGAGGTGGTTACAGAGATTTGTACGAGCTACTTGGTCACGGAGGATCACATATGTTTGCCTCCATCTCACCATGAACGAGTTAATAATGAGGGAAATGAGATTCATGTTTGGAATGTCAAATCTTTTTTCGGTGAATAGATGAAGAAGGTACAATTAAACATCTTGAATAATATAGTTGATGCTCAACCATATATCACATTACATATTAATGAGTTGAAACAATGTCATACAATGAAGAAAGAAATATGGATTTTGAATGAGCACAACAATACATATTTTACATGGTTTAAAAAGACCGTTATTGGTATATCACGTGTATTAGGGACATTAAGATATTTAGTGGGTGGTCCATGTTTAAATGTTATCACATGGTCTGGGTATGACATTAATGGATATACATTTCATATGAAAGATCATGACTACAGATGTGCAGTTCAGAATAGTTGTGTATTGGGGTTTGCAGAAGCAATGTGTTTTTTGAGTTCTAAAGACAAAACCCTATTTTAGCATCAAGTGCCTATTATGGTGTAATTGAAGAAATATGGGAGGTTAATTACATTAAAATTAAATTTCCTCATTTTAATTTCCAATTTATTATTGCTAAAAATAGTGTCATACATGATGATTTTGGAATGATAGTTGATAATATGAATAGATTGGAAGACACAACGGATTTTTTTATCATGGAATCACATGGAAATAAAATTCAATGTTTTTGATCAATCAGATATGAAATGGTTTATTGTTTTATAATATAAAAAATAATATGTTGATGAGGATCAACTTTAAGAAGATGCTAATTTAGGTGAGATACATAATTCCATAGAATGATTAGAAAAAAATGATGATTTTATTGGAGACATGGTTTGTGCCATAAGAAAGGATAATGAAGAAGAAATTTGGGAAAACAATCTATTTGTACATTTATAATATTTCAGGAAACATATGTTTATTTCTTGTTTAAATTTATTAATTTAACAAAATATTAGATATTGTAAATTTTTTTATTTTATAAAACACATATTAGAACAAATAATTTGAAATGTTTGTTTATTTTAATTGTTTAGCTTATTTTATCATGTTTACAATTAGGTAACTTATATATATATATATATTTTGTTATATGAAAATTACGTTACCATGTTTACCAAAGTTTACCTTTATGTAGCTTATATATTTATTTATTTTGTTGAATGTCAATTACACTAACATGTTTACCATCATTAACATTTTTTAGCATGATTACCATATTTACCATGTTTACTATTATGTATCTTATATTATTAATGATGTTTCATCTAAATAATATATTTTTTATAGTTTTCTAAAAGTTGTGACATGAATAGTATAAAAATTAACATAAATGCGTTTTAAAACAATTACTATTTTATTAAATAATATAATAGTCCTAAAAATCTATGATTCAACCAAATTACATAGATAAGGTTTACGATTACATTAATGAACTACTTTAGGTTTGATTAGAATTTTATAATAAATATATTAACCATATTATATGAATATTCATGAAGATTAGGTAAGTGTCATATCTGTTAACTATGGGTCAAAGATAAAAGATAAGGTTAAATGTGTGACATAGGATTGTCTAAAACCAATTAGTTGAGATTTTCTCAACCTAAAGGAATATTAACTCCTAAATAAATATCATTGGGAAAATTTAAAATAGAAAATCATATTATAATAAAATAATATTTCAATACCTTCTTAAAGTTCCCCTCCCCCTCCTATAAAATAGCATCACCAATCCCCATTTAGTAACACCTCTCAAGCCACTTTTATCATCAAAAAACTTCCCAAATAATGACCAAACACCCTTATTTTCCTCTTAAAATACTTAAATTAGGAAAAAGGAATTTAACAAATGTCTTTTGGCTCAAATCAAAGAGAGTTACACATTTTAAGAGGTAATGTCTTCTCTAAAGTTCTTTTCCATTATTTTTCTTCATTACTATCTGTTATATTCTAATTAATTTATTACATAACTAAACCAGTATCCCCAATATAATATGGTATTTGTATGAGACATATTTGAACTAAAATTACACACACCTCCATCTAATGGATACGAACATACTGTTTCTGTGTACAGTGAACCAGTACCTCGCAAAACGATGATTATTCGATTTTCCTCTACCACCTGTCATGGTAGATGTTATGATGGAACTTTATTTAAATATGATATATATTATATTTATATTGTCTATATGATACTGTAAATTTTATTTATAGACATACATTTATGCTTTTCAGGATGTGTATAGGCGATAATTACATTTGGGGAAGTGCAGACTACCATCCCCTCAAAACGATATGACTTGTTCATTCAATACATGGATTGTTTAAATAAAGGACTTAATGAACTTATATAAAATATATGTAAAATTATATTTTACTTTATTTATAAAATACCTATGTTTAATTTAGTTTTTATTTATTTAATACGACAAATAAAAAAATTAGCATTCATGCATACGTATGGTTCACCGTCTCCCTGAACAGTGCATTCCATTTATTGCCACTAAATTATATGGAATATTATAAATAAATATATAATAGATTTATATGATAGTTAAATAAATAATAATATTATAGATATAATGTAATTTTGACCACATGGACAATCCGTAATTAACAAAGATCAAATTACAATCAAGTACCCAATATCGACAAAACAATTGATATTAAATTAAATAATTATTTAATTTTTTTATCATGGTGATAAGTTATTTAAATTGAGTAACAAACATGAAAACTATTTGTATGAAATTATAAATTAACTTATTTTTATTATTCAAGAAGAACAAGAAACATTCGTGATGAATTAGACTCAATGTAAATGAAATTCGTAACCCAACATCTATTTTTTGAGTTTATCATATACTTTTCGATTATGCAATTATATTATAATGTGAGAAATTTCATTTTACATATTATATAGTATTTATAATTTAATTATATGGTGTAGATACATCCCCCTAACATATTATGTCATGAATATTCTTATTCTCATGATATTATATGTTTTGTTTAATGTTTTTCTCTAATTATTTTTATTCAAATATTTTCTCAAGTGGTAAGGGAATTCATCTCAATATCATTTCATTGAGGTAGTTGTTTATAACATAGAAACCCTTCTATTACATAGTTTATTGTAACCCCCTTTTAATTTGACATTCATTCCTTGGGGATCCTTTTTCTATGACATGTTTTAATAAACGACAAAAGGATTGTTTTTAACGTATGCGGTGACAATGACCTCTCTACCGCCATAATCATTATTTGTGTTCCTCTCTTATCCTAAACGTTTTTAAATGTAAAATATATCCCTTATTCAATTTTGGGTATTTTGGTATTGGAAATGTTTTCTAAAATGGATCGATTATTTAAATATCATGTAATGATTTCTTGTGATTGAAAATGAATTGATTTTAGTGAAATGTTGGTATTTTCAATAATTTATGTTTTATGATTTTATAACGGTACATGGACACTTTACTGGTGGTTATTTGATAATCCAATGATGGGTGGTTACGTGATAAACCAAATAAAAGGAGGTTACATTATAAACCAAGGATGGGTGGTTATGTTATGTCCTCTAATAAAATGTGTATGGCTGTCGGCCGTATGTCTATTCCATTTTGTGATATGGGTGGAAGTAGACTATATAGTTATTATATTTAAAAAATTTTCTCTCCCATTTTACCTTTATATGTTATATGTTTCATTCTATCTTTTGGTTACAAAAAGATTAAGTAATGAGCTTATATTCAGTGAAGTGTTTTTTCTATTTCTTAATGGTGAAAAGCATTACTTTATAATAATGTTTTCATGGTTTATATATTTTTACATGACTATGAATTTTATTTCCTTATGTATCCTTTGCTGAAATTTTTATTCTCATCCCATGTTATTAATTTCTTTTTTCACAGGACATAATGTAGAATAGTGTCAAGGATGGGAATAAAGAAATGTTATGTTGTTAAAACATGAAATGATGTCATATTTATTTTTAATGAATTTCTATTTAATGAATAAAGGATAATGAGTAGAAGTTTCTAATTGCATTATTCGATGATGTTATGTATATGTTATGAGCTAATTCTCTAAATGTCTAATCATAAAAAGATCTTCTATGTGAATTAAAGTCAAATTATTGACTTATATTCATATTATGTAATGTTTAAGGATGATTCCTTATAGTTTGTATCAAATGTCAGTTTAGATAACGTTAGAGGTTAAGGTGTTATTTAAAAACAAGTGAAATAAGCATAATGGTTAGCATATTAGACATAGTCATTGTTATTTTAGATTAATTTAATAATTTTAAGATAACATGAATAACTATATTTTAGTGTTTACCCTCATCAGAAGATAGTATATGATGATTTTATAGATATAATGACACTAAAAATTTTGGATTTAGTAAATGGATGGATCTAGTATGCACCTAAGTAAAAATGGATGTGAAAAAAAGTGTGGTGGATTTCAGAATGAGAAACTGATTGACATTAGAGCTAAATTTAGAACTCTTGTGCTTATTCCTAACCAACTATCTGGATTAATTATTAACCACTTGTAACTTAGTGATTTTTGAGGCACCATTTATTATAGAAATAAATCCCAATTGAAGTTCGGGTAATAGTCATAAAGGTAAGTATTTCAAAAAACATAAGTGTAATGGATGTGGAAAGAAACACCTAGGAAAATTATTCAAAGGTACGAGAAGTTATTTCAAATGTGATAATGAAGGTCAGAAATAAATATCCAACTATGGAAAAAGGAATCCTCCAACTGACTCTGATAAAGGGAAATAAGTACTTTATAAATAATCAATTGAATGTTTTAAATGTGGTTTGCATGGTCATTATTCAAATATATGTTCTACAAAGAAGTATTGGGAATGGGATCCGTAAGATGATACAACTATATGTTTATCATTTCCTGCTGTCATTCCAAATGAAGATGAGGAAATTGAAAATGACCTATGAAAGGTGTGGATTATTTGATAGCTCATGTTTTAACATTACTAAAATCATATAACATTATAAATGATTGTTTATGTAGTTGATATGTATAAAATAATAATACGTAAAAACATGGATATATTATCATAACGAATTCTTAATGAATAAGATGTCTACATTCTATGAATTGAAGAGTTATGTTGGATATATGGGTAATGAAATGTTTAAATGTATTAATAATTGTATTATATTATAAGACTTCTAGTATTTTTAAGCCATATATTTATTATATAAAAATGTTAATTTAGGAATATTTATCTTTTCTTTTTTAGATATAGTTACAATGAACCATTAGGGGTTATATGATCCATTAATTTATGGTAGTTATTGGTTATTAGTTTTTGGGAAGAAAAATTAGATGAATGAGATAACATTTGAGATTAAAATATGTTATGGTAATTTTTGAATAATTTATATCATTTATGAGAATGTTATAAAATTATATATATTTTTAAAAAGGAAAACATGCAGACCATGTGGAAACCCAACACATTGGACAAAGCTCATGGAATCAAACATGCTACAAATGTGCAACTCGAATTTATCACCTACCACTAAAATACATTATGTCCCTAGTTCGTATGACTTATTCTTTTTAGTTAAATGGTTGTATGGATTGAGAATAAGTTGATTTTTTGAACATAATTTTTTTTCAAATGGATATCATTCATATTAAGAAATTCATTTCATGATTAAGTGATAAATGTTATTTTGGAAGACATTTTCTCTTTGGGGAACACATTATGCAAATAAGAAATAGAATACTATGTGATATAACTTGTGGAGTGATGGATAAAATTATTTTTGGAAGAATATATGTTTTTATATTTTTACATATAGCATTATTGGTTATTTATGGAAACGATTAGCCTATTATAAAGAATAGAAGATTCTATTAATTACTTTTCATTATAAGACATTAAGAGTAGTCGATGTTATTTAGAGATAACTGTTATGATTTACCATGGAAGACTATGTGATCAAATAAAAATTGATATTTGGGATTCAATATGAGTTGTAATATTTTGAGGAATTATAAGGGATTTTTAGTATTGAGTGGTCTTTGTTGAACTTTTTTTTCTATTGAATTTTGGTGATTTAGGGTAGTATTTATTTTTGTAAAGGACTATTATTTTTGGGTATTATATGATATTTTACTAACCATTTATGTTTTAGTTAGTGTCTAATGATGGTGGAAATATATAGTAATCTATTTTGGATTATGTGATTCTCTAGATGTTGATTCTAGACCTTCATATGTGACCATGTCTTCCTGAATACTCATCATTTGGAGAATGTATGAGTTTGTGGTAGAAATGTTTTAATGGATAAAAATCTACATGAATATTAAGTATAGTACCATTTGATCTTAGTAAATATCATTAATAAAATCTTGAACATTAGGGAAAGGAACATAAAACAACAACATTATCCGTTCACACTTCCCACTGGGGAATCAAAGAGCATTTAACTTGTCGAATGTTTATGGTTTTTTTGAATTAAACATTATCCTAATCTGGTTTTCTATCACTCTCTATCAGAACATGAAACATAGTTTCCTCTTCCATGCCTATTTTTTTATAAATTTAATCCTATTATGTTTTATCCCTGGTGACCTTTTTAATTCTCTTTCTTTAGTTTAAAGTGATAATTTTATTGACTCTTTTTTTTGATGTGGGACTTTCAATAATCTTTCTGAGCTCAATTTTCAAGTTGTGAGGATGATATTTCCAAATTGGTCGAGGAATGAGACAACCCATCTATTTATCATGTAATAATTTTTTATTTTATTAATACTTATGAAATAATTATTAATTTTATGGTAAAGGGGATGCTTTTTCTGATAGCGTACATAACATAAAACAAGGGGTTTTCTGAAATCATACATTGCTCACAACATTAAGATTTGCCAAAAAATAATACAGTAATTATATTATTATTTTTAATTGTAGGTAACACCTATCCATTGGAATGGTGATAATGAAAAATATCAACATAATTTTTATATAAGGATCACACATGCTTAAATAATTTTTCTTTGGGTACCAAATATATTTGAAATTAAAATAAACAATCCCATTGAATATAAAGGTTGTGTTTTTATGAGACCATATTTAAAATAGAATAATTTTGTTTTAATATCACTATTTATTGTTTTTATATTATATATATTCAATTTAATGTTTTTAATTCATCTTATAAGATTTATTTATATGATATAAGAAAAAATTTATTTTTTTAGATAAAAAATTATTATTGTAAAAATACAGATTTCAAGCATTTTGATTGAGTGCCATTTTTAAATCTAGTTTTATTAACTTTTATATTTTCTATTGGAAAAAATAAATTTATTTTATAGAACAAAGACATAAAAAATTTACATTGGTTGATATTTTTTATTTTCATGATAATGTTTATTTTTCAATGAATAGTTAAAAAATACTATATATTATTTCAAATCTATCTTATTATTTAAATTATTTATATAGTTATATTCTAAATTTAATTTGTTTTAATTAATAATTGAATTATATTTTTATCATTTAATCCAATTATAGTCATTTCATGCAATTTCACTCTAATATTGGACAAAAACACATGTGTATCATTTGATATTTATTACATATTAAAAACACAATTTCTGGTTTTGACCATGTAATTAATTTTAAATTAGTTTATGCCAATTATGTGTTTTAAATATCTAAAAATGGATTCCATATTAGGAATCAGGAGGTCAAAATTGTGTAAATATGTACCTTTTATTTTTATACATTATGAATTGTATCTTCCGTAATTATTTTATTTACCATGGTTAAAGGATAAATCTGGTAAATAAGGGTTAGAAATAATATAAAAATAATATAAAAATACCATTTCACATGTCTTAACCCTATTTTATGATATAGTTTTTTACCACGGTCATCCATTGGTAGATTTTTGGATCCCATGAACCCACTTAGATGTGAAAATGAAATTTTATAATAATTAATTTAAATTAAATAAAAATGTAACAATAACATGTATCTTTTAGTAATAAAATTTATATGGGGTTAAATTAGTGATATTTTTGACCAAAAATAATCAATATAAATATAAAAAATATTTCCTACATCGTGGTATTTTATTTATAATTTATATCCCTCAAAAAAATAAATTTATTTATGACAAAATGATGATATAGTGATTACCTTATTAAATAATGATTTAGATAAATGAGAATATTAATATTAATATAAATTTATTTGGAAACATTTTATTCCATAAAAAAAATTATTGATTATTATGACGTGATATATTTTAATTGAAAATTATTTTTTGAGAGAAAAAAGTTGTTATATATTTTTAAATGTCTTGACGTGAATAGTAGAGAAATTGACATAAATGAGTTTTTAAAACAAATACTATTTTATTAAATTGTATAATAGTCCAAATAATATAATAATCATCAAAATGACTTATATAATTCTGAAATTTTCTTTAATTAACCACTTGATGTTTGATTTTTATTTTATTGTTACAATATTAACCATATAATATGAATATTCAAGAAGACATGGTAAGGGTTATATTAGTTAACTATGGGTTAATGCTAAAAGGAAAGGTTAAATGTGTGACCTAGGTTTTTGTAAAACCACTTTTTTGAGTGTTTCATGACCCAAATTCATCTATAATTGGAAATAGATGACTTTGGGACCATTTTAAAAATATAATCATTTTATATTGAAATAATATTTCAATACCATCCTAAAGTGCCTATCCTATCTCTTATAAATGGGAATCCCATATAACAATTTAATCACTCCTCTCAATCCATTTTCATCATCCATACACTGCCCAAATAACATCCCATCATCCCTTTATTCCTCATAGAATCCATAACGTAGGAAAGGGTCAATTCAAGAAATCCTTTTGGGTCGTGTAAAAAAAGTTAGATGTATTAATATGTAGCATTATCTCTAAAGTTCTTTTACATTATTTTACTTCTTCACTATATATTATATTCATCTTTATAGATTACATAACAAAAATGGTATCATAAATATAATAGGATTTTTATGATAAGTATTCTAACTACAATTACAGAAACCTCCATCTAATTGATATGAACATATTGTTTATGTGTATGATGAATAACTGCCTCGCGAAATGATGACTGTTCAATTTTCCCCTACCACCTCTTCGGGTGGCCATTATGATGGCACTATATTTATATATGATATATATAATATTTATATTTTCACTATGATACTGTATTTTTTATTTAAATACACACCTATATTATTTTGATGACGTGAAAACACAATAATTTAATTTGAGGAAATATAAATTACCACCTCTCAATGTGATATTACTCTTTCATTACACACATAGAACATATAAAAGATTTAATTAATGAAAATACGTAACATATATATCATATTATATTACAATAAAATTATAGTATATATAGGTGTCATTTAGTTTTCATTTCATTAATATGGAAAATAAATGAAAGTATCATCCAATCGTAAGTACAGTTCACTGTCTCCATTAACGGTGCATTCCATTTCTTATCTATTATTATTATGGAATACTATAAACACATATATAATGTATATATATGCTACTTAAATCATGGATAATATTCTGGAGATAATTTACATTTGACCACATGGAAAATTTGTAATTATAAAAAGATTATTTTTGACTCAGGTACCAAATATCTAAAAAATGATCGATATTTAATTAAATAATTACGTAATTTTTATAACTTGGTAATAAGTGATATAAAATTAATAATAAACATGAAAATTATTCTTATGAAAGTATAAATTTCCATAATTCAATTATTAAGGAAGGACAAGAAATATATGTGATGAATCATACTCATGGTAAGGGAACTTCTTAACCAAATATCTTTTTTTTGGATAATCTTTTACTTCATGATTATATAATTATATGATTATGTGATAAATGAATTTTTATATATTATCTAGTATTTATAATTTATTAATATGTTGTATATATATTCGTTAACATATTATATCATGAATATTCTTATTCTTGTCATATTATAAGTTTTGTTTAATGTTATTCATTAATAATTTTTATAAAAGTATTTTCTCAAGTGGTAAGGGACTTATTCTCAATATCCATTCATTGAGGCATGTTTTGATAATAACACCTCCTTACTTTACACAGTTTATAATAAACTCCTATGAATGTTACTTTCATTCAAATGGAATCTTTTTTCTATGAACCATTTTACTAAATGAGAAAAGGAATGTATTTAATGTATGCCTCGAAAATGACTTCTCTACTGCCATAATAATTTTTTAGACTCCTCTATAATAATAAATAGTTTAATAGAAAATAAAAGCCTTAATTACATTTTAGCTAACTTATTATTGTATTTGTTTTGTCATGGATTTATTATTTTAATATCTTGAAATGACTTCTTGTGATTGTAAAAGATATGTTATTACTAAAATGTTGGTATTTGAAATATTTAAAGTGTAATGTTTATATAACATTACATGTACATATGACATGTTGTTATGTGATAATAAAATTACCGGTGTTTATATGATAAACCAAATTATGGGTGGCTCCGTGATAAACCAAGGATATATGGTTAAGTTATATCCTCTAATGTGTTGGGTATAGATGCCAGTGGTATGAGTATTTCATTTAGTGATATGTGTGTAAGTAAACCATATGGTTATTCCATTTATGTATTTTTATGGCCCATGTTACCATTATATGTTATATGTTTCTTTTTATAATTTAGGTAAAAAAGGATATGAAATGACTTTATATTCCATGAAGTGATTTCGATCCTTCTTAAAGGTGAAAAGTATTACTTTATGATGATGTTTCCATGGATTACATGTTTTTGCAAGACAAATACAATTATTTCATTATGTATCAATTACGAAGATTTTTATGTCCACCCCATGTTTTAAAATGTTCCTCATCGTACATAATGTACAATAGATTCAAGGTTGGGATCATGGAAAAGATAGGAATTAAAAAACCTGAAACAATTTTATATTTCTCTTTAATGAGTTTTTATTTTATGAAAATAAAACAATACTGAGTATAAGTGTCTAATTGTAATATTAAATGATGTTATTTATAATTTATAACCTAATTATATGAATCTATAATCCAAAAAAGATTATATATGTGAATGATAGTAAAATTATAGACTTATATTTATATTATGTAATGATTAAGGCCGAGGCCTTATAGTTGGTATGAAATCTTAGTTTAGATAACATTAGAGGTTGGAGTGTTAATTAATAATAAGTGACATATCTATAATGGGTAGCATATTAGAATGAGTCATAGTTATTTTAGATAAATTTAATGAGTTTAAGATAACATGAATAAATATATGTTACTAATTACCCTCCTAAAAAGATAATATATTCTGATTTTACTGAAATATTCACACTAACCATTTTGGTTTTAGTAAATGTATGGATCTTGCAGGAACCAATGTAAACAATATATTTGACGGAAACTGTGGTGGGTTTCATAATGATCAACCAAATGAAATGTGAGCTACAATAAGAACTATTATGGTTATTCATAACGAACTATATGGGGTTATGATTGACTACATGAACCTTGCTATTTTTTCTATGAAATTATTTATAAGAGAAACGAATAACAATAGATGTTCAGATAACAATCATAATGGGAAATATTTTCAAAAACCTATGTGTTAAGGATGAGGAAATAAACACCTAGTAAAATTATTCAAAGGTATGGGAAGATGATTCAGATATGGTAATGAAGGTCCTAAATAAACAGCCTTATATGGAAAAGGGAAGCATCTCGTTGGCTCTAGGAAAGGGAAATAATTTATTTCTAAAGGATCAATTGAAAATTTTAAATGTGGTGTACATGGAAATTATAAAAATAGATTTCCTATTATAATTTGTTTTGGAATTATATCAGTAGGATCATACAAATATATACTTACCAATTCCTAATGACATTCGAATTGAAGTTCATGAAAATGAAATTGACCAATGAAAAAGTATGGATGATTTCATAGATAAATTCATGAAATTACTGACATCTTAATATATTATGCATTTTTTTAGGAAGGATATATAAAATAATAATATAGAAAATCAGGGATAAATAATCGTGAGTAATGTTTGATGATTTAGATGTCTACATTGTTGGAAATGAAGAGTTTTGTTGGATCCATAGATAGTGATATATTTAAATGTATTAATGATAATATTTATTTGGAATTATTCTATTATTTTTAACCATTATGTTTTTTTATAAAAATGTTAATTGAGAAAGAATTTCCTTTTCTTTAGGGGATGAAATTATAATGAACCATTAGGGTTTATATGATTTCTGAATTTTAGTCAATTGTGGATTATTATTTTTTAGGATGCTAAATGTGATGTTTGATATACAATTGGAGGGTAAAATATATTATGGTTATTGTTAACTAATTCATAGCATTTTGTTAATGTTATAAATGATATATTTTTAAAAAAAAGATAACATGCATCCCATGTGAAAACATGTTGCATTAGACAAAGCTACGTGAATCGATCCCAAAACCATAGTGCGGATGAGATTTATCACCTACCACTAAATGAAATGATGTATCTAGATAGTATGATTTATTCTTTTTAGTTAAATGGTATTATGTATTGAGAATAATTTGATTTTGTAAAAATATTTCTTTTAAACGGATATCCATTGTATAGAAAAATTATTTAGTGACTATGTAATAAATGTTATTTTGGAAGATGTTTTTTATTTTTCGAACACTATATGCCTAAGGAAAATAGAATACTAAATATTTTATATTTGGATTAATGGTTGAAATTATATTTTTGATGAATCTTTGTTTTCATTTTTGGTTTTATAGATATTTTGGTTATTTATGGAAATTATTAACCTGTCATGTTAAATATGTGATTGGGTTAATTACATTTTTGTATGAGACTTTAAGAGTAATCGATGTTATTTAGAGATAAATGTTAAGATTTACTGTGGAATATTATGGGATCAAATAATTATATGTTTTTGTATTTAACATGTTTTGGGATTCAACATAAGTTTGATTATTTATAGAAATATTAAGTACATTCGAGTATTGAATGGTCTTTGCTGAACATTGGGCATTTTTTGTTGAATTTTAGATAATAAGAGTAGTCTTTACATAAAAATAGGATTATCCTTTTTCGGGATTATCTGATCTTGAACAAACCACTTTCGTTTTAATAAATCATTATAGACATTGGAAATATATTGTTCATCTTGTAAGGATTATTTGATTATCTAAAAGCTGATTCTAGGAATTTAGATGTTTCCATGTCATCTTTAATAGTATTAATTTGGAGAAAATATGAATTTTTGGTACGAATTTATCAAAGCATGAAACTCTTGGTGAAATGTAAGAATATTTCCTTATGTTCTTAGTAAATATCATAAATAAATTTCCCAACTTTATGAAAAGGAAGAAAATAAAAAAAGGTTGTCTGTTAACTTTTCCTACTGTGGAATCAAAGATCATTTAACTCATCACAAGTTTATAGTTTTTTGGATGTAAAATTTCTCTTGTTCATGTTTCTGTCACTTTACATTATAACTTGACACATATTATTTTCATCCATATCTATGGTTTCCTACATGGAATGCTAATATGTTTTATCTTGGGTGACCATTGTACTACTATTTCTTTCTTTTAATGTGAAATTTTTATAGACTCTTTTTCTTATGTGGTACTTTTAATGATGTCTCTAAACCCAATTTTAAAAGTGGGAGGCTGAAATTTCCAAAGGGGGGGAGGGATGAAAAAACCCGAGTATTTTTAGAGTAATTATTTTTTATTTATATTAATACTTACGAATAATATATTAATTTTATGTTAAAGGGGAAACTTTTTCCAATAGAGTACTTGACACAGAACATGGGGTTACACTAAATTCATATTTTCCACTGAAATGTTATATATACTGAAAAAATATATAGTTATAATTTTTTTTAAATTGTAGTAAACAAATATACATCGGACTTGCGAGAATGAATAATATCAATTGAATTTTGAAACATGGTTCGCACATGTTTAAATAACGATTCATTGGTTACCAAATTTTTTATAAATGGAAATAAAACCCAATTGAATATAAGGGATGTGTTTTTATAAGACCATATTTAAAAGAGAATAATTGTGTTTTCATATCACTCTTTATTGATGTTTATATATGATATATATTCAATGTAATTTTCTCAATTAATATTATATGTTTTCTATATATGATATAAGAAAAAATTCAATTTTTCAGATAAAAAAGTATTTATCTAAAAATGATGTTCTGCCTATTTTTGATGGGGACTCCATTTAAATATATTTTTATTTCATTTATATGTTATATTTAAAATAATTATCTTATTTTATATAATTGGGAAATCAAAATTTTATTTTGGATGTAAATTTTGTGTATTTTAGAAAATGTTATTTTTTAATGAATACTGAAAAAATATTGCATTTTAATTCCAGAATTATCATTTCATCTAATTTATTTATATAGTTATATTTTAAATTTAATTGGTTTTAAATTATAATTATATTATATTTTTACCATTTAATCCAATTTTGATCATGTTATGTAATCTCACATTTATAATGGATATAAACACATTTCAATCTTTTGATAGTTATTACTTCTTAAAACCACGTTTTTTTGTTTTGACAATTGGAAATAATTTTAAATTATTCTATGAAAATTAAATGCTTTTAATTTTAAAAAATGAATTCCATATTTGGATTCAAGAGGTCCAAATTGTGTAAATATGTACCCTTTATTTTTATACATTTTTAATAATAACATGAGTAATTATTTAATATAACATTGTAAAAGGTTAAATCTGGTAAATATGGGTTATCAAATAATTTTATAATAATATGAAACTACACTTACACAATTATTAATCCAATTGGATGAGATATATTTGACTATGGGAATCCGTGTGTCGATTTTGGTAGCCCATAGAGCCACTAGGATGTGAAAATGAAATTTAAATAAAATTAATTTAATGTAATTAATATTTAACATAAACATGTATCCATTCGTAAAAAAATTATATATGATTATATAAGTGTTATTTTACACTTTGAAACGTCATTATTAATATATAAATAATTACAACATCATGTTAGTTTATTTATAATTTTTATACATCAGTAAAATAAATTAATTTCTGACGCAATAATGATATAATGATTACTATATTAATGAATGATTTTTATAAATGATGTTATAAATATTAAAATAAAATTATTTTATAAAAAGTTATACCATCCATGAATTTTATAGATGATTATTACTTTTCATATTTTAATTAATGATGTTTTTTTGAATTAATAATGTTGTAATGGATTTTTAAAAGTAATGGCATGAATAGAATAAAAATTTAAGAAAATATGTTTTAAAAAAAATAGTATTTTATTAAATGAAAGAATTATCCTAGAAAACAATATTCATGAAAATGATATAGATAATTCAGAAAATTTAATTAATGAACCATTTGTGATTTCATTTGGATTTTATTGTAAATATATTAGCCATATTGTAGGTATATACAAGAAGACGTGGTAAGATTCAAATAAGCTAACTAAGGGTTAAAGATAAAAGATGAGGATAAATGTGTAATATAGACATTCCTTAAACCTATTTATTATAATTATTTTGACCTGAAACCATATTAACTTTTTAATAAATGAATTTTGGACCATTTAAAACTAATAATAATTTTATAATAAAATAATATTTCAATACCTTCCTAAAGTTCCCCTCATACCTCTTTTAAATGGGAATCAACTATACCCATTTAATCACACCACTAAAGCCCCTTACCACACCCAAAATATTCCCAAAAAATCTCCCAACACCCCTATATTCTTCCATGAAGACATAAATTAGGTATAATGAAATTCAAGAAATCCGTTTGTCTCAAATCAGAGGGAGTTACATATTTTAAGAGTTAGCATATTCTATAATGTTCCTTTCCATTATTTTAATTCCTCTTATCTTTTATATTCTTATTCATTTATTACATAACAAAAATAGAATCATAAAGATAATACGATGTTTTTTTGAGATGTACTCAATCTAAAATTACACACACATCCATCTAATGGATATGAAAATACTGTTTTTTTGTGCGGCGAACTGCTGCCTCACGAAATGATGATTGTTCCATTTTTCCCTACAAGCCCTCATGGTCACCATTATGATGGAACTCTATTTATATACGATATATATTATATTTATATTGAATCTATGATACAATTTGTTTTAAAATCATACTTCTATGTTTTTTATGATGTGTAACCATGATAATTAAATTTGAAGAAGTGCAGAAAACTGGCCATTCAAAGTAATATGACTCAATCACTCCAATCATGTAATTTATAAACGATGAAATTAGTGAAATTATGTAACATATATATGATATGATATTATACTATAATTATAATATACTTATTTATCATTTATGTTCCATTTCATTAATAGGATAGATAGATGAATGTAGTGTTAATGCATACGTATGTCTTACCATCTCCAAGAAAAGTGCATTCCATTTCTTATATCAAATTATTATTGACTATTATAAATACATATATACTAGGTATATATTATATTTAAATCATGAATACTGTTCTAGTGAAAATGTAATTTTGACATCATGGACAATTTGTAATTATTACGAGATAATTTTAAACTCATTTATGCAATATCAACAAAAAGACCGATATTAACTTAAATATTTATGTTATTTTTTATAACATGTTAATAAATGATATAAAAGTAATAATAGATTTGATAATTGTATTAACCATGTATAACTTATCTTAATTTTAATATTCTAGAAGAACAAATAACATATGTGACGAATCAGATATTAGGTACGGGAATTTCGTAACACAATTTATATTCATTGGCTTATTCATCTATTTCTTGATTATGAAATTTTATGAATTTATGAGAAATGAATTTGAATATATTATCTAGTATCTATAGTTTATTTATATGTTTTATATACTTCGCATTGACATATTATATCATGATTATTATTATTCTCATGATATTTTATGTTATGATTAATGTTATTCATTAATTATTTTTATTCTAGTTTATTCTCAATAGGTAAGGGACTTCATGCCAATATCCAATCACTGAGGAATGTTTTGATAATATACACCTCCTTATTTTACATGGTGTATAATAAGCCCATTTGACTATTAATTTCATTCAAATGGATGTTTTTATCTACAATTGTTTTATTAAATTACAAAAGGAATGTTTTTAACATATGTGGTGACAATGACCCCTCCATTGCTATTATCATTATTTGGATTCCTCTATATGAGTAAATTTTACTAAAAGGAAAATGAATCACTTATTCATTTTTGGGTGTTTTGTTATTGAAAATCGTTTTCGAAATGGATTGACTATTTCAATATCATGAAATGATTTCTTGTGATTGCAATTGAAATGTTATTAGTGAAATATTGATATTTGAAATATGTTATGCGTTATGATTATATAATGGAACGTGGACATTTGACAAGTGGTTACAAGATAAACCAATGATTGGTGGTTAAGTTAGAAACCAAATGAAGAGTGGTTCCATGATATACAAAGGACGATTGGTTACGTTATAAACTCCAATGCATTTGGTATGGAAGTCGGCCTTATGACTATTCAATTTAGTGATATTTGTGGAATTAAAATATATGGTTATTCCATTTAGGTGACTTTATGTCCCATGTAACCTTTATATGTTACATTTTAATTTAAATAATATGGTTACAAAAACGGTAATCAATGAGCTTATATTCAGTTAAGTGTTTTTTCTACTTCTTAATGTTGAAAAGTATTAGTTTATAATAATGTTTTTATTTTTTACATATTTTTGAATGAATAACAGCTTTATTTCCATGTGTATCCCTTAATGGGATTTTTATCCTCATCACATGCTTTGAAATTATTTTCACATGACATGATGAAGAATAGGGTCAAGGATGGGATCAAGGAAAAGTTATGTTTTTAAATCATAAAATAATGTCATATTTCAATTGAAATAGTTATTGTTCTATTAAAAATGGATTGTGAGTAGGCATTCCTACTGTTAACATTCAAATATGTTATGTATATTTTATGACCAATTAATCTAAATCTATAATCCTGAAAATATCATCAATGTCAATTAATGTAAAATTATACATATATCTCTAGATTATATAATGCTTAAGGATTGGGCCTTATACTTCCCAACTCCATACTTTTTTGACATTTTTCATGAATCTATACAATCATTATAAAGATTCAAAAACTAAACTTCTAGAGACCATCGTTCTTTATTTTGAGAAAATTTAAAAAATTATTTTCACAAGGATAGATGTAAAATGTCTGAGGAAGAGGTGATAGTTGTGTTATATATGAAATGGAAATGTTATACTTGTTTTAGAACTACACTACTTTTAGCCTCCATTTATAAACCATGTATATCATAATCTAGAATTTTTATATTGAAATTTATGCCACATGGAATGTGGCTCTATGATAATCACCTTAAATCTCACTATTTGGAAAATATTGAATTAATGTGATATTTTAAATTTCACAAATCTTTTTATATTGGTACACATTTCATGTAATTTTCGAATTATTGTCTCAATGTGTACCCTAAATATATTCCAAACCTATGATATCAAACTCTTATGTCGTGTGAATCACCACAAATGTCATGTATACGAGAAGTGGTGTCAAGTGTGTATAATGTATACATACCCAATATCCATGAAAAACACATCTATTTTTCATTCAATGTAAACCACATGTATTATGAGTGAATATCATATAACAAATACACAACACTCACTCTACTGATAGCATACGATCATTTTTCAAGTAATTATGAAACACAATGAAACCTATATTCCTCATATTTGGGTGAAATAAGTACCTAGACTACTTACATGAGTATTTTTAGACACTTTTTTCAATACTGGACGTATCAGATATTGGGAAGATCATTGTAACATTCCAATATTTTCAACCAAGTGTCATTTTTGAAGATATAAGAAGTCCATGTTAAGATATTATATATATATAATCCAATCCCACATATACATTCATTTAATACATATTATATTTTTGGTGATAGTGAATTAATATTTCAGAAGCTTTGTAGATGTGTTAACTTGTGGAAGCTGATTATAAGAGAATTCATATGGTAGGAAACTAAGTCATAGTAATTAGATGATGTTCCACCATGTATATATTCTATTATGTTACCCTCTTGACTATGTTTTCTTCTATTTGGATGAGGTCACTTCAATTAAAGAATAGTAATACCTATATATATATGTATACTATATAGGTTGGGGTGTGGGTCCTTTATTTGGTTCAATAACCCACTGTACTGAGGTGTCTTCTTGTAGGGTGTGGGTCCCCCATTAATATTCTTAGTGATGTGTAATTTGTAAGATTTATTTTTTGATATCATTTAGGTGATTTTGGTTCAATTATTCCCTTGATATGATAGGTTTCTTCCTTGTGTTAGACTTATTTAGAGATGAGCTATAGCGAATGATGTCCACATCACTTTGGATACTCATTTATTTAAATTAATATTTGGATTTTATTATATATAGTTTAAATTATTTCTTACAATCTTCTTATATTTTAAGAAAACCTTTTACATAAATTTATATTCACATCTAAATGAGTTTCACAACAACATGTTTTGTGTCTTTGTAAATGAATCATATCTATATATTGTATTTGGTGGATTTAAAGCTAATGGTGATGGTTCTTTTAGTATATAAGATATCATGATGATCATTTTTTCTATTGTTTCTCATGTCAGTGTTTATGTGACATTATGGTTATCTATTTTCCTAACTAAAAATTTTTAATTCACTTTCTATATTGGTATTTTAATTTCCCATTATTTAAGACGTTTATTTGTGTTATCTTATTATTGGTATGTTGGTTATGGTCACATACATGATATACTAGATTAATTTATTTATATCAGTGATTGGGATGTGGTATATTTTCTCATAGATATATGTTGTTATTATAGGATATATTCTATGACCTTAAATATGAGTGATATTAATTCTTAGATATTCCCCTCAAACCTTTTTCCACTAGAAGTGTTCTTAGTGTGGAATAATCTATTTATTTTTGACCAAGGTGGGGTCATGATGGGTCAACTGATTCGTGTTTTCTACAAAATTACATCACAAGAAGATAGTACCAATTTAATGATGATGAGTTATAGAGAAACCTTCATGTTGTGGTTAAATATATGGATTCCACACCCACCTAAAAATTGGAAATACATTTTCAACAAAAAGACTAGGCTAAAGACCATAAACCAATCTCTCTCGGGTGAAAGTATAATGAGTAATAATGTTGTTTTAGGTATTTAATTTTCATTTATTTTAGTTACTTTTTTTCTATTTAATATAGTTTTATTTCGAATAAATACCCAATATTTTTATAACTCTATTTATTTTATAGGAATATTTGATATTGAAAAATAAAAATGTATTACTAAACCCACTTTTGGAAGAGGGGTTGCATTCACATTTGGGGACTCCCTTCCACCTCTTTAGGTTTTAATCTCATCATTGTATATTTTTTATTTAAATTTATTATCCTTTCAATAATTATATTTACATGATCCATTTAACATATTATTACATGAATTTAATAAAGAATATCCATAAAAAACAATGCAATGATAAACGTATAGTGTCGTAGGAATACTATGTACAAAATTTTGATAAAAGAATCTAAATTTTTTTATTAATATTTATAATGACCTCCTAAATCATTTTAATCTCTTATAAATAAATTGATATCATGGGAAATCATAGGAAAAAATGGATTTTCTAATAACCCTAGTAAAAAAGGAACAATTGAGTAAAACATAACACATGAGGTATAAGACATAATATGATAACATAATTTGAATGGATCATGAATAATAATAAAGAATCATAAAATAAAAAAAATGTATTATATTATCATAGAAATATAGTAAATTGAAATCAACATAACATATTAATTATACAAGAGTCAATCATAACTATAAATGTAGTATAAAATGGTGGGTAAAGTCTCATAATCGATTAAGATTACTCTCTAATTCCATACATAACATATCGTGAGAATAAAATTACCCAATGAATTATAATGTTATTTTGGCACAAACATCAATACATGTTAATTAATATGTGTTCCACATGAATAATCAAATAGAAGGAATAAATATAAGGGCTTCCCATGAAAGGAAATGGGTATCATAATCAAGTTATATGGAAATAAAAAAGGAAGTATAAAATTGGTATCCACGAAATAATGAGATTAAAATATTATTGGTTATTAGAAAATTAAAATATATCAAGTATTATTATTTCTAACAAGAAAAATAGTTAATATAAATCATTACAAATTTTGCACATAAGTGTGATTTTAGGGAAAAGAATAAATTGTCTTTAAAGAGATTAAAATCATAATTGATTATGAAAAAATGATATAAAATAGTTATTTCATGATTAATTTATTGATTCCATAACAATATTTTATTTTTAAAATAATATTTGCAGCGTACATGAAAATGGGTATGAAAAAAAAGAAGCTCACTTTAATCTGGGTTACTTTTTGAGAGGAATTATGATGAGACCCCTATAAAAAATTAATTTCCCATAAATGAAAGATAAATTTAGATACATAAAGAATTTTGGTATATGTATATATATAATAATATTATAATAAAATAATTATTAAGGAATTTATTTAGGAAAAGAAAGATAAACTGTAACCCAAATGAAATATGGTTGTTTCAAGAGATCTCATACCTTATGCCTAAATATATTATGAATATGAACTTAATGTCCACGATAATCAAATAATATTAATTAATTTCTTATTTATTAACTAGATACACATTTAATTTAATTATAATTTTTTAATTAAGATAGTTCATGGCCATTTTGATGAGTTATAAGGTTCTATTTTTTCACTCGTGCAGTGTTTGTTTCTTTTTATCACTATTGTTTTAACTGTGTATAATTACTTAATTTCTTATCAATGGAAGTATTATTACAAAAGTAAAATTATATATTATAAATGATGTTATATTTGTTTAAATTTTCAATATGTAATTTATTATGAGGATTATTCATTTTACAAAATTTTAATGATAATTTTTCCTTTTTTTTGATATTTCTAACCATCTGATGCTTGATTCATTTTTTTTTGATTATTATGATTATTTATTAGTTAAAGAGCATAAAATTTGTGATAATATACATATTAAAATATTAATAAACTTTAGTAATGGTTTTATTACCTTCTATTATAGTGGTAATGGAAAATAAAAATGCATTATCCACTAAGATGGTATATCATCAAACATTTTACTACAGTTTCGTTTCATGGAATAATATGATAGGATAAAATAGATTGATAGAAGATATAGAAATTTAAATATAAAATTAAATTATGTAAATTATTATATATATTTTATTCATTTATGGATTGTGTAAGAGAGTTTAAATTAGAATAATAAATGAAATTAAAATGGATGGTTTGTGAAGGTTACCTCTTTTATATTACCTCTTTGAAGACCCTTCTCCGGAACATGTACTTGGTATTTAATTTATAAAAACATCTATTGATATTAAGGAGGATTATTTGGAAGGTATTTTAACAATGTATTGATATGATGAAATTATTATTAGGTGTTAGGAGACGGGGTTGTGAGAAGTGATATTTATAAGGGAGGAGAGGGGTGTTTTATGAAATTTCCCAAAATATTAAATTTTATGGAATTATAAATTTATCCACATTCCAAAAAATTAAAATGGATTCTAAAATATGAAAATATATTTTTTTTAATCTAATCAACCAATAATATTTATACATGTTTTGGTTTTATTTAAACCATACCATTTTGATTAACACATAATTAAGATATCTTTAATTTAATTATAGGAATAATATTTTTAGTATTAAAAGATTATAATTTTTTTATGAGATAAATTTTACAACTAAATTATAATTAGTGAAAAAATTAAAATATAATAATTAATTGTATTTTTTGATCAATTTGTATTATTTTCAAATAAGTTAATAAAATGGTATTCACGTAAAATAACATTGCTACAATTTTTCAAGCTATTTATCACATTGATATTTATAAACATCATGAAAACATGTAAAAAATTTAACGAAATATTTTATTATATCCTAGACATGTAATTTCAATATATATAATTCTTTTATAATCTTATATATCTCAAAAATTATCTATTTTATTTTTTTGGTTCATTTATTTTATTGTTCCATTATTTTAAAAAATAATGAATAATTATTGTGTATGATGTTAAGGAACTTATATAATCACTAAATGTTATAAAAAATTACCATGGGTTATACAGGGATACATAACTTCTAAATAATATATTTTATTGTTGTTATTTTATAAAAAACCACGTTTTCAAAATTATATGCTTATTTAAAATAAGAGTTTTAAATTTTATCACTTTCATTAAATTTTGTAATTTATAATACACTATACTAGAAATTCTCAATTAAATAAATCAATTTAGAAACATATATGAAAAGGTTAAATATTAATTCATACAATAATAAATTGGATGAATAATTATAATCTTATAACTAATTTTGAATCAATATTATACTAATTTACCTTTTATTGAAAAGATAAATTTTACAATCGTATGTATTATTATTTAGCAAAAATAAAATGGGAATAATTAAAAAATATTGAACTCATTATTTCTAAAATTTCCAAAATTGATTATATTTTGTTTTTTTGTAGAATCAATGAAATCATTTTTTAAGGAAACCAAATCATGAGTACTATATTTACAACAAATTATTATTTTTATTTCATAAAAATAAATTTATTAATATATTTATAAATATATAAATTCTTATTCATATCCACAAATTTAATTTTTTTTATATATTTATCATCTAAATAATAACAATACATTAATAGCATATCGTGAAAAATTAAAACTCGATGTTTTTGGTCCATAAGCTACTGAAGTTATAAAATTTTGAAAGGGATATATGTCATTAAAATTTTAGGGTGTTTCATTCTCCCCCTCCCATAAGAGATATCACATTTTAATTTTTTTTTCACATACTACTGTGAAACATTGTGATGTTACATTTACTTCATCACTTCGTCTATTTGCCATATTGCTTCTTTAGATTTTTTTCTTCCTCTATTGTACATAATCCAAGTGAGTTCTCTTATTTCATGGAACATTCTTTCTATGGTCCAATATCATCAATGGATTCTATTCCTAACAGAGGTTAGTTTACAGATATACCAAATCTAAATTCATTTCATGTGGGGGATCTAGAATGTAATTCCTTCAGAGTGATAAATTCAATACATCTTGTATTTATGGCATGGTTGGTGGAAGTGCTAGTAGATATTCTATACATCTTTTGTGATCATGAATCTCAATGATATCGATATACATGGGACATAACATTACCTTCTTTCAAAATCACATTTCCCTATTATATAGAGATATATAGAAGATTAAATTATCTGCAACATCAAAATTTCAATCTCATTTATGATTGTATTTATTACCCTTCTATCAACTTTTGGAATCCCTAATGTGATGCTGAATGGAAATTAAAATTTCAACCATTTCTCCAAAATTTTTAGGTCTTACTACCACAAATTATGTAACATCATCCCAGTAATCCTGAGTTGTATATCTATTCCCATAAAGGGATTCGTGTGGGGGAATTTATATTCATAATTTGAAACTATTTTTCTAAAAGAAAACAACAAGTTGGATATGCAGGTACCATCATCCTTTGAATACCATTGTTCATGACATTAGCATGTATTCTAGATTATGAACATTACTCTCAGAATATCCATCATTTTGTAGGAGATAGACCATAATAAATTTTATCTTAGTGATTAGATCTTAATTTAGAGTTTTTTAATACATGGAGTAGAATCTTGGTTCTCAATAAAATATAATCGATAATTTTACTCCATGAAGAATCAATAAATATTTTATTTATATCCTTGCAATATTATCAGTTGCGAATTCCACTGAAATTTAAATAATATAAGTTATATTTTTTAGATGATTCATAACAACCCATATTCTATAATGTCCCCATGTTTTCTTTAGAAGTCCAGGGAAAAAGTCCATCAGGACATTTCTTAACTTCCAAATATATATATAGGTAATGGTTTCATCATCCCCGTATAATTGTTCTTTTTTAACTACCACTTACTACGATACAAGACATAATGAGGTATACTCAGTGATCTACTACATCATTTTGTCCCCCCCCCAAATGATCTTTTGATGATCACGACACATATTTTTTATCTATATGATAATATAGATGTTCTAACTATGCATGTAATTAAAAATATCTATATTTATTGCATGATATAATGGTACATATATTCGTGGTCATAATTTTATGAATCCCTCCTCATAAATAATGTTCCCTACTTGTTTCCCATTTCTATAATCATCTACTTGTTTATGAATTTTAATATCTATTCCTTGAGAACCCTTTATCTTATATATAAGGGATTGTTCAAAAATAATTTTAAAAGGAATTATGATGTTCCTTCCCTTATGACTCACATGTCGAACCATTAAAATTATAAGAATATTTCATCCTTCTTAATTCTCATCATTGATAGGGTTTCAATATCCCTTCCACTTATATCTTCATTCACATTATTTTATTTAACAAGATAATAGTGGATTTATATTTTATAATAATTGTTTATATCGAACCATATTAACTATTACATATTCAGATCCTTCTATAGGAATATATATTTGAGGCTCTTATGATCAGTATATATCTCACACATCTCCACTACAAATAAAACCACCTTATATTCAATTCGAGATCATATCAGCTAACTGTAGATCATGTGTGGGATTTTTTATCATGTCATATCATATTCATATAGGTATAGTCTATTAATTAATCTTTTTTATATTTATATAACCAAATCCTTTTCATTTACTCACCCTCGTATACAAAGAAATTTTCTCCACTTGGGTGTAGCATGACTATTAGTGATGTGATAAGTATATTTTACAAATCTCTCATTTAGTATCCAATTTTAAATGTATCATAAAAAACATAATACTTTCCGAGTCATCTTGTTTAATGAGTTGTAAAATCATTCAATGTTTTTGAAAAATAATTAGTAACACCCATATAGTATAAAGAAACCACATATATTTTTCAAAAATACTCATATTGGACACTCCTTAAATGCCTTGGACTTAGATTGGTCTACATAGACCCATTGTTGATGATAACATATCCCAATAATTATTCATCCTCCATCCATAACTCAAATTTACTATACATTGATTATATTTTCTCCCTTATATTTTTTTAGAACTGTATGAAAAACGACTCTCATGATTCTACTTTCTAATAGAGCCTTGTTTAATATCATCAATAATGACCACCCATAAATTGAAAAGGTAATCTCTAAAAAATCTATTCATTATATCTATGAATATTGATGGACCATTACTGAGTCTAAATTGTATTACTATGATCTCATAGATTCAATAAATTATTCAAAATGAATTTTTTTGAATATATTATTTCATTATGTTTTATTGTGGATATCCCAACCGAAGGTTCACATTAAATAAATACTTGTCCCTGAATAGTTGATCAAAAAAAGCATCAAACCATGGTATTGGATACTTGTTATCCCTCATGAATAATTTATACCCAAAATAATAAATTTATAGATGCATTGATTCTTCCATCTTTATGATAAAGAGGAAAAGAACACCCCACAAAGAAGCACATGGGCATATGAAACTATAGTCTATATTGTATTGTAACTACTTCATGAATTATGTTATATCAGTGGGTGACCATGTAATTTAAATAGGTATATATTCTGGAACAAACTCTATTTAGAAATCAACCTCTTACTTAGAACAACGATTCAAAAATTCTTTATGGAATACATCAGTATAGTCCCACACAATGGGCTTGTCTTAATGCTTGATCCTCCCATTTGTATAAATCATTAGATCAAGATATTATTTATAATTAAATAATAATATCAACACATGATTTTATGATTCTGATGTAGATTCATCATCTTATATATACCTTTATGTAATCAGATAATCCCTCTAGATGTGATAGGTGATCTATCTCTCTAAAAAGTTTATACTGGATTTGTATAAATATAATAAATTCATACACAATATAGCATCAAAGACCCCAATATAAATAATATTATATTTTCATGGAGATTAAATAAAAATAAATTGACCATGGAAGAGTCATATACTTTGTATGAAATAATTTACCCAATGAAAATTATCTTAGAAAACTAAATTAATAAATTTGGTGTTGTTGTTTGATTAGTTATACAAAACATAAATGATATGAAATATTCCATATCCCCAGAATTAAAAGACATATTCACTATTAAATAATCAAATACTAGAATACCTATCACTATATCATTATTAGTATCTACTTCTGTAGTAGTGAAAGAAAATATTGAAACTTCTTATATTTGAGGGATGGGTCAATTATTTTCCCTGACAACCCTTTTTATAGTGATTTTTCGATCATAATTCACATCTTCATGGAAGCTAAAACACTACATGATAGGAATAATGTTGATCTGGGTATCTTTTAATATTTCTCATTAGTGGATTTATTTATTTTATATTAGTAGTGATTATCTTTGTGTCACTATTTTACAAACCTGAATAACCTTATAGTTCAACATATAATATTTACATGATTCCTATTCCAATACATTTGACAAGTGTGTTTTAGGCTTTACATCCCTACTTTTTATTATTCTTTTGGCCTTCTAGAAGGGAATTATAGATTTCATTTCTTGGATCCAGTCGTTGGATTTTATTGAGAATGTTCAATCACAATCTCAACATTAAGAGGAAAATATTAACCACTTCATAATAATCAAATTCATAAATATAAAGTGATTTTTATAAAAAAATCATCCCAATAATTAATCATTCCACATTTACTTAAAATAATAAATCTTGAGGTATACAGGGTATGCATTGTGACATAGGTATCACATTATTAGATTGAATCATATTCATTTTAGATCAGACTGAGTAACAACCTATCCATCATAGAATGGATATTCCAGGGAATATTTTTATTGAATTATACTTTCAAGAATCCTTATGATTCCAAATATTCAATTTCCTCATTATAAATCATGTTTTAAAAATATTTTCACCACTAATCATGTTGCCCAACAAAATTATGGATCTCTAGCACAAAATCTTCAAATATTCACAACACTACATGATAATGAATATATTCTAAATAGGGAAAATAAATTATTCCATTCCAAGGGGATCATAAAATCTAAAAAATATTTGAGGTCTTTGTAGTATACATTATTTTACATGATCTATATCATTCATTGGAGAAGGATAGAGTTCTAGTTGATTCGTGTTATTATTCTTAACCAGATCCAATTTATCCAGTAGTATGATGAATTTATGATATCACATTCTAATCATGTAATGATTAAATTTTTTATTACATTTTTTGTTAGCATTAAGGATTATATTTCAATCCATTGACTAAAAAATAGTGGGTTTTAATACTGAAAAAGATATACACTTTAAAAGGAAAATATCAACATAAAATGATAAACATATAAATGAAAAGTATATCATAAATTTTGATTCCTTTTATTTAAATTTTGTTTATGAATGGTGATAGAATTATCCATAGTGTTATTACTAATGAATTATAATAATAATCGCCAAAAAATATACAATGTATTGATAAAACTATAGAAACCCGAGTCTTTTTCACACACTATTAAATATTTTAAAGCATAAATATTCATAAAATAAAATCAAAGGATCAAAATTTCTTGTTCATTTTTATGATTAGGAACATTATTTTCATACCCAAAACTAATATAAAAAATAATTTTATTAATATTCAAAATGACATCTTAACCCACATTGACCTCTTATAACTACATGGTATAACCTAGAGAAATACATTGATAAAAGGGTTGTGATAAAAATCCCAATAAGGGAATGAAAATTGGAGTGATGCATATCAAATAGGTCATAAGACATAACATGATAACATACATTTCATGAATCATAAATAATATTATACAATAATAACATATATAACATTGAATCATATTTTCATGGAAAAATGGGAAAGTGACCACGACATATAACATTACAAAAAAATGATTCATGTTTAACAACCAATAATAAATTAAATGGTTCACAACGTCTCCGAATGAATTTATTTTACTCCCTAATCCCATAAATAATGACTTGTGAGACTAAATATTACCTAATTAATTGAACCACTATTTTTTTGCAATCATCATAACATTTTCATGAATATATGTGCCACATAGATAATCAATCCTATGGAATAAAAAGAATGGTTACCCATGAAAAGAAATGGGAATCATAATCATGTAATAAGGCATTCCCAAAGAGAGTATATATATTTTATCCATGTAATAATAGATTAAATCATTATTGATCATTAATAAAGGAAATATATATCATGAATAATGATGTCAAACATGATACATAAAGGATATAAAATATTACAAATGTTCAACTTACGTGTTTTTTTAAGGAAAATAATAATGAGTCTTTAATGGTGATATAAGAAAACGAATTTTCATGAAATTAGAAGTAAAATAAAAAATCTTTTCTTGATAAATTGATTGATTTTTAAAAAATGTTGATTCTTAAGAAATATTTTTGGCAATTTACAAGAAAATGGGAAGGGAAAGATATGTTTCCATTAATTAGGTCTGCATGTCTTGAGGAATTCAGAAGATAAACCTACAAAACATTTAATTCTCCATAAATGAATGATGTGTTTAGATACATACATAACTGTGGTACATATACACATAAAATAGGAAAACAATATATGAATAATTGAGTAATAAAACATTTTAAATAGAGAGAAATCATTACCCAATGGAAATATGGTGGTTTATACGGATCCCATTTTTCATGTCTGAATATGTTCTTCACAATCAATTAATGACATAGATAATAATATTATATCCATAAATTTATTTATTTTATACCAATTCAATTTTTATTTTATTTATTTTATTTACACTAAATTAATTTATTGGATATTTTAGGAGTTATATGGTTCAATTTCACTATTATGGGAGTGTTAATTTGATGGTTTTGATGATCATTTCACTTGTGTATAATTATGGATGTTATTTTAATTTTGGTACATTATCCAAAAACGTAAATTATATATTATTTTAGAACATCTAAAAATTTAAATAGTTCTATATATGATGTTTTTAGTATAAGGATGACTCATTTGATATAACATTATTTATACTTGTTTAGTTTATTTTAGGTGGTTTTTCTGACTACCATAAACTAGTCTCTTTTTTATGAATATTATGTTTATATATTATTTCCCGAATAATAAATATCTTATTATATTCATATTAAAATTTTTAAAAACAATAGTGTTTTTATTCTTATCCAAGAAGGTTGTAGTTTAAAAAAACTCATTATCCAGATTGATGATAATCCTCCATAATTTGGGCAAAAAGTCTGATTTCATTGAATTATTAGAGATGAGAAAAGTGGTGTATAAAATATATTAAATTAGGGATATAATATAATATTATATAAATGATAGTGTATTTATTATTATTTTATGGATAAAGGATGTGATTAGAATGTATTGTAAGAAATTAAATTAAAAGAGATGGCTTGAGATTGTTTTCAGTAGAATATATCCTCCTACATGATCCTCCTATTGAACAAGGAATTTATCATTTTATGATAAATATAGATACTAGAAAAGGAAAAGTTTATAGGGATAGTAATTTAGAATATTATTGATAATCTACAAGGCCTATATGGTGTGAGGATAAGAGGTTGTGATGGGTGGTATTTATAATGGAGTAGAGGTGTGTGTTTTGGAAATTTCTCAAAAAAATTTAAAATTAATAAATTCATTTTATATCGAATTTACAATAAAGGACAATTGATTAGAATATAATTCAATATAATTTTTTTATAATGGTTTTAATATAACAAAATAATAAAACGTATTCCTTTTTTGTTTTATTTTAAAAATTATTATTTTGATTGACACTTATTTAACCAATTTTAATTTTAACCATGGTACCAAATTTTTCCAATACTAAAAGGCTATATTTCATTCTTTTATGACTTATATCTGACATTATATGGCCAATTGAAGAACGTTTTTATAATATCTTAACGAAATATAATTTTTTAAATTTTTTAAAAATTTATTAATACAATAATATAAATTAATCCCATAAAATATTTTTATTGTCAATTATCACACTATTCAATATGTTGACATTTAAAAACATCTACACGTCAATTAAAATTTTTCAATTATTTTTATATCCCATAAATTTAATGTTCTTCTATTGAATTCATGTATCTACAACAATATTTCAAATACAAGTTATTTTAATAGTTTAAAAATCATTTAATTTTTTTTTCCATAATTTCATAATTAACACATCAATATATTGTAAGAATTTAACGTAAAAAATTATTCCATAAAAATTAAAATAATTAACCATTATGTAGATAAGTTATTTTTATATCAAAATACTAAATATGATTAAAGTTATCTTCTAGATAACAACATATTAACATTATTTTATTTATTAAAAATAATAATATGACATTTTTTACCTTTCATTGATTTTAATAATGTCTATGTTATTTTCATGGAAATGGATCCATTATATAACTCAATATATAAACATAGATATTAGTGGTGTAATTTGATTTTTCCAATAAGAATATTATGAATACATGTAAACATATTACACATATGTAATCAATATTACCCTGATTTACCCTTTATCAAGATGGAAATTTTTCAACCTTACCTATTCATATTGAAAAAAAATAAAAGAGTAATTTTTTTAAATTTGGAACTACAATTCACCAATATTAAATTTATTTTCAAAAATTCATAACACATAATTAGAATAATTTATTTTAATATTAAAATATGAAAACAAGATGAAAAATAATTTTACCAAAATATTCCCCATTTTAGAATGAATATTTTCTGCGCTATATTTTTTATATAAAATTCATTTAATTGATAAAAAATTAGATTTTTTGTTGTAAAAATAAAATAATGAAATTTTAATTTTAATCCCAAATATAATTTTACTTTTTAAATTTTCTAAATGAATATACATTTTTTTAGGGAAATAAATATTTCTAAATATTAATTAATATTTTATTCTTTTTTAAATATTATCAAAAAATAATCCTAACTTGATAATAATTAAATAATGAATTAAATAATAAATTTTATTTTTTCAATTATATTTTCTATAATTTCTAAATCTAGTTATATTTGTTTATAAAATGTAATTTTTTACGCAAATCATTTTTTGAATAACGTATTTATTATAAATTATCTGGATATTTCTTAAGAAATATGAAACGAATATATATAATAATATGGTTATTTCTATTAAGACTATCCAATTTAATGGATAGTTTATAACCATCATGATAATAATGACCAAATTCTAAAAGTGAATCACACTCCGTTTAAACACTAGGATTCATGAAACACAATCTACCAGATAAATAAAATTATTTAAAGATAAAAAATTATTAATAATTTTTGGGTTATACAATAATTGACTTTTTTATTTTTATTAACCATTTCTCATGGACTAGGTTTTTGAGATTTGGTACATGAAATCCGACATTAACCCATTTATATTTTCTAGATATTGTAAATAAAATTTTGATGAAAATGATTCGATGAATTAAAATTTTATTTTATATTAATTAATTATAAAGGGAAGAAGATTATTATTAAGATTATAGGAAATAAATTTGGTTTATAAACCTCTAATCAAGTGGCTTATTATGGTTTGTCATTGAAATATCTTATAATATATTTTTAGTGTCTAAAAAATATTATTGCTATACCATGTAGTTTATAATTAGTAAAAGAACATTAATCATTTTTAAGAATATTACGTTTTATTTCATAGTAGTTGCTTCGATTTAAATATAGTAAACAATATTTTAAGGCAATATAAGAGTCCTCTGAAAAATCATTCCTTCATTCTTTGACATTCATATATATAACTTAATGGGATCCTACTATTGGCATTTCAAATTCTAGATTAGCGAAACTCGTGCTAAATATAATAATATTGAGGTATAGTTGTACATTGTGTCATTCATGACTATGTTATAACACTAAATATTATGGTATGGTTTTCTATGTTGAATGGTTTACCTCCAATTTGATTTTTTCATCCTAGAATAAGTTAATTTCACAATGTATCATAAGAATTAAAAATAAAAAAATTGTGGGGTTTTTGTACATAACTATAGGAGATAATAGAAGATGAGTTCCATTTATAAGTGAAGCATTAAAAAATTACATATGATATAAACATTTAATTATGAACATTTAATGTGAAATATTCATTAAACCTCCCTCCAAAGGTACCCCTCCTAGGATAGAAATAATAAAATGAGAGATAATGTCCGATGAATATTTCCTCCAATAAGCCATGAGTTAGAATCTAATATCGATGGTATATTAATCAAAACTATGGGATTCATTATCCTATATAAAGATAATTGATTAATAGGTATGATTAGAGGAACCAATAAATGACACATCGAAAAATATAAAGCGTCAATCACAATACAAGTAATTCTATATAGAATCCAAAATGAAAACATGAATGTACCAAAAGATATATATATATATATATATTTAAAGTTACCACAACTCTTGAAACTCCGAACAACTGGTTAACAACTCTTTTGATATAGTAACATATAGATAGAGAACTAACCTATTTTTACTAGCAAGAAAAATAATTTGAATATATAAAGGGTGAGTATATCATCTATACTTAGTAGAGTCCTCGCTGTAACCACAAATAAAAAATGTTAAAAAGGAATACAAAACCTTAGTGAATAATCAAATGAAACCAAAGTTTCTCCTATGAAGGTATATTTATTTTTCACATCACCAATATGTGTCACAAAGAAATTATTGCATATAAATAAACCATTATATAAAAATAGAATATATATATAAATGGTCGCAATTTTCAATTATGAATTTCTTTTTCAATCTCATTCACCAATGGAAACATCTTATCCTCATCACTATAATATATCATCCTTCACATCAATAAATAGTATCACAACCATTATTAAATCCTATGAATATTGAAATCTCATAATATTAATTTCATATCAATAACTAGGAATCTGTAATGAATCCACTACATCATTTGAAAATACATTATAACTTAAGTCATTATAGCCCATGCTTGAAATCGCATGGGAATCCATAGCCCCCCCATCTAGATACCAGTATTCATTATACCTATAACCATTATTCCCAAACATATGTGTATAGGAAAACATGATCCATCATATACTTGGTATGATGAAACCATATAAAATAGGCAGTTACGACCCTTGACATGCCTACTCATCAATGTCAACAGATATAAGAATGGAGATAGAGAAGTTAGTCATCTATTTCATTATTTTCACTAATATTAGAATCAACACCCCCATAATATTTAAATATATGTTTCACTATTGAAGTGTCTAGGGTAGTGTAATAAATCAAAAAATATTAAATAATATCATGCATAACCTCACTATGGGATGCTACCCATCGTTAGACTCATCTATAAATATTATCACACAAGAACCATAGCTACCATTTTTTACCAGCTATTAAGAATGAATTCAAGAATTATATTCATTATTAATAAATTAACCATAAATTAATTCACCTAAAAAATTACTTATATTGATTATTTATTCAACCAAAATGACCATTAGTGAATTTATACGGGGAGAAATATATAAATATGGGTATTATATTTCAGGCAATGAATATGAAGAAGAAGGTTTCAAATATCACACAGATCATGTGAAACAACCAATGAAATATGACTTAATGACCTTATTTATGTAATTAGAATTATCAGGTGTTTCACATAACCTATATAAGATACCATGATTCAACTTTGATGGTTCCTTCTAATCTCATGACAAAATCTAAGGAAATCATTGATTATGCAATGAAAACCAGATAATCTCCCCTAGATATTGCAACTTTTCAATCAATAGATGTACAAAAAATCCCAAAATCCTTTCAAAATACGGGAAAATAACAAAAATTTGGGATCCAATTATGGTTATAAAACTCAAATTATGCATCACTTATAGTAAAAGTGGTTCTCTCCCATAGCACTCATGAAAACCTGAGATATCCATGACCATTTTAAAATAAAATAAATAAAAAAGGGTAAATATGGGAAACTCTAGTTGTTGTAAAAAACATGTGATGAACCCCTTGTGGTTCAAAATATGATAAAAGATCACATAGACATGTCATACTCACCACATGATAGCCCACTGGTGTATCACCCTCTTCACATGAAATTATCCAGATATGACTAGGAGTTCTTGTGATCCTGATTTGGATCCAAATACAATAAGGATGGATTATCCCTAAAATGTTATTACATCTTCATAGGATAGATTTTTTGTTCATGTGATGCATCACCAATTGGGAGAGTGATTAAGTTCTAAATGACCCTATAAAACTCTTGAAACCTGGAAGTTCTTTGTAAAATAAACAAGGATATGAACTAATTTTTTTTCAAAGGATATTATGGATTTAAAACTCATACGATGCACCAGAATAGTCTCACAAAACATATGGATATGGTATAAAGATGATTAGAAATACCTTCGACGTGACATATTAATCCCATGAAAGCCACATAGAAATCCATCGTTGTCATGTGAAAACTACCAAAAAGTCAACATAGATCATGTGAAGGCCTTACGATAGGCATCCTATTCTGATAAAGGCCCGTGGAAATTTAATATTGATAATTTGAATGTAGCTTAGTGTGAAAACATGATTGGGTAAAACACCATAAATGAGCTACAATCCAATAATTGGGGCATCGACATGACGATATCATGGTGGATGAAAATCATGTGAAAATCCTGATGTGACCTACAAAGAGATCTCATGAAATGCATGAAATGAATTCCTTCCATGGGCTCCAGTCATGATTTTTGATATTTGTATCACAGAAAGAGGAAAATAATATGTGTCTTGAGGCCTATAAATTCCCACCCCAGCATTAAAAAATTGAATCCATGTATCAATACACTTGAATAATAACGAATCATAATGGATTTCTCAGAGCAGATAATCATGTTGTTATAAAGGTTTTCCGGTATGTATAATCTGTGGAACCACCTAAGGGTATCATACAATATGCATTGGAAAATCACATTATAACTCATTGATCATGTGGTGGAAAATTGAATGGTTATGTGACGAAATTAATATATACATTATTTGTCACAGGATACATAAAAATATAACACAAATTAAATATATGGAGTGAGTAGTAAGAGGTAGGGAATAATACTAAAATGAAATGATAATTTACTGAAAACACATACTCTAATCCTCATTTTCTTTGGATGAACCAACCAGGTCCTGTGAGAAAACTCACACATGTCTACCAGATCATGAAATTCATATTGGTATATTATGTGAATCATGTGAATTCAAATGTACATGTGATGTAATGTCACATGTAACTCATTAATTTTTCTTACCATGTCTTTCATAACACATTAAGCCCAAAATCCGAACCTCTCATTATTCTCTAAACATGTTTCCATAAAAAAAGTTGAAACCATTACATGTCATATATGTCTCAGAGTGGAATTAGAATATGTCTACTAGATCTACGGAATAACTTTAGAGTGGCAAGAAATATCATACAATTTTATCAATCGATGTCATCAAACATTCGATATAATACCCTAACATGTAATCAAGGTCATATTTCACAGTCTAGACAATTCACACTAACTCTCACAATACCATCATTGGCGATTAAACAATGTAAATTCATATACATCATTAAACAACCTCCAAGAATTTCAATTGGGATCATTTAATGGCTTCTCGGATCATATATACTTGTCTTTCAATATACTCTGGAACAAACATAGATTTTTTGTGATAGAATTCAGATCATACATCTTGATGATGTGAGGTCCCTCTTACATGTAAACTGGATCTTGTGATTTTTTTTTCTTCTTGTTAAGAATACATCATCTTAATTTTAAAATATAATATCAATTCATGTCAAGAAGAAACTTAATGTATTCCAGGAAGACACGAATTCAATGTCATGTGGGATACCTATGATAAGATAACCGTATCCAGCCTCCATAAGGGAAATTATTAGTGTGAAAGATGAATTTTAATATAGCTATGATGAATATGATTCATATCATAATCAATAAATGAATGATTCCTTTTTATAGACCATTTTTTTATAATAACCATTCAAATGGATTTCCCAATACATAGGTCCCAATTCGTAAAATAGTGAGACTCTTCATTTTCCATCCCTTGTTTCAAATACCAAGAATAGACCATTTGGGCTAATAATATTTTTATGATAATTTCATTCTCAAATGGAATCCTTTTTTATTCCCAATTAATTGGCATATTATAGTATTCTCATTATAACAGTGCTACCTCAGTGTGTATGCCTCGATACACTAAACTATAAGAACTCTGATTCATTCAATAACCAATATAATTTTGGATTCAATCCTTAGGCCTGAGCATAAAAAAAATTCAAATATCATTTAATTACCCTCATGTATCTCATATTGAAACCATAAATAAATAATATTTATGGTCCAATATCTATATGGATTGACCCCTCTCATGTTCTCATGGATTGTGGGGCTCAGAGGTAGCTTGGGGGATGTTTCAAGGGACTCGACTAAAAATGATAGATGTAGGGAATGCCTTTATTTAATGAATGGTTACATGATGTGAATTTAGATTTCACATCATGTAATATTGTAGAGTTTTAAAAATAAATAAAATGAATAAGAGATGATTTTTCTATGGAATCCAACCTTGAAGAAATTATATGATGTGAAAGGGGATTACATGACATATATTCATATGATGTTTTAATGTTTTAAAACATTCAAACTTCTCGAGTTGTCAAACCATATAACTACTACATACATTCCTTTCATCCCTGGAGACCCCAAATTCCCCTCTATGTCATTTTGGATATCCCTTCAATGGGAATGGATCTCATCCATCCAACTACAATCAGTGATGACCTGACGTGATAAAAGGTGTTATTTCCTTTATTATTAGCGGGTTCTCTGATCCTTTTTCCACTATTTTATCTTTTCATTGTGTAGTAACTTGATCTCCATATTCCTAATCGGTTTTACTTAAATGTTGTTTGGTGAGGCTATGTTGTAGTGTCCTCAGGTGGATGCATTTGTTATGGGGGAGGTGATCGAGGTCCATTGTGTCTATCCATTCTAATGTGAACAACATAGATAAGATTCTAAGGTAGGGTAAATTTTTCATCTCTACTTATTTATGTATAATCATAGTGATATCATGATTTATCCACCTATTTCACAATGACATTAAACTAATTAATACTTTTACGGGGTTAATTAAATTGTATCGATCACATAAAAATGTTGATTTTTTATGATTTGATAATTGATTACCTGTTGGTTTTATTTATTATGTGATATTTATGAATTTCTTGTTTTATAATGTTTTTCATGATAGAAATTGTTAATGAACATAAATCTAGAATTAATTTACATTGATTTGGATAATTAATTAAAGTTGAATGTTTAAATAATTCGGTAATTGGCTTTGTAATTTGATGAGAAGAAAAATGATGCATATAATTATTGTATAATATAATTATTTAATAATGGTATATCATGATTATTCTTGTTAATAAAAGAATTTAAGTCACATAATATAATAGTTCAATTAATTTGTGATATTATTTATAGCTTGATGCATAGGTTTCTTGTAGTTGGAACCCGCGATAATGAATCAATTAATTCAACATGGAATATGAACTGGTTTTTTGGAAAAATATATTTCCTCAGTAGGGCCTTGGTTACAGACTTAATTTTTAATGAAATGATTATTAATATTTGGATCCATGAGAGAGAATTGTGTGTTTAGGATTAATTACTTATTTTAGGTCCAACAACCAAGTTTCTAGTTGTTTCATAATGCTTGTAACATGGCTATGTCTATAGGGTTGTTATTGTGGTGGTGTTTGGGAGGAATGAATGTGACAGAATCTTGGGATGGATGATCTTCGAGGAATATTGTTGTATTTGGGGAAGGGTGGCCCATTTTTTGTAGTAGTTGACACCTGGTGTTGTAAGATGCACCGATTAATGAATGTGGTGTTAGCGATGACATCATAGAAGAATGATTGGGTTAAAGTTGTGTTTACCCATTATTATGAATGTTGTATGCTTTTTTGGATCTGTTTTCTTATCTTCATTACATTCCCCATTACTTGAGTAAGGCAGATTTATTTGGTAACTCTTTTCCCATTAATTTTGAAGACTCATGTGGTTTTCCAATTGCTTTCTAGGTCTTTTTCAACATGTATGGATGTGTTTGATATCCAGATATAATTTGAAAATACATGAAGTGTAGTTCATCTACTCACAGTGTTGATCCCATTCTATTTGTGTAGTTTATAATTCATTCATATAGAATATAGAGATATGGGAATTAATTATGTTGATAAATGAATAATTGTTTAACCCATGTTGTTGGAGCATTCTAGAGTTAAATGTTGAGGTTGGAATTCCAAAAATCCATGGGATTGGTTTGGCTATGCCTGAAGAATGTTGATATTTGATGAATGGTTATGTTATGTAATGTGGAAATGATAATGGTAAATTAATGGAAAAAAATTAGTTAAAGTAAAAATTAATTGATGATTAATGATAATATTATTTAATGAATCTCTTTAAATGGATTTGTTTATATATGATATATGGTCATATTAGTGGATGTTGGCTGACCAAGAGACATTAGTTGCAGTTGTATCTCAGACTAGGAAATTACCATAGTGTGGTTGTGGGATATATTATATCGTATACTTTTTGTGTTTTTATATGATACTCCACATGATCACATATGGAAGCGGACATCGTGGGGATTCTACACCATGGGGGTGATTTCCCCAACATCATCATTGGAGGATGGATTGATGACTAACACCTTTGTCTCCACTATCTTCGCTTTCTAGTTACATGTGTTGTATGAATACTGGTTACTTTTCCCAATATATGTGCGTAGAGGGTTGTGACTTCTTGTGCTTATTTTACACACATATTTATTGTATATAGATTTTATGGACAACTATAGGGATAATTTATATATGTTTTGATGCCTTTTGAATCCTTACTCGGTGTATGGGATATAATGGCCTCATGTATAATACAAATCATATGATACACATTATGCATGTTGTGGTGGATTTTGGAAACTTTATGGTTACACTGGTTATGTAAATGTGGTGGTGTGATGTATGAGGTTCTTGTTGATGCATGAGGTTTCTGTTGTGGTGTTTCACCTAGGTGTCCACGGGATAGAATTTTTTGAGTGATATTCTTAGGACATGCGATGTTAGAAAAGATAAAAACATGAGTGGGAATGTATTAGTAAGTTAACCATGGTATTATTTATCATATAATATTCTATTGTATTTGATACCTTGTTAGAGTATCCATTGTGATTCAGGTAACATATTATACCACTTTACGTAATGAGTTAGTTCGTTTTGATGGTCACCTTACTTTAGGTCATTTGGTGTTTGTTGGAGATTAGGTTGGTTACTAAATCTTGTGGATTTTAGGATTTGTTTAGTGTATGTGGTCTCTGTCAACATTACATTAGATTTATACATGTACTTTTACCTTTCATTTTATTGGTTATTTCATGTCATTAAATATGTGTACTTGGGTTATCATTTATATTGTAGTCTGAGTAGGAGTAGCTCAGTGTTTGTCACACTACTCTCTTCTGTATGTGTTTCTATTATAGGGAAATACCTCCCATAATTAATGATTATTATACCATTTGTGTTATTCTAAAACCTCGGGTAGATTGGAGGAGGGACTTCGGGGTCACTAACTCTCTTCTCTCATTGTCAGACTAGGATGGGGACAGTTTCTGGTGAGCAGGTCCGGATAGAGTGGTATCAGAGGTGGGTAGTGGGATTGGATGGAGTTTAGAGTTAGTTATTAGTGATGTTTCATGGTTTTGTAGGGAAAAAATGTCATCTACATTTAAGAAGGAATGTAAATGATAAATAATTGATGAAACAATGGTATTTAGGGCCCCCTATGATCTGATTAATGGAAGTTTAATATTACAGTTTCTACTAATTGAAGTGTTATTTGTTTCAGGGTAGTGACAAAGGGTATTATCATTCATCATTCATCATCACACTAGTTTTTTAAATGTGTATATCTTTGGATAGGTTAACATAAAAAACAAAATTAAACAATTAATTTTGGTCATGTTATTCCATATTACATGTTTATGATATCTGATTGTTTTTCAATTATAGTTATTGATCTCGGTTGACATCCATGTGAGGTTCACATAGAATATATTTAGTAGGTTATTTTAGAATATCACCACAGAGTAGAGGTTCACTAAAATGAAACGTATTGGAGGAAACTATAATAGTTCTAATGCCAACATCCAAAGATATATGGTGGATTTTTTTTCATTTGTAGACATAATAGACTAGTTGTATGGGGTTTAGATATATTTCAGTTGAATCCATGTTTGGAAAGAGCACTGGGTGTATTTGGATTTGATGATGCTATGTGGGGTAGTGAGAAAGTGGTTGCAATAGTTTCTTAGGGACAATGAGGAGTTTCCAGTATAATGGGAATATTTACATGGATATTTCGAAGCTGAGTTTCTTTCTTCAACCCTGAAGGTGTCCAGTCTTCAAGAGACTCATACCCGTTGATAGGGGAGCTTCAGTGTGAAATTTTTTTTGAATCTATTTTAGGATCTTACTTTGAAATGATTTAGTCCTTTTTTAGATGAGTTGGTAATGGAAAGGTATTTTGAGGAGGCATTTCATATAAAGAACCAGTACTAGGTCACCCTGTTTTTTTTAAGAGGTACCGCATGGTATTGTAAATAGAAGAGGTCAACGAGAATACATTATCCAACACCATAACATCACATGAAGAAAGACATTGAAATTAATTATCAAGAGAATATATGGTATGAGTTTCCTAGTATTTAGGTTAGAAGAGATTCTGATTAGACATTGGTTGGTCCCAACCTTCAATATATTATTTATCTAGTGGGAGAGGATTTGAAACCTATTCTACGGGATTAGAACCATGTTTTTCTTGTATATTATGGGTTCATTAGCGGTGAGTGTAAGTGACCTTTCTGAGAAGTCAACTTGTACTAGTTTTTCTACTTCAGGATCCTTCATTGAGGAATTTCAATCTGAGGTAGCACCAACATGATTTCTGTACATGGGATCTACAGATAGAAGACAGTACAAGAAGAGGATTGACCAAGGACACTCATTGTTCTCATAGACAAGAGCACAACCATAGAGGTGGTCATCATCATGGTCAGATAAGCCATGGGGTAGGTATTGGTTATCTTTATGCTTTATAATTTCCAGTACCAGGTGATCTATATGTCGATCAATGTATCCTTTTATTATTTTTACTTGGATTCATAATTTTTCTATCCAGGAGTGATTCAATCATTGAAATCACTTTTCCATGTACATTCTTTAGGACTTGAGGTAGAGAGGCTTCATGTTATTTGGATTTGACTACTATAATTGTCGGTAGATATGACTTGATTGAATTATTTTAAATTTGTGATATTGTTTTGGAGAATAGAATCTCTTGGTTATATTTGTTATGTTTATGGATACAACTCTATGACATCATCCTCTGCATAGATTTGTGAAATTCGGTGAAGTATATCATGTATTTTTTCAGGTGGTTGGTTTTTTTCTTCGATGTTGATAGAGAGACAGTTGTTTTTGATTGTGAGTGTGACCCTAGAATAGGTCATAGGATTGTTATGGGATTATCGTCCTTGTTGGATAATATAATATTGTGTTTTTTGGATGATTATTGGTCAGTGTTACATAGGTTTGTAGAAGAGTACGTTGATTTCTTTCTAGAGGAGGTAGTAGTGTCACCCTTTCAACGATATATTGATTTCATGGTTGAACTATAGCCTGGTGTGTCCCCTATATAAAAAAATCCATGTAGGATGTCACCATATATGTTGTAAGATAAATATAGATAGCTCAATGGTTTATGGACGTGAGATTTTTTAGTCAACAGTTTTACTATGGGTGGAAAAGTATTATAAAGAATGATGATGGTACTTTATAGTTGGGTATCGATTATCATCACTTAAACCAAGTGATAGTTAGAACCACAATCAGATACCATATATAGATTATTTATTTAATCAAATTATTGGTGAAATTATGTTCTTAAAGATTGAATTGTGTTCACAATATCATTAGATGTGATTGAGGGATAATGATATTTTGATGACTACATTGTATTATCATCAGAGGAAATATGAGATTGTTGTGATGTTATTCTATGTGAAAAATGATTTAGTGATGTTAATGGGGTTAACGAACACTATGTCCCTTGTGTTACTGGATATAGTCACAGTAGTTTTCATTGGCGACAACCTTGTATCCTTTGCATCTATGAAAGTTAATTCATAGAACCGGGGTTCCATTTTTGGAGTTCTTCATCATAAGAATCTATTTTGGATGTTTCTGAATTGTTGGTTTTATGGTTGATAAGTCCATTTCATGGGGAATGTTGTATCACAGTAGGATGTAGCTATAAATATGTCGATGGTAGAAGTAGTTTTGTCTTTGGTAGACCCCAAGATAGTGGTAGATATGGGTTTTTTGGTATTTTAGGATATTATATGAGTTTATTATCTTATTTCTCTTAAGATACAACTCCTCTAATATAATTTAATAGAAAGGATCATGTAGTTTTGTGGACTGATAAGTGTTAGGTAGATTCTGTGTATCAAAATTTGAAGTTAGTTAGTTGTCCAGTTCTTTTTCTTCTAGTAGAAGGAGTCCCGTTTGAGGTTTTTTTAGTGCTTCACCTATTGGTTTGGGTTGTGTTCTAATGAAGTAGAGAACAATAATTTATTATGGGTCCTAGTAGTTAAATCCCAATGATCTTAATTATGCATCCCGTATAATGATTTTCAACGTTGCTGTTCTCCTATAATTTTTGTGAACATTAACTAATCTCTGAACTCTTATTGGTCATCACTGATCATAAAAAAATTAGGAGTTATTTATTCTATAATGATATAAACCTACATTGATATACAAAAATTGAGTTCCTATAATATTAGAATATTTATTCTTTTTATACTACTAGAAATGGATATTTTATCGCTGATTCATTGAGAAAGAAGTTTCATAGTGATGAAATGTTTGAATCAAGTCATTCATGAAGAGTAATGGAAGAGATTATAGAATTACATCTGGATATGGGAGAAGTTTGATGTAGAGTTTTTCTTTTTTAGATGATGATGCAGTTATCTCTGGTTTAGTAGTTGGAGGAGTCCTAGTTGGTGAATCTTAAGGTGAATCACTAGAGTGTCTTGGTTGTTTGTTGTGAGGCCACTGATGGTTGGTCTGAGGATGAACTACACCGACATTTGATTTTGGGAATTCTTATTGTTCCTTTGTTGATTTGTGATATTTTTCTCATAAAGATCAATAATTTATATATAGTATATTCTGGAGAGAAAAATATATACTAATCATTGAGATGTAATTTTTCATGGCCTCATTTGAATTGTGTAGTTCTATTGTTTGTGTATCAATGTTGGGTCTATTAGGATGTGATAACGGAGCACAATGTACCTAGTGGTTTTCTCTAGCTCATATTTTTTCCTTTAAGGAAGTGTAATGGCATCTCAATGGTCTTTTTGTAATGTTTACCTTGAGTACAGGGTGGTTATGATGCTATATGGGTGGTACTGGAGGAATTGGAAAAAGAAACGCACATTAAAGTTATTAATGTGTAGATATTAGTGATGTTTTATTCATGTTAGCATATGTATGAGATGGTCAGACACCATAAATTCCAAATGATTATTATTTCTGATTGAGATCTGTATTTTACATACAAGGTTACGACCAGTCTCTACCATTGTTTTGGTTCTTAACAATTCCTTAGCACTGCTTTTCATCTCATGATATATGGCCTGATAGAGAAAGAGATATACACTCATTAAGACATGTTTCACGATTGTTAAATTGACTTTTGTTAACTTTGGATTAGGCACATGACCTCGGTAGTGTTCTATTATTGTAATATTTTTTACTCCACAATCTGTATAGCCCAGGATGAAGCCTTGTATAGAATACTTTATGCTGATCCTAGGGGAATACCTCAAGAGTTTGACGATGAAGATCATGTTTTCTTAAGGTGACAATCCAGCATGGGATGAAAAGGTTTTGTAATGGGAGTTATCTTTATTCCTGATTTTTGGACTTTTGAGGTAGGGTCTCATATTACCAAAGTGGTGAATTGGATAATGATTCCCCCATAGATTGGCCAGATACCTGATTTAATTCATGTGTTGAAGCGCCATAGTTATCATTATGATGACTCTCAAATCATCGATTAGGGTGAGATTGATGTTGATGATGATAAGAACATCAATGAGAATCCTATAGTGATCTAAGACATGTACGAAACTGTGTTAGATGGTCATTATATCCCATTTATCCATGTCTTGTGGTGGCAGAGTGGTGTCGAGGAGAGTATTAGGGAACATGATCCATAGATACACACTCAGTACTACATGTTTTTTATGTTTAAGTACTATAAATTAATTTTGTTCATTTTATGGTTGTTAGATTTAATTCTATTGTTTTTCTTTTGGTTTTATTTATTTTGAGAGGTATCTCCCCTGGGAGAGAATTTAGGCACTTGATGTCACTATTGTGTGGTTCATTGCTTGTACCTCTAATTAGGTGGGAGATATTATGGTAATGAGAAAATTGAGAGGTACCTTGTGGGGTGGAGTATTAGATGGAGACATTATGTTTCCTCTATATTTTTGTTTGTGATTCTTTTGGATGATAATTTTTTGAGTGGTATCTGATTTAAGGCCCATATCCATGAGTATTGAGTCTTTTAATGTTTCTAAGGCTTGCTGAGCTATGAGGAGGCTTTTATGAAGTCTATAGGGACTCAGATTCTAATTGATGGACATAGGGAAGGACTTCATGTTGTGAATAGTTACAAAAAATGAATATTGGATTCACATTGCTTAATATTTCATGTTTTGAAAAAAATGGAGAGGCTAAATTTATTTCAAAGAAATCTGACCGTAAGGTATTACACACCGTTAAACTGGATTACTTGTCATTTCATCACCCAATACTATAATATTTTAAAAAATTAAATATGCTTGGGTTGTCAAACCCTATGACTTATTATTTCTTCCCTCTCATCTTAGGTGACTCGGTAGTCCCCTCCATGGTGATTTTGATATCCCTTTGATATGAATCGATCAAATGCTTCCATCATTGATCCGTGATGATCTGGCATGATCCATGGTATGATTATCCTTTTTTATAGTGGTTCTTCCAAACCCTTTTTGTTATGATTATCATTTCCCTGTGATGGAACTTTATATCATGTCCGTAATGGAGTTTCCTTATTTTTTGGTTGGTGTGGTTTTGCAGCGACATCCTCGGGTGGATGCATTGTTATGGGAGAGCTGATCGGGATACACTGCATTGATCTGTTCTCAATAGAAGAACATCATCAAACTTTTTCTGTAGGTAATTTGTTTCATCTCTACATTTTTATATGAAATTTTAGAGATATCATGATTTAGTCCCTTAGATCGAAATAAACTATAGATAATTAAATACTGGATCTTGATTAAGGTATTGGTATTTATCACATAGTAATATTTTGTGTGTGTCATGATTATAGTTTTCATCTTGATTTTATAGATATTATGATATATATAACTTTATTATATTTTCATGAATTTATTTTTTGAGATTGATAATGAACATAATGTAGGAATTAATTGATAACTAATTAGATAATATGTGAGAGGAATTATTAGTGAAACTAGTTGATGTTTTTGCAAATTAATGATATTCACAATTCATTCCTACATGCATGTTTAATTTAATTACTTATTGAAACATAATCATGATGATTCACATGGAAAAGTAATTAAGGTATTGTTAATTAATGTTTTTAAATAATTTGTGATAGCTATGACAGATTATTTCTTAGATTTCCCGTAGTTGGAACCTATGATAATGTTTTAGTTAATTCAAGATGGATTAAAACCAGTTGTTTGATAAAAGATAATCCTTTTGTAGGTAATGTGATACATTATCTCACATAATTGAAAATTTATTTATGCTTTAGATCCATGGGAGTTTTTTATGCTTGTGTTTTGATTATGGTGTTTTAGGTCCAGATGACGGATTCAATGTTATTTCATGCAACTTTTGTTATGGATAATCCTAAGGGGGGTAGTTTCTGTTATGGGGGTGGGGAGGCCCAGATATGATTTCTGTCTGGGATGGCAGAGCCTGGATGGTTTTTATTTTTCCTGCAGTATGGAGTCATGGTTTTTATGATAGTATTTGACCCCTGGTGTTGTGAGAAGCATCTGTTTATACATGTGGGGTCCTTGAGGACACTATAGCTGATAGAATGGGTTCATGCTAGTCTTACCTGTTGTGATGAATGCTAGATTCTGGTTTGAATATTTTTTCTATTTATATTCTTTCTTTCCCCATTTCTTGAGGAAGAAATTGTGTTTGGTTTCTCTCTTACCATTTTAGGGGATGATAGGGAAGGTATTCCATGTTCTATCCATGTTTATCTCCTCATGGTTAGACAAGTTTACTCTCATACAATAGGTGAATGAAGCTCGAAGGGTAGTTCATTTACTCCCCATGTTAATCCACTTCAATTTTTTGAGTTTTTATTTCGTTTCTAGAGAACCTAGTGATATGGAAAATAATAATGTTAATAAATGAATAAATGTATAACACATGTGGTTAGAGATGGTTGGGATGCAATGTTGAGATTAAAGTTCTAATAAATTGTTGGTTTAGATTGGTTATTCGTAGAGGGGATTGATATTTTTTGAATGCTAATGTGAGGTAATGTGGAAATGATAATGGTTAATTAATGGTAATGAATTAATTAAAGTAAATAATAACTGAATAAATAGGATAATGTAATTTATTATAGCTCTTTAAATGGTTGTGTTCTTATAAGATATCTTGTTTTAGTATTGGAAGCCACGAGTCTGAGAGACATTAACTACAGTTGTTTTTTAGGCAAGGAAATTAAAATTATGTGGGTTGAGAGATATATTATATCCTGTACATTTTGTGTTTCTATAAACTACTCCACCCTTCCATTTAGGGAAAATAACACCTTGGGATTCTGATTCATTGGGGAGTTTTCTCCAACATCCCTAGTCGATGATGAATGGATGACTACCCCCTTTGGCCGCACTATATGTTCTTGGTATTTAATTGTTATAGTATGTTGGGTACTCATTTTTCACAATATCTGTGTGGGGAGGGTAATAATAGATTTTGGTTTTTCTTAAAACTTATTATCTATATATTGTTTCTTATAGACTACTATAGGTATAACATGTATTGGATATGATGGATGGAAGATCATTCCTCGGTGTATGAGATGTGATGGATTGAGTTATAATAATTGATGTACAATGCACATTATGGGAGATTTAGTATATCCCATAAACTTTATGGTTATTTTGGTGACATGAACATGGTGTTTTGATGCACGAGGTGGATGTTGATGCATGGGGTGCTTCGCTTAGGTGTCTGAAAGATATCTTTTTTAGGGATAAATACTCAAGAAATACGACATTGGTGAATATAAACAAACTAGGGTGAAAGTAGTAGTAGGATAATATTGATATTCTTTATTATATAATATTCTCTTGTATTCGATACACGGTCAGAGTATCCATGGTGAGGCTAGGAACATAGTATACATGTTTATGTGATGTGTTAGTCTCACTTGTTATTCTATATTTCCAAATTCATTAATTACTATCAAACAAGAGGCTATAGGGATGATCCTACTAATTATAATGTTATACTCACCATACGTATATATAGACTATTTCTAGATTACTTCTTGTTGTTTAGGTATAAGTCTAGTTACATCTAACTTGTAGTTTGTGGGCCTTGTTTGGTCTTCATGGTCTCTTCTATCATTACTTTATACTGGGAGATGTTCTTTTCCATTTCAGTTGTATTACTTCTTTCATGAAATTACATTTCTATTCATATGTTTTCATTTATAGTATAGTATGACAAGGACTTGGTTGGTGTTATAAATATCTCCCTATTCTATATGTGTTTCTCTTAGAGGTTAATCCCTACAATATGAATTTTTATTATACCCTCGTTTTTAGTCGACAATCTGTGTCCTACTAGAGGTGGGACTCGGGTGTCACTATCGCTCTTCTCCCTATACTAGACCAAGAGGGGTACACATTGTAGGAAGGGGACATAACATAATCATTCCCATGAGTTGACCATTACAATTCATCTGTCACCAGACTGAAAAATCCAACTGAACTATGATGAATCTATTTATTTATTTAAGATGGATACATATGACGCCTTCTAAAGGCTTGTGCACTATATTTAACATCACAAGTCTTATCAAAATACATAAGTCCCACATCTATATGTAGTGAGTCTGATAATTTGTTATCCCACATTCCTCACAATGATCATGGTTCATATGGTATTATAGAGTTTCAATGGTTATATTATTCACAAAATGAATCTACATCATCTAGTGAAACCTATTGTTGAAGCCCAAACTAGTTTCATGATATGATTATCTCCATATAACGACATATAGATTGAGTCTTCTCTAAAGGTAATGAATGACATATAGTAAGAATTATTGCTACCATAATCTATATATGTAGATCATCTCTTTGAGGTATGATCTTGAAAGAAGATTTTCTATGGTACCACACATATATCGATTGCTAATGTTGTTAAAATTCACATGATTAAACAAAATTTGTGTGTTTGGATACCTTCAATAAGCATGATATGTAAGGCACCTCATAATGGCTAAATATCTTCATCGTAATATTATCCCCCTCCATGAATGATAGTAAATTATGAAGTGATGATTTATGCGGTTACAATATTTATGTAATTACTCATTAATTGGAAATGGATGAAGAAAATTAAAATCATATAGATGGATTCGCTAAGAAGACCCCATTCTATTTCATATAAAATGGTTTAACTATGATAAATTTTTTTGGTTACTGTTCTCATGTCAGTATTCATAATTGATTCTTGAAAAAATCTAAAATATATAAGAGTGTCCTATAATATGAAAAATCCACCCCAAAGGGTATGATGGGCCAAACCTCCCATACTCCATACTAAAGTGAATTCCTATGATTCAATATTTTGAAATCCACAAATAATAACATGAATTTGGTGGATTCTCTACGTGGGTCCAGGAACCATTGTGATTTTTTGATAAGGATGATAATGGTGACCCACATTTAATCTTTATGAATGAAATTGAACACCTAACAATCAACCACCATTCCAGATAGAATTCATCAAGGATTTTAACTTTTTTTTTCAAAACTAAAATTGTTGACACTCCATGAATATCCCAAATAAAAAAATGACTATTTAATCATGTTTTCATGAATTATTTTTGTCATATTATACTGAAACAAATGATGAGCCTGATATAAAATTTTAAAATAGAGGATGGTCGGTTTTCCATGTCTTAGTACACATTATTGGAGTGTCCCACACAAAAGAATTTAATAATGAGAACATAAATTTTACAATGTATCCACAGTAACAATGGTCCCCTTGAAATAAGTCCACCCCCTCATTGAAATGTACAAAAGAGTAAAATATTTAGATTATGAATAAAAGGAAAATTTTGATAACCATGCATATTATATTGAGGATGAATCATTCATGTGATACTACACTGATTAGTGAAATTGTTCATTATTTTATGTATGATTTTATATATTTTACTAATCAACAGAACCTTGATATGAGATAATGACATTGTATAATTAATTTTATAGAAAATTAGTTATACCAGCAACCACTGCGAGTCGTAAAATCACCAACACTACCTTAAATCTTAACCATTAGGTGTAAAACTAAATGTTTAGGGAAAACCATTATCATTGTACAATCCAAACCATGATGATTCTCAAGATGGTATCCACTTCCAAAAATAACGAGTTCACATCATCCAATATATCTTGTAACAATGCCATTGATCATAATTACTATAGGGAACTTCATTTGAGGTCTATTCCCATTGAGAAAAAATAACCACCTTCAGTATCTGATAATGGTGGACTAGGGAGTCAACTATGGATCCCGTATAGTTCAAGAACCACTAGGTGGGGCTCATTTCATCTTTTTCCTCCTGCACCATCCAACTAGTACCCATCAGTTTCTTACTAAGGGTACCAACCGACACACTACCACCACTGATTGATGGGAACTAACAAAAATGAAGGATCATAAATAATTGAAGGATCTAGATAACCATGATTGAAACTATATCCCCACTCCCTATGTAGTTTTACACTAACATTTTCTAACACTAACATGTGAGCAAGCTCATATCTACACTCACTCAGAACATGTCTTCCTGAATATTTCAGATGTCGGCTTGGGGAGGGAACATCACTTTATCCCCGTGAATGAATCACATAAGAATATTATAATTACATAAGGATGAATGAAGTGAGATAATATCCACACATCAATATATGATATCTATATTTGTATTGTGGATATTTACAATTTGTAGGATTATATACCGACAAACAAATTTCTAAAATGGCTTTACATATTAAGAACATATAAAGAACTCTAATTGTATATTTTATCACATATATAGATATAAGGAAAGGTTCTTATTTGTATCCTTATAGCTATGTCAGATCAACACACTAATCGTTATAAACAAGTGGAAACTATAAAAAAGGGACACATTCATTCTCTTATATTGGATGATGATTTCAATATTCTGGTAAAAGTTGAGGTTTCATACCAGTACCATATTATCATTCCAACCGGTTCTCACCATGTGAGACTATAAAATGAATTAGGAAAAGGGTACAATTCTATCATAAATGTTCGATGACATATTCTGATGTCTTAGGATAATGATCATCTCCTTGTTTTTTCCCATACAACTAAATTTTATGGGAATATTTCTTAGGATATACTCATATACCTTTCAATGAAGAGTAATGCAATATTCCAATAGCCTAGAATCAAGCCCATATCTCTTTTAAGGTCAGGGTTCACCAAGTGGGATTTTCCCATGCCTCAAGAAAAGATCATATTATTTTTTTGTGAATATTCCTGGATTATTCCAGAAGATCAGGAATTCTTGGTGTGTATTATTACTTCCTTTGACGAATCGATTCCCAATAATTCTTTAGAGGAAACAATTTGGGAGGATCATGTCAATTCTACCATTTTGGATTTCTATCAGCATATTTTGGTGGGGAAATAATACTCAAACTATTCTCATGTTCCATTTCCAATTGGGTTTCACCATGTGAGAGAAACACGTTACATTGGGATGGAACGTTTCCCTTCTGTAAAATTTGAGATAAAAATTCCAAAGGCTTGGGATCGGGTTCATAAACCCATTATGATCTATGCTCACCATGTCAGAAAAGTACATGCCTCGGAGAAAGATCATATTCATCTCAATAATGAATAATTATTTTGAAAGGTTTCAATAGACTTTGAATTGAGATCTCAAAATACCACAACACTAGACAATTATAAAAATAAACAAACAACCATCATATTCTAGGCTCAAATCCCTACCCAATTATAAAATAATGGACAACATATTTTGACAAGGATGAAAAATCATGATTATATCCCTAATCTTATCCATTCAAGTGACCTTGTGGTTTCTCAAGGAACATTCCCAAAACCCCATGGATTCATAAACACATCAACCAAATAATTATATGATCATTACTCAAATATTTTTACTCATGGTAGTGTTGAGATGGATCATAGGGAATCTACAATGGACATCCTCTATGATCAACCAACCTAAAATTATATCTCCTAAGGAGAAAAAAATCTTACATTTTCACAATATCCATTATATAGAGAAGTGAAGAATTCATAGATACCTTTCTATAGGGAGATTTTTGAAACGAAGAGGTCAATTGTATATAGTTCCCCATCATCATCCAACAACACTCCAATGTAGTCATTAGGATTCCCCAAAAACACATTATATAGTTTGACTAGATAGATGCTTGTTTGCCTAATTAAGATGAAAAAAATATGATATATCTAGTGAGTTATGTTAAAAAAATCTCCATTATTTTTTTCCCCTTATCACATATGACTATGTGGTCCCAAATGAGCTAGAAAATGAGTGAATTCCTTATCTATGCTAATGATTGTGGGATACTCATCCGTTAATAAAGGAAATATATCTGCATTAACCATGATATGATTATCAACCTCATCCCATCAATACACTCTAATGTCAACTAGATATGAGTGTTTTTTCATTGGATTGGATCCTAGGAGTGGAAGAGCATGAAAAAGTCCTACACAGTGTCTGTCTCCAAATTATAACTTATGATTTTTTACAAATTTATATAGTATCACTTGGAATGATTATCCCAGTATGGCTAAAATATAGATAATTACAACTCACTATTTCCCCTATATAATATAAAACTTTAGATATGGTATCTTTTCATGTCACATACTCTAGAGAGATTGGTAGATCTGGTATCTAACGATCTAGTTAGTGTCTCAAATTGTATTCCTTATCATCAATAGTGCCCATAAATCAAAAATAGAGGTAGTTAATGGAGAACAAGTCTTTAAAACTACCCCTAAAATGTGCAATAATCCATTTCATATAAGAAATATGAAGTTTTAATCAACTCAAACACTTCCTTTTGAAAATTACTCCCTTCTCGAGCTTCCATTACACATAACTCCAAATGAGTAGTACTAAGCCACGTCAAAAATGTCATAGTAGAAGTTGATATTACATCAATCTTGGAGAGAACCAATCCCATATAGAAAGAGGAATATATTCTAGAACATACACCCACATGATAATAAATTCCCAAGATGATTCATAAAATTTTATCCACAGCTACAAAAAATCACCATCCCACTAGGATTGGGGATCTAAATCTTTATCACAGTCACTAGTTTTATCATCATCCATGGAAATCATGGGGATGTAAAAGGTGTCTCTAGATAATCCTCATCATTGTGGGATAGATGAATTTATATTTCAATTTCCATCCATGGAATTAAAAATTACCTGATTGGAATAATTGGATCCTCAAAAAAATGATCAATCATTACCAACTATGGCCCCAAATAGGACCCATCCCACATGGATGGGGGAATTTTCATTATCATCATCATAGAAGAGGGGAATCGAGTTATCCAGGTTGAGAGATAAATTTTGACGGATTACATAACATCTTTTAATCCAATAAAAACTCAAACCAATTATATATAGTTCCCATTCGATAATCCTGATCATAATCTCCATCATAGTGATTACCCATATACTGAGATAGGAGGATCATAAAACAATTCCAATCACACCCTACTAGGTTTTCAAGACAAAATCAAAAATATGGAAACATGATCCAGAAACAATCCTAATTTAAGTAGTGTAGAATCATCAATTTTGATTTAATGTATTGATACAACAACTATTTCCTAATGTTAATCTATAAATTATATCTATTTTAACATGAAAAATATTTTGGATCTAGAATAAAAATATTAGGCCCACAACATAGAAACCCATACATAATATAATGATGATCTATATGGACTAACTATGAATTTATGATCCTGGAACTAGAGGAGCCTCCATAATCCTGGCACCTCAGAATATCAAGATTCTACCTATATGGAAGAACACATCCAAATAATATGGGAAAGTTGTTGCTAAATCTCAATTATCTCCAAAAAGAATTAAAATTCCTTCCATAGAGGAATATTTATAAGAATGTGATAGTGTGATACAAACTTATGGGACAACTCAATAGGTTTCTAATCATGGGTAATATTCCCTCTAGGTATCATCTTCATATAGATATGAATATACTACCACTACGAGATGATCCACTTGTAATAAAATCATCTATGTGTTAGACTGGACTAGGATCATGGATTATAATAAAAAAAATTCGGAAATAGAAACTATCAATACTTTCCTATATTATGGAGATATCCACTCACTCTCCAGGGGGATCATTCTGACATTAGATGGATCTCGAATCAATATATGATGGAAATAGTTCTAGCACATCAAATCCCTCCCTCTCTCTATAGAAAATCCATCTCTTATACTATAGTTCCTTTAAAATTTTTAAATTTCATTGAGTCTATAGCTACTCAATTTGTATCCATGTATGGGAGACATGTCTAGTTTATTCATTGAATAATCTATATCCAAAATTGGTGGATGATAACTTTCTTCCACATAATATCATTAATCGTTCCTTACCTACAATTGACATCATGGGAAACCCGGAACAACATCCCAAACACTTCAAATCCTGATGTGGATCAATGATTGTCCTTTGTGATCAATAGAGGGTGACGAAGACGAGGTTATTTGTATAGACTATGAATGGGCCATCCATTTTTAGGTACAATAGTATGCTTATAGTTTATATTTTAGAATGGACATGCCTTATTAAAAAATTCCATATTCCTTTCATCTATAATTTGAGGAAAATTAAAAAAGTTGTTCTAATGAACTAGATGAAATTAAAAAACTATATATTTTAAAATTTTATATTCAAATGAATGTTTTAAACATATTCATTCATAATCCAAATATCAAAAGACAAAATAGTAAAACTATGGGTTGATAATATTCAAGATGAGTTTTAGGCACCTCAAATCCACATGATGTATCTAAGAAGATTCTATGAATTCAAAAAACTGGGGAACATTTGGATGATGCCATTTTGTAAACATAATATAAATATCGAATTCTACAATCAGTATAGGGTAAATGACTTAGAATGTCATAGGTCACTTCTAGTAACCTCAAACCAATAGTGGTTCACATTAAAGCACCTAGGTAGGACCCAAATTATCCAGATAATCCTATCGAGAAGTTGAAACCAAAAAATATCCCTCTCCCATAAGAATAGATAAAATAGGGTCACCCAACATTTGTGAATGAAAAAATAAATCATAGTCATTCTGAATTGAAAATAATTTTATGATACCTCATTTTATCCACTAATAATATTCTACTCAAACTACAACATCCTTAGAATCCCAATGAGTTCAAGCTCACAAAAAATATCGACTATTTCCCCTTCTCTTGATAGATTTTTAATAATATATTAAAATGATTCAAATTAAAATATATCCCTCATGAAATTGTTGATTCGGGAAATGTGGTGTAAGGTATATCTATAAATGAGGAGTCCTATATAACTTTTTCCCATTCAAATGAAGATGGTGATTTGGGGAATATTTTTTCAGGCATGAACATAATTTCAACAATAGGATGACAGATAATATTGTTTACGGAGCTCATTCCCACTTGAGAGTGTAGTTGCACATACCCAAAATAGCTCCACCACCCAAAAATGTGACATAAAAATGACTCTAAAATTTTGATGAGTCTATCATATGAATGAAGATATATATATGGATAATTTATTATCTCCTGCAACAAATGATAGGATTCCTTCATATCTTTTCCCTACAACATCCAATCCATGGTATCCATCCCACTAAATAGTAGCCTTTTTGGAAGAAGATCTCATATTTTGTTCTTTTGACATGATACACACGAGAGAAACATTATCTGATTATCAATATTCCATAGAATATGTGTTTAATATTCCAAACTATAGAAAAAGAGGCAACATGCTAATGAACTAAGGATATAGGGGGCATTGGCATGGTCGAACCAAATATTTTGTCCATGTAACTAGAGAGGAATTATATGAAAATAATACCCATGTTACTGTGATCTAGAAAACCTAACAGAGATATAGAGGTGTTTCATAACCCAATAGAAATCATTCATGCCTAGTTGTCTTTCTTGATCACTTAGTGAGGGTAAGATTACCTTATCATCTAAGGAAATGTGGAAGGGCTCCACAACCCATGCATTGGGTGGGATCTATATCTCATAATAATAAAGTGTGTAATCATTAATATCTCATGAAATAATGATTGGAAAAAAGTCAATAGGAATAATCCACTAGGGGATGTGTGGGAAACCCAATCTTTTAAAAGGAAATGACTACGACTGGGGATAGTGGTGTGTAATTTCTAGTGGGTGTAGTTCTTATAAATCTCCCTAATAAGTTTTGGTAACATGAATTAACTAATTGGGAATTATATTACATGTTCGTGTGTCTGAAAAAATTTAATTTCTTACACATATATTATGATTTCAGGAATGATTCTTTGGTTTACCTCATGATTCATGTCTTATGAATCACATTATTTATGTCATTACTCATGTTTATGTCACTTTATTCGTAGGTTATTATCTTCTAATGTAATTATAATATTCACATACCCTTATGTTAATTATTATTCTTATGTATACACCTTTCTTACCATTATTTATCACTTGAACTCGCCCTTTTCATATGTTTTCTTTTCCATAGGTTATATAGAAAGGTTTTAAGTAGGGTTACTAATGGGTAAGAACTTTGTGGAAAACATTGAATATCATTTACTATAATAAAAGAGTGTGTTCAATGTATCCAAAGAAACTAAACTAAAATATTTATTTTTGTGTGTTTTTATGTATTCCACAAAATTGATTTAAAAACCATGCATGAAAATACTAGGTTGTTATAGTTGGTATCTGAGAGAATGATTAGTCAAATATAAAAAATTGGGATGAGAAAACCCTAGTGATTTCCCAATATTTATTCTTAAGTGTATGACTACAGATATCTCTATGGATATGTTTATATATTGTTCATAATTTTAGTGTTTTGGTAATAAGAATGAATAAACTATGATTAATCATAATGTTTACTAGATTAAATAAGATATCATAATTTAGATGTCCTTTATGTGATTTGTCATAGTTATTTTGTTTTCTACTATGATAAGTGTTTCTCACAATATGATTTTTTATTTTATCTAATGGAGGGAACCTAATAGAATTTTTTTAAAGGTGAATGTGTTGAAAAAGTTTATTTTGATTAGTAAAAAGGGAGGATAAACAGAGTAAAGGACATTATGATTGTAAATGAGAAGTGATCATTGAACATGTTTAATAATGTAAACCTTAACCAAATATTGGACACAACCAGGATGAGAAGGAAATAATTTTCATAGAATTGTGGTAATGGATTCAACAGATCTAATAAGATTCACTTTCCTTTGTATAGAGAATGTGAGAAGAAACACCTAAATTGATGTCTTAGCTGAATAACAAGTTGTTTTAACTATTTAAAAATTTGAAAAATATGTACCTACAAATTAAAACTGAAATGTTAAATTATTTCAATGGATGAAAATATTATCCTTCCTAAGGAATAATCAATTTTTGAATTCATTAAATTTAAAATTAAAGGTAATTATGTAAATATATTTATTATGTGGAAATATAATGATGATTATCAGCAAGGTGGAACAAGAAATTGTTATATTATTGATGACACAGAGGAAAAAATGACATAAGATATTTAAAAAGTATTAATTAACTAAATGAAAAATATTTCATAATGGTTTAGGAATATAGTGGAAGTATTGATTTTTTATATATTGAAAATCATGAATACTATTAGAGAAGTAATTTTATGAAAAATATATGTATTATTCCACTGTAGTTTTAACTAATAGACATGAGATAACATTATGAATACTATAGATAACCATGAATAGTGTTTAAATAGGTATGGTGATGATGTTGGGATAATGAAATAAATATATGTTTGTTTTTATACAATTAATTTGATTTTATTTATATCCTTGGAACAGAGGAAAAGGACAATTATGATATCATGGTATGGTTTTATAGAATTTTCAGTATTATTATATGACGAACAAGTTAATTATTCAAAGGAATCAAATTTCAACTATTGTTTTATGTTAATTCAGGTTATTACCATGGTTCAATAAGATAGCTGATGAAATTATTCACATGATTGGCTCGTGAAAATAAAAGGGTACGTTATGATATTTGGGTGAATAATTGTAAACAGATTTTGTTATTTAGGGATCTACATTATTACATTTTAAACTTATTACTTTTGGAATGGTAATATGGTTATAAAATTTTGGAATGGTATATGTTAAGCATTGAATAACATTTTAGATATTAATGTAGTATCTCTCTATACAAGGACTTATCATATATTTTATAACATGTGATAAGCATTATTTTTTTTGAGAAATATAGATGGAATGACCTATCATTCTATTTGTTGATATTTTTGTCTTCTAAATTGTATGGAAATAAAAATTCACCTATATTTCTTGTAATAATTGACTTCATGGAAGATTGAACAAGGAATACTAAAGGGTGAGGTTATCCTAATATATGATTGGTATTTATTTTTAGTAAAATTATTCAAATTTTGTTAAAAGGGTCTTGAAATAATTTTTTTCCTCCTATCATCATTTTTTATGATATCAATGAAACTTTCCAATCCTCTTTGTGTTATAAACATATAATCATTAAAATTATCCCAACCATGTTATCTATCACTCTCCATCATAACACAATTCTTATATTTCTCTTTTAGGTCCATAAATTCACATTCCATTTATGTTCTCCCAATTTGGAACATATTTATGGGTTACATTGGGTATCAGTTAAACTTCCAACATATCATTTTTAAAATCATGTTTTAGTTTTCATTTTTACAATGTCGGTTTCTATGAATAAAACAATGAATTATTAAACCACTTAAAACCCAAATAAATTTCTAGGAAGAAATTACATTTAATGGAGTTATAATATAACTGTAATATATTTTTTTGAGATATATTGTTTTATGTATTTTGTTACAAACAACACCTATATATCATACATAACATAGATCCTTGTATTTCCACGAAATATCATTTTATTATTGTAATTATTTAAATTAGATAATGAAAACCTAGTTATTAGAATTATGGGTACAAACATGATTAAATAAATTTTGAAATTATGGTTTAAAAATCCATATATAATTTTATTGCCATGTAATTAAAATTAATGTCTAACATTTAAAAAAATAAAATGCATTTTTTTGTTTTGAAAACCTATTTAAATGTAAAAAAGTTTGTTTTTTACCAATATATAAAGAAATAATTCAAGGTATATTATGTTGATAAAATGTATTTATAAATACATTATATTAAAACAATATTTTTACATTCATATTATTTGTTTTTTATACATGATATAAGGAAAAATCCAATTTAACCCGTAAAAGATTTATTTCATAAAAAAGTAGTTTCACTACCATTTGATGGAAAATTTGTTAGAAATGTAGATTTAGTTATGTTTATAGATTATATATTAAAAAATAAGATTATTTTTTGGATGGAGGGTATCAAAATATAATTTTGGATTACTTTTGATATTTTTTGAGAAGTTTCATTTTTTGGAGAATAGTGAAAATAAAGAGTTTTATTGAAAACTATTTTTTATATTTAACCCTTATCAAGGTAAAATATTGATTTGGATTATTTTTAAATTTTTATTAGTTCATTTTAATTTATATAAATCAAATTATGTTTTTTAAAATAAATTATACATTATTTTTTTATAAATATAATTTATGTTTTAAAGTGACATTTTTATACAAAACTACTTTTCATAACATTTAAATGGTATTATTTTAAATTAAATTATATTTATTATATGTTTAGAATTCAGAAAATTATTTTAAAAATATTTATTCATAACTTCCAAATTTAATTAAAATTTATATTTTTAATATTTTGGTTAATATGAATAGTAACATTGAATAATCATGTTACCAATGTAAAACATAATGTTAGTAATTTATGTTGAACGTGAAATAATAAATACTATAAATAGAATCTAACATAAGGGAAAACTTTATTATATGAATAAAAATACATATGTAACACATATGAATCTAAATTATGTTGATTAATGGATACTAGTCCACGAAAATTACTTATATAATATTTGAATCAATAGAAATCACCAAATGGAAAATTCTTTGTCTTAAATATCTATTATGTGACCATATATGGATAAAAGTTTTTATGAAATAATATAAATTTTTATGGTAAAGATAATTTAATTATTTTTGTGATATTATTTTTTTTATATTTGATGAAATTATGTTTAATGTTTATGAAACTCTATTGTTGTGTGTGTGCATGAAGATGAAAAATCAATAAAAATGATTACAAATAAAATTATAAGAACATTTAAAAGACCAAAAAACATGAATAAATATTATTTATTCAGTATATATTGACTTTAACAGATGATGTATCAATTTAATAAGCATTTGGTGAAACATAAATATGATTATGTAATTTGTTGTATTTAATTTAATTAAAAGTGAAACATATCACACTCGAATTTTAAATAAATATAGTATTTTTAATATGGGATTAAGAAGAATATATTCCCAAATATATATATTATTTCTTAAATTATTATATTTATATAAATATATGTAATTTATTAAAAATTTCTTGATATTAAATAATTTTATAAAATGATTAAATAAAGATGATGCAGTAAAAAGTATACAAATTGAAAAACAATATAAATGATATAAAAAATATTTTTATAAATATAATTTTAATTAAATTAGTTTCTTAACTAATTTTATATGTTAATACGACAAATTATGGGAGTATTAAATTATTTTTTTCAAATATATCATACTCATTGCATTTTCTTAATGTCAATGTAATGAATAGTGTCAAAATTGACACTGATGATATTTAATGAAAATAAAATTATATAAAATTATATAAAAATAATAATTATCATTAAAAAATACATAGTGAGTTTGAAATGATATAAATTTTCATTAATTTACTATAGATGGAAAATTTTCCGATTATATGAAATTTTTTTAAAATGTTTTAAAATTAAAACAATGGTTACCATAGTTAAAATTAAAATGAGATAACAAAGGGTTAATAAAAATGAAAATGCTTAATATCACACTATAAATATACTAAAATATATTGGATAATGATACTAGTACCATGTATTATATTATTTTTGGATAAATTTTATTTTTGTGGTAGTTTTATTGATATCTAATTTATGATAAATTAATATATTTGGAATTTCCAAAAATTATCCCTCTACTCAATTCTAAAAGGACCCTCCCTCTCATATTCCTTTAACATTGAGCCTACTATATAGACAAAACTATAAAAACTAAGTTTAACCAATTCCCAAGACAGACTATATAGGATCTTATATTCCCAAAATTCAAACTCTAGAGTCATTTAGAGGAGATCTAAAGGAGCGGATCCAAAGAAGAGGTAAATGCTCTAACCGATAACTCTATTTTTTCAACTATTCAATACCTTCTCTACATATAAGTTATATATCCTAAAATAAAAACTTCATCATAAATAATATTCTAAAATTTTATTATGATTATTCACAAAACATTATACATCCCATTTCCCATCGAACAAGATATGAAATTATCACTCATGCATACATACGGTTTACCATCTCCACATAGTGATACAATTAGTTTTCCATCGCAATGTTTTATGAGTGGTAATTATAATGGTTTTATATTTATATATTATATTTACTAAATTAGTATACTTCTAGAATGATTATATATTATCTACATTTTTACCACCTAATCTGTTGTAAAATGATAATGTCGTTAATGCGTACACATGGCTTACCATTTCCACGATTCGATGTGAGGAATTTGTAATCTATATTTTAAATGGATTGTAATATGGAAGAATTTTATTAATATATATGATATATATAACATAAAAACATTCTATAATTATCATAAATAATATATTTTCCTTTCTTTAATTTGAAAATTAAATGAAAACTAAATTCACACATACATAGGTCCTACTGTCTCTATGAACGATGCATTTTATTTTATACATCTAACTTTTATGAATATCCATTAATATATATCTAGTGAAAAAATATATATACTTTTTATCACTTTAATTATTATGGAGGTTATTAAATAATAAAATATGTAAGAAGACCAAATATAAAAGGGAAAATCATGTATAATCAACAAAGCAATTATTACTTGAAACATAAATTTAACCAGGAATTTTTAATAATAGAATACTATAAAGACATAATTAAATAATATATGGTATTATATATATGAATATGGTTTTGTGTTATATTTATAATTAATATATATTTATTATATATATATATTTTTAATATATTTGATTGATGTCAACACATAAGGTAATGTGATTTAAAGTATAACTTTTATTTTCAAGATACATATTAAATAGTAACCACATATTTATTTTTTTATATATATACTAACCTTGAAATAATTTTATAATCCATATAATTTAACTTATATGTATCTAAATATATACTCTATTATCAATCTTTTATGGGGGTTAAAGTTCAAAAATTACCAAATTTGTGAGGTAATGTTGCCTCAATTTTACTTCTATAAGACACATGTAATATTAATCCCATATATTTATTTACACAATGTATATAATGACCTTTGATATTTTTTTATGATGAATGACCTTTATTTAATGATTTTTTATATTCTATGTAATGTTATTTACACTTTGGTTATTAATATGTGTTCCTTTGAAAAAGTGTTTTCTAAAAATGAATTAAATGATTCCTAAAAGTGTTTTAAATGAGATTATATGAATTTCCAAGTAAAATTATTTCAAATATGTTAATATTTATTTTCAATTATTTCATTATATTATTTACATATTATTTTAAATAGGGAAATATTTTCTAATTGTATTATCATTTAAATCATATTTTCATAGTGGGGAACAAATTTTCCTTATAAATTATTACAAGTAATATTTAAAAATAATTTTCCATATAAGATAATGTTATTTGATGAAACATACAATTTAATGAGGATATCATTCAGTGATTCCATTATTATTATTTTTCAAAATGGTTAATGTTTATGATGGATTGTTACCTTTTATTTTTTTTCCAATGCTTTGTATCACGATGAAATTTTTATAAAACCCATTTCATTTTATCAATTATGGAATGATTTATATTATTATGGAAAAAATATATATGATTTTTATAATGTTATGGTTGAGACAAATAATTACCCCCAATGAATTTTTTAAATATTTATATCTCATGAGACAATGATGGGAATCCAGTGGATTAACTTGATCCACTATGGGATGATGTGGAAACACGAACCGTTAATTTAAAAGGACTATTTCGGGGGATGGTAGTTTTTACAAATAAGTAGATGTAGCTCCCTTGATGTGTCTTTCAATGTTTTGTATATGAAACTTGAATTATAGGGAATTATATTACATATTTATAATTCCATAATTTCATTACTTATACATATGTTACAATTTCATGGATTGTTATCTTGATTGCCTTATGATTAATGGATTATGACATATACTATTTAATCCATGACTCATGTATATGATCTTTGATATGCATGATATGATTTTTGAATGTTATTATCAAGTTCTCATAACCTTATGTTCTTGATAATCATTACTTATCATCATTTTTTAACATCACTTAGTATTTGTGCTCACCCTTTCTATATGTTTTATTTTCAATAGGTTATAAAGAACTATATCAGGCTACGGTTCTAATGGAGAAGATATATTATGGTTAATAGTAATTTTATTTCCCTAGACTATATGTTTTTGTTCCATGATTCCAAGGGAACTAAACTAGTACCTTTATTGGGGTGTATTTTTGTATTAGGAAAAAATGATGCAATATTTATGTATGTAAAGCCTATGTCATTATAGTTGATATTTGAGTGAAGCATTATTCTACCATTGGAAATAATGATGAGAAAAAACTATGAATATCCCAAGAGATATTTTAATGATATATCTAAGGATGTCTATAAGGACATGTCTATATATAGTTACAATCATAGGGTTTTCATAATAATCATGAATAAACCATGATTAATCCTATGGTCTTATATAGTATTTAAGGTTTCATAATTTAGAAATACAACAAGTTATTTTTCATAGTTGTGTGATTTTCTTCTAAGATAAGTGTTCCTCATGCTATGATTTCTTATTTTATTGAACGGGGGGAACTAGAAGAAAATGTGTTAACGTTGAATATGATGAACCATTTCATAATAAGCAGTCAACAAAGATGATCCCAGGTTTAAAGGGAATTGTGATCATGCCTTATATTTTTTCCTGGAACATCGTTAATAATGTGTACCTTAACCAACTCTCAGAACCACCTAGTAAGAGAATGAAAGAGTTTGCTGAGAATTATGGTAAAGGATACCACAGATGAATGAAAAGTTAGTTTCATTTATTATATTAATGTTGTATGAAATAACCAAATGGATCTATTTACGGATCCAGATGTTGTTTTAATTATGGAAAATAAGGAAACAATGAATGAAACTGAAAATGGAAAACAAAAAGGAAATTTAACGTAATTGATTAGAATATTTGAATCCCTTAAGTACTGTTAATTAATGAATGATTTAACGATAGAAAAATATGAATTACGAGAATTTTTTTCATAAGTGGAAATATCAGGAAGATAGTAAGTAAGGAGGTAAAAGTAATGGTTATATTATCGAGGATGAAGAGAATATGTATTACATATGATATTAAAAAGTGTTAAGGAATAATATGAATAATAATGGATATTTTTTTTATTTGAGTGGAATGAATTCATGTTTATATATTAGAAATAAATAATAATGAATTATATGTCTTTTTGAAACATTTATCCTTTGGTCCATTGTAGTTTTCCAATAATATTTGAGATCATATTATAAATGGTACTAGTAACCATGGAAACTGATTGAGGTTGTAAGATGTTGATGTTTGGATACTAAAATTAAGAGGTGTTTGATTGTGATAAAATAAATGGGATATTATTATTGACCATTGAGCTGATAACAAGGAGTTGGACAACATAATCCAAGGAGTTTATATAATTTTCAGTATTATGGTATGGGGAATGAGTTAATATTTTATGGATTCTTGTTTTCACTATGGTTTTATGGTAATTCATATTAATATCATGATTCAAGAGAACATGTGATGAAGGTATTCTCATGTATGGTATCTAACAATAAAATGATAATTTATGATATATGTGGGATTAATTTTAATCTTATTTTGAGATTTTGTGTTATTATTTCTAAAATTTTATACTTCCATCTTTAAAATAAGGTTAACCATTTATGAAAAGGTTCATGATAAAATTAAAATAATGGTGTTGTGATTAATGTATTATCTCCCCATAAAAGGATTTATACATATTGGGAAACTATTTATTACCAATTTTTTATGATAATTTAAGATGGAAGGACTAATCTTTCTATTTGTTGTTATCATTGTGTCATAACATTTCAAGAATAACACAATCGAATATATTTCATGTAATTAAGGATGAAGTTGATAATTTATCAAGGATAAAATGGGTGAGGTTGTTCTAAAAAAGGTAAGTATATATTATCATGAAAATTACTCAAATTTAAGAAAAATGTTATTGAAATAACAATGTTCATGTTGCCATCATATTTTATGATATCAATGACCCTTTTCAAGACTCTTTAGTTTATTAATTTATTAACATTCTCATAAACATGTTCTTTATCACTCTCTATCAGAACATAATAGTCATATTTTCCTTTAATGTCCATGTTTTTTCATTCCACCGAAGTTATCATATTTTAGAATCACATTATGGGTTACTTTGGGTATCCTTTATGATTAAAATTTTCAATTTTTAAAAGGAAGTTTTATTTTTCATTATTTCGATATGGGTTTCTTGGAATGAAACATTAAAGCACTAATCCATTGATATCCCAGATGAATTTAAAGGGATAAATTCATTTTATTGGGGTAGAATATAACTCCATGATATTTTTATAAGATATATTTTTTGACATCTTCCATTACATGCAACGCTATCATAGCTTGTGTTACATAAAACACTCCATTACTATGAAACATCATTTTATTGTAGAAATTATTTAACTAATAATATTATAACAAAGAAATTAGAATGGTGGATATGATCCCTATTAATAGAATTATGTAAAAATGGTTTAGTCATATATATATATATATATATTTCCAATTAATAATAATTTAATTAATAAAAAGTTTAAAAAAACATCCAGAAAAGGTTTTTTAAAAACTATTGAAATATCAAAAAGTTTGTATTATTCTAATATTATAAAAATTAACCCTTTTGAATTATATTTATTATATATATATATATATATATAATATCCAATATTATTTTTAACATCCATCTTATGTGTTTTATAAACATTATTTAAGAAAAAATAATTTTTTTATAAAAGATGTATATATCTAAAATGGTTGTTTTCCCACCTTTTTATGGATATCTTCATAAAAATATTATCTTTATCACTTTATATATTCTATTTTACAAAATAATCTTATTTTTATATTTTATGTATATAAATATTTACTTTCGGTGAACTTTTTGTATTTATTTGAGATTTTTTTTTGTTGGATAATGAAAATAAATATTTATATTAGAAAATGTGTTTAATTTTAATGAATTTACATGATAAAATTAATTTTTGGATAACATTGAAATATTAAATATTTAGTTTTAATTTAAAATAAAAAATATGATTTTTGAAGATGATATCAAACATTGATTTATTATAAAATCATTTTATGTTTTAAAAGTGAATGTTTATAGAAAACGTTTTTTTATAGCCTTGTAATTTTTATATTTTAAATTAAATTCCAAAACACGTGCATTTTAAATTTTAATTTGGATGAAAAAACTGGATTTATAATTATTTTTTTTAAAATATGTCCATTTTTTATTTTTAGTAAATATGAATAGTAACCCTATATAATATTTTTGATATAATAAAAGGTAAATTGTGAAATTTTGGTTAAAAAAATAATAATGACTATAAAATGACTATAACACATGAATTTTTTTGGATAAATATACTTACACCTCTAACATATAAGGATTTAAATTAGGTTTTCTAATGGATACTTGTTGATAAAGTGAAAGCTCTGGTAAGGGGCTCTTCCGCTACTCTAGGGTTCAGTCACCACCATCTCTCCTCGGATGGCTACAGCTTCATCCTCGGCTCTTGGTGGCTTCAAGAAACATCCTATTGCTATGGCGATATATTGGATCTGGATTTCTCTACATCATCAAGGTGCAAGTTCTTGTTCCGAGGGTTTGTGGGTCCTCTAGCGGCGTCGTGGGTGGTAGCCATCATCAGGTATATGTTGTGTCGATGGTTCACATCCATTGGTTGACTTGGCTTCTCCATGGCGGGCTGATGTTGTCGATTTCGGGTCTGATGTGGTCTAAGGGTGAAGTCGTGTGTCGGTTGTGTGCTTTGAATGGATCTACAGTCTCTTCGGGCGATGGTGGCGACGGGTTTAGAATGGTTTCATGCAGTGAAGATTCTTACGATGTCTGTTTAGGGTGTGCGGTTTCTTGGTGAGGGTTTATAGATCTTTTTCTTTTTCATTTGTTTTTTGATTTTGGTTTCTCCTCATGTATTGTCTGTTTATGCGGTTCGTGATCTGTTTTGGGTGCTCTTCGGTTGGTTTTATGTTTTCTGTTGATTTGGTTTTGATGTTAGTATTTGTGGAATATTTCATGGTGAAGGAGGTGGGGTTAGAGTTGTTGGAGGTGATGGATGGGTGATTTTAGTGACTGGGCATGATCTAGTGTTCAGGTGATCTATTGGTTTCAGCTGATTTTGGGGTACTAGGACATGGTAGGAGCCCTTGGATATTTTCATAATGTTGTTAGGTATAAGTGGGTTTGTTTTTGGCATGGTGTTGATTGTCCCAAACATTCTGCAAGGATTTCTTCATACGAGGATTTAGAGCAGGTTGGATTCACCATGCATGGACATTCAGATTCAGATGTTTCAGAGGGTATGGCACAACCATTTGTAGCAGGATCATGCTTATGCACAGGACATCTTGTTGAGTAGTCATGCAAGGTGGAGGCGTGCCATATTGATGTCAACGATGGGGCTGAGTTTTTCTGCGTAATTTTTTCTTGGGATAATTGAGACCCTTTTATCTTCAGATTGTGTTAATGTCTTTAAGTTGTGGAGTCTTGTTAGGTTTCCCCCTTTTCCCATAAAAGGTGGTTTATCCAAAAACATAATAAAATATTTAGCCCTCTAGGCCATTCAGTCAGTATTATTGATAAAAATGACTTTTATAATATTTAAATGATGAAAATGAGAAAATGTCACATTATTTGTCTTAAATATTTTTCATGTTTCCATATTAGAACAAAATCAGGTTATTAATGAATATTAAATATTTTATTGAGATTAATTTATTTATTTTTATTATATTAATTTATTTTTAAAATTTATATTTGAAATAATAACCATTAATGCCTATGCATCACTAATGCAGTCCATGTAGATGCAAATGAAAAGTCAATATAAACTGTTATAATTAAATCTATAAGTACCATTAAAAGACCAAAACACTTGACTAAACCACATTGGCTGAGAAAATATTGACCCTAATAATTTTATGTTCTAATTAATTTCCATGTTGATCCACATTAATATTATTATGACCATAATAGTATTGAATTTAATAAAATGCCACACATATGGCACCCTTATTTTTATAAGTATAATATTTATAACATGGGGGTAAATAAAAGATATTTACAACTATAAATATTATTGATAAAAATAATTTGTTTTTTGAAATCATGTCAATTTATTTTTAATTTTTATAAACCCAATTTTTCCAAAAATAATTTCATAATAATGATTCATTAATTATTCACCTAATGGAAACTCAAATAAATGATATTAAATCTATTAGAATAAATATATATTTTGTCTAAGATACAAAAAAATATTTTCTGTTACTTACATTTTATGGGGTTACAAACATTTTTTTTATGTTAACATACTATTTATATTTTTTTAAAGTCATTGTAATTAAAAGTGTCAAAATTTATAGTAATGATATTTAATGAAATAAAATTTTGTTAAATAATCTAAAAAACATAATAATATTTAAAAAATAAAATTTGACTTTGAGAGGTTATAAAATTTAATAAATGAAATATTTGAGTACAATTTATATGTAATAAGTTAAAAATTTATATTTTTTTATTATTTAAAAGTTGGTTACTATTTTTAAAATTTATGTCGGTCATCTAAGGATTAATCAAAATGATAGGGTTTAAAATAAGAGAAAAATATTTCAAACATATATTTTATTATGATAATACAATATTATAGTATATTATAACATAATACATGGAATTTTGGATATATTTGGATTGATAATAGAATTTACTCTGAATAATTATTTTTTAAAATTCTAAAAGATTCCCTCACCTATATTATAATAGAGAAATTCCTCCGTCACTTATTCACATCACATTGATCCTTATAGGATCACCAATCTATATAAATTTTTCTTATATAATTCTATATACACATTCAATAGGTTTTATCCTTCCAAAAATAACAACTCTAGAGACCTTTATAGGACATATAAAGGAGGCATTTTGAAAGAGATGTAATCACTCTCTGATCACTCTCTTTTTTATAATCAAATAAAACACCATTAATTATAATATATGAATAATAAAATAATAACTTTTGAATCCTAAATATTCTTAAAACTTATTATTAGTATGAAAAAACTAAAATACTTCCCATATCCCAAAAATAGGAAATGAATGTATCATTTGTGTGTATGTACAACTAACCATCTCTACGTAGCGATATAACTCATTTTAAATATCCATAATTTATGATCTAAAATAATTATGGTAATAATTTTTATTTATGATATTTATGAAATATTTATACTTATTTAATTATAATATCATTTCTACCTTTTGACCAGCTAATCTTATGGGAAATTATAATGCTGCTCGTGTGTACGTATAGCTTACCATTCCCACAATGCGATGTGATCCTATTTTAATCTATATTTCCCATTGATGGTAATAAGGATTAGTTTTATTAATATATATGATACATATATAAACTTAAATAATTCTACAATGATAATATATCTTATTAATTACTTTTTTTATATGAAGAGATATTCGAATAATCGTTCATCAGTACGTATAGTTTACTATCTCCAGGAACAATGTATTTTTTCTACTTATACATTTTGTAGATCTACCTAAATAAAAATATACTGAATATATATATATATATATATACTTTATCATTAAATATATGATGAAATCAGGATCTATGTAAGAGGACCATGGATATAAGACAAAACATGTAGGAAAAACAAAGTAGTTATTACCTAAAACATAACATTAAAATAAAATTATTAGTGAGGGAATAATATAATTTCATTTGTAAATAATATATTGTATTATATATTTTCATATTTTTATGTTGAATATTTATAAAAAATAATATATATTATATTGGATTCTTTAACATATATAATGTATGTCAAGACATAAAATAAGTGGATTTATAATGTCACTTTTATTTCAACAAGACATATTCCATATTCCGCACTTATTTATTTTGTGTTGTATATATACTTACCATAAATGTATTATATGATTTTTATTCACAAATTTAAGTATATTTAAATATTCATTAGTTGATATATCTTTTATGGTGTTTATGGTTAAAAAATTATCAAAATAGTAATGTAATTTAGTCTCAAATTTCTGTATTTTCAGATGTATGTATTGGTAAGATCATATATAATTTTATGAGGATTATTTACTTAAATATGACATGTTTTATCATTAATATCCTTTATTTAATGGTATTATATGTTTCATGTAATGTTATTCTCTATTCATTTGTAAATCATTTTTTAATTAAAACATAGTTCTTTAAAAATGTTTTAATAGTGTTTTAAATGAAAATTTATTCTTTTTCATGGAAACAGATTTCAAATATGTTAAAATTTGATTTTAATGATTCCTCTATGATATATAATTGTTACATTTAATTAAAAATGTTTTCTATGTTTTTTATAATTTAAAAACTATTTTAAAAATAGAGATTGTATTTTCCTCATGAATTTCATGATATGACCTTCCAAACTCAATTTTCCATCTAAGAAAATGTTATTTGATGTTACCTATATTATACTAGGAATATTATCCAATGATAATATTCTTACTATCTATCTCAATTGTTTATTTTTATTTTGGATTTATATGTATTATGATTTTTTCCTTTTCCATGAGTTATGTTATGATAAACATTTTATGAAACCCATTTTTTATGGGTTCTGTTATCATTTATGTCCTTATGGAAAACATATGTATGGATTTCATTGTTTGATAGGTGGGACCTATATCTCCATCCAATTCATTGGTTAAAAATTTACATCTCATTCAATAGTTATGGGAAACAAGTCGATAGTATTTATCTACTTTGGGAATATGTGGAAACCTTATCCCTTACATGTAAAGGACTTTGATCGGGGGTGATGGTGTGTCCTACCCAATAGGTGTATTCCCCATGAAGTGCCCTGATATGTTATGGTAATTTACCATGACTTATAAGTAATGATATTAAATGTATATATTCCTTCCATAATACCATTTATTATAAATGTCTTATGAATTCATAAATTATAGTCTTGATTCCCTTATGATTAATGTCTTTTGAACTACCATTAATTATGACATGAATCATGTGTGTAATCCTTGATATTCAGCATATGATATTCAAATTTATTCAAATGTTCTCATTCCATTATTTTCATGAGATTTCTTACATATCTCCATTGATCACCATTACTCGGAATCTAAACTCTCCATTTTTTATGTATTATTTTCCACAAGTAATAGAGAATGATTTTTTCTAGGGGTACTAAAGGGGAATATATTTTTGGAAAAAAATAATTGAGTATCACCATAAAATAAATTTTTATTATGGGGTTTCAAAGTCACTAAAATAATATTTTCTTTGGTTATTTATTTGTTTATTCCAAAAAATGATTTCATATCCATTTATGAAATGATTAGATAGTTATAAACCACCTCATATTAATAATAGAATAATATATTGACATCATCAAAGAAGAAGCCCATATCGGCTCGTAAAATGCTCACCAATCTATGTCGAATCTCTCACACAATATAAATAGGTAGGGTAATTACAAGAAAACTAACATGTATTACTATTTGGAATTATCCAGGAAATGTCTACAATGTTTGATCAATAAAATCATCATCCACAATCCCATGAAATTTCTACAAAACACTAAATATTAGATGATTTTTTTTCTATTTGGGTAATTAATGTGGTGTGGCCATATCCCACAACCACATATAAGAAGGTCATGCACATTGAATTTCGTTTGAATGTTCCGGATATGCACCTTGAATTATAAGGACTGATATTACATGTTTATATTTATTCCACAATTTCATTTCTTATACCTATGTTACAATTTAACAGATTATTATCTTGATTCCCTTATGATTCATGGCTTATAAAATCCAGTATTTAATCCATGACCCGTGTATATGATCCATGATATGCAAGCTATGATATTTGAATGTTATTATCATGTTCTAATAAACCTATGTTCTTGATAATCCTTACTTATTTCCCTTGTTTTACATTACTGAGTATTTTTCCCACCCTTTCCATATGTTTTCTTTTCCCACTTTTATAATGAATTTTTTAGGCTAGGGTGCTAATTTCAACGATATATTCTGTTAAACAGTATTGTTATTTTCCTAGACTAAAACTATTTATTCTTTGTTTCTTGGGGAACTAATGTTCTACGTTTCTTGGGGTGTGTTTTCATATTCAGAAAAAGGATTCAATATCTATGTATGTAAATCCTATGTTATTATAGTTGGTATTAGAGAGAAGGATTATTCTACCTTTGGAAACAAGGATGCCAAAACTCCATATATATCCCAAGAGACATTTCTAAGGACCTTTTTAGGGATATCTCTAAGGACATGTTTATATATAGGTTACAATTTTAGGGTTTTTAGAATTATCCTGAATAAAGCATGATTAATCTTGAGGTGTCATATATTAAGTAAGGTTTCATAATTTAGAAATACTATAAGATATTTTTAATAGTTTTGTGATTATTTTTTATGATCAGTGTTCTTTATGCTATGATTTCATATTTTATTAAATGGAGGGAACTAGAAGGAAATATGTTAACTTTGAATTTGATGAACCACTTATTAATGAGAAGTCAAAAAATATGATCAATGGTTTAAAGGAAATTGTGATCATGCCGAATAATTTTTCATGGTACATGGTTCATAATGTGAACATTAACCAACTCTTAAACCCTTGCAGGAAGTGGTGAAAAGTGTTCGCGGAGAATTATGTTAATAGATACCACAAAAGAATGAAAATCTAGTTTCCGTTATTCTATTAAGGTTAGAAAAACAACAAAATGGATTTATTTAACAATCAAAAGATGTTTTAACTATGGAAAAGAAGGAAACAAAAAAGAAAACAAAGGATAAAACAGAAAATGGAAAACAAAAAGATCAGTAAATGTAATGGATTAGAATATTGAAATCCCATAGGTACTATCAATTAATGAATGATTTAACTATAGAAAAGCTTGAATTATGAGAATTGTTTTCATAAGTGTAAATATAATGAATATATTCAGTAAGGTTGTAAATGTAAGGGTTATTTTATCGATGATAAATAGAATATGAATGATATTTGATGTGAAGAATTGTTAAGGAATAATATGAAGAATAATAGTTTTTTATGATAGTGGAAGGAATTCATATTTATGTATTGTAAATCAATCGTAATGAATTATAAGTACTTTTTGAAACATCTATCGTTTGGCCCATTATAGTTTCTCTTTAATGTTTGAGAGCATTTTCTCAATGGTACTAGTAATCGTGAAAATTGATTGAGGTGGTATGATATTGATGTTTTGATACTAAAATTTAGAAGTTTTTGACTGTGATAAAATAAATGGGATATTATTCTTGACCATTGAGATGATAAAAAAGAGATGAACGACATAATCCAAGGAGATTTTATAATTTTCAGTATTATGGTTTGAGTAATGAGTTATTTTATTTATGGATTCATGCTTTCACTTAGGTTTTATGCTAATTTAGGTTATTACCATGATTCAAGAGAATAAGTGATGAAGGTATTCACATGTCTGGTATCTAATAATAAAATGGTAATTTATTATATATGTGGGATTAATTTTAATCGGATTTTTAATTTTTGTGATATTATTTCTAAAATTTTGGACTTTCTCCTTTCTAATAGGGATAACCATATATGAAATGGTTTTTCATTAAACTTAAATAAATCTATAGAGATTAAATTATTATCTCTCCATATAAGGATTTATAGATATTGGGTTAATTTATATTACCAATTTTTTATGGTACAGTCAAATGGAAGGACCAATCATTCTGTTTATGGTTCTCATGGTGTCATAACATATCCATAATAACACAATCAAATTAATTTCTTGGAATAAGAGATAAAGTGGATAATTGAACAAGGAAGAACAAAGGGTGATGTTGTCATAAAATAAGGTAAGTATATATTATCAGTAAAATTACTCTAATTTCGGAAAAATGTTATTGAAATAATTTTTTTTCATATTTCCATAATATTTTATGATATCTATGACCTTTTTTAGGCATATTTGGGTTTTTAATTTGTTAAAATTCTCATAAAAATGTTCTATATCACTCTCCTTCATAACATGATAGTAATATTCCTCTTTAATGTCCATGTATTCACATTCCACCAATGTTATGATATTTGAAAATAACACTATGGGTTAATTTGTTATCCTTTATGTTCACAACATTCCTTTTTAACAGGATGTTTTATTTTTCATTATTACGATGCAGGTTTCGTTGCATGAAACATTAATGAACTAAACCATTGATAACCTAAATGAATTTAAAGGGAGAAATTTATTTTATGGGGGTAGAATGTGACCATGTGATTTTAATGAGATATATTTTTTGACATCTTCCATTTCATGCAACAATGTCTTTGTTTGTGTTACATAAAACTATCACTTATAATGAAACATCATTTTATAAATGAAATTATTTAAATAAGAAAGTTATAAACAAGAAATTAGAATTATGGATATGATCCCGATTAATATAATTATGTAAAAATGGATTATACATGCATATATATATATATTGCCAATTAATAATATATTAACAAAAAAAATTAATTTTTTTTCTTCATAAAATGTTTATTTAAATCTATTTAAATATGAACAACTGTGTTTTAGGCGAATATTTTTAAAATTAACTCTTTTTAAATTATATATATATAATATCCAATATAATTTTTAACATTCATCTTATGTGTTTATAAACATAATTTAATTAAAAAAATACATTTGTTTTTCTAAAAATGGTGTTTTCTCTCTTCATTATGGGTAACATTATAAAAATATAGTATTTATCACTTTATATATTTTATTTTAAAAAATAATGTTCTTCATTATTTTATGTATATAAATATTTAATTTGGGTAAACTTTGGGTATTTATTTGAGATGTTTTTTTATAATGAAAATAAATATGTTTATTAAAAACTGTATTTACTATTTTAGCATTTACATGGTATATATATTTTTGGTTTACTTTGAAATTTTAAATGGTTATTTTTAATTTAAAATAATTTTTTTTATTTTTTAAGATGATATCAAACAAGAATTTATTATAAAAACATTTTATGTTTTAAAAGGTAATTATTCTTGAAAACATTTTTTATAGCCTTCTAATGTTTATATATTATATTAAATTAGAAACATGTGTATTTTAAATTAAGAATATTAATGAAGAAATTGGATTTAGAATTTAAATATTTATTGAATATGTCAATTTTTATTTTTTAATCAATATGAATAGTTACCCGGTAAAATATTATTGACATAATGAAAGTCAAATTGTGGAATTCAGTTTAAAAAAACAATAACGGCTATAAAATGACTCTAATTAACACATGAATTTTGTTGGATAAATATACTTATAATTCTAACATATATATATTTAAATTAAGTGTTCTAATGGATACTTGTTGACCAAAATAACTTATATAATATTTAAATTAATGAAACTGAGAAAATGTCACTATATTGATCCTAAATATCTATTATGATTCCATATTGGGAAAAAATCAGTTTATGAATGAATATTAAATATTTTATTGAGATTAATTTATTTATATTTATTATATTAGTTTATTTTTAAAATTTATATTTCAAATAATAACCATGAATGCATATGCATCACTCAATCAGTCCACATAGATGGAGATGGAAATTAAATATAAATTAATATAATTAATTCTATAAGTATAATTAAAAGACCAAAACACTTGCCTAAATCACATTGGTTGAGAAAATATCCACCCTAATAATTTTATGTTCTAATTAATTTCCATTTGGATCCACATGAATATAATTTATGACCATTATAGTATTTAATTCTAATAAAATTTCAAACATTTCACACGCTTATTTTTTATAAGTATAATATTTATAATATGGTGATAAATAAGAGATATTCTCCAACATAAATATTATTGTGAAATATGATTTTTTTTATTGAAATCATGGTAATTTATTTATAATTTTTATAAATAAAACATTTTCAAAAATAATTACATAATAATGATGCATTAATTATTCAACTAATGTAATGTAAGGTAAATGATATAAAAATATTAAAGAATTATAAAATATTATTAAGGTTAACAAAAAAATTAATAGGTGGCATTGACATTTTATGGGGATATTAACAATTTTTTTGATGTTAACATACTATTTATATTTTCTTAATGTCAATGTAATGAAAAGTGTCAAAAGTAACACTAATGATATTTTACGAAATAAAACTTTATTAAATAATAAGAATACCCTAAGAATATTTAAATAATAAAATATGATTATGATAAATCATAAAATTTAATAAATCAAATATTTATGTACAATTTATATGTAATAAGATTAAAATTTATATTTTTTAATATTAAAAATTTGGTTAATATTGTTAATGTTTTATTGGGTAAACTAAGGATTAATCAAATTGTTAGGGTTCAAAATAATACCAAAACATTTATGAAATATATTTTATTATGATAATAAAATAATATATTATTTGATAATATAATACATGGAATATTGGATATATTAGTATTGATAATGAATTTTATTATAAATTATAATTTTTATTATTCCAAAAGTTCCCCTCACCTAAATTATAATAGAGAACTCCTTCCCTCACTTATTCACACCACATTTATCATCATGAATCTACCAAACTATACAAATTTCACTTCTATAATTCTATATAAACATTCAATAAGTTTTATCCGTCAAAAAATAACCACTCTAGAGTTATTTATAGGATATCTAAGGGAGCCCTTTCGAAGAAGATGTAATCACTTTCTGATCACTATCTTTTTTATACTCATATAAAACACCAATAAATATATTATTTGAAAAATAAAATAGTAACTTTATAATCATAAATATTCTGAAATTTTTTGATTATTATGAACAAACTAAAATAATTCTGATTTCCCATAGAAAAAGAAATCAATTTATCACTCTTGTGTATGTACGACTAACCGTCTCCACGTAGTGATACAATTTATTTTAAATCTCTAAAAATTTATGATTTAAAATATTGAAAGTAATAATTTTTATATATGATATTTATGTAATATTTATACTTATTTAATTATAATATCATTTCTACCTATTTACCACCTAAACTTTTGTGAAATTATTACGTCCCTTGTGTTTACGTATTTCTTACCATATCCACAATCTGATGTGATTCTATATTAATCTATATTTAACATGAACGATAATAAAGATTATTTTTATTGATATATATGATACATATATAACATAAAAATATTATATAATGATAATATATATCAAAAATTAATTTTTTAAATATAAAAGAGAAATTGGAAACATCGTTCATGCATACGTATGGTTTACCATTTCCTGGAATGATGTATTTTTTCTATTTAAAAATTTTATTAATCTACCTAAATAAAAATATTATGAACACACTCACACAAATATATATATATATATCTACATTATCTTTATATAGATGATGAAATCATGATCTATGTAAGAGGACCAAGGATATAAGATAAAACATGTAATAAAAACAAAGCAGTTATTACCTAATAGAAAACATTAACTTGAAATTATTAGTAAGAGAATAATAAAATGAAATTTATAAATAATATATGGTATTATATATCTTTATATGCTTATGTGGTATATTTATAAAAAATATATTTATTATATTGGATTCTTTAACATACATTAAGGAAGTCAAGACTTAATTTTAGGGGATTGATAATGGCACTTTTATTTCAACAAGACTTATTCCATATTCACCCCAATTTTATTTTGTGTTGTGTATATAATTACCATTAATGTGATATATGTTTTTTATTCATAAAATTAAGTATATTTAAATATCCATTAGACGACATCTCATTATTAGAGTTTATGGATAATTTTTTTTCAAATCAGTAAAATAATTTCGTCTAAAATTTCCTTATTTGAGAAAAATGACTTGTTATGATCATATTTTATTTTATAAGGTGTATATACTCAATTTGACATTTTTTATCATTAATATACTTATGTTAATGGTATTATATGTTTTATTTAATGTTATTCTATATTATATTGTAAGTCATTTTTTCTTTAAAATAGTTATTTCTAAAAAAATTTAATAGTGTTTTAAATTAAATTTTATTCCTTTTCATAGAAATTGATTTAAAATATGTTAATATTTGTTTTTAGTGATTCCATTATGATATTTCATGGTTATATTTAATTAAATTTTTTTCTGTTTTATTATTTTTTAAAAAATATTTTGAAAATGGAAATGATATTTTCTTGAAGAATTTTTTCAAGTGACCTTTCAAAATAAATTGTCTATTTATGATAATGTTATTTGATGTTACACATATTCTACAAGTAATGTTATCCAATGATACTATTCATACTATTTATATAAATGGATTATGTTTATTTCAGATTTATATATATTAATTTTGTTTCTTTTTCATGAGTTATGTTATGATGAACATTTTATGAAACCCATTTTTTTAATGGGTTCGGATATCATTTATGTCATCATGGAACACATATGTATAGATTTCATCATATGATAGATGGGACCCATATATCCATCTAATTAATTGGTTATTAATTTATATCTCATACAATAGTTATGGGAAACTAGTCGACAGTATTTATGTACTATAGGAATTTGGTGAAACCTTGTCCCTTACTTGTAAAGGACTGTGATCGAGGATGATGAAGTGTCCTTCCTAGTAGGCGTAGTCCCCATGATGTTCCCTGATATGTTATGGAAATGAATCATGACTTATAAAGAATGATATTAAATGGTTATATTCTTTCCACAATACAATTTGTTATAATTATCTTATGATTTCATAGATTATATTCTTGATTCCCTTATGATTAATGTCTTTCGAACTACTATTAATTATGAATTTACTCATGTATATAATTCATGATATGAAATATATGATATTAAAATTTATCCAAATATTCTCATTTTATTATGTTCATGGGTATTAATACATATCACCATTGATCACCATTACTGGGAATCTGAACACAACATTTTCTTATGTTTTGTTTTCCACAGGTAATATCGAATGACTTTTGCAAGGGTTACTAAAGGGGAATATATTTTTGGAAAATATTGATGGTTTTTAAATATAACAAAATTATTATTACATGTTTCCAAAGTTACTAAAATAATTTGTTATTAGGGATTTTTTGTTTATTCTTCAAAAATGATTTCATATCTATATTTCAAATGACTAGATAGTTATAATCCTTTTCATATTATTAACTGAAAAATATATTCACATCATCATAGAAGATGTCCACGGCGGATCCTACAATTCTCCTCAGTCTTGTTCGAATCTCTCACATAATATAAAGAGGTTCAATTATTATTAGAAAACAAAGATGCATTACTATTTGGAAATATCCAGGATATTTCCACCATGATTGATCAATGAAATCATCATCCATAATCAAATGTAAGTTTTACACACAACTAAATATTTCATGACTTTTTCTATTTTCATAATGAATGTTGTGCGACCATATCCCACAACCACATATGAGAAGTTCAAGTACATTTTTATTTCTTCTGTTTTATTATCAGGATGTGATGAGGAAATACCTCTCAATGATGTAAGGATGAAGAATAACATCAATTTTGAAAAGTTCAAATTATCACAATGTTTACAGTCCCACACATAATATTGAATAGAAATGGAACCAAAATATATTCTATAATGTTTTTGAAAATGTACCATGAGTACAATATTGAGTTCAATCAATCATATTACAATCCCACCATAAACAATATAGAGGCCTCTAATAAGACCATATCAGAAAGACTCTAGAAGATGGTGAATATGAACAAGAAGACCTAACCAAATGACCTCCTCCATGAGTTTTGGGCCTTCTTTTCAACCATAGATACTGCTACACAATAAAATTCATAGTAATTTGTTTTTGGGAGCATGGAAGTGTTACCCATTGAACTGGAGCTGCGTTCACTCTAAATAGTGATTTTTTGAAACCTAATGTATGATGTGAAATAAAAAAGCACCTAGATGAGATGGAATAGATCGATGAGAACAGGTTGGGTAAATTACATAACCTTGATTTCCATCAGAACAAGATCAAACATTCCTTCAATAAAATGGTCCCCCAACATTCATTCCTCTAAGAAGAGTTATTTTTTTCACTTATAATCATAGCAATTATATTTAGTAATCATCCAATGTTAGAACCTAAATGGAATCAGACTTATATCATACATTAGGTATACAACAATGGGGCCTAGTTATTGTAAAAAAATTTATGAAGGTCATTTCACAACCATCATTAATGAAAGGTTTATCAAGAAATACAATCATAGATGTCATCATGTATGTTAACCTTGTATGAATCCTTTATGATTCACAGTGTGTCAAATTCTGACCACCTGATAATAATATATACCTTGACATCCTAGTTGTTTGAAAGTAAACTACACAATGGATTTCCAGTTGTATGATGTTAAACCTCACATAGTTATATTTACCACATAATGATAAACTATATGGATCACATCCTCCCGACATGATGTTAAAATACATAGATCCCCCAATGGTTCAAATTCATTTATATCAGGTGACCTAATGCTTAAAAATAAGATATTAAACTTCATATCATATTACATACAAGTTTAGTTTTATTAATCTAAGAGGGTATGTCCTAATAATGTTATTTTAACAGGTAAAATTCTCATACCTACCCCATGACATTAAAATGGAAAAATAATTTCCTCATCTCATGATGTGAAACAGCATGGGAATCACTATATCAATGTCCATTAATTACACATGAGCCAGATCTATGTAAAAGAGGGAACAAATGTGCCAATATTTTTGTGAGAATGATCACCATCGAGGGATTTTCTTCTTACATAAAATATGTGAGGCAATATTCCTAAAAACAAAGGATACATATTGACTAGTAATCTTCTATTTTTGTGCCAATCCATAGTGTGACATCCCATTCATGTCATGTGTCCCTCATCTTTATTGAAATATTTTTATATGCATAGTTGTTATCCTCTCTGCATGATAATGAAATACATGGTTCCCAAGAAATATTTGAGGATTGATTTCTACCATCAACAGGTACGTAGTTAGACCCAAAACATCATCAATTATTTCAGCAAAAAAATTTATCCTCTTTCAGGATAAGTCCCCCAAGTCCATAACGTAAGATGTATAAGTTATATGATTGATGTACTCAAAAAATGAAATTAAAATACATGAGTTTCTATAACTACATACATATTTATTGTCAAATCAGTGTTATATGAATGGAATAATTGATCTTATATATTTTTCTAGTAACTACATGACAAAAAAATCCCCTATTATATCCTTATTTTCCACTATATAGTGAGAGAAACCCTAAACACTCATTATTTCTCACACAGATCTTAGCTCACAATAAATCATGAATTTTATTAATGCCTACCGAACATGAAAAAGGCATAACAACCCCTGAAGGTTTCATCATGGCCATGAATTAAAGACATTAAAATTATAATATTTTTTCCTTGCATTATAATATTAAACTGCATGGTTGATGTTCCTTGCAACACATAAAATTGAACATTCTTATGGAAGATTCCCAATAGGATTATTGTGGTTGGTGATTGGTCTCCTACAAACAATCTATTTAATTACTATGTGTTAATTGATTCCTAACATCATTGGATACATAATGACACCTGGATATCCATCCTCTAGTCTGGCAATAAAAAATTAGTATAAAATTATAGGTCAATGTGTATAGTTCATACTTGTATAGGAATCTCACTCCCCAAGAACATTATGTGGCATGATTTGTATTCCCATATGATACATTGTGGTGATAAGAGTTAGATAAGATAAAAAAATCACACCAAACATAAGGTTTTGATCCATTGAAGACCATTTTTCCTATGTACAAGTTAGATCTAGTTGGGGACTAATTGTGAATGTAATATATCTTATACAACTTTTCACATCGATTCAGTAGTCCTTACCACATGAAAATAAACCTAAAGGAAAATGTCATTACCACAAGAAGTTAATCTACAAGGAACAAATCATGCTCGCATGACTTAAAAAAACAATAAATATGTCATCCTTGCATGATTTTAAAATGTGTATGTCATTACCCGTTTTCATTCCTTTTCAAAGGACCACAATATCATTAAAACAATCATCTAGATTACGTGGTTCTTGTTATATCTATTAATAATAATAATTAATTAATCACACATCATGTCTCAAGAACCTGAAATTTTTAAAAACCTTTTGTATCCATTTTAAAAGAAAAAAAATCATTGTACTTGACCATGATATCAATGAATAATGGATCAGACTTACCAACAAGAGAAATATTGGTTTTGTAAGGATGGATTTTAGTCCTTTTTATCCTAACATTTCCATTGCAGAACTAACAACCTATGGGTAGAATGTGATATACCATTTTTTATTTCCCCAATACTTTTCTCACAACTGTATAACCTCATGCTATGATTTACAACATTATCATCTTCTTTCCATAAGATATTCTGAGTTCTCTTGACCATGGTAATACAAATTGGGATTTAGGGTAACATTACCTACATTATGTCCACATGCATCACGACCTTAAACTACCTTCACATTGGTATAATCTATACACCCTTAAACTCATTCCTATAATGGTTTAAATTACAGGACCAATAACTTCTAGATAATGTGAGACAAAACATACCAGCGAGAAAACAAGAAATGTGTGGCCTAATAAAAATTCAATTTCTCTCTTTCTAAACATTTCATCACTATAGTTTTGTAATATATAGAGTGAAAATATATAAGGCTTAAATATCCTTGGGTATACTCTATATCCCATGTAAAATCCACGAAATAATCGTTGGACACAATAGTTCAAGAAAAAGGTATAGTATTTAGTTTTTACAACTCTTCATTGTGAGAAAATATTCATTGGGAGGTGACAAAAACTACAGGATTATGGAATCCTTAGTGAATATTTCAATGTCTATAAATATTACTTTATGATTTCAGTGCATTAGATCTACACAATAATAAATGGACCTTAGAGATGGAAATATGACATCATGGGAACCATTTTTTAAATATGAATTATGCGTACGACTACTACATATGCAAATATGTTAATCAACCAAATGTTTCACTCTTTAAAAAGGGATTTACAATATTTTTGAACCCATAATACACTATGGAAGAACTTGGAACCTCATTGTGTTATGATCCATTATCAGATCGTCCTCATGACCTAATCACTTTGAACAATTATTTACAATTTTCATAACCAAAATATTCAAGATTATTCGACATCCTCAATATTATATCACCATGTTTTGTGAACATTAAAAATTTTGGAATGTGACACAACGTTCTATAACATTTTATGGCCCACCCCACATCATTCAAAACATCATGGTGTAGAGATAAATTTTTACAATTAAGATATTAACTTCCATATGATTTCGGATACCTTTCTAGATAGATTTCATACAATACACTACCTCATCATCAAAATTTATTAGTCTTCACAAATCATTCATGGCTGTTGAAGTTGATATCATATTTTCATGACCATGATATCCAGATCTAAGGGCATAGACCAACCAACTAATAGCACATCATCCTATCATGAAATGAGCTTCATTCATTGTTAGACATGACAAGACTATAGAGGAAGCTCAGGTCTCATGTTATTAGGGTTTATCTCTGACATGTATTCACCATTCCATATTACCTGACTCATAATTTTGGATTTTTAATTATATCACCCATATTTCAACTCTCAATGTGGGAATATCAATGATAGTAATTTTCCCTCAGCCAGTATGATACCCATAAACATTCCATGACCCTTGGAAAAAAGTAGAGACATATATTTGATAATTTTACTAATGTATAAGGTCATTGACCTAAAAACCATATGAATATCATCTTTAGTGGAATGGATCACTAATAAACATGATTCTCAATGACACCACCAAAGACCCCAACAATCGTTGTTCTATGGGTCATTCCTTAAAATTCATCACCATATTACATGATCTTCAATCATGTGATTGTAGTAAGTATTTAAATTTCATGACATCCCAATTTATGAGCTAAAATAAATTGAAATAATGTTATTATAGATCCAAGATAAATTTACCTAAAAACAGTTATTGAAGGACCAAGCTAAAAGACGCTAAATAACAGTGATTGATGGATTCAGTTAGAAGTAAAAAAACCATTGTGATAGAATGACAAATATAAAATTCCCTAAACTAAAATGACAGAATGTATGATATAATAGACCATAAATGAAAATATAATAACAATTTAGTCTTCATAAATATAAAATAATATTTGTCCCACGAAATGGTCATTTAAAAACCCATGTTACACTCCCCAATTCTATTAGCTTCATAAAATAATAGAGAAAACTACGTCCATGGACTACATTCTACCAAAATTATGATTATATGAATCATGTTATATCATTTTAAATATTCTAGACATATCAATTAACAATATCATTATTTTTTGGAATTAATGGTCACTTATATATAAGAATATGTTTTTATTTTAACATTAAATTCCAAATATTTATGTTTAATTAATATGATAAAAATGATCTGTATTATTGATGATTAATGTAACATCATATTAGAGAAATTTCATGAAGATCACGAATGAAATTAAATCTTGACAACAATACGAACAGTTTAGAAAATCCATTCATTAATAGTATACATTTGGAGGAATCTCAAAATTGCATATTTTCTCCAAGAATTAAACAAAAATTTATGTCAATGATCAAAAATTAATAATATTCGATCGATTAATATAGAAAGGTTATAATGAGCCAAGAATGATGTGTCACTTGAACAAATAAGTGCCGCTAGACCCGCCTCTTACTTTCTTCATCCACAAGACGGATGTTATTAGCTATAGTAGTCATCTCATCAACCCATTTCTGAATATATTCCAATATGGATGATGACATTGAGAGGTCATACTTTATGCAAGAAATGATTTCAAGTATCTCTATATTTTCATCTTCCAGGAATGCATCTATCAATCCAAATCAAATAAGAACCAGGTACTCTACTCGAGTACCACAAAAACCTCCCCCATATATTTAACAAGGGGAGAATATTCATCATGATAATGAAAGCCACTCTAATTTGTGTCAAAACAATTCCTTATCAGGATAATTTGTCTCATGATATTTATAGTGGTTTGTGGTCAAATAAATCCTCCAAATTTCATCTAATAGGTAAGAAATGCGTTCATATTTGTCACAAAACATTACTAGAGGAGTCACAATGATCAAGAATAAATATTCTATGAGATCAGTTGTAACCAAGTTTGATATTATGTGGCTACATAGGAATTCGGATTGGAAATCCATTATATTCTTCCCTCAATAGAGGCATATCAAATTTATTGTGATAGAGGGGTAATTTCCATAGATTATTATGTCCCTCTTTCTGGATAGCCTTCTCTAAGATGGGTGTACTTCCTCGACATCGAACACATGTTATGAGTTATCTCATTCATTGATATAGACATAAGGTTTTGTGAGAAAAATGTTTTGTCCACATTTTGAAGCATTCGACTTATCAAACTACCTTGATAGGCACCCAGGACCTAGTATAAAATGACTGAGAAAGAGGTAATAATCAATAGTTGAAAGAATTTTCTTATTATTAGTATTAGGATGCTCCCATATCATCTAAAACTAGAGGTCGATCGTGGGGTGTCTCTCTCCTCACATGATGGACAAATAAATAGGGGAGTCCCTCTGGGTGATACTATATTGATGATAAAACTGATATTGTTTCTATGCATCAAAGATGACCAGATCATCCAACATGGCTGTAAGAAACCCATCCAAAAGAGAGATCTTCAATGGTATTTCATTAAGAGTGGTGACACTATTTTGAATGTTTGCCCTTGTCCATGCTGGATAAGGATTCAAATAAAATCTATCATATAAAATCAATACTTGGAAACCTCACAATATCTTAGTTACAAGGCCCCAACCCATGATATGTTCGGAATTCATGAATGAGATAGTGTATTGGGGATAATTTTAGTATTTTAGTAATAATAGTAATAGAAATTCTACCATATCCAGCCAAAATAAAAAAAATTAAAGGACCACTGATCCTATAATAGATAATTACATATAAAATGGGGATAATGATTTTGAAAAGTAATGTAAGGGTAGGCTCCACCAGATTTAGTCGACGTACCTCTGTTAGTGTTGTTTCTGTCACCATCATACTGATTCGGATTCGGGAACGTACATCCCCAAATGTGCAAATCCACCCATTCATGGACATGTTCATAACGCATTACAACATTATTTATGGTAAGATGTTTGGATTAAATAATTACCCCCATTATTTATTATCACCATATTCAAATAATGGAACAATATAAACTTCCATTATCATGAACCTATTGGGAAGGGTAGTGATGGAGCATACAATAGTTGTAGTATCCCCACACCAATGATTGAAAATTTTCATTCATTATTTGAAATAGATAAGAGAGTACATAGTTACCTCATTTATTAGATTTTCTTTCATAATTATGATCTTTTATTTCTCCTATACATGTGTTTTAAAGGATTTATCCCAGGAATCAGTGGTAGAAAGGAATTCATCATTAATCTACCTAAAAGTGAGGATCCCAAAAAAATTATATTTATCATAGGGAATACTTCCTACCTCAAAATAAGGCATATTGAATGAGTTGGTCTCATGTAACCAATGACTTGCTAATTCCTTGAGATGATCCGTTTGGTGATAGATGTTATTGTAAATTCACAGTTCATCAAAAATATAGAAATCATATAACTCATCATAAAACTATAATTATCTTTTCCTGAACTACAATGGCCACACCAATTCATAAAAAAAGTTACCATCTAGATGAAGAAAACTCCTAGGGACTAGCATTGATTGGTTATCCATCCAATAAAATTTTCTTATGAATACATTCAAGGGAATTTGACACCCATAAAGATGGGTAGTTTTAGTCCAATGAAGGAATGGAAATTTTATCTAGCAATCTAAACCCTTATAGAGGAAGTCGGTCTGAGAATGGATTATTCTAGAGAATGAATGGAAGAATCAATTTCAGAATCTCATTATCATAATTAACATGGAATCAAGGGTCATCACTGCAGTTTCTAGAAATTATGGCCCTTTAATTGGACATAATAGTGGATCATTGAGGATATATGAAGGGAAATTTAATATATGTAAATGGTATATTTTATATTGATAAACTATAATATTGTAAATTAAAATACATGAAACTCCAAATTATCATACCCATAAAAATAATAATAAGTGGATTATTGATTTTGTAATGCATTTATGAATATCATGGTCCATGGAGATTTAATGGGCCACATAAAACTACTAAATATCATTCAAACACATGACTAATTAGAAGACACATGAACATGAGACCTTGCAAGGTCATGTGATCTGCATAATAGTTGAAGGATCATGTGATCAGGTTATAAGACTAGAAGTAATCTACAATACAATCAAGAATCCACATGTACATGGTTCATTAAATTATTGGAGATTTTTTCGTGTTTAATTCAACAAGGTTCAAAGAAAAATTTCATTTGGGTTAGTTCTCATGGATAGGTCCTGTGAATGAATCTGGAAATTAGTTCAAATAAGAAGGTCATTAAAAAAGGATACCCAATGGGGTAAGGACATCAATGGTTTCAAGGATGTGTACATGGTAATGGGGACACTTTTATCCGTCATTTTTACTGAATTTCCTGGATAACCAAATGTCACCAGACAAACCAATCATTACCCAATATAGTGATAGGATATTGTCCAAAATCCTCAGAAGGGCATCTATATTCATCATAATAGAGCTCATTTTTCTAGAATGGTTACTCCTAGGGGGGATTCTTGACACATACCAAATAATCATTGTAAAATTCACACAAGATGAAAAACTATAAATTCGTTATCACTTTCCCTAAAATAATAATGAAGAAGGAGGTATCCATGATTACTCAAATTATGTCTATATTCAGAATAAACAATTTTTCTTGAATTTTAGATGGTCATGAGGATTATCATGAGTTTCACATAAGATGTAGGATATATAATAGATCCCATTTGATGAGTATGTCTACCCTTGAAAAGGTATCCAAGGAACTCTCTGATCATGTGAATGATTTCAAACAAGTTCCCCATGATCACTTCACCTATCAATCAGTGGTTTTTTAAAATACCATCCAAAATTCGTAGAACATATATAGGAATAAATCAAAATGGATAGAGAATATAATAGACATAATATTCAGATGATGAATCACTAAAGGTTACAATGGTATTCTTTTGAAAAAAACATACAAACTAATGAGATCCTGAAAATTTTAAGAATAAAGAAAGGAAATAAAATGGTTAAATAAGAAAGATTTTTGAGGTTGTACAAATAATTTGATTCATCTATAATTGTTTGAACGATAACTCATACCCCTGAATACATGTCCTCCATGCCACTTTATAGCCCATTATCATGTAAACCTCATCATGTGAAGAGCCTCAGACATGACCATGTAGCCATGCACTCCCTCTCTATAACCAAAGACAATGTGGAGGATTTATCAATTAAATGATAACACATCTCCACATATCCTATTATTTATCATGTGATGTATAACAAATAGAGAGTGTTATTTTATTTGAGAAAACTCATGAAAATATATTAGAAATCAAAAGAAATAAAAAATTCTTTATCAAATATAAAAATAAATGAAATGGAAAAATTTGGGATCCTCTTGCTATTTTTAACTCATGCGACATGCCAGAAAAATCTCAAAATACCCAGTGAGAACCCAACAAGACCAAGCAAAATCCATTATTAGTGATCAAATAATGTCACAAAAGCCCCTTGCATTCCATTCTTGTCCTGTAATATTCCATAGATTGGTCACCTCAGATCACATAATGGAAATTCTACATGCACCCGGATATATTGAAGTATCATTGAAATAACTTCCTAATACTGTGAATTTGTCATTTAATGTCCACATAATTAGGAAAGACACCATTAATTTACTATAATAGAATAAATGGTGAATTATAGGTATGGTCTCATAGTTGGACGAAGTCTGGTGTAACCCCCAAAATGACCTAAAATAGGATCTCTCAAAACAAATTAATTGAAATGACTCCACTGACTACTTCTAGTAGTTTTGAGATATTATCCATGAAAATAAGTGACTAATTAGGGTTCCAATGACTATAAATCCACCACCCCAATATCAAAAAATCATCCTTGGATACTCACACTAGTTCACGTAGGAAGTAGGATGAATTTATCAGAGTGGAAGATCTCATGAGCAGAAAGAATTTTTTTGGCATGTCAATGTTTGGGAACCAACTAAAAAGATCATACAACATGAATATGAACATTGTAAGACCACACAGAGATCAGGTGATAGTCTCTCTATGTGTTATGTTAAGGATATCCTCTAAAAATGAACTATCACCTGAGACATAAACAAGCTAAAATGAGTAAATCTTAGAGATATGAAATAATAGACTAGAAATAATTATAAAAAGATGAGAAAATTATGAAAATAACACTCTAAATATTCCTCATGAACATCACCCAATTCACATAGGCAACTCAATAGTAGTAGGAAATGTCACCTAGATCACGTGACACTCCATTGGTATAATATTTGGTCCATCCAATGTTAGATGGATGTGTCACAGAATGTCACATGGCACCCCCAGTTGTTCCATACAAATCCCAAAAAAACCCTATAGTCTCAACATCCTAACCCCAATATGTACTCTAGATAAGTTTCCCATTTCATTAGGTGACACCATTACATCATAGCTAAGTAACTCAATGAAATTTGTATAGGATGACTGGTTCTCTGTACATCCTCTAGAAAAGACAGCCTAATCATATGAATTCCTCCAAAAATGTCCACAGTATTTCATGATGATACATGAACAAGTCATCTTGGACATGTATCACCCTCCAGACATGTCACACAATCTGTCACAATGCCCCTTATGCATTTTATTAATGATCATGTGATGTATTTCAAAATAAATTTAATCTCTAATTTTTTTAGGGAGATGTATAAATCTTGGTTACATGTAATATATTTCCTTGGGTTTAGTTTTTTATTTGTTTTTAACCTGAGATATTTTTCTTGAAAATTGGGAGATTTTAGATGGAGGTGGTGAATTGCATGGTTGGTGCACTATTTTCCCAAGCTATGTGCGTAGAATAGAAAACTATGTGAACACTAGAAGTGTAAATTCACATAGATGGTTCATGGTTTTTATGTTTTTTTCTAATATTTTTATATTTGAAAAATGACTATGTTTGGTGCATGGATATGATGCATAGTTAAAGGAAACAATGTACCCCATACCAGAAACATGTACGTTGGATATTAAATACCTATAATTTGAATAAAAATACCAAAACCTACAATGTTAACAAAAAAATGGACCTAACACATACTTGAACATATTATCTAGATTTTTTGGTCTTCTTAAAAAATTTAAATCACTTTTTACATCCATTATTTAAGATTAAAATCCCAAATTGAAGATATGAAGCACTATAGTAAGATAATCTCATGTTGTGTTGTTTCATCCTACTCTCCCTTAATTATCTCACCCATTGAATGTAATTTTCCTTTGTTTTATATTAATATAGATCTTTATTTTGTTATATCTAATCCACTTTATTTTAAAACTAGTTTTTGGATCTAGATCTCATTCATTGTTGTGCAATTGAACATTACACTTATATTTGGATATTTCTGTTGGTGGGCATTTATCACTGATATTGAGGTTGATGGTATATTATTCATATCCAAAGGACTTGATTTCCATTTTGTATATGTAATTGTATAATTTTCTTGAATGATCAAAAATTTAGTTTCATTAAAAAAATTGATTAATTTATCTAATTAAATTATTAATGGAATGTGGAATTGGTAATTTAAGGGTACATATATTTTGTTAATTAGTAAAATGAGATTAATTAATTAATATAATATTATGAAAATTGAATTTATGTGATATTTTTAGAAAGAAATTTGGATTAATTAATTAGATTAATTGTTTAGTTAATTAATTAATGGGGTTGTGGGATTATAGATATTAGATAGTTTTAATGGTAAAATAATTAATTGGGTATTGGGATTGTGGAATTTTACTACTTAATTTATCATTTAATTATTCAATTAAATGTGTGTATTGATTAAATGGATAAATTTTTTATTTTCGGCCATCGGATTAGTATATTGAATCATGAATTTTATTAATAGTTGAAATTGAACAACATAATGTAGAATTTAACTAGAGAGTTATTATTTATTTATTTTTATTTATATGATAGATGCGATATATGTGTGATTGATTGATATATATTACTGTGGGACTCGTACTGATGTTCCAAAACCTATATATGCTAAATGAGATGTCATATAGGGTCTAATGCTCCAAATACCCATATGTGATTAGTGAGGTGTGAAAAATGGAATGATTCCCCAAATAACCATATGATATATTGATTGTGGGATATGTAATGAAACTACAAATACCCATGTGACACTGAGGTATGAGATAGTGATGGAGGCTACAATAACCCATTAGGTGTTAGAGATGATGTATTACAACCATGATTTTAGTATTGGGACAAGATTACAATTAGTTTTGATATTATATAATATGAAATGATTAATGTAAAAAATATTAGTGTGATATGGTTTAGGCTCTAACATGGGTCAAATATGTTTTGATGGTTCGAGTGTCCTCACAGACATGGGGTTTTATGTTCTTAATTAAATAATGGTGAAATGTTATAACTATCTACCTAATTATTTTAATTAATTTATTATTCAACTACACAAAATATTGTTGAATTTATATTGTTTTTTAAGGAATTGGCGATAGAATACTGAGTTTTACTAACACCCTAAATTGACAACTTAATCAGTACAAGAATATATTCTACAATTTTATGGAAGGATATAGGAAAGTGAGGTATGCTAGATGGTTGAGTTAGGGTAGTGCATGGATAAGGGAACAAAAAATGATTCCACACCCTCTTCAGAGTTATCAGTGTGTTTTTTTATTTTTTCCTATATTAACACTTGAAATCTAATTGGAATGATATATCAACAATTTAGTTTCAAATAAAGTATTTTTTGTTTTCATTATCATGTGATACTGGTCTAGTTTTGTTATTGTCTATATTATTTAGTTATTGATTATTTATTATTGATGTGATACTCTGATAAATATGTTTTAGTCTCCCTAGGATTTTTATTAGTCCCACTCTATTTTTCAACAACCTATTGTATACTAAGATGCGTGATTGAGTTCATGTCACTATGTTGCTTTGGGAATCAATGTGTGGCACCTAGGATGGGATTTTACAATGATGTATCATAAGAGGTTTCTTTTATTTTTCTTTGGACATATAATTTGAGAATGGTAGATAAGATAATAGTATGAGTTATGCAATGGTTATGAGATCATGCATGAGATACGTTATCCCATGTACTTGGATAAAAGGGGATTAACCATTATTGAGTTATTGTTATTGATGTGTGGTATTCTAGTTGGATGTTATTTCACCCTAATAGATGCACTTATTGTGTGATGTGATAATTATTTTTATATTTTTCGATAATTTAATTATGGACCTGTATAGTATTCAAGTTGTGTATTCATGAATTATTCTAGGAAGGTATGATTATTTTTGTGGCTTACATCATTTTATGAATGCTAAACAAAACATGATTGGGGTTTGTTGTTGAAATTAAAATGTTTTTTCCTATGTGTGTAATTAAAATAAAATACGTATCTAATATTATTTTAAAATTTAAAAAATGATGTTATAAGTGAATAAATGTATTTATAATGGTAATTGAATGATGACAATGATTTTTCCCCTTTTTGACCATGACGTAGATATAAAATGTTCATAGGGAGTTATGGTGACACAACTTTGACAGTGTAGAGGTTCTTGGGGAAATGAATTGGTATGAATTTTTTAAACATAATTATTAAATGTCTACATTTTTTGTTATGTGTCTAGAGATTTGTGCTTTAAATTGAGATATATGACTCCAAAACTATTCTTTTTTGGGTGGGATAAATAAGGAAATTTGTGGGAGATGTTCCTCTAGTAGTGGAAGTTGAGGCACCGATATAGATGAGTGAAGAATCAAGTGACCATTTTTATGATAATATTTATTGTGTAATGAAATTTCTGGGGAGAGACCATGTGAATGTTTTTTTGGAATATGTATGAATTAACATGGGAAAATCAGTTACAAAACCCTCTGAAATTCAATGGATATGGTGGAACTAAGGTTTTACGGTTTTATATTGATTCAATACAAAATGTATATGACCATTTAGAGAATCTTGATAAAAAATTGTCATGTTTGATGCTGATATATTGTGAGTATCTATGAACTATTGGTGATATATTCATTCCCCAACAAAAAAGGAATACGAGATTGTATGGAATGGATTTTTGGAGATGTTCATAGAGAACAATTATTTAGATATGTTGAGAGTGAAGAGAGCAGTTTAGATCATTTGTTGAAGTCAAAAGAGTATATTAGTGTTGGAAAATGTTGGTCACATAAGAGACTTGTTCCACATTTCTCTAGTGTTGGAAGGGAATAAGACATATGTAGTATGTTTTTTCCAGGATAGACTCAAATGTGAAATTAATTGCATGGTAATCATTTTTTGATTAAATAAATCCTATATGGTTTTTGAACATACACTCATAGATGAGAGGAACCTAAAGGAGGCTTCCATTTTAGGTTAGGCAGTTTATACTGGATGAGTAGGAGTTAATTATTTCGTGGTTTGTAAGAATAATTATAATAATATTGACCGCAAATGTGGGAATAAGTGTGGTCAGGGGGAAATAATCAGCTACTAAAGATCTTACCCGATTTCATTTCTTCTAGATTGGTAGGATAATACATGATCACATTCATTATCCTCGACAGCCGATGGAGTGCTGATGTTGTGGAATAATGGGACATCTATAAATGTTCTACAATAACCCATGAAAAATTATAAGTGATGCAGTAGTTAGGATGGATTAGTGTATTGGAAGGTGTTCTTATACAACATATTTTTCTATAAGTTGGAGTTATACACATTTTTTAGGTAGAGGTCATGTAAAAGGAGATTAAAATAAATATTGAATGTATTAGTAAGGTTGTACATATCAGGGGACTGAAATAACATCACAAGGAAGATGGGAACGATAGTTTCATGTCATTCAGGCTGCAATGGTGGATAGAAAGGTATAAGCATTGACAATTATATGTACTGGCCATGTATCATTTAATATTTAAAGTTCTTAATTGAATTTTTGTTCTTTTTATTATACAAAATATACACTAAATGTTATTGGTTTGAGACTAAAATTAGATTACATAAGTGGGGTGATGATGATAGATACACCATTGTGATTATGGTTGAAAGACATCTATTTTTGTAAATGGAGTTATCTCAAGGATGAAGAGTATAGTTATCATTTTCATATTTACATCCTACATATTACATGATTTTTCTTAATTATGTGTATGGACTATTTATTAGTATTATTATCCTATAATTATTGTTACTACAAGAGGGTTAATTTTTCAACTCATAATGATGAAAAATATATTTACCATGAAGAATGGGATAACCCAGTGGGATATGAAAGGCTGGTTCACCAGAAACTATTGAAACATACCACCTAGGTTATATGTCAACTATTGTATGAAGGTGGTTTGAATCATGAGTTCTTTCCACCAGTAGAGGTTTTCTTTTAGGATGTGTTTCTAGATGATTTTCAAGGCTTCTTCCTAAGATAGAATCCAAATTTACGATTGATCTAATATCTATGGATGATCTATTCTAAGTACTACAATACATAGTTGAAAAAATAGATTATCAAAATATTTTTACTCAACTGTATGAATTTATTGATAAGGGATTTATCCTTCCATGTATGTCTCATCGAGGTTCTTTTATTTTGTTTGATAATAAGGTTTATGAGACTATGTATTTGTGTGTTTACTATAGAAAGCTTAATTTTATTAATTTGATGTACATGTATCCTCATCTGCTTGATGATGAACATTTTTAATAGTGAAGGGGATATTGTCTTTGTCCATGATTGACCTTATATTTTCATATCATCATTTTATTGTTTGACATTATACTATACCATGCACTTCTTTCAAATGTAGGTATGGTCTATAAGAGTAATTATTAAGGCTGTTTGGGTTGAAAAATGAATTAGTAGTCTATATGGAAATGATTAATAGGATATTCTAGCCATAACTATATCTATTTGTGGTAGTTTTTGAGGATGAAGACATAGTGAAAACTAAGGCTCATGATGATCCTGACCAATATCTTGAAATTTTTTTAAGTAAACTAAGAGAGATGCAACTATATACCAAGATATCTATGTGTAGGTTTTTGATTGATCGGGTGCACTTGTTGGGTCACATCATCTCATATAAATGATTGTATTTTAACACAAATATGGAATTGTATATTGTATCATAGGAGAATCCTAATAATATTTTTGATATTCACAATTTTCATGGGTTGTGAGGTTATTATCAGAGGTTCATCATGGATTTTACTATTTCGAATAACCACATTTATTCATAAAAAACAAGGTGGTGATTTAATTTATAGAATTACCTAATAAACTCTTATAGAAGATAATGAGGTTCATGATAATTACCCCAATATTGACCATACCTGAGCTAGGTTTGGATTATGAAGTGTTTTGGGGAACTTCAATGACAACAAATTGTGAACTATTAATATTGGGAGATTGAGTTTTTTTGAATTGGTCATGGAATTTGAGGCCACATGAATGGAACTACCACACATATGACATGTATTTATCATTATTGGTTAGTGATTTAATGTTTTCATGACTTGAACTTTTGAGCAAGGACTTTCCTAATTGAACTGATTAAAATAGTATAAATTATATCATTTTTGAATGGGATTTTAGCATCCAACAGTAGATATAGAGTGAGTATATGCAATCATTCATCGTTAAAATAAAAAATATGATTTTCATGGGAAACATGGCTACTGATGCATTAAGCTGAATTCTTAGACTCTGGCAGTTCATGAGTCTAGTGCTGAGTGGAAGATGAAGATCTAAAAGGATGAGATGTATGTTGTGGTTTAGGTAATCCAGGATCATATGAATCTAATAAAAGTTAGAGTGGAATATATAAATTATATATTTATTAGGGATTGGTTGTATGAGGATATGTATTGTTTGGCCTTGAGAAAAATACTTGATGATGGGCAGACACCCCCAAACTAGATTATAAATGAGTATGATATCATCTATATCATGTGTTTGGTAATTGTGCCTATAAGAATTCCAGATGAGCTAATGGATGATTATCATTACATGAAATGGGTGGTGAATACATGTGTCACTATAATGTATTGCATCCTATGATTGTAGTATTAGTAGGATGGAATTAAAAATTGTATAGTAGGATTCCTGACATGATGATACACCTATCAACATGTGAATTCTTATCATCAACAACCTGGTATTTTACTAAAAAACTATCTCAAAACATAATGGATGTTAGAAAAACGTACCATTGATATTTTTATGGCTCTCCCGAGCATTCAACATAATAATGAGATTATTTGGGTGGCTATGGACTAACTAAAAATGTTGAACAATTATAATAGATACATGATACCATCTCCATGGAACAACTGTGAGACATGTACATTTAGAATATAGTTAGCTTTTATGGGGTACCATGTGTTATTATGTCAGACAATGACCCATGTTTTAATTCACACATTTGGAAGGGTATACATAGGTTTCCTGGTACATAAGTTATACTATGTATGGATTTCCACTCACAGTCAGATATAAAGTCTGAGGGTATTATATAGGTTCTTGAGAATATGCCTTGGTGTGTGTTTAGACATCAATGGGATTTGGGAGAAGAATATCGAATTAGTGTACTTATCCTATAACAGCATTTATAAATAAAATATTCATATTACAGTATATGTGGAATTTTATGGTTGGCCATTTAGATCACCTCTAAATTTTATAGATGTAATTGAGTCGGATTTATTTGGATAGAGTCTCATGTAGGATAAATATAATCATGATCCGTTGATTTAGAAGCATATGGATATGGAATGGAATATATAGAAGTCATAGGGTGATATAAATCATTGAAAAGTAGATAATTTAGAGGTTTATTTTTATTCCTCTAGGTGTCTCCTAGTCTGGGTCACCGTAGGATACAAAGATAGGTTATGTTGGTGACCAGGTATGTTTGACCTTTTCAGGTTGTAGAGATAATCATCTCATGAAGTATGGATTGACACTTCCAAATAGGTATAGTTCAATAAATCATGTATTTCAAGTGTCACAACTTATGTAATATCACTCTTACCCTCCTCATGTGATCACTATTTACGATATTGAGAATGAGACTAGTGCGTCCTTTGAGGAGAATCTGATATGTGTGTTGGATCACCGTGATAAAGTGTTATGGTGAAAGGCCATGTGGATTGTTCCGGTTTTTTTTTTGAAATATGGCTATGTTAAGGTGGAATTATGGGAGATTTAAGTTGATATTAAGGATATGTGTCCTGATATTTTTTGGGTCAGAATCATAGAGATGCCTAGGATGACTATACAAGGATGGGTTATTATATTCTGGGGATATTGAAGGTTCCCAACGTTTCTCGGAGAACTCTCATGATCTATTATGTCTATTCATTTTCCATGGTTCCATTACAATTTTATCTGGTTATATCAAGGGGTGTTTTTTCCAAAAATTGGGTTATTTTGGAAGGAAGAGAGGTGGGGCATGGATGGAGCACAACATTCCCAATTTGAATGCCTAGACCAGCAATCCATGTGAACCAAGGTTTATGGGATACAAACAATTGGGGAACAATATTTCAAATTGTGCCCCCTCTTAGGTTTCATATTGCAACATCAACATTGTCGCACATGAATCTGGTGCACAGTTTGGGAAAACCGTGCACTCGAGATTTTCACCCCTTGAAAAAATGATTAAAAATACATAAAAACAGAATTATACAAAACTAAGCCCTAACTGAAATCTATATGGATTCTATAATTTTTTGGTTCACCCACAAATATTACAGACCCTTAGCACCTCTATTCATGATTATATTAATCTCATATTTGGGATCCAAACCTCCCTCGGTAAAATAATATTATCTCTTACAGTATCCTCCAACTCTTTAATCTGTCTTTCATCCATTGAAGGGATGTTTTCCAATATTTTATATTAATCTTGATGAATGTATTTCAATAGGTAATCTATTGATTTTGGTTCTAGGTTTTGGATCAAGATATAATTCATCATTTTTAAAGTGAACGTTGTGCTTCAATTTGGTGATTTCTATTATAAAGATTTTATCAATGGTCTTCAGGTTGGTGGTGTATTATTTAAAAAAACTATTCATTTAAATTTCATGTATGTAATTGTATAATATATATATATAATTATTAGAACATGAGTTGAAATAATTGAATTAGTAAATTTTATTAATTAATAAATTAATATCTTTTGTAATTGGTAAATTAAGGGATTTGAATAATTTTCAAATAGTGTAATGAGAATAATTAATTGTTTAATTAATTAATTGATACTAATGATTGTAAATTTGATGGGATATTATTATTGGGGAGATTGGATTATTTATATTGAAATTTAAAAAATAGTATAGTCGGATATGGGAAATTAGATTAATTAATAGGTGAATTAACAAATGGGTCATAGGGATTGTAGAATTGGATTAATTAATTGATGAATTAATTAATATATTAAAGGGGAGTATGTTTCAAATGATTAGTTTCACATTTTATACCATGTGATTAAATCATTGAATCGTGATTAGTATTTAATGTTAAAATAGAACATCATAATGTAGAATATGTCAAGAGAGATATTGTTGATTATCTTTTATATATGTGATATATGTTATATATTTGTGATTTATTGATATATGAGTGAAGTATATAAACTGATGATCAATATTACGATATATGAAAAATAAGGCTTGGGAGATTGGTTGTTTACCCCAAAACCCCTTTGTGATTAATGATGTGTGGTAAATGGAATCATTCTACAAATACTCTTAGGATATAAAGATTATGGGATGTGGACTACAACATCAAATACATGACTGACATTGAGGTGTGGGAGAGGGATAGAGGCTCCAAATACCCATAGGGTATTAGATATTACATTCTACACCCATGAGTTTGGCATTTTATTATGGTTCCAATTTTCATGGATATGATATGAAATGAATTGATCAATGATTAACATGGTACTGTGTTGAAATTAAGTCTTAGGAATGGACTAAAGTTGGTAATTATGGTTCTGGTGTCATTGAGAACTTGGGTTGTTATGTGAATAATTAAATAATGATGACATTTGATAACTAATAACTTATTATTTTTAATGTATTATTTATAATACTTTATACACTATTATTGACTAGAAATTGTTTTAGATGTCATGGGTGATAGAATATTGATGTATACTATATCCCTACTCAGTATTCCTGATCCATACACAAATTGATTTAATGTTTCTAGGACAATATAAGGTAAGATACCTATCATAGATTTTTGAGTTAGGATCGATCATGGATGAGGGACCCAGACATGAATTAAGATTCTGTTGGGAGTTATCAGTGTCTGCTTTTTTTTCATTTTTTAGATTAACACTTTACACGTAATTTTAATGGCACATCTACTGTTTAGTTTTTGATAATGTATTTTTTTTCTATCATGTGATATAGGATTAGTTTTGGTTTTCATGTATTCTATTATTTTCTACTTTGATAATAATTTTTTCATATCCTTAGGATTGATTTGATACCCTCAATTCGAGTTAGTAACCTCCACCATATTGGGAGGAATGATTGATGTCATGTAAAGAACCATATTGGGGCATCAATTTTTGGAACCTAGTTTGGGATTCTATAATCAACGAAGAAAGACATGAGGCGTCTTCTGGAAAATTAATCTCTATGCATGATAATATCATTAGAATTTCCATAAAATTATTTGACTTCCCTTAGAGAAGTAAACTAGTTCATGTGATTCTCTTTAGACATTTAGAGAACACGTCTTATGAAATTTCAACAAGAAGATCCTAACATGTTCATAAGACAAGCGACGTATGTCAGGAAAAAAATTCGTCCATATCAAGCAGGCATCCCAAGAACTGATAACCTTTTCCATCATTCATAGGGGGAAATATGGATGTGTAATCCCCAATTTAATTGAACTACGGTGACTCTCATTCCTTCCATAACAATGATTTGTTGGATTCCTTCTTAAACCCTAACATCCATAATAAAAATACATAGGGAAGTCCAAAAACAAATTTACCACATCCTCAAATAGTGAGAATGGTTATTTTATATCCCTTGTGTCCCACACCCATCACAGCTAAAGTGGGAATAGTATGCTTCAATAAACATATCTTTCAAAAAGGGAATCCTAAGTATCTCATCCTTGGAGAATAATATAATATGGTATGCTGAAATTATAAGGGAATACATTGTATGTAATCCATGATTTACTAAACAATGTGAATGATAATTCCAATAATATCCAGTATATATTGGATACCTTCCTAAGGATAGATCTAAAATAGTCAACCACATTGGTGTTTGTCTTGTCATGCCTATGAAATTTTAATGGTCATGACTTAATCATTACCCATGGGGATCATTGTAAGTCATATATAAAAAATTGAAAATCCCAAATACACTATTATTAATCTAATTCCTTCTATACCCAAGATACATAAGATTCCATCTTAAGTCTTCAGGTCCATAATAAATATCACATGTGTTGTGACTGTACTTAAAACCTACATCCATATGTACTATTACTGGTTATTTTTTTATCACTTCTCCCATACACCGATAATAGATCACATGGGCATAAGAAGATTAAATGGTCATATAATTTACATCCTGAATCTAATCCATCAAGGTATAACTCAGTGTATTAGACCCACTGAGTTGTATCATATTATTACCTCCATATATGGTCATATACTATGGGGTGTGCCTTTAGATAATTGATGAACTATGATAACTCTAATTCCTACTATAACCATGACATGTAGGATGTCTTCTCAATATGTGATCTTTAATACAAGGTTTATTATTTTATATAGATATGTTCATTAATCATGATTATAACCTTATCAAGCTATAATGAACTGAATGGATTTTGATTCTTATAATAAATATGATATCTAAAATTCCTTGAAATGGCTCAATACCCACATAAAAATATTAACCACCTCCCCATATCGAAGAAAAATTTGTTTCTCCCAGTTATAAAAATTCATTATATAAATGGGTACTCATTATTGGAAGATGGATGAAGAGCCTCGTATATATACCAATATATTCTATAATGAGATCACCTTATTTTTTTTATAAAAATTATTTTAACCAATGACTTTTTTCTAGGTGATCTTGTCCCTTATCAATATTAAGAATATGTTTTTGAACATATCTATAATTTATAATATATTATTAGAGAATAAAAATATTCTACCCAAAAAGGATGAGATGAGTTCGACCACACATCCCCTCAACCGATGTGAGTATCTAAGCATCATTGTTTCTAACACTCTAACTGAACATCTACCATTGAAATGAAGGTTTTTACTAGGATATATAGGTGGGAACCATTTGGATTTTCTATTATGAATTATAAATTGGTCCCAAATTTAATGATTTTGAATGAAACAGAACACCTCACAATCCACCATTTGTCCATACTGAATTCACATTATTCATCAGCATTTCTATCAAATCCTTAATGTAGTATTCTTCTTAAACCATATGTTTATTACACTATTATTTCTAATGATTATACTATCACCTATTTCAATATCTATATTAGAAAATTTCATCCAATCTCATTTAATTATTAGTCAATTTATTATTTACTCCATCTACGTACTCTAGGACATATCCTTATCTTCCACTTAAATTATTTACTCATTGTTCGTAGAATAACCTAAATCACACACATATAAATTGACAAATAAACTATCATGAGACCATTTTTCCATCAAAAATAAATTCAGAAATTATTTAGAAATAATGGTGAAATATAAATTAAAAATTGATGAAAAAAACCCACTTTGATATCATATCGAATGGACTAGTTTCCATAACTATTTAAATTATTACAATTTTTCCCAGAATCAACATAATTTTTTGTAAAAATCAGACCTCATTGGGATTTAGGGTAAATTGTGATTGTTGAAAATGATTATTTTTTTATTAAAAATTATATTTGTAAAACGTGTAATGATGTGTGAGTGTGAATGTCCTAAAGGATCACGTAAAAGTATTATATGAAGCATGAATATCCGAATGGATCACATCAGGGGATCCCATGGTATGAATTTTGATAAATGATCCCACAAGTAATGTAAGTTCATAATGACCCCATGGATGAATATAAGTCATATGGGATCACTTGCAGTGTATCTTCATTAAAAATTTCTACTTGTATAAACTTCAATCATGACGGATGAATAAAATCATGTTATTTAATCATGTGATCTGTATGTATATCATTATATCATAGAGGAATCACTCTACGAACATGAAGACAACAAATTATTGTTAGACTATCTTGAATTGTGGTCACATGAATAACTTAAAGACATGAATATATTTTCAAGTGGTATCATGAAGTGATCAGGGGGGAACATCATGAAATCACATTAAATTAATAGGATCTCATGAGGAGATAATGTGAAGGACTTGAAAACATTGCAGAATTGGTAAATGATCTTGAAATGGGAACAAATGAAACACACATAATTGTCCACTGATTTTTCGGTGGGATCATTTGAAACATACATGTTTTTTATTAGATCTCATGGTGGGATAACATGAATCATCCATGATTGTGAATTAATATTATATCGTATTATCATGAAACTATTAATTAAAATGTTGGTTTTCATGTGGAGAACTTGTGACACACTGTAGATGATCACAATTTGTGATTATGTTAAGTGAAAAATCTTCAGTACTAAGGAAGTGCACTGGATGGATAACCATCATTTTCAGAGATAAGGTAGATGATTTATGCATATAAGTACCCCATAATCCATACGAAAGTATATGATATATTTGTTAATTTTTCTGACCTAATGAAATATATTTCAGATGAGAAAATATGACTTCCACTAAATCCTGAGACTCAAAAAAATGAATAATTTCATTCAAATATATCTCTAAAGGTGGTTGCATGAATAAGTATTGAAATTTTTTCTTTAAATGGATATATTTTATAATCATAAGAAGATAGGTATTGGTTTTCCATGATCAACATATCATGAATATGGTATCACTCCATAGTCACATGATTTGTATGAATTGAAGAAATCCTTAAAGAAGAATCTTATAAAGATGCCTTGTAGGTAGATATCATGGAGGGGTATCACAGAGGGCTCTTATGTATGGATATAATATAGGGGTATTAAGGTGGATTCTCATGGATAATTCAAAAAAACAAATGTCTCAAAGGGGTCTTAAGAAGAGGTTTTTTCTTAGGGTTCACTAGCTCCGATAAAAAAGATTTCTGAAATTGGAGTTATTATCTCATTGATTAAAAAGGAGAATAAATACATAGATAATTGTGATTAAACTATGAAATGATTATCAAAATATCATATTAGATGAGTAGTGAATTCACATTACAAGATATTTTGGGGAGCCTTTAAATTTTGAATGATAGTAATCGTAGAGGGACAACAAATTCGATAAGGGCGTTGAATTAGAAATGAGGTTTAACATATTTGGTAAATCATCACATTACCCCTATTTTATCATTCTTCATAGAACTGTGAGGGTGAATAACATTAATATTTTATGTCATGTTCTTTTTTTAAATCAGTATATTTTTTTATATGGGAAAGAGAGAGAAATTTTTTTAGAATAATGAATCAGGATGGAAATACATTATTTTTCTATTAGTCATACCATTAGTCACCCCAACCTATTAAGGTATTTATAAAAATTGGTAGAATAATTCTTGTGAGATAAAATTGTTAATGATAGGGGTTAATTATCAATAGAAGGAATGGATGTTTTTAGTCCCAAATACATTTAGATACTTGATGGGGAAATTTTCGATTTTTGAAAATTTGGATGCAACACTTCTTTTATATATAAATTAATTTTTCCTACAAAAATGCATGGAATTTAGGTTTTCATATATTTTGGTTATTTTCCAAATGTTTTAAAAAGATAATTATATTCCTCATCCATAGGAATTATTAACTTAGTAGGAGATTCATCAAACCCAATCTACCAAATGGTGATGGAATGCTACTGACCGCATGATATATTGGAAAATATTATAAATATTTTTCAATGTAATTCCAAATGACATGAATCTAAATAGTAGGATGAGTGGATAAAATATTAGGACCAATGAGTTAACCCCCAATGAGTATATAAATGACTTTTTCGATTAGTTGAATACTTCTGTGGAAGATATGCATAGTCTCATATATATTCGTCAAGATTTAATGTCATGTTTTAACATCTTGATAAGTATTCCACATTATTCGATATAATTTTTTTCTTTATTGTATGATAAAGAGCCAAATGAGAAGACATTTGATAAATTACATTGAAATATTATCACATACACGATGTGAAATGATGATAACATGTTTTTGGGAAAAAATGAATTCAAAAGAGGTGGATTTAGAAGTCATAAAAAAGATCACTCTAAAATATTAATAGGAAGATGATATTATATGTGGCGTAATTTTATAACATTCATCAAACATTTATAGGGAAAAAATAAAAATTCAAAGGTAAACTTATTGTTTCACAATTTTGTTGTGGAATGTTTTAACATCTTATATCAAAGTGTATGAAGGTGTTTCATTTTGATAAAAATTTTTATAATAAAACTACCAATAAGAAATATTAATCCAATGCTAAAAGAATGAAAAATAAATAGGAAAAAATATTTATAAAGGATAGTATATATTATTTTAAAAATTAAAATTTAAATGAATCTAAGGAATAATATTTGGAAGAAGAAGAGGGTTATAGGTAAAATGGTATGGTGGAAAATGGTCTGAAAGTTCCAATCAAGGGAAAGAAAGAGACAATGAATAAGAATAAGTCAAATGAATCGTTGATCTCCATGTTGAAATAGAAGAAGCACTTGATGAGATAGATATTTGGAGAGATAAAAAAGTAAATTTAAGAAGGTTTATCATGATTCCATACTCTTTATGTAGTTGTATGAAGAAGATATGTTTGTGTGGAAGGTTAAAATTGAAAATCACAAACACACATACAAACACAGATATATATATATATATTGGATTGAAATCATAGATATGGTTATAGAGTTTTTAATAAAAGTTGAATAGTAGACAATATATATGGATAGTTTGAAAAAAATAACAAAATATTGATCCAAAAGTATCGAATAACTTATGTAGAATGATTATAGTTAATAAGGAATGATAAAAGATCCAGAAAAACTCTTGAATCATGAAATCACATCAGAAATAATGTCCACACATGAGAAAAAAAGTGAAATTAAAATTCATAGGTCCTGATAAATAGAAAATGTAATGTCTAGATAAGAGAGTGAGACATCACAATGGAACATGTTGTATAGGAATTGATTACAAATAGAATTCATTAATGGTTAAAGTTAGTCCAAAAGCACCCACTCTGAGGATGAATATTGATATGGATATGAATTATAATTATAAGAATCATTCATCAAAAAATAAAATTATTGGAACAAAAATGAATTACTAGAATAAAAATTATATTCTCTATTTTTATAATGGAACAATGGTGAAATATCAGATTGTATTTTCCACATCCAATTGGTATTGATAGAAAAATGGTAAATAGAGGAATCCAATTTTTTTAATATTGTAGAATTTCCGTTGATGGTCCCTATTTTTGGTGTGGATGATTTAGAAAAATGAATATATATTTATCACCATCATTTCATGTTAATATATATAATCAAGTCCATAGTGTTTGACAACAGTAGTTTAAGGGATCATTAAACTATCTAAAAAAATAGAACTAATTTACTTCTTTGAATAATGTAGTCATTCCATCATACTATAAGGATTTTCAAAAATATCATCCATTGTCAAGTGTTATGTCAAGGATATATACTAGAAATGAATAGCATGATGAGGTAGTGGGGGTATATATTTCCTTTAAAGAATCATGTCACACTTTAAACTAGATCATTTATATTTTTTCGATGTATAATAATGTATAAAATTAGAATATCGTGAAAATAACTAGGTAGGATGATGATGATTTCATAAGTTTTTATAATGATGTTGGTGCGAATATTTTTTTATCATGAAAATATATTTTCATGGGATGGAAATGAGACATTCATATGTCTTGGTTTTTGAAATGCTAGTCAAAACATGCTATATGTTAGTCCATTTTGTGACTCAATAAATTTTATAAATTTTACAAAGATGTTATTTATCATCAATGGAAAATATGGTGAATTTATTTTGTAAATTATTTTCACAATGGGAAATATCTACCTTTTTATTGGAGAATAATACATTTTATTTTTTCTTCTTGGAATTAGAGAATATTTTTTGAAAAAAAATTTGTTTTTATATGATCCATACATCCTTATATGAAATGGATAGATTTTATTCTTCTCGAGATCCTCCTTTATTACCATGATATCAAATTTATTTCTGTGGTTAATTCCAATAAGTGAATATTATTTTAATGGTATATAAGGAAAAATATAAAAGGAAAATATGAGTTCTAGAACTATTTCATATGATGTATATGGACCTACTTCACAAAAAAATATTGATGGGAGGAAATATTATACCCCTTTCATTAATGATTAATGTATAATTGAATACCACTCAATTATCACAAATATTATAATTTTTTTTCCATAATTTATTATTTGACTAATGTTGAAAATATGTTCTGTCAAATAAATATAGAAATTCTAAATTTATAAGGGAATAGTGTAGAAAAATTTAAAAGTTGAAGATAATAATGAGAATCATTGTATAATTGACTATGTTTTAGCAGTAATAACTCTACATTATAATAGACTAGTTTAATGAATAAATTATATTTTAAAAAAAACTCTAGATTGATTATTATTGAGAATGACCTTATTGGAAATTTTGAGGATGAATTAGTGGAAACATTAGTATATATATATAATATGGATTTATTATATATAAATTAATGGAAGAATACATATGATCCTTGTTATAGAAGGAATAAAATATTTATTCTATTTTGAGTCTTTGAAAATATCTTTTTAATTATAAATAATTAAGATTAAATAATTTTTGAACATTGTGGGGATTAATGGATATTTCATAGTTACTATAAAAATATTATAGCAAATAACTTCTTAAATATGTGGCTAGGTTATGCAATATAGATTGTTTTCATTGTTTTAGTTAAAAATAGTAGAATCCTCAAAAACTTCATGATTAATATTAAGAAGATACTAATGATGTTGTCAGATGATTAGGGGGTGTAAAAGTTCTAATGGTGGATTCAGGATAAGATTCAGATAAATGGGAGAATATATCTATATAGAAACTAAGAGTCGAGCAAAAATCGACAAGTATAATATCCATTGGCATAAAAAAACATTATTATAGACATAGACGATTAATAATCTACTTAATGAATAATTATCATCACAAGTGGATCCAATTTATTTTAAATATGCTTAATGAGTTAAGAATTGGGGTGATGTGATGAATGAAGATAATTTCCAAATAGAATACAATCAGAAATAGGATATATTATTGAGTCTAATGGATAAGAATTTCATCGGGAAAAATGGAATTTAAATAAAAATATTATTTAATATATGAAAAATATTTTGATAGAATAATAATTTTTAGAGATAATAATCTCCCTGATTGACTGTACTAATATTGATAAAACATGATAAATAGCTTCAAGGCTTGAGTTAATTTGAATATTCTTGTCTATAAGAGTTAAAATTAAATTCAATGTTTTGTAGATTGATGCCAGGTCACTATATCTGAATGGTGTTCTTGTATAAGATGCCTATTTTAAATATGATGATATTTTCACGTTCTTGAAGATGAGAACAAATTTTCACAATAATAAAGTCTCAATACAGAATGATGTAAGAACCAAGAGAAAATTATTCATGACATGATAGATATTTAAAGAATATTAATTTCCAATATCGTGGATCTAATTAGAATCTATATGTCAATATTGAGATTAATCAAATGATTATTGTGGTGTAATATATAAATTACATCATCTTTGGTTGATAAAGAAATTAATTGAGGAAGAAGTCTGAAAAATCCATGAACTTAATCATTGATAGGTTATTAATAGAACATCATGATTTTGCCTCATATTTAATGTAACATAAGGGAGACTTGAAAATTTTATTTATCCATCATAATATTCCAAGTATTTTCCGAAAATATTTAGAATAGAAAATTTCAAAAAAAAATAATACTCACATTATCACAGAAATAAAATTTTCAAGGTATAATGAATGTAAAAGAATAAATATCAAAAAACATAAGAATATCTTTTTTAGTTGGTTCTTACTTTATAGTGACATAAATCAATATTTTTTCCCACATAACTTATGGAATAATATAAAATAAATACACCTACATGAAGTGAAAATAATAGATTGTAATATCACAGTCATGGAAGATTTTTTTTTAATAAAATGAAATATATCATGAAGATTTAATGGGTTTTATAGATGCAAATTGAGTTTGTTTAGTTTGTAATCAAAATTCAACATCACGTGTTTCATTATACCATGAATTACTATTTATTTCATGGATAATAAATAATAAATATTTCATTTCATTGAGCATCACTTAAGCTAAATACATTATAGATACTCTATAATGCAGTTAGTTACTATAGATTAAGAACAATATTAATTATATTATGGTTGAATTAAATTTTCTGATCAGAATCTATTGGGATAATTCAAGGTCAATAAGTCATATAAAAAAAATATAATAAACTAATCTATGGAAAATAACATTGAAATAAAATTTCCCTTTATCAAAGAGATTGACCATGGCCAAGTTAATTTATAGTATGTTCCAATTAAAATATTGTCTGAATGCTTGCAGACAAAGGCCTTACACATAAAAGAATTTAAATATAATATAAAAGATCATAGAGTTCAATCAACTAATACAATTAAACTATATGGATATAGAATCCATTCTACATGAGGTATGGTTTTTATCAACTATATTCAAATTTGTTTACATTATGTTGTTGTGGACACTAAAATGGTAATCTTTTTGTATATTTAAAAATAAGGAGAAATAATATATGTTAAGACATTGGGAATCTAGTATGGGGAGAACCAATACAAGGGGATTATTAAAAATAACAATGAAAATTTTATTATATTAATAAAGAAGGATCTTGAAAATATTTTGGAGTCCATGAATCTTGTATTTGACATGTGGTGGTTGAGGACTGATCTCATGGGATATTTTTTTATCATTTGGACATAATAAAAATGTTTATTGGTGGTTCAATAATGAGGTGATTTCGCAATGAACATTTAAACCTACTATTGTCTCTCACATTAATCATTACTCATGTGGTCTTAGATTACATGCCAAAGAAGTCCATGATCCATATTTGTGGTGGGAAATGTAAATGGTTTCATAAAAGCATTAATTTTTAATGATATGATACTTTGTGTTCAATATGTATTTTAACATATAAGTAGTAGGACATTATTGAAAAAAATACCTCATGGCGGTTCTTTCTGGTTGATTTTTTACATTGTTGATAATTTATGATTATCAAAGGCTTTCTGATGAATGAGTGTGAATGTCCAGAAATATCACACATAAATATCATGTGTAGTTTGATTGTCATAAAGGATCATGAATAAGGTTTAAATTGTTAATAAATATCATAAAGGATCATGATGAAAAATCACATGGAGTGGGAATGTATTAAAGGATCATGTAGGGAATATACATATCAAATGATCATACAGAATCATGCAGGGACTAAGGGATCACATAAAATTTGATTTTATAGTCAATTTAAAATTTAATCACTTTTGATCAATATTGGTAAAGTACATTAAATTATTTAATAACATGAATCACACACATATAAATGTATTTCATGTATATGATTCCATGAATCACTTAAAGAAACTATATTATTTTCATATGATCTTATAATGAGATCATCCAAAGCACCTAAAGACATCACATTATTTTCAAGGGATCTCGCAAAGTGATCATGATTAGTACATTAAAACAAGACTATGTGGTAAAAGGATATAATTACTATATCATATAATAAACTTTATGAATCCGCTTGATTGTCATTACATCTCGTTGTGGGATCATGTGAACCATGAATTGTTATCAATGGATCTCATAATAGGATACATGAAGTGTTCATGATTTTCTATGGATATTATGGTTGGATCATGAATATTTTGAGTTATTTTCTATTGATATAATTATGATACTATGTGATGTGCTCAAATAAAATGTAGGTTTCATGGTAATGACCTTAGAAATGTGGTCTATGACCGTATGAAGTAATCACATAAAGTAAGAAATCATGATTATTGAGGTAGTGAAAATGATGGTTAACCCTGATTTTCATATTTATGGTAGTGGAGTTATGTATATTAATACACCATAAATAATAATTAAGAAATATATTGTTTTTAAAAGGTTATATGAACTACAATAAAATATTTTTCATAATCATAACAATGTGTTGAGATTTAATCATGCGATTCACATTAATAAAAGAAGGACTTTCTATGGGGTCGTAAAAGTGGGTATCATGAATAATTATTATATATTTATTTTGGAATAGGATATATAAATTGATAATAAACTGAATTATTATTGTTACACAATCCATATAACCAGAATAGTGTCTCATACCAGAGATATGAAATTTGTGTGAATAGAAAAAGGTCTTTCGGAGGGGTATCCTTGAGAGGCCTCATGGAGTGATGTCATAGAGGGGTATTATAGAGAGGTATCAAATCAGGATTTTTTTGAAAGATATCATAGAGTATTCTCATCAAAATGTCTCGTAGATGCATCTCATAGAGGTGGCATTAAAGTGAGTTTTTTAAAGGTCACTCTTACTATGATAAAAAGTATCAGACAAAGGTGGGGTTTTTCTCAATGATGAAACAATAAAATAAATACCTTAAAAATAGAATCAACACAAAACTTATAATCCTACGATTTTTGTGGAGGATAGTTACATTAAATTTAGAAAATAGAATAATTGTATTTTAAATTTTTAATGGTTGTAAACTGGGAGAGTTAATGAATTATATTGGAAATTTATGACTAAGTTTTCATTAATATATTTGGTAAATTTCTGTATTTCCTTTGTATGATCATTAGAAATATCCCATTGAGTGTGATCAATGTAAACTTTAGTCCTCCTTTGTATATTTTAATTTCCATTAATTTAGTTATACATTAATGGGAGATAATGGGGTTTTAAATCAATTAATCAAGATCTAAATAGAAATATTTTTAATCTACCTTACACTGAATCACCCATCCCTCAAGGTATTTAAACATATTAAAATAATAAAAACCAAACAAAACTAATTCCAGTACACCCAAAGAAATCACCATCAAAGGATCTCATCTATATAATTGTTATCAATAACACATCAATCATAGAAATGTTCTAAATCCAGAAAGCACACATCCATTTTGAAAATAATCTCTAATCACACGAGAAGAAACTATATACATTGAATTTTTGAATTCATGGCTCCCAAAATAATAAATGATCTCATCTGGTGAATATTTTATTATTGATTAAACCACCATTTTAATTTTCATCCAAAATTAATTGGTTTATTAAAAATAGGTAATCTACACAATGAAACATTAGGGAATTATCTACCAGTAAATAGAAAAAAACATGTTATCAAGTGTTATTTCATGCAATAAAATTCAAAAACATTAATATAAAAACATCACAATTCCATTCCATTAATTATTATCAGTTGGATTTGATTATATATATTTTCATGAAATTACCCTTCTTAAATGTACAACAAGAAAAACACAGTGATGCATTTATCACAATATTGTTGTAAACATAAAGAGGAATCATAAATACATACACTATAAGGGATCTATGATAATAATTAAAAGAATGTTTTTATGGGTTTGATTTTTTTAAAAGGTATAGGGTTCCCCATTTTTTTAAAAATGTTCATGAGAATCATGAAGTTCATTCACACTTCCGACATGAATTATAGAAAGGATGTGTAAACAATGTTCATGATTTATCTAGAATTTTTTTGTTAAAAAAATAATCATTATTTGTTAATACTAATTAAATATAAATGTATAATAATTTAGATATCATCAATACGTATAATATATCAGTTATTATAAATACATATTTATAAATATTAATTAATAATAAATAATAATAATAATTGTCATGGAAATAATGATTAACTAGTTTGATTCCTTTTGAATTTCTTGATCAACAGTAATGTATGTTTATCAATTTTTATAGAAGATCCATTTATCCAACTTTATGTCCAAATGAATATCTCAATATGTTAATATATCCACTTTATCTTAAAATATAATCAATTCCTCTTTCTCTCTTACATATTAACAATAATAAAATAAGTTCAAGGGAGAATGGTATAAATTCATACTTATGAAAGGTGTTATTCATTATTTAACTCTATGTCTACCTGATCCATACTTTATCTATAAAAAATAATATTGTATTTTAATAATAATTTTTAACTCTACCAACAGATCATGATTCCGCATTAATTGATATCTCATGAACTTATCATCAAGGTTTAATAAAATTTTATTTTATGATTAATATACTAAAAAAGATATAAAATTTTTCTTATGACAGTAAAACTAAAACTCATGCACTCACTTTGAAAAAGAGATTGAAAACATTCAAGTTCAATAAAATGTATATGTTGCCATTGAGCGCATCCATTATTTAAATTTTATTATTTCATTGATTTATTGGATTATTTCCTATTTTTGTTGAGTTTAGTTTTTGTTAACAAATGAATATAGATTTAAAAAAATATCCCTATTTCAATAACATGTTCATAATTAACAATATATAGTAATTAAATTTGATTCAATTCGATATACTAATTTTGGTAGTATTTTCAAATTTTCTCACTTACCTCCCCTTAAGGGAAACAATCCCAAACATCTTTATAATGTCATATATCTTCAATAATAGTTTTCAATAAGTTATAGTATAGAAAATACACTAGAATTCATCGTCTAAGTATTACTGTCTAGATTTGAAAACATATATAGCTTCACCATGTATGGACATCTTCAATACTTTTTCATTAGGATACCGAATATATGATCCAACCATGATGATAACATATTTATACTTATTTTTATTTAATATTATTAAATGTTTATGTAAATCATCCATGATGACCCTATTCCTTACAAAATAAGAATATATGAAATTATGATTGATTAAGGAATATGGTTGATCTTCCATTAATCATAAAGTTAATAGAAATGTTGAGTTTTACATCAATGGAGTTTATCCAATTAAACTAGTATTATTTATTTTACATATGAAAAAATGGTCTATTTTATATTTTCTATCAATAATATCATCACATTAAATTCGAATTTTTTTATCAATTTTCCCTTTATTAGTATTCATCGATGATGCAATATTATCACTCTTAATGATGGTTTCTTATTATTGAATAATATCAAAAAAATCATTTTCATAATTTCTATATTTTTATCACATTATGTTGGAATTTTATCCTTAATGTCACCTAGTGATGATTTTGTACAAGTAGGAACACTTTCATGCTTTTATATTGTCTGAATATATATATTATCAAAATTATCCAAATGAACATATAATTCATTACATCTCATAATGTTATTTTTCTGATCATCAATCATAATCATATACTCTTAACAAATATACATTATTTATTCAATTTATTCTTCATGCAAATCTATAATTTTAATAAATATTCATGTTCCATGATCTTTTAGGATTTTTAATCCAATTTCAAATCATTGAGATCAATAATAATTTTCAATATTTAATTATGTTCACAGAACTTTTCATCAAGATTATTTGTTAATTAAATATAATAAATATTAATTATTGAATTTATGATTATCATTTATTAAAACTATATATTAAATAATACTATGAATTAATATGAATCATAAATTATAATTATTGATTCTCAAGATAATTTGATAACATTAACGGAGTTATTAAAAAAATAACATAACTCTATTAATGATAAAATTATGGGATGCACAAAATGTATCATAAATCTAATATCCTCCCAGTAAACAAATGTGGCATATATACTCCACTATCACCCAACAAGGAATATTCTGGATATGTCTACACCATGTTTTCTTATATCTCTTATATAGTATACACTACACCTCTATATTTTCATCGTCAGCCACATCCACGACCTCCCATGTGAGAAGTGGGGGATTTTTAGTCACAATGGAAGTACCTTGTCCTTCCAATAAGGATAGTGGATGTTGAATGGAACTCTCACCATCATATGATGATGATGGCTTTTTTGCTGTATATTTCTGCATAGCTAGGAGTAATACAGCATCAATCTCAGTCCAGTAAATGACTATATCTTCCTATGGGTGTGACTGATAAGTTGGAAGATCATCTGACTTATCATTATAAACAACCTCATTTTATAGAACATCAGCATCCATAAGTTGGTCTTCACCCCATGGTACATCTATATCGGGATTATCTTCCTCAATATCATTTGGTGGATCAAAATAAATGCCATGATTAATCTCATCTATCGAATGATGAAACTAAACCATAGTGCTATAAAAATATGTCTGTTAAAATATTACACCTCCTAATGGATTAGAAATTTGATGTATATGAGTGATATGAGAATCTTGAAAAAAATTCCACTGGTAAGATGTGTTAATTTAAAATAAATTCTACTGAGGAAGGATGGATGAATACCAACAGATGAAAACCCAATTAGTGTCATGTCCTAAATCTAACATGGGACTTACAGTACAAGGAAGAATATTCCAGCTGATCCAATAATTGTAAATGTAATATCCCCTACCCTAGTAACCATGAATCCTATCGACTATCCCATAGATCAACATATGTTTCATGATATCTCATCCAATAAAATTATCTATTTTCTTAAATCTTTAGGGAATGAAGTGAAGGTAAATGGCTGGGCGGGTTTGGAATGAGCTGATGGAAATCTGAACTACCTCAAAATTTTGTCAGTCATACAGAAGATGGAAATCTGAAAATGAATCAACTAAATCATATAGGATCCAATAGTAAGAATCACAATGAAATACTATTTAATACACTCTATGATATCATAAGTATATAGAATCGATTTAATATGAAGAAAATATTATTAATCAATTAATCAATGTAGGGATGTATATTAATGAATAAATATTTAACAACATATGTAATAATTACATATATCATATAGATGAAGGCTACCCAGTATAAGTCCATAGGGGTTGATGTTGTGTCCGAACATATCTGAATATCGATGTTCTTAAATCTATCCATAGATAACATTGTTATAATTAAATTTCATAACAAAAAATTATACAATTATGTTACACTTCATTAAAAATTAGAAGAATACCACCATCCACAAAGATCCAATTATAAAATATATATAGGCCATGGTGCACGAACATGGGGAGCTAAGAATGGGATGTTCTCCCACACCCACATCTTTAAAATAATAACCAATCATGTGATCAACATATTATTTATGTTACATGCAATGCATAACACCCTGTATGTATATTGCAGACAAACATACCCCCACTTATAATGGGATTCCTACTCTAAATCCCCTAGAATAGGTAAATACATCAAATGTACAAATTTATGGGTGTGATCAATGAAAATTGTTCCACTGATCAACCTCATAATATAAGAATGTGAAAACCATAGTATGGTGATCTCATCATCAGTATCATGTGATATATGTGTGATGTGATTGCCAAACTGGGGCATGTGTAATCTACCACATATGATGAACATGTCAACATTGTGAACCTCTATTTCAATTAATCTATGATAAATATTGAAAGAAATCTTCTCTATTAAATCTTGTCGCATCCACGCCGTAGATAGGGAGGCCCCTCATAATAGACACATCATACAACGTAAAATTCATCTCCACCTCTATGAAATGGATGTTATGTGACATTGGCATCCATTTTATTGTGAACAAATCAATGAGAATATATTCGATAAAGGTTATGTGACACATTGCTATAATATAGAACGCATTGCAATGAAGATGGGGGATGACAACCGTAGTGGGTGTATTATGATGTAAATGATTAGATCTACATGAACCCAAATGATGAGCATTACATCCCACTAAAACCATTTTTGATTATGAGTATCCTAGGATGTGAATATTGGAGGGCCTACCATCTACAAAAATGAAATCAGGGTGAATTTATTTATAGAGTAATAAATAAAAAATTTAATCATTTAGAAAACTAAAATAATGAAAAATAATGTAGATTATTATATGTGGGGGTATTGTTGGCATTATTATAAATTTCTTGTTTTATTGATCTATAATGATGTTTAATTTATTATAAATATTTGATATAAATCATAACTAAGGAGAAACCGACATTGAACATGTGGATGCATGATATATGAATTTTCATTGTATGTTTATTTTTTAATAGTTATAATATCAATAAATTCATTATAATAAAATACATAAATGAAACAAAAAGAAATTGAATCATGTCATAAATTAATAAATTCCTAAAAAATGGTTCATTTCTGAAACATCCACATATTAAAAAAAATAAAATCATGAAAAAATACACTGACTCGATTGGACGGCAGGATGTGGATCTCTCTCCTTCCACTTAAGAACTTCACTTAAAAGTATTTCCTTCTACATTTTAAGTACCGCAGCTTTTTCCCCTTCCTCGTTGTTGTTTCCAATCCATCTCATTTATGATTTTACTATACTTTGGTCTTTCTAAATGGTGTAACCTGGTAGTATCAAGCCAATAATTTAAAAAATGATAGAAATTAGAAATATATAATTGAAAATAAACTGAACATATAAAAAATATAATTATCAAAGATGATGGTCTTCTGATAAATATGAAATTGGATAAACATTATTTCACTGACAAGCATCCAAGATGCACTATAATATATAAGAATAGTTATCATGTGATACACCATGTCAAAATAGGTCTCCCATGATATATTTACTGAAGCACAAGCACTAGAAACATGTCCATAGGTATGTCTTAATGGATGAAAGATTCCACAATCATAGTAACTACAACAATAGATGTGTGATCCTATGATAAGATTGTACGGAAACATGTTTTTTGTTCTTCTTATTTGGTTATCTTCCAACATGTAACATAATTATCATATATTTTCCTTAATAAAAAATTACATTTTAGCACATATTTTTTACATTGAATGAGATATTTTTACTTATTCAACTCATGAACCACAAATGTGAAATGGATCTCTATGTGGTATTTTTTTATCACATTTTAAAGAGAATTTTACACTCAGTATTTTACTTGACGTAATTGGAATTATCATTTAATATAGATCTATTCAGAATAATTACAGGGATTTCATATGCTACTGTAATGACATCCAGATAAAAATATATTTCATGCGACATTCCTTTAACTAAAAAACTTAATAATGGAGGATGAATACCACTAGCTGGTGGATAACATGGATGTATGTCTCTCATTAGAACATCATAAGGTTTATTCCCTACATAACCCAATTGTGGATGGATGTCTCTTATAGAATCCTCATAAGGTTATGTCCTCACATCACCTTCACCCACATCATCTCATGATTCCTCAGCAAACCCTTCATCCTTATAATAACATTCATTGACTATATAAGTAGAATATTAATGTATTTCCCATAAATTTAATTCTAAATTCTGATCATCTTCTTCATAATTTAGTTCTATCTCATGATTCAAATGTGGAGGATGTAATGAATAATAGAGTTATGAAGGAATAACTTCTAAAAAGATAAAAAATAGTTTTGTAGTAATAGGTTTCAATAAATCAATTTCCAAAATCACCACATATAATTCCATCAATACATTCAAACATTTTTTTTCTGAAATAACACTGTTGTGGCCCTCCAATCCTAATCATCGACAAGAGGGTACTCGGTGTGCCATTAACACCAAGGATAATGATGATTTTTATATGTCACTAAAGTAATTGATTGATCACGCCATAGTTTTAAACTACAAAGAATCTTATTGTGAATGTTACCCAATTTCAGAAAACCATGATAGTTTTCCACTCTTGTAGGTTGAAAACTATAGCTACACCACTATTTGTTATAAATTACCTAACCATAACAATAAAGTTTCGTAGAAAAGATTACCTAGAAAATAAATAATTAATAAAATATTGTAATACCACATTGAAATTATAAAATCATTTAAACTGGCTATGATTGAATAATTGGCTTGATCTTGAGATTATTTCTATAGATTAGTTTATAGTAATTTTGGTATAGTGATTATGATATTATTACGAATGAAAATTTTATATGACTTTATATTTGTTTCTCACGTCATCAAATAGTTCATAATTTATTATTACTTGTGAATAAATATTCTTAAGTTGATCTCGATACATACTATGAATTAGTATATATTTATCTAGTAAACTAACAAAGACATATGGATGGAGTACTAGAGTCTCTATTAACATATATTTCATCAACCAACATTCTCCATTTAAACAATGCCACATGTCAAATGCCTCTTATGGAATACCTTTTCTTGAACGCCTCTTTGGGTACACATATTGTTCATATCATTTATTTAAAACATTACTCAAATTCCCATTTGGGGGGTTTAGGGGCATAAAAGTCATAGTTTTTATTATCGAACATGTAGGTACTTACACACATAGTGAAAGATGAATCACATGTCATCAATGCAGAAATGAAAATGTAGTTATTACAAATTATATAAAAACGTCATAATAAAATACATGTAATTTCATTTATGTATTTCTTGATCATCTCAAGATCAGTCATCACAAATTACTCTTAAATTTTATTTGTATAATTATTATATTATACATATTAAATAAATTACCTATTACTATATGAAATATATATTAAATACCTACACATATTTTCCAAAAAATTACCATTAAATTTGATTATATATAAATATAATAATAAAAATTAATAAATTTATTTAATGCTAATATAATTTACAATTACATAAAAACCATTGAAATACTAAATACTAATGTTATTTTCAATTTTATAAAATATTATATATATATATCATATTTTTTTCATTCAACTAGTTTCCCAAAAATAAGTACAAATATTTTATACATTACTACATCAATGAATAAATATATTTAATTAATATAATTTAAATATATTTGTTAAATTAATTAATATTTGTAAATAAAATAAATATAATTTAAATAAACGAAAAACACTTAAAATAAAAACAAACTAATGTAATTTTAAATTTAATAAAATTACAAATATAAAATTTTTTAATTTTTATTCTTTCCAACTTTTTTTAATTATATTTTATATTTACTACTTAATAATGTAATTATATATAATCAAAATATTTTAAATATATTTTTTATAGAAAAAAATTATTTCATTAACAAAAATATTTTTAAATATTTTTAAAAAAAATAATATAACACTTAATATAACTAATATATTATATATAAATTATATACCTAGTGTATCGAATATTATAATTTAATTTTATATAAATATAAATATAACATATTTTATATTCTTATATATATATTCCAATCTATATTAAAATTCAATATTTATTCATTTTTAAAAACATTTTTATATCATTAAAAATATATTACATTTTAAACACAACATGTTTATACTTCCTAAACATTCATTATTAATAATATCATTCAAAAAATAATAAACAATTTAGAAAATAATTTATACAAATGAAACATATTTATACATTCATATATGCATCAATACATTTAAAATAATTAATGAATACACAAAAAAACAATTGAATAATTAAAATTTCAAATAATAATGTAACCTTTTTAAATAAAAAAAATATGATGAAAAACCATTTATTCAGAGTTTCAAAACAAGAATTATAGGAGATAAATGTGATTGGGGGGTCCTTTTATATAATTCAGTACGAGGATGTAAGATCCCCATTCATGCATCCTTCATCACTATTCTAAAGAATGCATTAACACCATTCATGATTCTTCCACCACACCTTGAATTTCAGTCCACATAATCACTAGCCTAATCACCATTATTAAATTCTTATAGTTTACTATATCTTCTTACAACAAGTTATAGCCCATTATTATGTGTTCCTTGAATGTATCTCAAGATTATTTTTCAATGATTCGATATGTTCATCCTTCAGATTACTCTAAAAGTGGGCCACAAGGCATGTAGAAAATACAATATTGGTTCATGTCGCCTTCGGGTATATTAGACTTCCAATGATTCTTCTATACATCGTTGGATCCATAGAGTTCGCTTCCTCATGCTTTCCGAGCATTGATCAAACTGAAAAAAGAGTTGAAATTGGTTTCAAATCATGCATGTTTAATTTTTTATGTAGCTCTATTTCTTAATTTTTCTGACAAATGAAAGTGTAACCCTTATTCTGAAGTGCCTGCAGTCCAAAAAATATGTGAGTTCACCAATCATGGAAATTTCAAATTTTGATTTCATGTGATTGGAAAATTAATCCACTGATCCATGTATGCTTCCACTAAAATATTATCATCCATGTATACCAATACAATGAACTGGTCTAATTGATAGTTCTTTACATAGAGAGTGTGATCCACTCCTCCTATTTAATCTCTAGATATCTTAGATAACATTCCAACTGAGAGTATCATGCCTGTTGTGGTAGTTTCAGGCCATAAAAAGATTTCTTTAATTTTCAATCCTTGAGTTAATCATTTCCAAACAAGAACCCTATGTGTTGTACAATGTAGAATTATTCTTCCAGTACCCCATTTAAAAACAATGTTTTGACATCAATTTGATACAATTTATAACCACTTTTAATTGTCATGGTATAAAATAGACGGATTGACTATAGTCTCACAAAATGAGAAAATTTCTCCTCAACATCAACACATTTAATTTGTGAATATCCAATACATGCCAAGCATGCCTTATTTTTTATCACATTTCCATGATCATTAAATGTATTCTTGAAAATACACATTTTACCAATCAAATTATGACCATTAGGTCTTTTCAAAAGACCCAAGTCAATTTTTTATCAATCTGATCTAATTCATCATTCATTACATTTACCTGTGACTCATCATTTGCAGCCTCTTCAAATGAGGCTGTTTTAACAACTAATAAAAATGCTGGAAGTGAATTATTCCTCAATCTCCTTATCTATTTAGGTGCATTTCTATCACCGATATTTTTGGACTGATCAATCTATACTCTTCGATTTCTTCTTTTCGGTTCAACTGAATTCTCTCAAGGGAGGCTTCCTCTTCTGAGTCTTCTTTAGAGTCTGCATCATTATGTGACTCATGAGAGTTTTTCACACCTTCCACTACATCTGTATTAGCATTTTTTACATGTTCACATCCTTCCTCATATTCAATCAAATCAACATAAGAATTATGTGAATCATTCATGTTTTTTATTTCAATGATTTTTACATAATTTATTTTCATAATTCTTCAAAGGCGCTTATTTAAATAATTGTAGTCTTTTATGTTAATTGAGTATCCAAGAAATATTTCATCGTCTTCATTATCACCATACATCCCTAAATTTCCTCCTTTGTTTTGGATAAAGAATTTTATTTTGAAAACATGAAAATGATTCATAGGGGGATTCCTTATTTGCCCCAATTCATATGGTGTCTTTGTCTCACCCCTATATAGCCCTGTTCGATTTTGAATATACACAAATTCTTGATCTGCCTCTTTCTATTAATGTTGATAAATACCTATCTCAATCAGCATAGTTTTGGACATGTTATTCTCCAATAAATTCATGCACTCAACAACTCCATTTTGCAATGGAGTTTCCACAACATCCCCCTCATGTTTTATCCCATTATTTTCAAGGTAATATTTAAATTCAATGTACGTTTATTCAATTCCATTGTCAGACAATAGGACATTAATAATTTGTCCAATGTCATTCTCGGTGATTTGTTGATAGATTTTCCTTAAATCAAGAACTTGTCGCTTCCTTTTTAAAATTTTCACACATTCTATTCTACTGTAATCATCTATAAAAATAATAGTGTACTTTTCTCCATGTGTTCCAGCAACATTTATCGGGCCACATACATCTTTATAGATGAGTTCATGGATATTTGATTCTCTTTTCTTCTATGGTCATTAGAAACGGTAGACTAGTTTCCCTCACATGGACACATCAGAAGTCTTTTCTAATTCATGCTTTAGATTAGGGATATCCATGACTACTTGTTGCATAGATAAGTTTTCCATGTCTTAATTATTGATGTTCCTCAATTTTCAATTCCATAAGTTGCTTTCCTCTTCAATAGTTAAGTATCAAATATTCTCTTTGGTTTCAACTTGGTATAAGAATCCATATTTTCAAAAACCATTCATGAGAAAAATCTCAAGCATTCCTCTTATAGTACAACCATTCTAATTGAAATACATAATAAAACCTGAGTCACAGATTTGTATCACACAGAGATGATTGTGATACTTCCCACATTAAGGACTTCAATTTTCCTCAGCTCTCTATTAGCCATATCAGTACTTCAACAACCTTTTATCTTAAAAGCACGATCATTACCATCCATTACTGTTCCATCAAACTTTTTCATAAAATTCATTAATATGTATGTATTTCTCATCCTGTGGGATGAACATCGATTTTCAAGAATCCTAGAGATTTTTTTCTTTGTTTCATTGAGGGATACTTCTATAAAATCAGACATTTACATTTTCCAGTTTTCATTCCATGAGATATAGGATTGATTGTAGGATGCTAATGGTCCTTCAATTCTCTCTTCCATGTACATGAGTTCTAAAAATTTCAAATTATTCTTCTAGAGTAAAAAACCTATTTGAAATAGAAACACCATCTGGTTGATGTGTATTGACTCATCTCTGAGTATTGGATGAATTTCCCTTCATTCCTTCTTCCTCGTGAAAATAATTTGAATGCCTATCAATTATGTATACTTGAGGATAATCATAATTTCTCCTTTCAGTTTGATTTAAGGTTTCTTTTTTAGCTCTTCTGGCGGCTTTTCATCATGATCAACTTTCATCATTTCTTTATTTTGGTTCACATTATATATATAATTTTACATTTCCGCATCAAAACCAATTCCACTATTTCCCATGAATTTGGGTATTTGATATTTCTAGACCTTTTCTAATCCATCATAACAATATTTTTCTCTCAATAGTATCTCAATATCTGAGAACATTATAGATTGTATTTTCTTTATTACTACTTTTGAAATTGATTAAATTTTGGGTTTACTTTTCATAGTAACAACTTCTTCTTCAAAACCTACAATAGACATGGACTTCTCCTCTAGTCTTGAGGTAAGGTCAATGGTGACCTCTAAAAGTTCTCCAATTCTGAGTTTTATTTAAACAAAATCATCAGTACTTTCAAGTATTGATGATTGATCTTTCACCAGTTCATCAAGTTGTTCAATTTCTTCTTCCAGTTGATCAATATATTTTGATGATTTCCCCACCATTTCTTTAAACTTATTACTTCTCTTACATTTAATCTCAAGAGTACAAATTGAATTATTAAGTTGAAAAATAAGATCAAAATTATTATTCATATGATTATATCTAGCTTTATCTATCAATGGTTCTGACTTTTTAATGGTAGCCATCATGGAGGCATGGCTTCCATTCTTAATTTTTGGTACCTCTTCCTCACAAAATTCATTATCATCATCTTCCTTCTCATAAAATGAACTCTTATTCTGTACTTTCTTTTGAAATGTGATGTTTCCATTTTTGTGGAGACATTTACAAGGCTTATCTATGTTTTCTACTTCTCTTTATTCATCATCAAATTTTCTTGAGTACTAAGAGGAAATGTGCCCAACTCTTCCACAATGAAAAAAAGACAGGGGTAGCTTACCATAAAGTTTTTGTGTTCCCTTATTGAGAATATTGGTAATAAGAGAAAGATTTTTTTTCCTCATCATCTGCATTATTAAGATCTACTAAAACATTTATTTTATCCATTGATTTAAATTTTATTTCCATGATAACATGATTTTTAACTTCTTCTGGTTTGATTCTCATTTCGTAAGCTGATAGATTTCTCAAAAGATTATCCACTATGAATTTTTAGATATACCTTTCCTTAAGGGAATACACATTTGAATTTGTAAGGGGAGGAAGTATTCTCATTATTTTACATACAATGTCAATGTGTTTGATTTCATCCCCAAGACCTCAGATTCCTTCTATTACATCAATAATATGATTAATTGATTATGCATTCCCACTAGGTTTCATCTTCATATCATCAAATGGATTTTTTAGAACTTGATGTTTTAACTCCTTCACTTTTCTATCCCCTCATAAATATTTTTCGGTATATCCAAAATTAACATGGTAGATGTGAAACTTATTACCTTTAGATAAATATGATTAGAAAGGGCTACTGTGAGAGAATTTTCAGCTTTTTCATCAGCATCAAGCCATTTTCTATCTGTATCTTTCATAGACATTTCAATTAGCTATGTGAATTGTATTCCCTGTGTAGTAGCAAAGAATACTTCCATTCCATGATATTGTAGGTGTTATATCATCCTATTTTCCATATTTGAAAATTACATCCATCGATAAAGGGAACTCTCCTAATGTTGACTATATTATTCATAACAGCAGAAGACATAATCAACAACAATAACCTCTCTCTGATACAACTTGAAGAACCAAAGAACACCCTGATAAAGGAGGGCTGAATAAGGTTGTCAAATGATTCTTCTACAGTGATAGATCTTGTTCCCACGTTGGAACTAACCTGTTAAACTTATCTGATGATAATGTGCATAAAAAAATCACATGAAAAGCAGTTGAAAAAAAATTACATGGTTTACTACTATGGGCTATGTCCATGAAGCATACACTGTTAGGGTGTCGGTTATACCAAAAATATTAATACTCACATGTTGTGGAGTACATGTGTTTAGCACAGTCACATTGTTTCAGGTGCATTTACTTTTCATGGTTTAAGGGATTGCACACTGCATCAATTGGACCAATTCCACTGACTCCCCCTTTCTCACTATACTAGAAGAATTTTCACTCAGTTTATCAACTCGGAGATCACTTCAATTATTTATCATTAAATAATTAATCATAAAGAATAAAAAAATTATTTATTTAAGTCACATAATAACCGAAATATTTAATATATTTTCCATTATACTGATATGTTATAGAAATTAATTTTTCAAATTGATTTGGCCAATTTTCGGGCTTCCTTGGGTGTTTCGCGTACTGGTATTGTTTCCAAGTACCACTGCTATTTTATCATACTATTTGACTCCTCCATGTACCGTCCAACTCCTCCATGATCTATGATGCTTGGTGTTCCGCCCTCCTCCATGTATATCTCTACACTCCCAGGTACCTTCCTCCACTGTGTACTACCTTTCTCTGTCGTGTAATGTAATTGGTTCCAACATGAACCACACACACTTATGCATATTGTTTTCTTTAAGTGGATGGGTCCTTCCGTGTACAGTCTTCTCCTCAGCGAACCACATAGAAAATCCATATATATTTTTTTAGAAAATACTAATATCCAATAACAACTTCTAAAAAATTGTATTTTTATTAATTAAATTGGCACAAAACTCCGTAATCATAGATAATCTATTTTACCCAAACATTCAATGTGGGACAATCATTACTCCATCTATGTATGGTTATCCCCTACCACATACCGCTCTTGTTCAGTGAACCACACCAATCCCACCAACCTCCATCATCCATGTACCACATTTGATTACTGTATATCATCGCTTCGAACCATTTTTCATTTCAACCTTCAGAATTCCACGTACCAAATGCATTCACCATATATCACTGCTATGATCTTTTTTCGGTTTTGTGCACCACTCCATGTACCATTCATCATCCGCATACCACACGCCTGCACCATATACCATGATCCAGCACCATGTGGCACGTGCCTACACCACATTCTGCACGCCTTCACAGCGTATCATGAACCTTCACCGCATACTATGTTGCTTCACTGTGTACCATTGCCAAACTCATAATTTTGTTGGCCCAAAAATTTATCAACCACTGGGAAACTATGCCACCAAAAATATTGCATTCAGTCACAATCACATGACTAAATATCTTGCAAACTCCCTAGACATCTAGGTATAAATTCAAAATTAACTATAACAAAAATCCATTATTATCAACAAACTATCTTGGATCCAACAAACAGTGACCATCATATATTAGTGGGTAAATGGATTCCTTTCCATCCCCGTGTCTAGTTGTGTATCTTCATCTAACACACCATGTACTTTTAAAAACAAACAATACAGTCTATTGGGATAGAAAATATGTAGATATCATTCTAGAACTCAAAGTTCTATTCGATCTTGCCAAAGTACAATATCACATGACTCTATACACTAGGAATACTTATGTGATTAAGTCTCCCTTTATTTATGTTCTTTGTAAATGGTGTGTTCATTATGTCACCTAGAATAAAGGGAATGTGCAAGGACACTATGTGTTATTAAATTACATGACCATGTATTCTCAAAAGATCACATCAATTTCCCCACCTAAATATTTTATGGGGAAACACAGGCTCTTGGGCACATACTGCATGTACATTTCTGGACCTCCACCATGGGTTATATAACATGTGATGTAACACACATGTTTGCAACTCAATAAAAATTACTCCACCCTTATGTTCTATTAAAGTTAATCTTGTAAACTACAAGTCACAAAACATGTGTTTGTAACACAGTACGTGTGATTTTTAATAAAACATGGAAACCCTAGCTACTATACTAGGAAGAATACACATATTATGATCCATAACTAAACACCGTGTAGTAAGGGTTTTTCAACAAAACTATATTTATTCATTAATAGTCCTATCACATAGTCACTTCCCATGATTCCAACCTGAATCTCACCTTATATCAGAAAAAAGGTGTTGAATGAACATTATCATAACATGTGGTAAAATAATGTTGACCAAAATCCTTTCTCGAATTCATATTTCATATCCCTATTTTGAATATCATAATCCATGAATAAGAAATCCCTCTCATTCCTTGATATATATGAGTGGAAATATAATATTATAACACACCTCAATCATGCTCCCCATCATATATATAGACCAATATATTCGAATTTCCACGATAAATGCCTATTTAAAAAAATTCTAGGGAATTGATCAAACTGTCGGTGAAAGGGTTTGTCTGTAATGAAAATGAAAAAATGATGGCATAAAAAAATGAAAAACATAATGAAAAAATTATAATCATTTTTTGGTTTTGCCTCATATTTTAACCATTATAGGGGTGAAAAAGGCTCAAAAATAACATTATATCAATTCACCTAAATCCAAATAAGATAAAATTGGTCTGGCATGCATAAAAATCATGGTAATCATATATTTGTATTAAATTGGGAAATAAACCAATGGGAAAAGTATTTCTCTAACTCAAGTTTGGATCAATCACTAATGAATATTTTTTTATAGTTGGGAAGATCCATTAAATACATTGGTGAAAATCATCCTTAGGTAATAGTTCATGATCATCAATTTGTTCTCTTTCTTTATGATATCCTCAACTGACTCCTCTCTCAATACCAAGGTCATGTTACTATCCCTGTGGATTTATAAGAACTATGATTTTATAGAAGAATATTATAATGGATTTTAAATAAATGTTTTTAAAAATATTTTATTATTTTACATTATTTAATCCAAGGAGGGAATTTAGTGAAATAATTGATTGTGTCAAAGGTTCTGTTTTTTCTAGTGTAAAACCCATTTTTTGAATCAAAGGTTGTCTCAAAATCATCACCAAAGTCCTTATTAATAATTTATTCAATTATGTATGAATATATAAATGCACATGATATAATATATATATTAATTTTTTTATATAAACATTAAGGATCACATGGAAATAGAATTTTATGTTGTGTTAGTGTATGACTGTGATAATACCCTTTAAAATATTTTGACATCTTATAAGGGAAAAAATTGTCATAATAAATCTTATATATAGTCAAATAAGGTAATCAGACAATGAAATGAGATAAATTAAACAACAAATACCAATAATATATCACAATACTTGGAATAGTATTGACCACCACAAAATTCAGAAGTATTTCATGAGAAAAATATTCCCTAACATTTAATAGATAATCCACTAATCTATTTTGAGACATTAAATTCCCAAATAAATTCACCTCATGAATCAAAAACATGCACTTTTTCTTCATCACATAATGAATATTATGTTGACCTACTTGAAAAAGAACCCTATGTGTCTTATCATAAATCTAATATGACTATATTTATATAATTATGTCATTAATTAAGACAACTAAATCATAGTCCAATTACTCAGGAAACACAAAGTTTATGGATATCATAAAAATATATGCAGCAATTTTGAAACCAATGTGGCATAAACACAATATCGTTCTTTCCATATGAATACCAAAAGGAATTATTCACGGAGTTATCCTCCATCGCACTCATATAGGGGTATCAGGTCTATAGATCAATATATGAAAAAAACTATCTCCCTTCAACATGTCTAACATATCATCAATCCTTGGAAGAGGAAGTTACTCATGACCATAACATCATTCAAATGCCTATACTATACACACAAAAACATGCTACCATCGATCTTCTTATAAAACAACACATGATAACCCCATGATGAAAGAATTGGTAATATATATCCATTTGTCTTCAGATCATCGACCTAAATAATCATCTCCCATAGTTTTAAAGGTTCCATCCTATAAGGATCCATTAAAATCTGAGAGGCCCCAAGATACTGAAATATTGAAAACATGATAACACATAGAGGGGTAAATAATTATCATCCCTATAGAAAAAATCTATATAATTGATCATTACAATAGGGAACATCATTGATTACCCCTCCATAATATCCAGAGATAGGGTCATTATCTAAGACAGTAATGAAATATTATGGAACTGACTAATGGAATATCAATATCACTAGTGAACATCATAAGATATCAATCCTTATTTTATAACCGAACTCTAATTTGAATGTAATAAATTATGAAATAAATGGAATTCATCCCATTGATGATATTAATTCCATTGTATGGTTCTATCTAATGTAGAATAAAATCCGTAGATGTTTAATGTTTCTCCATGATCATATCAAAACCGTAATACACATCATGTTGACTGTATAAAATCTCACTAAAAAGGTTAATACCAGGTGAACTAGAAACATATCCACAATAATACCTATTGAATAGTTCTTGGAATATGAAGTAAAATAGTATGTATATCTCTAATAAAATAAATAATAGACCATTGTAGAAGATAAAAAATGGTACCTCTAATAGTCTGCATAATGTGGCATGAGAACATCCAAATCATGAATTGGTCTTCATCATAATAATCTACATCATTACTAATGATCAGATCCACATATGCACTCCACCCATTGTACTTGAGGATAAGGGTCATAAAAAGGATAACTAATACAACCAAATATTATAATGATCAATCATAGACCTCTTTCCTATTCTTTTGATAGGGCCCTTAAAGAATTTTTTTAATAATGGGGAAGATAAGGGATTTAGACACTTAGATCATCCTAGGAACTGAGAAGAGTTAGATGATGATTCAATAATAACTACAACCTTTTATAGAAAAAATGCACTATCATAGAACTCTTAATATGTTCATGAAAGCTGATAGCCCCATTGTAACAAGAGGATGAAAAATACTGACACCAAATCATAGGCGGTGAAAAGCTCTACTTTCCGGTTATTTATGATCATCCACCAAAAACACTAATTTTTGTTGAACTATTTGGATCCCATATCGAGAAAAACATGATGAAGGATGAATACTATAAAAGAAATTATATTTCATATGAAACTATATGTCTGAATGAAACTTCAAGGGGGGTCCATGTATCAAATAATGACATATAACCCCACCTCCAAGTATCGATCTCTAGACTACTCAAATAAAAATAAATTATTGGTGATGGGATGAATTTTCAATGATATATTCTCAAGATCCCCCAAACATAGAATGCCTTGATAAAGAAAAAGTAACTCATACCACTTCTCCAACCTCATCAACGATGATAAAAATATTATTGAAAAAATACCTTTTGAAATCATCCCATAAAACATGTACATTTTTTAACCAATAATATAAAACAACTGTCACTTGAAAACTACCCTACACATCCATTTAATGGATAATAGAACATGATTCTCATCATTTATAGGGAATACAACTATTTAAGGGAAATTATTACATCTTTTTAAATGAATATTCATTATATTTTATAATAACACACCCATGGAACATATATTTTTAGTATTCTTAGAGACAATAAACACAATTATTTTTTCACATGAATTATAATAAAAAAATTTGATATATACCATCTCATGTAGTATTATTCATACAAAAACCATGAATAAAAATATAAATATAAAATAATGAAAGGAAACTTATGAAAGAATAGGATCAGATGATAAATTATAGTAAACAGAGATGATATCAATTGATGAACATATTGATGAATAAGATATGTATAAGGGTATGTTATCGTGACCACAACCTATAGTGTGTATAAAAAATATTTCAAAGACCATAAATAATATTCATGTCTTGATGCTATTTCAATTCATATTACGTTATTCATAAGTAAGATAAAACATAATAAATTAATCATGAATCATAATTTCATGTCATATATGTTTGGAAACAACATATGTATATAAAAAATTACAAATGTTATGTTTAAATAAAAAGAACATAAAAACATAATAAGTGATGCCTCAAAAACTTCATCCCATATTGGATCAAGACCATCGACTTTTTTCCCATAATGGATCGAGCACATTTACTTGTTTCTTGTAATGGATCATATACATCATCCTATTTCCCATAGTTATCCCATAACATATAAAACAATTATCATTTGATTAGAGGGATATATAATTTTTTCCAATACATAACATAACTAAACACATACATATTCATTATATATAAACATAATAAATGTTTCTTCTCTTCCTATCATAACCCATGTAATGAAAATGTGTTTTTTAAACATTTTAAGAAATCATTATAGTGTAAACCATGGAAAATAAATGGGATTAAAAAAATATTGTCTTCATTATAACCAAACACCATATGAAATAATAAGGAAGGAATCATAGGATCATATCTAATGTACATCACATGTGACATTTATATATGTTATCATAGATTGAAAACACATTTAAAGGATCAATTGAATATGTCAAAATGATTTTAATAACAAATTATAATCAGTCGATAATTTATAATTTGTTATTAAAATCATTGTTCTAAGTTATAACTTCTTTGTTTTTCAAGCATGTTTTAGTTGAAAATCATGGTTACTATATATTAATCAATGTTACATAATTTATACAATGTTAATAACAATTTAAATATAATATATATTCATTATATATTTTTTTCAGTCATAAAAAATTATATATTGTTAAATTTATTTCATCCTTCATTGAGATGGTAGGTTGTACACACTCATGATTGTCGCATTCACTTTTTCATTGTGGGAACGAAAAAAAAGATAATTAATAATTAAACACTAAAAATGATAAATATATTATCTATATATAATATATATTCATCAAACCAATAATTATTTCTATTCTAGTAATATGAAGATGAATAATAAATCACATTGCTTTTTGTAGGTGGTAGTCCACATGTACTCACGAATGAAATTATTATTTTACAATGGTTTGAATGGTAAGAATATATATATGATACTATCATTAAATAATAAAAATTGATTACTTATTATCATATATAAAAACTATTCCCAAAATAATACTCATCCATATGATACGATGATGGATAATTAATTGCATCTCTTTGTGGAGACTGTAAGCTATATGTACGCATTAGCGATAATTCCACATCCAATTTGATTAAGAAAAGGGTGAATAAATGCATTTTGATAAACATAAAAAATTAATATAGTTATTATTCCTATTTTATAATTTTTTTGAGAGTATAATATATTTATAGGTGGTAATGTAAGAATTAAAAATAAAGTGATCGACAAAGGTGATTAAATATTTTTTGAAAAAACTCATCTAGATCTCCTCTTAAGGATCTTAGGTTTTTTTTTAGAGAAAAAGATCCAATTAAATTTTGAAAAGGATGAAATTAAGGGATTTTATTTGTGTATTTTCAATATTAATGTCTCATACATGTTTTAATAATATAATGGAGGGGTGCCATTTTATAATTGTTGGGAGGTGTACACATATATTTTTATAAAAGATTAAAATATGATATTGTAATTATATACAAAAATTATATCAAATATATAGGGATTAAAATTAAAGGTATAATATGGTTTAATTATCATAAACAAATTAATTTTTAATAGGAATAATTTGTATTTTATCCATTATATTTTTTTAACCCTTTAATTATACAATTTTACGATTAACAGAAGTAACATCTTCTTCTCTCTTAACATGTTATAATTTCTCTTATAAGGTGAAACATGGAACATAAAGGAAAATTAAATTTATCATTGGACCATTTATTATGAAAAATTCAACCATTTTATATTATTATTTTTTTTGAATATTTTATTGAAATATTATTTTTGATAAAATATCTTTAATTTCAATTTGGACACTATTCATTTATTTTACATAAAAACATATATAACAAGTTATAATTTTAATCTAATCATTAACACATCACTAATATATATAATTAATATAAAAAATTAATTTTAAAAATTTAACCATTAAAAATATATTACTTTTAATATTTGTTTGAATTATTTATATTATTTTTAAATTAATTGAATAAATGTTGTGTTATCATTGAAAAATGATTAATTATAATTATAAAATTTTTAAAAAACAAAAATGAATTTATATTATCAAAATAGTTTACTTAATCTCAAAAACGTTATTTATATTCTTCCATAATATTTTTATATGGGGATGTATAAGATATAATTAATTCTCAAAAAGTGATATTTTGTAACTATCATTTAATTAAATATAATATAGAACATTTTTAGTGAAAAATATCTCTTTAAAAAAATATAATGTGGTGATAATTATTGAATTATATAATAATAATAATAATTTTGATGAAATCCTTTTTCTTAATCACATATCCTTAGTATATAATAACATAATTTACACGACATTGAGGTGATTAATTTCACCACTATTGCTTTCCTTATTAACTGAAAATAAAATGGGCATTATTTTCCGAAATATAAACTCCATAATAGAAATATAAAAACAAATTTATCAAATTATATACCTACAATAACCGTGAAAATACTTTAAAGTAATTCAAAAAACTGTGATGGGAACCAGTTTTGAAAAAATATAATTTTTAAGTATAAAACATGATATATTCTTATCTCATGAAAATTAATAAAATTAGATGAATGCTTAATAAATTATGTTTTTTAATTATATGAGAATTTCATTTAAATTATTAAAAAAAACATTTTTTATTACTTTTCATTTGATTAAAAATATTTTCCATGGATAATAATACGTGTTTCCAAAATAACAATTTCAGTATAAAAATATTCTTATTATACATTTAATAACAAAATAGATTCTAATGAAATTAACATGGTTATTAAATATATAAGAAATATAATTTTAATTTGATATCATATCAAAAAAAAAATAAAGCTTTTTTAATGATGGAATAGATAATATTGTTTCAAATGAAAATTGGTATAGTTTACTCTTCATTAAGAAATTCATTTGTTCCCAAAAATATTCTCAAAAGTTGAAACCAAAATATTTTTGACAATAAATGTTAAAAAAGAATTTTATTTTATCAAATAAATAATTCTATTTTTATTAATGATAATAAAAATATTATCTCACAAATATAAATAATAAAAAAAATTTAAGAAAACATATTTTAAATTAGAAAACTAATTATACTGAAAAAGGATTTCTTATTTCCTATTAAATAATTAGTTTATATTAATTTATTCGGAATATAATATATATCTCATAATATGGTTTATAATATTCATGCTCTATAATGAATCGGATAAGAGGGAACTATCACTTAAAATAATGTTATTTTAATAGTATATCAGGGTTTGCCTAATGTTGTTGTTATATGAAATTCTGTCCACCAAAAAATAAATTTCTTTACATTGAAATATATTATAAAATATATGGGTGTTACATTCTCCCCCTTAAATAAATTTCTACATCACAATTTTTTATATATTAAATTTCATTTTGGAAACTCACATTTTACAAAGGAATAATAAAACACCCTATAAAAATGGAAATATATAGACATAAAGTTTATATGAGACAACATAAAATCAGCTTACCAAATAAGCAGACCATTTCTTGGAAGATAAAATATGAATAAATATGTGAAAAATAAATCCCATGATCTGTTAGAGAGTGATAGAGAATATTTTTAGGGGAAATTTAACAAAAAATAACCAAAAATTAGTAATATGTGAAAAGACCTTTAGTTTGTTAGAAATGAAGGAAAGTGTATAAATATTTCATTTCAAAATCATTTTCAAAAATTTTCAGAGTTATTTTATTTTGATTATAGATAAATCTAGAAAACATATTTATTTTATTTATCTCCATTTCATAAAAAAAAATTCATCCTTTTTGTGATTCAGTCAATTTCCACTTCATCTCTTACCTAATAAATGTATAATTATGATTAATTATTTATTCTAAAGGCACTAAAAATTTATTTAGATCATTTTATCAATAAATGAATTATAATTATTTCATACATTCTACATATTTTTACCAAACAGAAAATTATTAACATATTTTATCCAACATAGAATAATGAAAAACTAATATATAGAACCTCATTCATTGTTATGATAAAAACATTCCAAAAATAGTAACCTTAAAAGACATCAAAAATTTGTTTGGAAACAAACAAAATCAAACATTTTTGAAACATGGTTTTAAAATTTCTGAAATAAATTTAATATTAATCCCTAAATATTATAAATAATCATCTAGTATAATATTTCAAGTATGTGATTACTTGTATCATATATTCTCATTAAACATGGTAATAACCTAAATTAATGTACAACAAAAATTAAAAAATTTCATGATTTAAAATATTAACTCTACACCCATTAATTAAATAAAATCACATATTATTAAATATATTCTAGAAAACCAAAATTAATGTTAACTCCCACATAGATATTATATACCACTATTTCATCAAATCATTAATCATTTACAATCTCATCAATTAAATTACATTTAAAATATCATAATCAAACATATAATCATATCATTGTTATCTAAAAATCGTTCACTTATAAAATATAATACTTCAATTAATCATGTATTCTTCCAAAATATATAATGAACACAAAATCAATATTCCTGGTCATCTGTACCATTTTACACATTCTTGAAAATAATTAAAGAAAAATCCACTATAGAGTAATACTTATATTTTTTATGGAACTTATAATCCAATTATAATTGTCAATTTACATTAATAACATAATCGAATATTTAAATACATAAATACTATAATCATTTGAATTTATCATTTGGAGTGATATATACCTTATTGTGACCCAAGTTTAACATACATGGATATTACATCATTTTAGATTAATATTCAGTACATTACAAAAAATACTTGATTGAGGCACTTAATATTTTTGTGTATTTGGAAATATGGAATCAATATCTTCTTTCATGATGAAAGATCTTCAACATCTTCCACAATGATATTCACCTTTAGTACATAAACATAAACATTTTTCCATAAAATGGATAATATGAATCATATGAAAGGGATGAGGAAAAATGATTAGTAAGTGTAAAAAATGGAGATATGTAAGAATAATCATGATTATATGGTCCTCAGAACATGATCATTAAAAAACATGTGTTCTATACTTATAAAATATCATATAAATATATCATGGAATATTATTTTGGCTGTTAATAATGCATTAATCTTAATGAAAAAAAGAACATAATCCATAAATTCATAACAAAGGAATAAAAAATGGTATTATGGAAAATAAAAGATAATATATAATGATTTATATAGTAGTAAAGGAACTACTTCCAAGAGCATCTTAGTAAAAAAGTTATTTTACCAAATTGAGCTCACACATCATCCTAGCCTTTCATTTCTAAAGAATGTTCACCCCTCATTCGAGCCCTATATTACATAACCGAGTTCTCCCCTCATTCGAGACCTGTATTAAAGAACCATGTTTACCTATCATTCCTTCCCTATAATACTAAATTTATTTCACCCCTCATTCCATACCAATATTACTGTAATGAGTTCATTTCCCATTAAATCTTTGTAATACTAAACAAATTTCATTTCTCCTTCAATCCATATCTATCTCATGAGATATAAATCTACACCCATTTAATTGGAAGGAGATATAAGTCTGACCCATCTCATAGTGAAATAATACATACATGTGAAACCAAATAATAAGTTATCATATTGTAACCCTTGAAATGAAATGGGTATTTGAAACACGTAATCATATCCTAACCTGTGGAAAATGATATAGGTTTCATAAGAATTTCATCTCTGTCATAATCCATGAAAGAGAAACAAATTTCATAACAACATAACCCATTAAAGAGAGACAAATTTCATAAATATATTACTTGTGAATGAGAACATGATTTCATACACATATTACCCACGAAAGAGGAATGGTTTTGATAAAAACAATTAAATTTTCATAACCCATTAATAGAAATAATATATCCGGATCCTTTAAACCATTACCTAAAAGGGTGTAAGGCCTTAATTTTTTTATTGATTGATAATACACCTTTCAAGGGATGATGTGGAACCCTATTACATGCCCTTAGGCCATATAGGAACCAATTACCATAGGTAAAAACATACCATAAAACCCAGAATAACAACTTGGAACTGCTCCTCCCCAGCATCTTCATCTTTGAAATCAGCTCTTCACCTCTGCATGGTTGTTCAGCTAGGCATTCCTGTGCATGCACAGGCTTGTCCCGATGGCAGTTGTCATACCCTCTCATTCTTCCAATCTGTTTAACTCCTGCTGTTGTGAATGCTCCTTTTCTCATCCTCCTTGTAGAGCGTGTTCCTTGTAGTTTGGTCTGGTTTTTGTATTTGCAGGTGACCCGAAGGCCATATGGAAGCCCAAAGTCCCAACTGACCTGAAGGCCTGGGTGCCCGAAGGCCAATGAAGGACATGGGGACCAAATCTGATGCCTGAAGGCCCAAACAGGGACATATTCCCGGCTGCTACAGTGCCAAACATTTCCTGCTACAGTGCCTGTTATAGTACTGCTACAGTACTGATACAGTAACTTGGAAATCCTACCTCTGCCTGGTTTTGATCCCTGGTTGCTTGGATGCACCATCAGAGACCTTGCCAACCGGGCTAAGGATCATGTGCTCCTAAAAGGGTGTAAGTAACATTATTGGATGTCATCATAGAAGGAAAAATATTTTTAAATATATTTAAAAAAAAATTTCCTCAATGCAAATATATATTCTTCTATAAAAAATTCATTTCAATTCATAGAACCATATAAAAATACATTTTTAGAGAAAATACATTTTCAACATATGATTAAAACATGGAATAATTTTAAAAAAATTATTATGAAAATAGTTAAAATATGATTCAAAACATTTTTAAAACATTTTTCCTTGACAATACATTGAATAATTTTAAATAATTCTTAAAATTGTTTTGAAAAAATTTTTACATGAAATCATATGAAACGTTATTGAAAATGTTTTGAAAACTATTTTTTTAATATACATAATATACAAAAATTTAAATAATTAATTTCTTTGGAAGTACCTTTTAATTAAAAACATATAAAATGATCTGTAAATTGTTTTGAAGACTATGTCTCTGTGAATAGTATGAAAACTTATAAATAAGCTTATAAGTATTTTGTAAATAATATTCCCTAAAAACATATATAAGATGGATGTTAGTATTTTATTAGAAAATTATACTTCAAAATAATGTTGAAAATTTATTTTCTTGAAAATTAACCATCTTAAAAATATAAAGGAATTTTATAAGAAATTATGGAATAGAAATCCATACTTGTCGTAAAAGGTAAAAAAAATATTCTCTTTTCATGGTTACAATGATATAAAAATACCTAATTTAGAAATAGATAATAAAATTCCAAAAAAAAATATTAGAAAAATAAAAAATGGTTAAAGATTTATTCTAATGATCATATAATAACAATATAATATTATTATAAATCCCATTTTGTAAAACATTATTTCAATAAAAATAGATTCCCAACTGAAAAGAAGGTAATGTTAGGTTTTTTTAAAACAATTTCATAACTATATTTTTTTTACCAAAGTGTGAAATAAATGGTACCAATATATGAATAAATAATTAATAAAAATAGCAGATGATGTTTTTAAATTTTTTTGAGGGATGGATCATATGATTTTATCAAAATAATAATATATAAAAACAATCATTCAAAGCGATAAACTGTATCAATAAACTCTTGTAACATTGTAAATTGTGATCATAAACTCCATGTAAGAAAATAAAATATAATTAATATTAAAAAATAAAATAAAAAAATTTCAATTCATGATATAAAATGTAAAATATAAATATATACACCATGAAGATAATTTAGGTGTATAAAAAATCATGAGTCTCAATGAAGGAAAATTGAAACTAAATTATTTCACTAATTTGGTATCTTTTTAAAATAATACCCAATGAAATAAAGAACAGAAAATTTATATGTTAATAAAAATAAATATATGTATATAACATATTTATTATAATCACAGTATGTAGATACACTGCACAAATTGATTGAGTGGAGAACATTACATGAATCATAGGTAAATATTAATGTGAGATAAAATACCCTTACATTGTGTCTTGACTATCATCATACTTATTGAAACCACCATTATAATATATTTAAATTTTTAATAAATCATTAAGAAAATATTATTATATATTATACCATGTATGGTTTTATTATAACCTTATATTACCTGATTTTTAACAATCCCCTGATATGGTTTAACTTAGGCTAATATGCTCATTATTCTTCACCGGTGTCTTAATTTGTCATATATTCATCATTATACATATATGGTCATTTATAGATGTAAACCATGATATAAATATAATTTATAGTCATCAAATCCTTGTTATAATAATCTATAGAATAAATAAGTATGAAAAGAAAAACACCATTATAGGAGATGGTAGGTTGTATGTACACATGAACACTATTTTCTTTTAATGTTTTTGTTGAAAGGAAGAAATTAAAAGAAATATATGTATACATATGTAATTAAATATAATTATTATAGTATATTAATGATATCATACATTTCATATTTGTTAACTAAAATGATACTTACACAATCTATGTATTGTATGAATGAATAATATTGCTTTGAGGGGGAGAAAGTTGACACTTCTCAAAATGAAATTATCTTATTAACAGCAAAACAATTACAAAGTAATGTGTTGTTAAAGTAATATGCAAGAATATGGAAATAATTAGTAAAATATATAACTTATATAAATATAATTTACATAGTAATTTCCACCATGTGGGGAGGTAAGGATAATTGAACAATCATCATTTATTGGGGATTCAGTTCAACATACACCTAAACAGTATAATCGTTATCTATTAGATTGGTGTGTGTATAAATATAGGTTCAACCATATCATAAAAAATACTAGTATATTGATTATACTATTTTTTATTCAATCATTAAATTAATATAGTTTAGGAGGAGAATAGGAAAATTAATAAATGACATGAGAGAATATATTTCCTCTAAATCATGTTACTCTTTTTGGGTTGTGATAAAATTCTTCCTAGGATTGCATTCATCCAACGAGTTGGATTATAAGTGGAAAGGATGGACATTTTCACTTTTATTAGGAAGATTTTAAATGAATCTATGATGTGTTATTAGTGTGATGATGTGGGATATGTGGCAGTCTTTTATAGGGACTCAAAAGCACTCACTTTGAATTTTTGAAGACAAGTAAGGTGTAAAAATGTTATTTCCTAAAAAATACAAAAAAACTAACATAAATAAATAATGGATATTTTATGGTAGATATATGTCCATAAATTTTATTTGGACAATTTTAAAGCTCATATGTTCACCTAATATTAAGGATTAGTACCTAATTAATCAAAATTTGACATTAATCACAATAATTAGTTTTAATAAACTTTTCCTAATATTTTAGATAAAAAATTAAGTTAATATTTTTAGAATATAAATATTGTAATGAATAAAATGTTATATGTTTGTTTTTTGTAATTCAGTTCCCAAAAGAGGACAAATCAAGATTAATGCTAATCTGGTAGAAATAATGAAATTTTGGGTGTTTTAGGTCGACAAAGTTCTAAATATTATTATGTTTTTATATTAAATTTATATTTGAAATGAATTATTATTACATAAATTGTAATAATGGATTTATAATTTATTTAATTTTACATTGAAGAAAATTTAAAATATAATATAACCATATTTATTATTTAAACGAAAAGGTTGTTTTTAATGAATAAGCATCATTTTTCCATATTCATCAAAAAATGAATTTTCTCAGAGAAATCCTAAAAATTCACTCTAAGATAAGTTCAGATTTCTAAATTCATAAAATAATGTATTTATTGTCCGATTAATATTCTATATTTATCTAAAATTATTTTTATTATTTTCCATAAAATGACATTAAATGTAGTTCATTGTATTTTTAAAACTTATATGAACATTAAATTATATTATATATTTCATTATAAATATATTTAATTTAAAAAAATTATAAAAAATATTTTATAAGTATTCATTAATATTGATATAAATATATTTAATTTCTAGGTTATTAAATTACCCTTTAAAATATATAATAAAATGATTCCTCAAAGGGACTTGGTGTTGTGTGTATCATACGGAATGTTTGTGTTGAAGGTAGCACAAGTTATTCTAGAATTGTTTGTACCATAAGCCATGTCAGTTTTATATGTAGTGTAAGAAAATTTGGTTCTACGTGAATATATTTTTTGAGATAGTGTTTATATTTATATATATATAACTATTTTCACTATCTGGTAATGTGAAAAATATCATAATGATATATTATATTGATAATTATAAATCACAAAATAACGAGGTATTACATTATTCCCCCCATAACGTGAATTTCTCCATCAAAATTAATCTAGGATATCAATGGTTTAATACATTAATGGTTTTTTCAAAAGAACCCACATCTAAAAAATGGATACTAAATTATTCTTTAATGAAGAAGGTTGTCAACTAAGCAATTACACAAAGAAACATATAACAATGTTTCTACATAGGATGATAAATATGGGAAGTGAAAACATGGATATTGAAGAAATATATAACTATAATATATTGATTGATATTGATTGGAAAAAATAGGATACAATTAACAATAAAAAATCCATAAATTTTTGATGAACTAGTGGGCTATATGATTTACGAAAACAGAGGTTCATGGATAACATTTTTTATTTCAAGATCCATCTTCGTATTGTCAAATAATATTCATGAAATGATATACCAAAATTATTTTAGGTTATCTTCACCCTTGTTAATTCATTGATCAACTTCACCCCTTTCTCTAAAAAATAAGGTGAATTTTTCATTCCCAATGCAGTAGTGATCATGGGCTCTATAATATTCCATCATATCATTCAATAGTTATCATCAACACAATGTTTTTATAAAAGGTGATCTACCATTATAAAATATTCATCTGTATAGATAATTCATTATTCTCAAAAAAATTCATCTAAATATTAACTAAATCATAATGTACATTGTTAGCCTTATTACAATACTCAAGGATGATAATCCAAAACATTAGAAATAGATTCATGAAATTAGTATAACATTGATTCCCCATATATCACAATGTATCTCTTGGTTTTCACATTCCAAACTAGTGGATACCCTTTTAGTAAATTCTCTGGGAATATGGTAACAACCTTAAATACCCATAATAAATATATAAAACATTCATGATTTGTTTTTTACATAGATTACTAGATATTTTCAATAAATCCAAGAAGTTGCAAACTTTATCCATGATATCCTGAATGACTTGGCAACATGTCCTTTAATATTTCCAAGGTAATCAGAAACATCCAATTTACTTATACAAAAAAAAAATCATTATCCTTAAAATAGTATCTAAACATAAGAATCATATTAAGGTTTATTTTTCTATTTTTCATGATTTTTTCATAGACACCACATTTCCATTATATCACTTTTATATTCCATTAGAACCATTCAATGAGTTCTTATAAAACCATATGGAAAAACATAAACTGAAAAATAATTATATATTTCACTTTTAATATGAAAAATTTATTTAATCCAAATACATAAAATAAAATAGTATTCCCCTTAATCCCTTTTCTATTAAAAATTCTACCTCATCAAATCACATAATACCACTTCCTTTCACATTTCATCTATATTCGATTCAACATCAGAAATATAACTATTACTCATACCACCTTATTGGTTCCCTTCTAGAGCATTCAAAATTTAACATTGAGTTGAAATATGTTCACATACTCTTCACTTAAAATTATTAACCATCATTTATGTAATAGGGAGTCCAACATTCTCATCCATTTTAAACCAATCTATTACTTTTTCCCTTATAGTCAATTAATTTATGTCCTTATTTTATATAGTGAAAACGTTTTCTGGATTATCTAAGTTATTCACATATGTGATTATTTCCAAATTCATGATGCAAATAAAATTTAATCTTTTTTATTCCAATGTCTCTTTTACCAGAACACTTAGCAAAATAATTCATTGTCTTCCTTGTGGATTTTGAGAGTTTGTTAAGGTAGACTTTGTTAATATTGTTTGTTGAAAACTAATTTGGAAAGATCACAACATATTTCACTCAAATTATCATCTAACATGACATCCAATTAATAAATAATCAATCAAATTTAACATTAATACAATTCCTTCCATTTCCCTCCATTTAATAAAACTAGAATAACAGTGTGAGCATTACTCATCTAATCAAAAAACCACATAGTGATGAAAAGAATAACTTATAGGATGTCTAAATCATGACACCTTATTTAATATATAATACCATTGGTTAGTCATTGGATATTATTGAACCACTTATTTTTAAATCCATCTTGATTATTAATGAAGTATTTGTGTATTCTTAGAGATTATACCACATGAGTGTCAAATATGGTGTATTGCCAGGCCTCTTTTTTTGTACCACATTATCCTGATTCAAGCCTCGAACATCATGATGGAGTTCTTACTCCTTGGTAAATATAGAATAGATCCACATCAACTTATTATATCGAGACATGGATGTATTTCTATGAAACCACACACTCTATCGTTTACCAAAATTCCATGAAATTTTTCGAAACATTAACTCATCCCTATATATATCCTATGAGTAATCCAATGAAATATCCTTATAAAAATATATAGTGATCTAAATAATGTTTTCACATCCTATTTTTGAAATTTTGATGAAACATTTCCTTTGATACAAAAAATATATTTCCAGGCATTACATACATAGTTATTACATCATTTTAGATTAATATTTAGTACATTATAAAAATACATGCATGTGGACCATAATTGATTATTGTCATTGGAAACATGGGAACAAAAAATTATATCATGTTGAATGATCTTAAACATATCTCATAATGATATCTTCCTTTTTTACTTTTACCTAAAACCATTCTTCATAAAATGTCTAAATGAATCATAAGAAAGGGGGGACAAAAAATTCCCAGTAAGGGTAAAAAAGGAAGATATGAAATCATAATCATGAGCTTAAGGGTATGGGAATAGGATCATAAAAATATATGATCATTCCCTTTATATCAAAGATCATATACATGAATCATGGAATCAGGATCTGATGTTCATAATGCATGAATATTAATGAAAAAAACACACAATCTATTAATGCATAACATAAAAATAAAAAATGGAATTGTGGAAAACACATAAGCATACATAATTATTTTCAACTTTTTCAAGGAATTTCTATCGAGACCATATTAGTACACAATATAATTTACTAAACTAGGATTACACCACATCCCAACTGTGTATTTCTAAACCATGTTAACCTCTTATTATAGCCATGTATTACTGAACAAAGTTCTCCCCTCTTTTTATCCCTCTATTAGCACCCCAAGTTCACCCCTCAATTTAGAAATTATGTTACTAAAGAAATTTCAACAATCATCCAGCATAGTTTTACTAAACTGAGTTAATTTCCCATTCCATACCTAAAATATAGAACTGAGTTAATTTCTCATTCCTGCCATGTTTACCTCATGAGATATAATTATTTACCCAATGTATGGGAGGGATATATAGGTTAAACCCATATCATAGTGAAATAATACATAAATGTGGTAAAATTCATTAACAGTGATATCATAACACATGTAATGAAATCGTTATCATAAGCACGTAAACATATCATAACTTGTGAAATAAGATAAAATATTCATAACCACTTCATCAAAAGAATATCTCATAAAATTAAAACAGATTTTATAAACTAATAACATGAAAGAGAAAAATATTTTATAAATATATAAACTATAAAGGAGAAATGGATTTCATTAAAATATAACCCATTATTGGAAAATAGTGTTTGATAAAGACTAGGGAATTATTAATAAATCATTCATTGAAAAAATATGAATGGATCCTTTAGACCATTTCCTATAATGGAATGAGTAGCATCACTAGATGTCATATTTGTTGGAGAAGTATTTTTAAATATCATTTGAAAACATTTTTATGAACAAAATTTAAAAAAATAATTTATTTTTAAGGCATAAAAGCATTTCCTAATCACTTTCATAGAAAATACATTAAAAAATTATAAATATGACTTGAAACTATTTTTAATCCCCTTTTATATGTAAAAATATAAGATAAGATTAAAATCATTTCATAAAACCAATTTATTTGGAAAAAAACGAAAAAATAAAGAAATATTTAAAATACTCTCAAAACCATTTTACATGTTAAAATGTAAAAGGGTCAACGATATGTTATGAAATTTATTTCATAAAAAATACTTTAAAATCATATAAGGAAAGAATTTAATTTTTATAAAACAATTTTAATGAGACCATATTAATGGAGTTTGAAATTTTTTTGAGACCATTTTAATTAAATTGATTTTAAAACATATAAATATGCATTCGAAACAATTTGAAAACAATTTTCATTGAGAACATAAAAAATAATGTTTAAAATTTTTTTGAAAACAATTTAACATGAAAATTAACCATTAAAACATTTTAATAATTATTATCCCTCTAAAATTCAATTGGATATTCATGGAAATGGTGGTGGGTAAAATATATACATGTCATTTGAGGTTAAAATTACATAAAATTTACACTGTAAAAAGGATATAAAAATACATTATCCAGAAAGTGACAAGAAGACTCCATTGAAAACATTAGAAGAAGAGAACAAGGGTAAAAAACAATTTTAATGATTAGAAAATAACAATAGAATATTCTTGGTGTCACATATATTGCTTATTTGAAATGTATTTTTATTTTAATTTCCATTAATTATTTGTTTTGGGGGTTTCCAATGGTTTTATGGAGAACATGTGAGTTTTCATTAATTTGGCCAAACTGTGAGCCCAATTTCAGATTTAAAAATAAATTTATTTTCTTTTATAACATTTTCATTTTTAAGTATTTTTCACTAATTAAAACTCCTAAATGTCCTACCTTGAAATATTAACACCACAATTAAAATTTGGACCCTTTAAAAATCCAAAACCAAGGTTTATTTTGGTTTTTATTTAAGGGATTGGGCCTGCCCGGAAGCCCATATCAAGTTTTAAAAATGAATATTATTTATTTAATAACATATTCAATATTAGGTATATTTTGGAGATTTTAAGTCACACAGGAGACCATTACACCCAGCCGCGCCTTCAGCCTCTTTCCCTCCTCTTTGGATCTCTTAGGTATCGCAATTTAGGGATGAACTTCTTAGGGTTCCTCAAATCGTCCAGATTTGAGAAGGTAAGTTTATTCTTTCATAAATCATTTAATTTCCACTATTTTCCCCCATTTTAGTCCCCACATGACCTTCTAATCCCCATTAGAGACTCCATATCAGGTTTGGTTTCTTGGAGATTCAATGTTTGGTGTAATTGGTTTGTTTGATTCAAGATGTTTCCAGTAAGTGTTTCTTTCTTTGATCTTTCCCCTTCCTTAGGGTTTTCTTCACCCTTTCTTGAAGTTCCTCATGTCCAGAAGTTGAAGATAGAATGTAGGGTTTCATTTGGTATCTTTTTGGTCAAATATTCTGGTCTAGGTCTGGATTTATCTTCCTTGAGGTGCAGCGGTGGTGCGGTGGATGTATCGCTTCATGTTTTGAGGGTTTCAACATAAAATGTAAGTGATTCCGTATGTAATAATTTATAGATGAGGTAGTTTTCTTGAATTAATTATTATGAATGTTCCTAAAATGATGTGTCTGTTCTGAAAACTGTTTATGTTGGATTTGGTCAAGAATTTATTTTTATTGTTTCATTTTATCATAAAATTGGATGTTTTTCATGTGTAACCCTTTGGGTATTGTTTGGGTGTGTTTTATAACAAATGAAATTTGATTAATAAATCTATTTTGGGCTGAAAATTCTGATTTGGTAGGGTATTGGTTTTCCAATAGGTTTTAATGATTTTTTAATGGGTTTATGGTGTAAAACCTTATTGTACTTCATGAATGTGATTTTGAAAATGTGCGATTTTCAAGTGGATCTGTTGTGGTATTGTTTGTGTTGTTCGTATAACACATGGGGGTAGTTTAATAAATGTTTTTGGGGATTCCAATTCTGTTTTGAATTTTTATTGGTGGGATTTTGTTCTTGAAATACGATTTTGAAATGGGATTTATGTGAAAAGCTTTGGTGCACTCTTTAGAATTGTTTTCTGAAAGTTTTGACTGGTTTAATGATTTATGTAAGAGGTGAAACCATATTGGAATTTGTTTGGATTTTTCATACTTTCAAATGGACCATTTTAAATTTGAATAGGTCTTTAATGTGATGTGCATCCTCTTGGATGTGTTTTATAAAAATGTTTAATGGATTTACTGAAATGTGAAAGAGGTGTGAAAATGATGTGGGCTGTTTGTGGGAGTGCGATATGAAAAATGGATTTTGTTTATAAAAATTATTTTATGAATCTTGTGAGTGGGATGTTATGTGATATTTATCATATTTTGGGGGACTTTATAAAATTGTTAAAGGATGTGTTGAATTGTGAAATTTATGCAAAATGTTTTGTGGGATATTTTTATGTCAGTTTGATTTCAAAATGCATTTGAATGGAAAGTGGAATTTTTGGATTTTGCAATGTACATGGGGATGTTTTGTTAATTTGTGATATGGAAGTGATATTTTTATGTGAAAACTATATTTCTTGTCTTGTTTAACTTTTTTGAGGACAAAGAGAAAAACTCGGGTATCTAGGTGGGTAGACGTGTACTAGTATGCTAGTGAATCAGTGGGGTTTGTGTCACGACCCCCTCCCCACAAAGTGTACCCCTCCTGGGCCGGCAATGTGAAAAGGGAGATAATGACCCCCGAGTCCCGCCTCCAGTAGGCCCCGGGTTGGCGACTAGCACCGAGGGTATAATACACACACAAATGGGAGGCATTACCCTCTAAGAGAACACATGCAGAAGAGAGAGATAGAATAGAATCCAACCAACTCCAACTCATAACTGAAATGTAAACGAAACCCAAGTACATATATGAAATGTCATGCAAAAGTACTACAACTGAAAGGGGAAACTAAAAGTACCCAAAAGAAAGTAAAACGGCAGCGACCACAAGCCCGAACAGCTCCTCCTCCAACCGCAAGCTAGTAGTAACCAGCTTGATCTCCAACCTGCTCCAAGTGACCTGAAAAACAGTTTATATGTACATAGGGTGAGTATAACAGTATACTCAGTAGGATCCTCCCCAAGACTCTCGTGAAAAAGTAAAGAAAGCATGCTAAAGCCCAGTGAACAACAAGTAAAACTAACTCGTCACCTAAACAGGTATACTATGTTCCCAACCTCACCAAGGCTACTCTCACCAAGTAACGCATACAAGAATATAGCATGTAGTAATGAATATCAAGGGTACCCCGCTACTACTTCCCCACTGGTTTGCCGCTTTGCCCCAACGACATACGTCCTGTGCATCTCTCTCCAAAGGCTTGCCCGTATCAACATGGGTCAAGCTCCACAATCTACACCACGTGCACCACATAGGCTTGCCCGCAGACACCTGGGCTAAGCTCCACACAATCCTCACAACCAAAAGTAACCAGGTAGTTTCCGGGAGCCACCACAGCTCGCATAACGTGTATCATACGTCGGGTATTATACCTCAAGCCATTACAGCCCATACACCGAGTAAGGATCCTCAAGCCATCACAGCCTATACACGTTACACCTATAGTAGTCCATAGGATACTATATCCAGAATATATGTGTGTGAAATAACCACAAGCCATTACAGCCCTCTACACACATATATGGGTAAAACTAACCACTGTGCCTACCATCACTAAGATCTACCAAGAGAAGAGAGCGGGGCCAAAGGGGGTAGTCAGCCATTCAACCTCCCATCAGAATGTTGGGGAAAACACCCCCCAGGGCTCAGAATCCCCGGGGTGTCAGTTGCCCTTACCGACAGGGTGGAGTAGCGTATAGAAACACAAAAAGTACAGAGTATATAAGTAACTCACATCCACACTATGGGCATTACCTAGTCTTAGATACAACTGCAGCTAACGTCTCTCAGACTCCAGGCTGCTACTTCTAAGACTAGGTATCCTATAAGCACACAACCAATTGAAGAGCTTTATTAGATTACTCCATTCTCATTTATCAGTTCCACTGTACATTAGTTAATTCTTTAAGCATTAATTAAGATTGAACAATTCCTCATTTAACTGAAATGGCGTCACTTTCAAAAACAAGTGCTCCTTTTTAAGATTCACATCACCTTTAAATTCCAGCATCTCCATCCCCGTGGATTTTCACCCTTTAATAAAACATTCATTACAGAAATACTTTTCCACATTCCCAGGCATTCTAGAAAAACATCCTATGCTTCTAAACACAAAGGAGGCTCAACACGGTGAGTAGATATACTACCCGTCGAGTCTTTGCCGCCTATAGAAAGAGAATAGACCCATCCTCCGTCGAGAGGCTAAACACGGAAAGCACGTGGCATACCCCGCGTGTCTTCGCCTCCTTCGGAAAGAGGGTAAGCAAGACCAGCTGCCTTGAGCAGTGGGGGAAAGTAAAGAAGATAAACAATCAAACCAACCACCAACATCAAACCATCACATTCATCTCATACCATCACCCTTGGTGTCCTCCCCGACACCCATATGCATAAACCGATGCATCTCGCCACACTAGGCATCATCCGCTGCCACAACTATAAGGCCTCCATGCCTCCACATATCACAACAACCATCCAGGCTCACATCACAGCACAAGCAGCAGGAAAACAAACATCAAAAAATGGGCTCTCGGCCCTTTAACAAACAAGAGGGTAACTCAGAACCCTTTTTGAAATTCCAACATAATCTGTTCTCTAAACCATATTGAATTAGCAGATTTGTTATTCGTAGGTTCCAATCATGGATACCTAATCAGTAAGCTATCACAATTAAATAACCATGCTTACTTCCCTAATTTGATTATCCTCAAATTAGAACAACTACAACAACGACAACAACCAGATTAATTTACATGCCTCTTTATCTTTAGCCAATTAATCCACAACTTATTCCGGCTTTACGTTCATTATCAATTTCCATCATGAACGAACAACAAAGTCAAAGAAACATAGATATCACTATATCTAGGAAAACATGAGGCAAACCGTCATCACGGTATAAAGCAACAGCATGCGATCAACCAATTATTTTAATCCGGTTCAAGTATTTAATTAGGTCAATTTCATTGTGATCCAAAGAGATAAATCATGCTAATTCTACGATTGCACATATAAAATTAGAGAAGCCATGAATCCCCTACCTCGAAGAGTTCTTGACGTCCTTTATCCACACAGCAGGTCACGATCCTCCCCTCGCGACAACTTATGTGGAAGAATGATCGACACGGCTTGGTTGCATCCAACAGAGCGGGACTGATCCTAGGAGTAAGGGTTGTTTGTGCAACTCCTACGGGAAGTATTGAAAGGTTCTAGTGCCTCTTAATCGAGAACAAAGGGAAAGAACCAGGAAGAATGATATCTCGTCCCTTTTTAAGATTTAACGAGGTGATGGTTTGAGATCCGGTTAATTCTCCATTAAAAACGGATCGCATTAACCCACGCGGTTTGACCACGTAAAACATTCCAAGACTTAGGAATAATTAATATAGGATTTATGGCATTTGAAACGGCCTTAAGAGCCCGTAAAATAAGGCTTTAAATGTATTTTACGTCAAAGGAAACGTCAAAAGGGGCAAAACTGTAGGAGTCTGGAAACACTGTTCACCTACCGTTACTGTACATGAAACTGATCTGTGAAACTGATCTGTCACACCGATCTGTGAAACTGATCTGTGAAACTGATCTGTCACACCGATCTGTCTCACCGATCTGTCTCACCGATCTGTGAAACTGATCTGTGACACTGATCTGTCACACCGATCTGTGAAACTGATCTGTGAAACTGATCTGTCACACCGATCTGTCTCACCGATCTGTCTCACCGATCTGTCTCACCGATCTGTCTCACCGATCTGTCTCACCGATCTGTCTCACCGATCTGTCTCACCGATCTCTCTCACCGATCTGTCTCGCTGATCTGTCTCACCGATCTGTGAAACTGATCTGTCTCACCGATCTGTGAAACTGATCTGTCTCACCGATCTGTGAAACTGATCTGTCTCACCGATCTGTGACACTGATCTGTCTCACCGATCTGTGAAACTGATCTGTCTCACCGATCTGTGAAACTGATCTGTCTCACCGATCTGTGAAACTGATCTGTCTCACTGATCTGTGAAACTGATCTGTCTCACCGATCCGTGAAACTGATCTGTCTCACTGATCTGTTACTGTTCATAAAACTGGAAACACTGTTCACAGAACTAGAAAATTGGCAAAGTGTTGGGGATAAGTCCCCTTGACCTCCCGGAACACCTTCAACACCAACATTTCACAAAGTAATGGACCAGAGAGGTCCGGGCCATTACATTAGATACCTCTCAAAACATTCTCGTCCTCGAGAATTAAAAACCAACCCAGAAGAAAAGAGGGGTCCGAACAACCACCCCATAAGATACCTCTCAGGGGAAAACCACCATGAGTTGTTCGAAAGCTGGAACAAAACTATGACATCCGGGAACAAACAATCCATACCCAAACAATTCATTCACAACATCACATCAAAGGTACATAAACAAAACATGAAAGGTCCAACCACAGAGAAAACATCATTACATGAAAGGAGTTAAACATTAAACAACTCTGGGTACTGAGCACGTATCTGTGACTCACGCTCCCAGGTACTCTCCTCCATGCCACCGTGTCGCCACAAGACACGAACTAAAGGAATAGAACGCCCACGCAACACCTTCTCCTTGTGGTCTTGGATCTCCACAGGTCGCTCCTCGAAGGTTGCATCATCATCAATATCGATCTCTCCCCAATCGATAACATGAGATTCATCATGAAGATAATGACGGAGCTGCGATACATGAAAAACATCATGTATCCGACTCATCCGGGGGGGAAGTGCTACTCGATATGCCACAGCTCCAACACGAGCTAACACCTCGAAAGGCCCAACAAAACGGGGAGAAAGCTTACTTCCGCGACCAAACCTTCGCTGCCCACGACGGGGAGTCACCTTCAGAAACACATGATCCCCAACATTAAACTCTAAGGGTCTCCTTCTTTGATCCGCATAAGATTTCTGACGATCTTGTGCTGTCTTCATCCTCTCACGAATCACTTGAACCATCTCCGTCGTATTCTGCACTAGTTCTGGTCCGAGAATTGCTGACTCTCCGACCCCAGTCCAGCACAACGGAGAACGGCATGGCCGGCCATACAAGGCTTCAAACGGCGCCATGCCGATGGTAGAGTGAATACTATTATTGTAAGCGAACTCTACCAAAGGTAAGTGTTTCACCCATGAACCTCCAAAATCAAGAACACAAGAGCGCAACATGTCTTCAAGAGTTTGGATGGTTCGCTCTGTCTGACCATCCGTTTGAGGATGAAAAGCAGTGCTAAGGCATAGTTGAGAGCCAAAAGCATGCTGGAGACCTCTCCACACCCTCGAGGTAAAACGAGGGTCTCGATCAGAAATGATCGTCTTAGGAACTCCGTGAAGCCTCACCACCTCCTCCAGATACTGCCTCGACAAAACCTCCACTGAGCTCGACTCCTTGATTGCTATGAAGTGGGCCGATTTAGTTAAACGATCCACTACCACCCATATAGCATCATGTCCTCCCGGAGCTCGAGGTAAACCTGTAACAAAGTCCATTGAGATGTCCTCCCACTTCCACTAAGGAATCTCTAAGTGCTGGAGAAGACCACCAGGAACACGGTGTTCGGCCTTTACCTTCTGGCAGACTAAACATCGAGACACACATTCTGCAATTGAACGCTTCAGCCCAGGCCACCAAAACTGACTCCTCAAGGATCGATACATCTTCGTCACACCAGGATGTACAGCTAAGGGCGAGCTATGGAACTCTCGGAGAACCGTCTCGCGCATCGCCAGGGGAACAAAAAGCCTGTCATGATACAACACTCGGTGTTGTTCATCCTCTGACCAACCATCAGGGGCCTCCCCACAAACAACTCTGTCTCTTAAAACTTCCACCTCTAGATCACCCAACTGAGACTCTTCCACCTTTTGCATCAGGGATGACTGCACCGTCATCTGGAAAAGACAACCTCTTCCTCCAACTTCTCCCATATCAAGATGCAAAGATGCTAGCTCTTCCATCCCTCTCCACGAATCACCAGACTCACGCACAACATCATTACGTGACTTTCGGCTCAGTGCATCAGCAACAACATTTCCCTTCCCAGGTGTATACGATATTTCGAAGTCGTATTCCTGTAAGAACTCCATCCACCGACGCTGCCGCAAGTTCAAATCCCGCTGAGAGAAAACATACCTCAAACTCTTATGATCGGTGAAAACCACAAAGCGCTCTCCAATGAGGTAATGTCTCCACAACTTCAGCGCAAACACCACGGCTGCCAACTCAAGATCATGGGTGGCATAGTTGCGTTCATGGGGACGCAACTGCCGAGACCCATAAGAAACAACTGACCTCTGCTGCATGAGAACACAGCCTAGCCCCAGATGTGAAGCATCACAGAAAACATCAAACTGGACTCCCTCCGTTGGAAGACAAAGGACTGGAGCACTTACCAACTTCTCCTTTAGATACTCGAAAGCTGTCTGACACTGATCAGTCCATATGAACGCTTGATCCTTCCTGGTCAAAGCTGTCAGAGGAGTCGCAACTCGGGAGAAATTAGCCACAAACCTCCTATAATAGCCTGCGAGACCAAGGAAACTTCGCACCTCTGACACGGTCTTGGGGGCTGGCCAAGACACCACTGCTTCTATCTTTGAAGGATCCACAGCTACTCCCTGTTGGGACACAACATGTCCCAAGAAACGAACTTCTCGAGCCCAGAACTCACACTTGGATAACTTCCCAAACAACCGATGTTGGCGAAGAACTCCCAAAACAGCTCGTAGATGTTCTGCATGATCTTCTTCAGATGTGGAGTACACAAGGATGTCGTCAATGAAAACCACAACAAACTTGTCCAAGAATTCACGGAACACAGCATTCATCAACCCCATGAAAACAGCTGGAGCATTTTTCACGCCGAATGGCATTACAACAAACTCATAATGCCCATGACGACAGCGGAAAGCAGTCTTCGGGATATCCTCATCCTTTACACGCATCTGATGATATCCTGACCGCAAGTCGATCTTTGAAAACCAACTTGCACCCTTCAGTTGATCGAATAGGTCATCAATCCGCGGGAGAGGATAACGGTTCTTTATTGTCACTTTGTTTAAGCGACGATAATCGACGCACAACCGCAAACTGCCATCAGCCTTTTTCACGAACAAGACTGGTGCACCCCACGGTGACACACTTGGCCGAACAAAACCACACTGCAATAGACCATCGAGCTGAATACGTAGCTCTCGTAACTCAGAAGGGGCCATCCTATATGGAGACATAGAGATGGGAGACGCCCCTGGCTGTAGCTCGATCCCAAACTCGATCTTCCGTCGAGGGGGTAAGGATACAACCTCTTCTGGAAAGACATCAGGGTACTCTTCTACGACCCTAGGAAACGCCAGCTGCTGAACCTCTGAAGAACTCAGCATCATCCCAGCCATCATGGATGATAAGGATGAAACTCGTCTATGACTCATCCGAGGATCTCTCTCACCAACAAACACTACTTCCTCTCCATCTTCATCAAAGAAAACGACCTTCTTCCTGTAGCAATCCACAATAGCCTGCACCGAATACAACCAATCCATGCCGAGGATGACATCATATGGTTGTATTCGTAAACATAGGAAATCTCCCCAAGAGCGGTGCTGCCCCAACACTAGCTCACAGTCTCTACATACTTCAAACAAGCTAGCTCGACCTCCAACTGGCGTAGTCAACGCCAAGGGCACTGGAAGCCTCTCTACCTCAAGTCCCAAAGCGTGGACAAGGGTAGGGGATATAAAGGAGTGTGTCGCTCCGGAATCAAACAAGGCATACACCAAGGTAGAAAACAAGCAAAGGGTACCTCGGACGACGTCTGGCTCGCCTGGAGCTGGCAACGCTAGAGCATGAAGCTGACCACGACCACCTCCACGGCCTCTCTGACCCTGATGACGACCACCACCACGGCCGCGCTCTGCTCTCTGAGGACGGGGAGCGTCATGGGGCTGTCCTCTGCCTGCTCCATCTACCCTCTGGTGATCGAAAGCTGGTGCAACCTGCTGCTGTTGCCTCGGCTGGAACTGCCTCAACGGAGGAACCTGGAGTGGAGCGCCTGGTGCACGATGACTGCTCTGAAAAGTTGGGCACTCCCGCTGCTGATGACCACGTCCACCACAAGAAAAACAAGCGCCTGATCCCTTGGCATAGGTCTGAGAGTTGCTACCTCCGGAGAAATGAGATGGGAAGGGCCGGGACCTACCCCCAGGTGAACGGAAACTCTTCTGTCCTGAAAACCGGGAACCCCGGACCACAGCTCTTCTTCTTGAAGAATCATGACGATTCCCCTATCGTGACGATCCGGTCCTATCCAAAGTCCTCTCAACAACCTCTGCCCTCGCCAGCACCTCAAGATATGTCTTCAGCATAAATGGGGTGACCTGACGCTGGATCTCTGGACGCAAAGCCTCCTCGAAATGCCTCGCCCTGGCCTCATCATCTGGTAACAGGTCTGAAGCATATCGTAGAAGTTTCCTGAAACGGATTCCAAACTCCCGAACACTGGAGCTCCCCTGTCGAAGGGTAAGAAGCTCCTGGCGACTGGATGCCTTCGCAGTCGAAGAAAGAAACTCGACTCTAAACCTGTCTCGAAACTCCTCCCATGAGATCGCTGACTCCTCACGATCTCCGAGGAACAAGAACCACCACTGTCTCGCTGCTCCACGCAACATCGTCACAACCAAGGACACCCAGTGTTCCTTCTGAGCACGAATCGAACTGAAGCCTATCTCGACCTCCTCCAACCAGTCTTCTGTGACTGCATCTGAAACGGAGCCCTCGTACTTCTGTAGACTTTGGCGCTGAAACTCTCGGAGTGTCTTCCTCCAAGTGTCATCGTCGTCAACCTCTACCCGACGGCGATCTGCTGGAACAGCCTGCTGGGCACCTTCTGCGCAAACCTGACGGGGACGCCGACCTGGAGCCATACCTGTAAAATAACAATCGTTAGAGCTCCTAAGCCTGGAATATGGAAGACTCAACATTAATTAATTAATTATTTTGTTTTATTAATTTTAGGTTACCTATCCCAAGGTCTACCCATTCAAACACAGACGCAAGGAATAATGATGCATGATCCTTTCCTAGGTCTCTACCCTGCAACCAGTATCACTTTGTTTAGTAGCCATCGTAAACTTAAAGGTCCGTGCAACAGATCATAGGGGGCCCTGAACGCCTATGTCTCTGCCGGTCTCCAGTGTTTACCCCACTTGCTAAACATGAATGACACCGTTGCCCTACCATCCCATGCATCCTCACCTGTGCCTAACTCCAAACTCCATCCTATTCCTCGACCAGACCTCTGATACCACTCTGTCACGACCCCCTCCCCACAAAGTGTACCCCTCCTGGGCCGGCAATGTGAAAAGGGAGATAATGACCCCCGAGTCCCGCCTCCAGTAGGCCCCGGGTTGGCGACTAGCACCGAGGGTATAATACACACACAAATGGGAGGCATTACCCTCTAAGAGAACACATGCAGAAGAGAGAGATAGAATAGAATCCAACCAACTCCAACTCATAACTGAAATGTAAACGAAACCCAAGTACATATATGAAATGTCATGCAAAAGTACTACAACTGAAAGGGGAAACTAAAAGTACCCAAAAGAAAGTAAAACGGCAGCGACCACAAGCCCGAACAGCTCCTCCTCCAACCGCAAGCTAGTAGTAACCAGCTTGATCTCCAACCTGCTCCAAGTGACCTGAAAAACAGTTTATATGTACATAGGGTGAGTATAACAGTATACTCAGTAGGATCCTCCCCAAGACTCTCGTGCAAAAGTAAAGAAAGCATGCTAAAGCCCAGTGAACAACAAGTGAAACTAACTCGTCACCTAAACAGGTATACTATGTTCCCAACCTCACCAAGGCTACTCTCACCAAGTAACGCATACAAGAATATAGCATGTAGTAATGAATATCAAGGGTACCCCGCTACTACTTCCCCACTGGTTTGCCGCTTTGCCCCAACGACATACGTCCTGTGCATCTCTCTCCAAAGGCTTGCCCGTATCAACATGGGTCAAGCTCCACAATCTGCACCACGTGCACCACATAGGCTTGCCCGCAGACACCTGGGCTAAGCTCCACACAATCCTCACAACCAAAAGTAACCAGGTAGTTTCCGGGAGCCACCACAGCTCGCATAACGTGTATCATACGTCGGGTATTATACCTCAAGCCATTACAGCCCATACACCGAGTAAGGATCCTCAAGCCATCACAGCCTATACACGTTACACCTATAGTAGTCCATAGGATACTATATCCAGAATATATGTGTGTGAAATAACCACAAGCCATTACAGCCCTCTACACACATATATGGGTAAAACTAACCACTGTGCCTACCAGCACTAAGATCTACCAAGAGAAGAGAGCGGGGCCAAAGGGGGTAGTCAGCCATTCAACCTCCCATCAGAATGTTGGGGAAAACACCCCCCAGGGCTCAGAATCCCCGGGGTGTCAGTTGCCCTTACCGACAGGGTGGAGTAGCGTATAGAAACACAAAAAGTACAGAGTATATAAGTAACTCACATCCACACTATGGGCATTACCTAGTCTTAGATACAACTGCAGCTAACGTCTCTCAGACTCCAGGCTGCTACTTCTAAGACTAGGTATCCTATAAGCACACAACCAATTGAAGAGCTTTATTAGATTACTCCATTCTCATTTATCAGTTCCACTGTACATTAGTTAATTCTTTAAGCATTAATTAAGATTGAACAATTCCTCATTTAACTGAAATGGCGTCACTTTCAAAAACAACTGCTCCTTTTTAAGATTCACATCACCTTTAAATTCCAGCATCTCCATCCCCGTGGATTTTCACCCTTTAATAAAACATTCATTACAGAAATACTTTTCCACATTCCCAGGCATTCTAGAAAAACATCCTATGCTTCTAAACACAAAGGAGGCTCAACACGGTGAGTAGATATACTACCCGTCGAGTCTTTGCCGCCTATAGAAAGAGCATAGACCCATCCTCCGTCGAGAGGCTAAACACGGAAAGCACGTGGCATACCCCGCGTGTCTTCGCCTCCTTCGGAAAGAGGGTAAGCAAGACCAGCTGCCTTGAGCAGTGGGGGAAAGTAAAGAAGATAAACAATCAAACCAACCACCAACATCAAACCATCGCATTCATCTCATACCATCACCCTTGGTGTCCTCCCCGACACCCATATGCATAAACCGATGCATCTCGCCACACTAGGCATCATCCGCTGCCACAACTATAAGGCCTCCATGCCTCCACATATCACAACAACCATCCAGGCTCACATCACAGCACAAGCAGCAGGAAAACAAACATCACAAAATGGGCTCTCGGCCCTTTAACAAACAAGAGGGTAACTCAGAACCCTTTTTGAAATTCCAACATAATCTGTTCTCTAAACCATATTGAATTAGCAGATTTGTTATTCGTAGGTTCCAATCATGGATACCTAATCAGTAAGCTATCACAATTAAATAACCATGCTTACTTCCCTAATTTGATTATCCTCAAATTAGAACAACTACAACAACGACAACAACCAGATTAATTTACATGCCTCTTTATCTTTAGCCAATTAATCCACAACTTATTCCGGCTTTACGTTCATTATCAATTTCCATCATGAACGAACAACAAAGTCAAAGAAACATAGATATCACTATATCTAGGAAAACATGAGGCAAACCGTCATCACGGTATAAAGCAACAGCATGCGATCAACCAATTATTTTAATCCGGTTCAAGTATTTAATTAGGTCAATTTCATTGTGATCCAAAGAGATAAATCATGATAATTCTACGATTGCACATATACAATTAGAGAAGCCATGAATCCCCTACCTCGAAGAGTTCTTGACGTCCTTTATCCACACAGCAGGTCACGATCCTCCCCTCGCGACAACTTATGTGGAAGAATGATCGACACGGCTTGGTTGCATCCAACAGAGCGGGACTGATCCTAGGAGTAAGGGTTGTTTGTGCAACTCCTACGGGAAGTATTGAAAGGTTCTAGTGCCTCTTAATCGAGAACAAAGGGAAAGAACCAGGAAGAATGATATCTCGTCCCTTTTTAAGATTTAACGAGGTGATGGTTTGAGATCCGGTTAATTCTCCATTAAAAACGGATCGCATTAACCCACGCGGTTTGACCACGTAAAACATTCCAAGACTTAGGAATAATTAATATAGGATTTATGGCATTTGAAACGGCCTTAAGAGCCCTTAAAATAAGGCTTTAAATGTATTTTACGTCAAAGGAAACATCAAAAGGGGCAAAACTGTAGGAGTCTGGAAACACTGTTCACCTACCGTTACTGTACATGAAACTGATCTGTGAAACTGATCTGTCACACCGATCTGTGAAACTGATCTGTGAAACTGATCTGTCACACCGATCTGTCTCACCGATCTGTCTCACCGATCTGTGAAACTGATCTGTGAAACTGATCTGTCACACCGATCTGTGAAACTGATCTGTGAAACTGATCTGTCACACCGATCTGTCTCACCGATCTGTCTCACCGATCTGTCTCACCGATCTGTCTCACCGATCTGTCTCACCGATCTGTCTCACCGATCTGTCTCACCGATCTTTCTCACCGATCTGTCTCACCGATCTGTCTCACCGATCTGTGACACTGATCTGTCTCACCGATCTGTGAAACTGATCTGTCTCACCGATCTGTGAAACTGATCTGTCTCACCGATCTGTGAAACTGATCTGTCTCACCGATCTGTGAAACTGATCTGTCTCACCGATCTGTGAAACTGATCTGTCTCACCGATCCGTGAAACTGATCTGTCTCACTGATCTGTTACTGTTCATAAAACTGGAAACACTGTTCACAGAACTAGAAAATTGGCAAAGTGTTGGGGATAAGTCCCATTGACCTCCCGGAACACCTTCAACACCAACATTTCACAATGTTATGGACCAGAGAGGTTCGGGACATTACAGTTTGTCTTCAGTTTCACTTAAGAAGATTGATGCTTACAACTATAACTAAACAATGATGATGATGATGATGATATGGGTCCAGTAGGTTATGGTTATTTTCCCTACTAGTGGCTTGTGCACGAGGATGTATATTTTTTTGTGGTTACTCTCACCGAGATATGAGGTACCTGGGACCCACAGCTTGCTAGTGCCTAGGGGTTATTTCCTATTTCTTGTGCTCATTAGATCTTTTATACTTTCCATCGGCATATGGTATATTTTTCTGGAAAAATTCAATAGCTTTTGAATTTATATTAACAGTGTTGATTCTTTAACTTAGCCCACTTGAAAACTCGTTTTTTAAGTTGCATATTTTAGAAATTCTAACTAGAAATTACATGTTTTTGAAAACATTAATGATTTTAGTCTTTAAATGTTTGTCACATGAAATATCTTAGTGGTGGTATCCTATTGGGAATTGGATCACGCCCTACTTACACCCTTGGGTTTAAGTAGACTTGGTTATTTTTGTTGTCACAGGTTTGGGTACAACTTTTGTGCCAACAGTTCTGGTTTTCACCGGTCATTAATGATGTGTTTTTTTGGAGATGGCTTGAGGGCGATGCCTCTTGCAATGTTCAGGTTATTGGTCTATTCTTTTTTGGGTTTGTACCTTTGTTATAGTCATGGTGAGTTGTTTTAGACTATGAAATTCAGTTGTGAATTTTTTTAAAACATTGTTTGGTTTGAAAAATCCAGATTTGTTTCATTGGATTATTTTTTTATTTTATACTTATAAAATCAGGTAAATCATTCCCAATTTTCATTTTATGATACCTGAGAACTTGTTCCATCCTGTGGGGGTCGGGAATGCCCTTCGGGCCTTGTCACGGGCTGGGTTTGGTGCCAGTTTCTAAGGCGATCGATTCAGATCGTGATAAAATGGTATCAGAGGAAGTTCGCTCTCTTTGGGTCATGTTATTTGGGGAACAGTCGGGATAGTATACAGTTAAAATTTTCAGGACATGGAATCTCATTTATGATTACTGTTGCTGATCACCACACCTCATGACGGGATTCATGTCTCTATGGGAATTCAGGACCATTCAAATTCCTTTGGTTTTCTTGGTTTAATGATGATTAGGGGAAATGATAAGATAGTTGAGTTAATGGTCTTAGTAAGATCATAGTTCCTGGGAATCCATGTGGAGATAGGGATATTCCCTACACACTCTCTGTGATAGTGAAGTGACTGGAATATAGCCGCCAACCAAATGTCCAAGTCACCCACTAAAACTTGTTTCCTCTCGCATTGTCTTGTGTTATTTAGTTTTGAAATCTTGGAACTTTGGTTTTAAAGGGACTTGGTTTTAAGAAGTGTAATTTTTTTGTGAATTTATTTTCAAATAAATATGGAATGGTATTATTTATGAAATAGTTGAACTGAATATTCAGAATTATTTTGAAATGGAAAATGGTGTTCTTACACCACATTTGAAAGCAGAAACTATACTGAAGATTGTTTTGAAAAAGTATTTCCAATAGAGTTTTATAAACTATCATAGGGTGTTTTGTTGGGATGAGATGTTATTAAATTAATGTGAATAACATGAAATTTAGTTCTTATATACATTTTTGTGTCCTTATGAAAACTTTAGTAATATTTTAATTGGGATTTGGATCTCCTGGTTTGCAGTTTTTAGAAAAAAGATGTTCTGGTTGACCGTTTTGCTTTTGAAAAGTGGGAAAAAAATTTGTTTTAACCTTTGGTATCTCCATGAGTGACCAAATGCATGGGGTTTTATGGGGTGATGGATGGTTGATGGCATGATTGGATGAGTTCTGGGAAGGATATGAGGAGGGTGCCCAGTGTGGCACTAAAACATGCATGTGTGGGGCCCATGGGGTACCATTGGTGGATACACTTACTGCTAAACAATTTGTTTTCAAATAAATGGTTTTAAAGAAAAACATGATGTCTTGATGAATAGTTTGTATGGTTTGTATTATGGGTTTTTAAAATTATGATGTTGTGGGATGTTTTGATTCCATGAACCCATACTATTTGATATGTGTTTTGGGTTTGTGTTTGGTTGGTAAGCTGTGTTGTAGGGATGGTTAGTGGTCTTTTTTTTGAAAAATGTTGTGGGATGCCTTTATAGTGGTTCCCTTCATGTGTTTGGATCTAGACTGTGCCTTGTTTTTACCAATGGACCTGATTGGTTGGGTCCTTGGGTTCTCTCATTAGATAAGGTACGCCCACATTAAGGGTTAATGCACAACTGAAGTGCAACCCGTATTGTTTTTCTATTGGAAAGTCCTCCAGTTGATCAATATAAGAAATATTTTATCAATAATTGTTGATTGAGTCTACACCCATTCATTTTATTGATTTTTGGATCCTCTTGTAGTGGGATAGTGCTTTTGGAATGTTGAAAGTGACCTTAGTTTCTTAAGATTCCAGATTCCTCGAAGGTTGAAGTGTTCTTTGTTTGTTAGTGTGGATGAGTGTCTTGATTGTGTCTAAGTGGGCATCTGGGTTATTCATAGTTTCTTTGAAGCAAGAGTTATTATTAAACCACCAATTTTGGGATTTTGTTCATGATAGGCTATTGTGTACACTTTATGGACTTGTCTGTTGTTTAGGGACTTGGCATAAGGTCACGTTCCATGTATTGTTTCTATTAATCACAAGGGTCATGTTCGGTAATGCATTGTGATGTTGTGTGCTCATTTGATAGTAAAGGTGAAGGTCACAGAATCCTCTGAGGTTCTCTGTTACGTTGGGAGTATGTCTCCCATGGGAAATACATCAAATCCTCTATCTTAGAGGAAGGTGTTTATATGTGTCCCGCCCTTATGTTGTTTCTCACTCAATGAAACAAGGTGTGATGTGTGTGCATCTTCTGATCCCCTATTTCAGTAAAAAGAATAGTTTTGCTAAAGTGATTTATGTAGTGTGTTATATCTTGATGAACCCAACAGGGTATGCAGTGTAGTTGTTTGTGTCACCGAAAGAAGAAGTTCCACATAAGGGTTTCCACACCCTTACTACAAGGCTAAGTATGCTTCAATATTTTGAGCTCCATCCATAGGTCACGGAGAGAAGCTGGGGCGTAGTCAGGGGAAACCCCAGTGTCATTTAAACCATTGTACAATGTCCTATCCTTAGTATGAAAGTTAGGAAGAGTTTAAACCTATGGGTCATCATATTTCTTCTATTTTTCCTATTCTATGGAAATAGGTGTAGGGTCTTGTACCCATGTCATCACACAATGTTATCCCCCCCTTGGTTTCCCTTAAGTCTTTAAGGAATGGTTGGAAATTTCTCTAGACAACTTGAGCACACGGTTTCCACAAGGTTAGTTTTAAACATGAACAAAAAAACCATGCAGATATAAGGATCCACATAGTTATTGCATAGTTTCCCAAACTGTGCAAACTAACCGTGCGGCCATCCCAACTCCTTAATTTTGGTGTCTTTTCATGTCATCCCATGCCGGTCGGTTGAAACGGTTGGTTCTTGTGGTGTGGAGACACACCATGCGTATCATGAATATTATTTTGTAAATTTATAATTGATTTATACCCCTTTTACTAGGGAGTCTGTTTGGGCCGCCCCCTATTAGTGTCTTGATTATGTCTTGGGAAAAAATTCAAGTTGTCTCTTATGGTGAAGAGCCCATTTTTGTCTCTTCATATGAGTAACTTAGATTTTTTCTTGGTCTTGTCTGGGAAGTAGGTATTGTCATTCGGATATATCTAACTACCTAAATCTTCATTGGGTAAACATTGACATTGGAGAGTGCCCAAAGGTTTGGTTATAGTAGGGTATGTGTAACCTTTTTCGATGTTGTTTTTTATTTGGGTAAGTTGACTGAGTATTGTTCAGATTGTGTTTGAGGAGTTTTAATTTGGGATAAAGCCTGAATGTTCTTAACTGTTTAAAGAAAGTGGTTTAAGTTTTGACTTTGATATTATTCCTTCCTTAATTGATCACTGGATGAGTTTTGGCTTTTGGTGGAGAAACCTAGCAAGGGAGTACCTCTTGGTTTCTTAGTTGGGTTTGGTTGTTTCTTTGTCCTTGTTGTGACTTTCAGGGGAAGAAAGTTTCCATGGTGGGAATAATTGTCACATAAATAGATTATTTGAAATGAATTTTTATTTTAATTCCCATTAATGCTTTGTTTTTCGGTGATTTCAAAGGTTTTATGGAGAATAAGTGAGTTTTTATGAATTGGTCCAACCTTTGAGCCCAATTCCAGATTTAAAAATAAATTTTGTTTCTTTTATAAAATTTTCATTTTTTAATATTTTTCACACATTCCAACTCCTAAATGTCCTCCCCTGATATATTAACACCAAAATTAAAATTTGGAACCTTTATAAATCCATAAGCAAGGTTTATTTTGGTTTTTATTTAATGGATTAGGCCTGCCCGGAAGCCTATATCCAGTTTTAAAAATGAATATTATTTATTTAATAACATATTCAATATTACGTATTTTTCTATGATTCCAAGTCTCCCAAGAGACCATTACAACCAGTCGCGCCCCAAGCCTCTTTCTCTCCTATTTGGAGCTCTTAGGAATCATGATTTAGGGACAAACTTCTTAGGGTTCCTCAAATCATCCATATTGTAAGTCGATTCATTCATAAATCTTTTAATTTGCACTCTTTTTCCCCCATTTAAGTCCCCTCATGACCTTCACGTCACCATTAGAGACTCCATATCAGATTTGGATGCTTGTAGATTTAAACATTGGTGTATTTCGTTCGTTTTATTCAAGTTATTTCAAGTATGTTTTTCATTCCTTGATTTCTTCCCCTTCCATTGGGTTTCTTTTACCATTTCATGAAGTTCCTCATGTCTAGAAGTTGAGGTTCTAACCTAGGTTTTTATTTGGTATCATTTTTGTCAAATATTGTGGTCTAGGTCTGGATTTATCTTCTTAGAGGTGTGACAGTGGTGTGGTGGATGTTTCACACCATGTTTTGAGGGTTTCGACATAAAAAGTTGGTGATTCTATGTGTAATCTTTTCTAGAAGAGTTAATTTGCTTGAATTACTTATTATGCATGTTCCAAATATTATGTGTGTGCTGTGAAAAGTATTTATGTTGGATTTGATTAAGCATTTATTTTTATAGTTTCATTTTAGCTTAAAATTGGGTGTTTTTCATGTTTAACCCTTTGGGTATTGTTTGGGTGTGTTTTATAACATATGAAATTGGTTTAATAAATATTTTTTGAGCTGAAAATTATGATTTGGTAGGTTATTGGTGTTCCATTAGGTTTTAAATATTTTTTAATGGGTTTAAGGTGTGAAACCATATTGTGCTTCTTGAAAGTGATTTTGAATACGTGTCCTTTTTGAGTGGATCATATGTGGTATTTTTTGAGGTGTTCATATAACACTTGGGGGTATTTTAATAAATGATTTTGGGGATTCCAACTCTATTTTGAATTTTTATTGGTGCGATTGTTTCCTTGAAATATGGTTTTGAAATTGTTTTTATGTGAAAAGCTTCGGTGCACTCTTTTGAATTGTTTTATGAAAGTTTTTAATGGTTTAATGATTTATGTAAGAGGTGAACCCATATTGGAAAACTATTTTTTATTTTTTATAATTTCATATGGACCATTTTAAATGTGAATTGGTCTATCATGTGATGTGTATCCTCTTGGAAATGTTTTATAGAAATGTTTAATTGATTTACTAAAATGTGAAAGAGGTGTGAAAGTGATGTGGGCTCTTTGTGTGGGTGCGATGTGAAAAATGGATTTTGATTATAAAAAGGCTTTTATCAATCATGTGAGTGGGATGTTATGTGATGTTTATCATATTTTTATGGACTTTATAAAAGTTTTAAAGGATGTGTTTAATTGTGAAATTTAAGGAAAACGTGTTGTGAGCAATTTTGTTGTCAGTTTGATTTCAAAATGCATTTGAATGAAAAGTGGAATTTGTGACTTGTGGGATGCACATGGGGATACATGGTTAATGTGTGATGTTGAAGTGATATTTTCATGTAAATACTATATTTATAGGATTTTTTAACTTGTTTGATCACAAATAGAAAACTCGGGTATCTAGGTGGGTCAATGTGTACTAGTATGCCAGTGAATCCATGGGGTTTGGCCTCAGTTTCACATAGAAAGATTGACGCTTAAAACTCTAACTAAACTATGATGATGATGATTGAGGACCACTAGGTTTTGTGTATGTTCCCTACTAGTGGCTTGTGCATGAGAATGGATATTTTTTTGTGGTTAATCTCCCTGAGATACGAGGTACCTAGGACCCACAGCTAGATAGTGCCTAGGGGTTCTTTCCAATTTCTTGTTCTCATTAGATCCTTTATACTTAACGTTGAAATGTGGTATATTTGGAATGAAAAATTAAGTATATTTTTAATATATATTAAAAGTGTTTATTCTTTAAATTAGCCCACCTGAAAACTCGTTTTTTAGTTGTATCTTTTAGAATGTGTAACTAGAAATTACATGTTTTTGAAAACATGCATGATTTTCGTCATTGAATGTTTATAACATGGAATCTCTTAGTGGTGGTATCCTACTAGGAATTGTCTCACACCCTAATTACACCCTTGGATGTACGTATACTTGTTTATTTTTTGTTGTCACAGGTTTGGGTACAACTTTTGTGCCAATAGTTTGGGTTTTCACTGGTCATTCATGATGTGCTGTTGTGGAGATGGATTGAGGGTGATGCCTCTTTCCATGTTGAGGTTCTTGGGATTTTATTTTTTTGTGTTTGTAAATTTGTTATAGTCCTGGTGAGTTTTTTAGACTATGAAATTCATTTCTGATTTTTTTTTAAAACATTGTTTGGTTTGAAAATTCCAGATTTGTTTCATTGGATTCTTTTGTTGTTTTATGTTTATAAACTAGGTCAAATCGTTCCAAATTTTTATTTTATGATACCCGGGAAATTGTGCCAGCCCATAGGGATCGGGAATGCCCTTTGGGACTTGTCACGGGCTGGGTTTGGTGCTGGTTTCAGTGGCAATCGATTCAGTTCGTGACAAAATGGTATCAGTGGAGGTTCGCTCTCTTTGGGTCATGTTATTTGGGGAACAGTCAGGATAGTATGTAGTTAAAATTATCAGGACATGGAATTTTAGTTATAAGTAGTGTGGATGATCACCACACCTCATGACCAGATTCAATTCTCTAGGTGAAGTCAGGACCTTTCAGAGTCCTTTGGTTTTTGTGGTTTAATGATGATTAGTGGAAATGAAATGAGAGTTGGGATAATGGTCTCAGTAAGCTCGCAGGGCCTGAAAAGCCATGGGGATTTGGGGATATTCCCAAGAACACTCTCTATGATAGTGATGTGATTAGAATATGGCTTCCAACCATATTTCCTTGTCACCCACTGAAACTAGTTTCCTCTCGCATTGTGTTGTGTTCTTTAGTTTTGAAATATTTGAACTTTGGTTTTAAAGTGACTTGGTTTTAAGAAGTGTGCAGTTTTTGTTAAATTATTTCAAATAAATATGGAATGGTTTGATTTATGAAATAGTGGAACTTAATATTAAGAATTATTTTGAAATGGAAAATGGTGTGCTTACACCACTTTTGAAAGCAGGAGCTATACTGAAGTTGGTTTTGCAAAAGTGTTTCCAATAGAGTTTTCTAAAATATCATAGGGTGTTTTGTTGGGAGGAGATGTTATGAAATTGATGTTAATAACATGAAATTGAGTTCTTGTATAAATGTTTGTGTCTTTCTAATTTTTTTTTAAATATTTGAATTGGGATTTGGATCTCCTGGGAAGCAATTTTGAGAAAAAGGATGTGTTGGTTGACCATTTTGCTTTTGAAAAGTGGAAATAATATTTGTATTAACCTTTGGTATTTCCATGATTTACCACATGCATGTCGTTTTATGGGATAATGGATGGTTGATGGCATGACTGGTTGAGTGCTGGGATGGATATGAGGAGGGATCTTAGTGTGGCATAAAAACATGCATGTGTGTGGCCCATGGGGTACCATTGGTGGATACACTTACTGCTAAACCGTTTGTTTTCAAAAAAATGGTTTTATAGGAAAACATGATCTATGGATGAATGGTTTGGTATGGTTTGTATTATGGGTTTTTGAAAATGTTGATGTTGTTCGATCTTTTGAGTCTATAAACCCCTCTTATTTGAACTATTTTTTGGGTTTGAGTTTGGTTGGTAAGCTATGTTGTAGGGATGGTTAGTGGTCTCTTTTGAAAAATGTTTTGGGATTCCATTACAGTGGTTCCCTTTATGTGTGTTGATCTTGTTTTGTGGCTTGTTTTGACCAGTGGACTAGCTTGGTTGGGGCCTTGGGTTTTTTCATTATATAAGGTATGCACCCATTAAGGTTTAATGCACATCTAAAGTGCAACCCGTATTTTTTCTCCATTGGAATGTCCTCCAGTTGTTCAATATAAGGAATATTTTATCGATCAGTATTGATTGAGTCTACATCCATTCATTTCGTTGATTTTTGGTTCCTCCTGTAGTGGGATAGTGCTTATGGAAGGTTGAAAGAGACCTTTGTTTCTTAAGTTTCCAGATTCATTGAAGGTGGAAGTGTTCTTTGGTTGTTAGTGTGGATGAGTGTCTTGATGGTATCTAAGAGGGCCCTTGGGTTCTTCATATTTTCATTGAATCAAGAGTTATTATCAAACCAACAATTTTGGGATTTTTTTCATGATAGGCTATTGTGTCAACTTCATGTACTTTTCTATTGTTGAGAGACTTGGCATAAGGTCATGTTCCATGTATTGTTTCTATAAATCACAAGGGTTGGTTTTGGTGATGCATTGTGATGTTGTGTGCTCATTTGACGGTAAAGGTGAAGGTTACACAATTATATGAGGTTCTCTGTTATGTTGGGAGTATGTCTCCCTTGGGAAAAACACGAAATCTTATATCTTAGAGGATGGTGTTTATATGTCTCCTTCCCTTCTGTTGTTTCTCACCCAAAGAAACGAGGTGTGATGTGTGTGCATCTTCTGATCCCTTATTTCAGTGAAATGTCTAATTTTGGTAAACTGAGTTATGGAGTGTATTATGTCTTTATGAACCCATCGAGGTATGTGGTGTATATGTTTGTGGAACCGAAAGAAGATGTTCCACATATGGTTTTCCACAGCCTAACTGCGAGGCCAAATATGCTTCAATATTTTGAGCTCCAGCCATAGGTCCTGGAGATAAGTTGGCACGTAGTCAGGGGAAACCCCAGTTTCGTTTAAACCCTTGTACAATGTCCTATACTCAGTATAAAAGATAGGAAGAGTTTAAACCTATAATGTCATCATATTTCTTTTTTAGTTCTCGTTCGATGGAAAAAGGTAGAGGGTCTTGTACCCATGTCATCACACAATGTTATCCCCCCCCCCTTTGGATTCCATTGAGTACTCAGAGAATGGTAGGAAATTTTTCTAGACAAGTAGAGCACACAGTTTTCACATGGTTAGTTCTAAACATGAAAAAAGAATAACCATGCAGATATAAGGATCCACATAGTTATTGCACAGTTTCCCAAACTGTGCAGACTAACCGTGCGGCCGTCCAAACTCCTTAATTTTGGGGTCTCTTCGAGTCTGCCCACGCCGGTCAGTTAAGATGGTTGGTTCAAGTGGTGTGGATACCCACCATGGGTATCATGAAAATTATTTTGTAAATTTCTAATGGATGTATACCCCTTGTACTTGGGAGTCTGTTTGGGACACCCCTATTAGTGTCTTGATTCTATCCCGGGAAAAAATTTAAGTTGTCTCTTATGGTGGGGAGACCATTTGTGTCTCTTCATAAGAGTAACTCATATTTTTCCTTGGTCTTGTCTGGGTAGTATGTATTATAATTTGGAGATATCTAACTACCTAAATCTTCCTTGGGTAAACATTGATATTGGAGAGTGACAAATGGTTTAGTTATAGTAGGGTTAGTGTAACCTTGTTTTGATGTTGTTGTTTATTTGGGTAAATTGATTGAGTATTGTTCAGATTGTGATGGAGGAGTTTTCATTTTGGATAAATCTTCAATGTTATTTATTGTTTCAGGAAAGTGGTGTATGTTTGGTTTGTGAAATTATTCCTTCCTTCATTGATCATTGTAGGTGTTTTGGTCTTTAGCGGAGAAACCTGGCAAGGGAGTACCTCTTGGTTTATCAGTTGGGTTTTGTTGTTTCTTTGGCCTTGTTGTGACATTCCAGGGCGAAATGTTTTCATGGGGAATAATTTTCACATAAATATATTATTGTAGATGGATATTTATTTTAATTACCATTAATTCTTTGTTTTTGGGGTTTCCAAAGGTTTTATGGAGAATAGGTGAGTTTTCATGAATTGGGAAAAATTGTGAGCCCAATTCCAGATTTAAAAATAAAAATTGAATATTTTATGACTTTTTATTTTCTTTAATATTTTTCACTCATTCTAACTCCTAAATGTCCTCCCCTGATATATTAACACCACAATTAATATTTTGGGCCTTTATAAATCTATAACCAATGTTTATTTTGGGTTTTATTTAAGGGATTGGGCCTTCTCGGAAGCCCATATCCAGTTTCAAAACTGAATATTATTTATTTAATTACATATTAAATATTAGGTAGTTTTCGGTGATTACAAGTCTCACACGAGACCATTATACCTAGCTGTGCCCCCAGCCTCTTTCCCTCCTCTTTGGAGCTATTAGGAATCACGATTTAGGGACGAACATCTTAGGGTTCCTCCAATCATCCAGATTTGAGAAGTTAAGTTGATTATTTCATAAATAATTTAATTTTCACTCTTTCTCCCCCATTTTAGTCCCCACATGACCTTCTCATCCCCATTAGAGACTCCATATCGGGTTTGGTTGCTTGGAGATTCATATTTTGGTGTATTTGGTTCGTTTGATTCAAGATGTTTCAAGTAAGTGTTTCTTTCCTTGATTTCATACCCATCCTTAGGGTTTCTTTCACCCTTTCATGTAGTTCTTCATGTCCAGAAGTTGAGTTTCGACCCTAGGTTTTGATTTAGTATCTTGTTTGTCAAATATTGTGGTATTGGTTTGGATTTATTTTCCTTGTTGTGCGGCAGTGGTGGGGTGGATGTTTCGCACCATGTTTTGAGGGTTTCGATATAAAAGGTAGATGATTCCATGAGTAATCATTTCTATATGAGTTTGTTTGATTGAATTACTTATTATGCAAGTTCCTAATATGATGTGTGTGCTCCGAAAACTATTTATGTTGGATTTGGCAAAGCATTTATTTTTAAAGTTTCATTTTATCTTAAACTCTGTTGTTTTTCATGTGTAACCCTTTGGGTATTGTTTGGGAGTGTTTTATAACATATGAAATTGGTTTAATAAATCTTTTTTGGGCTTATAATTATGACTAGGTAGGGTATTGGTGTGAAATTATGTTTTAAATTGTTTTTTAATGGGTTTACGGTGTAAAACCTTATTTTACTTCTTGAAAGTGATTTTGAAAATGTGTGATTTTCTAGTGGATATTTTGTGGTATTGTTTGAGGTGTTCGTATAACACTTGGGGGTAGTTTAATAAATTTTTTTGGGGATGAAAAATATGTTTTGAATTTTTATCGTTGTGATTTTTTCCTTGAAATATGGTTTTGAAATGGGTTTTATGTGAAAATATTTGGTGAACTCTTTAGAATTGTTTTATGAAAGTTTTGACTGGTTTAATGATTTATGTAAGAGGTGAAAACATATTGTAAAACTGTTTTGGATTGTTTATACATTAAAATGGACCATTTTAAATGTGAATAGGTCTGTGATGTGATGTGTATCCTCATGGAAATTTTTCATAAATATGTTTAATGGATTTACTGAAATGTGAAAGACGTGTGAAGGTGATGTGGGCTGTTTGTGTGAGTGCGATGTGAAAAATGGATTTTGTTTAAAAAAAGGATTTTATGAAACATGTTAGTGGTATGTTATGTGATGTTTATCCTAGTTTTAGGGACTTTATAAAATTGTTAATGGATGTGTTGAATTATGAATGTTATGCAAGAATTATTGTGGGCTATTTTGTTGTCAGTTTGATTTCAAAATGCATTTGAATGAAAAGTGGAATATCTGACTTGTGGGATGTATATGTGGATGTTTTGTTAATGTGTGATATGGAAGTGATATTTGTATGTGAAAAATATAGTTCTTGTCTTGTTTAAATTGTTTGAGAACAAAGAGAAACCTGGGTATCTAGGTGGGTGGACGCGTACTAGTATACTAGTGAATCCGTGGGGTTTGGCCTCTATTTCACATAGAAAGATTGATGATTACAACTCTAACTAAAATATGATGATGATGATTGAGGACTACTAGGTTATCGGTATATTCCACAATAGTGAATTTTTCACAAGAATGGATTTTTTTTGTGGTTACTCTCACCGAAATATGAGGTACCTGGGACCCACATCTAGCTATTGCCTAGGTGTTATTTCTTATTGCTTGTTCTCATTAGATCCTTTAAACATACCATCGTCATATGATATATTAGGCTGAAACAATTAAGTATTATCTGAATTTATATAAAAAGTGTTGATTATTTAAATTATCGCACTTGAAAACTTGTTTTTTTAAGTTGCATCTTTTAGAAATTGTAACAAGAAATTACATGTTTTTGAAAACATGCAAGATTTTAGTCTTGGAATGTTTATCACGTGGAATCTCTCTGTGGTGGTATCCTACTAGGAATTGGCTCACACCCAATATACACCATTGGGTGTAAGTAAACTTGGTTATTTTTTTTGTTGTAGGTCTGGGTACAAATTTTGTGCCAACAGTTCGGGTTTTCACAGGTCATTCATGATGTGTTCTTGTGGAGATGGCTTGAGGGCGATGAATCCTTCCATGTTGAGGTTATTTGGGTATTATTTTTTTGGGTTTTTACCTTTGTTATAGTCTTGCTGTGTTGTTTTAGACTAAGTAATTCAGTTCTGAATTTTTATAAAACATTTTTTGGTTTGAAAAATCCAAATTTGTTTCATTGCATTATTTTGTTGTTTTATGTTTATAAACTTGGGTAAATTGTTCCCAATTTTTATTTTTTTGTTACCCAGGAACTTGTTCCATCCTGTGGGGATCCAGAACACCCTTCGGGCCTTGTCATGGGCCTGGTTTGGTTCCAGTTTCAGTGGCGAGCGATTCTGTTCGTGACAAAATGGTATCAGAGGAGGTCCGCTCTCTTCGGGTCATGTTACTTTTGGAATAGTTAGGATAGTATGCAGTCAAAATATTTGGGACATGGAATTTCAGTTATGAGTAGTGTGGCTGATCCCCAATACTCATGACGGGATTCAATTCTCTAGGGGAAGTAGGGATCTTTCATAGTCCTTTAGTTTTCTTGGTTTAATGATGATTAGGGGAAATGAAAAGAGAGTTGGGTTAATGGTTTCAGTATGCTCTCATGGCTTGGAAAGCCATGTAGAGCTGGGGATATTCACTAGAACACTCTTTGTGATAGTTAAGTGATTGTTATATGTCCTCCAACCATATTTCCAAGTCACCCACTGATACTAGTTTCCTCTTGCATTGTCTTGTGTTCTTTAGTTTTGAAATCTTGGAACATTGGTATTAAAGTGACTTGGTATTAAGAAGTGTAATGTTTTTGTTAAATGATTATCAAATAAATATGGAATTGTTTGATTTATGAAATTGTGTAACTGAATATTCAGAATTATTTTGAAATGGAAAATGGTGTTCTCACACCTCTTTCGAAAGCAGAAACTATACTGAAGTAGGTTTTGAAAAAGTGTTTCCAATAGATTTTTATAAACTAACATAGGGTGTTTTTTTGGGATGAGATTTTATGAAATTGATGTGAATAACATGAAATTGAGTTCTTGTATAAATGGTTGTGTATTTCTAAAATTTTTATTAATATTTGAATTGGGATTTCGATCTCTAGGTTAGCAGTTTTGAGAAAAAGGATGTGTTGGTTGACCGTTTTGTTTTTGAAAAGTGGAAAGAATATTTATTTTATCCCTTGGTATTTCTATGAGTGACTACATGCATGGGGTTTTATGGGATGATGGATGGTTGAAGGCATGAATGGATGATTTCTGAGATGGATATGAGAAGGGTGCCATGTGTGGCACAAAAACATGCATGTGTGAGGCCCATGGGGTACCATTGGTGGATACGCTTACTGCTAAACCATTTGTTTACAAAGAAATGGTTTTAAAGAAAAACATTATGTCTTGATTAATAGTTTGGTATGGTTTGTATTATGTGTTTTTTAAAATTTTGATATTGTGGGATGTTTTGAGTCCATGAATCCCTCCTGTTTGAACTATGTTTTGGGTTTGTGTTTGGTTGGTAAGCTGTGTTGTAGGAACAGTTAGTAGTATATTTTGAAAAATGTTTTGGGATGTCTTTACAGTGGTTCCCATCATGTGTTTGGATCTGTTTTATGGCTTGTTCTGAATAATGTACGAGATTGGTTTGGTCCTTGGGTTCTATCATTAGATAAGGTATGCCCCCATTAAGGGTTAATGAAAAACTGAAGTGAAACACGTATTGTTTTTCCATTGGAAAGTCCTCCAGTTGATCAATATAAAGAATATTTTTTTGATAATTGTTTATTGAGTGTACACCCGTTCATTTCATTGATTTCTGGATCCTATTGTAGTGGGATAGTGCCTGAGGAAGGTTGAAAGAGACCTTAGTTTCTTAGGTATCCAAATTCATCGACGGTGGATGTTTTCTTTGGTTGTTAGTGTGGATGAGTGTATTGATGGTGGATAAGAGGGACTATGGGTTCTTCATAGATTATTTGAAGCAAGAGTTATTATTAAACCACCAATTTTGGGATTTTTTTCATGATAGGCTATTGTGTCCACTTTTTGGACTTGTCTGTTGTTTAGGGACTTTGCATAAGGTCTCATTCCATGTATTGTTTCTATCAATTGCAAGGGTCATGTTCGGTGATTCATTGTGATGTTGTGTGCTCATTTGACTGTAATGGTGATGGTAATGCAATCCTCTGAGGTTCTCTATTATGTTGGGAGTATGTATCCCTTGAGAAAAAAAATCAAATCCTCTATCTTAGAGGAAGGTGTTTATATGTTTCCTGTCCTTTTCTTGTTTCTCGCCCAAAGAAACAAGGTGTGATGTGTGTGCATCTTCTGATCCCTTATTTCAATGAAATGTCTAGTTTTGTTAAAGTGAGTTATGGATTGTGTTATGTATTGATGAACCCATCAGGGTATGCGTTGTAGTTGTTTGTGGCACCGAAAGAAGAAGTTCCACATAGGGGTTTCCACAGCCTAATTGTGATACCGAAGATGCATCAATATTTTGAGCTCCAGCCATAGGTCCCAGAGAGAAGTTGGCGCGTAGTCAGGGGAAACCCTAGTGTCGTTTAAACCCTTTAACAATTTTATATCCTTAGTATGAAAGATAGGAAGAGTTTAAACCTATGGTGTCATCATATTTCTTCTGTTTTTCCCGTTCGATGGAAATAAGTGGAGGGTCTTGTACCCAGTCATCACACAATCTTATTACCTCCCCCATTGGTTTCCATTGAATTATTACAGAATGGTTGTAAATTTGGCTAGACAAGTTGAGCACACGGTTTTCACATGGTTAGTTCTAAACCTGATAAAAAATAACCATGCAGATATAAGAATCCACATAGTTATTGCACAGTTTCCCAAACTGTGTAGACTAACTGTGCAGTCATCCCAACTCCGTAATTTGGGGGTCTTTTCATGTCGGCCCACATCGGTCAGTTACGATGGATGGTTCTTGTGGTGTGGAGACCCACCATTGGTATCATTCATATTATTTTGTAAATTTATAAGGGATGTATACCCCTTGTACTAGGGAGTCTGTTTGGGAATCCCCCTATTAGTGTCTTGATTCTTTCTCAGGAAAAAATTGATGTTGTCTCTTATGGTGGGGAGCCCATTTGTGTCTCTTCATATGAGTAACTCATATTTTTTCCTAGACTTGTTTGGAATGTGGGTATTATCATTCATATAGATCAAACTACCTACATCTTCCTCGGGTAAACATTGATACCGGAGAGTTCCCAATGGTTTTTTTATAGTAAGGTAAGAGTAACCTTGTTCGATGTTGTTGTTTATTTGGGTAAATTGATTGAGTATTGATCAAATTTTCTTTGAGGAGTTTTCATTTGGGATAAAACCTAAATTTTCTTGATTTTTTCAGGAATGTTTTGTAATTTTGGGTTGTGAGAGTATTCCTTCCTTCATTGATCACTGGAGGTGTTTTGGCCTTTAGGGGATAACCTGGCAAGGGAGTACCTCTTTGTTTCTCAGCTGGGTTTGGTTGTTTCTTTGGCATTTTTGTGGCTTTCCAGGATGAAGAGTTTTCATTGAGTTGAGAATTTTTAAATATATTTTTATTTTTATTTCCATTAATGCCTTGTTTTGTGGGTTTCTAAAGGTTTTATGAAGAATATGTGAGTTTTAATGAATTGGGCCAAACTGTGAGCCCAATTCTAGATTTAAAAATAAATTTTGTTTCTTTTATAACATTTTCAGTTTCTAATATTTTTTACTCATTCTAACTCCTAAATGTCCTCCCGTGATATATTAACACAATAAATAATGTTTGGAGACTTTAGAAATCCAAAACCAATGTTTATTTTGGTTTTTATTAAAGGGATTCGGCCTGCCCGGAAGCCCATAGCCAGTTTTAAAAATGAATAGTATTTATTTAATAACATATTAAATATTATGTAATTTTCAGTGATTTCAAGTCTCACAGGAGTCCATTACACCCTTCCACGCCCCCAACCTCTTTTCCTTCTCTTTGGAGATCATAGGAGTCATGATTTAGGGACGAAATTGTTAGGGTTCCTCAAATCGTTCATATTTTAGAATATAAGTTGATTCTTTCATAATAATTTTTATTTTCACTCTATTACCCCCACTTCAGTCCCGAAATGACCTTATCATCCCCATTAGAGACTTTGAATCAGGTTTTGTTGCTTGGAGATTCAAATTTTGTTGTATTTGGTTCGTTTGATTCAAGATGTTTCAAGTAAATGTTTCTTTCCTTGATTTCTTCCCCTTCCATAGGGTTTCTTTTACCCTTTATTGAAGTTCCTCATGTCTATAAGTTGATTTTAGATCATAGGCATTGATTTGGTATCTTTGTGGTAAATATTATGGTCTAGGTCTGGATTTATCTTCCATGAGGTGTGGGAGTGGTCCGGTGGATGTTTCGCACCATGTTTTGAGGGTTTTGACATAAAAGGTAGGTGATTCCATGTGTAATCATATTTAGATGAGTTAGATTTCTTGAATTAACTATTATTCATGTTCTTAATATAATGTGTGTTATGTGAAAACTATTTATGTTGTATTTGGTTAAGCATTTATTTTTATAGTTTCATTTTAGCATAAAATTGGGTGTTTTTCATGTGTAACCATTTTGGTATTGTTTGGGTGCGTTTTATAACATATGAAATTTGTTTAATAAATCTTTTTTGTGCTGAAAATTATTATTTGGTAGGTTATTAGTGTTCCATTAGGTTCTAAAGAGTTTTCTAATGGGTTTGAGGTGTAAAACCTTATTCTACTTCTTGAATGTGCTTTTGAAAATCTGTGCATTTCAAGTGGATATTTTGTGGTATTGTTTGAGGTTTTCTTATAACACTTGGGTTTTAGTTTAATAAAAGTTTTTGGGGATTATAATTCTATTTTTAATTTTTATTGGTATGATTTTTTCATGAAATACGGTTTTGAAATGGCTTTTTTGTGAAAATATTTGGTTCACTATTTATAATTGTTTTATGAAAGTATTGAATGGTTTAATGATTTATCTATGATGTGAAACCATAATGGAAAAATGTTTTTCATTTTTTATACTTTTAAATATAATATTTTAAATGTTAATAGGTCTATCATGTGATGCGTATCCACTTGGAAATGTTTTATAAAAAAATTTAATGGATTTACTGAAATGTGAAAGAGTTGTGAATGTGATGTGGGCTGTTTGTGTGAGTGCGATGTAAAAAATGGATTTTGTTTATAAAAATGATTTAATGAAACATGTGAGTGGGATGTTATATAATTTTTATCATATTTTGAGGGAATTTAAAAAATTGTTAAATGATGTGTTGTATTGTGAAAGTAATGCAAAAAGTGTTGTGGGCTATTTTGGTGTCAGTTTGATTTCCAAATGCATTTGAATGAAAAGTGGAATTTGTGACATGTGGGGTATACATGGGGATTATTGGTTAATGTGTGATGTGTAAGTGATATTTTCATGTGAAAACTATATTTCATGTCTTGTTGACATTTTTTTAGCACAAAGAGAAAACTCGAGTATATAGGTGGGTGGACGTGTACTAGTATGCTACTAAATCTGTGGGGTTTGGATTCATTTTCTCATAGCAATATTGACAGATACAACTCTAATTAAACTATGATGATGAATATTGGGGACCACTAGGTTATGGGTGTGTTCCATACTATTGTCTTGTGCATGAGAATGTATATTTTTGGGGTTACTCTCACCGAGATACGAGGTACATGTGACCCACAACTAGCTAGTGCCTAGGGTTTTCTTCCTATTGCTTTTTCTCATTAGATCCTTTATACTTACCGTCGTCATATGGTATATTTGTATGGAAAAAATAAGTAGCTTTTGAATTTATATTAAATGTGTTGATTGATTAAATTATCCCACTTCAAAACTCGTTTTTGAAGTTGCATCTTTTAGAAATTGTAACAAGAAATTACATGTTTTTGAAAGCTTTCATGATTTTCTTCTTTGAATGTTTATCACATGGAATCTCTTAGTAGTGGTATCCTACATGGAATTTGTCTCACACCCTACTTACACCCTTGGGTTTAAGTAGACTTGGTTAGTTTTTCTGTCGTAGGTTTGGGTACAAATTTTGTTCCAACAGTTCGTGGTTTCACCAGTAATTAATGATGTGTTGTTGTGGAGATGGATTGATGGTGATGCCTCTTTCCATGTTTAGGTTTTGGGGATACTCTTTTTTGGGTTTTTACCTTTTTTATTGTCCTGGTGAGTTGTTTAAGGCAATGTAATTCAGTTATGAGTTTTTTTAAAACATTGTTTGGTTTGAAAAATCCATATTTGTTTCATTGAATTCTTTTGTGATATTATGTTCATAATATCAGGTAAATCATTCCCAATTTTTCATTTTATGATACCCAAGCACTTGTGCTAGACCATGGGGATCGGGAAAGCCCTTCCAGCCTTGTCACGGGCTAGGTTTGGGGCCATATTCGGTGACGATCGATTTGGTTCGTGACAAAATGGTATCAGAGGAGGTTCGCACTCTTTGGGTCATGTTATTTGGGGAACAGTTGGGATAGTATACAGTTAAAATTTTCAAGACATGTAATTCCAGTTATGAGTAGTGTGGCTGATAACCACACCTCATGACTGTATTCAAGACTCTAGGGGAAGTTAGGACCTTTCAGAGTCCTTTGATTTTCGTTTTTAATGATGATTAGGGGAAATGAAAAGTGAGTTGGGTTAATGGTATCAATAAGCTCGTAAGGCCTGACAAGCCATGTGGATCTAGGGATATTCCCTAGAACACTATCTATGATAGTGAAGTGATTGGAATATGGCTGCCAAGCATATGTCTAAGTCACCCACTAAAACTAGTTTTCTCTCTCATTGCCTTGTGTTCTTTAGTTTTGAAATATTGGAACATTGGTTTTAAATTGACCTGGTTTGAAGAAGTGTAATGTTTTTGTGAAATGATTTTCAAATAAATATGGAATGGTTTTATTTATGAAATATTGTAACTAAATATTCAGAATTATTTTGAAATGGAAAATGGTGTGCTTACCCCTCTTTTGAAATCAGAAACTATACTTGAGTTGGTTTTGAAAAATTGTTTCCAATAGAGTTTTATAATCTATCATAGGGTGTTTTGTTAGGATGAGATGTCATGTAAATTGATCTGAATAACATTACATTGAGTTTTTGTATAAATGTTAGTGTCTTTCTGAAAATTTTACTAATATTTGAATTGGGATTTGGATCTCCTCGTTAGCAGTTTTGAGAAAAAGGATGTGTTGGTTGAATGATTTGGTTTTGAAGAGTGGAAGGAATATTTGTTTTAACCTTTGTTATTTCTATGAGTGACCACATGCATGGGGTTTTATAGGATGATGAATGGTTGATGGCATTCCTGGATGAGTTTCGGGATGGATATGAGGAGGTTTCCCAGTGTGGCACAAAAACATGCATGTCTGAGGCCCATGGGGTACCATTGGTGGATATGCTTACTACTAAACCGTTTGTTTTCAATGAAATTGTTTTAACGAAAAAAATGATGTATTGATGAATATTTTTTCATGGTTTATATTATAGTTTTTTTAAAATGAATATGTTGTTGGGTGTTTTGAGTCCATGAACCCGTCCTCTTTGAACTATGCTTTGGGTTTGTGTTTGGTTAGTAAGCTGTATTGTAGGGACGGTTAGTGGTCACTTTTGATAAATTGTGTTGGGATGTCTTTAAAGTGGTTCCCTTCATGTGTTTGGATCTGGTTTGTGGATTTTTTGACCCATGGACCAGCTTGGTTGGGTCCTTGGGTTCTCTCATTAGATAAGGTACACCCCCATTAAGGTTTAATGCACAACTGAAGTGAAACCCTTATTTTTTTCCCATTGTAAAGTCCTCTAGTGGATCAATATAAGAAATATTTTATCTATATTTGTTGATTGAGTCTACACCAATTCATTTAGTTGATTTTTGGATCCTCTTTTAGTGGGATATTTCTTGTTGAAGTTTGAAATAGACCTTATTTTCTTATGTTTCATGATTCATCGAAGGTGGAAGTGTTCTCTGGTTGTTAGTGTGGATGAGTGTCTTGATGGTGTCTAAGAGGGCCTCTTGGTTCTTCATAGTTTTTTGAAGCAAGAGTCATTATTGAACCACCAATTTTGGGATTTTGTTCATGATAGGATATTGTGTCATCTTTTTGTACTTGTCTATTGTTTAGGGACTTGGCATAAGGTCTCTTTCCATGTATTGATTCTATCAATCGCAAGGGTCATGTTCGGTGACGCATTGTGATGTTGTGTACTCATTTGACTGTAAATGTGAAGGTCACACAATCCTATGAGGTTCTCTGTTATGTTGGGAGTATGTATTCCTTGGAAAAAACATCAAATCCTCTATCTTAGAGGAAGGTGTTTATATGTTTCCTACCCTTATGTTGTTTCTCTCCCAAAGAAACAAGGTGCGATGTGTGTTCATCTTTTGATCCCTTGTTTCAGTTAGTTGTCTAGTTTTGGTAAATTGAGTTATGGAGTGTGTTATGTCTTGATGAAACCATAGGGGTTTGTGGTGTAGTTGTCTGTGGCACTGAAAGAAGAAGTTCCACATAGGGGTTTCCACAGCCTAACTGTGAGGCCAAAGATGCTTCAATATTTTGAGCTCCAGCCATAGGTCCCGGAGAGAAGCTGGAGCATAGTCAGTGGAAACCCCAATGTTGTTTAAACCCTTGTACAAAGTTCTATCCTCAGTATGAAATATAGGAAGATTTTAAATCTATGGTCTCATCATATTTTTTATGTTGTTCCCATTTGATGGAAATAGGTGGAGGTTCTTGTACCCATGTCATCACACAATGTTATTCCCACCCCTTTGGATTACATTGAGTCTTTAGAGAATGGTTGGAAATTTGGCTAGACAAGTTGAGCATACGGTTTTCACATGGTTAGTTATAAACATGAACAAAAATAATAACCATGAAGATATAAGGATCCACATAGTTATTGCACAGTTTCCCAAACTATGCAGACTAACCGTGCGGCCGTCCCAACTCTTTAATTTTGGGGTCTTTTCATATCGATCCACGCCGGAGGATTAAGATGGTTGGTAAATGTGGTGTAGAGACCCACCATGGGTATCATGAATGTTATTTTTTAATTTATAAAGGATGTATACCCCTTGTATTAGGGAGTCTATTTGGGCATCCCCTTATTAGTGTCTTGATTCTTTCTCGGGAAAAAATTGAAGTTGTCTCTTATGGTGGGGGCCCATTTGTGTCTCTTCATATGAGTAACTCATATTTTTCCTTGGTCTTGTTAGGGAAGTAGGTATTATCATTAATATATATCTAACTACCTACATATTCTTTGGTTAACATTGATATTGTAGAGTTCCCAATGGTTTAGTTATAGTAGGGTAAGTGTAACCTTGTTCGATGTTGTTGTTTATGTGGGTAAATTGGCTGAGTATTGTTCAGATTTTGATTGAAGAGTCTTCATTTTGGATAAAGCCAGAATGTGAATGATTGTTTTAGGAAAGTGTTTGATGGTTGGTTTTTGAGATTATTCCTTCCTCCATTGACCACTGGAGGTGTTTTGGCCTTTGGGGGAGAAACCTCGCAAGGGAGTACCTCTTGGTTTCTCAGTTGGGTTTGGTTGTTTCTTTGGCCTTGTTGTAACTTTATGGGGTGGAAATTTTTGATGGTGGGGAAAATTTTCACATACATATCTTATTTTAAATATATATTTATTTTAATTTCCATTAATTCTTTGTATTGGGGGTTTCCAGAGGTATTATGGAGAATAGGTGAGTTTTCATGAATTGGGCGAAACTGTGAGCCCAATTCCAGATTTAGAAATAAATTTTGTTTATTTTATAGAATTTTAATTTTTTAATATTATTCACTCATTAAAACTCCTAAATGTCCTCCCATGAAATATTAACACAAAAATTAAAATTTGGAACCTTTAAAATCCATTACCACGATTTATGTTGGTTTTTATTTAAGGGGTTGGGCCTGCCCAGAAGCCCATATCCTGTTTTAAAAATTAATATTATTTATTTAATAACATATTCAATATTAGGTATTTGTAAGGTATTCCTAGTCTCAAACGAGCCCATTACACCCAGTCTCACCCACACCCTCTTTCCCTCCACTTTGGAGCTCTTAGAATTCACTATTTAGGGACGAACCTCTTAGTGTTCCTCAAATCGTCCAGATTTGAGGATGTAAGTTGATTATTTCATAAATATTTTAATTTTAACTCTTTTCCCCCCATTTCAGTCCCCGTATGACCTTATCATCCTCATGAGAGACTCCGTATCAGGTTTGGTATCTTGGAGATTCAAATTTTGGTGTATTTGGTTCGTTTGATTCAAGATGTTTCAAGTAAGTGTTTCTTTCCTTGATTTCATCCCCTTCTTAGGGTTTCTTTCACACTTTCTTAAAGTTACTCATGTCTAAAAGTTGTGCTTCGAACCTAGGGTTTGATTTGGTATCTTTTTTATCAAATATTTTGGTCTGGTTTTGGATTTATCATCCTTGAGGTGCGGCGGTGGTGCGGTTGATGTTTTGCACCATGTTTTGAGGGTTTCGACATAAAAAGTAGGTGATTCCATGTGTAATCATTTCTAGATGAGTTAGTTTGATTTAATTACTTATTATTAATGTTCCTAATATAATTTGGGTTGTTTTAAAACTCTTTATGTTGGATTTGGATAAGCATTTATTTTTATAGTTTCATTTTAGCTTAAAATTGGGTGTTTTTCATGTGTAACCCTTTGGGTATTGTTTGGGTGTGTTTTATAACATATTTAATTGGCTTAATATATCTTTTTTGGGATGAAAATTATTACATGGTAGTTTATTGGTGTGCCATTTGTTTTTAAACAGTTTTCTTAATGGTTTTATGGTGTAAAACCTTATTGTACTTCTTGAAAGTGATTTTGAAAACATGTGTTTTTCATGTGGATCTTTTGGGGTATTGTTTGAGGTGTTCGTATAACACATGGGGGTAGTTTAATAAATGTTTTTGATAATTCCAATTATGTTTTGAATTTTTATTGGTGTGATTTAGCCCTTGAAATATGATTTTGAAATGGGTTTTATGTGAAAAGATTTGGTGCACTCTTTAGAATTGTTTTATTAATGTTTTGAATGGTTTAAGGATTTATGTAAGAGGTGAAACCATACTGGAAATCTGTTTTGGATTGTTTATACATTCAAATGGAACATTTATATGTGAATAGGTCTGTCATGTTATGTGTATCCTCTTGGAAATGTTTTATAAAATTATTTAATGGATTTACTGAAATGTGAAAGAGGTGTCAAAGTGATGTGGGGTGTTTGTGTAAGTGCGATGTGAAAATGGATTTTGTTTATAAAAAGGATTTTATGAAATATGTGAGTGGGATGTTATGTGATGTTTATCATATTTGGTGGGACTTTATAAAATTTTTAAAGGATGTGCTGAATTGTGAAAGTTATCAAAAAAAATTTGTGGGTTATTTTGGTGTCAGTTTGATTTCAAAATGCATTTGAATGAAAAGTTGAATTTGTGACTTATGGGATATACATGGGGATGTTTGGTTCATGTGTGATGTGGAAGTGATATTTTCATGTGAAAACTATTATTCTTGTCTTGTAGAACCTGTTTGAGCACAAAGTGAAAACATGGGTATCTTGGTGGGTGGACATGTACTAGTATACTAGTGAAACCGTGGGGTTTCGCCTGAGTTTCATTTATCAAGATTGACACTTACAACTCTAACTAAACTATGATGATGATGCTTGGGGACCACTAGGTTATGGGTATGTTCCCTAGTAGTGGTTTGTGCTTGAGAATGGATAATTTTTTGTGGTAACTCTCACTGAGATACGAGGTACCTGGGACCCACAACTAGCTACTGCCTAGGGGTTATTTCCTATTGCATGTGCTCATTAGATCCTTTATACTTACTGTCAGAATATGGTATATTTGGATGGAAAAAATCAGTAGCTTATGAATTTATATTAAAAGCATTGATTCATTAAATTATCCCACTTGAAAAATCATTTTTTAAGTTGCATCTTTTAGAAATTATAACTAGAAATTACATGTTTTTGCAAACTTGGATGATTTTCTTCATTGATTGTTTGTCACATGGAATATATTTGTGGTGGTGTCCTAATGGGCATTGGATCACACCCTAATTACACCCTTGGGTGTAAGTAGTCTTGGTTATTTTTTTTCCGCAGGTTTGGGTACTACTTTTGTGCCAACCGTTCAGGTTTCACCAGTCATTAAGGATTTGTTTTTTTGGAGATGACTTGAGGGTGATGCCTCTTGCGATGTTGAGGTTCTTGGGATATTTTATTTGGGTTTGTACCTTTTTTATAGTCGTGGTGTGTTGTTTTAGACTATATAATTCAGTTATAAAATTTTTTATAACATTTTTGGGTTTGAAAAATCCAGATTTGTTTCATTGGATTCTTTTATTGTTTTATGTTTATAAATTCAGGTAAATCGTTCCCAATTTTCATTTTATGATACCCAGGAACTTGTCCCATCCTGTAGTGAATAGAAACGCACTTCCGGCCTTGTCACATGACTGGTTTGGTGCTAGTTTCGGTGGTGATCGATTCGGTTTGTGACACTTAGAAACCCCTTTTTGGATAATATTTTTTTAAAGGAACACAAATTTTAGAATAAAGGGAAGGTAATGTCATGTTTTCTTAAAAAACACTTTCATAAAAATATTATTTACCAAAGTGTGTAATAAATGGTTCCATTATATGAATAAACCCCACATAACCATATGTGATGAAAAAACATGATTTTTATTGAGTTATAAATGTTACTATTTCCTCAAAGGAAGAATAAACATAAACCATCTTGAAAAGAGGTAAGATTGTCTTAAAAAACTCCTGTAACTTAGAAACATGTTATCATAAAATCCATGTAATAAAAATAAATTTCATAAATCTTAAAATACTATTATTAGACTATAATTAATTACATAACTTGTAAAAAATAACATATATACACATTGCGAATAATTTAGTTATATAATATAGCATGAGAATCAATGAATAAAATTTAAACAAAACTATTTAACCGAGTTTGTAATTATTAAACAAATAACCATGAAATAAAGATCATAAAATAGATATGTTAATATCCATAAATTTGTTTATAATATAAATAATATATAATTAGGGTAATTACAAACACTACACATAATTAAAGGGTAAAAAACATAGCATGTATCACATGGGAATAAAAATTTCAGATAAAATCCCCTAATGTTCTGCCAGGACAATTTTCGTACTCATTCAAACAACCAAAATAATTAATTTAAATATATTATAAATATTTTATAGAACCATATTATTATATTTTATAACATATATAGTTTTATTACGACTTAATATTACCCTCTTTTTAACCATCCTATGTTAAGGATTCAAATTGGGAAGTATTCACATTATTCTTCACATGTGTCTTATTTTGTTATATCTTTTGTCCTTATACATGTATCCTAATTTAAATAATATAAAAGATTATATAAATACCATATATAAATATATATAGATTATATTTATATTATAATAATATATTTAATATATTATTATAAAATGGAATACACCCTCTTTGGCGATGGTAGGATGTATACATGAATGAAAGATATTTCCATTTAATTTTCCTGTTGAAAGAGAAAGTAAAATACATACACACACACACACAAACACACAGACATATATATATATATGGAATTATTATAGTTCCTTTATGATATCTTATATTTCATATTTTTTCACTAAAACCTTTCTTAATACAATCAATGTAGTTTATGGATTAATCTTATCACTTAGGGGGTGGTAGTCCACACTTCTTCAAAATAAATTATCATATTAACATGAAATTGAAAGTAAATTGATATATGATGTTAATGAAATAAATACTATTAAATGAATAAAAAAATATAATATATGGTATATATAAATATAGTTTACAACAAAATGTCTATCATGATAGGTTGTTTCGAAAGTTGACTAATCATCGTTTTTGTGAGGATGTAGTTCAACCTACACATAAACAACATCTTTGTCTTCCATTAGACGATTTTTTTGTAAGTGTTGGTTGAAACCATATCATAAATAATACATTTATATTTAGGATAATTTATTTTTTATTCTATATTGAAATAATAATAGAGGTTGGGGTGGATAAGGAAACTAGTCAAAAGGACATGAGAAAATGTGTTACCTCGTAATCATTTAACTCTTTTTTGTTTATTCCAAAAGGATTTCCTGGATTTCCTTCATCCCAAATGTAGGATTCTATGATGAAGGGATATATTTAATGAATTATATTATATAGATATTGGCCAAACCTATGTGGTTTTACCTATGTCAGGATGTTGGAGAGGTGGTTTCCTTTTACAGGGAAATAAAATGAATTAGATGGAATCTTATTAATATAAGATTGTTTTAAACATGTTTTCCATAAAATGTCAAAAAACCCTGCTAAATCAATAATAAAATGATTATGGACGATTTATGTCCATAATAATATTATTATTTACATGTGTCTATGTCATTTATGCCCCTAATTGTTATTTTTATCCCTAATTAAGAAAAATTTTACCTTAATCGATTTGATATGTTTTATTCACATTTAATAATATTGTTGGTAAGAAAATAAGTTGATCTTATTACAGTATAATTATTAAACCGAATAAAATGTTTTATTTTTTTTCAAAATTATATTGATAGAAGTGGAAAATTTATTGTTAATTCTAATCCCATATATGGGATGAAATAACATGTGTTAATGTTAGAATTAAGTTCAAATGTTTAGTAAGTTTTTATATTAAATTTCAAAGTGAAATTTTATTATAAGAACCTAAATTGTATTAATAAAATTATAATTGATATATTTTGACCATAAAAAATTATAGAATTTTAAATTTTAAATTTAAATTATTTAAATAAAATGGATAATTTTATCCTAAAATCAGTATTTTCAGTATTCATAAAAATTTTGTTTCTTTGAAAAACCTCAAAAACTAACCCAAATATAATTGTGACATTATAAATTCAAAATTGGTGTTTATTTAATAAATTTATATATATATATATATATATATATATATTTGTCTAAAATTAATTTTATTATTTATCAACGATGGACTTGATGTGTTGTTTATAGTATTTTGAATCATATAAAGACATTACAAAAAATTTATATCATTCGTTATCAATATTTTTATTTTAAAAAAAAAACATTATTAAAATATTTGAAATGTAGTTATTAATATTCATATCACTATTTTTAATGGCTTGGTTATTATTTTAATTTATGAAATTATAATTAAATGATGCTTCATAGAAACTCGGTGTTGGATATAATGTATGCCATGTTAGTGTTGTAGGTAGTACAATCCATGTTGGTATTACTTGTAGATCAAGACATGTCATTATTTCATATAGAAAAATCCATGTTAGTTCATGTGAGTGTAATGTTTGACATAATTTTTAAATATATATATATATATATATATAACTATTTACAATGTCAAGTGAAATGAAAAATATCTAAAGGATAAATGTATTTTAAAAAAATTCATAAAATCTCAAGGTGTTACAAGTCATTTCTTTTTATAAGAGTTAGATCATATATTAGGTAATAAAATCAAATAAAATCGATGTTCCCAAAATATAATACATTTAACAAATAATGGTACCATATGATAAACATCATATCCCCCATCAATGAATTTATTTTATATTTGGAAATTAATTTCTCTATGACTTTATTCTAATCACATAAAACATATTATCATTCCTCTATGACATTCCCTTGAGTATTTATTATTATGTTCATGATGTACTGAAAACATAATCATCTTTACTCTATGTTCACCCCCCAATATATAATTGAACTCTATCATTCTCTCTTTTTTTGACTTAGGGTGTCAATGAAATTGGAAGTTATTAAACATGTATCATGATAATTAATAAGGCATAATCACTATATACTTAAACCCACTCATCATATCATTTGGTTTCTCATGAACACATTTTCCATCACATTTAATGCCAACCCTGTTTATTTTGGTTATTTCTATCAACTAAAAAATTAATTATGGTTTTAGAAACAATTATCATATTGAAAACCACCATAATAAACAAAAATATATTTTACGTTATCTCATCCCTGAAAAATCATTTTAATTCAATGATAAATTATCTTTAACCGAGGTCAACCAATATCATCATATATTCAAATCCATCATAATGGTTCATAAGTTAAATTTTATTTTACCCAATAACATCCCCAAATATTGTAAAACCTAGTGCAATGTAAAGTTACACAATCCAAAAACCATAATTACAGTCAATATATAGTCAAACAGCTCTTTATGGGGCCATTTTCCTAAGATTCATCTCCATAAAAACTATATCAACATATAATATTAACTATACATATAATAAATAATTTAATGAATGTTACAATATAAGAAGAAATCCTTTAATTTATTTGTAGAATGTTTCTTGATGAGAATATCCTTATAACATTAAAAATACATTTATTTAAAAATATTAAAAATATTTAAGAATAAATTAACTTTAAATATTATCATTGATTAATGCAATATGTGGTTTAATGTTTTGGTGAGTCCTGATTGTGGGAAATTATATTTATGTTTTATACATTAAAATAATTCATTACTTTTACACTTTTTTAGAAAAATTTAAAAAGGTACCTTGATCAGAAAAAATAATTCCATTTTATCATATATTTAAAATGATTTAAAATGTGTAATAATTAATTTAAACAACTATATAAAATAGTTAGAATTTAAAAAAAATACATTTTTACAAATCATTGAAATGGAATGTCTGTTTTTTCAACTGGATAGAAATATGAAATTTATTTATATTAAAATAATATTTCATGTCCAACGATTTCTTCAGGTGTAAAAAAAGAAAAAAAAAATTATATTTTAAACAAAAAATATATGATAAAAAAATTCATGCACATATTTATATTTAGATTATAATATTCTATCACTAGAAACATAATCATAAACAATCTCAACTAAAATGAGATTCTAATATAAAACAATTTTTACTTTGGTTTTATTAGAATCATAAGCCCCATGAAATATCAAAACAGTAATAGATTTTCAAATAATTAAATTTTCATTAGAATTATATCGAAACCAATTCATGGGAATTATAGAAACCTCATTAATGAAAATTTTGTGAAATTTTATTTGTCTTAAAGACATATAAGCGAGATGAAAATATCTTACCTCAATTATGTACTTCCCTCGTTAAAATTCAGAACTACTATATAAAAAATATATATTTATTAAAACTGTATTCAAGATATATAATAATATATATATGAATATTATTAACATACTCATGAAATATTATTTTCAGTTTATTAAATAACATGATATTAAAATCACTCTTCTAGGTGATAACTTTTTCATTTCGAATTCATGTTATAGCTCGGTATTATTCATTCCATTAGATTTCTCACTGTAAAATAAATTAGATATTTTTTTTATTACAGTATTAATATATATATATATATTCAATATATATATTCATATTAACACAAAAATGTTATTGATAGAAAAATAAATTACATCATTTATGGAGATGAAAGGACAAATGTATGCAAGAACACTGGTTTTAGTTGTTGACAGATGGAACAAAATAAGGATAAATAATTATTCACCTTTATAAAATAATAATTATATTATATATAACATATATATTCATAAAACACATTATTAATACCATCCATTTAATTTAGAGATGAAAATTGATTAATGTCTTTCCATGGAGGTTTTAGTCAACACAAACACATGAGCAATGTTATTATTTTACAATGGTTTGGAATGTATGAGGTTTTATGTCATATTAAAATTATAGAAGAATATATATTTCATTAATAATATATTTAATAAAATTATAACCAGAATAATAATAATTCATTAAGGATGGTTATGAAAAATGAATTATATAACTTTGTGGAGACGGCAGGTCATACACACACTTGAATGATACATCACCTTCCAATTTGATGGAAAATATAGTTAATAAAGGAGGTTTCATAAGAATAAGAACATTTATGACTATAAAGTGTAATACATATATGATATTATTATTAATATAATATATTTATATGTGGAAAAATATGAACTAAATTAATGTGATCGGTTAGGTCTATTACATGTTCTTCAAAATATCTCTGATAGATCTCCATTTAAGGACTATAAGGTTATTCTATTTAGAGTAAAAACACATATATAATGTGTAAAATGACGTTTATAATAGTTTTAATAGGTTATTATTTATTTATATTGTTCAATGTAGTGTGATGAAATGAAATGAGGTGTGGACTTTTATAATTAAGTGGAGTGGAACTCTTGGAATTTTATAAAATATTAAAATATAATAAAGCACCATTGTAGATAAATTCTTGAAAAATGGATATATATTTTAATATAATGTATGATGGGGTTAAAAAACATTAAATAAATAAATCCACTACTAGTTTACGTGGGGTTTTGAACCTTATCATTTGGTTTAACTTCTTAGTTAACCTATTTTATCATTTACAGTAATAATTCCTTTTTTACACTTAAAGGGTTATAACAATATATATAAATAGAAAATTTACAAATAAATGGTAATATAATGTTATTTTTGACGATATATTATCCATATTTACTTTTTATGTATTTTAAGGAATTTTAAATATTTTATTAAAATATCAATAATGCTATTTTTGACACTATTCATTTAATTTGACTTTAAATACATAAATAATATGTTGGAATTATAGTGTAATGAATTCAAACAATAATTATTTGCTTTAATTATATAATTTCTTAAAAAATATAAATACCTAAAAATATATTTCTTTTTAATATTTTTAATAATATTTATTTAATATTCCTATTAATTGATGTAGTATAGTATAGACATTATAGAAGAATTTCAGATAATTATAAAAATTATAAAATGTAGTAATAAATTAACATAATTAAAATATTTTCATTAATATAAATATAGAAAATTTTATTCATTCATGGATTATATTCATCCCTCTATGGATATATAATTGAAATTTAAAACATAAAGAGTGTAATTTTGTATCTTTCACGCATTAAAAATATTTTATGTCATTTTCCTGGAAAAAGGATAATCGGAAAAATATATTTAAATCCTAATGTGATAAGAGTAAATTTACCCTTATCCAATAATATTTATAATTAAAAAAAATGGACTTATAAATTTGTTTTTTTTTACAATATTATCCACAATTACCATTTACCGATGTGATAACTGTTACCATAGTTACTACCCATATTGACAAAAAATCAGATGGTCATATTTACCATAAATAAACATGAAGATTAAAAATATGGAATAAATTTTTTCAAATTTAATAGTAATAAGGGGAATATATTAATTTTAATTTTATTTCAAAAAAAGTGAAAAAATTTCCTTTTATCAAAATATAATTTTAAGGCATCAAACATGATTTATTATTACCTCATGAATACAAAAAATATTAGATAAATGATTAAGATAATTAATTAAATTTATAATATATATATGTGTTTGTGTGTGTCTTTGTGTCATTACAGTCATTCACCAAGAGTGATTTATTGTGTTAATTAATAAAAAAAACATTACAGATATAAAAAAAACTTTTTCAAAAAAATGAATTTGTTAAGTATAAAAATAATTTTATAAAAAAAATGAAATATAAAATTAATATAAATAAAGTTAGTTTTATAAATAATAATATATGAAATCTAAAATTAATTTTCAAACATTTTAAAAAATATAATGTTGTGAAATATTTAAAAAATAATTATTTTTTAGTTAAAATCAGTATTTTCCACAATTCCCAAAAAATATATATCTTTTCATAAAAAATTCCAAAAAATCAATTTAATTTAATTTGTATAGGATTATTTCAAAAATTAATTTCATTTAATAAAATAAATTTTCAATTTTTTTTAGAAATTAAATATAAAATGCACTTAAATATGAAATAAAATTATTTTATGAAGACAACATATTTTTAATGAAAAAAACATTACTAAATATCAATTACCTATTTCATAAGAATTATAAATTAAAATTTCAGTCATTGGGATATATATATATATATCATAATAAGGTTGGCCATATTTTTACCCAAAAATCAATCATTTGGGTGATAACTATCACTTTAATTAACAATAATTTTGCAATGTATCATAGTTTATATAAACTTGATTTTCCAGGATACTCAAGTCATCAAATAAAAAAATAGTAAAGGAAAATATATTCTAAAGTGTCATGGTGTTACAAACCTTTCTTGACTCATTCTAAAATAAATATCCTTATACTCTATACATCACATTATCTTCAAAATTCAGACACTCCATTCATACATCCATAACCATTGATACCAAAACTAATAAAAAATATTATTATAACTATCATCATCAACTAGATCATTCCTAAATATTTCCAATAAATCATCATTGGTATAAGATACAAGGTAAACCATGTAGAAAAAAATAATCGAATAAATATATATAAATAGAATAAAAACAACCCATTTTTTATAGCATGCATATTTTTGGATAAATTTAATTTCCATGAACTTATTAGTTTTTTAAAAATTATTCGTAATTCACTCAAATGTGAAAATAATCATTATTGATGTACCTTTCCTAGGACACTACTCTTATTAATAACTGTTTCACATTGTCATTATATAAACCCAGGTTCCATCAATCATATCACAAGGGTTCTAAAATCGCATGTCATTCTAGGTCTTAATAGCCAATATTAAACACCAAGATCAATTGGTAACATTTCTCTACCAACCCATATAATCTTCCAGAGCAACAAACCATAATTTTCAACAGAATTATAAACAAAAATATCTATTAATAATTTTTTATATCCCATAAAAATGAATAACCCCTCACTGAAATGAAGGGAAAATGAGTGTTACCCCTAAGACCCTTCACAAATATGCCTTTGGTTTGTGACAAAAATTTGGGGCATATAACATTAACATTGGTAGAAATAACCTTATAAATTCTAGTAATACATTAATTAAACTACATGCAATTTAAATGATAAAAATACCTCATGATTTAGAAAAATAATATAATTCCTGAATATGTCAAAAATATACAAGACACTGAATAAAATTTCCCAAAAAATGCCTTTGGTAGAGACTCCACTACCAATGCCCAAGATCCAAGCTTCCACTGTCCTGATTTTTCATCAAAAACTCATAAAAATCATCAAAATGGTTTAAATATATTTCATTTATATTAACATGTATACTCAGTAAGATCATACACAAAATATCATTTCAAAATATTGAGCAAGAATACATATGCTCCACTAAAGAAACAAGAAAAATAAAAAATATTTAATACTATAACTACCAATCAAATTAACCAAGGTAGATACAAAAAATATTTCAATGGATTATAATAAAATAATATCAATCACATAATAATAGGGTACCTCATTATCGCTTCCCTACAGTATATTTACTCTGATGCCCCATTGTAAAAAATCATGTACATTCGTACCTTCTCTAGTCTTTCCACAACACATAATTAAAATAACTTCACATCAGATGTGTAATAGACCTCACCCCTATCTATTCTAACCCACATAATTTCATATATCTTTTATTGGAATAAGTAAAAATATACCATTAAAACAACAACAACTGCATATCTCGAGCTCCACCATATATCAAAACCTCATCACAAGTCTATCTCAGTAGGTCATTTTGAACATAGTGGAATTAAACCTCATTCCCCTCTCTTATCATGAATTAATCCATCTAGAATCATCACCACATCCACATAAACTATCTATATTACCACACCTATAAGGGAGATTATGGAAGACTGGGTATTTTTATATCTATTTTCACATGAAAATGGATGTTGTGGGAAACATATAGATCTCAAAACATTTGGGTTTCAATATGTTTTTATAATCTAGGTAGGGTAAATAGAAAATTCATTGGAAAATACTTCATATATATATATATATATATATCCATGCACAATCCAATCCTTAAGGGTTCACATTAAGAGAACACCATCTTGGCCAAAATCCATCACTTCAATACCATCGTTACACACCTCTATCACTGGAAATTTTACCACGACAATCCATAACACATTCACGTGGAAGATAACAATTATAAGAAATCATAAAAATTTATTTAGTAATTCAATTACACATTTATAAAATTTACCATTTTTAACCCATTTACATTAATTTTTCCATTCAATTACAAATATCATTAGAAACCATTATCAGTTATTACCCAAATTTATTTCACCCATTTTCTATTCATTAAATGTATCATTATCTGTCTGACATATTTTATCTATTTAAATTCATTCAATACACATTTAATTCTATGAATCATCATTTCCATTTATAGTTATTTATTACCAGGAAAATATAAAACCATCCCACATTAATAAAACACTCCATCATACCACAATAATATCCTCATTGATTTTTTAATCATGATAATGATATTTTTTCATCGATATAAATACAAAATCCATTACCATACCACTCCATTACACCCATGGAATCTACCACAACATCCACTTCCCACCAAATCCCATATCAATCAATAGATAAGAAAATCACAAACATGTCTAATCCATAAAAAAATAATATAATTACCTATTTCTATATTAGACACTATGAAGACCCCATTATTTTCTAAGACACATAATTACAATATTATTTTCAATGAAACCAATTTAATTACCAAATTTTTGTATTCAATGTTTTATGAAATCTATTCCCTAAAATGTATTTCAAAGAATCATCACACAGTGCAAAAAAACAAAAATGAATTTTATGAACAATAGTTAACTAGCATTATACATAATATAAATATTAGATAAATAGGTAAAAACATATAGAAATAACCATTCCCATCTATTTAATTATGATTTTTCATTATATTTGATTAATAATATTCATAACACCAACCTAGGGAAACATTGTATGTTAATTTTTTATTTTATAAATATATATAGTTATTAAATCCCCATATCGACTAATGAATCTCTATTAACAATGAAATGGTATGGTGAATAAGAGAAGATAATCATGAAAAAAAACATACAAGAAAACCGCAAATAATATTAAATTCATCCATTCCCACAAAAAATAAAAAAAATCAATAAAACAACCACCAATCTGGATGACATAGATTTACCAGGTAAATAGTTGAGATAAAAAACAAAATGAGGATTGGGAAACTCACATTAGATCTCTACTAGTCAATCACTATAAGTTAATGGATAATCCCAATCAAATGATGATCAAAGAAATTCAACGAAACACATATTATCACCAACGGTATGGGTGAAAATATATATAAAAATTGAAATCAAGGGGGTACCAATTTATATTATTATGAAAAAACATGTTAGTTTGGTATGTCAAGCCATAGTCACATCCTGACTAGGCCGAATAGAAATGGCCTACAAAATTATTTCGTGAATCTACCCATATCTCTCTCATTCAAGGATAAGTAAAAATCACATATTCATATGACCAAAGAAAGAGAAATTCAATAACCCATATCATCACACTAAAACTCTACATGATATTGAACCACCACATATAATTTCGTAGGATCCACTTCATAAATGTTATGAATGTGCCAAAAATAAATTTCATGAAAACCCACATCACTGCCATGATAGGTTTTCGTAGTGAATAGAACCATTACACGATGACAATGAAATCAAAAACAATTTATGAATCCCAGGAACTTCATGAGTTTCATCAAATGAATGTAATAATCCATATCTTTGAAAAATAATTCACTCAAACATATTATTCTATTATACACCTGGAAGTACTACAACCATAAAATACAAATAAATAATTCCACTATTTTCATCCATTTGAATCAAAACCCAAATTAACATTCTGAAAACTCTATCTCCCATTAAAATTTCAATTCAGAAGAACATTATTTAACCCACACTGATCATAACACCTCCAATACCCAAATCTCAATGAGTGATAATTTTGAAATCTATAGTCTATTATATAATGAAATTACTCTTTTTTGGTGTCTCGATGAGTTTATATTAATCACTCACCCCATTGTGATAATTCATGTGGATCACATGTTAAGTTATTACCTATTGAAGGAACGATACAAGGAAATAGAGAGATTTTGGGGAATGATAAATTTGGTCAGAATAAAGCATTACAATCACACACTGATTTTCGAGGACACCACTTAATTATATAGTCATCGAGGTATTCCCAATACATTATAGACTATACCAATATGTTTTATATCATATGAGTAATGATGTTTATGTTCATGTATACATCATATAAATCAATCCTATATTGTGTTTCATAATTTGATGAATAATTTTAATGATATCTATTGTTTATGAGATATGGACATTAAATATTTAATGTTTAATCACTACTTTTATCCATAGGGTAAATAATACGATAAAATTCTCCCTTAATTATAATATATCCATGTTTTAAAATATGAATTCCATCGTTAGTGGAATGTTTCAAGTAAAAAAATCTTTATGATAATCTAATTTACTAGGAATAAAATATATCTCAGATCCATATATGGAATTAATTGGTTTTATAGGAACATATTATGGTCATTATACTGGAAGAACCCCAATTGTTTTCCAGATCTATTATCTTGAATCAACATGTAGTATAAAAACATAAATAATAATAAAACATAAAATTATAGGATATATATCATTATCCTGCCTGATTAAGATCACTATGTAATAGCCAATAGACCCACTTCTCTAAAAACGTCACAATATGTTAAAATTACCATTCCCTTTTTGTATAAAGGAGAGATATTTATATATGAATATAATATACTCACAGAATTAGATAAAATTTATCAAACCCCCTTCATTTTGGAACAAACTGTTTGTTTAAAAATTAGCCTTTATTGCACAACCTATCTGTTTAACCATAAGGGACTTTGTAGCATTGAAAACAATTATGAAATCCAAATTCCATAAATATAAATAAATATATAATTCTAATAAAACATTAGTTCAACATAGGATACAAATGGGCCTACTAAGAACTCTATCTACCATACTAATATATCCATATGAATATTTCTAACACTAGACAAACCATATATATAAATATAATCCTTATTTCCATTTCATATACTTTCCATTAGATATGGAACATGTAATTCTACTATATTACATCTCATAAATTCATGATTCTCCCATATGGAATGACCAATTTTAATGAAGTCATCTCATAGAATTCATTGGAGTAGCTAATAACATTACATTTCAATATGATAATCAGGGAAATTTCTTCCCTTTGTCCAATTAAGTCATGGTATTATATATATTTAAAAAAATTTGAGTGGAAAATCACAACATTGTCGATCATGGGCCACTGAGAAGATTTGTAACAAAACCAAACATTCATTAATTAGCTAAATCACATAGATTGAATAAAAATATTATAAATGTGTATTTAGTTTCATTTTAGGTATCTCACCAACCTCATGTAATGGGTATTCATAATATCCACACACAACAAAATTTATTAATAAATTTATGAAATTCTATGTGATGTATAATGGATGGGCAGTCTATATAATATGTATATAATTATTAAAATACGAGTTTATTATTTATTTAAAATAAAAAACTCTTTTTATGAAGAAAAATATTCTACTCCCACCAATATCAACATATCATTACTACCTATAATATATTGTAATGGTCATTGATTAAATAAAACCCAAAGACATGCTTTTATGTGATAATTATCATTTTCCATCATGAAAAATGTGCACCCACTAATTAGTAATGATAATTATTATATTGAATTATATAAAACATTATCTATTTCATATTGTTAAATATTTTCCAGGAATATATAAAAATCATCCATAAACTCCCACATGGAATATCATATGTAATAAGATAAGTAATCAGACATACTCATTCTACACATTTTTTGGATTTGTAAAATTCAATAAATATCTATGTAATTATCATCACATATCCATGTTATCAAATGTTAATACCCTCCGACTAAAATATTTATTGAGAAACTTATATTAATTAATCTATTTTTTATAATAGCGAGATTTATGAATTATATTCCAATGTTTTAGATCATTGATCATAATCAACCTATGATCTCAAATTTTTGATTAAAATAATATTTTTCTTTTACATTGAAGTCAAACAATGTTCATGATATTAATAATTGAATACTTTTCCACTAAAATTCTACTTAAAATCAAAGGGTAACTAATAAACCAATTTATATTAATCATAATACAACATAACATAATCTTTTTATGATTTAAATTAAGATTACCTTTTTAATTTTACTTTCATAATTATTTAATTTTTTAATTTTTCATCAACTCTTAGACTAAAAAAACAACCATTTACACTTAAAGACACTATATCATTTTTAATATATCATTCTATAATATGTAAACTCTGTGTTTATTAAATAACCCTTATTTCTTATTAGTTTGAATATTAAAAAAACAAACTATTATTTCCATATCATTCATGGTGTTCTATCTATTTTGATAACATTACTCAAAAAATATTACTTTTTATTTAAACTATACCACTAACGGTGGGGGAATCTGACGTACAGATAATTTAATAAACATTTAGATAAATAATTTTATCCTATTTGATTTTTTTTCTGATTTCATTTTTAAAACATTTCATAAAATCTAATGAATCAAAAAATCAAGCATCTTTAATCCACTATCTCATATTATTCATAAAAAACATTTTTTTATCCATTATCTTATTGTACAATATATGAGATATGAGATAATTATAGACTCTATTTACTAAGACCCATTTAAAAATTATATATTCCTTTGAGATTAATTATTTAATTTATAAACCTTACTCATCATCATTTTATTACCTTATACAATCTATATTACTTGTAACCATGATTTTGAACTCCTTTATAGTCCATATTTTTGTAATTATACCTTTGGATACATGTAATCTTCAATATTTATCAATTACATTCAATTGAATTGATACCTTGAATAAAATTTCCATTTAATTTATTACACTACTTCATGTATGGTGGATGATTTTATCATATCGAACCATTACTCATTCCATCGTGATTTTACTTTTACTTTTCAATGAACTTTATTGACTACTCAATTATAACATTATTAGACTTTACAACATACATTTATTCATCAGGATTGAAAATTTTACAATTCATGAGTTGATATATCACCATAAATTATAATTCATGATTAACTATTTAATTATTATAATAATAATTTCTAATATTTTAATATTTATTTTATCTAATGTTCATAAACACGGATTAAGGTGAAATTTAATATTTTATTATTTTTTCTTATAAATTTTTTAATTTCTTCTTAAAATTGACTATTATAAGATAATTTTTTTTATCATGCCTAAAAAAATAAATGGTAATTAATTTAATATAATATTTAGTTTTCAAGTCCCACATGCTTTGAGGTACATTACATCCAGCTAGATATATTGGGTATTCAATTCAAATAATGACAAATGTGTTTCTTGAACATTGTAAATTACCAAAAAAAATGAACTCCACATTATCCAAATAAAACAAATATATAGTCCATGATATATTATAAATTAAGAAAAATTTTGATTTTGAGATATAATACATCATGAGAAACACAACATGTGATTCTCTCAACCCAGTTCCACTAAACTGGTGTATGATATGAGTCACCGCATGAACTCATGTGCACCTCCACATATTCTAGATGATTCTATCTATGAGATAGGGTCTAATTGAACATTTTAGGAGAGATTACAAAATTTCTCAATGTAAGAAACTATATAATATATATGAAATAATTAAAAAATATAAATAATAAACGTTCACCACTAAACCCTTTCCCTAAATAGGGAACATGACCACAAAAAATAGTAGATATTCTATGTCATGTCAAACTATTCCAAGTGTAAGAAAACACATAATAAAAATAAACCTAAGGAATCCAAAATATAGGTTTTGAATCTATGACTCTATGACACAAACATACAAATCCCATTCCCAAATCAACCACATATGAAATGGCCCATTTACTTATCCTGACATGAAATCACAAGGTCTGCTCAAGTATTCAATTAAGGTCTGAGGTGGTGTGAGTACCTCACAATAGGACACTTCAAATGGTGTAAAAATAATATCCAATATAAATAAAGAGTGTATGAAAATAGAAAATTAATAAACAATGTAACATATATTAATACATTTTCTAATACATAACATGTTTCACTCTATCACATAGAACATTTTATCCAACAGTTTCTAATCCTCTCAAATACACATCGGCCTATGATATCCACAAATGTGTTCCATAAGGGTAAGAATAAAGTTCCCTACATAAATAGGGAATATATTATCCAAATTAAAAAAATATGTTTGGGGACTCACTCTAGGTTATCATAACACTAATCGTGGATCCTCATTCTATGTATTCATAAAATAGATTTGGAGTTTTATTCCATGTATTCATATTCTAGGCATTTCTTATGAGCATAGAACCTGAGTCTAACTCCCTAACACGTGAATTATAGGGTTAGAGTTTAGAGTCTCAGTCCAACATGACCCATGGGCGTATATCCTTAACTCAATGCCCCATATTCCACCCTAACCTGTGAACATTATTCATTTACCATTCAAAACATTTAAAATTTCCAAAACATAAATTGTTACCAAATATACCATTTATTATCTATAAGGACCCATCATTAAACCTTACTTGATCTTGAGTTATTACAAGATTACACATTGAGGAACTTTTCAGGTTTAGAGTTTTAGAGAATTAGAACATAAAACATGCATTAAATCCCACATATAAACAAAGTGGTTACATAAAGATAGAATTAATTTTTCCCATGAATGGAAGCATATTTGAAATAAAATATGGATTAATTCTTGACACTTCCTTGACACTATCATCATATCATGTACCATTCCCTTGACCTATGAAAAACATTTCAAAAAAACATGGGATGAGCATAAAAAGCTCAGTATAAGTTATAATAATAAGGAAAGGAAACAAGGGTACATATATATATAAGAATGAAATCATAATTTACCCATAAAACATAATAACATTAACATACCTCATCAAATCATGAATAAATCATAGAAATCATAAGTCATAAAGGTAACTTGAGGCATTCATAACATTCTTACGTAGGGAGTAACACTCTTGGTTACGTTTGGAATACCCATCACAGTATATTCCCTAAATATCTTCGTAGAAACCTTAAAATTTCACTCCTTCGCATTACCCAATGCATTGGCGAGCTATATCGGGCTCACCCACCCTTAGTTTATCACGGAACCACCCGTCTTCATAATAATGCCCAAGAACCTCAACATAATCGTATCACATAAAACATGCATAAAGGAAAAATAACATTCCCACCTTTCAATCAAAAGATATCAATACAACACATTGATATAAAAACATTATGAAAACCATTTTCAATAACAAAATAAAAGAAAAGTAAAACATGGTATTTATTTTTCTTTTTAAAAAAGGTTTGGCTTGTAGAGGAAGCCGAAACTCAAATAATGGTCACGGCGGCGGAGAAGTCATTGTCGCCACATACGTATGACAAAAACATTCCCTTTTGTCATTTAGTAAATGCTTCGTATAAAAAATATTCCTTTTTGAATAAACGTAAAAGTAAAAGGGTTTTATACACCATATAAAATAAGGTTGTGTATAAAAAAAATATGCCTCAATGAAAGGAGATTGAGACGAAGTCCCATACCTCGGGTCCGACTTGACTCGATCATTATTTAATGTCCTGAATAATAAACATGAGTTAATTTCTACTTGTTTAAGATCCTTTTTCATGGTCATTAATCCTTTTATATCAATTATTTCCATGTCATGAACACTATGTAATTATTTAAGTTAATAACGGTCATTTTAACGATCATTGGTACTTGAGTCAAAATAAACACTTTATAATTACAATTTGTTCATGTATCCATTATATCCAGAATTATAATCATTATGTATATATCATATATATTATATATATCCAGAATATATGTTCATTTACAATATTACATAATCATTTAGAGATAAGAAATGAAATGCACCGTTCATGGAGACGGTAAGCCGTATGTACGCATGAACACTACTTTCATATCTATTTCGTATTTTTTTATGGAATAGAATCATAATTATATAAAGTTATATTATAATTACAGTATAATATCATATATAATATCATATTTCCATCCTTTATACGTCCCACATATGGTATTTAACGAATCAAATCACATTGAGGGGGCGGTAGTCCGCACTTCCTTAAATGAAGATATCGCGTTTACCCATAATTGAAACCATAAAGGTATGCCCAAAATGAAAAATAAATAAGCTTAAGGAAAACATAAACATATTATATATCATATATAAATATAGTGACATCTTAATGGCCACCTTTGAAGGTGTTGAAAGAATGTTGAACAATCATCGTTTCGGGAGGCATAAATTCACCATCCACGGCAACAATATGTTCTTTAACCATTAGATGTAGGTGTGTGTATGTGTAGCTTGAATCCATCTTATGGAAACATCCTAGTATATTTAAGATACTGGATTCGTTACAAAATAAATTAATAAAAAGAGTTTAGGGGGTTGGAGAAGCAAAATAAAACAAAAGGACTCAAGTGAAGACATTACCTTAAAATCGGGTAACTCCCTTTGGTTTGAGCTCAAAGGCTTCCTTGGGAAGACTTATGCTCAAATTGAGGCTTCAAGGAGAAATATATGGAAGTGTAGAGATAAAATGGGCAGGTTTGGGCCGAGTCAAAGGCTTTGGAAGTGTGGGTAAGGAGGTAGAAGTGGGGGCCTTTTATTAGAGGACGGGAGGGGCACTCTTGGAATGTAAAGAAATATTACTTTATTTGAAAATGCGTTTCGTATTTAAAAGGTCCCACATTGATCTAATTCAAGGATAAGGTGATTAGGGTTCGATATATACCAACCCATTAGGTTTTGGACATGTTTAGGTCTTAGAGATTACATTATCATTCCATTTTATTTAAATCGTCAAATAATGAGGTTATCGATGCATCATTATGATGTCATAAATAATTTAATTTATTTAATGTCTAAAAATTATATAAAAATAATATGATGTAGAAAATATTTTTATCTTTCCTATGAATATTTATAGTCAAATATCTGACTTGTATAACCCCATTTAAAAATTTTATTCGTAAAACATATTATGTTTGTGTCATTTTTACTTTTTCATTAAATAAAAAGTTATTTATGTCATTTCCCAAATGAAGTGGCTCCATGGGGTCCCCAAGATGACCCACGGATTTTCTTGGTCGGTAATGACTCATCCAATGATGGTAGGACATGTTTCAAGCTCATCTCATACTATTAAAACATTATTTTTACCTTATACTACACTAATTACCACTAATCGCGATTAAAAACATAAAAGTTACTATTCACCAAAAAAATTATTTTATTCTCATTGAATGACATTTTAATTCTTAATGACAACCATGTATGTAAGATTTTTGAAAATCAAATCACAGAGGCGGCAAAATTTAATTTAAATTGAAAATCAGTTTTTATAAGTACCACTTAGTGGTTTCACTATTCATCAAAAATTGAAGTTTTTCAGAAAAATACCAAAACATCACCCAAAGCTATATTTGATATTATGAATTCAAAAATGATGTATATTTTAAAAAATTAAAATCATATAAGTTACATTAATTAATTTAATCATTATTTACCACTGTCATGACAAATAGCGTGTTTTTATGAAACAATATCTATCAAAAGATTGACGCCAGTTTAAGTCCAATTTCAAAGTGAAATTGATTCCAATGACCACCATTGGATTAAATGGTAAAAATATATTCTAATTTAACTCCAAAACCAATTTAAAAGATAATCTAATAATATAAATAAATTAGATTAAAAAGCAGTTTTGATGTAAAATGCAGTATTTTTCACTATTCATTAAAAAATGAACATTGTCTGAAAAATACCAAAAATTCACACAAAGTAAATTTTGATGTCCCAATCATAAAGAATAAGTTTATTTTGAAAAACATAGCTTATAAAATTGTCAAAAGATATATTTAAAAAGGGTTTTTTATTAAAAGGAAGCAAAACAATCTTTTAAGAATATTAGTGTATTCTATGCTTAAGATTGTATTTATCTTCATTTTAAGCCTCTAAAACACTATCTAAATCATTAATAGACATAGATAAAAATATCTATTATTCATTACTTACTTGGGATGTTACATCCTTCCCCCCATTAGAATATTGCGTCCCCGCAATTTATTTACTTATCAAATAAATGCGGGTACTTATCCCTCATTGCATTTTCAGATTCCCATGTTGCCTCTTACATCATGTGGTTTTTCCAAAAAAACCTTTACCTAATTAATCACCTTATTCTGTAACACTTTCTCCCTATGGTCAAGAATCTAGACCTGTTGTTCCTCATAAGATAGGTTCTCTTCCAGCTGAACTACCTCTACACTCAAAACATGAGATGGATCTGGCATATACTTTCTCAACGTTGAAATGTGAAAAACATTGTGTACCTGAGATAAAATCGGAGGTAAAGCCACTCGGTAAGCAGCTGATCCAACACTCTCCAGAATTTCATATGGTCCAATGAACCTTGGACTCAGCTTTCTTTTCTTACCAAATTGCATCACACTTTTCCATGGTGATACTTTGAGAAAAACATGATCACCTAGCTCAAAAGAGAGATCCTTCCTCCTATTGTCCGCATAACTCTTCTGCCTACTCTGAGCTGTTCTCATGTTTTTCTGAATCAGCTGAACTTTTTCTGCCATCGCTTCTACCAATTCTGGTCCCATCAACTTCCTTTCACCCACTTAATCCCAGAAAGCTAGATTTCGATACCGCTTCCCATATAACGCCTCAAATGGTGCCATCTGTATACTGGAATGAAACTATTATTATATGAAAATTCAACCAAAGAAAGATGTTGGTCCCAACTTCCCTGATAATTCATCAAACAAGCTTGTAGCATATCCTCCAAGGTCTGAATTGTTCGTTCTGACTGCTCATCTGATTGTGGATGAAAAGTTGTACTAAAATTTAATTCAGTACCCAACGACTTCTGAAGGCCTTTCCAAAAGTTATAAGTGAACCTGGGATCATGGTCAGATACAATGGAGATAGGAACTCCTTGTAACCTGACGATATCTTTAACATACAAATGGGAAAGTTGATCTAGGGAAAAAGTATCTCGTATAGCAAAGAAATGAGCAGATTTGGTTAAGTGATCAACAATAACCCAGATTACATTATTACCTCGAGATGTCTTCGGTAATCCCACAACATAGTCCGTGGATATATTCTCCCACTTCCACTCTGGCACTGGTAAAGGCTGAAGCATCTCTTTCAGTAAATACCGCTCTGCTATAACCTGTTGACATGTCAAACACCTCACAGTAAAATCAGAAATATCTTTTTTCATTCCATCCCACCAGTAATACTCCCGAAGATCTCTGTACATCTTAGTACTGCCAGGATGAACTGAAAACGGAGAACTATGAGCTCCACATAACAACTCTCTTTTCAACTTTGAATCATAAGGCACACACAATCTCTTCCGAAATCACAAAACACAATCATTATCAATGTTGAATTCAGGAAACTTACCTTTCTGAACCGGCTCTACCTTTTACTGCAACTCAGTATCTTGCTTCTGTGCTTGCTTGATTCTATCTGATAGAGATGATCTCACTGATACCTGAATCAAAATAGAAGAACTTTTTTCACCAACAACTTCTATGACAATGTTCATCAAATCCTTAACCAAAGGATCATGTTCCAAACGCAACATTGCTAATGAATCATTACTTTTTTGACTCAAAGCATCAGCCACTTTATTTGCTTTTCCCGGATGGTAACGAATTGTACAATCATAATCCTTGATTAATTCCAGCCATCTCCTCTATCTCATGTTTAACTCTTTTTGAGTGAATATATACTTTAAACTTTTGTGATCGGTATATATTTCACACTTTACTCCATACAAATGATGCCTCTAAATTTTTTAAGCAAAAATAGCAGCAGCAAATTCCAAATCATGTGTAGGGTAATTTACCTCATGAGTTTTCAACTGACATGAAGCATAAGCAATTACCTGATCATTCTACATTAGGACTCAACCATGTCCTTTCAATGAAGCACCACTGTAGAGAACAAACTCATCATTACTGGAAGGTAGTGCCAAAACTGGAGAATTCACCAATCTTCTTTTCAATTCCTGAATACAATTATCACATTCTTTTGTCCAGATAAACTTAACACCCTTACAAGTTAGCTTAGTCATTGGACTAGATAACCGTGAAAAATTTCTATCAATCCTTCGGTAATAGCCTGTCAAACCAAGGAAGCTACGAATCTCGGTTACATTTGTGGGTCTTGGCCAATCTTCTACAACTTTTGTTTTTGCAGGATCAATAGTTATTCCATATTTAGAAAAAATATGACCAAGGAAAGAAATTTGTTGCAACCAAAACTCACACTTTCTGAATTTTCCATGCTGTTTCTTTTCTTTTAAGGTTTTCAAGATAACCTGTAAATGTATTTCATGCTCTTATTTACTTTTAGAAAACACCAAAATATCATCAATGAAAACCACCACAAACTTATCCATGAACTCATAGAAAATTCTATTCATTAAGTCCATGAATACAGCAGGTGCATTGGTTAGCCCAAAAGGCATTACTACAAATTCATAACGGTCATATCTTGTACAGAACGCAGTCTTCGGAATATCTTCCTCCTTTACCTTCATATGATGGTACCCCGATCTCAGGTCAATCTTTGAAAAAAACTGAGCTCCCTAGAGCTGATCAAACAAATCATTGATATGAGGCAAAGGATATTTGTTCATAACAGTGATGTTATTCAAGGATCTATAATCAAGGAAAAGTCTCATAGAACCATATTTCTTTTGAACAAATAAAACAGGAGCACCCCATGGTGACGTGCTAGGTCGAATGAAAACATTCTCTAATAAATCTTTAAATTTCACCATCAACTGTAAAAGTTCAATTTGAGCCATTCGATAAGGGGTTTTGAAATTGGATTAGCATTAGGAACTAAGTCAACAGTAAACTCAACTTCCCGACCTGGTATTATTCCAGGTAACTCATCAGGAAAAACATCAGGATACTCATTTACCACTGCCACATCATTAATCTGAACAGTTCCTTTATTTTCAACGATGTGTGCAAGGTAACATTCATTTCCATCTTTTACAAGTTTCTTGGCCTCTTGATAAGTTATCAACAGTAAGGGTTCATTCTTGTACACAAACATAAAGTCTTTCTGAAAAGAAACTTCTTTATCTCTATAGTCAATCTTAGAATGGTAAATAGAGAGCCAATTCATACCTGGGATAACATCAAACTCTACTAGAGGTAGAACAATAATGTTTGCATGTAGGTTCTTTCCACAGATAAGGATAGGATGATTCTTATAAATTATTTTTTCCACAACATTTCCCCCAGGTGTTTTTACCAAAAGTTCAGGAGTCATTTCTTGAGATGGTATTCACATTTTAGTAGAAAAGGTTTCAGAGATGAATGAATGTGTAGACCCCGAATCAAACAACACACTGGAATAATCTGAAAAAACAAACAATGTACCTGATAAAACTTCATTTGATGGCCCGACATCTGCTGAAGTAGTTGCAAAGGATTTCACCACCCATTTCTTCTTTTAGTCTAACTGCTTCCCATCACTCAAGATCTTCGTCAGACACTCGTTTGCATAGTGACCCATTTCATTGCACTTATAACATTTCACTAATTGTAAATCAAATTTGGTCTTACCATCACCCTGATCTTTTTCAGTGCAATCACGAGCCTTATGTACCATCTTACCACATCGGTAGCACTTTCCAGAATTCATAAGACATTCCCCAGCATGCCTTTTGCCACATTTATCACAAACTGGAAACTTAGTTTTCTTACCGTCAGGCTTTTTTGAAGAATTCTTATGTTTCTCCTACCACCTCAGTCTCTTCTTATGTAGGTTGTTATAGAACACTTGATCATCGGGAAACTCCATTTCCACATTCTCAGCACATCGAACAAGCTTTTCATAAAATTTAATCTCACGAGAAGCTAATTCCCTTCGATATTTTGGCTTTAATCCTGAGTAAAAACGATTCATTTTTCTATCAAGGTCTCGGATAAAATTTGGAGCATACCTTGACAATCATGTGAACCTTTCTTCATAGGTAGCCACTGAGTCTTCCTCATGCCTCAATTCTAGGAATTTCTTTTCCATCCTAAGTTGAACAGCCTTAGGAAAATACTTTTCAAGAAATATACCTTTGAATTCATCCCAGTCGAGAGAATCAATCTCATCAGCGTCCTTGATATTCTTAACCATCGACCACCACTAATCTGCTTCACCCTCCAAACGATAAATAGCAGGACTAACCTTTTGATTGTCTGAACACCCCATGACATCGAAAATGTTCTCCAGTTCTTTAATCCACCCTTCATCTAACACAGGGTCATATGATCCTCTGAATGATGGGGGATGTTGCCTCATGAAATGTTCCACCACTGACATGTTCCTCTGTGGTTGATCTGGCTGATCTCATGCATGGATACCACCACTATTTATTGCTTGAGTTAACTGCGCCATTACTGCAAAAAACTGTTCAGTTCCAATTCCGACCATCTCGGGATGATGATTCGGAAGGTTATTTCCTTCTGCATGACTTCCTAGCACTGCTTCCCAGTTTCCTCTACAGAAAACCATTCTGAACAAAAATTTATTGGATGAAGAAACATGGTAAACTTCAAATACTATATCACTTCTATTTGACCATAAAAAAATATTTTTGGATAATCATTTAATATAATTCTAACTCCTAAAGTTATCTAAACTGACCTCTGATACCAACTATAAGGACACAGCCTTAAACCTTACTTAATCTTGAGTTATTACAAGATTACACATTGAGGATCTTTTCGGGTTTAGAGTTTTATAGAATTAGAACATAAAACCTGCATTAAATTTCACATATAAACAAATTGGTTACATAAAGATAGTATTCATTTTTTCCATCAATGGAAACTTATTTGAAATAAAACATGGGTTCATTCTTGACACTTCCATGACACTATCATCTTTTCATGTGCCTTTCCCTTGACCTATGAAAAAAATTTCAAAAAAACTTGGGATGAGCATAAAAAGCTCAGTATAGGTTATAAAAATATGGAAAGGAAACAAGGGTACATATATACATAAGAATGAAATCATACATTACCCATAAAATATAAGAACTTTAACATACCTCATCAAATCATGAATAAATCATAGAAATCATAAGACATAAAGGTAACTTGAGGCATTCATAACATTCTTATGTAGGGAGTAACCCTCTTGGTTACGTTTGGAATACCCATCACAGTATATTCCCTAAATCTATTCGGATAAACCTTAATGTTTCACTCCTTCGTGTTACCCAATGAATTGGAGAGCTGTATCGGGCTCACCCTCCCTTAGTTTGTCACGGAACCACCCGTCTTCATAATAATGCCCAAGAAAATCAACATAATCGTATCACATAAAACATGCATAAAGGAAACATAACATTACCACCTTTCAATCACAAGATATCAATACAACACATTTTATGAAAACCATTTTCAATACCAAAATAAAATAAATGTAAAACATGGTATTTATTTTTCTGTTAAAAAAAGGTATGGCTCGTAGAGGAAGCTGAAACTCAAATAATGGTCACGGCGGAGGAGAAGTCGTTGTCACCGCATACGTACAAAAAAACATTCCCTTTTTTCATTTAGTAAACGCTTCATATAAAAATGATTCCTTTTGAATAAACATAAAAGTCAAAGGGGTTTATACACCGTATAATAGAAGGTTGTGTATAAAACAAAATATGCCTCAATGAAAGGAGATTGAGACGAAGTCCTATACCTCAGGTCCGACTTGACTCGATCGTTCTTTAATGTCCTGAATAATAAACATGAGTTAATTTCTACTAGTTTAAGAACCCTTTTCAAGTTCATTATTCCTTTTATATCACTTATTTCCATGTCATGAACACTATGTAATTATTTATGTTAATAATGGTCGTTTTAACGATCATTGGTACTTGAGTCAAAATAAACCCTTTATAATTACAAGTTGTTCATGTATCCATTATATCATGAATTAAAATTATGATGTATATATCATATATATTATATATATCCAGTATATACGTGCAATTATAATATTACATAATCATTTAGAGGTAAGAAATGAAATGCACCGTTCATGGAGACGGTAAGTCGTACGTACGCATGAACGCTACTTTCATTTCTATTTCGTATTTTTTTATGGAATGGTATCATAGTGATATACAGGTATATTATAATTATAGTTTAATATAATATATAATATCATTTTTCCATCCTTTATACGTCCCACATATGGTATTTAACGAATCAAATCACTTTGAGGGGGCGGTAGTCCGCACTTCCTTAAATGATGATATCGCGTTTACCCATAATGGAAACCATAAAGGTATGACCAAAATGAAAAATAAATAAGCTTAAGGAAAACATAAACATATTATATTTCATATATAAATATAGTGACATCTTAATGGCCACCTTTGAAGGTGTTGAAGGAATGTTGAACAATCATCGTTTCGGGAGGAATAAATTCACCATCCACGGAAACAGTATGTTCTTTAACAATTAGATGTAGGTGTGTGTAAGTGTAGCTTTAATCCTTCTTATAACAACATCATAGTATATTGAAGATAATATATTTGTTACAAAATAAATGAATAAAAAGAGTTTAGGGGGTTGGAGAAGCAAAATAAAACAAAAGGACTCAAGTGAAGACATTAACATAAAATCGGGTAACTCCCTTTGTTTTGAGCTCAAAAGAATCCTTGGGAAGACTTATGCCCAAATTTAGGCTTCAAGGAGTAAGAGAGGGAATTTTAGAGACAAAATGGGCTGGGGTTGGCTGAGCCAAAGTCTTTGGAAGTGTGGGAAAGGAGGTGGAGGTGGGGACCTTTTATAAGAGGGGAGGAGGGGCACTCTTGGAATGTAAAGAAATATTACTTTATTTGAAAATGAGTTTCGGATTTAAAAGGACCCACATCGATATAATTAGAGGATAAGGTGATAATATTTCTAAATATACCCACCCAATAGTTTTTTGACATGTGTAGGTCTTAGAGTTTACATTATCTTTCCATTTTATTTAAATCGTCAAATAATGAGGTCATCGATGCATCATTATGATATCATATATATTTTAATTTATTTAATGTCTAAAAATTATAAAACAAATACTATGATGTAGGTACTTTTTTTAGCTTTCCAATGAATATTTATAGTCAAAACTCTGACTTGCATAACCCCATTTAAAAATTGTTTTCGTAAAACTTATTATGTTTGTGTCATTTTTACTTTTTCATTAAATAAAAAGTTATTTATGTCATTTCCCAACCAAAGTGGCTCCATGTGGTCCAAAAGATGACCCATGGATTTTCATGGTCGGCCATGACACATCCAATGAGGGTAGGACATGTGTCACGTTCATCTCATACAATTAAAACTTTATTTTTACCGTAAACTACACTAATTACCAGTAATCGCGATTAATAACATAAAAGTTACTATTCACCAAAAAATTATTTTAATCTCAATGAACCAAATTTGACTTCTTAATGACAACCATGTATGTCGGATTTTTGAAAATCAAATCACAGAGGTGGAAAAATTTCATTTAAATGGAAAATCATTTTTTATAAGTACCACTTAGTGGTTTCACTATTCATCAAAAATTGAAGTTTTTCAGAAAAATACCAAAACATCACCAAAAGCTATATTTGATATTCCGAATTAAAAAATGATATCTATTTTCAAAAATTAATATCATCTAAGTTACATTAATTAATTTAATATTTAATTACCGCTATCAAGACAAATATCGTGTTTTTATGAAACAATAAGTATCAAAAGATTGACACCAGTTTAAGTCCAATTTCAAAGTAAAATTGATTCCAATGACCACCATTGTATTAAATGGTAAAAATATATTCTAATTTCACATCAAAACCAATTAAAAAGATAATCTAATCATATAAATAAATTATAATAAAAAGTAGTTTTGATGTAAAATGCTGTATTTTCACTATTCATTAAAAAATGAACATTGTCTGAAAAATACCAAAAATTCACACAATGTCAATTTTGATGTCCCAATCATAAAGAATAAGTTTATTTTGAAAAAATAGCTTATAAAATTGTCAAAATATAGATTTAAAAAGGGTTTGCCATCAAAAGGCAGTAAACCAATCTTTTAAGAATATTAGTGTATTCCATGATTATGATTGGATTTATCTTCATTTTAAGCCTCTAAAACACTATCTAATTCATTAATAGACATAGATAAAAATATCTATTATTCATTAATTACTTGGGATGTTACATCCTTCCCCGCTTTAGAAAATTTCGTCCCCACAATTTATTTACTTATCAAATAAATGGGGGTACTTATCCCTCATTGCATTTTCAGATTCCCATGTTACCTCTTCAATCATGTGGTTTTTCCACAAAACCTTTACCTGATTAATCACCTTATTCCGTAACACTTGCTCCCTATGGTCAGGAATCTGGACCTGTTGTTCCTCATAAGATAGGTTCTCTTCCAGCTGAACTACCTCTGGACTAAAAACATGAGATGGATCTGGCATAAACTTTCTCAACATCGAAACATGAAAAACATTGTGTACCTGAGATAAACTAGGAGGTAAAGCCACTTGGTAAGCAAATGATCCAACTCTCTACAGAATTTCATATGGTCCAATGAACCTTGGACTCAGCTTTCCATTCTTACCAAATCGCATCACACTTTTCCATGGTGATACTTTGAGAAAAACATGATCACCGACCTAAAAAGAGAGATCCTTCCTCCTGTTGTCCGCATAACTCTCCTGCCTACTCTGAGCTGTTCTCATGTGTTTCTGAATCAGCTGAACTTTTTCTACCATCTCGTCTACCAATTCTGGTCCCATAAACTTCCTTTCACCCACTTCATCCCAGAAAGCTGGAGTTCGACACTGCTTCCCATATAATGACTCAAATGGTGCCATCTGTATACTGGAATGAAAACAGTTATTATATGAAAATTCAACCAAATAACGATGTTGGTCTCAACTTCCCTGATAATCCATCGAAAAAGCTCGTAGCATATCCTCCAAGGTCTGAATTGTTCGTTCCGATTTCCCATCTAATTGAGGATGAAAGGCTTTACTAAAATTTAATCCAGTACCCAACAACTTCTGAAGGCCTTTCAAAAAGTTAGAAGTGAACCTGGGATCACGGTCAGATAGAATGGAGAGAGGAACACCATGTAACCTGACTATCTCTTTAAGATAAAAATGGGAAAGTTGATCTAGGGAAAAAGTATCTCGTATAGCAAGGAAATGAGCAGATTTGGACAAGCGATCAACAATAACCCAGATTACATTATTACCTCGATATGTCTTCGGTAATCCCACAACAAAGTCCATGGATATATTCTCCCATTTCCACTCTGGAACTGGTAAAGGTTGAAGCATCCCATTCGGTAACTACCGCTCTTCTTTAACCTATTGACATGTCAAACACCTCATAGTAAAATCAGCAATATCTCTTTTCATTCCATCCCACCAGTAATACTCCTGCAGATCTCTGTACATCTTAGTACTTCTAGGATGAACTGAAGACAGAGAACTATGAGCTTCACATAACAACTCTCTTTTCAACTGTGAATCACAAGGCACACACAATCTCTTCCCAAATCTCAAAACGCAATCATTATCAATTTTGAATTCAGGAAACTTACCTTTCTGAACCAGCTCTTCCTTTTTCTGCAACTCACTGTCTTGCTTCTGTACATTCTTGATTCTATCTGATAGAGATGATCTCACTGATACCTGAAACAAAACAGAAGAAATTTTTGCACCAACAACTTCTATGCCAATGTTCATCAAATCCTTAACCAAAGGATCACGTTCCAAACACAACATTGCTAATGAAGCATTATTTTTTCAACTCAAAGCATCAGCCACTTTATTTGATTTTCCCGGATGGTAATGAATTGTACAATCATAATCCTTTATTAATTTCAGCCATCTCCTCTATCTCATATTTAACTCTTTCTAACTGAATATATAATTTAAACATTTGTGATCGGTATATATTTCAAACTTTACTCCATACAAATGATGCCTCCAAATTTTTAAAGCAAAAACAACAGCAGAAAATTCCAAATAATGTGTAGGTTAATTTACCTCATGAGTTTTCAACTGATGTGAAGCATAAGCAATTACTTGATCATTCTGCATTAGGACGCAACCAAGTCCTTTCAATGAAGCATCACTGTAGATAACAAACTCACCATTCCTGGAAGTTAGTGCCAAAACTGGAGCATTCACCAATCTTCTTTTCAATTCCTGAAAACAATCATCAAATTATTTTTTCCAGATAAACTTAACATACTTCCGAGTTAGCTTAGTCATTGGACTAGATAACCGTGAAAAATTTCTAACAAACCTTCGGTAATAGCCTTCCAAACCATGGAAGCTAAGAATCTCGGTTACATTTGTGTGTCTTGGCCAGTCTTCTACAACTTTTGTTTTTTCAGGATCAACAGTTATTCCATATTTAGAAACAATATGACCAAGGAATGAAATTTGTTGCAACCAAAACTCACACTTTCTGAATTTTCCATACAGTTTCTTTTCTTTTAAGGTTTGCAAGATAACCCTTAAATGTCATTCATGATCTTCTTTACTTTTAGAAAACACCAAAATATAATCAATGAAAACCACTACAAACTTATCCAAGAACTCATGGAAAATTTTATTCATTAAGTCCATGAATACAGCAGGTGAATTGGTTATCCCAAAAGAGATTACTACAAATTCATAATGGCCATATCATGTATGGAATGTGGTCTTCGAAATATCTGCCTCCTTTACCTTCAGCTGATGGTACCCCGATCTCAGGTCAATATTGGAAAAAAACTGAGCTCCCTGGAGCTGATCAAACAAATCATTGATATGAGGAAAAGGATATTTTTTCTTAACAGTGATGTTATTCAAGGCTCTATAATCAATGAAAAGTCTCATAGAACCATCTTTCTTTTTAACAAATAAAATCGGAGCACCTCATGGTGACATTCTAGGTCGAATGAAACCTTTCTCTAATAAATCATGCAATTTCTCCTTCAAATCTAAAAGTTCAATTTGAGCCATTCGATAAGGGGGTTTTTAATATTGGATTATCATCAAGAACTAAGTCAACAGTAAACTCAACTTTCCGATCAGGTATTATTCTAGGAAACTCATCAGGAAAAACATCAGGATACTCATTTACCACTGGCACATCACTAATCTGAACAGTTCCTTTATTTTCAACGATGTGTTCCAGGTAACATTCATTTCCATCTTTTACAAGTTTCTTGGACTCTTGATAAGTTATCAACAGTAAGGGTTCATTCTTGTACACAAACTGAAAGTCTTTATGAAAAGAAACATCTTTAGCTCTACAATCAATCTTATCATGGTAAATATAGACCCAATCCATACCTAGGATAACATCAAACTCTACTAGAGGTAGAACAAAAAGGTTTGCAAGTAGGTTCTTTACACAGATAAGGATAGGAAGATTCATATAAATTCTTTTTGCCTCAACATTTTTTCCAGGTGTTTTTACCAAAATTTGAGGAGTCATTTCTTGAGATGGTATTCCCATTTTACTAGAAATGGTTTCAGAGATGAAAGAACGTGTAGAACCCGAATCAAACAACACACTTCCATAATCTGAATAAAATAACAAAGTACCTGATACAACTTCATTTGATGGCCCGACATCTGCTGAAGTAGTTGCAAAGGATTTCACCACCCCTTTCTTCTTGTAGTCTAACTGCTTCCCATCATTGATGCTCTTTGTCGGACACTCGTTTGCATAGTGACTCATCTCATTGCACTTATAACATTTCACTAACTGTAAATCAAATTTGGTCTTAATATCACCCTGATCTTTTTCAGTGCAATCACGAGCCTTATGTCCCATATTACCACATCGGTAGCACTTTCCAAAATTCAGAAGTCATTCCCTAGCATGCCTTTTTCCACATTTATCACAAACTGGATACTTAGTTTTCTTACCATCAGACTTTTTTTTAAGAATTCATACCTTTCTCCTGCCACCTCGGTCTCTACTTCTGTTGGTTGTTATAGAACACTTGATCATCGTCAAACCCCATTTCCACATTCTCAGTACATCGAACAAGATTTTCATAACTTTTAAACTCATGAGAAGCTAATGCCCTTCGATATTTTGGATTTAATCCTGAGTAAAAACGATTGATTTTGCTATCATGGTCTTAGATAAAATTTAGAGTATACCTTAACAATCGAGTGAACCATTCTTCATAGGTAGCCACTGAGTCTTCCTCTTTCCTCAATACCAAGAATTTCTTTTCCATCCTAAGTAGAACAGCCTTAGGAAAATACTTTTCATGAAAGATACCTTTGAATTCATCATAGTCGAGAGCATCAATCTCATCAGCGTCCCTGATATTCTTAACCATCGACCACCACTGATCTTCTTCACCCTCCAAAAGATAAATAGCAAGACTAACCTTTTGATTGTCTGAACACCCCATGCCATCAAAAATCTTCTCCAGTGCTTTAATCCACCCTTCAGCTAACACAGGGTCAGATGATCCTCTGAATGATGAGGATGTTGACTCATGAAATGTTCCACCACTGACATGTTCTTCTGTGGTTGATCTGGCTGATCTCGTGCATGGATACCACGACCATTTATTGCTTGAGTTAACTGCGCCATTATTGCAACAAACTGTTCAGTTCCAATTCTGACCATCTCGGGATGCTGATTCGGAAGGTTATTTCCTTCTACATGCCTTCCTAGCACTGCTTCCATGTTTCCTCTGCGGAAAACCATTCTAAACAAACATGTTTTAGATGATGCAACATGGTAATCTTCAAATACTATATCACTTCAATTTGACCATAAAAAAATATTTTTGGATAATCATTTAATATATTTCTAACTCCTAATGTTATCTAAACCGACCTCTGATACCAACTATAAGGCCCCAGCCTTAGACCTTACATAATCTTGAGTTATTACAAGATTACAAATTGAGGATCTTTTCGGGATTAGAGTTTTAGAGAATTAGAACATAAAACATGCATTAAATTCCACATATAAACAAAGTGGTTACATAAAGTTAGTATTAATTTTTCCCATCAATGGAAACATATTTGAAATAATACATGGATTCATTCTTGACACTTCCATGACACTATCATCATATCATGTACCTTTCCCATGACCTGTGAAAAAAAATTTCAAAAAAACTTGGGATGAGCATAAAAAGCTCAGTATAGGTTATAAAATTATGGAAAGGAAACAAGGGTACATATATACATAAGAATAAAATCATACTTTACCCATAAAACATAAGAACATTAACATACCTCATCAAATCATGAATAAAACATAGAAATAATAAGAAATAAAGGTAACTTGAGGCGTTCATAACATTCTTACGTAGGGAGTAACCCTCTTCGTTACATTTGGAATACCCATCACAGTATATTCCCTAATTATCTTCGGAGAAACCTTAACGTTTCACTCCTTCGCATTACCCAATGCATTGGAGAGATATATCAGGCTCACCCACCCTTAGTTTATCACAGAACCACCCATCTTCATAATAATTCTTGAGAACCTCAACATAATCGTATCACATAAAACATGCATAAAGGAAACATAACATTCCCACATTTCAATCACAAGATATCAATACAACACATTGATATAAAAAAATTATGAAAACCATTTTCAATACCAAAATAAAAGAAAAGTAAAACATGGTATTTATTTTTCTTTAAAAAAAGGTAGGGCTTGTAGAGGAAGCCAAAACTCAAATAATGGTCATGGTGGCAGAGAAGTCGTTGTCGCCGCATACGTACGACAAAAACATTCCCTTTTCTCTTTTAATAAACGCTTCATAAAAAAAAGATTTCTTTTGAATAAACGTCAAAGTAAAAGGGGTTTATACACCATATAAAAGAAGGTTGTGTATAAAAAAAAATATGCCTCAATGAAAGGAGATTTAGACGAAGTCCCATACCTCAAGTCTGACATGACTCGATCGTTCTTTAATGTCCTGAATAATAAACATGAGTTAATTTATACTTGTTTAAGAACCATTTTCAAGTTTATTATTCCTTTTATATCACTTATTTCCATTTCATGAACAGTATGTAATTATTTAAGTTAATAACGGTCGTTTTAACGATCATTGGTACTTGAGTCAAAATAAACCCTTTATAATCACAAGTTTTTCATGTATCCATTATATCCAGAATTATAATAATGATGTATATATCATATATATTATATATATCCAGTTTATAGGTGCATTTATAATGTTACATAATCATTTAGAGGTATGAAATGAAATGCACGGTTCATGGAGACGGTAAGCCGTACGTACACATGAATGCTACTTTCATTTCTTTTTCGTATTTTTTTATGGAATGGAATCATAATGATATAAAGGTATATTATAATTACAGTATAATATCATATATAATATCATAGTTCCATATTTTATACATCTCACATATGGTATTTAACGAATCAAATCACTTTGAGGGGGCGGTAGTCCGCACTTCCTTAAATGAAGATATCGCGTTTACCCATAATGGAAACCATAAAAGAATTCCAAAATGAAAAATAATGAATCTTAAGGAAAAAATAAAAATATTATATATCATATATAAATATAGTGACATCTTAATGGCCACCTTTGAAGGTGTTGAAGGAATGTTGAACAATCATCGTTTCGGGAGGCATAAATTCACCATCCACGGAAACAGTATGTTCTTTAACCATTAGATGTAGGTGTGTGTAAGTGTATCTTGAATCCTTATTATAACAACATACTATTATATTGAAGATACTGTAGTTTTTACAAACGAAATTAATAAAAAGAGGTTAGGGGGTTGGAGAAGAAAAATAAAACAAAAGGACTCAAGTGAAGACATTACCTTAAAATCAGGTAATTCCTTTTGGTTTGAGCTCAAAGGCTTCTTTGGGAAGTCTTATGACCAAATGGAGTCTTCAAGGTGTAAGAAAGGTAAGTGGAGAGAAAAAATGGGCAGGGGCTGGCCGAGCCAAATGATTTGTATGTGTGGGTAAGGAGGTATAGGTGGGGGCCTTTTAAAAGAGGAGAGGAGGGGCACTCTTGGAACGTAAAGAAATATTACGTTATTTGAAAATGAGTTTCGGATTTAAATGGTCCCACTTTGATATAATTAGATGATTAGGTGATAAGGGTTTGAAAAATACCCACCCAACAGGTTTTGTACATGTTTAGGTCTTATAGTTTACATTATCTTTCCATTTTATTTAAATCGTCAAATAATGAGGTCATCCCTGCTTCATTATGATGACATAAATAATGTAATTTATTTATTTTCTAAAAATTATAAAAAAACCACTATGATGTAGGAAATAGTTTTAGCTTTCCAATTAATATTTATAGTCAAAAAACTGACTTGTATAACCCCATTTAAAAATTGTTTTCGTAAAACATATTATGTTTGTGTAATTTTTACGTTTTCATTAAATAAAAAGTTATTTATGTCATTTCCCATCCAATGTGGCTCCATGGGGTCCCAAAGTTGACCCATGGATTTTCTTGATCGTCCATGACACATAAAAAGAGCGTAGTACATGTTTCAAGCTCATATCATACTATTAAAACATTATTTTTACCTTAAACTACACTAATTACCACTAATCGCGATTAAATACATAAACATTACTATTCACCAAAAAATTATTTTTAATCTCATTGAACAACATTTTACTTCTTAATGACAACCATGTATGTCGGATTTTTGGAAATCAAATCACAGAGGTGGCAAATTTTCATTTAAATGGAAAATCAGTTTTTATAAGTACCACTTAGTGGTTTCACTATTCATCAACAATTGAAGTTTTTCAAAAAAATACCAAAACCTCACCCAAAGCTATATTTGCTATTCCGAATTCAAAAATGATGTCTAGTTTACAAAATTCAAATCATATAAGTTACATTAATTAATTTAATAATTAATTACCGTTGTCATGACAAATAGCGTGTTTTTATGAAACAATAAGAATCAAAAGATTGACACCAGTTTAAGTCCAATTTCAAATTGAAATTGATTCCAACGACCACCATTGGATTAAATGGTAAAAATATATTCTAATTTCCCTTCAAACCCAATTCAAATGATAATCTAATCATATAAATAAATTATATTAAAAAGAAGTTTTGATGCAAAATGCAGTATTTTTCACTATTCATAAAAAAAATGAATATTGTCTGAAAAATACAAAAAATTCACACAAAGTAAATTTTTATGTCCTAATCATAAATAATAAGTTTATTTTTACCAAGATAGCTTATAAAATTTTCAAAAGATAGATTTAAAAAGGGATTCCCATCAAAAGGCAGTAAAACAATCTTTTAAGAATATTAGTGTATTCCATGCTTAAGATTGGATTTATCTTCATTTTAAGCCTCTAAAACACTATTTAATTTATTAGTAGAAATAGATAAAAATATCTATTATTCATTACTTACTTGGTATGTTACATTATCTATAACCCATTTATACACACATTCCCCATTTTTTAGTTGTAATCTATTTACACATTTATAATTATACCATAGACATTATTATGCAATGTAAACAACTAGAATCAATTACCATTATTTCATTTTAATAATACAAGAAAAAATAATAATATATGTATAATGGGACATATATTTTAACACTTTAACTATAAACATAACAACCACACTCCATGTTCAAGAAACCATCAAACCCCATGAGTGGACCTTAATATAGTATAATCTTACTTGATGCATTCCATAGGGATCATGATGGGATTAATTTCTTAATTAACCAATTATTTCATTGTTTCTACAATGAAAAACTAAATAGACAACACAAATGAGAATCACATAACAACATCAACATAAAACTAACAACCAAAACTATGTATTTAACTTATAGATTACCCTCCTTCATTCCTATGATCATAACTCCATTCACACATGAATTTGATTTTGAAACAAATCAACCTTAAAGCCCCTACCTAGAGACCGCTCTAAAAAATTGTTTATGGATTTAGGATAAGAAAAAGGATTCTATAATTTTTAATATAGAAAAAGGAAAATAATAAGTGTTATACACAACTTGAGTTATGATCCTCCTGAAATGTTGTTCAAAATGGTATAGAAATGAGTTGCATCGATCCTGGGTATTTTTTGGAGGGTTTTAATAGTCACTATTTTTTAGGAGACAGATATAAGAAACCCCGTGGTGAGTAAACATAAATAATGAATAAATGTTTTGAGAATTTTCCAATTTTAAATGAGGAAGATTGTTCGGCCTACTTTTAAAGGCTGCATCAATTGTACACTACTTATATAGGCAAGCATGATTACAATAAACCACACGCCAACCATGGAAGATGCACTAGATAGCCAATTTTCCACTAATATTATCTCAATTATTTATAACAAATTTTCCAATTTTACATATTATGAACATATATGGTAACCATTATGGACATCTCTATCCATGTCTATATGGTTTGACCACCTACTTTTAAAGGCTGCATCAATTGTACACTACTTATATAGGCAAGCATGATTACAATAAACCACACGCCAACCATGGAAGATTCACTAGATAGCCAATTTTCCACTAATATTATCTCAATTATTTATAACAAATTTTATCCTCTTCATAAAATCATTAAAGATTTCATAAATATACATTAATGTATTTAACCCCAAACGTAAACATGAATTTACATCGTTAGGGTTTCAGGATCTTTCAACCTCCCAAACATATAACAGATTGTCCCTCAACAGCACTCCCAAGCATCATTGAGATTCATAGGTAATAATTTCATGCCATAGTTCCTATATATATATACTCTTTTCCCAACACTCTTCAAAAATTTTATCATTCATCTATAACACTTTAACCAATAGAATAGTTTTTCCCAAAAATATTTTCTCACTGCAATCCACAATAAGAACCAAATTCTCCTTAGCAGATGTGTCATCCTCAAACACATCATCATGAATGTATATACCATGATATGGGTTGGGATGATAAATTCAATTCTAGGAAACATTAAAACACACCATTAATTAAACAATACTACTATATTATATCCAATTGATACAAATTGGATCTAATCCACATAACAAAATCAAAAAACCCCACATGCGTGGGTTCCAACTAACCCTATTTCTGAATGTGATGGTTACCCATCCTTGGTGACACTCTACAGAATATATTATCAACCAATATAAACTCAAGAGATCGAAGATGTGAATAATAATACAAATTTTCTTACTATGATTCATAAAGATATGTTTCAAAAACCTCTAGATTTTCTCTAATGTCTCCAGCATGAGACTCTGATCTAGTAACTCTGGTTCTCCAACATACATCCCAAATAAGTGAGATCAACACGAACTATATTATATCCACTTATAAGGTTCCAAATTAATAAGCATCCGATAAATATTGTTTTTGTTTAACTCAAAAATTTCTAAGTGATTATTCCATGATCAACTAAATTCACATACACAAAAACTCAACATGTTCTATATAACCTGGATTATATACTCTAAATTATCATTTATCTATTGGTGGAAGACATAATAAAAAATTCTTGGATACCAAAAGAACTCTATAACCACTTCTATAAGAGTAATGTAAATCATATATTATGAGTTGAATCTATTTGCCAAGAAAACCTGTAAAACCACACTATCTTCAGAATTTGTTGATCACCAAACTTTTCCATGGTGATGGTTTCTCAAATCAGAATGAAATGTTCAAACTTTTTTAATAGATTAAAAAATAACCATATCACATCTTTTATCCAATAAATACCTTAAATAACCACCAAATATTCATTGGGTCTTCATCCAAAATTTATTATGGGTTGAGAAATGGATATATAAAACCACCTAGTCACTAATGTCTGGCCTTCACCAAGTGACCTCTGTAGAATCATGTCATTAAAACTAAAAATTATTTCATCAACTCTCTCCACAAATCTTGTCCAATAATATCGTGGTATATTTTGGTTAAACCAAGATGCACTACCACATCGATGCATTAATCTCTAACAATAACTCTTCCCACATAAAAGTATAAAAAACAGCATGACCACATTCCTAAATGATCCCATCAATATCAACAGTTATATCAAGAGGTGACTCTTCACCATTATGAACTTCCCTTATATAAAAACACTCTGGTTCCCCAAATTCCACCTAAATATATAAACTACATATCTAATTTACCAATAAAGATGTGAGGGTCAGTTGACCTTTCCCATCCTCAACCAGAAGGTGCATCATTGAAAAAAAAACACCATCATCTTCTACTCGGAACTAGATTCTTGAACAACATAATTTTCATTCTATTGTCTAGAAGATTCTTCTGCACATTTCCCTTCAACGGTATGTAGATCAACTCAAAATCAAAGGGCCACATATACTCAACCCATCATTCCTTCTGTAAATTCAATTTATTAAAGGAGAAGACATACATAAGGATTTTATGATCAGTACACACAATAAATGTTTTCCGTAATATATAATTCTACAAACACATTAAGGCATAATCTAGAATAATCATATCAAGGTCATTCATACCCTAATGTGTTTCATGAGGACTCAACTTCTAAAACCTATACACCACAACATGATCACCACGCATCCACACTAACCCAATAACAAAATTTGAACTATAAAAAATCAAATGTATACTCCTTAACTCACTTAGTTACTACTAAACTATGTGAATTAGTAAAAATTTTATTTAAATCCTTGAATTAATCCTCACAATCCCATAACATTAAATCCATATTTCCATCTTGGTCTTGAACAAAGGTGTTGCTACCAATAATGGAAATTATTTTTTAAAAATTTTATAATTTCTTTCCCAACCAAAAATTATTTCAATAATAAAAACATTATTGGGATTATCCCAGGATATAAATACTCACACATTCTACGTATCCACTAACACACAATACTCAATGATGACGTGACCCAGAAAATGTACCCTATTATTAGACATATGAATATTTGATAGCTTTTCTTATAACTTATTCTCTCATATAGTATTAAACATAATATAATGTTATTTAGGATGATAATCATTATTCATAGAGTACACCATGATTTCATCCACAAATAAAAATAAATACTAATCATGGTATGGGATGAAGAATTGGTTCATCAAGGCCATAATCATAGTTGGTGCATTGGATAGTCCAAACTGCATAAAAAAATACGCATACATTCCTTGAATACATTTAAACACATAATATGATATATATAAAAGGTATCACCTAGTTATAATGATACACTAACCACAAATATATCTTTGATATCATGGTAATACCATCCAACTAGTCAAATAGATAATTAATTGTTGGAAGATGGTATTGGTTCTTCACATTTATCTGATTCTGCTATAGATAATTATCACATAGTAGTAATTCCCATTATCCTTCATAAAATCCAAAACTATAAATCCCCAATGTTAAAAAATCATATGAATAAAACCCTTATTCTACAATTCATACAACTACGTTTTATGTTCCCGAAGCTAGTTTGTTACCATTCCATATTGTAGAAAAAATAGGCACTACTCCCAGACACAACTAAATGATGGACTCAACATCTCCCTCAAAATTTACCATTGATAGGTTCTATAGAAACTTATAAAAACATTGATCTTACCTGAGAGGATAAAAAACATGCTCTACGGCCCAATCATCAGGCACAATATATGCCACCTAGGCTCCGAGCTTACCCAATAACTAAAAAATTTGTCTGACATGGCCTGTAAAAACATCCAATTCTCTACAGTGAACATACATGTCTCCCTCCTAAGACATGAACAATGTACTTCAGTGGTAAAAAAAAATATGGTTCTAGTAAAATACCAATTGATAGATCCCCAATATCAAATCAAAACCTGGAATCTCAAGCAAAAACAAGCCCCAATGTAAATGGTAATAGCTAATCTCTATGAAAAGCTCCTTACATTTCCAGATATACTATTCTCTTACTCTTAACGGGGTGTTAAATAAAATAAAAACACACAAAAATACCACTAATAGACCAAACACATTCACAAACTGAGTAGATGATAATAAATTTGATGAATATGTATCAAACCAAGAACTATAATATATGTGATCTATAAGAATCGTACCCTGATCTTTCGATGGTCTAGCCTCACAAACTCCATGGACAGGTTGAACAACATGAAGTATAAATGATACTATAACCTAGTCCCCACTATGAGTTCCTTAAAATATACTAAAATTCCTATAAATACTCCATTATCCCATAGTACAATATTTACTACACCGAACAATAAAAACTAGTCTAACTCCATCTGCCTACCTAGTATGGTGTAACTGAACCCCCTCTCGACACTATATATCAACCCTAATTATCTTCACATCCCATCTTCTGAGGGTTTCTATAGAACCTCTATACATGCCCCAAACTACCATATGCTCTACAATGAACTAGTGGTTAGGGTAATTTACCATGAATTATCCCAATCTTACCATACAGAGTGAAAAAGTCAATCACTACGACGAGAGCCTTGTCCTCTTTTACAACTACATTTTCCACCATCATCCTAGTGAAATACTTCGAAATGGTGTTTCCTATAATTTTATTGGGTCACCAAAAGTTCACTCAAATGGAACATCATGTCCACCACCCGGTGACTCTTTCATGGTCCCTTCTAAAATAAATTCCTTATACACTTCTATAACAGAATTATTTAAATGAAAGATACTCAAATAGATTTTGATCTAATATTTAAGTGAAGAATAAAACCATCTATTCATAGTTAATTCATCCCCTTCAATGTTCAAAAAAAAACATTTAACATTGTTGAAGTTGCCGACATAATCCATCAAAGTCATAAATCCCAAGTTCATCCTCGTACACTCTACAACCATATCCTTCTTTAATATATATGGAGTGAAATGGTCTAGAATAATTTCCATGAAATCATTCCACAAAATATGCTCTAGATTACCATCCTATACTGAGATTTTTAACTAGTTATTTGTTATTACCTAGAAACTTTAATCCTTCTACATGATTCTCTTCTCAAGAAGATTATCCAAGTGATCAAGAATCATCTTTATGTACTCTATCTAGAAGTATTATTATCAGGTCCACACTCACAAAAAATATTCAGAGGGTACTGAAATTTATACATTCTATTCACGTAAAAAAATATTTTACCCATGACTCCCTAGGTCAAATTACATTATGAACAATAATGGATATATATTCTTGTAGAACCTCTCCAACCCACTATAACACTGAATTAATGGGGATTCTTATTCTTCTACATGAGGTGATTTTTCAGTGGTATCCTCATTTCTCCTTCCAATGGGCCAAAGGCCTTCATTTCTTATTTATTATTGATAATCCACCTTTCAAGGGGTGTGGTGGAACCCTTACAAGGAATATAGGCATATGTATTACATGGCCCTTAGGCATTAGAGGAATTCATTTCCTATAGGCTTCTGCTATGGTGAATGCTCCTAGTGTACTATCTCTTCAATTCCAAACACACATATCAAACACATAAAATGAAACTTACATGGTTTTAAAGAAATATGGCTCATAACTATCCAAAAAACCTATATCAAATACAATATCTAAATATATATTTCCAAATATCTATCACCAACATCAAACATCCTCACCGCGGGTCTTGGTTCACATGGGTTAAAACAAATAACATAATAAAAAACAAATCATTAAACACCCTTTTAGACCATTTTACATTCCAAACATAAATCATACTCATTTTGTAAGCTTTCAATATCACTCTCTCATCCCTACAAAATTTTATCCCATTTATGACTCATCATCTGAAATTACTCCATTATAATTTATTCATGTTCTTTCCATTATGTTATTTCATCATATTTTTTATGCAATAATTCACTAAAAATTTAATTGAATTAAAAATAATATTATCACTCCCATCCAATAAATATTTCATGTGTGTTCCTTCCATGATGTAGTCACATTTTTTCAATGGCTACAAATATTATTCATATAATAAAACACATATTCAATTCCCATTAGAAGAAAAATGTCACAAAATACTCAAATCCCACAAAAAGTTATTAATACGATGTGATATATCATCCCATAGTGACAAAAAACATCAAAAACAACAATCCCACATTGGGTACATGGGTTTCCTTCCTATGCTGGTCAAATACTCAAATTCCTAAGCTCATTTCCAGTGCTTGAGACATCATAAGATCCAATCTACCATTCCTAAATAGTACGACAACAAAAGATAAAATTTATTTTGATACCACTATATAATTACTTCTACCTAGCACCTCTAAATGTTTTCCAAATCTTGGTAACCACATGACCTTACGCATGACTTCCCATATTGCAGTGGATTGTAACTATCATCAATGGTCTCATCGAAATATTTGGAGACTATACCCCCTTTATCATAGTAATCCATATAAGAATATATACAAAATGAAGGAAAAAAATAAATAAAAAACATACATCACTAAATCATTTCCCAATACTGGGTATAAGTTTCAAAACCAAATATTATATATTCAATGTAATTTCATATAGTAACAAGTGTAAAAAACATAAAAAATAATGTCAATATATAGAATCTCAAAAACACCTCTTGACATAATGTATGTATCCCTCATCAACGCATATCCCATGCCGAAAAAAACATTCTAGCATATGGACCATTCCCTTTTACCACCCTTCAACCATGAATTATTGACGAGTAACCAAAGGATGCCTGAGAACTATGTCTGTACAAATCAATAGCCCACCACCAATTGTGTAGAAAAAATACAGTCTCTAAATATATATGGTATGAAAAAAACTATATTTTCTATCAAGAGTAACAAAAAATAATACAGGTTCTATTAGTGAACACGATTCACTTAAGACACATAAATTGTATGATCCAAGGGTTATAAAGATTCATCAAATACACATTGTACTATTTTAGTTATGTAATCATTACATAAGGGGAAGAATCATGTTCTCTACATCAGTAGGGAAAAATTTACAGAACAATAAATAACACTCACCATGAAGCCTCACTTTAGGTGATCGTAAAACATATCCTAGATCCTCTTCCCATGTTTTCATAAAACATACCATGGAGCCGCTGTCTAAGTATTCATATCCCATGTACTAATTAGGTGAATAGATCATTTACCCTACTACATAACCCATGCAATATAGTGGTGGGGTTTGGAGCCTTAGTTCATCTTTTCTAGTGGTCAGAGAACCCCAAGTCAACACATCACATACCTCTAGGCCATATAAACATTATAATTTAACAATTAAGAAAATATACAATTCATAAACCTTTACTTTTTACCACATATTCCATTTATATACCATATCCCATTTTGACAACACAACTTATTTTTAAAAATTAATAAATCTAACACATCTATCAAGGCCCCAAATTTCCCCTTATGTACTATAAACTACTAGAAACAGTTACCATTAGTTTAATTTCATAACCCATTATAACATATAAATATTTTTTTTAAATGGATATATCTCATAACATTTAAATTAATTATTTAGAAACTCAATTCAATGTTCATGAATGTGGCACATATAGTGATTTCCCATTAAAATGGACTAATAAACTTCAATACTCTCCATGAAGATCATGAGAGGTTCAATTCATTAATTAATAAATTAATTCATATTTTCTACCATAGAAAACAAAACAGGCTGCACAACATAACATGGACACACCTATAATAACATATAATGAAAAAATGTTATGGTATATAACATGTATACCACCTATCTTTATTCTAAATATGATCACTTGATTATCAATGGCCCCTGATTAGAAAAAAAACATTTAAATCCCAATCCTAATAACCAATTGAGAAATAAGATTATTATCACATGGAAGATGAAAAATGATTCCACAAGCACTATTATATAAAATGTATATAATAATAGATTAATACTCAATTTTATATTATATCCTTGGATAAATTCACTCTAAACGGCTTAGAAATTTGAGAGATTAATCCTTGGGATGTTTGGGGGGTTCTCCATTGCACTCTATCAACTAGAAGAATATAGTTGATGATATATGGGTGAGGAAACGTAAATATGAAGGTGGATGATGGTAAATTCGACCATTTTCAATGAGTAATATGGCTTTAGTTCATGGTTTTCCAAACCATTTACTAACTTTATGCCACCCTTTGTCAAATATTGGGACTAGGTGGTAAGAATTCATGGGGATCCCACATGATTTGAAAAAATATGTTTTAGTATTAAGTGGTGGATTTGTCCAAGACCCCATGGATTTAACTCCAATAATTATTTACTTTATCAATCATGTAACCCTCTACTATGAAATCCAAAATAGGGAACATTGTCACTAAAAACTATGCACTAACTTGAAAATAAGCATTTTTATGCCATAATTTTCCATATTTTGTTTCTCGAGGCCCTAGAACACCCTCTAGCCTCCTCATATACTAGGTAAATGTTTACCTTTTCAAACCTAATGTATTTAAAATTAAAAATAACCATTAACATTACTTATTATGTTTACATGATATTACAAATCATTAAACTACTAATAAAGCTAATTTTAGATTTTTGAAGTGTATTCTTAATGGCCTAATTTGAGGATGAAATTCTGGCCCATATTCAGTTTCTAGGAAGAACATCCCAACATTTGGATCATATTTAGAAATGAAAAATTCAAATGGTTATAAAAATTTAATTATTATTATGACAAATCAGAGATGAATGTAATTCTTCTATTTTACCTTAATATTCATCCATATAAAAGTTCATTTCAGAATATATTTATCGAGGATGCAACCTGGTTCCCATTTCAGGTCAATTGTGTAGATTTCCACATTCCAAAAAATTTCATCAGCCCTAAGACAACCATAATCACGTGATAAGTCATGGAATATTTGTACCTTGACCAAAGGCACATGAAATTAAAATTTATTGTAGTGTTGGTGTTGTATTTTGAAGATAATTTTGTTTATTTCAATTATAATGTTAATCTTGAATTTTTTATTCATGATTTTTTTTCCACATATAATTTTCTTTAATTAAATTTTTTTCATAATAAATGTTCATTTTATGTTCTTATTTTGTTTTTATTCATAACAGTTTGATACCCCAACATCATGATTTGAACATATTCACACCGAAACTTGTGAAATTCATTACACAACGGTGGAGTGATAGTTATTTCATTGTTATTACTTATCCAATTCCATTCACATGGGTCTATTGTCATCTTTCATCAATGAAATTGCATAAATGGAAGGATAAGTAACAAATTTATTGATATAAGGGATTACAAATGTGTATGTCATTTTTCACTCTATAAAAGCATAATAATTCTTTTTATTTTATATTTTAACTCAATAAATTTTTTTCATACAATTTATTATTGAATTTTATATTCCCATCTTTCCTGGGAAAATAATATCCTTTACATAGGATTTCCCATGTAATTGATCATACATTTTATTATTGAATTTTATATTCCCATCTTTCCTAGAGTTTCTATGACTGTAACGTATTTATTTATTCCTCACCATATTTTATTATTGTTTTTAATACAATATGTTATATATAAATATTAATATTACATCCTGAATATTATTTTGGAGATGATGGAATGATTAAATATTTGACTATTGTCAACCTATAGAATCTGTTTTGACCTTATGAACCAGGTATGGTCCAAATGCCCGACATGAATATAAGAAATTAATTAAATTTTATATTGTTTTATTAAGTGATATAAAATAATAATATAAATTTAAAATTTTATTAATCAAGTAAATAGTTTTCATAAGTTTTTTACTCAGGAAGATAATGATATAGATGACGAATCAATCTCATGTTAAGGAATTTTTTTAACTCAATGTCATGACCCGACCCAACGGGGCTCGAGCCACGACTCCCCAAGCCCGCCTCCAATAGGCCAGGGGCTGACGACCAGCGCCGAGTAGGCTATCACACAAATGGGAGGCATTAGCCTAAGGTACCTATACACACACACCCACAAACATCTCCATGAAATAGTGCAAAGATATAGAAACTGGAAAGTAAATGCAGGCATACACTATCCCAAACAGAGAGCAACAACAAAAGTACAAAGGGAAAAATAGGGCCCACCAAAAGAAAACTACAAGCGCGTCCAACCTGATCTGAAGAAGGGGAACGCTGCCGCAAACACCCGTCAGAAAGCTCCCTCTGCACAGCTCCGGTAAACACCCCGGTCAACTCGCTCACTAAGCTCCGCCTGATCCGGGTCCTCCTCGGACTCCGTCAAAAGGCATGTGGTCTGCACAAGACAAAACCATGTGCGGGCAAAGCCCGTGCAGGGGTCAGTATAAACATACTCAGTAGGCACCCCCAAAACCCAAAACCCAAGGGAGCAACTGAAAGGCAACAGTCCGATCAACCCAGCCAGAGGGAACCTAGACGAGAGAGAAATTCCATCTCGTGACCATCCTCAGCTAAACACAACTAGTCAACTCAGCTCAACTCAGGTGTATGCCCATACATACACCTTGAAAAATCCAGATATACACAGCTCACACCACAAAGCCACAAGAGGTACCTACCTCATCACTAGAAACTGTCCACAACCAAGAGAGTACACCACACGAACACTGTCATACCAGATGACACTCATCCAAGAGATACACTCCATCGGGTCCCAATAAACATCTCAGAAGCTCACCTGAGAGACCACGCTCGTCGGATAACATTGCTGAAACACCATAACCACAAAACTCCTTGGATAGGGGATCACCGCTAGGGTCCGCTAGGGGATACCAAGACCCACTCCGGTATACGTAGCTCACAGATAGGGGATCACTCCCAGGGTCCGCTGGGGGATACCTTGACCTGATCTGGCATACGTAGTTATCACAGATAGGGGATCACACCTAGGATCCGCTGGGGGATACCACAACCCGATCTGGTGCTTGATAGAAGCTCCACACTTAGATAGAGGATCATCGTCCATATAAAGATGGTCACGACGATACCGGAACCCTATCTGGTATAACTCGCGATGTAGGGGATCGAACGGACGATACCGCAACCCTACCGAAACCACGCGCTGAGTAGGGGATCACCTAACCAACGATACTACAACCCTACTATAAACCACATGCTGAGTAGGGGATCATATACCCAACGATGCCACAACCCTACTGGGCACGGCCCACCACGTAGGGGATCATATTTCTGAGGATGCCACAAACCCTACGGGGTTAGCCTGCTAGATAGGGGATTGCCGCCTGTAAATAAGAAGTCACAGTGATATCAAGAACCCGATCTAGGGTACAGATTCTAGAGGATCCGCTCAGGCCCACCAGAGGGATACCACAACTCTAACAGTTTAAACATCCCATCGAGAGGATCACAAACGCATACGAAGGATGTGATTCCACACGAACCCTCGTAGGAACGAACCAAGGGAGAACCCTCAACCACTGTTGTTCCAAACGTCGCTAACCCGAGTGACCCGCCACAAAGCCACATTGCACACCTCTTAGGCCAAAATCGAGGCCACCTTCGCGTTCCACGCGGAAAAACACGCAGGATAGGCTGTTTACTGGCTCGAAACGGAGCACCGGTGAAAAAGTCACAATTCACCGTAGCTAGCTCGTGTGGGGCCCACACAACGATCCCAAAACCCATCGAGCCGATCACACCACTGCGATCCCCTCGGAAAAACAAGCGGAATCGACTACTCGCTCGTCCAAAACGGACACCCGCTGAAAAAGGTACTATTCACCGAAGGCCAGCTCGGGTGGGGCCCACACATGGATTCCGAAACTCATCGAACGGATCGCACCATTGCGATCCTCTCGGAAAAACACACAGGATCGACTATTCATCCACCAAAATCAGACTCCTGGTGCAAAAGCTACGTTTTTCCGCAAACGCCAAAACCCGGCCTCGTGGGGCCCGCACCCGGTTCACAGACACAACACCCGGAAACCATTTCAAAAAGTCCGTCGTACCATCAGGGTCTCAACGCCACTGACGACACATCAATCGGACACTCCGGGTAGAAGTTACAATGGCCCGAAGTCGTAAAATAATAAAATTATATTATTTTATACGACGTTTCTAAATCCCGGGCCACGATCCTGAACCTTTAAACCCTCAAACCCACACCAGAGGGTTCGCCTCGTCGTCAGGGTCGCGTCTCCGCAAACGGCGCGCGAATCCGACCCCCGGGGTGCAAGATACGGGGGTTTAAAGACCCGCGTATGCGAAAAGAGGCCGGATCGACCCCGACCGGCGGCCATCCGCCGCGCGCCGCCTCGCGGGGCGGCCGGCGGCCGCGGCTCCTCCGCGATCCGCCGCGCTGGGCGGCCGGCTGCCGGAGCTCCGCCGCGGGCTGCCGGGATCCGCCGGCGGATCTTCCGCGGACCGCGTGGGGCACCCGGGTGGTCCGTTTTGCGATCCGAAGGCGTCTACACGACTCTCGGGACCCGATCTATACTGTTATGGATTCAATTTACAGAAAAACACAGCAAAATTGGGATCGGGGGTTAAAACTGAAATCCACCTACCTCACGGGCGAAACGCCGACGTTCTGCCTCAGATCCACGCTCCAGAGCTTCCGCTGCGCGCTCCTGGAACGTCCACCATCGAATTCCGAGCTCGTGGGCGCTTCATTTGCTTGATTCGGCGGAGCGACGATGAAGAACGGTGAAGAATTCCGAGAGGAACGATATGGGGGGGGGGGGGCGCTGATATTTATATCAGCGGCCCGCCGGCGCCAAACCCGCCTCGGACCCGACGCCCGATGCGAACAAAAGTAAGGTCACCCCTAGGGTAAACGCGCCGTTCTGAATGCAAAAGAGGACTCAGATTTTCCATCCGTGACTCCGTTCAAAAGTTATTTGAGCCGACGCTCGCACCCTAACTTCACCACTATTTACGGAAACGCCCCTGGTGGCGTTTCACACCGCAGGCCCGCGCCCGCAAACTTTACACCCCGCCTAGGGTAAACGGCACGTTCCGGACGCAACCGTGCCCTCAGATTCCCATTGTGAGCTACTTTTTAGGAGATATCACACCCCCTTTACGTGCATAGTATAAATATACTTAATATTTTTATAAAATTATTTACGGGCACACCGGGCCTCAGAATCGCACGCCGTCTTCACGCCTAGCTCTGGAATTATTCGTAGAAATATTCCAAAGCCTGACAGGGCCAAAAACTTGAGTCGCTACACTCAATTTCCATTAAATTGATAAAAAATATAATTCAATGATTATCTAATTCTATTATTATATCTAAAATTAAATTTAATTATCATGTGTGTATTTTCATATATTTGGTTTGGATTTATAGTTGATACACAAAATATATTCATTTTATAAAATCTAACTGCAATAATAAAATATTTTAAAGAGGATCATTATCTAAAAAACCTCAATTTAAATGTTATATAGATTTATTTTGTAAATATTTATATTTCATGTCAATAATATTAAAAAAATTTAATTATTTTGTTTCTATGGAAATAAATGTTTTTAAAATGAATTTTTTTAATTTCTTTAAATTAGATTTAAAAATGAATCTTTTTATTGTTTTATATGAGAGAAATTCATTTAAGAATCACCTTTTTCCAATATAATCCAAGATTAATGTTCTATTTAACTTATAGTGAATGATATTCTATTCTTTATATTTTAATTTATTTAATTAATTTATGTTTTATTAAATGTTTTAATTTTTTATTCTTCATGAAAATACGTTCTTAATGTATTGCAGAACATCTATATTTTAAATGTGATTTTTATGAAAGATATATATTTTTATGTCTTATAGTTTATTTATCTGGTATTTAAAAAATATAAATTATTTTAATATAGTTATGTTACTCGGATATTATTTTAAATGGGTGTACCCAGATACCATCGTGTGTTCCCATTATAGATTATATGATGGGTGCACCCAAATAGTTCTCCAATTCATTGTGTAATGATTCATTGTTATAGAGAATTATAATTCATGTCGTCCATCTAGTTATTATAATTCATATGTGTTTTTCTAAGGGTTTTATAAGTATTCTTTGATGATGATGTCCCAAGGCACCTACATAACAATTCTATGGTTAAGAATGAGTATTAATAGAAATATCAGGATTTAAAAACATATGATATTGAAATTTTAAAAAGAAAAATGATTCAATTTTAGGATTAAAATGTATATTATTGTACAAATGGTTATAATGGGTTTTTCGTTTTTTAGTTAAAAAAAGGGGTTCTCTCGATTCTCCCTTAATGAGATTTTTTTCTCATCTCGTGTTTGTAAATTTATTTTTTATGGTTTTAAAGAAGAGTAGGGATAATGATGTCATCAAGAATTTTTTTTTTGAATATATTTGATGAAAGGAAAACATTATTTATTTTAATGGGGTTTCCTTTATTCAAAATAATTGATATTTAGAAAAAGTGTTCACTTATAATGTATGGGTTTAGAATGTAAGTATTTTTAAAAATTGTATAAAATAATGAAACTAAAATGAATTTATAAGAAAGCGATTTTTTTTATTTATAATAACATGAATAATGGTTGATTAAGATCAATTCCATATAGTTGATATCAGATCATGGTTTAGATAAATTTGTAGATTAAGATGTTTCCTTTGAATTTTTATTAATAGTTATCGATATCATCATGGAATTACATGTTTGAGGTTGATTATATGTTTTAAGACTTAGAATCATCATTTGAGAATTTATGTGAGGGATTTTTTAGTGAATAAATATATTATTAGATATTGGATATAAAATAGTAATCAGATTAGTTATTATTTTATGGTCAATGTATTATTTAATTTCAGTTGTTAATGTCTTATTTTAAACCTAAAATTATGATTTCAATGTTTAAATATTGTTCTTAACAATACATAAAATATAATTTATCAATATAGTGGTGTAAGTATCTACAAAAAATATCTATCAATTCATGATTATTTAATCATAACTATCATGGAAAAATCCCCTTCCTATGATATTGAATTCCTTTTGTGCATCAGAATCGCATTCAAGAAACTATTTGACCATTGTTTCACTTTTTATTTCTCCAAAACGTATATGGATAAATTTATTTTTCATATTTTATTTCAAATAAAAAACGCATCCATGTTATTAATCATGTGGATTATAATTATGCAATTGAATATTTCATTTTTTTAGTTTTGTACTTCTTTTTAGATGAAGAACGGGAAATCCAAAACACAACAGAAAACTATGATGACTAGATTTAAGGTACCATATATTTTATAATGATATATGTATGGATTATTCTTGAGTAATAATTTTCAAATCATAATGACATATTCCATATATTGACTTAGGGGAATATAGAATTATGAAATAAGACAAATGATTTGAATATATATGGAGTCATCAATATATATATATATATGTATATGATATCATGTTAATTTATTAATAATATGAGATTCATGGAACACTGAAGGAATAATATATAGTTTGTTTTTCATTATATTAGAAACATATAGTTTGTGAATTCAAAACATTTAAAAATTTGTTTGGTGTAAAGGTGGTAATTTTTTAGAGACAATATTTGGGTTTTGATAAATGTTTGCGGTATTTTTAACCCATAATTTTATGATGTAACAAATGTTAATTGATGAACAATTCATTTACATTTTGTATAAATAAGTCTAAAGGTGTCATAAGTCATTATAGTTTATATTATATTTGATTTTTATGAACATACCCATTCTTATAATTTGGTAAAATATGTTTTATTAGAGAGATTACAACAATATTTAAAATTGATTTATTTTTTTGTTGATTAATAGTATTTTTGAGGAAGGTTACTATTTTGGGAAAAAAAATATTTTTTTTATGGGAAATAATTTTGGAAATAAATGATGAATTATCTTTTAGAAGAAGAAATGATTTCACAACGGATTTATAGTGTTTCATTTTTATGGTAATTATTGGCATATCATAGAGATTATGTTATATAGAAAATTATATTTTGTAATGAGACATTAAGATTGATTGATGTAATATTTATAGAAAAGTGTATTATTTATCATTGAATATTATGTGATAAAATACTTATGAATTTTAGGATTCAACCATAGTCTTGACAATTTAGAATAATTTTATGTATAGTTATTTGTCGAATGTTCTTTGTTGAATTTAGGGTATTACTGCTAATTTTTAGATTAAAGGTATCGATTTATTCATTTATTGTTTTTAGTATTATATTATCTTTTAATAATTATTATGTTTTTGGTTAATGTCTAATGATAGGAGGAATATTTTTTAATGTTATTAGGACATTTTGATCTAGATAAGTTGATTCAAGTTAGTCAATAATAATCCAAATTCATAATCATAATTAAAGAAAAATATGATTTTGTAATGGAAATTAATTAAAGGATGAAAGTATACTTTTCATGTAATTATATTTCCTTATGTTAATACTATAATATGTAAAAGTACTATATATCTATTTTAATATGATCTTGAATAAAAACCAATACCTGTTTAATTTTTTAATTGGGTTATCAATGAGCTTTTAAGCCATCAAAGATTTATGGTTTTTGATGATCCACTTTATCATGACCATATTCCCAATAAAAAACATTTAACACTTGGGTTTTATATTCTCTCTTTAACTTCCATGTTTTATTATAAAAAACCTAGTTATGTTCTATTCTAGATGATTTTAGTACTGATACATCTTTCTATAAAAGTAATATTTTTATCAAACTATTTTATGAAGTGGGATTTCAAAAAATGTATCTTGAAAATTCAAACCTCAAAAAAATCATGAATTCAGTATTATGAGGATGAGATTTCTAAAAGGGGGTAGAATTTAAAATCTTAATATAATTTATGATAATCACTTCGTTTGATAGCATACAGATACACAACTCCAATGTTAAATGAACAACCACATATTTTAATTATATAACTATTTTAAACAAACTCATTAAATTGAACCGAATGAATTTTTTAAATGAATTATGAAATATAAAGTTTTACTAATAATTAACAGAGTATTAATTAATGTATAGAAGATTAATAAATTAATATTAGTAATGTCATTTTATTCCTCAAAGACACTTTCTTCAAGAATAACTTTTTTATTTCTTTTTTGATAGAGAAATTATAAGAAACCAAATCATCATTTTAGGTATGTATTATGATTTTGCGTGTTTTGGGGAAAATGAATAATTTGGAACACACCATGTACTATTTATTAGACGTTGTGTACCCTGTTTGTGCTGGTATTCATGTAATAGAAGTGTAACAACTAAGTATATGGTCGTGTGGACCATCTAAAATAGAGGTCGTTTAAGGAATCTACATGACGTATACATTAAATGATCATGGAATGTACTTCTCATTTTATTTGATTAATCAGATCGGGGTTGTGTCTAACCCTCTATTCATCTTCTTCTGGTTGTGCCTCATGATGGAGCATATAGAATCGCCGAACCTTTTCTGATCCACTGATCCTTCTTCTATTATCTGAATCAATCAAAGATGGTTTCTTTATAATTTCCCAAGTGACTTCTTGGTTATTCTTAATTCTTTCTTCCTATTTTATCCCCTTTATTCACTTATTATAGGTTTAACAAATTTGACCTTTTTGTAACTATGATGTTCTAGGAAGATTTAAGGGATTATATTCAAGAGTGTTCCTCGTACAACAACAGGGTATGTGGTTTGTTGAATTTCGAAGTTTTTATTTGATTAATATATTCTTATGTGATGATTAACAATGATTCACGTATTTTGTGTTAATAATTTAAACCATGTTATCATCAGCCTTAGATTTATTTATAAATTAAAGGACTTCATGGTGATGTTATATTATAATTCATTTTTAGGGGACACCACATGGGTGTGTTTTCTTATTTTAAAAATTATGGTCGTTTGGTCTATATTTTCTATGAGGAAGACCATGTTTATATTCCTTTCTTGTTAGGATGGAATTTGATTTCTTATTTCCTTATTGTTAAATTCATGTGAATTTAATTTTAGCTGCTTATCCTTGTAGTAGTTTAGATTACTTAGGCTGCTGGATATCATTTGTGAGTGATTGTATTACGCAGGGATGTGAGAACCTTGTGTAGTTAGACCATAGGGGGGATTGATGTTGATGGCTTCCCCATTGTTTTTGTTATATTTACATTACGAGGCCATATAGGGGATTGACTGTGATAGATACTTCAGAGTGTCTATAGTATACCGTTACAAGACCATATGTGCAATAAACATTAAGTGCTTCCTTAGAGAGTCTATAGTTACTCGTTTAAAAGACCATTGGGGTAATCGAATACATGTGATTCATTATAATGTCTTTGATTTTTTGGATCACATGATTAAAGGTGTTAGATAATGTGAGCCACCCAGAGAGTCAATGTGTTATATTGAATATGATAGTGATGCTTTTTCCAAGACAAAGAACAAGCTTGGACACAGTCTTAGTTGATTATTAGATGGTATTCAATAACATCTATTTTTCTATTAAATAGGGGACGTAGAGAATAAGCTACATCTCAGAGTTTCATTATTGAATGGTTTGAATAATTCATAAATGGAAATTAACATAATTGAAAATTTTAGGAATGTTTACAATTGATTACAAATTTTTTTATTCCTTTATTATGAATATTATAGAATCTTGCCTTTTTATCACATTAACTTTCATTACATTATACAAAATCGAGGATCTTTAAGATTTAGTGTCTTGTAAACTAGGAACTTAATACATGACAACATAAAAACATTTCGTAAACACTTGTAAGGCTTCATCATTAATCATACTAAGTTCATTACATTATATCATAACCTAGGAGCATACATAAAAGGAAAGGGTGAGTAGAAGGCCCAATAAGGGAAACAAGGGAAACATTTTACATGTGAACTTGAGATACATCAAAAAGACATGAAAAATAATTTTTAGGCATGAGAAAGAGATCATGAGGCATATCATAATATAAATTACGTGTTTCATAAATTAAAAATGTGGATACAACATTTAACATAGACAATCATTTCTATTTCACCAAGGTCCATCCCCAAGGTGTCGTTAAAAATTACCAAGGTTATTCACCAATGTATCTTTAAAAATGGTCATCTCTAGATATTAAGTATTTACCCAATACATTGTAGTGCTATCAGGGAGAAACTTTAAATTTTTCTTTATTATCATGTGATCCACATATATCATCATCAAAATTTTCATAAATAACCCATATAGAATAAAAGAAATGGGTTTCATTTCAATATCATAATGTTTTAAAATCTGCTTTAATGACATGATCTTTATGACACTTTAAACCCACAGAAAAAAGGAAAGCAAGTTTCAATTATGTAAGTACCAGAATTAATGTAGAAAATTTTGATATATATGTGAATACCCATATATAATAATGATATTTGAGTATTCACTTAATAAAATAATAGAATTTCTGAAAAAGAGAGATACATTTTGAGACAAAAATTCTGCAGTATAACAGCTATGTTATAGGGTTTTAGAAAATATTGAAAAGAAAGGGGACATGGTTCACCCACTCATAAATGATCCTTAAAAAATTATAGGGAAAGAATATAATGTATATAATAACATGGTAATGAAATTTTAAAGACATACCATATGAAATGAAAAATATGGAAGAAAGACAAAAATAAGATTTCTCTTATGAAAATTCGGCAGCCTAACAGCGTCACCTAAGACATATAAGAAATGAAATGATGAGATCAAATAGGGTCTCTCATCATATGAAAATAAAATATCAGTGTGATATATATAGGGATCATACCTCAACATAATAAAAAGGAACTTGAAAGACTTGACATTAAAATAGATCTTGAAAACGAGAAGGGTGAAAAAATCGATTAAAAATTCGGCAGCCTAACAGCGCCCCTTAAACATTCTTAAAATGAATTGATGAGAGAAAGACGGGGTCTCTCATCATATTAAAATGAAAAGGGAAGTTGGATGAATATAAAAAAACATCCCCAGCATAAGAACATGGAGCATTAAATAAAGGACATAAAAGAGAGTGCTTGGAAAGAAAGAGATAGATATGATCCCTTACCTTGATGAGTAACATCGAAATCATGATGTTTGGGACCTTGGGAGGCTTGAGGGCACGTTGGGAGGACTCCATGGGAGGTAAGGAGACCCGAAAATCATTGAAAAGAATTTTGGAATGGAAAGGATGAGATAATTGCTTGGTATTTATAGGGGAAGTGGGGGGACAATGCATTAATGGCCAAGGGACGCCTCATTGGTGGTATTGGAAAAACCATGGGCTTGCCCATGGAATTTTCCCATGGTATTGGGCACATTGAAAAACTCATACCTTATCTTACTATTCATAAGTGGACCATAATTATTGCATAATTATTACATCCTTAATGATGTCATTAACCACCCAAAACTCTAAACAGAAAATTCAATATTCACCGAAAATTCAACTTTTTCAGAAAAATCCCAAAATTACATCTTAACCAAATATCAATGCTATGATTTCAAAAATTAACTCTATTTTATGAAAACAATTTTCTAAATATTTTTAATTTAATTTTTATATAAAAACACTATTCAATGAAAATTTATTTTTTAAGAAAAATCCCCAAAAATTACCCTAACATAATATCGATGTTATGAATAAAAAAAATAATTTATATTTTATAAAAAATAATTTTCTAAATATTTTTAATTTGATTTTTAATTAAGAAACACTATTCACCTGAAAGAAACTAATACTTGACTAATAATTTCTGAAATAGTTATTTACCTATTTTATTGAATCATATTACCTAATCAAGGTGCCTAAATTATATTAATTTTTTCTTTAAGTGAAATTACTAATATATTTAGTCACATTACTAATTTTAAGCATAAAATCACTATTCATAAATTACTATTAACCAAAAATTATGTTGATATTATTAGACTGTAAATTTCTTACTGAACACATTTGTAGAAGACCATTTTTGAAAATCATTACACATCATTAATTATTTAAGGTTTACCTAAATATTTTGAAATATCCTTTTCCCAAAATTCATCAATAACATGCATCCTAAAATTATCCACACATTTGAAAATAAACAAACATCACCATAAGAAGAAATTGAAATTTTATTTATCTCAAAGGATTACAAAGAGCAGGTACGGTCTCCTTACATAGCCCCTTATAACCCTAGAATAGGACCTAAGTGTAAAGTTTGATAAGGTGAGAGAATATGAGGGCAGATCGGCCAATATCGCACGAGTAGTAATTTATATCAGTTTGAACTTCTCACGATTGCGATTCTGTTCTAGCTTCACAGGATGATGTTCGGCTTGGGTATGGTGCAGAGAAAAGCCCAATGGTTCTACCTCCTTCCCAAGTTCTGTTAGATGGGCTTCGATTGGCCTGAGACTACTAGATGAGGCCATCAAATCATTTTTCAATATTAATTAACCAATATCACTTTTATTTAGAGACAATACTCAAAACATTTAGTTTCCAACGGTCATATTGACAAATGGTCATATAACAGTCGAAACTCAATGGTCTCATTTTAATTATACTCATGTTATAAAATGAAATATTTTTGTTGAGTATACAAATAAAATAACACACAAAACTAGGGAACAATATTTATTCAAAATTTCGGGTCGTTGCAATCTTCCCCCCTTAAGAAATTGTGTCCTTGAAATTTTTAAAATTGGGCATGGAAGTTTCATTGAAAGTACCACATCGGAAAAAGAGTGAGTAACACTATTACTTTAAAAGAAAGATAGGGAAGTACAAAGGTCACCTAAGTGAACCCATACTTGGATTCCATGTAGGAAAACATGGATATGGAAGAGAAAATAAACGGTCCAGTTCTGATGGAGAGTGATAGAAAACATGTCTAAGAGAATGTTAACCACAAAAAATAACAAACTTATAATGGGTTAAACGTTCATTAATTACCCAGTAGGAAACATAAACCAACAATGTTTTTGTTTTATCTTCCTTTTAACAATTTTTAGGAATTCTTTTACAACATTAAATTAGAACACAATGAAATATACTTACCTTCATGTAGAGTTTCTTCCTTTAATAAGTTTCTACCAAGATTAATATTTTATCCAAACTTTTAGCATTCAAAGAAAATACTTGGTCTCATCAAAGAACATGAATCATCTTCTAGATAATCATGTAATCCACAAAAGAATAATTATCTATGTTTAAACATATATCCCAAAAACAAAAAGCATAAGATAAAACAACTCTTAAAAAATAAATAACCCCATCGGGGGGAAACTACATTATATATTTAAAGTTCCTCGGTACTACCCAAAGTTAATCATAGATCATTCCATAAATAACTATCCTTAAAATTCCTCAAAATAAAACAAACTAAGATTGAAACCCAAATACAAGGATGATTTGATAACATAGTCTTCAACGACAAACATTATCTTTCATCTCCAAACAATATTAACCACTCCTAACATCTTATAACAAAAGTAACTAACCTAAACATATTTTTCCCAATATAGATTAATAATTTCCATAAGTAACCTATATTACTATAATTTCACGTTAAATTCATTAGTTCTTCAAAATATAATTCAACCTTTACTCCTCAAAGAAAATACAGTAGTAATATATTCAACTAAATCTTATAAGGTGTAAAAAATAGTGAAAGTATTCCAAAATAATAATCATCTTTTAATCCCCTAGTCATCTTTTTCTTCAAGAATAATAGCTTCAAAACTTCAACATGTGGTAGTTAACAATAGATGTTTTCCATAATGATATAAAACCATCTTATGTAGTGACACAGTGTTCATAGAAAACATTAACGATATGATCAAAGGGCACTTACTAAAATACAAAATTAAGAACAAAATTATTACGAAGAATTTACATGTACTTTAGTCATCATGATCCATCTTAGTATAGGAATTTCATTATTCCCTTGTCCTTAAAGATCAATGATGTTCATCATACTTCTCATCCGTTACAAGAGAGCATTGCCTTGCATAATTTCCAAATTCTCCACATTTAAGACATTGAAAATTATAAGGTACATTAGATCGAACCTTATCTTTATTAATCACATTATCCATTTTTTAATGCAATTGGCTACTTTATTCATTATCACCCCACACTTTAAAACATCTCCTAGTTCCTTTGTGACATTCTCCTTGTTTCCCCTTTCCACACTTTTTTTAGAAAAGAAATTGGGTCTTCATTCCCTTATCAAATTTATCATATGATCATCCTTGAGACTTCGTATTATTTTTCCTTGATGAGTTTGGGCATTCAACTAGGTACAAATTATTAATTTTGATTTTTGAAAGCTGGTTTGGTATAATCAATATATGTTCAACTTGATCTCTCGTCATCTCTGTTGTATTAATAGGGAAATCGTAACATTTCCTATCACATTGGTTGTTAGGACATGTTCATCCATTTCCCACCATTAACTATGAAATGAAAGTATAATTATGTGGCTTAAATACTTCGCTAATAATCATGAAAAAGAAACATTATGCTTAGAATGATAAACATATAGAAGAAAAGTATATCCTAACTTGTGATTCCCTGTGTTCTAATCTATGTTATCCATGATCATATACACTTATGTGAATAATTGTTTTATTTTATATTTGTTCCTTTAATAATGGTTCATACTAAGATTATGAATTTACAAAAGCATATCCCCCTGGAGTGTCGTAAACAAGAGTGCAGAAAAGAACGTTGTCGTGTACCAGTTCCTATTCATGTCTAACTCAAAGCGGTGTTTTTGGGTTTTATCCCCATGTACATCTGTGAAACAACCACCTCTACCTACTCGTATCAATAAAGGGATGTATTTTCTTGATAATCCACTTACTCAATAGTCACCAAAATACCAGGAAGATTTCCTATATTTAAAATTTTCTATATGCTTATTCCTAAAGATTTCATATCTTAATTTCCACAAATAGATAAACCACAATTTGATTCCAACTATAGAATCCCACCTTTTAACACATTAACTTTGATTACATTATACAAAACTGAGGATCATTAAGGTTTAGTTTCTTGGAAACTAGGAACATAATACATGAAAACATAAAAAATTCTTCTTAAACACTTGGAAGGATTCTACATTGTTCATCCTAAGTTCATTACAACATATCATAACTTGGAAGCATACATAAAGGGAAAGGTTGAGCAGAAGTCCAATTAAGGGAAAAAATGGAAACATTTTACATGTGAACATGAGATACATCAAAAAGTCATGAAAAATAACATTAAGGAATGAGAAAGAGATCATTCGGAATATCATAATAAAAATAATGTGTTTCATAACATAAAGATGAGGATAAAACATTTATCATAGACAATCCTTTCTATTTCACCAAGGTCCATCCCCATGGTGTCATTAAAAATTACCATGGTTATTCACCAAGGTATCGTTAAAAATGGTCATCTCTAGAGATTAATTCTTTTCGCAATATATTGGAGCGCTATCAAAGAGAAAAATTAAATTCATTTTTATTTGCATGTGATCCACATATATCATCATAAAAAATTTCATAAATAACCCATATAGAATAAAATAAATGGGTATCATTTATTAGTCACAACTTTGTAAAAACTACTTTATTGATATGATCTTTATGTCACTTTTAACCCACGAAAAAAGGAAAGTGGGTTTCATGTATGTAAGTCATTGAATTAAAGTAGAAACTTTTGATATATAATTTAATAACCATATAGAAGAATGATCTTTGAGTATTCACTTAATAAAATAAAATAATTTTAGAAAAATAGAGAGACATTTTGAGATGAAAATTCTGTAGCATAACAGCTACGTTATAGGTTTTTAGAAAATATTGAAAACTAAGGGGAAATGGTTCACCCACTCATAAATGATCCATAGAAATGTATAGGGAATGAATATAAAGGATAAAATAACATGGTAATGAAATTTTAAAGACATACAATATGAAATGAAAAACATGGAAGGAAGACAAAAATACGATTTCACTTATGAAAATTCAGAAGCCCAACGGCGTCACATAAAACAATAAAAAATGAATTGATGAGAAAAAATTGGGTCTGTCATCATATAAACATAAAATATAAGTATTATATATATAGATATCCTACCCCAACATAATAAAAAGGAACCTGAAATACTTGACATGAAAATAGATCTTGAAAACAAGAAGGGTCAAAGAATGCCTTATAAATTCGGCAGCCTAACGTCGCCACTTAAACATTCTTAAAATAAATTTATGAGAGCAAGAGGGGGTCTCTCATAATATGAACATTAAAAGGTATTTAGGATGAATATAAAATAAAATCCATAACATAAGAAAATTGAGCATAAAAGAAATGGCCTAAAAGAGAGTACTTGGAAAAAAGTGAGTGGTAGGATCCCTTATCGTGAAGAGTAACTTCGAAATCATGATGTTTGGGACCTTGGTAGGCTTTATGGAACATTGGGAGGACTCATTGGGAGGTACGAAGACTAGAAATATGTTTAGGAGGATTTTGGAATGGAAAGGATGAGATAATGGCTTGGTATTTATAGGAGAAGTTAGGGGATAAGGCATTAATGGCCAAGGGACACCTCATTGATGGTATTGGCAAAACCATGGGCTTTACCGTGGTATTTGACCATATTATTAGCCACATGGGAAACCTCATACATTATATTACTATCCATAAGTCTACAAAAATTATTTCATTATTATTACATCCTTAATGATGTCATTAAACACCCGACACTCTAAACTGAAAATTTGCTATTCCTTGAAAATTCAACTTTTTCAGAAAAATCCAACAATTTCATCTTAACCAAATATTGATGATCTTATTTCAAAAATGAACTCAATTTTACGAAAATAATTTTATAAATATTTTGAATATAATTTTTATATAAAAACACTATTCTGTAAAAATTCATTTTTTTCAGAAAACCCCCCAGAAATTAGCTTAACATAATATCAATGTTATGAATTCAATCATAAGTTTCATTTTATAAAAATAATTTTCGAAAAATATTTAATTTATTTTTTAAAATATAAAACACTATTCATTCGAAAAAACTAATACTTGACTAATAATTTCTGAAACAGTTATTTACCTATTTTATTGAATCATATTACTTAACCAAGGTTCCTATATTATAAGATTAATTTATTTAAATGAGATTACTAATCCATTTGTTACATTACTAATCCTAAGTGTAAAATCACTATTCATAAATTACTATTTACCAAAAATTATGTTGTTGTTATTGGACTCTGAATTTCTTGCTGAACACATTTCCTGAAGACCATTTTTGAGATTCTTAACACATAATTAATTATTTAATGTTTACATAAATATTTTAACATATCCTATTTCCAATATTCATCAATAATATACAACCTAAAATTATATAGACATTTAAAAATTCCCAAACTTTACCATAAAAATAAATCAAAATTTTATTTATCTTAAAGGATTAGACAAAGAAGTTACGATATCCTTACATATCCCCTTATAACCCCAGCATAGGACCTCAATGTAAGTTGTGAAAAGGTGAGAGAATTTGACGGTGGCTCGGCCAACATCGCACGAGTAGTAATTTCTATCAGTTGGAACTTCTCACGAAGGCGATTCTTTTCTAGCTTCACATGATGAACTTCAGCTTGGGTTTGGTTTGGAGCAAATCCCAGTGGTGCTACCTCCTTCCCAAGTTCTGTTAAACAGGCTTCGATTAGCCCGAGATAACTGGATGAGGCCATCAAATCTTATTTCTATATTAATTAACCGAGATCACTTATATTTAGAGACAATATTTGCAACATTTAGTTTCCAATGGTCATATTGACCAATGGTCATATAACAGTCGAAACCCAACGGTCTCATTTTAATTATACTCATGTTATCAATTGAAACAGTTTTTTTGAGTATAAAAATAATATAACACACAAAATTAAGAAACAAAATTTATTCAAAATTTTGTATCGTTACACATATTGCCTCCGATATATATTCACTATCAAATAGGTACAGATCTTTTGGTTTTTTCTAATTGGGATTCATCTCACACCCAGTTGTTTTCATGATTTTCGACCCAAACAGATTATATGTTTACAGGTATAGATAACAGCTAGCGCCCTTCATCACCAGTTACATGATTGCGGTTGGAGCTGGAGAGTATGAGACCAAGACGAGGCTTACGATGCATTTGGAGTTTAATTTTTTCTATACTTTGGTTTTAGAATTGTATTTCGAAAATTGTGACTTTTTTGGTTTCTTTATTAGTTACATCTTAAACGCATAATTTATTATATATATTTTAGTTGTTTCTACTATCAGTCTTCCGATGTTTACTTCTGTTGTATGGTTTCACTACTTCCACAACTAATTACTTTTTGATTCTGTTATGCTACTCTACCAATGAAGGAATAGTTTCCCCACTATCACACTCGAGGCCCTCAATGATAATTGGATACCTATGGAATTTGGGGAAATGTGCTTGAGGCCATGTGGCCAATCAGGTATGGGGCACCTTTGGGAACCAACCTGATCCATGACACTACAAAGTTGTATTAGAGGTGGTTCTTTTCTTATTTTTCTTACATTTTGGAGGATATATACAGGTATAGGAAGTAATCGGTATTCGATAATAAAATTTTCTTGGGATTATCTAACCCATGTATAGGGAAAAGCCAGTTTACCTCAAACATTTTAGTTTTTCTGGTTTTTCAATTATTACAGTTGATTGAGTTTCACCATTGGGGAGATTCATTGGTATTGTTCTTTTATTGTTTATATTATTGTGGTTCTATTTCTATTTCAACAAAATGAGATGAAGCTATTAAATATCATGCATCATATAGGTACTTGATAGAGATCCCATGTCATGCATTTCTACCATGACATTGAAGGTGCATTATTGATTGCATGCTGTTTTGATAGATGTTGTGCTAGATATGCATGTTGTTGCGATAGATTCCAAGATAGAATACATACTATTTTGATAAGGAATTGGAATGTGTAAAGATTCATTTAGATGGATTCTAATCATTGTTCCATGAGGTGTTATGGGACCTCTTTTATTAGAATTTGGTTGATCATGTTGAGATTTAATTGAATTTTGTATAGTTCTGATGTGAATAAGGATGAAAAACCCTGATTTGAGGGAACATGGGCTCACATAGGTCATAATTATTCATTCCTTGGACAAAATATTGTGTTTCAATGCTACCAATGTAGTTTTATAGGCCTACTATACTGAAACCCAGACAACATGTTGTTTGGTGTTATGATCACACACCATGTGTTCTATTGTTTTGGACGAAATAATTTTTCGTAAGTACATGTCTAGTTCTATTTGTACATGACATGTAGAATTTAACCATGTGAATGACAGTGTGAGTAGAGACACAAGGTTTGATAACATGGGTAGAACACGCAATGTACTAAGAGTCTACTCCATGCTAAAGAGTCCTTGTATCAGTTGTCGGACTAACGACACAAGTCGATGAATCATTGGTTGTATATGCCATGTCAAGATCTTACATGTCATGTAGAGTCAACTGTGTCTCCAAATGTGTGACTAATGACACTGGTGATTATGAAAGAAGTCGTATACACCCTTCCTAGGTTGAACATATTGTGTAGTGTTACCCTGGGGAGAACCGTGTGGTTTATCCATGTATAAGATCTCGGGAAAGAGGGAAAATTTAATTACCTATAGTGTCTTGAGAGGAACATGTCGTGTTTATGGGGTGTTATAAGAATAGGTTTTGCAGAGGTACAAAACCATGGTTACACCTAAGGGAACCCACCGTGTGGAGGGTATACATTCTAGGTAACCCTTTTATAAAAGACAATAATGTTTTATTCTCAAGTTCCTTTCTTTCAATTCTATGTATTATCCCTTGGTAATCTTAAACTAAGGTGTATTCTTGGCCTTGTAGATTCATGCCACTGAGACATTCTATGGTTTTACGCCCGGTGTAGGGTGATGATCATATGCTAGAAATAATAGATCAGGGACTACCCGCAGATCCTCCTATCATGATTTCCACGGAACTAGTTTTTTTAACAGACACATGTGCTGATTCATAGATACATGTTGGCCTCATAAAGTTTATGAAGACCTAGAGTGGAGTACCGTATCAAGCCTCAACAATTGTAGAGTTGACGTGTGTTTTTTAGTATCATCATCCTCCAACATTATTAGGGGTTGGAGGACCTGAGGCTGTAGAGTCATGGTTAGATTCCACGATGTCTATCATTGAGTATCTCAAGAAACCTCATGAGTGTTGGGTGAAGCTCACAACCTACATGGTTTGTGACTCTACCTAGATATTGTGGGATGTTATGTAAAATGTCAGACACCAACAATTTATGACATGTAGTGAGTTCTAGTTTACTTTCTAGGATAATTTATACCCATATACCTTGAGGGATGACTGAGACCGAGTTTTTTTGGGTCTAGAATATGGTACTATTTCAGTCATGGAGTATTTTTCTCACATCAAAGAGTTGCAGCACATCACCCCTCATTCTAGGGGGTGATGAGTAATTTATGGAAAGGAATTTTGACTATTGTCTCAGAAATGGCATCTGATCTAAGATAAACAACTTATGGTTTACTTCCATTTCTTCTATAGTCAATGAGGAACTGATCACATAGAATAAGCTAAGGCTTTAGAGAGCTTTTATCTAGGATAGTTCAACATCTAGAGTTGTAACTCCTCAAACTAATAGTAGGAAGCACTGTAGGGAGTCTATGCGTGGAGATCCGAGTAGAAATGATAGTAATTTAGGTATGTAGGTGGTATAATCCTACTATGGGAAGAGTTGTCATACAAGACCACATTTACCGAGAGAATGATTCAAGTGCTGATCTTCCAGCATGATACGTCAACTTCTGTGTTTCTTCCTACTGTATTCACCAGCAGCTAGTGATAGGGGTTCTTCTACGACTCCTTGTTTAGGAAAATGACCTCACTTTTCTCATTACTTAGGGAAATGGATTTTTTCCAGACGTTTAGGGCAAGGAGGAGTTTGTGGTCATGGTAACCTGACGATAGGTTTCTGGATACAACAGTGTGGATCAGCTCATGGTTGTCAGGCAGGGTCACAAGGCTATGGTACAGGTCATACTTTTTCAGTGGAGAAGACCAAGCATGATAAGGATCCCAGACCCTCTACAGTTAGAGGTATATTTCTAGTTTTTCTATTTTAGATTCTATAGTTTTTTATATACGTCAATCCTGTAGTTTTATATCTATATAAATTGTTGAGAGCCTTGGCCTATTCATATTTACTTCTGATGATGTTATGATGATAAACAATCCATTGGGGATTATGACGACTAGTGTATGTCAGTGCATGGAGATACCTCTTTAGGTCAGTGGGTGTCACTACTAGTGGATCTTCTTTGTCTTAGAGATGACAATATTCGATTTCATTCTCGGAATGGACTGGTTAGTCTCTTTCCAGACATTATTGACTTCTATCTCTGTAGGGTGATTTTTATATAACTAGAGTGAGGGTCTTTTATACACAAGGGAGGATGGGATCTCTTGGTGAGTAGATCTGGACCTGAGCATCATGGGATGGGAGGAGTAATAGTCCAAATTACTAGTTTTTATTTGGATGAACAGGGGACCCCACAGATGGACTTTCCTATAGTGGTGGATTTCTTTAGAGATGTCATTCCAGACTACTTTTCATGTTTACCTCTAGAGAGAGAGAGTTATATTTCTCTTTTGAGATTATTCTAGGAGCAACACCAGTGACTATTTCTCCTAATTGGTTGGAAACACCAAAGTTACAAGATCTTAAGAAGTAGTTAGATGAGTTGTAGGAAAATGGCTTCATCTGACCAAGTACTTCTCCTAGGGATTTTTCTGTCATTTTTCTAAAGAAGGCGGGTGGTAATCTATGAATTTGAATGGATTAACATAATCTAAACTAAATTATTGTTAAGAACCAATATCAATTGTCAAGGATTGATGATCTCTTCTATTATATTTAACAATCCTGGGAATTCTCAATGATTGAATTGATATTATTTTGAGTATACTGAGAAAACATCAATTATATTATATGCTCTAAAAAATCCTAATTTGGATGGACCATATTCAATTCATGGGTAATGTTATCTCAGATATAGGATTATCAATAAACCTAGAAAAAGTGAGAGTAGTAGTTTTCTAGAAGTAGCCGAAGAAAGTCTTAAAGATATGATATTTTATGGGGCTGACTAGAAACTGTATATATTTATAAATGAATTTTCATGTTTAGAATCTCTACTAATGGGCCTGACTAAGAATGTTGTGTTGTACGTTTAGATAGAATCCTACTATTTATTCTTTCAGGATCTGAAAGGGAGAATGACATCATCACTGATATGAGATTTTTCATATGTGGGAAACAATGACATTGTCAACTATGTTGCATCAGGTATCGGTCTAAGAGTAGTTCTTATGCTGGGGGATGGAGCTGTTGTGTATGGGTATCGACAGTTGAGGCCATATGAGAGGAATTACCCAATTCATGATCTCAATTTAGCTGTAGTGGTGAATTCTATACATTGTGGGAGCCATTATCTATTGGGAGGACATTTTTTGGTTTTCATTGACCAAAGAATACTCAAGTATATCTTTATACTGAGTGGTCATAATTTGATACAGTGAAGTTGGGTTGAGTACATTTAATCATTTGACATTGAAATTTCTTGAGCGCATGGGAATGTAAATGCAGCGGCTGATGCATTGAGCAGGAATACATAGTTAGATGTAGTTTGGGAGGGTAGTAGTGAGTGGAAGCTTACGGGTCAGTTATCTATGATACATTTGTAGGTGCATGATAGACATTGGAAAAACTTCCTTTATTTTTTAAATATTAGTTTTACTCTTCTGAATCAACTACAGATGAGGACACTATCGAATTAAAAAGGCTATTTCCTAGAACAGAGTGTTTCAGGAGAGGACCATACTTCTGGGTGGACCATAGGGGAGGTTGATATCATTAATTTTCACGGTTGTGAGTCGGTGCTAGTAGACATATGTGTGGAGATTTTACAAGATTTTCATTCCTCTGTTTGGGAAGTTCATCCATGTGTCAACAAAATGTACAGAGATCTACAATATCAGTATTGGTGTTCTAATATGAAGATAGATGTTGATGGTTTTGTGATGAGCTGTTAAAAAATTCTATGGGTGAAGGAAGAGCATAAGCGGCCAGTATGGATTTTACATCATTTACCCATTCCTTGGGGGAAGCGGTTTGATGTCACGATGGATTTCGTAATGGTTTACCAAGGTCCCATTTAGGGAATGATACAGTTTGGGTTGTCATTAATATACTCATGATGGTTTCACACTTCTTAACAATCGTGGATACCTTTAGTGTTGATGATAATAGAATGTTTTACATCCAATAGATTGTAAATTTTCATGTGTTTCCTTCCTCTATCATTCCAGATAGGCACACCCGATTTAATTATCGTGTCGAGAAGGAATAAACATGGCTTTGTGTTGACATGTATTACTAAGTATATCATACCATTCCCAGTCATATGGCCAGTCCAAGCACACAATTTGGGTCATGGATGACATGTTTCAATCATTCATCCATGATTTTCGGGGTTCATTAGAGATACATTTTACCATAGAAGAGTTTCTCTACTGTAACCTTTTTTAGGATAAAATTTAGATGGAACCATATGAGTTTTTGTATGGTAGGCCATGCCGATCACCCCAGTATTGGTAGGAGGTAGGAGACGCATATATGTTGGGACCACATCTTGTCCAGGAGACAACTAAGTAAGTGGAGTTTATTTGGAAGTGTATGGATAGTACGCAGTCTCAAAAATAATATTATGCTGATCAACCGAGATGACCTCTAGAGTTCATGGTTTGAGATCCAGTTTTCTTACGTGTCACACCAAGTTGGGAAAACACAAGGAAAATGAGGAAGAGAAATCATTCATTGAGATACATCGAGCCATTTGATGTTTTGGAGGGAGTCAGGATAGTTGCCTATTAGTTTCAGTTACCTCATAGGTAACAGGATATGCACAATGTCATCCATGTTTCTTTACTATGATGTTCCTTTTCTTTCCCATATCATGTTTATAAAACCTTGGAGGTTGATAAGGTTGTGTATTCATCCTTTTAGGAGAAACCCATGAAAAGTTTGGATCAATAGACAAAGGTTCTCTATGACTGGTCTATTTCACTAGTATGGGTGTTGTTATAGAATGGGCAAGTACATGACAAGACATTGGAGAGGGAGAAAAATGTATGATCATAATGGCCAGAGATGTTTTAAGTTTCTTCTTCACAATCCTTATATGGGAAATTCAAGAATGAATATCTTTAAAGGTATGAGATTTTAAGAACATGTATCATCATTTCAGGTATGGATCTTGATTTGGGGTGTTTTTGAAGAAATAAGAATAATTTTGATTTTTTTGTGTACATTCTGTGTACTCTTGAGTACCTGCCATGTACTCTATTACTGCTGGAAGCCATGTAATGGTTGTGTAACAGTCGAGTACATGGTGGTGTGGACCACCAAAAGTAGAGGCTAGTTAAGGCATTTACACGGTGTGTACATTAAATGAATATGCCATGTACTTTTAATTTTATTTGATTAATCAGACCGGGGTTGTATCTGACCCTCATTTTCATCTTATTCGAGGAGTGCCTTAGGAAGGAGAGTATGAAATTTATAAACCATCTATGATTCACCGATTCATCATCTGTTCACTAAATAAACACTGCCAGTTGTCATGGAATCACCTCGATGATTTCTTGGTTATTTTTGAATCTTTCATCTTGTTTTCTCCTCTTTCAGGAGTTATTCAAGGTTGAATGAATTTGACCATTATTTAGATATATGTAATTATAGTCCGTTTCAAGGGATGACATTCAAGAGTGTTCCCCTTACAATGTCAACGTAGGTGGTTTGTTTCCTTTCGGATATTTCATTTGATTATATATTTATAAGTGCGGATTACCCATGATTAACGAATTCAATGTTTAGGAGTTGAACCCTAGAATCATCCTCCTTATATTCATTTCAACGTTAAGGGTTTTTGTGATGTTATACTAGAAAGTATGTTTAGGGGATAACTTGTGTGTGGGTTTACCTTTTTGAATGTTTATGTACATTTGGTCCAAGATGCCTATGAGGAAGAACATGTTTCCTTTCCTTGTTTGATAGGCTATAATTCGATTATTTATCAACTGGTTGTTAAATGACTGTGATATGAATTTTAGTTTCGTAGCCTTATTGTAGTTTAGATTACTTGGGCTATTGGATAACATTTGTGCATGATTTTATTACACAAGGCTATGAGAACCTAGTGCGGTTAGACCATGGGAGCAATTCTAATTGAGGGATTCCCTAGAGTGTGTGTTATATTTACATTATGAGACTATAGGATGGATTGATGGTTACTACTCCCTCAAGGAGTCTATAGTATACTGATATGATTACATAGGTGGAATGGATGTTGAGTTCTTTCTCAGAGAGTGTGTAGTTACTCATTTAAAAGACCACAATGGGAATAGACAGTGAGTACTTGTTTAGAAAGTCTTTTTTCTATTAGAACACTTTATCATAGGGGTTAGACTGTGTGATCCTCCTAGTGGGTCAATGTGATATTATGAATACTGAATGTAGTGAGTCTGTAAATCCAAAGAACAATCATGGACTCAGTATTACTTGATTATAAGATGGTCTTATTTGAAACCTATTTTTCTATTACCCAGGGGATACATAGAATATAGGCTGGATCTCATGGATTCATTATTCAGCTGTTTGAATAATTGATTAATGAAAATGAAGGTGATTGAAAATTTTATTAATGTTTAATTTTGAGTACCTCCTTTTTTTATTGCTTCATTTTTCATATTTCATGAAATATATATTCACCGACAGTTAGGCATAGATCATTTGGTGGTATCTTAATAGGATGTGTCTTATACCATGTTTGGTTCATGTTTTTTGACATAAATAGAATATATGGTTTCACGTATTGATAAGGGAACACACCCTTCATTATGATGTACTTGATTGCAGTTGGAGCTGGATAGCATGGGAGCAAGTTAAGGCTTGCGATGCTGTTGGAGTTTACCGTTTTATGTACTTTTGTTTAAGTATTGTATTTATATAATTGTGAATTGTTAGAATGATTTCCTAGTTACACATGACATGAATCATTTGTTTACATATTTTGTAGTTGTTCATACTATCAGTCTTCTAATGTTTACATCTGTTGTATGGTATTACTACTACCACTACTGTTAACTATTTGTTTCCTCTATGTTACTCTGCCAATGATGGCCTTGTATTCCAACAATCACACCCAAGTACCCTGTTACTTGTCAGATAATAAATTTGTTTGGGGAAATGTGCTTGAGTATATGTCACCAACCAGGTACGGGTCTCATTTGGGTGACATCCGGATCTTGGATGTTATAACAATATAATTATTTTATAAAACTATAAGAAGGATTAATTAATGAAATAAATATTTTTTTTAAAATTAGTTTTTCAAATTTATACTACGGTGAAATGTTGTGGTTTTTCATAGGAGTTAGATTTTTCAATGAATTGTGAAAAATATAAAAAAAATCAAAATCGTATTATCTTATAATTAATTTACAAATTAAAATTGAATTTCCAATTTTTTTTAAAAACATAATTTTTTTTCTTTTTGATATTAAATTATCCTATTATTGTTTTATCAAGTGAATTTTATAATTAAATATTATATAAAAAAATTTATGTTTAAAAGGGAAATTGTTTGAAAAAAATGATGTCATTTCATTATTCTCATCTTATTTGTAGTTAAATAAGACTGTTTATTTAAATGAATTTAAAATATGGAATATTGGGGTCTTAATTTGATACAAACATCACCTTTTTTAGATTATAAGAATAGTAAACTTAGTAAATATTAGTACCATAAAAAATGGTAAATCAGTTAATTAAGGGTAAACATAATTTGATAACAACTATAAAATTAATCATAAACATGACCCATTTTTGTAAAATAAGTAATATTTTTCCATAATAATTTATTGTTAGAATATATTCCATTTATTTTAAATTTTAATGTGATTTTTAAACTGATACTTTTTATTTTAAAAAAATTCAATGATGTCAAACTCATATTTTTAATCACTGTAACATTTTCAATATAGAGTTACCCAGAGTTAATATTAGTACAATAAATATAATTCTTGAAAATAGAATATTTATATACATAATGTTATTTTTTAAATGATTTATTGAAAAAAATAATTACCTTAAATCATTACACAAGGCTAATATAGTAACTAATTAATTAACAGAAATTTAAAATAAATGTTGTTAAAACTACTGACCTATATATAATTTGATATTATTAATATAATAAATGACTAATATTGTGGGCTTGGCATTTTATGTTTGTAATAAAATTATTTTCTAGTTATAGTTTTTCTCTTCATATTATTAATATCAATGAAATAAATAATCCCTAAAATTGACCATATGGATATTTTATAGTAAATAATATTTTATTAAATGATATAAAATTCTTAAAAAATTAAATTTGGATTAATTATTATTATGAGTTTAAAATTTAAATTCATGATATATTTATGATTCTATGTAAGAAGCCGTGTTATCATGTTAAGAGTGAAAGGTGTAAAATAATGGTCAAAACCAAAATATAATGGTATATATATTCAATAAATATTGAATTTGTATTAGATGATGGTATTTTGACCCAGATTAACCAAATAATTTAATTGAATATATTTGGTTTCATTAGAAATTTAAAATTATTTTATATTAATTTTCTATTATGTGATATTCTATGAGTGTCCCTCCCCTCTCCTATAAAAGGACACATACTATTATCACTGATTAACACTTAAAATCCATTATTGATCAAAAAATATCATCACATATACATTAATAAATTATGGAAATGCATTATAGAGTCCTAAGTTTATGTATAACACAAACCTTTGTTGTCTTAAGGTGTCAAAAAGAAGGTTTTATGAAGAAGACGTATCACTTCCATCCACATTGTATGTTTTATTTCATCTTACCCCTCTTTCAAATATAATTAAAAAGTAGTCAAATTTTAAAAATAATATATAAAATATATTTATATTTTGGTATGTTTTTTTCATTACTAATATCCATCGACAATTCCATTAAATGAGAAAGTAATTCATCATTCATGTGTACAGTGTGCTACTACCTCGTAAATCGATGTGATTCGGTTTCCATCAAAGCATACCAAGACTATATATAACAATGGAATTAAGGATTATATGTTACATTAATTAAATAATTATCATTATTAATAGATAATACCCATTGATTATATTATATTTTTCTATGTAGAAAAATTATAATGTAGTTTCTCTGTATATGTGAACTATATCATCCACGAACTAATTTGATTTTTTCATCACCACATAAAATTATTGATATATATAAGTATATTAATACAAGTGATTTGATATTTTTTATATTATTTTAATTTTTCAAATACAAGATGATACTTATGTTTTTTGTATAATTAAAAATGAAAACTTAAAATGTTACTCGTGCATATATATGGCCTATCGTCTCCTTGATTGTAAACAGTTTATTTTTTACAACCATATTTCATGATTTGTTTTAATATATAATTTATGAGTAAATATAATAAATTTTTAATGATTATTATTTTCTAGTTATTGGAATGTTGACCTCATTAACCAATTTCCACTTATTAATTTCATTTGGAACTAGCGAACCGAATTTGATAAAAGCATCTAAAATGAATGTAAAAACTAAATAATTCATCTAACATGTTAATAAGTGATATAAATGGAATAATAATCATGAAAAATGTTCTCAAGAAAATAAATAATTTTCATATGTTTATTATTGATGAAGTTAAATGGCATAAATGAAAAATAAGACTCAAGGTATTGGATTTCCATAACTCAATTTCTTTTCATTGGATTAAACTTCAACATCTTTGATTATGTCATCCTATGATAACATGTGGAATTAATCTTAAATGTATTTAAAATTATTTTACATTGATTTAAAACTCATAAATGTAATCTATTCATTTTTAATGCCTAGTTGAGTGATATAATATTTATAAGGGACCCATTATATAAAAAACATTATTTTGAATGTTTTAATGGTTTATTTTCAACATATTTCCCTTTCAAGATAATGATTTCAAAATTATTTTTATGAATGTATTTATATGAAGATTAATGTTTGAAAAAATAAATTTTATAATTTCTCTCATATTTTATAAAAATTATATTTTTAAGTTATATTAATTTAAAAACAAACTTTTAAAAATTATTTTTATAAAATAATTAACGATTTTTTAATTTTGTTTAATAAAATTTATCCCTATTTTATAACCCATAAATTAGTTGATGTTTATTTTATATTTCTTCATAGTTCATTTTAATGAAAATTACTTCATTATGATATTTTATATTTTATATTTAAAATTTTATTTTTATGAAAATGGGGAATTTTGATATTTAAATGTGTTTTCTCGGTGGGATTTAATATGTTTTAAATGGTTTTATTCATTTTATGATCCTTGGAAATTATTTATGCTGGGTACACCCAAATTAAACCATGTGCCGCCATTATATCTCATAGAGTTGGTTCACCTAGATTACACTCCAATTCATTAGGTAATGAATTTGTTTTACAAGGAATTATTTTGGATGTGGACTATCTAGTTATTACTATTTGAAAGGATTTTATAAGGGTTCTGTAATTGATCAATGATGATGATGCCCCAAAGAACATATATATATTCTATACATGATAATATGTTTTATTTGAAATATATTTATTTTAAATGGAATTATAATTATATTTTCAAATTGATAAATGATTCTATTTCGAGATGAAATAATATATTTTTTAGAAATGTTTTTAATTAGTTTTAATGTTTTCAATGAAATAAAAATTTAATTTCTTTTATCCCTTAACAATATTTTTTGATCAACCCAATTTTTAAAATGTTTTAGATATGGTTTAATAGAAGATTAAATATCATGAGGATGTCCATACAAAATTTATGAAGATATGTAATGAAGAAATGTTTTATTTTAAAATGGTTTCCTTTGGTGGAAAATTTATTTACTGAGTATAAGTTTACATTGGTAATGTCTAATTTTAAACTATATGAGTTTTTTAAATACTCTAAAAATGTAAAAATAAATTATATTTTCAAAAATAAAATTATTTCTAGTTATAAAATAATGAGAAAATGAGATGTTTAATATTGGGTCATTTCAAGGATCAACCCTTTATCATAAATTGACTCCACTATAGTCTCTTGGATTTAATTTGGTCCATTTCAAAACCAACCAATGATGGAAACTCCAAATCCAATTCTCAATCATATATTTTATATTTTTTGGGGTTTCTTATTGAGAATATATGGATTTTACATCCTTGGTTACACTATAAGTGACGAATTCAAACATAGAAATATCGGTAAATTTATATGATACCACATCAAAACACAAGTAAAACAACCCATAAATGTTTGAGATGATTGGGTAAAATTTTCTAAAAAGATTTCAAATTTTTTAATAATCTCCCTAGATAAAAATAGAATTAGATCAATAACTATAATGGGGATTATAGAAAACCTTTTACCATTTAATGTTATTAGAATACACTATCACAGAGAGTATATGATTGGAGACTAAAATTCATAAGGTCACCCTATATAAAAATCCTTTGAAACCACAACTAATTAATTTTATTTTTATCAAAAACTTCGAGATTCACCTATTGAACTACATCAACACATGGTCACTTAGGATGGTTTTACAAAAATAAATAATATTTATTACATAAAAACGTTATTTATTTACTTTTCATTGGTGTTTCTTATGTAAATATTATAATTTGGTCAATTTATGTTAATGTATAGTCTAATTATGAGGGATTTATTCATATACTAAATAATCAATCAAATAATGTGATTCATCTTGGAATAAAATTTACTAATTAATTTTATTAAATGATATCCCACTAAAATGATGACCATACATTATCCCAATATATCCATTAGTGGTTATAATCCATATTTTACATAGAAAATGACTCCACTATGGTCTTAATGATGATTAATTGTAGGTATTCACCCTACATATATCATATATAACCCAGAAATATTTTAGTGGAAAACATATTTCCCATATGATCGTATGGATATAACTAAATATTTTTTTCTGGTATCATTACACATATGGTTTAACAAATCATTGTAACCCAAATATCATAGTGGGTTTTGGTCACTTAACTATTAAGGTTATCAATTTCCTCCATGTGTGACACAAGATAATACACATGACCCCTACAGGAGTATAAACCTTCCTGGATGAATGATTATGGTCATGAAATTTTTTTGATTTGCTGTAATCTAACACTTAGTATATATACAAGTATTTAATATATATAATATGTTTATAAATTTAAACTAATGAATAAAACCATTCATGATAAACCAATTATTTTCATGAATAACAAAAAAAGGAATTACATTAAATGAGAATCAATTAAAATGTTAAAACATCAGATAATCCTTTTGTAAACAATTCCAAAATAATGATAAAGGAAATAACATTATAAAAAATCTAGAATTATAAATATACCAAAATTTTGAATAAAAACAATTTATATTCCCTCCCAATTTAAACTCAATCAAATATTGAAGTATAAAAACTTTACATTAAATATATGATATTATATGAAATATGAACATTTTATAATTCAATTTCAATTATAAAAACAATTTACATAATCCAAATGTCATAAATTAATTATTATTTATACCATTACCAAATAAACGTTTAAAAAACATTTTCAAGTGGTTTGTATAATTTCCTCAAATATGGCCATTATTTTTACTAAATAAAAATAAAAAACAGGAATAATTCATAATTTAAACATTAAAAAACAATTAAATTTGGAGTTATTTTTTAAATTATTATTACATTATAAATCACACTTATAATATTAATATAAAACCAATATATATAATTTATATTTCATTCCATTTATGTTTTAACAATTTAATATACATAATATGATAACTAAATCCAATATTATCTCATTTCATTACAACATTATTGTATGTTGTATTATTTACTTATGCATTCTTAAATATTGATACATTTTAACTTATCTTTTGAATGGCACCATTCATAATAGTAAAATTATAAATTCATAATTTTTATGAATATTTATATATATTAACTAAGAAACAGCCATTCTATTTATTTTTCAAATTATCTATATGATTATGAACATTTCATATTTATTTTAAAAATGAAAATATTCCATTTATAATGCATATCACTAATAATTTCTAAATATCAAATATTCCATAAAAAACACTGCATAAATCTTTTTCCAATTTATATGTTTAAATAATAATTTATGATTGGAAGTATGTTATTATTTGTAATTCATGTTATTCAATATTACACAATTTGGATATGACTCCTACATAATAACAAAATCTAAAAAATAGTTCATAATCCATCATAGGTGTTAATATTCCATAAAGTTTTCTCTAAATCCCAAAAATGACTCTTATGGAGTTGTCATATCAAAAGGCATGGTTGAAATAATTATAAAAGGTATCGATATATTAAAAGGGTATATTACGCAGGTTCTATCAATGTATATAAAGGTTACATAATTTAAATATTGATTCTACTTATATAGGTACCAATCATAAGTTGAGGTATACCACAAAATTCATGGTTAATCTGACATGAACCACTAACCACACCTTATACAAGATCCATTACATAGTAAATGATTAAAAAGTGGTAACATTTAACCTATATTTTATCAATTTTCATGTGAATTCGATTACACATACACATGGACCAGTCATCATTAATTATATAAGCTATATCATTACTATGATTTGATTCCCTTTTTCACAGATAACCAGGATTTTAATTTATTATAACATATTATACAAATTATTCATACTCAATTAATAATAATGAAGATTGATTTGATAGATGGAATTTAGATGTGGAAGATCATATATTATGAAATAACCTAAAAATGATTTTGATTTAAATTTTCTTCATAAAAATAGAAAATGAATTAGTTTGTTAATTAAATAATATTATTCTAATACCACTAATGTGTATTGGAGGATCATCTTCTGATAAATTTTTTGGAAAAACCCAATATTATTCATGACATATCATCCTAAATAAAAATTTAGTTTGGAGATATTTAATTATAACATGTGTACCAGAAATGTATAAGGATCCATCAGTATCATGCTTGATATTGTATGTTTGAAGAGATCGCCAGTTAAAACCACTAAAATCTCTCCTCTAAACGAATAACATCAACCACTAAAATCATTGTTCATAATTAGTAGACAACCAAATACCAATGTTTTACTAGAACCGTCTTAGAAAATGTGAATGGTGAATAGGGAGTAATATAGACCTTTGTATATCGAAATATAAAACTCAAAATAATACATAAAATTTCAAAAAATATACTAAAAATTTATTTTTTTATATTTTTATATAGATTAAAATACATGTGAATACACTTATAAAATTATTATTTTTATGTTCAACCTAATCAATCATAGAGTTAAATCATTTCAAATTCATTAATAAGATGTGGATAATCTCAACATAAAGTATTAATATTAATTCATGAAGTTTACTAAAATAATATTTATAATAAAAGAAGAGGGGGACACCTTAAATTCATGAATCAAATTCATGATTCTTTTTTTAGAATATATTTACCAATTAAGAAAACCAAGGAAATAATAAGAATAATTACCGATCAAAATCAAGGTGAATAGTATCAGTTTCATTATTCAATGTTTATATACCTAGGATAGTACAAAACATTCATAAACAATAAACTTAAAAATAATTTACTATTGAAAGTAATTTCTATTTTGTTCACTCCAATATGTAAAATGACTGTTCAGATAGTAGTTGCGGGTTTCTATAGAGGAAAAAATTCCATGGAGCAATGGCATATTTTAAACAATTATTATGATAATAGAATGAGAGAATGTATGGATATGATCATTTAATAAGTTAAAATTAGTCAAGTTCAATTATATATTACCTATCTAAAATTTCATTTGAAAATTATAATTCTAAATAACTTTGGGAATACGAAAAAATATATTCAATTGATATTATTATAAAAAATTAATTTTATAATAAAAAATTTCAATTTAAAAAAAACATTATAACCCTTATAAAATTATTAAAAAGTAAACACTTTAAAAATAATCCTATATGGAATGAGGAATTCTCAAACCCACATGATCAATGTTATAGGTGTGGTTTTGACATATATATAAAGGATAAATCTCAATCCATGCTTGTTAGAATTTCAGGAAAAAAAATTCCTAGGTGAATTTATATTTTCTCAAAGTATTTAAATTAAAAATATGAGTAATGAAAGATAAATATTATCGATTTATTAATTGGTCCAAAAATATGATTCAAATTTTGTAATTAGATTGTACTTATTGGATATATACAAAGGTAATCATGAGAAGATTGTGACATTTTCATATCAATGCTAATAAAAATTGAGTAAACAATACTAACATACCTCTATGAGAATAATTTAGTCTTATGAAATCAAAATATTCTATATCAATGTTTTATTTTAGGCATGATTTTGATAAGAAAAGGGGAGCATAATGTCCAATATCAGTCTAGATAGATATTAAAAAATAAATAATTTTATATTAACTTGAGAGAATTTGATCAAATATCTTAAGAAATGATGTTATATTGTAGAATATCATCAATCCCATAAATACTCACATTCAAGAATGTCAATTTAACATTTCAACGATATACATTAAAATCAATCTTCTTTAAAAACATAATCTATCATGAAATAAAATTGTATTTTTATGTATAGGGTTACTCGTGAATTAATAATGAAATGGGGAAATATTTTTTATTTGAATATGACGAAAACATTTCTTTTGAGTATTTCAATGAAATAACTGTTAGAAATCGCAATAACATAAAGTAAATCTACCAACTATAGGGAATATATTAGATGTTTAATGTTAAAAATCACTTCAAAATTCTAGATATTTTAGAAAATATTGTTTATGCAAAGATTCATGATGATGAAACTAAAAATTTATGACATAAAAAATATAATTTCATGAGTATATATACCAAATGAATAATGAGATATTGATTTGGAATAATGAAATAAAATTAAAATATGATCTGAATAATTGATATCATCTACTTTAAAATTTTTGTTTCTTAGTGTCTATTAACACTTAATATATACAAAAAAATTTATAAGAAATCCAATAACCAATATATTTCATGTATGAAAACCATAAAACTTGTATACATATTAAATGAAGAAATTATGTGCCTCAAACATATTATCAACACTAGTATATGTTCATTAATCATTATAGTTGATAAAGATTACTAATGTGAAATGAAAATAATACACCATTCATGGTGTATCCATGGATTAAACCTAATCACCAACCACATGGGCCAAAACCTCATCTATGACACAATATAATAGAATATCATAGAAGATAAAGAAGTATAAGGAAGAGAGAATATTGAAAATACTGATACTTCTTAGTAAAACCTTGCTACACTATATCATGGTGATTTCCCATTTATATGAACTTCTAGGATTCTCCCAAAACATTTTGAAATAACTCATATAATATGTGACATATATGTTACACATTATATATAAAACCTGAATCTAGTAACACATACCTAATCTCCACTATATTTCATAAAAAAATATGTAATGTTTAATGAACCAAAGCTCCATCTGGTTTCATAGAATTAGAAATCAAAATACATACATGATACCCATTTTATATTTGGGATAAAATATAAAACATATTAATGTAATGAATTATGCATACCTGAAATCATTTAACAAATAATTCATTATATATAAGATAAAGTAAACAAATTATGGTTGATCTCAAATTACTAGTATGGTTTATATAAAATAGAAGCTATAATAAGTAAATAATGAATAGTCAATGCTTCATAGAAAAAAACTTTGAAGAAATGTCATTTCATAAATAAAATGAGTAGAAAGTGCATATATAGATACTATAATTGAAATAATATTATAGAAATAAATAAATGAATAATCCATTATGTAAATTCCTAATAGATCATGTTTTGAATATATAAGTCAATTAATCTATACCGTAAAGGCCTTTCTCCAAGAGAGTTTCATACTAAGGGTAAAACCCAATTTAATTTTTTTAACTGACCAGCACCCAACCTGTGTATTTTTACAGTGTGATCATTTTAATCAAAAATTCAAAAACAGATGCACATAGTTTTCAATTATTAAAAACTTAATAAAATTGTAATATATAAATAGAATGAAATGTAAGGGTTAATAATATTTGATATTGATTAGTTTTTGGGAATCTTCCAAGTATTTGGAAGATATATGACTAGACACATTTTCTTAATGTCATTATTTATAATATATATGTATAATTAATGTACACAAAAAATAAAAATTTATAAATAATATGGAATAATTATGTGAAAAAAGTACTGTCATATTTGGATGACTTTTTCCTGGAAAGAATGATCCTATCTGGGAGATAATGGAAGAATATGGAGCGTTGAAATATATATCCTCTTAATGTTTCATAGTTATAAATGTAAAGAGAATAAATGTTAAAATGAATAAATTTTCCAGGGAAACTCATTTAATTTTTTAGGCTTGATAAACTATAATGTATTAATAGTGAGAGATTTATGTATGATGAAGTATGAAGGATATGATTAATTGTGGAAATCGATGAAGAGAATGTAGCGTGGTTTCATCCGAGATATTTTAGTTATCATGGGTTGAAGGGGATAAAATGAAGCCGAAGAAGGAATTAGTATGCATGAAATGTATATCGAAATAAAATATGAGATGTGAGAAAATAAAAAAAAACAAATTTCATTAAAAAATTTAGAATTAAAGTGAAATATTTATATTTTTGGAAAAGAAATATTCATATATCATTTCCACAAATGATATTTCTTCCCATTATTATACCAGATAAAATAAATTTTAATATTAATCTACCATAAATTGAAAAACCCAAATTTGGATTTGAGTCTTTATATGAATTTATAATGTTTTGAAACACTAAAAGAAATAATAAAAATTGAATACGTAGTTTTATATTATCATTATAATTTAAAATTGAATAATAATATGAATTTCAAGAACAAAAAATACAATGGATTATAAATGCAAATACCAATTGGTCTTCACTTTTTCCTCATCACCTTATAACACAACTTTTGTTTTTGAGCCCTATAATAGTGTGAGGTCAGCCCAATCCCTCCTTGATCACACTAATATTAATATTCTACTTGACAATGAGGCACATGAGGTGGATTTTAATAGATGAAAACACAATGAGGTACGTGATTTAGGTGTTCATGGGTCTTCATAAGAGGTGGCCTCATAATAGCTGCATGTGATACCACAATGTGGGTTCAACCCAGTTTTAATGATGGATTTCAGATCTTAAACCATTCTGATGAGAATACATAATGAATAATGTAAAATGATGATTCAATATCCATGTTTCATATTGCATAATTTATAATTGTCAATGATCATACCGAAATAGATTCATAATGTACAATGGAAAAAAGAATAGATATTAAATAATTTTGAGGCCAAATTTCGATCATATTACATAATGAAAAAATAGAATGCACAGTATGGAAAAATTGGCATATAACTGATGAATATTAATTTTTTCTATATGTTAAAATGTATTCTAATATCGATGAAAAAAAATGTTTGAATGATTTAAAAAAACTAAATACATTATTTATTATTCAGAATATGACAATTGTGTAAGCTGAATCATACACAAATGATCTTCCTATAATGAAAAATCATAAATAAAATAATTAATATCATGGTTAGAAATAATTATTAACGAAAACCAAAAAAAAATATTTAATTTAATGAAATAGATGGAAAATAGTTAACAACAAAAATAAAATTTTTAAATATTTACCAAAAATGAGGAGTTAGTGACAGAAAATAGAGAACATGAGCAGATAATTGAGTAATAAGCAATGAAAAAACATGAATTAGAAAAATAGTATAATCATAAAGTGAAAATGGGATTTTATATGTAAAATTAGTGAATAAAATATGATAAATAAATAATTCATATCATAAGGTCACAAGTATGATGCACCAAAAAAATGGTTTATAAGATAATTTAGGGTTTTTCTATTCGGTGGATGGACGAATAAGATATTGAGTTGGAACAAGAAATGAAAAAATCGATAGGCAGATATATGAGAAATATTTGAGTTTTTAGTTGCATCTAATTAAAAAAATCATATATATATATTTTAAATTAATTGATCTAATTGAGTGGGTGTAAAGAATAAATAAAAAGATAATTTACCTTTATGTAGTTTACAGTATCATAATGAAATAAACAAGATTCATTCCGTCATAATCCAACAACTCATGGATGTGACCATTTTCTATTACATGTTTTCGTATTGTTATATGTGTGGTTGAAAGACAATCATGTCACAGTGACAAATAACTGAAGAAGTCGATGATCTATCCTAATGACACATTATATTTAGTTATAAGTGCAATTGTTATCAAATTAAATAATGTGTGAACAAATATGAAATGATCAGTATAAGAGTTAATAAATGAATGATATAATATAATTCTTAAATTACAGGTCCACCATTATCTTGGAATAAACGTCTATGTTGATCTTGATCAATCATAAAGAGGGAGGTCACCAAACATAAAAGATGTAGCCATTATAAATCATGAACTAACCTTGAATGCATGATATATCATAAATAGTGAGATCCAAGATCATGTTCCACCTTGAAATCAGCAAAAATACTTTCCCAAAAACGAATAGCATACATAATAGCATGATTTAATAGCATACATAAAAAATGCATACTGTAACTATATGGAGATGACATTTTTTAAAGGAGTTTCCTGGTAGTCAACAAGATCTACACATTCTATTTCTATTTCCATTATGCTTATTTTCCAATTTTTTGTCACAATTTAGGTTTTGAACATCCAAAAGTATTAATATCTACAGCTTATACTTTCAATTATTTTACATATATATGTTCAGAGGTTGTAACTTTCAAACCACTTATTTTCAGGTCAGATAAAAACTGTATGTTTAATTATTGACTTCAATTCAGGCCCCTCTTAAATAATCTACACTTTTATTATCTAGGACAACAAAATGATTTGAAATCATATAATATACTCTATGAATGATTAATTAATGTTCAAAAATCATTATAAGAAAAAAATGGTTCAAATGGAGTGAGTGTTTGATATTATCACAATTCAAAAAAAAGGATAAAAAAGAGTGAGAGTATAATTCTCACCCCTAGTGAAGATATTATGAAAAAATATTTCCAAGGAGAGAATGTTTGATATTATAACAAATAAATGTCCAAATTCATACTATAAGTTGATCAATTACAATACATGAATAAATAAATCATGACACCAATATGATGCATCTGATAATCCATTAACTACAAAGACTCCAAGGTTCTTAATATCTTCAATAACAGCTACTCTTAAATTATTTAAAGAAATATTCATTATAATCCAAAAATATGGAGTAAAATTAAGACATATAGTAGGATTTTTATTCAGAAAGGATGATTTATTTTGAATCTAATACAAATATAAAAGATAGAATAAAAATATAATATAAATATCCTGGTTTATGCCCCTTTGCATCATTCATGAAAATTTCTTTTACATCCGGGTTTTGGTCACTCTTATGGATTCCATCCCCTTTTGAATTATCAATGACTACATGAATATATTTATTTTCACTAATATGATCATCTTCCTTGGCACTTTAATCTCGAGTTGGATGATGCCCATACATTTTAATTTCTTCATTGTTCATGTTCCCACTAATGGACCAATTCACGAACTCTTCCTCGACAGAAGTCTCCCCATCTGGAAGAGAAATGAATGCATGACAAAACCTTCATTCTATAAACAAAACTTGTATAACATGGCTATTATCAATATATTATAATGAAGGTGTATTTCATGGTTGTTGAAATTATATAAAATTATGTAATATAAAATAAAAAAGATGAATAAAAATGAAATCATTAATTTCATTTTCAATAAACAGTGTTGTAAAAATACATCTAAAATATAAACCAAAAAAATCATCAAAATACACCATGGAAAAAATTTAAAATATATATTTAATAGAGACAAATAATTTTTAATTGGATATTTTTAGAATAATAAACACATAACATAATGAGGTTTTATCACATCAAACTAAAATGGGAATTAATGAAGTCAATCATTTAAAACCATATAATATAAGGTATTTGGATATGAATCCGCCTTTATCGTACTTATGTACATGTTAGGAGGTCGATTGTGTCTCGTTGATTAAATTTGAGTGAGATTCAAACACTAACATCTCAAATACACTGCTTTTCTACAGTCTCATGGATGATCCATTCCTTTGAGTCTGTAACACATGAGATTGAAAACAATCATAATTGAAATGGCCATAGCGAAAATATGGTGATTATGGTTCCAAATTCAATGAAAACCTACCCAAAAATATAAATCAAGTGATGATGTGTGGAGACATGACCGATTTAGCAGTGAATTATGAATTTTTATTTCATAATGGAGGACGAATGAAGAATATTGGAGGTAGAAAAAACAATTGTTGAAGGTTGAGGTAGAGTCGGAGGAAATGTTCAAGGTGGATGCAAAGGCAGAGGCGAAGGCCGATGCGTGAGAGGAGTCAGAGGGGAAGGCAGAGGCCGATACACATGAGGAGGAGTATGGGGAGGTCATTGCGATGGAGGAGGTGAAGACAGAGTTAGATAGGGACATGGAGGTGGAGGGAAGATCCTGTGAGGATGGAGATCTGGAGGCATGGTGGAGTCGGAGAGGGGTGGACTGGAGGTGATGGGAATCAGGAGTGGAATTGACAAACAGAATATCAGAGAGAGGTACCCACGGTGGTGAAACAGAGGAAGCGACGACATGTGGTGGAGAGATTAGATAACATTGTATAGATAATGGATATTGAGATCATTGACATTATGGAACATTTCAAACTTGTACACCTGCTTCTGCATAAGCCCCATTGTGGATTTTGGTGATCCACTCATGAATATTGGGCTATTGATTATCAAAAATGAAGGTATTACATGTTTTCAAAAGATAAAACATGTACACCTACTACCGCATAAGCCTCCATCTACATTTTGGGGATCCCCAAATGAATGTTTGGGTGTTGATTATAAAAAATTCATATATTCCTTTCTATCAACACATCAATGAAAACTGATGAAACTACACTAAAAAGCAGATTAAATAATTCTCTACTCGTATATTACATGTATATATTTTCGATGAGAGTTTCCAGATTAATGTTTGTACATATACTAATGTAAAACATACTTCGAAAATATTGTTATAGCATCTAATCAAAACTACATTCCATTAAAAGATGTTGTATGTTATCTTCAGCCTTGGAAAATATGTAGCATGCTGATCCATGATATTGTTTTACCCTCTTCAAATGATCATTGGTTGACAGCCTTTTTTCCTAATCTTTTCATTATAGAAAAAGTCTATATGGTTTTATAAAAGGTACATTAAATTTCATCAATCGTGATGGTGTTAAGGTTGAGCTAGTGAAATGTATCTTGTAGTAGATTTTTTCACTAATGTGGCTCATTCAATTAGGATTGTATAAAAGTGTACTTGAGTCAAGGAATGTATACCTTTTTATTTCTATAACAACATAAAGAGGCATGAGATCATCTAAAAATTATTAGGTTCCAACAACTCTATAGTGGTCAACTGGATCTTATATGATGTAACATCCATGGTTTAGTCTGAATGGCCCAATGTCCTTATTTTTTATTTTATTATAGATAATACCCCTTTTAAGGGTTGAAGGGGAACTCATACATACCCCATAGTACCAACGCACAAGGACCGACATGACCCGTAATACATGACCCGAAGGCCTAGAGGCTTACCATGACCATACATGAACCGTACACCCATCCCACTAGAATAACCCCTCCCCATGTTATGCATCATTGATTGCATTTAGAACCCCACCTGCATTGCTGATCGGCTAGCATTGCCCTATAGAAAGCTGCACGGTGCCTGGTCCTGATGGCGGTTGCAATACCCTCTCATTCTTCCAATTTGATTATCTCTAATTCTGATGACTTCTATTGTTGTTCTAATCCTCTTCTAGGGCCAGCTCTAATTTGAACTAGGTTACTTCATGGTCTTCAATGGCCTGAAGGCCCTATGTCTTGAATTCCTTTGACAGATCAAAGGCCCTTGAGGCCCGTAGGCCCAAACCGGTGGGCCGAAGCCCCAAATCGGGTGAATAGTTCCAGCTACTACCGTACCGAATAGTACCTGCTACAGTACCTACTATAGTGACTAATACAGTAAATCCTCTAGTAACTACAATAATACTACTACAGTACCATGTAAATTCTCCTCCAGTCGGTTTTGAACCTGGGTCTCTTGGATGCCAACCAGGAGCCCTTCATGTAGTGGTCTATCCACCCATGTTTTTTTCATCAATTGAGATTGGATTGCTGACAGACCATCCACATATAATTATGTGTGATATCATTATAATAGTGTTTTATCAAGGTCCATACAGACGATGACAGATAATGAAGTTACCCATCAATTAGCCTCCCATTGAACATGTTTGATAACATATCAGTATGTGGATCATTATAATTCGAGATATTCCATGTAAATTTGTTATGGAGTCCATCATTAAAGATTCTGAGATCATTTATACAAATGCCACTCATCTCAATTGTCTTGATACAGTCTTTCCAAGCAATAGATATGACAGGATGTTCGAAGGGGTCAGATAATAGATCTTGTTCAGGGTTCTTGGATCATCCATGACTTTAATGGTGTGGGTGCCCACTTCTATATTGATGGAAATTGTAGTAATGTTCAAAAATAGAAAAGTACTAGGCTTTTTACTCAAATACAAAACATAAAATCCCAAATTAATCGAATACCATAGCACAAATTTATAAAAAGATGATAATTCCCCATGAATAATATATTTCATGTTCATCACCTAGAATAAAAAACAATTAAATTATAACCACTATAGATCCAAGTTGGCCTAAGACCCAGAGAAAGTAACCATCAATGCAGTTTGATGACACATTAATGTTGGGAGACTCTTCCATGTGAGAAAACTATTGGAAAGACATAATTGATCCTCTAGTAGATTAATACATTGAAATTTCTAGTTTTTTGATATGGAGTCTCACATAGATCCCATGCAGATCAACAGGACAGTCAAAACGACAATTCAAATACCATTTAATCAATCCTAGCATCATATACTATGAAATTTCATGCATAATGAAGATTTACACTGGGTTGTTGTTTATTCCTATGTATTTAACATAAATCTAAATAGAAAATATATAATTTGTGCATAACTTGTAATGTAGTGTATATATATTGTAATGTAAACATATAGAATATGAGTGTGTGAGTGCAGGTATGTAATTATAAAAGGGTGAAAGTAACATATTCATTTTTTTAATTTGGGAAAAAATTATCAGAATCCTTATCACTGATCAATTTTTCAAATTTGGTTGGACTGAGCATCACGACCATATCGACAATGATTCTGGAATCATAAGGGGGTGAATTCACAAATGTTAAAATATTTCATTTTAATAAAACCCTAATAAGTAATGAATCTGTATTCATAGGCAGATTGTGGATGTGTGATAGAGGAGGTTTTATAGAGATAGATAGGTTTTCAAAAATAGGATTGAGGTGGAAATCAGTGGAGGAAGATGGAAAATTATAAAAAATTGGATTGGGAGACAGATTGGTGTGGAGGTAGCATGGTGGGTAGATGTAGGCATGGAGGTGAGGAAATAGAGGTGGGAGGTTGAGATGGGTAGAAAGGGTCAGGATTTGTAGGGAAAATGGATGGGGTTTCTTACATTGTATGATAATTTATGTATGGAAAGGAGGAAGGAGATGGTGACATGGGAACATGGAGGGAGGATGGGGTGACACATGTCCAAGCATGGATTGATCTTTATATAAATATATTGTAACATGTGTCCTACCAAATAATAACATGTGTCATAAAAATTAATATAAAAATTAAATTATAAAACATTGTAACATGTCTCATATAATTTCTAGATTATAACACCCATATAGAATAATTTGTAAAATAGAGACAAACACTACTAACATGGAATATTCATAGAGATTCAATAAATCAATAGAATCAAAAAGAAACTATAAAATATAAAAATATGATATATAAAACAAAAATAATTTTTATAAGATAATTTTTGGATGCATAAAATAAGACCTGATGGCTACAGTCAGAAAAATAAAATATTAATGATGAGTATTACAAATTGAAGATGATGTGAAAAATGATTTAGGAGAGATAGAATACATTTAATGTTAATAAAATGTAATAGATACCATTGAGTTTTATTTATGATACCAGTAAAAGTTTAAAGGTAGATATTTTCCTAGATGAATAAGTAATATGCTTATGTTCAATTTGAAATATTCATATAATGACTATATAGTGTGCATATACATTGTATAAAAAATAGGAATATCCCAAATATACTATAGGCATTAAAATATAACTATAATAATAAGTATTTAAAATGAATAATTCAATGAATATATAATTGAAGAAGAGATAGGAATGAACCTATAACTAACATATTATTTCATCTTTGTCATTTTTTAAAGGAATAATGAATTAAAAAAGTTTGACAATAGATAGGGTTCCCAACTGTCATTCATGCAGGATGAATTTTTAATTTGAGTCACATGTAAGGTGTCACATTATTTTAAAAATATAAAAAATTAAATTCAATAAAGAATACCTCCACATGATGTCATTGTACATCTACAAAAACTATTTATGTTGAATACTTGGAGTATTTATCAAAACAAATATTGATAATTCGAATTTGGACCTTGAGAGTATCATAATATTTAATTTTGATGTCACTTATTGGATCCTAAATTCCTAAAAATGGAACAAAGAAACAAAAAAAATGCAAGAGAGAATAAAATAATTTAGTTATTCATATTAATGTTTTCATACATTATAAAAACAAAAAAAATTACGTCAAACTAAAAAAATTCATGTCACATGAAACTCGTTATTTTATATAACGAAAAATAATTTTTAGAAAATTAAATACATAAATTTCAACCAGAGAATCAATATAAGAAATTTACTGGTAATTAAGTTGCTTAAATTTTACATGATTTTTTTATAAAAATTTCATAATAAAATTAGTATTCATATGTTTTCGTAGAAAATAATACTTATTGTAAATAATATGGTTGTACCTCCATGACTCCAATATGCAACAAAATATTCTTGCTGGAGAGGGTGTCCTAAAATAATTATTAGTAAATAAACTATTCATTTCCTATGAAATTTCAGACACTTATAGTTAATCAAACCCAATGAAAATCAGAAGAAAAAATAAACGAAAACAAACAAAATGTAATAAATCAAAACAAATAAACTCTATAGAAGAAAAATATGAAAATTATAATGACATGAAATCAAACATAAAAAATATAAAGTGGAATTATTAATATGAGAGATTATTTAGAAGATAAATATGGATGGAGAGAAACATTCATTGGAAATGAATAAAATAAAAAATAATATAAATTATAAATTAAAACAATTCTCAATTATTCTTTTCTAGATACGATAATGAATCATACACATTTTTATTTTCCCTTTGATGAATTGATTGTTCGAAATCCTCCATATCCTCATTTTCTCATTCAATATCTCCTCATGTTTTACAGTTTCTCTATTATGCACATATAATGATCATCTGGTGGAAAAAGTATTACTTCAAACATTTAAAGATATAGTGAAAATAAGAAATGTGTGTTTTAAAAGTATAGATGCAAAAAACATTAAAATATAAAATCAAAAACAAGCATCACTTTTCTCTAATAATAATTGATCCATCCCCTTACAATTCTTGATTTTAAATATGATAGATAAGAATATTGAAATGTGTGTTCAAACACACACACACACACACACATATATATATATATATAAGATACCATTATCCCTACCCCCTATATCTCATTGTAATATTTCATGTTCCCTACTATAAATTAAAAAATAAACCATGTATAACGGACCCAATAAATCGTTGTAAAGTCATAGGAGTTTAAGGGAACAATTCTGTAATGAATAACAAAAAATAGATTGAACCATAATAAATTCAGTAGGCTTGTAAAGAGTTTGAACTTCTCAGACTTGTCCATACATATTAAAAACCTTTATGAGGTGTGGATAAACAAACAATTTAGAATTTAATATGACAATGATGCATTAGCCAGATATGTATTGACAGTTCCTTTTAAATCCATTGATCTTCTGAAAATTCTTTTCAATTATAGCCATATTTTCACGATGCCTTCGAAAATGGATTTGATAGACGATTCCTATCGATGATAGAGTGAGATTTTTATGGAATCGGGTTACTGGGACTTGTTCTACGAGGTAATGAAACTAGTTATAGAATTAATTTTGGACCTTACCATGGGAAACCAGTGCTCTTCCAATGATGACATGGAAATCCAAGGGTTTTTTAATGATTCCTTTTAAATCTAGAGATTTATTGATGATAACTTAGAGCAATATTCAGTAGATGGTGTGTTGCAATGATAGAGAGTAGATTTGTAAAACACAGTTTTGTAGGACGTTTTCATCAAGGATCTAGAACTTGTATCAAAAATTTAAAATGAAGATGGAGAGTCATTAAATTAGGTATCATTTAGGGGATAGATGAAAGGAGATACCAATTCAAGGAGGAAAATGAGATTACAGAAGAGGATGATGGTATTATGGAATCAGTTTTCGTGGAGCCACTGTAGGTTGGAGGGGTTGGGCTTTATTTTGAAGAATAGAGGGTTTCAGGAGTGGGGGATAGGAAGTTTCATTTTTAATGGGTATTTAAATATGTGGGGAGGTTTCCATGATAGTATAATTAAGGCGGTGGAGACATGTGGATGGGAGGGGATGTGTTTTAGTATAGTTAATGTATTTTCTTCATGAGATTTTTGAATGCACCAAGGATATATATAATCTCATTCCCCAAACATCACTAAATTTACAATTCATTTATATATATCTAATGATATATTTAATACATAAAAAACATTAATTTTGAATAAATTTCAACATGGAACAAATAATACTGAATATCAATATTTCCCCAGTAAATCAAATATAATTAAAAGTAAAACAATTAATGTAGAAATGTAATATTTTTTAAGAAATAAATATATATATGATAAATATTATTAGTATTTATGGTAAATTTATTTTATAATGACAATAATAAATAAATTTTTTCAATAAGAAGACAATGAAATCCAAATTAATAAGTGATAAGAGATAACCATTGGTACACCAGCAATATGGGGTTTATGAAAAAATAACATACATTATAATAATTAATAGAATTGATTTTATTTTTTAAAAATTATTATTTCATAAATAATTTCCATTAAAATACCATTATAAATTCTTATAAGAAACAATATTTTAGAAATTGGTTAAAATTATGGTGATGTTCATTAACATAATATACGTTAAAGAACATCCCTTTTATTTATTTAAAAATAATGTCAAAATTTGACAATTCAAAAAATTTAATCTTGATTCCATTCAACCACCATTTAAAATAACATATTAAATTAAAAATTATCTCATTAATCAATTGATTAGATAAAATTACTTTTATAAATCCATTATGTAGAACATAGACATGGAAGAAAAATATATCTGAATAAAGGCAATATAAATTTTATGTTACATTTAAAATTGTTACTTCATGATTAATGTAACATATAGATGAAAATTTAGAAGATGATATGGAAAATAATTTAATATCCATTATATTTATAAATTATTGGATCGTATGAATGATAAATGATAAGATTAAATCAAATAAAATTAATGTTATCCAAAAAAATCAAGATTGTAAAATAAATTCTTACCACATGGGTATCTTCAAAATGGAAACCCATTTAAATAATAATCATTATTTGAGACAATAATCATATTTATTAATAATAGTTTCATATAAAATAAATCAATGTGGTAGAATATACACAACATAAAATTTAATAGGTTCATAACAACAATTTTGTCTCAATGAAATGAAAATTGAGATGAAATCCCTTACCTCATGCTTTCTGTTAGTTTAATTTCATTTATCCTCGTCTATATTAAATATAAACTTGTTAAAAATTTATTCCAAACACATATTCGTATTTTAAATATAATATATTAACATCTTGTGACATATTCCCTCTCATTCATTAAAAATATTTCATTATTACATTGTTTCAGGTGTTAACTTGTGGGTTTTATCAAGCAGGTTTTCTTATACTTTTTTTATTTTATCTATGATACAAATAAATCATATCCATAATTATACTAATGTTTTAAATATCATATTTGTTAATTATATAAATTTTTATAACAATTATTTATTTTTTTATTAAAAGTTAATTACATATCTTTATAGAGATGATAGGTCATATGTATATATGATAGAAGATATAATTACCTTAATGGTTTGATGGAAATAAAATTAGATGATATATTAATTTTTATTAATACATAATTTTTCATATGTATAATATATATGAATACTTCCATCATTATGACTTTCCATGTGAGTGAGTTATGGAAAATAAATTACATCTATTTGTGAAGTGGTAGTTCACTATAACCACGAGAAATGATTGTGTTTCCCATTTTATGGAGAAGGATTTGGAAAATTATTTTTCTTTAAACAAAATAAACTCTCATAATATTTTAAATTCTGGAACTATTATTTGTAATTTTAAATACATTATTGATTGTGCTAAAATAACAAGTAAATAAGAAAGAGTTTAGTGAAGACATTTATTTTTTCAAGGAATTACCACCATTAGATTAAAAATTAATGTCCCAATAGATGAAATTTAAAAAATATATAAGATCTTAAATGGGTATAAATATTCTAGGTAGATATTATGTTAGTCTTTGTTCAAGATAAATTTCATGACAGTTGTGAGTAATTGAGTGCAGTGGGTTCTTTTTTAAAATTGAGGAAAATGGGAATTTTTATAAATACCCAAAACTATTCAACATTGGGAAGTCACTCTCATCCCATGTACCTCCAAATTTATAAAATAATCATATGGAGGGACTATAAGTTTTATTAACACAGCCACTATTATCATAATCCATTTTTTAAACATTTTATTTATATTATCTCCTTGGTTTCTTACATTTACCATTTTAGTTTTCACCTACATAAATTTTTTTTAACCGATGTAATTTATAATTTAAGTGTAAAATTAAAATTAGAATTATTAGATAATTAATTACCCATTATTCTAAATGTTTAAAAAAATTATCAGATAAAAATACTATTTCTTTTGGAAATGATTTTTTACAAAACTACTTTTAACTTAAAAAACTCGATTTCAACCTTAACCATAGTAATTAAATTTTAAACATTTTTAAAAAAAAATTATTACCAAAATATTATTTTGACATGTCACCTAATATTAATTTTTCCTATTAAACATATAAAATCCATTTTATTAAATTTAAATAACATATATGATAGAATTTAGTTTAAAAATAATCACACAAATTATGTGAAAAAATGGTTTCCCTAAAAATCCATTTTTCCAGAATAATATGATCTTATATAAACTACATTTTTAATAATTATAATTATTTTTATTAAAATTAATATATAAATATATATATATTCAATAAATTTATTTTAAATTAATAATCATTAAAAATTATTATAACTAACTAAAATGTGTAGACATTAGGCCTTTTTAGATAAACACATTTCTCTAAAAAAATATCCATTTGACCATCAAGTGATCTAATTATTATTTATATTGATTTCATAGTCAATAAATTTATAATTATTTATATTATAACAAATTATTAAATAAAATTATGAATAGTTTAATACTACATTTCTTATTAATTATAATTTTTTTAATGAAAAATAAAAAAATTTATTCTAGGATTATTTTGACCAAGTAACATCAGAATCAATATTCAACCAATAAAATTATAATTTTTTGGCCATGAAATGTTAAAATTTGAATTTAATTATTTTTTTGTTAAAAAATAACGTTCAGTAACTATAATTTAATCTCTAATGTTAAATTCATCTATTAAATACTAATTTCATCATGTATTTTTTCATGGATATTGCATTCTAAACAAATATTCAAGGTTATTATTCATCAAATCCTATAGTTTCCAAATATTATCCTATATATTATGATTTCTAAAATTTAAATTTACTAGTTGATTTATTTTATTCCCCAATACATTCTCTGAATTATCAAAAATCTACATGGGATGTTTACAATATTATAGATTAGATGTAATGTTATTTCATTTGGTGTTAGAACATGTGTTGGGTCTAGAATGTAAATAGATTACCAAGATATAAGAAACATACCATATACATTATAAAATCTTGGTAGAATTAAAAAATGGTAATCTATATCTCCAATTCATTCTAGAATTAAAAAAGAATCGTTGTTACTAGGGACTATTTCTTTTTATTATAGAAAATTATTTCATCCTTTCCTAGATATACATTCATGAAAATGTAATATCCTAAATAATATTACAAATAATTCTTCTGATTATCAATATCACAAGTTTTAAAAAATTTATATTTTTCAATAACTACCTAAATAGTATTTATCATTATATTTGTCTCAAGAAAATTTTCTTGGTTGTTTATTTTCCTTTTACCCACTTCATCCCAAAAAGTTGAAGTACAACATAGATTTACTTAATAATAAAATATACCATGAAAGTAATGTGACCATGAAATAATCATTTCATCATCGTTTTTTAATATTCTTTTTGGAATATCCATCAGTTTGATGATAATAAATGGTGATTAAATTTATCTCAGCATCGAGAAAATTCTAATATCTCATATAGAATTAATATATATATCTTTGAACGCTATTAGAAATAATTTTTTGAGTTATGAAATAATTTATTACAAAATTATTAAAACATATCCTTGTTAGTTGATTATGAGTTAAATATTATATATAAGGGCAGAAATGTGATGATTTGGTAAGGGGATAAATAAACATTCATATTACATCATTCATTCTCGAAGAATACTGTAATAATGTAAAATAGTTCAAAGAAATATCATTCTATTTATACATATAAATATGAGTAGGTTTATGTAGTCATTTAAGATTTCATATCTAAGACATTTCCTTTGGGAAAACCAACTGTCTTGATATATAATTAGTAATTCTCCACAACATGTTTTCTCACTAAAATGTTCATCAAATCCCAATAAAACATGGTTCTACTAGGTTGTATATATAAATTCTTGATATGAGAATCATATAAAAATTCAATTTCTATCTTAGGGATATATGGTACATATATCGTCATTGATATTTTTTGAATTCTATATTACCAAAAAATCAAGTTAACTTACCATCATTTAAAGAATTTATTTTCTTCTAAAAATTCATAATATCATATTAGAAAAAGAATTTCCATTCCAAATAAAATGCGATGGTAGTCATTTTAAATAGGAGTGGTGTCACTTTATCCATAATAATTTTTATATCAATATTTGTAATATCCATAAACAAAATATCCATATTAAACCTCATTTGGTTTAAAAATAAATGATAATTTTAGTACAATGTATATGGTACCATAATTTCCTTCCCTATGTTTCAGTGTATTCAGAAATTATAATAGTTGAGTTTCTTGAGCCATTTTCATTTCCTCATATTGATCTCATTTTGGTAAATTATTTATTTTATGATCTTATAGTATGTGTACATATATCATCACTCACCATAGAGATAATTTATCTATTTCATCAAAAAATATTATATTTTCCAATTCAATATCATAATTTCAATATTATTATTCATGAGCCTTTACTTTTTTTGATGTATATAAAATATCATTGTCTTTTTTTCTAAGGAATAAACTATTTCCCTTATCTGATACATCTTTATGTGTCAAAAATAAATATTTTCTTGGTTTAAAATTCAAAATTGGGGAATTTTCCATTAACCACCTCAATTTCTCATAAAACTATCCAAATTATATTATCCATGTGAACATACATTTTTTATATGTAAAAATGGTTTACTTGTTAGAGAGTTTAAAGAAATATTAATCCATCATCGATGGTAAAATTTAAACCCACTGAATCCATGCACTACGGTTATTTTGAGTAGTGTAAGCTATTATTTTTCTCCCATATTCTTCATATGATGAAACAATATTCCATCATTAGAGAAAATATTTCCATGAAATAGAGAATTTAAAATATATATTTCAGAATAGATAAAATTCTTATAATACCCTTATATATTAATATTTTCATGATTAATCCAAATGTTATTCTTATGTTCTTTATATATTTTAGAATACCCCAATGTTCTATCAATGAATTCTAGGATAAAATTATCATGATATTTTTTTCTATACTATTTTAAATCAATAAAAACAATAATAATGGTGGATTCATCAATACAAATGGAATTCGTGGAAATTCATAATGTCTATAAATAATTGAAATATTGTCTTTATATGTAAATCCATCTTTATTCATAATTGTGAAGGTTTTGGGTGCATCAGATGCATTGTTTGGATGACACCCAACATTAATTTTTATCATGATCAATGATTATTCTAGGATCAATATGAAGATAAATTCCAGTCTCTTTGAAATATAATCAAAGTTATTTATAAAGAAGAAAGCGGAATGAATACTTAGAGAGGATCATGCACATCATGTTTATAATTTATATAATTAATTTCATAAAGAAAAAAAATACCAGGATCATTGGTATTTTTCTTCGTTGATGATTTTGATCTTTCGCAATGACCCTTCTAGATTATCTCGGTGAACTTATAAGGATCCAATATAGAATCACCCTAGTGGTAATCCACACATCCTCTAATGGCCTCTGATAGACATTGCTTGGTCCCTGGGTGCTAGCGCATTGAAGTGAGTGTCTTATGTCAGACATTCTTGATCATTTCTTACTTGACCTTGAAGAACATATCTTGTTCTTAATAGGGGAGAGAAGTGGATTCAAGAGAGAAATTGTTTGTCTCAACAATTCACAATTCAGAAGTCATGTGGATTGGTCTGTGGCACAATAGGAATACTTGACTGTTTATATACATAGAATTTTAGTTACAATATTTAATTACATAGAAAAAATTAAATAAATTCATGAACATAGTGAATATCCATGAATTTAATAACAATATCGTGACCGTATTTATGGTGTTCCAACATTCACAAAATAGAATTATAAATTCCTCATCACAAAATAATACCATCATTAATTTAAATTATGTCAAGTAGTTAAATAATTATATACCATCTCGTAAAAAATTATCTACTACTGGACTGACCATGGCCTGCACAAACTCCACATACATTTAATGAACACTTGAATAAATAAATAAATAATTTTTTCTCTTATATAAATATTTAATTTAAAAACTAGTAAATAAATATTTATTAAATAAAATAATTAAATATATTTTATTTAACTTATTAGGTAATTTTCTCGTGAATAAAATTATTTCACAGTCTCGAGAGTAATATTAATTTCATTAATTAAATTCAAATAGAATTTATCTAAGACCAAAAAAACACTTAGTGTGTGACCCTCTAGGAATTTTTCTCATTGGCATTAGGCAGGCTTTCCTAAAGTCCAAGAGTACTGCATTCCAATGGGTCAAGGAACCCAAGAGAATGAATGTAGAGTTGCAACAACAACATCCACATATGAACTCTCACTATGTAACATAATCTTTTTATCGCAATATATCATCAAACATGATTCATGATTGTGTCATCAAATTTTATGCTTGATATGTCATTCTATGACGACCTGAAATAAACTCATTATTACACCATGGACATGTAATTTCATACGATGGTTCTATATCAATCAAAGGGCCATGATATCAACTTTCATAATCGAAGGGAAAAATCCTTCCTCGAATTATCCATTACTAACATGACACTCATGACGCACCCAACGCACCCTACTACCTACAAACTGTTTGTGTGACAGTTATCATCAGTAATTCATAGTTCATACATCATAAATCATGTTAATGATAATCTTAATGTCTAAGTATCATTACACATTCTCTTAAATATAAATATCTAATGAAACCAAAACATGTGGGATTTATACTAACAGTTTTATTCTCATAATCTTTTATCTTAGAGATTACCAAGTTTGAACTTCATGAGAGGAAGTCTCATCTTCTTATGAGTACATGCACCTGATGGTCTACATTCTATGTGTCATATCATAGCATGTCATTCAACTGAAAAAAATATATTTAATAATATTGTTATATAATTTCAAGGATCTCATCATAGTGGGGAACTTCCATGACATTATAAACGCAAACAAATACTCTAGGACAATTATAACATCATAGTCATGAAAAACAATGAACAATTTGTAATAATAAATTAAATACAAATCTAATAAAATTAAAACAAGTTGGTTCTAGGACACTAACTATTACAAACTCCCACTTGAACTAGATCCAACTGCCTACGACTTTCAGTCCACTAAACCTCACATGATGATCTTGTTTCTTCTGAGTCAAGCCTTTTGTAAAGGGGTCTGCAAAATTATCTTCTATGGAAATATTACTCACTGCAAATTCCACTCTCTGAGAAAAATCACCCAAGAGATGAAACTTTAGAAGTATGTGATTCGTCTACTAATTCGACCATTTATATTTTTCCAGAGCCACTGATGCAGCAATATCACAGAACATTGTGATGGGATAATTGCTACTAGGTATCACATCATGCTCCTAGATGAAGCATCACATCAAAACAGCTCCATTAGTTGCCTCATAAGCTGTGATATACTCATATTTTTCAATAGAATCTATGACTACACTCTTATTTTAGCACTTCCATCACACTACACCTCTATTTAATGTAAAGATGTATCCATTTTGTTACTTCATGTCATCTTGATCAGTCTGGAAACTAGCATATAGATATCCATTGATGACTAGTTTCTCATCTCCTTGACATACCAGTAACATATCCTTAGTGTGCCTTAGATACTTTAGGATAGTCTAGACTACCATACAATGGAGGCCACCTTGGTAATCTTGATATCTTCCTACCACACTAAATTTTTAGGTGACATCCAACCTAGTACATATCATGGCAAACATGACAGTCCCAATCACTGAAGCGTATGTATTCCTTTACATTATCATTTATTCCTCATGTGTTTGAGGACATATTTTCTTGGAATGATGAATTCCATGTGACATTAGAAACAATCCCCTCTTGGATTGTTCCATACTGAATATCTTCAGTATCATATCAATGTATGTACATTGACATAGGCCGGACAATCTCATGGATCTTTCTTGATGGATCTTGATCCCATGAATATATGATTCCTCTCCCATGTCTTTCATATAAAATAATTGATTCAACCATGCCTTAACAAAATGTAAGAGTGTGATCTCATTTCCAACAAGTCTTATGTGATTAACATATACTATTTGGAAAACTACTACACTTTTAGTAAAACATTTTTAGACACAAGGCTCAAATTCATTGTTGATAAAACCAAATTATTTTATGGATTCACAAAAACAAATTTTCTATGACCTGGATGCTTTCTTTAATCCATAAATGAATTTTGGGAACTTTAATACCTTATTGGAACCCTTTGGTGTCATAAAACATTCAGGTTCTGTCATGTAGACTTTTCATGAAGGTTCCCATACTGAAATGATGTTTTGAAAACCATTATCCAAATCCCATAGTGATTGTATGACACAATTCCATGTAGAATTCTGATGGATTTCATCATTACAAGTGGTGAGAATATTTCATCATAGTCAATTCCTTGATGTTGTTTAAACCCATTTGCAACAAGTCATGCCTTATAGATAGTGACATGTCCTTCCATTTACAGTTTCTTCATGATTACCCATTTGAATCCAACAAGCTTTACATCAACTAGAGGATCATCAAAAACCAAGACATGGTTTTTGTACATTGAATCCATTTCATAATTCATTTTTTCTTGCCACATGGAATCTTCTTCTCCATTTACAACTTCCTTGTAGGTTAAAGGTTCATTATAATCAACTAATAAAGTGTCACCATCCTCAGTAACTAAAAAACCGTACCATTATGGTTATCTAACATCTATTGTACTCCTACGTAGTACATGTGTCTCTAGAATAGGTTCTTCTTCCATGGGGCATTGTGGAATCTAATTTTTCTACCAACTCTTATATACCTTATGCCTCGACTTCATTGAAGTCTATCTCACTCCAACAATCTCTTTTGGATATGTTCTCCCTATCATGGGATATGGAATTTACTACCACAATAATGTTTTTGTCTATGAGGTTGCATAGGTAATATCACCTTGTTTAATTGGGGTATCCTATAAAGGTACACATTGTTCCTTAGGGTGTGAGTTTGTTACATGAAGTATCCTTATCAAACGCTTCACTAATGTACACATGTAAATTTGATAACATAGATTTTCTTCCACTCCAATACTCATATTGAATACCTTTTATCTATTTAAATTGTAAATGGTTTTGTATGTGTGCCGCTATTTGAAATGCATATCCCCAAAAGGATAATGGCATACTTTCATGACTAGTCATTGATCTCACCATGTCCAACAGTGTGCAGATCCTCCTTTTTCTCACACCATTCCACTAGGGAGTGTGTAGAGGAGGGAGTTGGAAGAGGATCCCAAACTCTTGTAAGTAATAAATAAATTCTTGATTAAGATATTCTCAACCTCAGTCTGAGTAATGTTTCGTAATCATCTTACCATAGTGGTTCTCAACATTATTCTTGTATTCTTTGAAATTGTCAAAATAATCCGACTTATACCTCATTAAGTAGATATATCCATATTTACTCAAATCATCAGTAAAAGTTATGAAGTATGAGTACCCTCCCCGTGCTTCAACTAAAATGGTCCACACACATCGGTATCAACAAATTCAAGATGTTCTTTTGCACATTCACCTTTCCCACTAAATGGTGACATGGTCATTTTATCATGTAATCAAGCATGACATATGAAAAGTGGTTTTAGTTAGAAAGGATCTATATATCCATCTTGATGTATCATTTTCTAGTGTTTCTCATTTACATGACCTAGCTGATGATTCCAATTTTGTGTGTGGTATGAGTCATGTGAAGTATCATTGTTGTTGGTTTCCATTACATGGTTTGTGTAATCAAACATATAATGTCCATTGTATAAATGTGCCCTACCATAAAAAATTCCATCTTTGTAAAAGAAACAACATTCATTTCTAAACATGAAATAAAAATATGTGAATCTAATCTGGATACAAAAATAATATTTTTAGAAACAGAAGGCACATAATAACAACCCTTTAACACAAACATCATCTCGGTTGGCAACCTGAGGTGGTATTCCCCAATAGCTACATCATAATGTTTGGCTCTATTGGCTACTCGTAGATCTATGTCCCCTCGATCAATCTTCATGAATCTACTTGGTTCCTATATTTGGATACATATGTGAGCATGACAAGCTATATCTAATACCAAATATTTAGAAATAGATTGTCTGTAATTGATAACAAACACACCTAATGATTCTACTTTCTTATTATCTTGGATGATGTTCTTCTTCATATAGAACTTATTTCCACATGCTGAACAAAAAAACCACTAGTTCCCTTGCCTCCCATTTTATCTTCCTTTTCATGGAAGGCTGTAAAGAAGCTTTGGGATTAAATCTCTTGACCTTCCATTTCACCTTATTCACCATAAGGACAAAGGTCTTTTCACACATCATATCTTTTTCCACTTGGATAATGTGGCTATGTAGATTATATAGAGACTTCTCAATGTTGTTCATATTGAAATTGACACCAAAGTTATAGAATCTTAGAGGGAGTAATGAGATAATAAGATAGAAGCCTAGTTCATTGGGGAGTTTAAACCATGGAACCTCCACGAGCATAATGTAGCCAATGATCTTGACTACATGGGGCCCAACTAGGGAACCTTATCCAAGATTACATTAAAATATTGTTGTAGATATCTCAAACCATTTATGTCTTGCTCTCTCCTGGTAAAGAGCATAGAGGTGGTCAAGCATTATATAAGCATCCACGTTTTCATGATACATCATGAGCTCACTGGACATTAATCATAACATTAAACATTGAATGTCGACCGTGTCATTAATATGTTTCTCATAGACCAGGAAATCCTCATAACTCACCTATTTGGAGGGAAGATCAGGTAATGCTGACTCCAGCACATAAGACTTCCGTTCATGGAGTAGGATAACCCAAATTCATAAAAACCTGAAGGTGTCAAAACCATTCATGGAAGTTACTACCGGTGAGGATGTTGTCTTTATCCACAATTTATCATAAGGATAATGTGGTTAATGAGTTATTCATTTTTATTCTACAATTAAGTGAGCATATCATCATTACTTTCTTTATTACATTTTATAAGAAATAATAAATTTTATTAAATCTCCCAATATATTGTCATGTCCCAATATCCCTCCCCATTGAACCCAGAATGTCCAATTTCCATGACATTCTAGTGACAAGGTTCGATATTACCCTTTGCATAACCCCAAAATGTGTTGGTCAAGCTATTAGAATATATTTAGGTAGGCACGTCTTTGCCAATTACGGGCATGAAACTCCTTGATATGTTCAGTTGACTCCCCAATCCTAAAATCATGAATTTGTATTTGTTTAACTCCTGACTCTAATATAAACCATGTCAAGCAAGAGCTACTCCTCTTGATGAAATACGGTTAAGTCAACCCAAAATCATTCAAAAGGTATTTCTGTATAAAATTAAGTGTCCCAACAAGGGTTGGTCAAACACATTGTTTTATTGAGTTTTTCCTTTAATCAAGTAACATAAGTCATGTTCTCACTAAATATTTTTATTTGATGTATTTTTATCTCTAATGCGTGAATTTCGTATTATAATTATCACATTCTTGTTAGTATTAAGTGGAACTAAATTAAGTGATTAAACATGTCTTTGTAATATTTGCGCATAAGTTTGGATTATTTTAGTTCTATATTGCATGCTTGTTTAATTCAGTAATTATGTGATTGTGAGAACACATCCATAATTATAGACCATGCAAACGATAGAAAAAAATAAAGTAAATGGAATGATCATGATCTTTTATAATGGTTAGATTATTTATAAGTGGATAAAATAACACAAACCTTGGTAAGAAACAAAATGAACCTTTTGGGTTCGTGTTTTGAGCTTCCACCTATCCACCTCTGTATCTCTTGGGATTTGTTTCGCCTCAGCACCAACTTGAACCACATTCACTATATTGGCAGTTCCATTCATTACATATTTGTTTTTTAACTCACATGTAGATGAGGGGTAAAAATGTGTTTCACCTAAAAGAAACCATGGGCACATAGGACCTACATATTAATGAAGTGAAGTCTCATAGGCCAACTATTTTAATTAAAATAAATAAATTAAAAGAAACCATCCACATACAAAGTTCTTGGTCTAGCTCATGATCATCCATACAAGAAATGATATTTATTCATAAATAAAATTAGCAATCAATTCTTTAATCATTCTTGTTTATGATAAATCATACACGAATCAATTATTTTTCATCTTTAACTAATAAATCCTTTTATCTTAACCATCTTTCTATATTTCTTTGAGATTATCATCATAATTTTAAACATATTAATTCATTTAAAATTATCTTTGTACATAACCTGTTCCTTGGAGGCAACCCGGTGAATTCATATTCATAGCTACCAATTGGTTAGAAATTAACATTACATAGATGTTAAAATAAACAAATACATATAAATCACTTATCAAAATGTTGTGCCTCATCTTTATGCCCACACGATTCTAAATGTCTCAATGGTTTGTATAATAATTAATTTTAATAAATCTTTGTAATTTGGATGAGTACACGATGTGTAGTTCCAACTAAATGGAGTTTATTTTTTTCACCTTCTATCCGAAGTACATGCCTGGGGAAATGGTGTGTGTGTATACATCATAAATACTTGGAGTACACTATGTGTCTAGTGGGCCACACGTTGTGTAGTTCCTTGTTATACGGTCTCCGGCTGGGAAAGCTGTGTATGGGGTACATGATCCAACCCTAACCCGAATGGACTACACATCATGTTCATCAGGGCACACGATTTGTAATCTAGAAACCACGTGCCACCCCTTCATGGTCAACACATGGATATATTTATGTATTAGAAAGACTCCAACACATGTCTTGGTTTGGCGTACTAGTCTGATGCATTTAATTATGACTACATGATGTGTACTGTTGAATACATGTTTTGTGTTCTAGTGTTGTACGACTAGGATGATTTGGATCCTCTAGATGAGATCCTCTATTTTATTTTAATCAAGATTAATAGAAAAGATTGTTTGGGTAAGATGAATGCGAAACGGAAGTGGAGGAATAGATCTCAAGATTCAGATTTGCAGAATGATTAAATTGAATTTAAACAACTAAATTATGAAATGTGTGATTCATCAAAAAAATATTTATATAATTATAAAAAATGATGTATCCCCTTTGACAACATTAGAAAGTTCCGGGCATAGTGGAAGCGTGGTTGGGATGGCTACCAAAATTGATTTTTGCGTTAAGGAATGAGTATTTTGGGATCAATACGATGATGAATGCCAGTCTCCAAGGAATATAATCACAGATTTAGATAAAGAATAAAGAGGCCCAAAAGATTAATGAGTATCTAGCGCATCATGTTTATAATTAATTAAATTTATTTCAAAAGAAAAACATATACATTGATCTTTTTTATTTTTCTTCATTGATGATGTTGATCATCCGAAATGACCTTTCCAAATTATCTCGCTGCACTTGTAATGTGCCAAATTAGAGTCCCTCTAGAGGTAATCCACATGTGTTCCGATGGCCTCTGATCAACACTACTCATTCTCTGGGTGTTAGTGCAATGAAGAGAGTGTCTCGATTTGGGAATTCTTGATCAATTATTTTTTTAGACATGAAGAACGTATCTCGTTATTAGGAGGGGAGAGAAGAGGATTTCAGAGAGAAAATGTTTGTCACCACAATTATAAATTCACCAGGAATGTGGTGTGGTATGTGGAACAATAGGCCTAATTTTCTATTTATATACATGGAATTTCAGTAATTATATTTAATTGCATAGAAACTATTAATGAAATTCATGAACATATAGAACATCCATGCATTTAATAAAAATACCACGTCATTATTTATGCTGTGCCAACTTGCACAAAATGGAATTATAAATTCTACATCACAAAATAATAGCAGCATTATTTAAATTTGTATCAACCTGTTAAATAATTATTTGACATCTTGAAAATAATTATTTTACTACTGGATCGACCTTGGTCCTCTCAAACTCCACATCCATTTATTGAACACTCTAATAATTAAATAAATTATTTATTTTCTTAAATAAATATTTTATTTACAAACTAGTAAATAATTTTTTATTAAATAAAATAAATAAATATAATTTATTAAAGTTATGAGATATTTTTAACTTGAATAAAATTATTCCATGTTCTTGAGAATAATATTTATTTCATTAATTAAATTCAAATAGATTATATCTGAGACCACCAAAAACATTAAGTGTGTGATGCTCTATTATTCTTTCTTGTTATCATTATATAGGCATTCCTTCTATCCAAGAGTAATGTCTAGAAATTGGAAATTGAACCCATGAGAAAGAACGTAAGGTCTCAACAACAACATCCACATATGAAAACTCACTCTATTATATAATCCCTTTATCATAAAATCTTATCAATAAGGTTTCATGACTGTTTCATCAACTTTTTTTCTTCATATGTCGTTCATTAAATACCTAAAATAAACTAGTCATTACACCTTGTCCACGGAATATTGCAAGACAATTCTATTTCAATCAAATGGTAGAGATATCAACTTCCAAAAATAGAGGGGGAAATCATTACACAACTTATCCATTAATAACATGCCACTCTTGACGCACCCAACATACCCAACATCCCACCAACTATCTACATGACCGTTTTCATCAGGAAATCAATGTGTGTAAGTCGTGACACAAATTAATCATAATACTAAAGTCTAAGGATCATTACACACAATAATTTATATAAATATCTAATGACCCAAAAACATGAGTAATTCATACAAGCGGGTCTGTTGACCTAATCTCATATCTTAGAGATTACCGATTGAAAACATCATGAGAGGAAGCCTTATCTGCTTTCGAGTACTCACACCTGATGGTTCGTATGTTATGTGTCCCATAATAGCATTTAATCCAACAGTAGAACTATATTTTAGAATATTAGTATATCATTTTCTGGTTTTCATCATATAGGGGAACTTCCATGACCATATCAATGCATCAAATTATCTAGGACATTTATAAAATCATAGTCATGCATAACAATGAATAATATGTAATAATACATTAAATATCAATTTATTCAAAGTAAAACCAATGTGTTCTGGGACACCAACTCTTACAAATTGATGATACCTAGAATGAGGATAAATATATGAAAAATACTGATCTCCCTGAATTTGATCAAATAAGTCTTCACTGTGAGGTAGAGGATATTTTTTCATTATCATGATTTCACTAATTTCACAATAATTAATATAGAGTGTCATAGATCCATCACTCTTAAAAACCAAAATAATAGAGGTTTCTAATCATGAAACACTATGATGAATAAATCACATATCACCTAACTCCAGTTTTTGTTTCTTCAAATCCAATACATAAACATTGTTAATTATCTATGTAGTCATTGATATATTACATGAATTAGGGATGAAATCAATCAAAAACTTAACTTTAAACTATGATGGGTCGTTTGGTAATTCTAAAAGAAAAACATAAATATATTCTTATATAATAGGTATATAATAATTTTTAATATTTCATGATCCATAAATATATTGGGTTTTATATTCTTCCCCAATAATCTCATTCATAAAATCTCCTGATAGTTGATATATGCATGATCAAGATGACAAGGTATCCATAGAAAATTTATGAAATTTTACAATTTTACATATCCTAGAATTCAATAATGGTGTTATGTTCTCTAATCTATTATTTGGTAAATCTCATTTATATGGTTTCTAATAAAATTTATATGATACAACATATAAAAACATCTAGTCTAGTAACCCCAATAATATGTCTACTTTGTTGCATTTGTTTTTAATCAAGGGTTAAAATCTAGAAGGAAATATCAATTTATTAGTCCAGGAGAACTAGGTATATACATGATACTCATTTTATGATGGGGGTAAAATATGGAACATGAAAATGGAAATCACTGAACATCCTTGAACTCAATAAAAAAAAATTCTTAATATCATGGGGAGAATAAGGGTGAGAATAAATTCTAGGTATGGGTAACATATAGTGGAAGATATATTTTAGATATAATAAATAATAAATATGCAATGGAAAATAACTAAAAACACATTATACTTAATCAATGACATGAGAATAAAAATCCATGGAAAATATAAATGATGTAATATCTTGAATAATAATAACAAAATTCACATTGATGGAAATAAATATCATTTTACATCATGATCTAAGACAACATGATATCTATACCATTAGTACCCTATGAAAAAATATATTAAAAATATGTGTAAAATCACATTTAATTTGATAAACATATTGGTCCCAAGTATCTTGTAGATGTGTTGAGGGGATATGAAAGTTTTGGAAACCTATCACAACACGTACAATACATTCCTAAAGTATATAATGATAGATTTAATTCACGAACAATTTACCTTAAAAATAAACCACCATATTTATAAATGATATGATGTTTATGAAATAATAAAATCCATTATAAATAATATGTATATTTAAGTTAAATTTAATGTTAAATGATATTAAAAAATTTAATTATTTAATAAAATATAATGACCACAAAATTTATAATAAATAAGATATAACCGTCAATTAATTGGGAATGTGGGTTTTGTGATAAATTTAATCAATTTATAAGAATAGATGGAATGTTAGTAAAAAATAAAAACAATGTCTTAATCAAATTCATATCATTTTAAAACCATTGATAATATGTATAAAATGATACATTTTGTAAAACTGTATCGACATCGAGTAAGTATGTTATCACCTTATACATTAAAAATCATTCCGTCTCAGTTTTTATCAAGAAAGTAAAAAACATACAATTTGGAAGAATTAGAAATATTACGTTAAAAAAATTTAAAATTTGAATTTAAAATTTTTTTTTTTTAATAAACCATTTGAGTTTATCAAATTACTTATGTAGAACAATTTTTAAACACATATAAAAGGAATAAATATATATCCAATTAAAGTAGAAATAAAACCAACTTTTATTTTAAAATTTTCTTTTCATCATTCAAGAACCAAACATAGGAAAACATTAAATAAATTATTTAAACACATTAAATATCCAATGAATAAGTAAATTAAGGGATATAATGAAGGATAAATGATAAGATTCAATTAATATAATTAAATGAAATCCCAAAAAAAAATTACATCATACAATATATTTTTACTACATTCCTATTATTTGAATTATAAGACATTGAAATAATACCCATGAATTGAAACATTAGAAAACATGAATAACTATATACTCATTTTAATCAAATTAAATAGGCATTAAATATACCAAATACAATCAAATAGTTTCATAATAAAAAATATGTAGCAATGGAATGAAAATTAAGATGAAATCCTTAAACTCACACTTCCCAATAGTTTATCTTTCATTAAACTCATGTATAATGGAATTACTCATTTAATTAATTTATAATATAACCATAATCATATTTATAATGTCATAAGATATCCACTTATACCATCTTTAAAACCTTTATATAATAATATCTCATTATTATTACTATTTTAGGTATTGACATCAATATTTTCTAAATCATTCTTTCCCACTAATGATCATGTTATTTTGAAAATGATGTAGATAAATCATCTCCATAATAATAATAATAATATTAATATAACATTTATTCATTATATAATTTTTTATAACCACTATGTTTTATTTGAAAATGAAATAAAATTGGATTTATTGGTGATGATGGTACGCCATACGCATGAATGAGCGATGATATAATTCCCTTAATGGTTGAACAGAAAAGGAAGTTGATGATATTTTTTAAAATAATAAATACCAAGTCATATGTATCATATATGTTAATTATTTCCATCACTGGGAATATCCTTATGATATAGTGATGAAAAAAAATTACATATATTTGTGGGTCTGTAGTCAACCATACACATGAGAGATGACTTTGATTCACATTTGATGGAGAATGATATAAATAAATATCATCACATAATAATAATAATAATATATTTTATTGGTACATAAATTTGTTTTTATGTTGTATTTTTTATAAATAATTGATGTTAGTTTAATAAAAAGAAAAAAATCATAGAGGTTAGAGAAAATAATTATCATCTCATAAAAGAACTTCCTTTGGATCTCTAATTTAGGACCATTGGTTTGGCCTTTTAGAGTATTAGAATCTATAAAAAATTTACAATTATTTTGGCGATATATTTTTTATGGTTTTTTAAAAAACAAATTTTGAGAGGTGTGAATAAGTAATGGTAGAGGTTTACAATTATAATTGATGAGATGTGGATTTTTAGTAAAAAAGCAAACTACTGAATGATGTGAAGTCACTCATAGCCATTATGCCTCAAAAAATGATATATAGTATTTTCGAGGTAATATAAGCTCTATAAACACCCCCAAAACTAAAAATAAACATTTTTTAGTCTTTTTATATCGATTACCTCAATGGTTACAAACTTTTAGCATTTCAGTTTCCAACCATAATAATTATTGTTTTGCAACATGAAATGTATATTTTATTGTACAAATAAAATGATACTTTCCTAATTTTTTTATCCCATTTGTTAAAAACATGAATAAAAATTTATCAAATAATAATTATATGTTTCTTAAAAATATTTTTTTACATAAACTCATGTAATGTGAAAACCCCTCTCTTAACATTAACTTATGTAATTATTTTTTTTATTTGTTCAAATTGTCAATATGAAAAATTGTAAAAATAAGTACCCAATTTTAATTAAAATTATTAAAACATTTGAATCCATTTTATTAAATTCCTATTATAAAAGTGTATTATTTTAGATAAAATATATTCCCATTAATTGTGTAATAAAACGGGTTTTCAAGAAATGAATTTTCAAGATTAAGATGAAAATATATTAACTATATTACTCATAGTATTCATTAGATGGATGTAAATTAATATAGTATAAAATATAACATATAAATTTCATTCAAATATTTCATCATTAAGTATTATATTAATTAATTAAAATAGATAGATATATTAAATTTTTCAAAATGTTAATTTCAAAAATAGTTTCCCAGAAAATATTCCATTTTACAATCAAATGATCTAATACTTATTTATATAAAATTTATAGACAATATTTTTTCATGAATAATTTTATAAAATATTATTAGAAATAAATATTATTAGTAAAATTATATATTTTAAAATATTTATACAATCTTATCTATAAGGAAATTTTTTAATAATTATTTTAGGAATATTTTATCCATGTTAAAAATATTTATTTATCATATAAAATTAGAATTAGTTTTTCCATGAAATATTAAAATTCTTTTTGAATTATAGTTATATTGAAATATAATTTTTAGTGAATATATTTTAATTCTGGGTGATATACATTATCCCTCCACGAATTCATCACATGAATGTCGTGTTGATCCCCATAAAGTCCCATATTATGAGAAATTAATAGTAATTGATCACACAAATAGAATATAACAACAAATATAAATATTATCAATTAGAAAATATGTAAATAATTTGGAAATCATATGTATCTTACAGTAAAATTTCACGCATTATGATATAGAAAAATATTTCCAAATGACCGGTTGATAGAAGTGAAATGATATATTTTTGACATGTATTATGCATTACGATAACTTATATAGATAATATGGAATATTTAATAACATAAATAATTTATTTAGGGTATATTTACATCAATTTAACACTTTAACTAAATACTAATAGATTACTGATATGTCATCGAATATATCATCAAATATAATAAATTTTGAAACCATTACAATAAATCATGCAGATATTTTCCAAATCACTTTTGGAGAACTATTAGTAACCTCATCTCTGTCAAATATATAGAAATAACATATAAAAATTCCATAAAATTACATTTTATAAAAAGTTTATAAAACATTGAGATAAAATTTGTGAGTCAAACTGAGTCCTCATTCAGACTATAAAAATGTGTAACCCCATGGTCTTTTATAGTGTTGAATTTTTTTTGAATACTTTAATTAATAATTCCATTTAAATTATGTCATGTAACAATGATTCATTGTTACTCAAGATACCAAAGGATCAACCAAGATCTCCATAAAATTTGTATCTATATACATGTGTGTCACACCCAAATTCTCAATTCTATGCATTACTCAAATCCTCATTTTCTTATTAGCATTCTCTGGGTTTTTTTGTGTTTCGGGTTTGAATTTTTTGTGTCTACTATGTTCTTGATATATGAACTAGGTTATGGGTGTGTTTTATGGTAATTTTTTGTCCACTTTTGTAAAAGATATTGTGCGAGGTTGTGATGTTTTGGAGTTGAAATAGTGACACTCCTAGTGACATAACTTTTGGTGTATGTTGTTGCAGTTGTTTTTACCCATGAGTTTGATGATTTTTGGGGTGAAATGGATGGTTTATTTTGGGAATTTATGTCCCATATCATTGTAATATCATTCAACCTAGATTACCCCCATGGAATCCCCTTGAAATTGAGGGTTAATGAAAGGTTTTTATGTGCCCAGAACAGGACACAAGGTTTGGCCACACAGTTTTCTAAACCATGCAGCCAAACCATGCATGGTGTCTAGGTAATTAAAAACATTTTTGAAATTATAATTTTTCCTCCCGAAAATAAATTTAATCTTACCCATTATTCCCACATCTGACCCCAGAAGCCATGGGACATTTCCAAGATCCCTCATGCTCCCTTGTAACCAATATTTGATGGGGTTTTGGTGGGGAAATATCAATATTTCATTGTGTATGATTTTTTATTTAAATTTAATTCTTTCTACATTGGGTTACGACCCTTTTATTTATGATATATAAGGTACAGAAGTTAGTGTTCATACCCAGTGTTCGATTTTTGTTCTCTTTCGTGAATCCTTGAAGTTTTAGTTTTCTCTTCACTCCTTTGAGGTGTGCCGGTGGTGCAGTTGATTTTTTGCACCATGAATTGGAGATTTCGAAACATTAATTAGTTTATTCCATGTGTTTTCAATTTTTAATGAGTTATATTAATTGGTTTATTAATTTATCATTTTCTTAAACTATTTTTGGTAGTACTAAAACCATTTTTGACAGCATTAGTAAAGCATAAGTATTAATGTTACATTTTTCTTTGAAGTTGTGTGTTTTTCAATTGTAACCCATGTGATATCTTTTGTGGTAGTTTTATAAAATATAAAATTGATTTATTAGTTGTTTTAATGTAATTCGAATTATAGTTTTATCATGATTTAGTGTCATGTGGTCCTCAAAATGGGGGTTTTGAATTGGATTTATGTGTAAAACCTTATTATACTTCTTGAAAGTGTTTTATGAAAATGTGTTCTTTTCCTGTGTATCATTGTGGTATTATTTGACGTAATATTATAACACTTTATATGGGTGTAAAAAAACTTCGACGGCCGAAAATTCTGTTTTAGGGTGGTATTTTTGTGATTTTGTCCTTGAAAGAGGGTTTTGAAATGGGTTTTTTGTGCAAAACATGGTTATTCTTTTTTGGTTTGTTTAATGAAAATTGAAAATGATTGAGCGAGTTAAACAAAGTGTGAAAGTGATGTACAAGAACTCTTTTGGTTATTGTGTTCACATTAGATGGGTTTTCAAAAGGTAAAGACTTAAATTAAGATGGAAAACAATTTTATAATGTTTTATAAATTTCTGAAGTGTTTTATTAAATTCTGATGTGGATGCGAAATTTGTTTGTGGGATGTTTTGTGTGAGTTTGATGATAAAATTATTTTGATGGTGAAAAAGTTATTATATTAAATGTGTGTGGCCATTTATGTGATTTTGACTATATTGTGATAGTTTTAGGAACATTGTTTAATTGATTTGTTGAAGTGTCAAAGAGATTTGAAAAGTGTTTTGAGCTATTTTGGTGTCAGTATGATTTCAATATGCATTTTAATAATAAAATTTATTATGTGTCTTGTGTGATATAAATGTGTGAATTTTGGTGAATGTGTAAATTGGAATTGGTATTTTCATGTGATAATTATATTTCATGGCTTGTTGAACATGTTTTTGCACAATAGAGAAACTCAGGTATCCTGGTGGGTGGAAGTGTAATAGTATGCTAGTGATCTCTTGGGGTTTAGCCTCAATTTCACATAACAAGATTAATGATGACATCACTAACTAAACCATGATGATGATGTTTTTTGGGAACCACTTGGTTATGGGTATTCTCCCTGCTAGCGGCTTGTGTGCATTATAATATATATTGTGATAGTTACCTTTTCCAAGAAATGAGGTACCTGGGACCCACAATGAACTAATGCCTAGGGTCTATTTTTCCGTTTCTTGTGATCGTTGGATGATTTATGCTTACTATCAGTATATGGAATGTTTGGATGGAAAATTATGTTTCTTTGGTATTTTTTATATGAGTGTTGAATCTTTATGACATTCCACTTCAAAACTATATTTATTTAAAGATTCATCTTTTAGAAATTGTAACTGGAATTTCTTTTTTATGAAAAACATGCATGTTTTTGTGTTTGATTGTTTATCCCATAGAATTTATTAGTAGTGGTATCCTATTTTTCTTTGACTCAGACCATACATAGATATATGGGTGTTTTTATAGTTGGTTATTTTGGTCTTAAGTGTGGGTACAAATTTTCTGCCAATGGTTTTGGATTTTATGGTCCATCGTGATGCAATCTTGTGGATAATTCTTGATGGTGGTGCCTCTTTTCATGTCATGGATCATGGGATGTCCATTTTTTGTATATTCATTTTTTATATCCATTTATAATTATTTTAAATTATGTAATTCAATTCTAAAATTTTGTAAAATATGTATTTGTTTGGAAAATACAGATTTGGATTATTGGATTCACATGTTGTTTTGTGTTTATAAACAGAAGTAAATCCTTCCCAAATTTCATTTTACGATACACAATCACATGTTCTAGCCCATGGGGATCGGGATTTTCCTTTTGACCTTTTTTCAAACTGTTTCAGGTGCCAGTTTTGATGGAAACCAATTTCTGTCAGGACAAAATGGTATCAAAGAAGGATATGGTTAACTCTTTGGTCATGTTATTAGGGGAAGAGTTTGGATATTCTAGAGCTATGATTTTTTGGACATTACATTTTTGTTATGGGTAGTGTACCTATCCAACACACCTCATGAAGAGATTCGAGTTTCTAGTGGAAGTTGGGATTTGTCTGAGTCATTTAGTTTTCTTGGTTTGATTATGAATAAGGGAAATGAAAAGATAGTTGGGTTAATGATCTCAGTGAGGTCATAGGGCCCGGAAAGCCATGTGGTGCTAGGATTTTTTACTATAACACTCTCTATGATGGTGAAGTTATTGGGGGTATTGTCCCCAACCATATTTCCAAGTCTCCCTCAAAAAATATATTACATTCACATAGTCTTGTGTCCATTAGTTTTGGGATATTGGTTGTTTGGTTTTAAAGAAAAAAATGAATTGGTTTTATGAAGCATAAAGTTTTGTGAAATGGTTTTCAAATTAAGTTAGAAAAGTGTGATTTGTAAAATAGTGGAACTGAATTTTCAGATATTTTATAGAAATGGAAAAATGTGTGTTTACACCTACTTTTCAAGAAATAACTATGTTAATGTTGGTTTTGAAAAATTGTTTACAATAGATTTTTCTAAACTATTTAAAGGTATTTTAAGGGTATGATTTTTTTTGAAATTTATCTGAATGACATGACAATGAGTTCTCCTTAGAATGGTTATGCCTTTCTGAAATTTTTTTGTAAGCAGTAAACTGGGATATTAATTTTGTGGTTAGCGGACTTGAGGAAAAGTATGTATTGGTTGACTTTCTTGGTATTGAAAAGATAAAATAATTGTTTTAACAAGTAGTATTTCCATGAACGACTACCTGAAAGGGGTTATATGGGATGATGGATGGTTGATGGAATGTCTGGATGAGTGCCAGGATAGATATGAGTAGGGCGCCTAGTGTGGAATTAAAACACGCATGTGTGAGGCCCATGGGGCACCATTGGTAGATACACTAACCGTCGAACTATTTGTTTTCATCGAATTTTTTTTAAAGGAACAAATGATGTCTTGAATATTGGTTTGGGATGGTGTGGATTATGTGTTTTGGAAAATGATGATGTTGTGGGATGTTTTCAGTCCAATAACCCCTCTCGTTTGAACTGTGTTTTGGGATTGTGTTTTTTTGGTAAGGTGGGTTGAAGGGACAATTAGTGGTCTCTTCAGAGAAATGTTTATGGATGACTTTATGGTGGTTCCCATCATGTGTTTGGATCTATTTTCTTGATCTTTTTGACCAGTGTGTCATCTTGGTCGGTTCATTGGGTTCTCTCATTGGATAAGGTATGACCCCATTAAGGGTTAGTGCACAACTAAAGTGTATCCTGGATTGTTTCATCATTGGAATATCCTCTAGTTGATCAATATAAGGAATATTTTCTCAATCATTCGAGAATGGGTCAACACCATTTCCTTTATTAGTTTTTCGGATCCTATTGGATTAATATAATTATTATAGAATGTTGAAAGATACATTAGTTTTTAATTTTACCTGATACATTGAAGGTGGAAGTAGTATATTGTTGTTGTTGAGGATGGTATCTAAGAGGTACTTTGGGTCCTTCGTAGTCTCTTAGAAGTAGGGTTTCACATTGAACCCCCAGTGTGGGAAATCTGGTCATCAGAGGCTGTAAATGACAATATCTGGAATTGTGTGATGTTTGGGAATGTGTCATAAGTTCCCTCTCTCTATTTTGTCTCTATTAGTCTCAATGGTCATGTTCAGTGATGTCTTGTGATGTATTGTGCCTGTTTCACTATAAATATAAGGTTTTACAATCATTTGTGGGTATTTGTTTTATAAGTGTGTCTCCCCTTGGGAAATCACTATATCCTTTGTTTATAGGATTGTGTTTCTATATATCCTTTCCTCTTTCCATTTCTCATCTAAAGAAACAAGGGGAGATGGGTGTGTGTGTCTCCTAAGCACTTGTTTCAATGAAATTTCAGGTTAGTGTAAAGTGAGTTTGGAATGTATTATTTCTTGGTGAACCTATCTGGAATCATGGTATAGTTTTCATGGCACAAAAAAGGAAATGTTCTATTCATGATGTTTTCTATTCCTAACTTCACAGCCAAAGATGCATCAATCATTTGAGCTCCAGCCATAGGTCGTGGAGTGAAGCTGAAAAATAGTGGGGGAAAATCTTTGGGTCATTAAAACCTTTGTACAATATATTATCCTCATTATTAATGATAGGATGAGTTTCAACCTCTGGTATTATCATCTTTCTTTGTTGTTCCCATTTGGTGGAAAGAGGTGGAGGGCCTCATCCCCATGTTATTGCCCAATGAAATTCTTTTCCCCATAGGTTTCTATTGAGTTTTAAGTAAATGATTGGGAATTTAACTAGAGAGGCTGATCACATGGTTTTTTCATGATTAGTAGAAACCCTATGTATGGAATCCATACCGACAGAATGATCCCCACAGTTAGTGCACAATTTCACAAACTGTGCGGACTAACCATGTGGTCATCCCATCTTTTTATATTTTGTGGAATTTTTGTACCAGATAGTACTATTCAGTTTAGATATTGTGTTCTTATATTTGGGGGACCCACTAAATCTCCCATATAAATTATTTTGTAAAAAACCAATGTATGTCTACCCCTTTTACTGGGGAATCTATTCAAGCATCCCTCTATTGGTGTCCTGATTATGTATCCTAAAAATTTAAGTTGTCTCTTATAGTTGGAAGCCTATTTGTGTCCCCATACTAGTAACTCAGATTTCTCCTTGTTATTGAATTGGAGATAGGTAGCCTCAGTCAGAGCTATCTGTCTACCGACATGAACCATGGGTAAACGTTGGGATTGGATAGCGCCCAACGATTTAGTTAAATAAAGGTAATTGTAACTTTGTTCAATGTTTTTTCTCATTTGGGTAAATTTATGGAGTATTGTTTGGATTGTGTTTTAGGGGTTTTCTTTTGGGGTAAAGTCTGAATACACGTTATCATTTCAAGAATGTAGTGTAGTTTTAGGGTTGTGAGGGCATTCCATCTTTAATTGGTCATTTGATATGTTTTGTCCTTTTGGGGGAGAAGCATGGCATGAGATTCCATCTTGGTTTATCAGTTTAGTTTGTTTTTTACCATACTGTGGAATTCCGAGGGTGGAATGATTTATGGTTGGGAGAATTGTCACACCCATATTTTCAATTTATTAATTTTTTTTAAATCCACTTTTTTTATACCATTCTCTTATTTTTTGGGTGTTCCAGGTTTTAATTTTTTTCTCTCCTTTGTTATTGAGATATTACCTTGGTCCTATGGGTTTTGTATGGTAATCAAACTCCACTATTTATAAAGGTATTGAGTGAGGTTGTGTTGTTTTGGAGTTTTATAAATGAAACTCCATTTGGATCCACTTTTGGGGTATTTTGTTGAGGTCATTTGTACCCTTCAGTTGGATGGATTTTGGGGTGAAAGTAATTTTTTGGGAATAGTTTCCCCTATCCATGGACACTTTTTCTCTATTTCTTTCACCCATATACCCCGTTTAAATTGTGGGATATTGGATGTTTTTTGGGTGCCCAAAACAGGATACATGATTTGTCTGTACGATTTAATAAACAATGAATCCAAACCCTGCTTGGTTTCCATGTCATTTAAAATAATTCTAAAATTACAATTTTTCCCTCCCAGAAATAAATCATATCTTCTCCATGATTCCCCTATTTAACCCCATCTTTTATTTGAGGCCTCTAAGATCCATCAAATTCCCATGGAACCCATCTTTGATGGGGTTTTTGGTGCAGAATCATCAAGATTTATTTATGTAAATTTTTTTCTCTTCATTTCCTTCCTTATTAATAGGGTTTCCTCCCACTTTATTAATGTTCTAAAATATCCAGATGTTAGGGTTCATAACTACAATATTACTTGGTGTATTTTTGGTGTAAGCTTGTGGTTTTAGGTTTCTTTTCACTTCAATGAGGTGCAGCGGTGGTGTAGTTGATGTTTCGAACCATGATTTGAGTATTTCGACACTTTTGGTAGGTGATTACATGTGTAAGGATATATTGATGAGTTATATTTCTTTTATTATTAATTTAGTATGTTCCTAATCTATTTTTATTGGTTTAAAACCCATTTTTGGTAGCATTAGTAAATGATTTAGTACTAAAAATGCATTTTTGTTTGAAGTTTTGTGTTTTTAAAATTTAACTCATGTGATATCTTTTTTGGTAGTTTTATAAAATACGATAGTGATTTATTAGTTGTTGAAAGGGGCTTCCAATTTTGTATTGGTCATGCTTTATTTTCACATGGGCCTCAAAATGGGTTTTATGATTTTTTTGTGTGTAAAACCTTATTATACATCTTGAATTTGTTTTATTAAAATGTATGGTTCTCATGTTTATATTTGTAGTATTATTTGAGTTAATTTTATAACACTATATATTGGTCTAATAAAATTTTAAAGGGATGAAAATTTTATTTTGGGGGTGGTATTGGTGTGATTTGGGCCTTGAAATTGGGGTTTGAAATGGGTTTTGTGTGAAAAAACATGGTTATACCCCTATGGGTTTGTTTTATGAAAATAGAAAAGATTTACTGAGTTAAAAAAGTGGTAAAGTGATGTACATATATTGTATTAGTGTTCGTGTTAAAATAAGATGTGTTTTTTAATGGTAAAGAGGTAATTTAAGATGTCAAACATTTTCTGAATGTTTTATAATGTTATGATGTGTTTTATTAAATTGTGATGTGGTTGAAAAACATATGTGTTGGATGTTTCATGTTAATTTGATGATAAATTGAATTTAAAGGTGAAAGAGTTATTATAAGAAATGTGTTTTGGCTGTTATGTGATTTTGACTATCTTGTATGTGTTTAAGGAACTTTTTCTAAAATATTCATTGAAGTGTTAACAAGATTTGAAAAGTTATGTAGGTTATTTTGGTGTGAGTATTATTTCAAAATGCATTTGAATGGAAAGGTGGATTATGTGACTTGTGTGATAAACATGTGTGTTGATTGGTGAATCAAGGATGTGGAAGTGTTATATGCATGTAAAAACTATATTTCATGGCTTGTTGAACTTATTTTAGCACAAGAGGGAAACCTAGGAATCTTGGTGGGTGGATGTGTACGAGTATGCTAGTGATCCCGTGGGGTATGAACATAGATTCACGTACCAATATTAACGATTACATCACTACAAAACTATGATGATGTTGTTATATGGGAACCAGTAGGTTATTGGTATGATCCCTACTACTGGCTCATGTGCATGAGAATGGATATTGTGATGGTTTCTTTCACCGTGATGCGAGGTACCTGGGACCCACAATAAGTTAGTACCTAGAGGTTATTTTGTCATTGTGTGTGATCAATGTATGATTTATTCATACAATCTTAAAATGGTATGTTTGGATGTAAAATTCTGTATATTTGTTATTTCATTTAAATATGATGATTCATTATGATAGGCCACTTGAAAACTGTATTTATTTAAAGTTTCACATTTTAGAAATTGTATCATGCATTTCTTGTTTATAAAAAACTTGCATGTGTTTCATAATTGAATGTGTATCACATGGACGATCATAGTGGTTGTATCCTAATATGTTTTGTCTCACACCCTACATACACATTTCATTGTATGTATACTTGGTTATTTCTTTCGTAAGTTTGTTTATAGATATTGTGCTAATGGTTTGGGTTTTTAGTAGTCCATCGTGATGATGTGTTGTGGAGATTTATTGAGGGAAGTGCCACGTTATATGTGTAGGTTCTTGGGCGGTCCATTTTGGGATTATTCATTTTTTATAGTCCATTATAATTCTTTAATCTAGGTAATTAAATTTTGAAATTTTGTAAAAGATTGTTCAGTTTGAAAAATCCGAATTTGGTATATTGGATTCGCATTGTTTTATGTTTTCAAACTCAGTTAAATCAATCCCAAATTACATTTTATGATACCTGGGAACATGTTCTATCCCATGGGGATCAGGAACTCCTTTCAGACCTTATTGCGGACTATGTCATGTGCTATTTTTTATGGTGAAAAAATTTGGTTCGTGATAGTGTGTATACCTATTGCATCATATAGAAGAATGCATTTTCATATGATCCTATTTTCAAAGAAATCATGTATCCATAAGAAAAAAATCAGGCTAATCACAAAAATATACTTATGCATTATTGAATCTCTGATTAATGACTAACAAATTCAATAAATACACGTCTTTTCATTCACATATATAGATTATTACATCACTTGAAAATCATCCAAATATAGAATCACATAACATATCGTATCTCAATATGGTCATACACATTCTTTGTTTATCCAAATTGAGGTACAAAATTCCTTACTCATCATATTAGATGATGGATCATACATTCTATAATATCTAACTAAATAAATGATCATAAAAATACATAATAATCCCATGATTACTTATGGGGTGAAACAAGCTAAAGAAACATACATTTTCCCTTATTTTATTAGAATAATCATTTTCCCCACATATAGTCACTCGTCCTTGAGAACATAAGGTTTATATTCATTTTAATATTATATACATAATAAAATAATCATACAATATTTATACAAATTAATCCATATTTTTAACTCTTATGAAACCCTTATGACATCTATAAATTTAATCATGTCTAGAATAGAAAAATATTAAATGGATGAGTTTAGTTTCCAAAAAAGTGTAAAACACATCAATTATTCATGTAGTGTTAAACCATAATAAGGTGAGAAAATGTGTTCATGGGAGAAATATCATTTTATAAAGAACATGAAAGAATAATTGTTTCCAATAATTGATGATATAAAGAATTTTAATCTCAGATGAACAAACATGTTCCATGGTATAACAATGATAGATAATAAAAATTATGCATTGACCATATACATAAGAATATGACATAAACATTTTGGAAGAGAATGAAAACATAACACAATATAGAAATACATAAAAAAAAAATAAACACATGTAAATAATCCGTTAATGTAAAATTTAATCATGATCACCCTTTATAATGTGAAAAAATACAACATCAAAAACCATTTATTTTGAAAAAAAATTTATGAATGTTGACTATTTATGTTGTGAAAAAATACAATAATGTCAACACATAATTTTCTCATGAGATGTAAATACAAAAGTAATGTATTTGAAGAATGATTAGACTCCACCTATCAACCTTTGAACATACGTGTTTCATATAATATCAATATTTCATCATACTATGAAACTCCATGGAATTAAATTAGGTTTCACACTATATCCATATGGTATTGAATAAAATTATATAAAAAGTAAAAAATTTAATACCAAAAAAACAATCAACCAAAAAAATTATTTCATAAAATAATTTAGATATATATTCATAAATATAACCCAATTTGAGTTGGATATTTTGGAGAAATGTGTAAATTGGATTTGAATCATAATAATGTAGTTATAACTGATTTCCAAACATTATTGGAAAATGAAGCTGTTTTGAGTCACATTTAAAAATATAATTTCTCATAAATTGAGATAATGTATTATTTTAAATCATTATTCTGAACTAAATTTCAATAATTTATCCTATAAAATTAATAAAATTTATCTATGGAAAATGTACACTAAAAGATATGATGTATAATCAGTAATGGAAATAACATTACATAATTTAAAAATGTTATTAGTGAAACCCAGATCATAAAAAGAGTGATAAATTACCCATTTGAAAAGTGTTAAATATAAATTTTAATATCACAATAAGTAAAACATTATTTGAATTCATCATATGAAAATATAACATTATCTAAAAGAGTATATAAAGACATGGAAAGAAGATCTTATTTGGGGATGATGGAAATTATTCATAACATCATAACAATTTGTGCAGAAATAAATCTACCAAAGAAGATTTATATGATATACAAATGAAATTTCCATATAAAATTTTAGAAACTCAATATAATATTATGATAGTATAATAAAAAATAATATTTTAAAGAAATATTATGAAAATAAAATTTTTGACTCATGAAAAGATATTTAGTTAATAAAGTTGAAACATCCTGACACAAATCACAGAGTTTGAGCCAAAATAATAGTTAACCTCATGTGTGCCTCCCTATATGCAAGAGGTTTCCAACAAGTATCTAGGGTTTGAAGTGATTTTTTTGGGGACATTACCCTTTATATCGATTCATAGGATCAATAATCAAAAACAAAAATATAAATAATCAGAGTAAAATGTGGTATTGTAAATATGACATATATATAATGTATTGGCCCCCCATAAATTAATGAAAAACAAAATAGAAGAATGAAAAATTAAAAAGTTAATTATAATCATTCACAGAGTTCACTAGTTCATATTCTACTCTGTTTATCCTCCAGTCTCCACCACATAGCCATCTTTTATAGGGAATTTTCCCTTCATCAGATCCCTGGGAAAAAATCTATATCTTCACTGAAATACCCATGTTGGGTGTGTGTAAAAGACTACGTATGACAACACCGATGTGCCCTCATCCTCATGTGCTCAAAATACAAGTAGATTGCATAATAAAGAATGTGAAATAAATAGATGATTCAAAAATGAGTTGTAGTTCACTAACTGAGATACCACAACCCTTGGGTGTACCTTGTTCGGCTCTAAGCCAAATGGATAACCAATGTGTCTAATGAATCAATGATTTTCCACTAAGATAATAAATCATGATTCTCTGCATAGTCACATGAAATGAAATTAGTTGTTTATAATAAAATAGGTTTATATATATGTTCTAGGAAATGAGATCTAATCATCTTCCTGTAATCATTTAGTTGAAATACTAAGGACTAAGATCAAATCAGCTGCCATGTGACATCAAAGCACACTGTCGAAAAAACATAATGGGGATCGAGAGCTATTTAGTGTCCAATGTTCATTGGATTTAACCCAATGAATCAGTGTGTTCCATTTTAATATATTGGAACCTCATCATATGTCATGTTCATACCTCCTCCAATTGATAAGACAAGTCATTTTGGTCCACTACATGGAATCCCCTAGGTATCATCATGGGCTTACCCCATGCATCAGACCCTCGTCGTTAGTCAGTTACTTCACTCCCCCAAAGGATAAAAAAAGTTGATGGTCCACCTATCTTGAATATAAGAAGAATACTGAAAGGTATACATATCATGATATTATATACACACACACACATAGGAATATCTCATAATATTGAGTAAAGTAGAACATAATGTACACACAACCACAAAGTAATGTAAATAAACCGCTACAAGTACTCATGAAATTAAGTGTAATATTGTGTTATCAAGGCTACACATATACCCATATTAATTCAATATCTATAATGGTCATTAAAAATATATATGCATGGTCATATTAATAGAAAACATTTTTAAAAATGCCCAGAATGTTAAAAAACTTACAACCTCAATTGTTGTGATAAAACATCGTGTACATTTTTCCGGACATCAGAGTTGCACATCATCATCTCAAGTTTTCAACACTTATGTGATTTAGGTTTAGTATAGGATTTCATAGAATCATAAAATTTATTATTATTTCAAAGAATTAAAACATCACATAATATTTTTTTTTCTTTTTTTATTAATTCTCAAATTATCCTTAAATTTATCGCACGTGCTAATAAATTTTAATTATCACTTATTACATTTTATAAATCACACAAAGAGATGAAAAAAATTCATATGCAATGATAATTTAAACTATAAAAATAAAATTATTAAAACATCACATAAAATTCTAAACATTTTTTACAGGCATTGATAATTTAAATTATTATTTTATCTTTTTAAAACATCACATAAAATGATAATAATTTTTCAAATGCATTAATAATTAAAATTATCATTTTATATTTTTTCTAAAAATATGCGATGATAATTATATTTATTTTATAATTGAAAGTGATGATAATTATGATTTAAAAAACATAAATTTATCTCTTTTTATGATAAATTATATTTAAATTAAATCATTTAAATTATCTGTTATCAGTTTTAATTTACAATAAATTTTTTCATAATCAAACATAATAGACCTTTGATAATTAAAATAATTTATCTATATAAATAAAATAATATATATAAATATTTATATAATTTGGTAATGTTTTGGATAATAATTTGTAGGCAATTTAGGTTTGTAATTTTTGTAGAAGATAATCATTTCTATCCCATTTTACATATTAATAAAACATCAAATTAGACTTTATTAATATCCCTAAGAATAGGAGGTTACAATTCCCACATTTACTTACATGTCACCCTTGAGATGAGTCTCTAGGGGTCATAATCAAACAAATATTTCCACTGGGCTTGAATATTAGACTCAAGTTCCCCATCTCTTCCTAGATCCTCTCATGTTTCCACTGAACTCATAGTCGTGGTATGGTCATCCCGGGTAACGAATTTTCAATGTTGTCCATGATCTGTATAAGTTAATTCCCATATGATGTGATAATCTCTATCTCAATGTCCTATAGTCAATACTTCAAATTATATTAGGTATATACATTGTAAGTTGTGACACATGGAAAACATCATGCAAAGAAAGACATAGTGAAGGGAGGTATAGATGATATGCCATTAACCCTATCCACAACGATACCATTTTTTAGGATCCCAACCAATATCATTGGGTTCGAGCCTAAATACTAGATGACCTCATGTGCCACACCCCGTACACAAGAGTTTTCCAATAAGTTGTGAGGGTCCCAACTACAGTTTTTTGGGAGACTACACTTTGTATTGAGTCATAGGATCAATAATAAACAAATAAAATATAAATAATAAATTTAAAATGATGAAATGTAGTGATGAAATACATATAATTCGTCATCCCCAGATAATGAAAAAACAAAGTAGTATAAAGAAATATAAAAAGGTAATTGAAACTCATCTATGAAGTGCTCTAATTATTGTTTTGATCTTCATCCGCTCACTACTCCCCCACATATCTATTGGTTGTAGGGCCATTTCCCATCACTGGATCCCTAGTCAATAAATCTACCAGCACATTGAATTTTCTATATTGGGTGTGATTACAGGACTTGGTAGGACACCACCAATGCATCCACATCCTGATATCATCAAACATAACATCTATTCCATAATAAATAATGTAAATTAATAATATTATTAAAAAACAAATAGTATTGTGCAAACCAACCTTCCAAAACCCCTAGATAGGCTTGATTCGGCTCTAAGATGAATGGATAACCAAGGTGTCAAATGAGTAAATTATTAGTCACTGTGCTAATGAATCATGTTTCTCAGTGTCATCGTGCGACAAGATATTAATACTCAGCAAGAAAAAATGATTCACTATTTGTGTAGATAAAAGATATATAATAATATTCCCTTAATCATAAAACATAAATACTAAGGGCTGAATGAAAATTTGTGTCATTTATTCATCTAATAACAACATTGAGAAATCACACTAGGGACAAAGACCTAATCAGTATGCCCAATTAGTTAGGTGAAAACGAAAGAATCATTTTATGCCTTCATCGTGTGTTCGACCCTCATCGTCATTAATTCCCATACATCCTCAAAATAATATCAAAAGGTTTTCTTGTCCACTACATGGAACCCCATAGGCATCATCATGTTCAAACCCCATGTATCTAACCCTCTTCATCAATCCTGTAAATCCCTTTCCCAAAGGATTACACATGTTGACGATACATCTGTCTTGAGTCCAAGAAAAAAATACAATGAACACATGGAATAAATTGATATATATATATATATATATTAAATAATAACACATTGTTGTCAGTAATTTGGACCACAATATACATGCAATCATATAATAATTTAAATAAACGGGTTCTAGTGCTTATGTAATTAAGTGTAATATAGAGTTCCCGAGGCTATACACATGCCCAGATGAATTAACTATCTTGAATAGTCATTAAACATGTCTATGAATAATCATATTACTTTAAAACATTTGTAAATGGGCCCAAAAGGTCATGGAACTTCCTACCTCAAAGGATGGGAAACACCTCTCATTGACATTTTCCTGATGTTAGAGCATCACATCAAACTCCCAATATGTGGGAACATCGGTGCATGAGGTTTTGAATATGTTTTCATAGAATCATATCATTTATTTTAATTTCCATGAAATAAAACATCACATGGGAAAATTATTTCCCTTTCTCAAATAATTCTCATATTATATTTAAATTTATCACACACACCGATAAAATTAAGTTATCACTTTTCCCTTTTTAAAATTGAAATAATACAATAACAAATATTCATATAGATTGATAATTTAAATTATCTTTTTATCATTATTAAAACATTGCATAAAATGATTATCATTTTCAACATGAATTTGTAATTTTAATTTTAATTTTTTAATTTTAAAAAAATTTCATAAATAATATTTATTTTCTATGTGCATTAATAATTAATATAATCATCTTATAATTTGTAGAAAATATGTGATCATAATTATTATCGTTGGATATATAACATTGATGATACATATTATTTCAAAATATTAAATATATCTATGACAGTGAGAAATTAAATTTATATTAAATAATTTAAATTATTATTTGACACATTTTCTTTACTATTTTTTTTATAATAAAAAATAATAGACCTTTGATAATTTTTAAAAAATTATATACATTCATACTATATGATATATATATATATATCTTTTTATAAATTTATATAAATTCATTCTAAGGAAAATTAGGTTTATCACTTTTCTAAATAAATCAGTTTAACCCCTTTAACATAATAATAAATAATCAAATGGGTATTTATTTACATCATAAAAAATATGATCTAAAAAAACCCCTTATGTATTACTCTTAGCTTCCACGAATGATTTTTAACAACCATTATAAAAAAATAAATGACATAACTATATATTTAATAAAAATTTTAATTTATATTGCATAATGTAATCTTAAATAAATATCATTTAAAATTTATTTATTAATTATAAATATTTTGTTCTCATCATCTAATGATTGTGAAATTTATTACTTCATGTAGGCATAATATAATCAAAGTTGATACCCATTAAAACACAGATATTTCATAATTCATAAGTTTTCCAAGATACTATATTACATTAATTATAATTATTGTTAAATTTATAATTTAATTCTATGATATTACTGCCCCAATTCTTGAAAACATAATGAGTGATAATAATTTTTTGGTAATTTTTTATGAAAGAAGATATTATATTAATAGAAAATTAAATATTACTATAAAATTTATAGATAAATAATAATTTTATAAAAATAATTTTAATTGATTATATATATTCTTAGATTCATCAATGTATTGATCATATGGAAAATAAATTATTTTGTTCCATAGAGGTGGTAGTCTAGAAATACATCGGGATATAAATAAAAAAAATTTATAGAATGAAAGAAAGGTGGAAAAATATTTTATATTATAGATATAAAACATGTTATTAATATAATTTTTAATCATTAAAAACCCATTCATAACCATAAATGTAAACAATTTATGAAAAATAAAATATTCTGGTTCGTGGAGGCAGTAGTGAATGCGTATGCATGAATAACATTCTCATTTTTCTAAGGTAAGAGTAAATAATGGTTTTGATGTTAACATTACAAGATATTGTTATAAAACAATTACTTATTAATTATATTTCAATAGTTAAAATATATTTTTTTGAGATGTGTAAATAATAAAAAATGTTTTGATGTGATTGGAACTCATGTTTAGAATTTGATCCCTCTCATAGTTGACCTCCTAGAAAAATAAGATTTGATGTTCTATAATGGATCAAGTGGATTAAAATTGTGGGAATGGAATATAGGGAAGTAAAACCTGACTATTTTAAAGGAAAATTTGAATTTTGATTTCATGTTTAATAGAGTGAGGGATTTTTCCTTTTAAATTTGGGGGGATTAATATTTTTTTATAATATAAATAAAAAATTTATTATTCAAATAATGTGATTATAAATTTCAAAAATAAAATAGTATTTATGTGTCCTAGGATGATATATAATTTCAAACAAAAATTTATAATTTTTGAGTAATTTATATAATTTTATCGTTAGTTTTTACTTTTTCCATAATTTAGCTTTACCACGATATATCTTGTTTAACGTTGGTAACCAATTTTTATGACAAATATTAAAATTAACCATATTAAATAATTATTATAGTTTTACACAAATTTTATTTTAAAAAATAATAATATTAAATTTCTAAATGTGATATATATTATGTTTAAAAAATTAAATGTATAAAATATAAAAAGAAATCATAGAAAATATAAACATTTTTATAAAATGTATAATTTGTGTTTGTAAATTATAAACAATACTTTTAAATGTATAATTGTTTTAAATAAAGTACATATTAGGTTGAGAAAAAATTTTCATAAATTTCATATTATTCTTAAGTAATAATGTTACCTTAATCGTTTTTTTATTTATAAAAATGGTATTTGAACTATTCACATAAAAGTCAACATTTTAAAAAAAATCCAGAAAATCATTTTAAGATTATATTTTTATGATGTATCAAAAAATGAGGATTATATTTAAAAATTAATTTTTAAAATTTATGAAATTAAATTTATTGTAGATACAACAAATATAATGATAGTTTTTATAAGGAATATATTAGTCTAAATATGAACCGATTTGATTTTGAATTGTTATTATTTTGAAATTATGTTATTTTTAATCTCTTATAAATATTAAATATATATTTTATTATCATTTCCCCATAATATATTTTTTTCATGATATAAAAATTTATAGTAGATAAAAATAATTTTGATGAAAAGTAAATTTTTAATCCTAAAATGATCTTTATAATTGATTAACATTACAAAATTAATTTCATTAGTTCATTATTATTTATATTGGAATTTCATTTATATAAATATTTTATATTTTTCATCTTTTTGATCCCTCTAATTCAAAAACTAATTTATAATTTTTATATTTCTATAAATAAAATGACTTATGTTTTTCATCTATTTGATATTATTTGTGAACTAGTATAATTGACACATTTTTTTATTTTATGGAGAAATATTCACTATGATAATCAGTCATTATATTAACCCACCTAAATTGATTTCTTCAAAAAAATTATTTTTAGGAAATGTCATGTGATGACACTTTTTTATCATTAGATAATCCATTCCTACATACCTTCCTCAAATATATAATTATACAATAATGTATTGACCAGATGGGGGTGTTCTTTTCTACAAATTTATATAATCAATCTGGGATCTCTACTATTTATTCCTCATTTGTGAGATCAATTTATAGTGGCACATATTCTTTGTTCATTATATACGAAGGGTTTGGTATGTACATCCTAAAAAGTGAAACATGAAACACATCATGTACATAAGTGAGGTTTGGTTGGATTTCTCATTGATAGGATACACCCTCAACATGATCAAGAATATTGAATGGGACAATATACCAAGGGATCAACATCCATTTTTATCAAAACCCAAAACTTGGATCTATTGTCGTATCTATAGGAAGACATTATCACTGACAATAATATATAGATATTATCAATAATTATTTTTACAAGTCATCTTTTGACTTTGTGCCACTTTCATATATCATAGAATTTCATAAACCTTCTCCATTATTTAATGTATAAGGTTAGGTCCAATCATCTTCCTCTCACTAAAATCATTCCATCTATTTATATTACTACATTAAATCTGATATAGAACCCCCTAAGGTACTATATTAATGATTAAATAGAAACTATTGTTTTATAAAAACTCAACCATTGGAAGGATTAATTAAAAACATCCATTAAAATATATTTAATTGTATTTAATTATATACAAAATAGTTTCAATGGCCCATTCGGATTGACCATCTACCAGAGGGTGATAAAAATTGATAATGTTAAGCTTTGTCTCTAAGTATTGCTGATCAATTCTCTATAACCTAATTCTAACCCTAAAATATTGATTAGAAAAAAATGGAGAGTGTTAATCCATACAACAATTTCAATTACCTTATTAATATCATTACGAGTCATCCAATTAATAAATCTTCATTTATAGAAATAAAATTCACTAAATTAGTATGGTTTTTAACTATATCAGAAATTTTATTATGGAGATTAGATATCTTGGGGAGTCCTATATAAAAAACCGTGGTAAAGTTTTCTCATTTTCAAAATAGGTTTGGGAAAGGGATGAATCGTACCACTAGATATGTTCCATTCAATTTTAATATTATTGAATACCAAGAATAATAATATGAATATTTCAATGTCCATTTTATGTTATCAAACCGGATGTTTTTTTATCTATATACATCATTAGTATTCCTAGATTAATATATATGGATGAGCTATGTCTATCAGCAAAATTATCCCTATAAATTTTTAGCCTTTATGGGACGCATTTATTTCTTCCAAACCTTATAAATCCATATTTATTATAGTTCAAATCCTTAATACTTCTAACCTTTTCTTGTAGCTCTTTATTTATTTTTTATTATTTGATCTTAATTTTGAAGAATTAGTGACAAATTATTTACGAAAATTTTTATTTCTCCCTTTAACTTATTACTTCAAGATTTATCCTTTGAAAATCCATGATCATTGAGTATTTTTCAATCATCATCACATAAAAGGTATCTTGATCACTCATACTCCGAGCATAATATATCTTTTTTTCATCCGTTGGTGGCAATGTATTTAGTATTCATAATCATTGATCAATGAAAAACCCTTAAATAATGGATTATCTAAGTCCTTTTAGCTGATATGAATTTAAATCTATGGATATTAGAATCAAAACAATAATTTTGACCATAATGATAATTATATCCAATATTTAATGCACAGATCACTATCCCTATATCTAGAACATGTGTTGGGTAATATTACTCATGATTATTTAAATGGTATGTGGCATAACTAATTCCCTTATCATTATTTACGAGGAAACATCCCAAGATCATTTTTGAACCATCATTTTATATTATAAAACCATACCCACAATATATTAATCTATGTATAGGTGAAGGAATAAAAATATATTTAGATCCTTGATTGTTTATTTTAATTACTATATCGAATCAAAACTCACTATTTTTCATATTAATTTGGATTGTGGAGTTTATATCAATGGGTAATTTTAAAAAATGTTTCAATAATATCTTTATAATGGGAGAAAATTATATATCTCAGTTATTATGGTAATTTTGGTTCATTTTTAAATGACATATATTTTTAAATTATCTATATATTTTCCCTTTTTAGGATTATGTGTCATAATAATGATATTTTCTGCAACCGTAATTCAGACATGCTTAATTTCGAATATAGTTTTTCCTATGTAATGGTTAGTAACTCAAACATAAAATGTTATTTATGATTTTCCTTTATCAGGAAATATGTGAGAATATATTCTATGAAGACCACAAAAATTAGTAAAAAATATCTCTAAATATTTTATTCATTAGTTTAATAAATTTTGAGAGATATTTTTTTACTCTAAAAGGAATCATAAAAATTCCCAATGTTCATAACTCACAAATAATTTTTCTTTATAAAAATCCTACATTTTCCCCCTAATTGATGACATGAATAGGGAAGGTCAATAATTTCGATGTATTGATCCCCTATAATTTGATAAAATGTTCCATAGATATGGGTAAGAGGATACTTGTTCCTGATTGATGTTTTTTAAGGCATATGATAATAAATAGATAGATTTTTTGATCCATTCATGTTTTGGAAATTGAAAATTATTGTAATACATGGTGATTTACTATGAATTTGAAAACCTTTATTGGATTTTCTTGTATGTAGTTATTTTAATTATAGCAATAAAATGATATAAATTTTTATAAGCGGTCTTTAAAGTAAAAATGCATCCAATTATGGGTTCATTCGAGAAATCTACATCATGCTCATGGGGAAGAGAATTTAGTTCATCCCAAAATATATTTATATGTTCCCTTATAATGTGGATGTCATAAATTTTGACTTCCTTCCAAATAATTTGATATATATCTTCCTCATTATTTTGTATCTAGAACCATTTATTGGAATTTGTCACATAGTATTTTCATGATGATTCTTATATGGAAATTTGATAATAATACGAATTAGGATATGAGATGATATATCCTTATGCAAAAAAATAATTTGTTATCTATGTTTTTAAAGGCATTACATAGAAAATATAATTAAAACTTTATCCATCATATTATAAAATAGATCAACATAATTGTATTGGAGTTATATATCTTAAACATGATTTTCATGATGGTAGGTGTTTTCATAGATATTATAATATCTAATGCATGAGGTGGTGAATCCCCGTTATTAGAAAAAAAGTATTATATAAAATAATATAAAGAACCCAAATAAATTTTTTATTAATATATATATTGTATAGTATGATTAAAACATTCTTCAATTAATTATTATGATCCACCTTAGTTGTACTGATTATATATCTTCATCCTTGTCTCATTAGTTTATAATGTCACTGATGCATATTCCATTCATTATCATTGTGGATGGGTAAAAAATCCAATCCTTTTTCAGTTTAAATATTAACGTGTGAGTGTTGAATTAGTTGTGTCTTTGGTCTGCTGTATTTAAGTTGTTATATTTTTCACATAAAATTGATAATAATAATATTATTTGATATGGATTCAATATTTGAAATATTCTATCATTTTATTAAGGCAAGTATCTAGGGGATACCTCCCATATTTATAACATATAGGTAGTTTGACATTTTATTCCCCATGTTACTTATCATTAGATCATTCGTAATACAAAACATTCTATTTTTTATATCCAAAATAATGAGAATATCTTGTTTCCATATTTACCTTTACAAAAAATTGATAAATTTCATTATATTTTTTAACATTTTCATATTTATAAACAATATAAATTCTTTAGATTTATGAAACTGAAGAAATTATCAATTTTATAATCTAGTCCAGATAAAAAAACCAGTAGAATACCTTGAATTCCTTATGATGTTTTCTTCATAAGTAACAATGTGTTGATCAATTTTTTCTTTCATCCCATGGAATTTCCTCTCGATCAGAGTGTGTATTTTTCTATAAACATATTTGGTGAATAATAAATTCCTAAAATATTTTAATTTCAATATGTAAATTTTTACATTTTTCATTTTATTCCTAATGAGGGACAACTATTTGTCAAACCCCTCTTCCAAATAATAAATTACATGAAAAAAACATGTCTTTTTTGGAGAACAAGTTATTAAACAATATATTTTTCATTTAATTGATCAATTTAGAAGAAATAGTAGGAGTGGAAGAGCCACTAAAGGCGATTTTAGGTTTTCTCATGACACAGTTGATTTATTTTTCCACTTTCCATAGTAAGTTTGGGAGCATTACATGGTCATAATTATTATTTATATCTGAGGATAGTTGAGATGGTAATTAGTCAATATAATTTACTTCCATTCACACCCCATTAGGTTAATAATTGGTAAAATTGTCACATTTCACAAAAAAACCATTTTTAACTAGGAATCTATTTTCTTTAACCATTACTAATTTAGGATCATTAATGATATTATTTATCTCATATTTGAAAAATGGATAATATTAAATAAAAATTAATGAATGGCAAAGTAAATTTATACAATGACATATAAATATCAATGTTTAAATCCATTCCATTAATTTTATAATTCATATTATAATCATTATTAATTTCATATAAATTTGTTCAAATCTATCATACTATTTATTAATGACTATGAATGTCTCAAAAATATCTCCTATATGTTTCAAATTGTATTTATACCTACAAAAATTATCTTAAACCATATTTAGATAAATTTGATACAAATCCACCCTTTTCATGGTTACTAAACATATGAACAATTTTTCTATATCTTAAATCAAGTTTTTAATATCTAGAAATATATATAATTTCTAGAAAACCAAAAAATCAGTATTGAATCAAAATTTCTTGTTGTTTTCCAATAGATATAATTACTTTAATTTTTTTTAAATTAGTCCATCTAAATACCAATAAATAACCACACGTTTAAAATAATAAATAATCACTTATTTCATACCAATTGAGGAGACCCAAGCTAAATAATTGAGATTATTATATTATTTTATATTAACAATGATTTCATCAAATTCATTTTATCATATTCATGAGAACATATTTAATATTTTTTATAAATACTTGCTATATAAGTAACTTATTTTAAAAAAATGAACATGCCCCTATACTTTTATCCTTCTATAAAAAAATTTATAATTTTTATAAGATATACTAATCTTTATAACCTGGGTAATAAAATCATAAGGGGTGATATTAGATAAAAAATAAGGCTAAAAATATAATCATTTCATCCATAATTTGATCAAAAGAATGGGTAAAATCATGAGTGTGGTATAAAAAACATATTAAGAAACATGCAACAATAATATTGTTCCATAAGTCATTATAAAATGATATTTATATCAAATGAATAAACATTATCAATGGAATAAATTTATGAGTTAATAAACCTGAGCCATATAGTATAATTATAGTCATATGACATAAAAATATAGAATTTCATATAATCCAACACTAACAATGAAATATCGAAACAATGTAAGAATATAGTAACATAATATTATTTTAAAACCTAATTATTATCACCCATTAGGTTGTGGAGAAAGCAATCTATTCTCGCCCTTTCTGTTGTAAACAAATCCATCTATGTCTACATTTTATGTTATTTACCATGAATTATTATTTCATGAGATATATAACATTTTCCACATAATTTGGGAATTATTTAGGAACTCACACATCTACATCCATACATTCATATTTCATAAGATATTAATTATTCTTCATATCATAAAAACACAATGAAAAAATTTATTTCATACTATTCCCAAATGGTATCAACAGACATGATATAAAAAGTAGATCATTTGTCAAAAAAATTAAATCACCAAAAATGTGTTATTAAAATGGTTGTTATGTGTTTAATAAAACATAACTTTATTGGATTATGATATTTTGGAGTTAATGTGGTAAATCAAATTTAAACATAAAAAATAATATAAAAATATTTAAAAACATTTTTTAATAGGAAAAAGTGATTAGTAACATTTTAAATGTTTTTATTTTTATTAAATTGAAATGAATTATATTTAAATCATTTTCTAGAAGTAAATTTAAATAACATAAACATAAAATGTCATAAATTTAATCGTGAGTAGATAAAAATTTGAATCTAAAATATAGGATCAATAAAGGAAAAACCATAATAAAAGTTTAAAAAAATCATTGTTTTAACTCATATAATAAAGAGAGATAAATAGTCAATTTAAAAATAGGTGATGATAAACTTTATGTTCAATAGAAATAATAGACAGTTATATTATAAATAAAAAATTATAAAATTTTTAGGAATACATAATATGGAAAATAGAATAAAAATATCATATTTAGGGAGAATATAAATTATCATTATCATGAAGAAATTTCCAGAACAAATAAATCTATCAAAGAATATGTTTTTGATAGGAAAATGTAATTTCACCTCAAAGTAAGAAAAAGAGAAAAATATAATATCATCATAGGGTATTAGATTATAATAATGTAAAACCATTGTCAAAGATGAATAATTATAACTCTTTAAGATAATTTGATTTAAGAAAACATCATACCTTTTACTCTAAAATTCAAAAAATAGATTTATACCTCTATATAATAAACCTGGTAATATTAATACACTTTTTATTGAACTTATTAATATATGTTACTCTATTAAATATTCAATAATTTTGTTTTATTATGTATATATATATATATTATTTTGATATAGTTTATTTTTATTATAGAATATTTGGAATTTTAATTATAAATCCCTTAATTTAAAAGGGAAATGTTTATCCTGATTATGTGACTTGAAGTTCATAATTCCTTGATAATTTATCATATTATAACATTTTATTTGTAATGATTCATAATGTTATATTTTCATTACATGAAATTATTTTCATATTTCAAAATGATAGAGACGTTTATGAGCTTATTTAGTTAATTTATGTAGACCAATAATTAGTATAAAAATATTGACTAAAATTAATATAACATTTCTAGAAACATAATCATGTTGTTAAAGTAATTTTACTTTATTGTATATATGTTTATAGTTATCCAAACAATTTGGAGAGGAAAATGAAATATTCTTTTCCATGGATGTTGTAGTTCACACATAGACTTGAACAATTTTTTTTTCATAGAATGAGATAATTTTATAATTTTTTTATCATTATAAAATATTAAATACTAATTAAATATAAATTTTATTCAATATATTTCTTTTTATAAAAATTCATGAAATATTTTTAGGGAAATGATATATTTCTTTAGTTATGTTGTATGTCATACGTGTGGGAGAATTGTGTTTTCATTTTGATAAACAAAGTATAAAGATAGATAATGTTTATACTATCAACATAATAAATTAGAATATAATTATAATAATAATTTTATTATATTAGGGTACAATTTATTTAGGGGTTAATGATGGGGAATAAAAATGGGTTATAAGTGATTGGTACTGATGTTTAGAAATTAAAGCTTCCCTTTTAAGACAAAATGGAAAAATGGATATAAAGATATTATATGGATCAAGGGTATTAAAATTTTGGAATAAGAATATATCGATTTAAAAGATATGTATATTAAAAAATGATTTTAATATTCATAGTTTATTTAATGGGTTATTATAAGTATCATTATATTCATGAGATGAATTTAATTTTTATAATAATATAAATAGATAACTCATTAATCTAGTATTTTCATTCCATATTTTGAAAATAAAAAACTTTTTTGTTTATTAGCTGTTAGAAAATTTTTTAGAAAAATTTGTATATATGTTTTTTTGAATTTTGAGTTTTTTACACTTATTTATAACATTTATTATAGTCTATATAAACTATGGTAGGTCCATTTCTAACCTCAATAATTTTTTTATAGTATTAAAATTAAAATCTAACTTACTAAATAATTTTGATATTTTTATTTCGTATGTTAATAATAAAATAATATTATGTTTATAAAATATAAAAAAATAATTTTAAAGTAAAAAATATGTGATGCTGATATTTTATTATAGAGAAAAATATAAGTTCTATTTTAAAATTTCAAATAGTTGTTGGTAAAGTAAGCATAAAAATTTTAAATATATAAATTTAATTTTATAATATATAATTATTCAAACAAAATTTTTAGAAAAACATGGTTATTCCAATATCATAATGATGCATTTAATGTAATGATATTTTTAAGACTTGTATTTTTCCCAATTCACCAAAAAAATATTATTTTCAAAAAAATATCCAAAAAATCATCCTAAGATAATTTTGTTATTTTGATTTCAAAATAAATGTTTATTTTATCAAATTAATATTATAGTATTTATGATTTAACTATTAAATGCAATCAGAAAAATAATTAAAAACACTTTTTTAATGTGTCATAATAATATTGTGTACCTCTATATTTTAATACAAATCATCCAACCCATACAATTTTATCACATCCTATAATACTCTATAAGGAAAAATTATTAGGGATAACACAAATTCATACTTTAGATATCAATTAATATTTTACTTCATGTCCAATATATGTGAATCGTAATAAAATGAATAAGCTACAATGAAATTTTGTAAAATGAGAGATGTTTTAAAAAAAACATGTTTATAATTTTAGAAAAACCATTGATAATCACCTGTGTCATCATATAACATATTATATTATTCAAGATGGTACTTATTTTGGTGTACTTTAATGGTACTATTCAAGTCATTATATGTATATATAATTTTTAAAACACCATTATATGACTATGTAATAATTCTCCCCACTAAATTATTATATTGAGTAACGTCTATTAGCTGATAAAACATGAATCATAATGATACATCAGAATCATATTCATGATATTCAACTATTTATACATAGTATTAACCCTTCATTAATTCAAAACATCCATGGTTATAATGTTAACAAATTCAATTATTTACATCGTAGTCATTCTAATTTTATTATTATCATCAATAATGGACCCCGTCTATCATATTTTTCACATGAAATCTTGTGGTAATTAATGTAAATATTTAAATTAATATTTAAGGACATAAAATAAAAAAATTTAGTTATTATATAGAATTCAATTTGTATCTAGACTAGCATAATCATTTATTTTTTAACATTAAACATCTATAAGTAGAAACATATATCCAATAGTATATTATACATTATATTCTTATTAGAATACCTTGCGAGGATACTAAACAATCTCAATTATTATATAATTCTTCTTTTTTTAGTATGAATGTTGTTAAAAATATGATGTATCCATATCGTATTTGGTATTCTATGAGATTAGTTAATTTTCATGAATTAAATAATATTTGTTTAAAATATGTGACTGATTGTGGAGTAAAATCACATAGAAATTATAATTACATATTTTATGAATAAAATATATCAAAATTATACGTCATGTCATGTTATTTTTAAATTTCATTATAATATTTTCAATTAATATTTTATAGTATTTACATATCCAATATTTCATAAATATTTATTAAAAAGATATGAATATTTCATAATTAATTTATTTACAAATAATATATAAATAAAAAAACCAAAATTCCCTTTTTTATAGTTAAAAAATATATAAATAATAAAAACACTATGTAATAGGAAATTTATAAATCAAGAAATTTTTTATGTATATCGTATTTGACAATATAAATTATATAATAAATAAAATACTACTTGTATATATCACAACCTATGATAGATAATTGTTTACATGAACTAACCAATAAATAACCACTTTTGTTATCCTCTTGCATCATATAAACTCAATGATGCATGAGATGTTTTCACTTCTAACACGATGATATATTAACATAGAGATCCAGGGCTCTATTTTGAGCAATGGGTTTGGTTCTATACTGGGACATGATATCCCATATCATATATGACTATATAATGAAAACTAAAATATTAAACTACTGAGTGTTCACTAAAACATACATCACCACCACACCGTAGAAAATATCATGGGGAAAGATTAAATTATTATCAATTGCCTCAACATCAATATATTTCATGAAAGAGAGGTATATATATATAAAATCCCTACTGTATGGTTTCCATTAATATTTTTTCATTTTTAGTTTATTGAAATAATTTCATACTTTTCATTGAATGAGTTCAATGGATTAACCAATGTGTGGTAATTTATATGATATGTTATAGATGTATGACACATTCCCCATTTACTATGGATTCTCGATAATTAACTATATTAAAGGAAACAGTTCCCTTATCAGTGTTGTGTGAAAATAATTTTATTATATAATCGTTGATTAATGATTGTGATAATTAGTTTTAGAAAAATATTTCAATTAGAACCTTCATTCTTATAATAAATTCATCATTACTAGTGAAGTCATTATTACACCTTCAAACATTCCTAATTACCCTAATTTTCAATATAGATACATTATCTCATGGCCCCATGAGGTAAGAATCATTTATTTTCTACTTCATTATTGTCATCAAACATAAAACATTGAGTTGAAGTCTATGGTATTAGAATTTTAGGAATTATCTATTTTTTATATTAATTATTATACATTTTATTCATAATTAATTGAAGATATATTGTTCATGTTTCATGGGATTCTCCACTATTAGTGATCATTATATGATATTTCAAAACACATTCGTGGTATTTGAGACGTATTCTTTAAGGATTGAATTTTTTTATTAATTTGTATTTAAAAAATATATCATCCCCATGGAATGGTTTTCCTAAGTGTTGTTGTGGTGATGACTATTAAAATGACACCATCACAATGACCATGTCATAACACATGGAATTGTGGGTTCTAAATTGAAATTAAAAAGGCCCCACAAAATTCACCACATTATAAAATCCCCATGGTGATTATAATCGTTAATGTTTTCCAGAATTAAATATAATGATCAAATTTCCTTTAATTATTAGATAATAATATTTTGTTGAGGTGATTCACCATTAACCATAATTGAGGTCCATTAAACATAGGACCTATAAACAATTTGAAACAATTAAAGAAAAAAACGGGCCATGTTGTGGTTTCCTATAAAAGGACTAAATAATTATTCTAATAAGCTGACATATTATTTAAAAAAATATTAATGTTTAGTGATAGAGTTTGTAAAATCATATTTTAAACTGTTATATTATATATATAAAAGATATAATAAATATCTTTCTACATAAAGTAAATAATTTTTCTATTAATGTCATAAATACATTTAATTTTTTTTTGATATATGATGAATTTTTATATAAAATAGTTGTGATAAATTTCATCAAGGAAACATCGCCATGTATTTCATGATATGTAACATGAAAAAAATGGAATATTTTTTTTTATAAATTGGGTGTTAAAATTATCATGAACTGAATTCAATCTTGAGTAATTTATTCTTAATGATAAATACAATTTTTAAAAATAAGCACCATTCGGAATTCTTGTGTCATATTCAATAATAGTTAAGTGTTGATATCTATCACTCAAATATTACACATTTTGATATTGTAACTCTCATAAAAGTTTTTTGGATCAGTGGAAGGGTTCACATTCCTTATGAATGAGACGAAAATTTATATTTATACATATACATATCATTTACTACTCATTGAATAACAAAAACATGTGTGTTTGCTAAATGGTTACAAATTAATTTGTTGTAAAAATTTTATTTGGAGAATGGAATACCGATTTCAGAACATGTTTATCAGAATCACAAATATATGAAAGAAAAACCATTAATAGAGAATCATTGAATATGATGTAATAATTTTGATTTTAATTTGAATATGATGTATTTTATGTATGTTATATTGTTATATATCAAATTCCCCACAAATACTAAGTGTAAAATCCATTCTTCAAAGACACTTTTCAAGGCATCGATTATCCAATAGGATAGCTTGAAACAATAATTGTGTGATATTGGACTATCATTCACATGGAATAAATATAATGAGTGGATGTTGATTATCTATTATTGTAATTTCACTACATAATTGGGGTCCCATATATTAACTATTCAAAGTAATTTCAGGTTTTATTTCAGATATACATAGTTTTGAATGCCCAAGGGATGATATACCAATTGAAAATATTTTATTATTATTTATATGATGGATATAGACAATGAATTTTCCCCTAAAATATCTAGGAATCAATTTTGTTGTGTTTGGATTGACAACATTTTTAAAATATTAAAGTGATATGTTTCCAACGCTAACATTGTACCTACATAGTGAAATATAGTTCTTTTCATTCATTATTTAGAAAAATAGTTGTTTTATATTTAAAAATGAAATGATTTATTAAATTTAGAATAAAATAATGGTTTATATATTATAAAAAAGATAATCCTATTTATAGAATTCATAATATGATCATCAATGATGATTCTAATACCACAAAACATTAGAATTGTTTAATTGGATATATAAACAATAAACTCATTGAAATACCATATAGGGATGGATTACTAGAATCATTCTATTATGAATTGTTTTAAAATTTATAATATTGTTTATTAGAAAAGAATACCAAATATAATTTAAATTTCAAATGGAATGGTATAGTGGACTATTACATATCATAAATTATCATTTATGTGATCTAATGAGCGTGTATGTAATTGGTAGTTTATATTCATTATTTCATTCATTGATGAATTTTATCTATATATATGTGTCTTTATAAATCAACAAAAGAATAATTTTTTAAGATATTAATTATTTTCAGAGCAATATAGATAATAAACTGTGATAAATTGTTAATATTACCCACAATATAGTGGTGGAGAATACTTAATCATTTAATTCACTAATAATCTAAGGAATTACAATTTTATTTCAAAACACACTCCTCTTAGAACACAAAAATGGTATGATGTTTTTAGGAGGAGTAATCATACCATTTTGGATATAGTTCAATTGATGATGAGTCAACATGATCTTATTGTTTAAATTTGTGGTTATGCTTTGGAAGCTACCATAATTTTACCAAAACTTATTCCATATAATGAATCCATAAATTCCCTATATGATACATTGTATAGGATACATATAGTTTTTATTTTATGGTAATTTTTATTTTTAATGAATTTGTACAATGTTATGTTATAAAAAATAATTCCCAAAGTTAGAAAACTATTGCTAATTTTTTATCACAAAGAAAAAAGAGAAATTATTTATACAACTCTTCTATACATAATGTGCATTGGGCTCAATATAGTGTTTTGTTGAGAGAAAACACAAGGATCGAGTAATAAGTGGGATGAAGGTTAAACATTTAGTAGTCTGAAACCAATAAATATAATGTTTTATTTAGATATTTGATGATCCTATTCCAAGAGTAGTTAAAAAAGACGAACGAAATAAAGTTATATAAGAACCTAAAATTATTAATAATATTTATCAAGAAGATGATAAATATTGTTTTCTCATGGAAATTAATTATGAGATATTGTTAATATGAGATTAACCTATTATATACCATAAAGACATTGAGTTATCTAATAGCAAGAAATTGTTAAAATCCATGGAATATGAAATTGAATTAATGTATACTAATAAGGTTTGGAACCATGTGGATGTACATGAAGGTATAATTTTTATATTATAAGAGTAATGTTTATACAAGAAATATGACCTGAGTGGTAGAGAGTTTAACCATAAAGAACACAATGTAGAATGTGGTCACAAAAATATTCCTGGTATTGAATAAAAATAAACCTTTTCACCATTAGTGGTGATAAATTATATTCATATTTTTCTATCTATAATAAAAAAATTTTAATATGATTTATATATTATATACGTGAAACTTATGTCCCTTAAATAAAATTTAGTCAAGGATTTCGATATGATACAACTCAAAGGTTTTGTAGTTCTAAATGAGTCTTTCATGTTATGAAAGTTGTACTAGTCCATTTAGGGATATGAAAAATCTTCTAGAAGTCAGAATATTCGATTTTTATATGTAATCCTAGTGTGTGGTTTTATATAAATAATTGATAATTGACATTTATATAGTAATTATAGTGGTAGTGTTATATTATTTAAGATGTTAAATATAGAGAACATACTTCTAATAAAAAATGATATCTCTATTCTTCACTATGTTAGGATGTAGTTTGGTAAATGCATCTCAATTGAAGACATTGGGGAACCTACCTACACACCAGTTATGTAGATATATAGTGATAGATCTAAATGGCTTCTTGAACATAGTCAGGACACATAAATTGGTAAATTGATAAATCTATTTAGCAATGAGAACATCAAATGGGGGTGTTTTCCAATGTTATATGGTATGGATCATATGTATAGGATCAAAATTTTAGTTTTAGATACCCAATTTAAAAATCGGTTAAATTTTATGTTTTAAAAAGATTTGATTTTAACCATAAGGAATATTTTTTTAATAAAGTCAAACCAATTTTATTCACAAAACTCTCTTTAGAATGCATAATGAAAAACAACATAGATTTAACAAATTTTAATGATGAAATAATACATAGGTATGCATATAATATATTCTATCTTAATGAATATATAATCATAAATCATGGTTAACAAAAATGAGGATGTATAAAAAAACATTCTTAATGTTACAAAAACCAGGGAAAAACCATATTACCTACAAAAGTGTACGTAAATTTTAAACCTTATATTTGGGTATCCAAAACAACATGGTTAAAATTATCTTTATTTATACATTCAAGAGAGTATATCTTACCTACAATATGGTAGTATATCAATATGATGATCCATATCTATCTTTCTATCCCCACAAGCTCTTTATATGTAAGGTGATCGACACATCTGTTTTTCTTTAAGTTTGATTCCATTTATTAAGGTGTTAATTCCATGCTCTATATTCATAGATTTTGATTACATTGATCTTAATTATCATAAATTATAATTTCACATAGCAAAACAAATCATTTTTAAGATCTTATCTATGATTAACAAGTTTTTCACAGCTTAATTTCATCAGAGCTTTTTGAAAAAGTTGTTTTTTATTTGATCTCTCATGTGTCTCAAAATCCAAACATCATGATCTCATCCAAATGTCTAGGTAATTATATGTGAGATATCCAATGATCAAATTTTCCACCCGTTGTCATATTTTTCAAGAAATATTAGAGGGAAATGGACACATGGAACTTCAACAGTCATATTTTAAATAAAACAATTGAACTATTTAGATCAAAATAACTGTCAATGTAAATTTATGTTTGAAATAGTATTTATGAATTTGAATGTAAAAATATTATATAAATGAAATAAATTTACTTTATGAATGATATAAAATAATTTCCTTAAGTAGAAATCATATCCAAGGAAACAAAAGAATCTAACTTAAAAAACAATGAAAATCGGAATCTAATAAAATTGATATTCATATTTGATATATTACAGAATTCAAAGATGAGAATCATGAATCATATTTTCTATAATATGAGAATCAAAATATATGGAAAATAGTGAATCATAATTGAGAATTTGATTTGGATAAAAAAATGTAATATGTATATAAGATATACATTGTTTCAGAATTTAATAAACACATTGGATCCAAACTTTTGATTGATTTGGAATCCCTAAAATGTGGTGTTTCAGAATATTAATTTTGGGTGAATCTGAATATAAGGAATGAGTGATTTGGAATCGATAAATGAAGAGAATCAAAATGTAAGAAATAATTAATATTATTAAAATGTGTAAGAAAATATATCGTCATGTGTTATAGTTTTTAGTTAGTATGAATGAATACTATGTTAGATTAAGGCTAGAAATAAACTCAAAAGTCATATATGAGTATATGTCTTATGAACATTATTTTTTTAAGGAATGAAATTATCATTAATGTATCGCCCGGACCCCAGCTACCAAGAGTCGGTGCATTACATCGTAACATTGGCATGATCATAAATGATCATGTCTCGAAAGAACGATTAGTTTAGTAGCATTGGAAACACTAGATACATTCATAAATGTTACATTACAACATAAGGTGAAAAACTACAATAACAATGTCTCCATAGTCCACACTCAAATCCCTATTCGACTATCCCTGCAGGTCATTCATAAAATACTTCTTCACATCCTGGAAAATATTAAAACAATGAAAGGGGTGAGCTCAGATGCTCAGTAAGGATAACAATATTGCGGAAGCTTTCATAAATAAACATTAACATTTAAGGTAATGTATAACTAAAAAAAGCCTTTTAAACATGAACTTCAACATAATATGGAAAAAGTAAAATGAGATAATGCCATGTACTTATTCACATGGATATTCTACTGGTCGAATAATCACATGCAATATCAATAACCACTTTCATAATGATGGAATGCATAATGCCAAACTATCATAACCACGTAGCCAAGGCCTCGTGCCAAGACCACAAATAAGATTTTGTCAAGGCCTCGTGCCAAGACACTAGTTTGTCTCATGAGACCTGCCGATGCATCGAGGAGCTATAGCAGGCTCCACCCGTCACTTATTAAGTCCAATGCATTCCTCATATGAACAGGTTTAAACATATCATAAACCATAACATAATCGTATCACAAAATACATGCATAAAGGAAACATAATATTTCCACATTCCAATAACAAGATATCAATACAACACATTGATATAATAAAAACACTTTCAAAACCATTTTTAATACCAAAATAAAAGAAAATTAAAACATGGTATTTATTTCTCTTTTAAAAAAAAGTATGGCTTGTATAGGAATCCGAAACTCAAATAATGGTTAAGTCGGCGGAGAAGTCATTGTCTCCGCATAAGTACGGAAAGGAAAACATTCCATTTTTGTCGTTTAGTAAAACGCTTCGTATAAAAAATATTCCTTTTGAATAAACGTAAAATTCAAAGGGGTTTATACACCGTATAAAAGAATGTTGTGTATAAAACCAAATATGCCTCAATGAAAGGAGATTGAGACAATGTCCTTAAAAAGATCATTTTTAAAATAAAATAGATCTATTATGTGTATTCACTATAATTACACATAAAGAAAGTACAAATACAAGATAGGAAATAATAATATCATGACATAATTTTAATGTAGGAGATTAACACAAAGAATGGAAATTGGGTTAAGAAGTTCGCTTACCTTGCATCATGTCCTGAATCGACCGTTCATTAACCTCCTCAATAATAAACTAGAGTTAATTCCTATTTACTTATGAACCTTTTCATGTTCATTATTGTAACACCCCAAGATTTTATAGTGTGTTATTTCTTCAAAATAATTCAATAACTTTCACTACACGCAACACCAAGTTCAATCGCACCATGACTTACCAAACAAGCTGTTCAAAAGAGGTTATGAATAGTGTTAACTAAATTTTAAACTTTATATAATCCTTATAATTTTAGAATCCATATTATGAGTTTCTTAGACATAATGTAAGAACAAATTCATTTTCAGTATTTCACTTTTACCAAATTTTAATAGTGAACCCTTTTTAGATACTATATTTTAAACTTTTTGACTAAATGGGGACAACAAAAATTTAAAATGAAACATCCCAAGCTTCCACGGTACGGTAGCGTGTGTTGTACGCAACACCGAGTTCTAACACACCGTAACCAATCAAACTAGTCGTTATGAATAGTAATACCTACCTTTTGAAATTATATATATTTTATATTTTAATATGGACTTTATTTTTGGATTCGGAATATCGAATTTAGCCTAAGGTGAAATTTTGGTACTTTTCGGATAACTTTCATATTTTGATGAATAGTGAAAATTACTAAATTTTAATTAAAAACAACTTTTTTTAATCAAAATAATTAATAGTGATAAATTGTGAATTTGAGTGGTTTTAAAGTATATTTAGAATATATTTTTACCATTTAATATAATGTTTGTCATTGGACATAATTTTACAATTAAACCGAACATAAACAAGTGTCAATCTTTTGATAGTTATTATCTCTTAAAAACACGCTTTTTGTTGTGACAGCGGGAATTAATTTTAAATTAATTTCTGCCACTTCTGTGTTTTGAATTTAGGAAAATGGATTCCATATTTGGAATCAGGATTTTCAAATTGTGTAAATAGGTAACTTTTATTTTTAGACATTTTGAATAATTACTGCGGTAAATATTTTATTTACCATGGTTAAGGGTAAGTCCGGTAAATAAGGGTTAAAAAAAATATTATAATAATACTAAATTACCCTAAAACGTGTCTTAACCCTATTGGTTGATACATGGTCGACCATGGGAATCTTTGGGTCGATTTTGGGACCCCATGGATCCACTTGTAAGTGATAATGACACTTTATTTTAATTAAGTTAAAATGAATACAAAAATGACACAAGCAGATATATTTTATAAAAACAATTGTTACATAGGGTTATATATGTTGGATTTTAGATTATAAATATTAATTATAAAGATAAAAAGATTTCCTACATAATTATATTTTATTTATAATTTTTAGACATTAAATAATTTATTTTATTTATGACACAATGATGATGCAGTAATTACTATAATAGTGAAAAATTAAAATAATTGATATTATAAATACCAAAATAAATATAATATGAAACTTTTAATGAATTAAACTAATTTTCTAGGATAATATGATATATTAGGATTGATTTAATTGACTCTTTTCGAAGTAATAAATCTGTTATGAGTTTCAAAAAAATCAACTATTGAATAGTGTCAAAATTGACATAAAAGAGTTCTTAAAACAAATATTATATTATTAATTGATATTAAATTCCTAAAAATCTAAGGTTCGGCCAATAGACATATATCATGATAGGTTCATCATTAATGTACCACTTGGGGGTCTCTTGGATGTATATAGTAAGTTTATTAACCATATTATATAAAAATACAAACAGACATTGTAAAAGTGAAGCTAATTAACTTAGAGTTAATACTTAAAGATAAGTTTAATATAAGTACCAAAACCTGTATAAATTATATTGGTTGAGTGGTTTGCGACCTATCCCCACCTTAACCTTTGAATAATAAGCTTTGGAGCCATTATAAACTGAATATGAATTTATTATAAATTAATATTTCTAGCTTTTCCAAAGGTGCCCGTCACCCCTCTTATAAAAGGGCACTCCTACTTCTCATTTCTTCACACCTTCAAACCTTTTGGTTCGGCCAAACTCTGCCCAAATACTCTCCCAACATCCCTCACTACAACCTATAGGCCTTAGTTTGATCAGAAAGCCAACCTAAGGATCCCTTTTGATCAAATCAAAAGGAAGAACCCGAAGAAGAGGTAATGATTTCACCACCCTTTTCTAAGTTCCTTTCATCTTCCACTTCCTCTTTCTTTGTTCTTACCATTCTAAAATAATAACTCCAGTATCTTACATATACTGTGATGTTATTATAAATATGGTACAACCATATTCAGTATTCTATCCACCCTTTGAATAACATGTCACCATACGTGCGTACGAACGGCTTACCGTCTCCACGTCGTGGTGTAATTGTTATTCAATATAATATTATTTGGATGGGTATAATAATGATGTGTAACTCATGTAAATAATAAATATAACATGTTAATGATTCTGTATATATGATATACCATCCATTTATATATTATTTTAATATCAAAAGAATGATATTGTCACTCGTGCGTACGTACGGACTACCGTCTCCACGAACGCGATGAGATTCATTCTCCATCGTATCAATTCAAGTATAATTATCATTTGATGATTTAAAAATGATGTTTAAGGACTGGATATCATTCTGGATATGAATAAGATACAACAACCATGGCTTATGTAACAAAACATATAAAAGAAAATGAGTAAGTTAACTCCCGAAACGACGATAATTCTAAGATATTATTAACAAATCAATGTTAAAAGATCATATATGATATCATATTAATATATATGATTCTTGTATAATTTAATAACAACGATTTCGCCATTATACAGGAGGTTAACCTACCCCAACCAAGGAAAAGTACAAGGTAAGGGTTATTTCACAATCTCTTCATTATCCGAGGTTGTTTATACGTAATAATCTACTGGGATATCTTTATCATCCACATCCATGTTTCTTAAAAATGTATTTCAAAACATTTTTACTATTTACAATAATATGGGTTAAAGTCATTTATACCCTTGTTTGACTTTTTATAAGAGTTTTATAAAGGAATCTTTCCGTCGTTTTCGAAACAAGGTCCTTTTTAACCTTTTTGACAGAATTGAGGTAAGAATGTTTTTTTAACTTATACGGAGGGTCCGGCTATTTACCGTCGTTATAAAATCTTCAAAGCATCCCTTACAAGCTTACAAGGACATTTTAAAAATAAAGGTTTTCTATTATAATTATGTTATTTTTAAATGATTTCAAAAAAAAGAGATATTTCTCTCAAATATATGAAAATCCAGTGCAAATGTATACGTATTTAACGCAAGCTTAAAAATGTTTTCAGAAAACCTGACTCTCGAGTTTGGTAGACAGGAAGGGATTGGGAGTGGACCCAACATGGCCTGTAATTAGTCGAGCAGTCTCAGAATTAGTTATTTTGTTTTCAGAAGCTTGCATAATGTTTTCAGAAAAACACTGGAGTGTATTTTAGCAATTTTTAACGTAAGTATCTTCTTAAAAAAATTGCATCGGTAGGTTTCATGAGACAAAGTAGTGTCTTGGCACAAGGCCTTGCCAAAATCTTATTTGTAGTCTTGGCACGAGGCCTTAGCTATGTGGTTATGATAGTCTGGCATTATGCATTCCAACATTATGAAAGTGGTGATTGATTTTTGCATGTGATTATTCGATTAGTAGAATATCCATGTGAATAAGTAAATGGCATTATTTCATTTTATTTATGCCATACGATGTTGAAAGTTCATGTTTAAAAGGCTTTTGTTTTAGTTATACATTGCCTTAAATGTTTATTCTTATTGATGAAAGTTTCCGCTATATTGTTATCCTTACGGGGCATTTGAGCTCACCCCTTTTCTATGTTTTATTTTTCCCAGGAAGTGAAGATGTAAGTTATGAATGACCTGCAGGGATATTATGAGGGGATTATAGTGTGGACTGTGGAAACTTTATGTTGTTGTAGTAGTTTTTCGTTTAATGATGTAATGTAAAACTTATGAATATATCTAGTGTTTCCAAGGCTACTAAACCAATCGGTCTTTCGAGATTTGATCTTTCTTGTGATCATGCCAATGTTATGTAATAATGCACCGACTCTGGGTAGCTAGGGTCGGGGCGTTACAGTTGGTATCAGAGGAAGTTTAGTACAAACCTTGGAAGCTAGATTTTGATAAACTCTGATTAGAGCACGTAAACCTAAGATGAACTTTGAGGATTAGTATAGAAGAACTTCCTAGAATTTTGGTATTATAGAGATTTTGTGAGTTTTCCGAGCAATACATCCATGTCTGGATACGAGCAGGTAGAGGCGGCTCTAGCACAAATGTACCTAGGGGTAAAACCCGAAAACACCGCTTTGAGCTAGACTCGAACGGGAACTGGTGCACGACAACGGGCCTTTCTGCACTCTTGGTTACGACACTCCCGGGGGATATGCTTAGGATAACTCTCATTTTCTTTACAAATCATTATGAAGGGTTTATGAGTATATACATCCTCAAAGGAGAAATATTTATGATTATGGATTATATCCATAAATAGTTCAATTTATGTTAAGTGTTTTATAAGTATGGGATTATGTATTTTGATTCATAAACTGATCTAGTGTATGCCATTGTTTAGAAATGGCGCCCAGTAGAAGGAATGAGAACTCCAGAAATGCACATGATCCAAAGAGAATGAAGGATCATATCTTTCATGGTCTTAAGCTAGAATTTATAAGAGAAATAGTCTCCCATGTATTATCATCATATGAAGAAATAATATCATGTGTTGATATGATAAGTAAAGAGTTTACTGAGTCCTATGGCTTTGAAGGGAAGCAAGAGAAGAGAAGGATGGAAGAGAGAAAGATAGATAAAGGGAAGAGGGAAAAGAAGAATTTTCCCATATGTGGTAACTGTGGAAAGAAACACCCTGGAACTTGCCTGAAAGGAATGGGAGTTTGTTATAAGTGTGGAGGAAAAGGGCACAAAGTACGTGACTGCAAGGGTAAGAAAATGGTTTCAAATGTACAATGCTTCATTTGCAAGGAGTTTGGACACTACGCGAACCTATGTCCCAGTCATCAGACTATGCCGCAAATGATGCTATTGGATAATAATCAAGTTATGATACTACCACAGATGAAGAGGAATGATTAGAGTTCTTATGTTGATTATGTCAATTGAGTGTTGTATCAACAATGTACTTGTTATAATAATTATGGAGTATATAAGGATTGTACTACAGTACTATTTCATTAAGGACTTGAGATTGTGTGGAACAAAGAAATGTGACTCAATAGCAGGATAAATTTTTAGAAAATATATGGTTGAGAGAAAGATAAACCATAATATGGTTCTGATACCGAGGTAGTGATTTTAGAATAATACATGATTGATTTGGATAAATTATATTGAATATTCTTGACTACCTTGAAGCTGATTAATGATTTGTATATTCCATCATTATTGGGGTTTAAAACATTTTTGGATTGATGAAGTATATCCAGCATTCTATATGGAATAAGGGAGCATGAATGTAACCAATAAGTATTATGGTAATTTAGGATGTTTCAGTGTTTTAAAAGAATACATGATGAAGGTATTCATATGCTTTTACGGGGTAAAAAGGATCTATATTATGTTTACCTTCCTTATAAATGTTGGACTGTGAGTTTGGACAGAAGTATTTTGGATAGTTCTAGTGTGGATTATTTTGGATTACCATAAAAGGACAACCCGGAGGTCGGGCGGAAACCCGTCGCGTCCGGCAAGGCTGCGAGACTTGAACCCGCAACCGAAGGGCGACAAGGGTGTATCACCTACCACTGGCCCACGAGATGTCCTGGATTAAATAATGTAGTTTTTATTAAAAGATCTTTTAGATGAATTATAAATTTTTTTATTTTGGAACCCTATACGAATAGTGTAAATAGAATTTTTTTTACATTATATTATCTTTTAGAGTGAAAGATGAGTTTGTGGTAGAAATTTATTAATGGATAAAACTCTAATTATAAAGTAAGTATATCTCCATATGATCTTATCCAATCTCATAAAAAAATTCCTCAATATTAAGAAAATCAAATTAGAACAAAAATGTTTTCCTAGATGGTACCTTAAATCATCACTAATTTATGGCTTTGGGATTGTTGGCCTTTTCATAGCCATGTTCTCTACCACTCTCCATCAGATAATTGATGGTTAGATTTTTCTTCCATATCCATATTTTCCTACATGGAACCCTAGTTGTGTTATTTTCGGTAATCTTCATACTTTCGACTCTTTATTTTAAATAGAGGCCTCATTAATTCATTTTTCGATGTGGGATTTCAACTAAGATATTTTGAAACGTCAAAAATGTGTTATCCTAATACCCTATGTTTTTTTGAACCGATGGTATTTCAAATCATCATAGATTGATGAATTTAAGGACCTCAATTTTATACTTTTTTGTGATTGATGACCTCAATCACTACCTATAAATATTTACGTTTTTCCTCCAATTATATGTCTCTAATTGCCTCCAATATTCTCCTAATAGAGATCATAATTTTGTGGTGATCCTTTCATTTCACTTTTCCTCATATTAAGATTAAATTTTAGTAACCCAATTTTCGATGTGGGTTTTCCCACAAAGATATTTTCTATTTTCAACATTTAATTTTCGAAGAAAAATTTCAAATTGCGAGGACGCAATTTATTGAAGGAGGGGAGAATGTAACACCCCAAGATTTTATAGTGTGTTATTTCTTCAAAACAATTCAATAACTTTCACTACACGCAACACCAAGTTCAATCGCACCATGACTTACCAAACAAGCTGTTCAAAAGAGGTTATGAATAGTGTTAACTAAATTTTAAACTTTATATAATCCTTATAATTTTAGAATCCATATTATGAGTTTCTTAGACATAATGTAAGAACAAATTCATTTTCAGTATTGCACTTTTACCAAATTTTAATAGTGAACCCTTTTTAGATACTATATTTTAAACTTTTTGACTAAATGGGGACATCAAAAATTTAAAATGAAACATCCCAAGCTTCCACGGTACGCTAGCGTGTGTTGTACGCAACACCGAGTTCTAACACACCGTAACCAATCAAACTAGCCGTTATGAATATTAATACCTACTTTTTGAAATTATATATATTTTATATTTTAATATGTACTTTATTTTTGGATTCGGAATATCGAATTTAGCCTAAGGTGAAATTTTGGTACTTTTCGGATAACTTTCATATTTTGATGAATAGTGAAAATTACTAAATTTTAATTAAAAACAACTTTTTTTAATCAAAATAATTAATAGTGATAAATTGTGAATTTTAGTGGTTTTAAATTATATTTAGAATATATTTTTACCATTTAATATAATGTTGGTCATTGGACATAATTTTACAATTAAACCGAACATAAACAAGTGTCAATCTTTTGATAGTTATTATCTCTTAAAAACACGCTTTTTGTTTTGACAGCGGGAATTAATTTTAAATTAATTTCTGCCACTTATGTGTTTTGAATTTACGAAAATGGATTCCATATTTGGAATCAGGATGTTCAAATTGTGTAAATAGGTAACTTTTATTTTTAGACATTTTGAATAATTACTGCGGTAAATATTTTATTTACCATGGTTAAGGGTAAGTCCGGTAAATAAGGGTTAAAAAAATAATATTATAATAATACTAAATTACCCTAAAACGTGTCTTAACCCTATTGGTTGATACATGGTCGACCATGGGCATCTTTGGGTCGATTTTGGGACCCCATGGATCCACTTGTAAGTGATAATGACACTTTATTTTAATTAAGTTAAAATGAATACAAAAATGACACAAGCATATATCTTTTAGAAAAACAATTGTTACATAGGGTTATATATGTTGGATTTTAGATTATAAATATTCATTATAAAGCTAAAAAGATTTACTACATAATTATATTTTATTTATAATTTTTAGACATTATATAATTTAATTTATTTATGACACAATGATGATGCAGTAATTACTATAATAGTAAAAAATTAAAATAATTGATATTATAAATACCCAAATAAATATAATATGAAACTTTTAATGAATTAAACTAATTTTCTAGGATAATATGATATATTAGGATTGATTTAATTGACTCTTTTAGAAGTAATAAATCTGTTATGAGTTTCAAAAAAATCAACTATTGAATAGTGTCAAAATTGACATAAAAGAGTTCTTAAAACAAATATTATATTATTAATTGATATTAAATTCCTAAAAATCTAAGGTTCGGACAAGAGACTTATATCATGATTGGTTCATCATTAATGTACCACTTGGGGGTCTCTTGGACGTATATAGTACGTTTATTAACCATATTATATAAAAATACAAAGAGACATTGTAAAAGTGAAACTAATTAACTTAGAGTTAATACTTAAAGATAAGGTTAATATAAGTACCCAAACCTGTCTAAATTCTATTGGTTGAGTGGTTTGCGACCTATCCCCACCTTAACCTTTGAATAATAAGCTTTGGAGCCATTAGAAACCGAATATTAATTTATTATAAATTAATATTTCTAGATTTTCCAAAGGTGCCCCTCACCCCTCTTATAAAAGGGCACTCCTCCTTCTCATTTCTTCACACCTTCAAAGCATTTTGGTTCGGCCAAAATCTGCCCAAATACTCTCCCAACATCACTCACTACAACCTAGAGGCCTTAGTTTGATCAGAAAGCCAACCTAAGGATCCCTTTTGATCAAATCAAAAGGAAGAACCCGAAGAAGAGGTAATGATTTCACCACCCTTTTCTAAGTTCCTTTCATCTTCCACTTCCTCTTTCTTTGTTATTACCATTCTAAAATAATAACTCCAGTATCTTACATATACTGTGATGTTATTATAAATATTGTACAACCATATTCAGTATTCTATCCACCCTTTGAATAACATGTCACCATACGTGCGTACGAACGGCTTACCGTCTCCACGTCGTGGTGTAATTGTTATTCAATATAATATTATTTGGATGGGTATAATAATGATGTGTAACTCATGTAAATAATAAATATAACATGTTAATGATTCTGTATATATGATATACCATCCATTTATATATTATTTTAATATCAAAAGAATGATATTTTCGCTCGTGCGTACGTACGGACTACCGTCTCCACGAACGCGATGAGATTCATTCTCCATCGTATCCATTCAAGTATAATTATCATTTGATGATTTAAAAATGATGTTTAAGGACTGGATATCATTCTGGATATGAATAAGATACAACAACCATGGCTTATGTAACAAAACATATAAAAGAAAATGAGTAAGTTAACTCCCGAAACGACGATAATTCTAAGATATTATTAACAAATCAATGTTAAAAGATCATATATGATATCATATTAATATATATGATTCTTGTATAATTTAATAACAACTATTTCACCATTATACAGGAGGTTAACCTACCCCAACCAAGGAAAAGTACAAGGTAAGGGTTATTTCACAATCTCTTCATTATCCAAGGTTGTTTATACGTAATAATATACTGGGATATCTTTATCATCCACATCCATGTTTCTTAAAAATGTATTTCAAAACATTTTTTCTATTTACAAGAATATGGGTTAAATTCATTTATACCCTTGTTTGACTTTTTATAAGAGGTTTATAAAGGAATCTTTCCATCGTTTTCGAAACAAGGTCCTTTTTAACATTTTCGACAGAATTGAGTTAAGAATGTTTTTTTAACTTATACGGAGGGTCCGGCTATTTACCACCGTTATAAAATCTTCAAAGCATCCCTTACAAGCTTACAAGGACATTTTAAAAATAAAGGTTTTCTATTATAATTATGTTATTTTTAAATGATTTCAAAAAAAAGAGATATTTCTCTCAAATATATGAAAATCCAGTGCAAATGTATACGTATTTAACGCAAGCTTAAAAATGTTTTCAGAAAACCTGACTCTCGAGTTTGGTAGACAGGAAGGGATTGGGAGTGGACCCATCATGGCCTGTAATTAGTCGAGCAGTCTCAGAATTAGTTATTTTTTTTTCAGAAGCTTGCATAATGTTTTCAGAAAAACACTGGAGTGTATTTTAGCAATTTTTAACGTAAGTATCTTCTTAAAAAAATTGCATCGGTAGGTCTCATGAGACAAACTAGTGTCTTCGCACAAGGCCTTGACAAAATCTTATTTGTAGTCTTGGCACGAGGCCTTGGCTATGTGGTTATGATAGTCTGGCATTATGCATTCCAACATTATGAAAGTGGTGATTTATTTTTGCATGTGATTATTCGATTAGTAGAATATCCATGTGAATAAGTAAATGGCATTATTTTATTTTATTTATGCCATACCATGTTGAAAGTTCATGTTTAAAAGGCTTTTGTTTTAGTTATACATTTCCTTAAATGTTTATTCTTATTGATGAAAGTTTCCGCTATATTGTTATCCTTACTGGGCATTTGAGCTCACCCCTTTTCTATGTTTTATTTTTCCCAGGAAGTGAAGATGTAAGTTATGAATGACCTTCAGGGATATTATGAGGGGATTATAGTGTCGACTGTGGAAACTTTATGTTGTTGTAGTAGTTTTTCGTTTAATGATGTAATGTAAAACTTATGAATATATCTAGTGTTTCCAAGGCTACTAAACCAATCGGTATTTCGAGATTTGATCTTTCTTGTGATCATGCCAATGTTATGTAATAATGCACCGACTCTGGGTAGCTGGGGTCGGGGCGTTACAATTATTCCTTTTATATCCCTTATTACCATGTTATGAACATTATGTAATTATTTATGTTTATAACGGGCGTTTTGTCGATCTTAGGTACTTGAGTCCAAAATAACATTCTTATAATTAAAAGTTGTTCATGTGGGAATATATCCATTATATCCAGAATTATATTCATGATATAGATATCATATATCTCATATATATCCAGTATATACATGCATTTATAATATTCCATAACGTTTAGAGGTATGAAATGAAATGCACCGTTCATGGAGACGGTAAGCCGTACGTACGCATGAACGCTACTTTCATTTCTATTTCGTATTTAATGAAATCATAATGATATAAATGAATAATATAATTCCAGTATAATATATTATATAATACCATTTACTCAATCCTTTATACATCCCACATATGGTATTAACGATTCAAATCACTTTGAGGGGGCGGTAGTCCGCACTTCCTAAAATGAAAATATCGCGTTTACCCATAATGGAAACCATAAAGGTATGCCATAAATGAAAAATACAAAATCATAAGGAAAACAAAAACATAATATATATCATATATAAAAATAGTTTCATCATAATGGCCACCATTATAGGTGTTATATGAGTGTTGAACAATCATCGTTTCGTGAGGAAAAAATTCTCCATCCACAGAAACAGTATGTTCTTTAACCATTAGATGTAGGTGTCTGTAAGTGTAGCTCGAATCCTTCTTATAAAAACATCCTAGTATATTTAGGATACTGGTGTTGTTACAAAATAAATTAATAAAAAGTGTTTAGGGGGTTGGAGAAGAAAAATGAAACAAAACAACATTAGAGAAGGTATTACCTTAAAATCGGGTAACTCTTTTTGATTTGAGACAAAGGCTTCTTTGGGAAGTGTTCTGCCCAAAGTGAGGATTCTAGGAGTAAGAGGGGGAAGTTGGGAGAGTATTTGGGCAGAGTTTTTCTGAGCCAAATGGCTTGAAAGTGTGAATGAGGTGGTAGAGGTGGGGGCCTTTTATAAGTGGAGAGGAGGGGAAATCTTGGAAAGTAAAGAAAAGTCACTTTATTATAAAATGAGTTTCAGATTTCAGAGGTCCCAAACTTATATAATTCTAGGATAAGGTGATAAGGGTTCGAAAAATACTCATACAATAGGTTTTTTACAAGTGTAATCCTTGGATTTCACATTATCTTTTTATTTTATTTAAATTGTTAAATAATGAGGTCATCGCTGCATCACCATGATGTCAGAAATAATTTAATTTATTTAATGTTTAAAAATTATAAAAAAATTAAAATGAGGTAGGAAATCTTTTTATCTTTCCAATGACTATTTATAGTCAAAAATATGACTTGTATAACTCAATGTAAAATTATTTTTAGTAAAATATTTCATGTTTGTGTCATTTTTAACTTTAACATAAAATAAAAGGTTTTTATGTCATTTTCCAACTAAAGTTGCTCAATGGGATCCCCAAGTTGACCCATGTATTTTCATGGTCGGCCATGGAACATCCAATGAGGGTAGGACATGTGTCAAGCTCATCTCATATTATTAAAACATTATTTTTACCTTAAACTACACTAATTACCTCTAATCGCGATTAAGAACTTAAAAGTTACTATTCACCAAAAATTATTTTAATCTCATTGAACCACATTTTACTTCTTAATGACAACCATGTATGTCGGATTTTTGAAATTCAAAACACAGAAGTGGTAAAATTTCATTTAAACGAAAAATCAGTTTTTATAAATACCACTTAGTGGTTTAACTATTCATCAAAAATTGAAGTTTTTCAGAAAAATCCCAAAAATTCACCCTAAGCTATATCTGATATTCTGATATCAAAAAAGATGTCTATTTTACAAAATTCCAAACATATAAGTTGCATTAATTAATTTTATAATTAATTCCCATTGTCACAACAAATAGCGTGTTTTTAGGAAACAATTTATATCAAAAGATTGACAATTGTTAATGCCCAATTTCAATGTTAAATTAATTCTAATGACCATCATTGAAGAAAATGGTAAAAATATATTCTAATTATACTTTAAAAACACTAAATAGTATAATCTATCACAATAAATTATTTTGATTAAAAAAGCTGTTTTAAGTATTTTTCACTATTCATAAAAAAAATTGGGAGTTCTCAGAAAGTTACAAAAAATTCAACTTAGGATAATTTTGATATTACGAATACAAAAATGAAGTCCATTTGGAAATATAAAATTTCTATAAATTTAAAAAGTGGTTATTACTATTCATAACGGCTACTTTGATTAGTCGCGGTGTGTTAGAACTCGAACTTGCATACAATGCAAGCTATTGAAAGAGAGGCGTATCATGGAAGATCAGGGTGTTACATTCTTCCCTCATTCAATAAATTTCATCCTCACAATTTGGAATTTTTCTTTGAAAATAAAAGGTTGAAAATAGAAAATACCATTGTGGAAAACCCACATCGGATATAAGGTTAATAAAATTTACCCTTAATAAGAGGGAAAGGGAAATAAAAAAGTCACCACCAAATTATGATCTCGATAAGGAGAACATTGGTGGAAATTAGAGACATATAATTGGAGGAAAAATGTAAATATTCATAGGGAGTGATTGAGGTCATCAATCACACACAAGTGTCAAATTGAGGGCCTCAAAGCCTTCAATCAATGTTGATTTAAAACATCATCAGTTCAACAAGACATAAGGTATTAGGAAAACACTTTTTTTTTGTTTTAATATCCCTTTAATAAATTTTAAGAATTAATTTATTCATAGAATAAGATATAGGTATATATATATATTTATGCTTGACAAGTAGAGTTTCAACCTTCAACTAATTTCTACCACAAACTCATATTTCACTCAAAAAGATATTAGAACTCAAAAATAATATATTTATCCTAACCGTACAAGGTTCAAAATATTAGAACATACCATTTAGATTACCAAAAATATTTTGTAATAACCAGGGACTTCATATAGGCTAGTGGTAGGTAATAAAGGCATGTCGCACTATGGTTGTGGGTTCGATTCCTGCAGCTTTGTCCGACGCGACGGGTTATGCCCTATCCTGCAGGTTGTCCTTTTCCTAAAACTATAGTATTATAATATTCCAAAAATAATATTCAAAAATTCTTTAAAATTAAACAATACTATCCATGGTTCAACATAATCCATTCCAACCTTAATAGTTTTCAAAAATTCCTCCATCCAGACATTCTATAAAGGTCTATAAATTCCAAAATCAATTGTAACATAAGATTCCCCAAACAAAGAAACGTTTCTCTTATTGTCACATACTAAAAATATGATTACCTTAATCATATTAAAACCTTAATGAAAACAACATGTACTGCAGTACAATCCTTATATATATCACATTATTCTTATAACCATAATCTAGTTCCTCAGTCCAAAAACACAAATACAATAATTATTCAAATTTATCTGTAGTAACAGCATAATCTTGGCCTTGATCCCATGGACTTTTCTGAGGTATGTTTCCCTGACGATTAGGACATTCATTTGCATAATGACCCATTTCTCTACAATTGTAGCATTCAACTTTGATAGCCTCTTTCTTTCCCTTGAAATCACGAGCCTGGTGACCTTTTTCTCCACATTTATAACAAACTCCCATTCCTTTTAGGAATGTACCAGGGTGATTCTTCCCACAATTATCACATAATGGAAAATCCTTCTTTCCCTTTTTCCCTTTATCTATCTCTTGTTCCACCATTCTCTTCTTCTCATACTTTACTTTGTTGTCATAAGACTTAGAGAATTCCTTTTTTGTCTTGATAGAACACGAGACAATATTTCCATATGATGAGAAGGATTGTGATACTAAATCTCGAAGGAGAAATGGTTTTAACCCATCAAAGAGATGATCAATCTTACTTCCTGGGTTACGTATATAATCTGTAGCATGCCTCTCTAACCTTGTAAAGTTAGCCTCATACATTGCGACATTCTCATCCTCCTTCTGCCTCAGACTTAGAAATTGCCTTTCCATATCTGCTCGATGGTCACGAGGAAAGTATTTTTATAAGAAAAGCTCTTTGAACTCCATCCATTCCATATTCGATACATCATCATATTCCTTTGTGTTTTGAATCAGCGACCACCACTGATCGGCATCTCCAGTGAGGCGGTAAACTGCCATGACAACCTTCTCCCTTTCGCTACTCCCCAAGGAATGGAATATTTTCTCTAAGGAGTTTATCCATTTCTCAGATACTAATGGATTTGTACCCCCATTAAATGTTGGTGGTTGTTGCCTCATGAAGCGGTCTAACATTGATCCTCCACGTTGTGGATCAGGGTGATCCATACGAGTAAGGTTATTATTCATAACTTGTGTGAGTTGTCCCAGTATGGTAATAAATTGATCAGCACCAGTTGTATCCCCAGATCCAGAATAATTTTCTTGAGCAGGCGGGCAATCCCTACATGGAGTGCGTGCATTGATACAGTTTCCATTCCTTCCACTATGCGCCATTTCTATACAATGGCATCAACTAGATTAGTTTATGAATCAAAATACATAATTCCATACTTATAAAATACTTAACATAAATTGAACTATTTATGGATATAATCCATAATCATAAAAATGTTTTCATTGAGAAATTATATACTCATAACCCTTCATAGTGGTTTGTAAAGAAAACGAGAATTATCCTAAGAATATCCCCCGGGAGTGTCGTAACCAAGAGTGCAGCAAGGCCCGTTGTCATGCACCAGTTCCCATTCGAGTCTAGCTCAAAGCGGTGTTTTCGGGTTTTACCCATAGGTACCTCTGTGCCAGAGCCGCCTCTACCTGCTCGTATCCAGACAGGGATGTATTTCTCGGAAAACTCACAAAATCTCTATAATACCAAAATTCTAGGAAGTTCTTCTATACTAATCAGAAAAGTCTATCTTTGGTCTAAGTTCCCTAATCAGAGTTTATCTAAATCTAGCTTCCAAGGTTAGTACTAAACTGCCTCTGATACCAACTGTAACGCCCCGACCCCAGCTACCCAGGGTCGGTGCATTACATCGTAACATTGGCATGATCACAAAAGATCAAGTCTCGAAAGACCGATTAGTTTAGTAGCCTTCGAAACACTAGATACATTCATAAATGTTACAATACAACATAAGGTGAAAAACTACAATAACAAAGTCTCCATAGTCCACACTCATATCCCTTTCTGACTATCCCTGCAGGTCATTCATAAAATACTTCTTCACATCCTGGAAAATATTAAAACATTGAAAGGGGTGAGATCAGATGCTCAGTAAGGATAACAATATTGCAGAAGCTTTCATAAATAAACATTAACATTTAAGGCAATGTATAACTAAAACAAAAGCCTTTTAAACATGAACTTCAACATAGTTTGGAAAAAGTAAAAGGAGATAATGCCATGTACTTATTCACATTGTTATTCTACTGGTCGAATAATCACATGCAATATCAATAACCACTTTCATAATTATGGAATTCATAATGCCAGACTGTCATAACCACGTAGCCAAGGCCTCGTGCCAAGACCACAAATAAGATTTTGTCAAGGCCTCATGCCAAGATAGTATTTTGTCTCATGAGACCTTCCGATGCATCGAGGAGCTATAGCGGGCTCCACCCGTCACTTATTAAGTCCAATGCATTCATCATATGAACAGGTTTAAACATATCATAAACCATAACATAATCGTATCACATAAAACATGCATAAAGTAAACATAACATTTCTACATTCCAATCACAAGATATCAATACAACAAATTGATATAATAAAAACACTTTCAAAACCGTTTTTAATACCAAAATAAAAGAAAATTAAAACATGGTATTTATTTCTCTTTTAAAAAAAAGTATGGCTTGTACAGGATGTCGAAACTCAAATAATGTTTATGGCGGTAGAGAAGTCATTGTCGCCTCATAAGTACGGAAAGGAAAACATTCCTTTTTTTTCATTTAGTAAAACACTTCGTATAAAAAATATTCCTTTTGAATAAACATAAAAGTCAAAAGGGTTTATACACCGTATAAAAGAATGTTGTGTATAAAACCAAATATGCCTCAATGAAAAGAGATTGAGACAAAGTCCTTAAAAAGATAATTTTTAAAATAAAATATATCTATTATGTGTATTCACTATAAGTACACATAATGAAAGTACAAATACAAGATAGGACATAATAATATCGTGACATAATTTGAAAGTAGGTGAGTAACCCAAAGAATGGAAATTGGGTTAAGAAGTTCCCTTACCTTGCGTCCTGTCCTGACTCGACCGTTCTTTAACCTCATGAATAATAAACTAGACTTAATTCCTATTTACTTAAGAACCTTTTACATTTTCATTATTCCTTTTATATCCCTTATAACCATGTTATGAACATTATGTAATTATTTATGTTTATAACGGTCATTTTGTCGATCTTAGGTACTTGAGTCAAAAATAACATTCTTATAATTACAAGATGTTCATGTGGTGATATATCCTTTATATCCAGAATTATATTCATGATATAGATATCATATATCTCATATATATCCAGTATATACATGAATTTATAATATTCCAGAACGTTTAGAGGTAAGAAATGAAATGCACCGTTCATGGAGACGGTAAGCCATACGTACGCATGAACTCTACTTTCATTTATATTTCGTATTTAATGAAATCATAAAGATATAAATGTATATTATAATTCCAGTATAATATAGCATATAATACCATTTACTTCATCCTTTAGACATCCCACATATGGTATTAACGATTCAAATCACTTTGAGGGGGCGGTAGTCCGCACTTCCTAAAATGAAAATATCGCGTTTACCCATAATGGAAACCATAAAGGTATGCCATAAATGAAAAATACAAAATAATAAGGGAAAAAACATAATATATATCATATATAAAAATAGTTCCATCATAATGGCCACCATTAGACGTGTTATATGAGTGTTGAACAATCATCGTTTGTGAGGAAAAAATTCTCCATCCACAGAAACAGTATGTTCTTTAACCATTAGATGTAGGTGTGTGTAAGTGTAGCTAGAATCCTTCTTATAAAAACATCCTAGTATATTTAGGATACTGGTTTTTTTACAAAAGAAATTAATAAAAAGTGTTTAGGGGGTTGGAGAATAAAAATTAAACAAAACAACATTAGAGAAGACATTACCTTAAAATCGGGTAACTCTTTTTGATTTGAGCCAATGGATTCCTTGGGAAGAGTTCTGCCCAAAGTGAGGATTCTAGGAGTAAGAGGGGGAAGTTGGGAGAGTATTTGGGTAGAGGTTGGCCGAGCCAAATGGCTTGAATGTGTGAATGAGGTGGTAGAGGTGGGGCCTTTTATAAGTGGAGAGGAGGGGCACTCATGGAAAGTAAAGAAAAGTCACTTTATTATAAAATGAGTTTCGGATTTCAGAGGTCCCAAATATATATAATTCGAGGATAAGGTGATAAGGGTTATAAATCTACTCATCCAATAGGTTTTTGACAAGTGTAAGCCTTGGATTTCACATTATCTTTTTATTTTATTTAAATCATTAAATAATGAGGTCATCACTGCATCATCATGATGTCATAAATAATTTAATTTATTTAATGTTTAAAAATTATAAAATAAATACTATGAGGTAGGAAATCTTTTTATATTTCAAATTACTATTTATAGTCAAAAATATGACTTGTATAACTCCATGTAAAATTTGTTTTAGTAAAACATTTCATGTTTGTGCCATTTTTTACTCTAACATTAAATAAAAGGTATTTATGTCATTTTCCAACTAAAGTGGCTCCATGGGCTTCCCAAGATGACCCATGGATTGTCTTGGTCGGCCATGGCACATCCAATGAGGGTAGGACATGTGTCAAGCTCATCTCATATTATTAAATCATTATTTTTACCTTAAACTACACTAATTACCTCTAATCGCGATTAAGAACTTAAAAGTTACTATTCACAAAAAATTGTTTTAATCTCATTGAACCACATATTACTTCTTAATGACAACCATGTATGTAGGATTTTTGAGATTCAAAACACAGAAGTGGTAAATTTTCATTTAAACGAAAAATCAGTTTTTATAAATACCACTTACTGGTTTCACTAATCATCAAAAATTGAAGTTCTTCAGAAAAATCCCAAAAATTCACCCTAAGCTATATCTGATATTCTGATTTCAAAAATGATTTCTATTTTACAAAATTCCAAACATATAAGTTTCATTAATTAATTTTATAATTATTTCCCGATATCACAACAAATAGCGTGTTTTTAAGAAACAATTTATATCAAAAGATTGACAATTGTTCATGCCCAATTTCAATGTTAAATTAATTCTAATGACCACCATTGGATAAAATGATAAAAATATATTCTAATTATACTTTAAAACCACTAAATAGTATAATTTATCACAATAAATTATTTTGATTAAAAAAGTTGTTTTAAGTATTTTTCACTATTCATAAAAAAATTGGGAGTTCTCAGAAAGTTACAAAAAATTCAACTTAGGATAATTTTGATATTACAAATACAAAAATGATGTCCATTTTGAAATATAAAATTTCTATAATTTTAAAAAGTGGTTATTACTATTCATAATGGGTACTTTGATTAGTCGCGGTGTGTTAGAACTCGAACTTGCGTACAATGCAAGCTGTTGAAAGAGAGGTGTATCGTGGAAGCTCGGGGTGTTACAATTAAGGAAAATATGTTTTTAATTTCCAAAACATAGTGGAGTGAAAAATATAAAAAGAATCTTTTGACTCAACAATAGGACATTTCAGGATCATTCATATAGATTTTGAAACATTGTATTAATTGCATATGTATACATTATATGTTATATCATATATGTCATATAGTGTACTCAACCAGATGTCGATTATTATCTTAGCATAACCATTATACACCAATCAAATTCCAATAAGATTCACTAGATTACTGTGAAGATCATTCTCATGTACATGATATGGGCTAAGGATATGTTCTAAATCCTTGTAGGAGAGATGAGATCTTTGTAAAAAGGTTATATAGATTATATTATCTAGTCAAAAATAGATGATATGATATCTCAATAGGGATTATTTTAATTGGATGGTGAATTTTCTTCAAGGAATAGTTCAAAAAAATCCACAATAGTGGAATCCAAAATAATGGTACATTATATCACTGTATCAGATGGTGTGATGGAAGCTATTGTGATGATGAATTTTATATCTAAATTTAAGGTATTTAAGGATACATCTATTTGTAAATTGAAAATAAACGAATTATTTATCAGGGTAAGGTGCTATGGTTTCCCAGAATAACCATCCACACCCTTTACAAGTACAATCCCAAATAATGTATCATTGATAGGGGAGATGTAATGATCTGGTGAGTGGCTATAGATGAAAATGTAACAGATCCATTAATGAAACTACCATTGTGGAAACAATAATTGGTTCATGTATTATCTATAGGTGTTAAATACATGATATATTGGTTGTAATAGTTATAAATGATTCGTTTTGTTTTAATAATTTAAAGGAACAATTATCATTAATTCATGTGTGATTAATTACACATGACATGAGTAATATAATTATATTTTCTCCTCGAAATATGACTTTGAGATATCTCTAATCTATTGTCTTCACGATTTATTATTGTGTGTGGTGATATTTTGTTATTAACATGAATGGATTCTAAAAAATTACAAATGGTTGAAAATAAATTTTTAAGAATTTATTCATGATTTAATAAATAAATAATTATTATATGGACTAACATTCCAAAGTATATCTCATCGAATTCTATATATTAATCGATATTCTTTGGCATGTACACAATCAATCAATCATCATTAGCTAAGATTGGAAGAAACCATTCATGAGAAAACATGATTTCATACCTTACTTATATAATTAAAAAGTGGACTAGAATATCATGGGATGGTAGGGTATACTGTTGATCATGTCATCTGTTTCAGTAATTCCATGCTGAGATTTTTCAGCATGTCTAATGAGTATGTACATAAGGTTTATTCTTGTATTAGGGTGAGAAAATTCATTTTGATGCTTCTTTTAGTCACATATGACATTTTATATGACTCAAATGTGGAACATGTGACGCTCCTTTCTAGAAAATGAATGAAATGTGATGTATTAATGGACATAGAAAATAAAATTTGGAGAATCAAAACAAGTTGAAATAAACTATAAAAAATTGAATGTATTCCATTTCTAGTGGTAAAAAAAGTGAAATATCCTATGGTTTTGTGATATATTTCCCCATAAATAAGTTTTTTTCTATGATAACTTTCTATATGTGCTGAGTTAAAACAATTGTGACATATTGTTGAAATTTTATAATTTAATGTTATAATTATCTTAACGAAATTGCCTTGGGTAGTATTAATAGAACAAACTAAATTAAAGAAAATAATTTGTTCCCTTACTCTATAAATATCATGATTTGAATATCACAACCAATTTTTATGTATTTATAATCATTTCACTATATAATGTAAGTTAAAAAAATAGGGTTGTTTGAAAAAATTTCACATCTTTTATGGGTAGCATGAATAATTGATTGAGTATATGAATATATTTACATAATATATATTACAATATATACCAGAGGGGGAACATGGATAGTACATCAACCATATGTCTATCAGATCATCCAGGAAATAATTTTCAGAAATTACTCAAGTGACAATAAAACCAATCAAGTGACAATATGTCATATCAGAGTGTGATTTTAGTTCTCACAATTATAAAATATGATAGAATTGAAAAAATAATTAGAGGATCGACATCAAATCAAGTGATCTGATTGAAAAATTATTTTATTGACCATGAAAGATCACATTAACTCTTTAATCTACCACATAAAAAGCCAAGTGTCCAAATAGAACATTTGGTGAAGTTAGAATGACTATATTAAAAGATGGTATTTTGATTAAATATTGGTTTTAATATGAGAATTTATTCTAGGGAACATAAATGGGGAGAAACCAAATAAAGAATTGGATTTTTGGATAAGTGATTAAGAATTTTAATGGACTTTAAGTGACAACATGGATGTTTCAAAAGCACTACATCAAAAATAAGTTCATTGAAATTGATATTAAAATAATTAATGTAATAAATTAATGATTTTATCTTAGTTTTATAGTGACAAATTATATTTTGAAATGTACACATAAAGAGACTGTGTTAAAATGATAGTATTATATTTTCATATATTATATTCTATAAAATTTTCAATATAGAAAAAAATTCATCGTAAAAGAAATTTATTGATCCCATATTTTGTGATGAGTGCGTGAATTTATAATATTTTGTTTCAAATAAATATATTTCTATAATTAAATTTTTTATAGACCATTGAGGATAGAGAAAATAAGATATTTTTTAATTTTCATTTTATAAATGTGAAAAATACTAAATAAAAAATACTCACATTTTATAGGAACATCGTTAAATTTATTTGAAAACATCGTTTTCTCTTCACATCTATTAGTTTAACTAAAATAGGACTTATAAAAGATAATAAACATCTATAGAACTACATTTATTAGATGCATCAAATCTATTTCAAATATATTTCTTTCTATTTTGATATATATGAGTTTATCATGACCATATAACACATATGTTATATACAAATCTCAAATAAATAATTGTAACTTAATCGATACTCTCTAAAATTAATTATTTATTATTCAATTCCTATTGAATCTATTGATGAAGCTATATGTAATGCAGGATTACCATGTTTGTTTTCAACAAAAAAAAATTGATCTTGTTTATGTTTACGATTTATCTATTCAATTAAATTTATTTATAGTGGGTGGATACTAAATAGAGATAATTAGGTATGATATTTTGACTTATCCTCTTTTTATATTTCATTGTGTATTTTACTGTTATAATTATATTAATTTAAAAGAGTTTTTAATATCTATTTTTTAAAACTATACTCTAAAAGATAGTTTTTACTATATAAATTTTTACTAGTTAATGTGAGTAGATTAATCTAGAAATTTTATGATATTATAAATATTATTCTGAAAATATTGGATTAAAATTTTGAGGGATTATTTATAATTATTAAATTATATATTCTTACTATACTAATTAACCATGATGTATTTCAAATTGGGGTACTTTGATTTTAAAAATTATTAATATAAATTATCTATTGGAATCACAATTCAACCCCACCAATGTTTTCCCATGAATCCAATAGTATTTATAGTGGTGAGGAGCAACATCCCCTTTATTAAAATAAAAAATGTGTCACAGAGGAGAAAACGAGAATTCTTTTTATAAGAAAAACATTACAATAGTAAAGAATCTATGATGATAGAGGGAGTGTTCCAATGATTTGGTTTGGGGAGTGTCCACCCCATCCAGGAGGATACCATCATCTTCACTATGTTGTAATCTACATACAAGGCTCGCCTCTATCATCTGGAAGTCTAGAATCAACAACATATACATCCTTATTTTCTCTAGAATAAATATCATTATTTATTCTATCCTCTATAATACATCCATAAGAAACAGTCACAAATGAATTGTGTGCATCGAACATCAAATATGACCCCCCCTTTACCTATGTATTAAAACATCAGTGAAAGGAGAATAATTTTATTACATTGAGTGTGAGTGTTCAATTTTATCAACATATTTATTTTATATAGATAATTATTCATCATCTAGAACATATCTATATGATGAGGTCACATATTTTCTATCCCATTTTTCATAGTCAGATTAGGGGTGGTAACCACTATAGCATCACTAGTACCATCTGATAAAATAGGGGGGGTCTAGTTTAACATGACAGATACTTGTCTAATCATATGAGATACCATACAATTCATCCCCATTATTATGTGGTGTATCACAAAATAGAGTAGTCGTTTCGACACTCTTAATGATAAAATGATTTAATAAATAATAGATATCATTTCTATGATATGTAGCTGAAGATATCACCTCATTACATTAATAAGTGATAGATAACTGTACATTAATTGGTTCGTATGAAGAAGAAATAACAACATCATGTTTGGAAGGCTTACATTGAATAAGTTCCAGCCCAAAAACCTTAAGGGGCCTTGATGGTTGAACCATAGGTGTTACAATCTGCTGTGAACACCATCTAAAATTATCATTAACCATAATTTTCAATAACACATCCATTGTAACAGTAATGTGTCAAATTATAAATAATGAAGGTACCTATTTACTAGAGGTCAAGATGTTACCTAAATAAACCTTTCCCAAATGAGTAAAAAGTTATTTTTTTCACATTTACTTGAAGAATATAAAAACATTATATTTGGGTTTCTCATTTAGATTCATTGAATAAAATATTTGGTAGTCTTTCCCAAAATGTTATTCCTCTAGATCAGGTTAATCATCTTCCCTAACAAAATTACAATCATCTGATTATTCACCATCTTGATCTTCTAATAAATCCATATTCAAGTTATATATGAGTGAGAAACCATCCACCAATAGGTGATTTAATTTAGATGTTTTATCCCATGATAAATGGGATTATTCATTCACCTGAACTCCATAATTTTCATTCTATTCTAGGATTGGAATATCTATACATCCATACTTTAGAGGGCCTTTAGGAAGAAGATTTTGGGTTAGGTGAAAAAACCCCTCATCAAATAGGATATTTTCTCTAGGAGGAATTATATTAATAATTTATGAAGTGTTTCTTATATTATCATTAACATTTGAAAAATTCATACATTTTCTAACCTATCCATTCTCACTAGTTCATATCTTTTGATAGGTATTCACATCATGACCCCAAATCCAGTAGTTTAGGAAAACAAGATATCCCATGGACATGGATTTTGAGTGTCCAATAATCAAGAAGGAATTTAAAAAGAGAGGAGTATTATAAAAATATATTTTTTAGCTTAATCACATTAGTAGGAGAGGAAATAACTACTCCATAAATGATGTTATAATTGTAGTTAAATTCCACCAAATGTCTAGAATATTGAATAAAACTAACATGTCTAGGGGTATTGTATATATTTATTATAATAAAAATTGAAGGTGAAATATAAAAGTGTATTTATGGAATCCATAATACCCTATTGAGTACATATATGTTGATCCAAAAATGTGCATAGGTGTTCTTGAAGTCAATACGGCTAAAATTGATATTACATTCATGGATTCATACTAAACCTGGTCCACGATTGATTGAACCTATGATCCAGGATTTCCCCTTTCATTTTTCAAAGGGATATAATATAAATAAAAATACATGACCAAGTGATACATGTCTAAAATCCGAAAAACCCCAAATTGAAACTAAATGAAAAATGAGATCAATAAATTTCCAAGTATTCATAGAATTCATTAGGGAAATATATACAATGAATGAATGTTTTAATAGATCAATAATCTTGTAGATGGTAGTATTTGAATCTCATACCTAGGAATATATACCTTCTGAATGATATTTTGTGAGACAATGGTCAACGTATGGGTGAAACACCCTCCAAAAAAATAGGCAAAAGAAGAAACCACTGTTAAATATTCCAATCTTATTTCCTTAATTTTCTTTGTAAGGTGTGATTTTCTGTATAAATCATACTTAATTGGGAGATATGAGAAAATATTATATTGTTTGGGTGGTTAATTGTGAACAAATCACCATGGTATGAAAGGAAAGACCTCTCACCATCCTCAGTCATATATTAAATTATGTTTACTCACCGAACCACCACTCAAAACAATCATATTGTTTATATTTTTATATAATTCATATATTTATTATCAAATAGTTATAAAATAAATTAATAACATTTTAATGTAAAAAAAATATTTTTCAAACAGCTTATTTTATTCTTACAATGTTCTTTATATAAATAAATTAAATTATTCACTATTTATGAATGGTTTCAATGTACTTTAGATAATATATTTAAATACATAAATAATAAATTAATTATTTCTAATATACACAGAATATCATTAAATTTTTAAAATTTTAGAAATGTATTTTCATAAAAAATTATCTTTTTTATACATGTATGTTGGAAATAATTTAAGAAAATTATAGGATTTTAATCTTTTAAAATAGTTTAATTATTTTTAATTATAGTAATTAATATGTGGTTTCTTGTTTAAGTGACTTTTTTTCATAATTAATAGTAATAATTCTAATATTATTGTTACCATGGTACTAGTTAAAAGGGTTATTATGTGGTTAAATAGAATACTTAAGTGTTAAAATGACCTAACAACTATTATAAATCATATTAGTTATGTTTATTTTGATATGAAATTATCGTATATTTTAACTTGATCCAATTTTGATCAAATATACCATGATAGAAAATTAATTATTATATAATATATTTAATAATTACAAGTGTCTCACTCCCCTAATTTATAATAGAAAACTCCATATCCTCTCTTCTCAACACAACTTTGTCCATTAATATCAATGAAAAACTACCTAAATCTATTCAAAAATTACAAATACATATCCAATATTTTTTTATATTCTCTAAAGATGAAACCAATGGTCATTAAGAATAAACTCAACTAAAATTGTTCAATAAAGATTCATATGTTCTTTCTTATCCATTTCATTTTTATTTATTTTTATACGCTCTAAAAAATTCTATAATCATATAAATATGATTAAATATTTATAGTTTCTATGTTTAATTTTTTTATTATAATTTTGCAACCATTTTATCTCGTGATTTTTTTAATGAAAAATAAAATCAACACTCATGCATACGTATGGACTAAATTCTCCATGAAGTGATGCCATTTATCTTTCATCGTTATCTATACAGGATGGTTATATAGATGAATTTAGTAGATATGTATAATATTTTAAAATTAATTATTCTTATTTAATTAAATAAACATACCTACGTTCAAAAATATCATTTGATTGGTAATTATTATATTGCTCCTATATATATGTGCACTACACCCTCTTCGAAGCGACATGACTCTTTTTTATTTTATTTTTAGAAAGATGGAAAAAATGTTAATATAAACCATTATATATTATATTAATTATATAATAATGAGTTAATATGTGTGAATTGTTTTTCACCATAAAAATTTCAATCCATTAAAAATTGTAAACATAACTCATTTGTATGTATGGACTTCCCTCTCCCCGAACTGATGTAACTAATATTTTGCAACCAATTTAAATGAATGGTAATAAAATTGAATAAAATTATTAAATATGATGTTTATGAAATTATTACTATAATTGATATGTTGAAGCCATGTCCATGGTTTATGATCGGAACCATCAAACTAAAGCACACAAGGAAAACAAACCTTCTATCACATGAATAATTATTTTAATGAAGAATTCGTAATAAAATTAGTAACCAAAAATTATAAGGTAATTATATATTGTAATATTTATGTGTGTTTATATATTAATCTTGTTCTATTATATGTTTAAATTAATAATACTTCAATTATATAGTATATTTGACTGCATACAAAGTAGGACAAGATATAAGGTAAGGAATTTATGATACAATCTCACCTCTTTTTTATATCATCTATGATAAATTTACATTGATGGAAATTACATATTCTTATACATTAAAAAAATTTTTTTTCTACTCCTCGTGTAATTTTTAGGGTTTTTTATCCATTAATTATTCACAGATTGTGTAATGACTAGATATAAGATGAGGCCAGAGTAGAAACTACCACAATCTCGCCTCAATAGGCTAGGGCTGATGATAAGCATAGAAATCATGACAGTAATGACCCAAATATTTATGAATACAATTCCCTTTATTTTATTTTATTAAATTTATTATGTATATATAATACACATGAACATTTTTTATTTTAACCAATTATATTTAAATGATAGTTAAGTATCATTAAAGTTGATAATATAGTCATTGAACTATGATCACAAGACCAGTAGAAATATATTGTTTTAAAAATAATCCATTCATCAAGGATGAAGGAGAAGATGGTCTCATCCAGTAGACTCAAGCCTTAAAAATATCATTTGTCAGAGCATAGAATGGAGGTAGCATCAAGGTGGTCCACTCTTGACCATTCCATAGCTGAGCATCAATATGTTAATATTGAACAGATTCACGTACAAGAGAATGTCTTGTTAATCGATATTACCACTCAGGTGATGTTATCCACTCTTCCCTGAGAGTCTATCACCATCACACACTATACCCATAGGTCCTATATAGGTGTTATAAGGGGTTATGTTATATTGAATTACTTACGTATTTTGTGATCTATTTCTATAAATAAAATTTTTATTCCATCAATTATTTTTTTAAAATAGTTTTTCTTAAACATATAATGAATTAGATAAATTTATTTTTTGGGTAAAATGGATCTACATAAAAATATATAATTTTTTAAATTAATCTATGTTTTTATTAATAATGTCAATATAGTAGTTTTATAAAAACACTCTTTTTAATTGTAAATGATAATTTTATTTATTTTTTTTAGTCTATAAAAAAATATGTACCTATTTGATAAGAATTATATTTATATACGATAAAAAAATTTATTTATATTTAAAGAATTTATTTTGATGAATTAATGAATTTTTAAAACAATAAATACTTTAAAAGATTTATTATCAAATTAATATTATTATTAATAATGAAGTATGAAAACTTTTATGATTTCAAATGTAATCATTATTAACCATAAAAAATGTTTTTTTCAAAATAAGTCAATTTTCAGTAAATGTTATATTTTATAATAAAATGAAAAATTCATAGAATTATAAAATTATTTAGATACAATAAATATTATATTTGGAATCATGTGGTAAAAATCATGTAACAATTAATTTTTCATAATTTTCGGAGACAATCAAATGTTTCTATGAAAATTAAATACCGAATAAATATATAATGTGTTTTATGAAATCATAATGACCCAATTTTCATTTAATAAAATCTAATAAAATATATATTCGTTCAATATATTTTTTACCTTTAAAATATTTTAACTTTAGATTTGTTTTATTAATTCTATAATGCCTTAGTAGACCCTCCAAGACATATAAAATATCATTAATTTAAAAATGATTTCCTTGAGAGTGTGACCCCCCTCCACTTAAGGAAGAATAATTTTAAATATGATTGGCCATTGGTCTTATAAAATATTTTGTACTACTCCCCATTAGTAGAAAATTTGGGGAAAACCCATGGGATGGTTTTTGGTTTTTATTATTTTAATGTGTAGTGTCTAACACCAAAAGAATAAAGAATTCCCTCTCATTTCCTATATAAACCCACCCAATATCACATTTCTCTTCACTCAAAACATTGGGTGCCCGACCAACCTCTTCCCTCCTATAAATAGAGTCCTCCCAAGGCACCCTAATATCTTAATAAGCCTCTATGAAGCCTCTCTCAAGGCTTTGGGATCACACATCTATGTTAGGGATCCTCACATTCCTCTCCTCCTTTCAAATTCAGTCATCTTATTTGAAATTAGTTCTTGTAATTTTGAATGGTTATAATTTGATTATTTTATAATCATTATATTACATTAAATTTTAGGTTATTTTAAATATGATTTATTTATCCTCTCTAATTTTTACTCTTATGTAATCCATTACTAAGCTAAATTTTCATAAGATATTTCACTCTTTTGATTTCCATTCAGGCTACTTGTATAAATTATGCTTCTTAAGATTCATATTTAGATGACAGTTCTGATTTTTTAAGGCCCCCATATAGACCATTTGCTGTATATATGATTTTATCTTCCTTTTACACTAATAAACGCCCCATAAAAATTTTAAGGACACTCATTACTGTACTGAAATTCAATATGGGATCTTTCACCTTCCTCTTTTATCAAGAATTCATTTCATGTTATTAATTTGAATTTAATTTATTCCTATTTTGGTATATGTTAATATATATCCTCATTACTTCCCATGTGATTTCTAAATGATGATATCCGCTTTAACTGTCATTTATCCATCTTATGAACACTTATGTATACTCATTACCATGCAGAATTTTCGAAAGCTATTTCTTCCATTCCCATTTTTTCTATGTTTAATTATATATATACCTTTTTATTTTCAAGTAAAATTTTTTCGGTATAATTTTTAATCTCCCGTATACTTCCCTATATATTTTTTATTGATTACATACCAATTTCTCTCTCATTAATTCCTTCCATGTACACCAGTTTCCATGTCTAAATTCCCTAAGGGATTTATCTCTTCTTAATTCCATTCAAGTACTTCCCCTATATTATGCATCTAAATTCCATTTCATAAGTTTGGATATTATTTTCCATGATCCCCATACTACATATTTCATGTATAAATTACGAGAGACCAATTTCTCTCTCATCAAACCAACTTATGAATTTCTATATGACGACATTATACTGCCAAAATTGCACTATGATTTTCCTTGCCAAAATCATTGTGTAGTGAATCCATACCCATTTCTTTATCAAGGGAATTAACCTTTATGTATATATATACATTAAATTTTACATAAAAATATTTATTCCCCATTCCATTAAAGTGGGGAAACTTATGATGTTGAATGATTTCGTTTTATATGATATATGTGTCATACTTATGCATGAAATGAAATGTTTATAATGTTTACACCCTAATATCACTCCAATGTATTGGGTAATATTTATTATCATGATATTCCATGTGAAATGAGGGTTTAATTAGGATAATTCATGTGCAATTAGGGTTTACTCAAGGTAATTCTTTTGTAATGAGGGTTTACTCTTGATAATTCATGTACAATGAGGTTTTAATAATTCTAATCAATATGAAATGATACTTGGATCATGCTATTATTGTCACGACAAATCCCAGTGGAGCCCACGTCATGACTCCCCAAACCTACATCCAATAGGGCAGGGGTAGGTGACTAGAACCGAGTAGGCATATCAATAACTTGGGAGGAATTTCCTTTGTACATGTGCATGCGCACACATCTCCATGTCCAAAAAGGCTGAAAAGTAAAAACCACTATGGAAAAATATGAATGCATAAAACAAAAAGCAGCTGACAGAGTACGATGGAATGTAATGTAATGAATGTAAACTGGGCCAGAATACAAGCCCACCCAAAACATGAGTCAGTAAACTATAAAAGGTGAACATGTAAGCAAAATGAGGTACTAGGATAGCTGCACATAACCATATAAACACATCATCTTGTAGGGAACTCAGAAATCCATGTCCAGTCCTAGTTTCCCTGGACTCCGTCAAAAGCCCGCTCAACTGCATAAGACATGACACGTGCAGGAAAAGCCTATCTAAGGGTGAGTATAACAATACTCAGTAGAGGACCTCGAAAACCACGATGAAATACCCAATGTAAATGTATATTCAGCTTTACACAGTATATGTCTAATAAAAATATAGAAAGATAAACACAATCCAGATATACTCAAAACTCATACCCGAAGTCTAGAGATAAGTCACGCAATAGCATACTGCCGCTAGGGATTCAGTTCGATGGTTCCATGAAACAATCATCTTGCAGAACTCACTCTATAATTATGATGGTCCTGATGATTTATGTACGAGAAATACTATTCGTAGGTAATTTTCATGAGATACTGATACACTCATTCTAATAGAATACACTCATGAGTGGGAAAAGATTATGATACACAGATGAAGATCATTTCTAGCACCTTGGGAGATTACGTGACTCATCTAAATTCACCTGATAAGTAATGGATCAACGTCTTGTGGGAATAGTAACAATGACACCTGACTCTACATAGGGTCATGATTGGATATAGGATCTTGATCTATGCCTCTCAATGGGATACCCGACTCTATCTCAGAAATTTATACTGAAAGGATCATACTCCTGTGAATGGAAATGATACATGAACATCAAATGAATGATAAAAAGGGGAATTAACTGAAACAGAACCTCTCCAGGGTGCGATGCACTAGGGAACCAAGCCATGTTCCATAATATAAATGGCATGTTGAATGGGTCACACCCTGTGACTCGTGACTCCGGGTACTAACCATGTGAAATGGCCTGAGTTAGAAGGAATATGGCATGTCGAAAGGTAAGTACATGACTTATAGGAATGACCACATCCCATGTCTGAGTAACTGGGGTCAGCTCTGTGTCCGCGGTTATGTTCCCATACATGGATTCAACCCATGTGAGGCATCCTGTGTAACTGGTACATGAGGTAACAAACATAACCGGCACCGTCTGGCCGTGTGGGGGATTACATGCCGTGTATTCCACCCCATGTCCATGTATCACCTGAGATACATGATGAGATTTGGCGAAAGGCCCACATGCCATGTGAAAAGGGTCACACACCATGTGTCACCTATTCTTATATCAAAATCTTATCCAACACTAATCCAGTCCTACACTGTGTGTTCTTCAGCATAAACACCATGTTGATCATAAATTTCTAGAAACGACGTTCTTCACTACCGCACCCTAGTTTCTCTTCTAATCATTGATCTAGCCATCTGATCACCTCCAAACTCAAGAACTATGGTTCCCTACTGTTCCATCAACATTTATGGAGGTTTCAGGGGTTATATCAGCCGTAAAAACGCATTTCAATCATCAATGTAATGAACAGTCATGGAATGATTTCTCCTAAACCATATCGATTCATCTTCCTTCATCACTGTCACACCTCCATTTATTTTTCAGGTTGTTATATCATCAATTGGTTATCATTGCATTGTGAAATAGACACTATATGTTTCTCTATTCAAAACCACGTGAAGAAGGTGAAAACCATAGGGTTAATAGGAAGAAGAAAATCAATAAACAAAAGAGGAACACAAATCTATTGTCGTTCATTATGGCATCGATTCACTCCCATTAGAAGGAATAAAAAGAGTAAATTTAAACATGGATTTTAATATAATGGATAAATCTTCAAAATAAACCCAATAAAACCATACCACAAGAATGCACGATCCATGGATCAACTTGGTTATGGGTTGACCGTCCTTCAATGTTTAATCCAATAATGGGGAAAAGAATAATCGAAATAACAACCCCTACCAAGATTCGGTTGAAGAAAGATCATTTTGTTCTATTCATTGGCAATGTTCATCGAATTTGCAATGCGTTGATTGATCATGTCGCCATCGTCCGTCAACAGGTTCTCATCCAAAGCTCAAATAATTCTCTAGTGTTACTCTCAATTTTCTACCAATGGAAAAAATTCTATTAACCCATTAAAAAGAGGTAATGCGTTTAATCATTCCATCACTCTACGACATTAATTAGTTATCATTCATGTTTATGAGTCATGATGGCATGGAATTAATTATATAAATAGCTACCCATCATTGCGCTGTAGTGAATGATTCTAAATAAAATAAAATAAACTTTTCAAATTATTTTATTTTATATTACTAAAAACATCCAAAAATTTACTTTTTCACTCGATCTTCACTAGTCAAGGTTAGGCTCATTCCTAGGTAAAGTTGTTTTTCAAGATGCAATGGTGCCATCGGATTTTTAATTTTGGCATCTGTTTGGAAAATTCCACAACCGTACACAGCTACTAACTCACATAACATAAAAACATGATAAAATATCATTCCAGGATCAACAGGCCTCAAAATCAATCTTTGTTAAAAATTTTGGTCTTCTAATAATTGAATATAATATTTATAAATAATTCAAAAAAATCAGAGACATTACATTCTCCCTGTGTTAGGGATTTGTATCCTTGAAAATCCAAAAACAAGAGATACTCAAAAAGTAGTGGGTATTGAGCATAGATATGAGCCTCCCACTCCCACATTATCTCGTGATAATTCTTGTGCTACCACAGGACGTACACCATGGGAATCGATTTCCCACATTGTATTCTCTCTATTCGATTCCCAATCTTCATTGGGTATACTGCAATGTTCGCTCCATCCACAATGCCGAGCTATCCCAAGTCAATGATGTGTGATTGGTTATAAACGTACCTCCTCAGTTGTGACACATGGACGAAATCATATACCTGGTACATCTATGGTGGTAGAGCTAATAAATATGGAAACTCACAAACTTTGTGTAGAATTTGGAAAGTCTTGATTAACCTCAAAGATAGCTTGTCTCCCGGACCAAATATTTGCAACCCTCTTCGAGGTGAGACCCGAAGGAAGACATGGTCTCGCTCCTCAAACTCTATTGGTCTCTGTAACCTATCATCATAGTACTTCTGGCAGTTCTGTGCAGTCTTCATCTACTCCTAGAGGATTATCATCTTTTCTGTGGTAGCTCACACCAACTCTGGACCAATGAGTATTGTCACTCTAGAATTGGTCGAGCAAAGAGGTGAATAAAAAGGTATCCCATATAAATCCTCGAACAGTGTCAAACCAATGGTGGAGTTATAGATATTAGTGTTTTCAATCTCTACCAGTGGTAGGTGGTCCTCTCAAAATCAACCAAAGTCCATGATACTGGACCACAACATATCCTCCAGAACCTGAATGGTCCTCTCTGTCTGACCATCTATCAGGGGGTGGAACACTATGCTCAAGAATTGTTGAGTCCCAAATTCCTCCTGTAATCACTTCTACAACTCAGATGTGAAGTGGGAGTCTCGATCCCATACTATTGTCAAAAGTACGTCGTGAAACCGAACTATCTCATTCACATAGAGGCATCCTAGTATCTCTATAGAACTCTACTACATGATGGCTAGAAAGTGGGAAGACTGGGTGAGTCAGTCAATGGTCCACCATATGGAATCACATCCCTTGGATGTCCATGGTAATCCTATCAAGAATTCCATTGTTCATCCATCCCTCTTCCACTCTGGAACATCAAATGGTGAGCTAACCCCTCCAGAACCTGGTAAGAAGCCTTCACCTGCAAGCTTGTATGGGACCCAGAAATGAACTTCACTATTACATTCTTCTTTCCTAACTACTAGAACACCATTTAGAGATTAGAGTAGATATTTATCAAGACCGGGTCTACCTGTAATGGAGAAGTATGAAACTCTCTCAAGACCTCCTCCTGCAACCCCACTGCTACAACATTTTGTCCTCTGAAAAGGAAAATGTGCTCCAACCTTGTGAATATACATCCATAGAAAGTCCAATGGTTAATTGAGCACGTAAAGCCTCACAGTCTACATCCCCATGTTGTGCCTTCCTAACATGCTGTAAGATTAGAAGGGTGATAACCATCAACTAAGTGTAAGATGAATCCTATATAACCCCAAAGGATAACTATAATGAGACAACATGTTCTATCTCCACACTCAACAGTTGCAAGCTCAGTCTCTTGCTAAGAGCATCTGCCACCTTGGTCCCCTTCCCAGGATTATAGATGATCTAAAATTTGTAGTCATGGAGGAACACTAACCATCACCTCTATCCCAGATTTAGATCCGTCTATGAGAATATGTATTTGAGGCTCTTATGGAAAGGGTATATGATAAACCGCTCACCCATAAGGCAGTGTCTCTAGATCTTTAACTCGAAGACTACAACTGCGAACTCCAGATAATGGGTCTCATAGTTCTTCTGGTGCGGTCTTAGATGGTAAACACAATAAGCAATCACTTAATGTACCTACATCAGGAAATATCTAATTCGGTTCCCTGATGTGTCCCATAAAACTATGTACTTGACATATTCCACGAGAAATAAAAATAACAAGGCGCTTCTCAAACACTGCCTCAACTGATCAAAAGCTCGTTGGATCTTCTCTATCCACATAAAGGGTTTTCCCTTCCTGGTTGAGGTTTTCATTAGTGTCGATCTCTGGGAGGAATCAGGAATGAATCTCCATTAATATCACGATAACCCAAGTAAGATTTGTACCCTATTTTTTCTATGAGGTGGATCCCATGAAAATAATTCCCCACCTTAGCTAGGTCCATAGCTATTACATATACTAATAAAACATGTCCTAGAATATGGAACTCCTGAATCTAGAACTAGAACTTCTAAAGCTTACTATAAAGCTAGTGCTCTCGGAGTACGTCTAGAACCATCTGCAGGTGTCTCGTGTGCTCCTCCTCTGACACAAAGTACACAAGGATATCATCGATGCAGACCACCACGACCTGGTCCATGTATTGCTGGATGAGCCAGTTCATGAGTCCAATGAACATTTCGGGTGTTTTCGTTACATAAAATGGAATTACTAAGTACTCATAATACCCGTAGCGGTATCTAAAAGTTGTGTTTAGTGTATCCTCATCCTGTACTCATAACTGGTTGTATCATGACTGAAGGAAATCCTTAGAGAACCAATGTTCCCCTCTCATCTGATCAAATATATCATCAATCCTCAACATTGGATACTCGTTATTCACTGTTTCCTGATTTAGGAACCTGTAATCCATGCACAACCTCAAACTCCCATCTACATTCTTGGATGAAAAAACTGTGTCTTCCTAGGATGAAATAATGGGTCTCACAAACCCCTTCATCTGCAAATCCCTTAGTTGCACCCTTAGCTCACGTAGCTCATTGGGATCCATCCAATACGATGATGATGATATTGGTGTCTTCCTATCCAAGAAGTTGATGTATAAGATGATCTCGTGGTGGGGAGGTATTCCTAGAACATCATTTGGAAATTCATCCTCATATTTTTCCCACTACTGTCGGTAACTGGTACTTCACAACATATGATGGTCTGTGGATAAGGGTAGCCCACTCATGAGTGATTGGATTAACCCTTCTATGCATGAGCCCATTCTGTACTGCCTGGGTCCCCTTGTCACCGACAAATGAAAACATCATCCCATCCCTTCAGACACACCACACTCTTTTCATAATATAGTAAATCTGGTCATGGACAGATGATAGGTAGTCTATATCAAAAATGACGTCTTAAGTCCTTGAAAAATGCCAAAAATAGGTTCCAACTGAAATTTTCTCCTCCAAGGGTAGGATCACAATACCAATAATGGTGTGTGATCATTGAGTCTCCAACGATTTCTATCTCCAACCGTAAAGGTCGAGTCAATGGCTCTGCTGAAATTTCATGTTTTCAAAAAAAAATGTGGAGAGGGAGGAATGACTAGAACCTATGTCTATTATTATAAAATATATGGTAGAAAAGACATGGATCGTACCATATATCATCCTTGGAGTCCCTGGGTCATACGACCTGACCGCATGCAGTTGTCTTTTCCCTTTTCCCCCAACTCCCTGAGCTATGTGTGGACCTACTGGGGGTGGTGGTGGGAGTAGATCAATGTGACTGGCTCCCCCGGAAGCTCCCCCAGCTCCTATGCCACGTCTTCCGCCTGGAAGGTCTATCAGATCCAATCTCTACATCTCCATCGGTGGTCCATCGACCGCTTCCCTGTCAGCATCTAGACAGGTTGGATATTCTCTGGTGTGATGTCCCCTACTGTTTCATGAGTAACATCCCCTCTCCCTAGGCTGACTGGATCCAGCCTGAGTGTCATGGACTTTAAATCCCATATCTAATGTCCTCTTTTGATGTCTCCCACGTCCAGATTCCTAGGATAGACATTGGCTCCCTACCGCCGAGGTCTCTGCACCAGTCCTCCTACTGCGGTCCATTATCAGTTGTCTCTACTCTTCTTTGAAGCTCCTAATCGGCATGGTCGGCTCGTTCACTCTAGAAGAAGTTGAAATGAATATAGGGACGACAATAGCTCAGATGTCCCATCGCAGACCTCTCTTGATGGTCCAATATCTGAGGTAATAATCCTTAACCATATCCATCGAGTACCATGTGAGGTTGGTGATCCTTGATGAATAGTCCGCTACCATTAGAATGCCTTGCTACAGCTGAATATTCTCCTATATACAAACTTCACTCCTCAGAAATTGAGATAACACATCCCTAAATAGTCAATAAATCTATGTCTAGGAAAGAGTCTCCTTATCGTGGGTCTGAGTGGTCAGACTCCACAATCATCCCTCTGAACTATGAAGAAGGGTCGTCCCTAGGATCATAATATTGTCCACTAGGGTCCTCACTAGATAGAAACATCTAGTCACCACCGCAATCTAATCCTTAGTCGCCTTAGGGTCGGGATTGCTTCGAAACATGAGGGGCTTAGTCTCTGTATCTTATAAAGCATGCTCAACTTGTGCCCTCTGTCAGTCTTTACGGCTGGTACCACATGCTGCTCCAGTAGTGGTGGGATATCTAATGCATCACCTTGATGTAACACCTGGGGAACTGGTCCCTATATCGAATCTTCATCATTAAGGGGTTCATCCTCATGATCGATCTACTAAATAATAGCAGGTATGTGTCAGGGAGGCATCATGTAAGGAAACATGATGTACCATGGTCTATGAGTATAACTTTATAGCTGACAAAAAGGATATAAAAAACAAAATACACTTATATATCACGCATGTACCATTATTTTACATCCCCACAACTAGTGTTTTCATGTAATGAGTCAACAATAATGTTATTAGAGTCCTGGTGCATGGATACATCAACCGCACAATAAAACAGGAGTCTCTAGCCTCAAAACTGAGAATTAAACACTTAACACTATTTCCTTAAACCAATATCACAGACTATTGGTGCTAAGGTAGAATCGACTACATTTAATACCACTCTGTCACGAACCATCCCAATGAAGCCCATGCCACAACCCCCCATTCTAACCGCAAAAAGGACAGGTGGTGGTGACTAGAACCATGTTGAAATATCATTAATATAGGGGGTATTTTCTATTTACCTATAAACATGCACAAATCTCCAAGAAAATAATTCTTAAAAGTAAAAACCACTAAGGATGAAGATACATGCGTATAACTAATCCCAACCCACATTGTACAACAGAATGTATAGTACTAAAAGTAAACTGGAAAAAACTACAAGACCACAAAAAACAAGAGTCTTTATACTACAATGTACAACCTGTAAGAACAGAGAGGTACTACAACTTATTCTCTTTGCTGAAGGAACATCTCGACCTGTTGGCAATTCAAAATGCCCGATCCGGTCCTGGTCAACCCTGGACTCCATCAAATGGATGCTCAAATGAAAATGACACGACAATTGCTGGAAAATATCGTATAGGGGTGAGTATAAAAATACAGATTAATGAACCCCAAAAACAACAATTAAATACACAAAGTAATGGTACAATAAACTCTACATAGTAAATTTCCAATGTACATATTACAAGAAAAACACATTCCATATATTCTCAAAAATCAGACCTGAAGTATAGAGATAGGTCACACAACCGCATACCCCCACTAGGGATTTAGTTTGAAGGTTCTACGAAGCACTCGTATGGGAGAACACAACTCCTTGAGTCTAATGGTCTTAATGACGTCCATCCTAGAAATAATGTTCGTCAGGAAAGGTCACGAGATATTGATACACTCATTCCATGAGAACAAATTCCTGAGTGGAAAAAGATCACGAAACACATATGATAATCACTGCCATGGCCTTGGTAGATACCACGACTCATCTAGATGCACCTACTAAGTAGTGGGTCATCATACTATGGAAATAGTCACATTGATATAAAACTCTACAAGCAGTTCAGAATGGATAGAGGTTCTCACTACAGGCTTCTTAGAGGGATACCTGACTAAATTTTTGAAATTCCTGCTGATGGGATCATACTCCTTTGATTGGAAATGGTATCTGACCACCCGAGGAATAAGAAAAAGGGGAGCTAACCCAAATGGAACATGACTACGGTATGATGCACAAGGGAACCAAGCCATGTTCCATAATATACACGGAATGTATAATGGGTCCAATGTCGTTTCTCCTGACTCCATGTACTGCCCGTGTGAAACGTCCCTAGTTAGAATGAACATGGCATGTTAAAAGGTATGTACACAACGTGTGTGATGAACCACATGAATTGTCGGAGTAATTGGGGTTAGCTCCATGTATGCGATCATTTTCTCATACATGACTTCATCTCCTGTGGGCCAACCCATGTAACTGGTACACAGGGTATGCAACATAACTGGCCCCGTATGGTCGTGTGAGGGAGTACAAGCAGTGCACTCCACCCCGTGACTGTGTATCGCCTGAGATATATGATGAGCTTCGAGGAAGGGCCCATACAATGTGTGACAGGTGCTACACACTATTGGGAACCTATTTTTATCCCAAAATATTACCATCCATTGAGTCGGTCACAGACAACGTGTTCTTCGAAACACACACCATATAGATAGTAAATTTCCGGAAACAACATCTTTCACTGCCGCACCCCAGTTGCTCCTAAAATTTTTGATCTGGCCATCTCATTGCCTCGAAAAACAAGATCTGAGGTCTCCCTAATATGCCATCAATGTTTCATGAGTTTTTAGGTTTTTGATCGGCCCCAAATACTCACTTCGATCATCCACGTGAAGAACGGTTGAAGAACTATTTCTCCCGAACTGTGTTGATTCGTCTACTGACATGGTCTTTGTACCTTCGTTGAGTCATAGAGATGGAAAATGTCTAATTTTGGATCATATAATTGAAAAACGAACATGCAACCATCAAATGTTCAAAACCCACTAAAGAATGCGATGAATGCGGGGTTAAGTGGATGAAGAATGTCAATAAACAGGAGGAATCCACCTTCATCGTTGTTCATCACGACATTGATTTTCTTATATTATTAGGATTAAATCGAGCGAATCAAAATATATATTTTTAGCATCATGGATTAATTCCCAAAATCATCCAAATAACCCCCCTCCTCCTACAAGAATGCATGATTCGTGGATCAATCGGTTTGTGGTTTTATCTGTGTTCGATGGTTAATCCAAGAACGTGGAAAAGAAAAATCAAAATAACAACCCCTACCTCGATTTGGTTGAAGAACAATCATGAAATCACAATCATTGTTAAGGTTCATCGAATCAGATATTCTTTGATCAATCATGTCATCATCATCCTCCAATGTGTTCTTCTCCAGAGCTCCATTAATCTCTAGTGTTACTCTCAATTTTAGACCAATTACCAACATTTGATTAACCCATTAAAATGAGTGAATAGGTTCCATCATTCTATCACTATTCGGAATTAATGAGTTAGAATTACTTTTTTTAGTAATTATGGAATAACATTAATTATCAAAACAGATACCCCATCATTATCTACATAAAATGTTTCAAAATAATATATTTTTTTTTATTTTTATTATACAATTTTATTTTATTAAACTAAAAATGTCTGAAAATTATATTTTTCCCTCGACTATCATGGATCGAGGTTAGGTCCATTCATAGGTAAATTAATTATCCTAGACACAATAGTGCCCTTATATTTTTAATTCGGGAATCCATTTGGAAACCTCCAAAACTGCACACACTCTCTATCTCACATAATGTAAAACAATTAAACTGTCATTCTGGGAACACCGGGCCTCAGAATTTCATGTCGTCAAAAATTATGGTCTCCTAATAATTCCATTTAATATTTAAATATAGTACACATAAATATATGATACATCTCAAATATCATGTTTTATGTTGATTCCACATTCATTTGTTATAATAATCATGCTATATATTTCCTTTATGTCCATGTTTCTCTTTTGATCCATTTATATTCATACTATCTAACATGTTTTGTATTCTTCTTGTTATTCCTTGGAAACTCCCTTACTAGGATTTATTTGTCACCATTTTCTTCTTTATGTCTATAGATTATCCCAAGTTGTGCTATGTATGAGGGAATGTTGTGGTCATGTAAAAATGTTTTTAAAAAATATGTTGTATATTAATCCTTATGTTCTCATGTAAATATTCTAATTTCCCAAGAGACTATACCAGTAGATCCTAAAAGTTATATTAATTGAATGTTTATGTAATAAATCGTGTTTAAATGTGAAATAAATATAATGTTTGTTATAGTTTGTATCAATGATATAGGTTTAGTTATTATTCAGATTTAGATTAGAAACCATATTGAAAGACCTACAGATAAGACTATGTATAAGAAACAAATACCTAAATAATGGTGAGTATAGAGTATGTGGTTTATCAAGAAAATACATCCCAATATGGATATGAACAATTAGTGGTGGATCTGGAACTTATGTATCTAGTGGTAAAACATGAAAACACTACCTTGATCTAGACTCGAACTGGAACTAGTGCATGAAAAGTTGCATTGTTGCACTCTTTGTTTGACACTACCAAGGGATATGCTTTTTTAAATTCAGAATCATATTATATAACATTATTAAGGGAGAAAAAAATCCATAAGAATATACATAAACGGATAGATCATGGATAACGTAGATTGAAGCTTAGAAATTTATATGTTTCAGAGGTAAATGTAATTTATATTTAATCCCTTTCATGCCATTGAATTCCAATTTATTTGTTAATATGTTTATTATACTCATTGAAATTTTTTATTTTATTTTAGATAATGGCCGATAATATGAGGAATATGGCTATCAACTAATGAGTTGGGCAATATGATGAATGTCTTAATGAGATTCCTAATCAAATAGGTTCTCAAGTAGGAAAAATTGTGATAATTCCAATCCAGATATCAAAAATCACAATTAATAATAGGTACTTTGTTTAATGCCTAATGAAATCAAGGAAGAGGAAGGTGACATCTCGAAGAAGTTCATCTAATATAGGTGATAAGGTATATAAGTCACAATTTTCATCGTGTAGTATGTATTGAAAGAGGCGCCATAGAAATTGTCACAAATGGACTATGAGATGATTTATGTTTAGAAAAGAAGGGAACAAATTATCCAATTTTTATGCCAAAATTAATAAAGTGATGAATGGATATAATGTTCAATATAAGGAATAAAATATTTTTCTTCGCTATAAATGTTGAGAAGTAATTAATTTCCCATGAAAATTATATATTGTATGGGTTGAAAAGCATGGTGAGAATCAATAATATCCTTGATCAAGGGAGAATGAGATGTCATATTCTAAGATAGATAAAGATTAATGAATTTCATTTCACCACTAAATAAAAGTAGTGTATTTAAAAATGTATTTCAATTTATATACTGACATTATATATTTTATTTCTTCTATGAACATTGTGTCCCTACTAGAAATGATATTAAATAATTATGTAAAAACTTATATAAGTGTTGTATCACATGTTGATGTTTTTGGTAAAGTTATTCTTGAAAATTTATAATTATATATTTTGTAAGATTTTAGGAAAAATGAAAATTGAATTTCCTATGTCTCATAAAAGTGAGAGTTTATGTGAAAAACTATCCCACACATGATCTGTAGTTGGTAGCTGTAATCTTTCCTTTGGGAATTTGGAGAAATTACCTCTTTGGGGAGAAGTGTGAAATATTTATGGATAAAAAAATCTCCAAATATATATTATCAAAAAAAGAAATGAATATGTGTCAATGAATATGGTTACAACTCATCAAGTATTACGACTACTAAATCCATTAACAAACATGGGAAAGGGAACAAGGTGACTTATTCTCTAAGTAGAAAGGACCCAAAGATTTTATCATTGCTGATAATTAGAATGGATCCAATCATATTATATTTGAGGATGATAGAATGGGAATCATAAATAATGTCACATCATCAATCCTTTCAAAAATTGTTTCTCAATAGTGTCTTTTGGAATGGTTAAAAGATGATCAAAAGGATGATATAGGATATTAGAATAAAGTGAAAACTATCAAAAAATAGAAATATGTAAGATCAATGTTAATGAATAAAAAATTCTGAGATTTTCATCAAGACAATGCGTTCCATAAAATTTGTATTTCATGAATAAACGTTTGGATGATGCACATATCTCGAATTTCCCCATTCACACAGGAAACATAAAGCTGTATCAAGATCATTGAATGTATTTTTGGTTGGATAACATGAAGAAGGAGATCATTGAGTATACATCAATATGCCCAGTATGTAAGAAAAGGAAGGCTGAGAGTTATAAGTCTAAGAGGATGATGCAACCATTATCCATACCAAAATGGAAATGGGAAAACATCACCATAGACATTGTCACTATACTTTTGAAGTCATCCAATGAAAAAAAATGTTTTCTAGGTTGTTGTCGATTGTTTTAAAAAATACTTCACACATCATTGAAATTTGGGGTATTTTTTATTGGATCCAATGGAACAAATATACTTTAGATAAGTGGTAAGTTTCCCTAAAGTACAACTATAAATCGTATCCAATCAAGATCCAAGATTCACCTATATATTTTGGAAGAGTATCAAAAATTCTCTGAATACTAATATGAACATTAGTCTTTCTTATCATCATCAAACTTATGGCCAATCATAGTGGACTATCCAAACAGTTGAAAATGTGTTGAGATCATTCTCAATGGACTTTAAATGAATATGGGATCACCATCTTCCTCTAGTTTAGTTCTCTTACAATAATAGTTTCCACTTAATCGTCCAAATGGTTCCTTATGTATCCCTTTATGTGAATATTTGAAAAACACCTTCATGATGGGATGATGTTGGGGAGTAAAGAATGCTAGGTCCATAAATGGTTGAAAAAAATGGAGGATAAGGTTAAGATCATCTAGAAACAATTCAAAGCTACTCAGAGTTGACAAAAGTGTTATGATAAAAATCATCAACGTGACCTAGTGATTGATGTTGGAGTCATGGTATTCATCTTCATATCACCATTGAAGGGAGTTATGAGATTTTGGAAGAAGGGAAATCATATTCCATGGTACATCATCCATTCTGAGATCCTTTATCATAATAGATAAGTGTCCTATCGACTAACACTCCCAATGAACCCATCTAAAGTAAATGATGTATTCCATATGTCAGTCTTGAGGAAGAACATTCATGACCTATTTCATTTACTCAATTTATATTCTGTAACATTGGAGAATTACCTCTCTTATGATGATAATCTTGTAAATATCTTATATCAGAGGGAAGAAGTCCTATAAAAAAAGACAATTCCCCTAGTCAAATTGGTGTTGAGAAACCATAGGTTTGATGAAGGAATGTAGGAACTAGAGGAAGAGAGGAGGAAATGTTACCCTCATATGTTTTATAGTGGGAAAACAATTTCAAGGGTAATATTTACTAAGGGGTAAGGTTGTAATTACCGAAACATTCATGAATAAAATTACCCTTCTTTTATATAATTAAATGTCTTGTGGATAAAGGAAAAAAATGAAATTTTGTTTATTTTTTCTAATTGGATTTAAATGACCATTATGTATCATCAACATTGATATTATAGCTATTGAATAGTGATCACATGACCAGTACAAATATAATATTTAAAAAAAATCTTTTCAGCATAGAAAAATGATAGGATGGCCTTATCTTGATGATTTGAGTAATACAATTATTTTTTTTAGATTGAAAAGGAGTTAGTGTCACTTGGTTTGACTCTGTTCAATCCCAATCTGAGAATCAACATATTAAACTTGAATGGAATATCCAATGTGGTATGTTCATTTTAATATAGATTACCACCCGAGTGATGTTATTCGAGCTGCCCCAAAATTCTATCACCATTGCATACCTTACCCTTAGATCTTATACGGGTGTTATAAGTGGTTATATAATAAATTTATAGTTAATTATTATATAATATATTCTTATAAATAATATTCTTATTCGATAAATTAATTTATGATAATTGTTCATCATAAAAAATAATTAATTAGAAAAATTGACTTTTCATGTAAAATAGATCTTTTAAAAAATATATAAATTATTATATTAAACTATGTTGTTATTAATAATGTTATTTTAATAGTTTTATAAGAACACTCCTTTTAATTATAAGTGATGATTATATTTATTTTTTTACTCTATAAAATATTAATTATTCAGTTTCATAAGAATTATATTTTCTTATTATAAAATAGAAATTTTATTTTTAATTATATAATTTATTTTGATGAATTAAATAATTTTTCAAATAATTAATATATTAAGAAAATATTATTATAAATTTACATTTATGAATGATATATGAGTATATAAATTTTTATTAAGTGAAATGTAATTTTTATTAACGTTAAAACAGTTTATTTCCAAAACCCATCAATATTTTGTAAATGTGAGTTTTTATATTAAAAATGAAAAATCACAAAAATATAAAATAAAATTAGATAATATAAATAAATTTTTTGTAATCAGGATTTAAAAATTGTACAATGGTAAATTATTCACGAATTTTTGATATTGTCAAATTTTTTGGTAAATATTAAATACTGAATAAATATATAATACCTTTCATGACATCATTATGACCTAATAGTGATGTAACAAAATAATATAAAATGAATATTTGTCAAATATATGTTTTAACATTAAAATATTGTTATTTAATATTTGTTTTAATAATTTTATTATGCATTATTTGAACCTCCAGAACATATAATATATTTTAAAATTTTAAAATGATTTCCAAGAGAGTGTGACAAACCTCCACATAAGTATGCCTAATATTTTAACATTTTCGGACAATGAAATTATAAAATATTGTATATCACTCCACATTGGAATAAATCATGCTAAAGACATTCGGATGGTTTGTGTTTTTATTAGTTTAATGTGTTCTGTCCAAAACCTAAATTACAACTAATTTCATATCATTTCCTATATAAATCCACACAATATCTCATTACTTTTCCATAAAACCATATATATATAAACAAAATTTTTGAATCCTTTCTCTAGAATCGTCCGAAGGCTCCATATGCTAACATGAATCCTCTCTGAAGACTCTCCCAAGCCTTTGGTATCACACATACAAGTGAGGGATCATCACTTTCCTCTCTTCCTTTCAAATTCATGCATCTTATAATAATGTTGATCATGTAATTTAAAATGGATATAATGTGAATGTTTTATAATAATAACATTTCTATCAATTTGATTTTATTTTAATGTTGTATTATTTATCTTCCCTCATTTTTACCCTTCCCTAAGACATTACTATGCTAATGTTTCATGTGGTATTTTACTCTTCTCATTTCCAATAAAGCTACTCTTTTATAATATACATCTTATGTTCTATATTTATAAGTTGGTTTATGATGTTCTCGAACACACATACTTTCCATTTTATTTATATATGATGAGATCTTTCTTTAAATCTCATCAATCCCCATATGATCCATTAATCACACCCGTTAATATGCAGAAAGTACATAAGGGATCTTCCACACTTATCATTTATCAGTAATTATTTTCATGTTAAGTATTTGAATTTATTTTATTCCTATATTTGTATATGTTATTAAATATACTCCTTACATCCCATTTTATTTATAAATTATGATATCCCCTTTCACTCTTATTTATCCCTCTTATGAACCCTTATGTATGCTCGTTATGATGCCAAATTTTCATAAGAGATTTCATACTTTCATATTTTGTCCAAATTTTTTTATGTTTACATGACCTTATATTTTCAATTAAAAATATAGGGGTATGATATTTTCCATCATCCATACTTTCCTCCTTATGATTCAATGATGATAAAGAACTTTCTCTCACATCAATGCCTTGCGTGTACACCTATTATGATACTATAATTTCCTAAGGTATTTCTATCTTCTTATTTACATTCAAATATTTCTCCCATATTATGCAAATAAATTTCATTTAATATGTTGTGATATTAAGTTCCATTATACACTTACTATCTATTAAATGTATAAATTAGGAGTGACCCCTTGCTATCTCATCTACCCAACTTATGAATTTCTATATGATGACTTTATGAGGCCGAAATGGCACTGTGATTTTCCAAGCCAAAATCATCATTTAGTTAATACCATTCACATTTTTATATCAAAGTTTTTCATAGTTAAGCACATATACGTATTTAATGTTACATACATGTTTGTATTCCACAATATTTAATCATTTTTTAGTTTATTATGTTGAATGAATCCCTGTTACATGATCCATGTGGAACACTTATGTATGAAATGAAATGTTTATGAAGGGTTCACCTTGATATCACTCCAATTCATTGGGTAATGATTTGTATAATGATATACAATGTGCATTGAGGGTTTAATCATTACAATTCCTGTGCAACGATGGTTTAATCATTCTAATTCATGTCCAATGATCATTTACTCGTGTTAATTTAAATGCAATGAGGGTTTAAACAGGATAATTCATTTAAAATGATCCATGGATCATACTAATATAATTTTGTACGTTTTTTACACATTTCCATGTTTCGATAATCAAGATATATCATGCCTATATGTTCATATTTCTCTTGGGCTCCATTTATATACCTATTTTAGAACATGTAATATATTCTTCATTTTATGCCTTGTTTACTCACTTACTGGGATTTACAGCTCACCCTTTTCTTATGTATGTCCTCAGGTTATCCCATGGAATGCTATGTATGAAGGAATGTTGTGGTCATGTAATATGTGTTTTCATAAATGATAATGTATTATATATCTTACTTTGGGAAGTAATGACCCAAATTTCCAAAGAAACTAGGCCTCTGGATCCTCATAGTTGTATGAAGTGCTTGTTTATTTAATAAATCATGTTTAAATGTGAAATAAAGTGGAGGGTTGATATAATGACTAAATCGGGGAGGACTTTTATTATGTATATTTATATACCCACATATCTATGTCAATTTTAATGTGAAGTGCGAAAAAAGAGTGTGGAACATGAGCTCATCCTAGTTGGTGAGGTCTCTCTAAGGGAATCCATGAGACCCATGTTCAAAACTAGGAAGAGGCAAATATTAGGGTTACAGTAGTAGTACCATAGTAAGAACAGTAGTAGAACTGCAGTAGGAAGATTAATAGTATTGTAGCAAGTAATGTTTGTTAGTGTAGTATACCTAACTATTCACATTGGTTCACAAGTTTGGGCTTTGATTCCTTAAGGCATTCGTGTCACCCAGTCCTTTAGGTCAGTATAGATTTTTGACCAGCTTTTAGGAATTTGGGGTACCTCAAGGCCTTTGGGCCATCTCATGTCCTTTAAGGACACCTGATATACAGATTCCCAAATAGATTCTACAATGAACCAGCACTAGAAGTGGATTCAAGAGTAGGGTGCATTCACTAGAGCTCGGGTAACAGATTTGGAAGAATGACATGATATGGTTTTTCCATGGCTATGGGGCATGTGCGTCACTTCTCATGAATGTCATTTGAACAACCACGCAATGGTGGAGAGCTGATTATAATGAAAATGTTGAGGAGGGGTCGTTTCATGTAGTCACAATATGTATTATTTCTATAAGACCTACAGGTCCTGTAATGTCTCCAATCCAATAGGAAATGTAATATCTAATCCTATGGGCCCTGTAAGGGTTTTTCCTCATCCATTTATAGGGTGGTTATCAAAAAATCAATAAAAAAGATGTACTTGGGGACATTCAAGAAAGGGGATAATATGAAACATTACTATAAATTAAACCAAGCATGCATAAACAACTACATAGTAAAAAAGAATGGTAGTGTATATTGAAATGTAAAGGAAAAAAAACAGAGCCAACCTATAATATGTCCCAACATGACATAACTAGAAAATTAATGAACAAAAAAGATATCATCTTCTGAATCCCAGGTTATGACCACCGTACAAGGTCTCATCACCCAATATCCCTACTCACTTATGTATTAATAGTCTACCTATTTATCTTCTAAATAAGAAATGATATGTTCTAGAAAACCCAATGCAGGGGTTAGTATAAACTTACTAATTAAGATTACTCAAAAACTGATGGGAGATAAATAAGAGATATAATTTCATGAGAATGATGTTAGATATCACAAGGTACAATGAAAGTGTATAGCTTAACTCAACCAATAGTTAAATTAAACTCATCCATACATAAGGGGATAAATACAATGAGTATATGAACTAACCATCATGTAATCACTGCATATAATAAGATATTAGACTCATCCACCCATGAGAATCTAGACACAAACATCATGTCGCATTCATCTCACATCTTCTACTCTCATGGAACAAGAGTTACCAAATCAATGTTTTTGATATAGAGGAAGAATTTATATAAATACTCAATCAAGGAAGGATAAATGATAGAGTAAGGGGATCTCTATATTAATTTAAAAACAAATTAAAAGTACCCAATAGTTCCAAAAGATTAGGAATTGTTAGGTATACTAGTCTAGATTCCCTAAGAGGGGGGAATCAAGGAATGACCTGTTAAAACAACATCCCCTTTTGATCTTGTTTTATTGTTCGAAAAAACCATCTTCTATCTCCTTCCCAATAGAGAGTATGAATAAAACATATATCATGCACATGACACATATTTTTTTACTTGGTTCACCCTCACCGGGCTATGTCCAAGGAGAATACACCAGCAGTGTGCCGATGTACCAATTTTACTACAAGTGCACTACTGTTTACATGTTCGAAGTGGACTCACTGTCCCTCCTTGTTTACAAACACTCAAAATTTGAGAACTCACTTCTCTCCCAACTGAAGTTAGGTCACTAATTCTTCAAAAGATCCACTCATAATTTATAGACCAGTAGGACTTTTCATTATAACTAATTAATACATCCTCTCTAGTATGTAGATGCTCTGTTGCTGTCCAAATTTCACCAGTAGATGAATCTCATTTATCACCGAAGGTATCAGGAAATTTTCTAGCATGTGTACAACCCAAAAATTACTGGTGTGCTTTTACCATACTTGGTTCACTTCTCCCAGCCGGCATGCATGTTCACCTCAATCACTTGTGCGGCACTCGCTTCTTCAACTCCAAACTAGCGCGACTCACACCCTTCCAAGCCCAAACCAATTTTTGCATGCAACTATCAACTGTTGCAATTCATCAAAGCCTGGTGTAAAAGTGTCACTAAACCACATGCACAACTCCCCCTTCCTCAACTCTAAACTTGGGAAACTCACACCCTTTCTCACCCAAGACACTTTGGGAGCGCACCTATTAACTGCCGCACAACTTCTGAATATCTGTACACTTTCTCGACCACAGCAGCACTCGTGCAACCACAAAACCTACATGACTTGAGCTCTTATTTTCACTTAGTGATGAACACACACAGAATGAGGAGGGTTCGACCTCTATTTATAGGCTTTTGGACACCCAGAGCACCAGCGTGCACGTCTCCACTCGGCACACAAGTCTAGCCTCCCTAGTATCTGTTTCCCTCATCACTTGTGTGAACAAACCCAAATTTTGGGCATCGATTTTTTCATTACCATATTTTGATGTTTTGTTCTGGAATAACATATAGAGAACAAGTTTCCAAGCCTCCAAGACAACAGTGCGCATGTCCCATTGCCAAAAAAACACTAATCTCCATTTGTATATTTTGAGATCCAAATATTTGGAAAACACTAGAAAAGGGCACCACCATGTATCTTATCTTTTTGAACCGCCTCCAGATCGACCATTCCATTATTGATGTTCTTGATTCAATCATGGATCAATAAAAACATCCCTTTTATGCGACCTTCCATCATGAAATCCACTTTTTCAACAAATTTTTATGTCACGGTTTGCTTTGTCAACACACACAACACAGAGGACCAATTTTTCAATAAACACAATCACCTCAAAAATGCTTCATTGATACCTTGAAGTATTTTTTCCAAACATTAATGATGCCAATTGTCCCACACATCCTCACCAAAGAAAATAATCCAAGTATAACAATGCCTTTTCACTATGACACAGAGTCAAGAAGAAAAACTCTAGGTTGAGGAACCATTCCTTGCCCGAATGGATGGTGAATGTCTAATTCATCAAGGACCCATTCTCTGATACTACAGGAGGGTGCCACTAAAAATGTACTTGAATTATTCCCTTACCTTTTTGAAGGATCCACTTGTCGTCATCAGTAAACCAATAACTGATACTATATAAAGTTTAAACTAAGAATACATCAAGTACCAAATCCCCGATATGGTAGTGGGTTCTACTAGGAAGGATTAAAGGGACCACTACCCAAAAAAAATAAAAGATACCATTCAGATGTAATCAAGGACCCACAAGCCACCTATTATGAAGGTTAAAACATCGAATATATCTAAGGAATAATAAACAACATTACTAGAGGGTACCACTCAGAATAATCTCAGGAAATCCTACCTAATCACTATCAGCAGTGAGCATTGCCAAATAAAAAAACATGACTGAGAAGTTTCACATTATATATTGATATAAACAAAAAAGGAACTAATACGTTTGGTAAAAATATAAATTAGGGTAGAATTATTACGGACAAAAAATTACGTTTCAAAATAATAAGATATAGGGGTTTGCTATTTTCTGAAAATGAACCATAGGATACACATTGATTTAGGGGCCCACAAAGAGTGTTTCCCCAATCCACAGTCTAATAATTTATATGGCCATTACTTGGAACCCTTTCTATATAATAATACAAGAAATGTATGTGGACTACAGGGTGTGTCCATGCTAAATTGGATTGATCCATTTGACATTGGTTGTGGTTGTATATAAGACCATGTGTTTGTGTAATTTTATCATGTGTCTTTGTACTTCTCTACATAATGTGTGGCTTCACATGAGGTTTCACACCATTGATCATGTCCTATTCATGTACTCCTACACAATGTCCCCGCATGTGTGACCCATTAAACAAGATTTCCAACCGAGGAAGGGATACATAGCATGTTAGGATGACAACACAACATGTAATCCTCATCCTTTATAAAACCCAAGATGTTGTTGGTGATTGTCCTACACGTCATGTATTAATCATTACGAATAGAATGTAGAAAAGTAATTACCAAATTTACATATCCTCTCACTATATGAAAATCTACATGATCAAGATTCTATTTTATCCCTGCAACAATCCAAATTTTTTGGATCTTGGTGAAATACATAGATGTCAACTATAATTAATAGGAAAATGGATTTGTTCAACATCAGGGGTTCTGTTGTTCTACCCAAACACATAGTATCCTACCACACTTGATTGGTCAATCCCAAATCACTTAAAGGATCATAAACAACATACTAAATCCCATATATTTTTATTTTCATCAATATGTTCATTGATCAATGATATGTCGTAGATCTAGGTGTCTGATTGGGCTCAGTAACACCAGGAAATGTCAAAATAGGTTTGAAGGGTCAAATCGATGTAGAATATGAAACTTCAAGGGATAAAAACTCGAAAACAAATGTTCAATCCTTGTTGTACATGTTTTTTAGACAGATATCAATAATGGGTATACTAGGGCCAAACAATATTGGTTTAAAAATATAAATCTGGTACATGGGCTCATGAAAAAGACACAATTGGCATTAATCAAAGAACAAGGGAGGATCAACACAAACATTTAGTAATTGGGTATAACATACCAAATTAAACGTCCCACCTCATTTATAGATCATTAATTGATGACAAACACATCCGCTAATGATTCAATGTAATCCATTTCATCTGACTCATCCTTATTATCTTTAATCTAAGGTTTCATCTTTTTTTGAAATGAACGTTCAAAAATAAATTTGGAAGAGCACTGGATTTCTCCCAGGGATAATGCAGGTATCATGTAGAAAGTATTCCCAATGATGTGGTTATAAAGTTATTTTTTGTGCTAAAATTAATTAATGTCCTTCATTAATTATTAATCATTTCAAAACAAATACCTCAATAGAATGAGTAGTCTAAATGTCCGACGCAGACTCCTATTATGTCGCACCTAGGGTAAGAATTGCATTCCGGAATCAATTGTGGTTTTATATTTTGGATACAATAAACTAATTATATGTTATCCTATTTTATTTGAGATATCACTTGTGAGAAATTTAAAATATATATAATACATTAATAAAATTAAGTTCAAGAACACTGAGCCTCATAATTTCATGTTGTCTTACTGCCTATCCATGGAAATATATATATATAAATATTTAAAATTCTTACAAATAAAAAATTTGGGTCTCTACATCATTCACTTTTTCTTGATATTTATCTTAAAAAAATAGGATAAAAATTCAATGCTTTGATATCCTACTCCTAGAGAATTTCCTTCACATTCCCATGCTACCATAGTGCATAGACCAAGGGAATGGTCCATCCACATAGAGTCCTCTCCTGCCGATCCTCGATTACTGATGATTGATTTGTAAATATGGATCTATGCTCAATTTTTAGCTCTACATAGTCAATGACATACATGTGTTCATGAATTTATTGCCTCATCTATGACACACACAAAAATTATTGATCCTACTCCATTTGTGGGGGTTGGAAGAGGAAATAAGAAACCACACTAACCATATACTTGATCTCAAATATCCCACTGGACCTCAGGGTTATCTTTACCCATAGACCGAACATCCACAATCCTCATCATGGGGGGAATCTCAAGAAAACCTGGTCTCCCCACTCAATGTCCAATTTCATATGATAGTGATCTGCATAAGATTTATATCTTCACATAGACATTCTTATCTTCTCATGGATGACATGAACATTAACCGCCATAACTTGCACCATATTTGGAATAAGAGATGACTCCCCAATATTTTTATCACACTGGGTGACCAATAGGGTCTCCCTTATAGGGCCTTAAATGGTTTAATGAAAATAGTTGAGTGGTATATATTTTTTGATACATAATATACCATGGCTATGTGATCCTCCATGCTTTTGCTAATGTCTATCCAACAATATCTCAACATATCCTCCAATACATGGATAGTAGGCTCAGTCTGTCCATCGGTCAAGGGGTGGAAATATATGCTCATCCACATTTGGTTCATTAATTAATCCTATTTTCCTATCCTCCATTATGTCACATTCCACAAATCATGATCGAATACAATTATCAAGGGTACCCAATGATGGTGAATGATATCTCATATGTACAATAACTCATAACTCTACAATAATATTAGCTCCCTGATAGAAAGGATGTTTGATGACTTCATGAGTCATCCATCTATCACCCAGAAGGATTCATGGAACTTCATTGTGCGTGAAATTCCTATGAAAATATATATGAACATAAAATCCCACATACACTCTGGGATCTCATGGGGCTGAAATAAACCCACCAGAACAAGGTTCTTGGCCTTCACATATAAATAGGTAAGGAATTGACATATGAACTCAGCCACACTACGTACCATATAGGACCCCAAAAAAACTTTCACTGAAGGACTTTGTACATATTCCCCACACCAAGATGTAAAACATGGGGAGAAGATTGTAACTCTCACATCATCTCCTTATGCAACATTACTAGAATAACACTTCTACCCTAAAACAATATTACATGATTCCCTCCATCAGAATATCTATCTATTGAGTCACATATGAAAATATGATCATGTAAACATCACAGTCGATCACTCCGATCTTGGACTCTCTCAGATCATAATGAATCAAATGAGTTAATTCCATCGACTAAAGAAGAAATTTAAGCTAATCCTCTACATGGCTTAGGTGAAAGAAATATAACTACTCTCAATATTACTAAAATATGTTATCCAAGGACCTCCTTCTAAAGGAATCTACAATATCACTTCCCTTATTTGGATTATATACTATCTCTATGTGATGTTTATATAGAAATTCCAACAAGAATCGATTTCTCAGTTTCAGGTCTCTCTACGTGATGATGTGTTTTAAAATATAGTGGTTTGACTATGCCATGAAGCTCTCTCTTATAAGATATTATATTATCATCCTCCAGAAAAATTCGACTGCTACTAGCTATAGGTAATATGTATTCAAGTTATACACCTGGGGTATCAACTACCTCAACCAATACATGAATATTTCACACTACTAAACCAACAAAAAACAAATCCCAGCTCTTGAGGAAACATGATACACTATGAACATCGATCCTTCCCCTAGTACTCTCAACATTAGAACACTCATCAGCCTATTCCTCAAATTCTCAAATTCCATATAGCACTACTCAGACTAGTTAAATGGATTACTTATCCATTCTAGAAAATTTAGAGGGTTAGTGATTCTTAAGAATTTTTCCAAAAACCACATATAGTGCCCTTCTGAGAAAAGAAACCCTTCAAATCGAACACGTTATTGGGTGAATCCCAAGCAAGAAATGATGCAATCTTTAATGGATATATGGACAAAGCTTGCTAAAAATATAAATGCCATAGAAATTAAACCTCTTAAATCTAGAACTCTCTGGTCGGTAAATTTCTTATAATGAATGTTCTCCAAAATAAATTATACGATAACCATCATGTTATCTTTACGAACCTCCCTTTATGGAGAGTTAATGAGAAAGTTATCGAGGAAGATAATAAAAACTAGTCTAATTATAGATGGAAAAACTATTTTATCAAATCAATACACATGGTGGGATAAATAATCACAAAAAAGGTAACAACGAAGATATCATATTGTCTATATCAAAATCATACATACAACATCATAATATTATCCTTTGGATCCCACGACTGGTGGTAGTTGGAATAGATAACGATCTTCGCAAACCTTATCAGGACTCTAAATAAGTCAATGTGATCATCGATCCTTATAAAGTGTTTTTTTTTTCATTCATAATATCCTTGTTCCAGATATGATAATCTACGAATATAAGCAAGCTCCCATCTACCTTTTTCATTAACAACACTGAAGCTGCCCAGGGAGACACAATTGGTCTAATGAATCAATTGTGCTGATAGAACTGTAACCGCAACTGAAACCCGGGGATCATGGGATGATCCATTCTATATGACACATAAGATATTCAAGTTCTTCCACGATACAAGTCAATGAAAAACTCCATATCTCACCCTATAGTGAGTTTTACAACATTTTATTGGAATACATCGATATAATGTTTGACAACTTGAGGAACACTGATGCCTATAGAGAATGTTGCATCGAGGGATATCCTCTACAACTGATTGGGTGATGGGTTGCAGTCTCCAGAATAGAGAACCCACTTTCCTTTACATGAGATCACCCTTGTGAAAAATGATAATATCATTCCATCAATTCATAGGCATTTGACATGCCTTTGATGATAGTATATATGGTATTAGGATTTGGAAAGGAAATCGATGCACATGATGAAATAATAGGTTTCAATCATGTTGAACAAAATATCACATATCAACATATCTTCACAAAGAGAGAGATTTCACTACTATTAAATGAATTATAAAAATTAATAAATCCTTTTACGAACCTCAATATGATTCTATTGTGATAGTGCTTCAACTGAGAGATGTAGATCTCATACATGGAGTATAAAGATAAAATAATAATTGAACTTGTCTCTATTAACAATAAATAACGTGTCGAAATAAAACAGATCATATCCCTAATAATCTCATGCACTATAGTACCATAATCATCCAATTTCTTTTTAGTTTTTTACATACATGAAAAAAACACCCATATCCCGTATGACAACCCTAATTTTTATTACAACTTAAACATGATTTATGACATAAAACATAACATGATACAACAAAGAAGATTGAGAGGTTTAGTTTCATTGGGGATTAGTATCATTACGAAAAAACATTAAACATGAAATACAACATCTTTATTGAAAACTTCATTTACATGACCACTATATTCCTTCATACTTAGCATTGCATGGGATAACCTGAGGACATGCATAAGAAAAGGGTGAGCTATAAAGCCCAGTAAGGGAGTACATAATGAATAACATGAGGAGTACAATACATTTTAGGCAATAGGAACATAAATAGTGCATAAGAGTAACATGAACACAAAGGAATGATAATGCATGATAAGCATAACATGGAAATGTGGCAACAACACTTAACATTTAATTATCATGAGCCAAGGCTCATTGCACATGGAGAATGGGTAAACTCTCATTGCACTTGAATAATGAGTAAACCCTCATTGCACTTGAATTAGAATGAGTCAACACTCATTGCACATGACGTATCATGATACTATACTTTACCTGATGCATTGGAGCTCTATAAGGGCACACCCGTCTTAAACATTTCATTTCATGTATAAGTGTGCCACATGGATCATAAAACATGGATTCATAAAACATAATAATTTATTCCAAGATAATGGAATGTGGAATTTATACATGAATCTTCACAAACAATAAGTAAATGTGCATAAATATGAATACCCTTGATGGAGAAATGGGCATGGTATTCACTACACAATGACATTGGCTTAGAAAATCGGTGCGATTTCGGCAGCGTAACTGCGTGACATAAGAATTCATAAAAATGGTTTATGAGAGAGAAAGGGGTTACTCATAAAATTTAAATGTAATGGACAGTAAAGAGGTTATATAGAAACATGTCACAAAAGTTGAAAAGGAATTTAGATTCATGATACAAAAGTATTGCTTTAATGTAAAAGAAGAGAGAGAAGTTCCTTTCGGAATATCAGCATTGTAACGGGTGTATATGGGAGGCATTTAATGAGAGAGAAAGGGGTATACCATCATTCAAACAATAATAGGGCAGTATGGGGGAGGTGAGAAACCATACCCCAACATTCATAATTGAAATTAAAAGGGCAATACAACTTAAATAAAATTGACAAAAATGAGAAAGGAAGAAAAAACCCTTACTTGGAAGTGTGCTTCCAAAGTCTAGAGAGAGGCTTTTGAGAGGCTTCGTTGGAGCTTGGGGAACCTTGAGAGGATTCTAGATAGAGTAGGGAATAGTTTGGACGAACTCCAAGGGCTTTGAGTGAGTAGTAAGTGGGAGCTTTGGTGGGTTTATATAGGAAAGGTGAGAGAATTCTTTATTATTTAGGTTTGGGACCCCTTATATTAAAATAATCCAAACCACAAAGCATACCATGGTATTTGACCATGGTTTCTGAAAAAGGAAAGAGGAAAAAAATATTTTACAAGGCCAAGGTCGGAACATATTAAAAAAGTAGGGTTGCTTATGTTGTGGTGAGTCACACTCCCATGGAAATTAATTTAAAAAGGCAAAGTGTTGAATAAGTCTTGAGGGCTCCATTAATGCTTTAAAAAGTAAGTCAAACAAACCAGAAACCTCATTATTTTAATGATAAAACATATATTGGCCGAACATAAGGATTATGGTATTTTATTACATCACCATTGGGCCATTATGATGTCATAAAACACAATATATATTTAAATGATATTTAATTTTTACCCAAAAAATTGATTGTCTCGAAAAATTATGAAAAATTCACCATTGGATAATTTTGAAGTCCTGATTCCAAAAATTATATTTATTTTATCTAAATAATATTCTAAATATGTGAATTTTTACTTTTAAAATAAAAACCGACAATTATAAAAAATTCACGGGTTTTGACAGAAATGGCTTTCAAACCATAATAAAAATGTTAATTTCATTCATAAAATTATAAGATCATTTATATTTAATATAAATTCATTTAATATTAATAATAATATTTTATTAAAATATTATTTAATTCATTAATCCTTTAATTTAATAAAATATAATTCTTAATTAAATACTAACTAAAAACACCATTTGTACTTTAAAATCTATTTAAAAAGTATCAAAAATGACTAGAAATTATATTCATTATTATATACAAAAATAATTTACATGAACATAGTACTACTTATTTGTTACATAACCCTTTAAAATAGCTGCATAAGACCTAAGGGTAAGGTGTGCGATGGTGACAGACTCTTGGGTGGCTCGGATAACATCGCTCGAGTGGTAATCTCTATCTACTTCCACTTTTCCCGTAGACGGTCCCGTTCAATCTTGAAATAATGAAGCTCAGCATGGGCTTGGTCAAGGGGAAACCCAAAGACGCCACCTCTTTTCTGAGGTCTAACAAATGGGCTTCGTATAGTGCAATTCTTCTGGATGAGGCCATCACTTCCTTTGTTTGAGTAAAATTGGGTTCGTTAAAGCCATATATTTATACTACTCATGTGATCATTGTTCAATGACTATAAAAGTAATGGTCACAAATCTTATCATTAAACCAAATAAGTTGACATCTTATAAAAACATTTTTCATAAAGATACATTTAAATGGATCAAGAGGGATTTTTATTAATGAATCTTTGGGTCGTTACAATATTCCCCCCTTAAGAAATTTCGCCCTCGAAATTTTCCTTTTCCCACACTAAAACAAATGTGGGTAACTCAGCTTCATCATATCCTCCGACTCCCAAGTTGCTTCTTCGAACTTGTGGTTTCTCCACAACACCTTGACGAGGGGAATTATCTTATTTCTTAAAACATTTTCTCTATGATCTAAGATCATCACTGGTTTCTCCTCATAAGAAAGATCATATTTCAATTGTACCACCTCGGAAGAGAGTACATATGAAGGGTCCAGTATGTACTTCCATAAGAGGGATACATTAAAGACATCATGCACCTTGGCCATAGTAGGTGGAAGTGATAGTCGATAGGCCACAACCCCAACACGATCAAGAATCTCGAAGGGGCCGATGAACCTTGGACATAACTTCACTTTCTTTCCAAACCTCATGACCTTCTTCCACGGAGATATGAGTAAAAACACCATGTCTCTGACTTTAAACTCAAGGTCTCATCGACGATTATCTACATAACTCTTCTGTCGACTTTGGGCTGCCTTGATATGCTGCTGAATGGTTTTCACCTTCTCCACCATTTCTTCGACCAATTCTGGTCCATGCAGCTTACGTTCACCGACCTCGTCCCAGAATGTCGGTGATCTACACCTTTTCCCATACATGGCTTCATATGGTGCCATTTGGATTCTCGAGTGGAAACTATTATTATAAGAGAACTCAACGAGAGGAAGATGTTGATCCCATCCTCTTTTAATGTCCATTGAGCACGCTCTCATCATATCCTCAAGTGTTTGGTTAGTCCGCTCGGATTGGATATCAGTTTGAGGATGATAGGTCGTACTGAAGTTCAGTTCAGTATTCAGAGTATGTTGAAGACTCTTCCAAACCATAGAGGTGAATCTTGGATCTCGGTCAGAAACAATAGATAGTGGTACTCCATGCAACCGTACCACTTCCCTGATATATATCTGTTCCAGTTGATCCAATGAGAAATCCTCTTGAATAGAAATGAAGTGTGCAGTCTTTGTAAGATGATCCACAGCAACCTAGATTGCATTTTTGCTTTTGGATGTCCTTGGAAGTCCGGTGAAAAAGTCCATGGTGATGTTCTCCCATTTCCATTCTGGTATGGGCAATGGTTGCATCATCCCCTTAGACTTCTGCCTCTCTGCCTTCACTTGCTGACACACCAGGAACATTGATGTATATTCAACGATCTCTTTCTTCATATTATCCCACTAAATGTTTTCTTGGATATCTCAACATGTCTTTGTGCTCCCTGGGTGAATAGAGAAATTTGAGCTATGTGCATCATCCAAAAGTTCCTTCTTCAGCTCTGGACTTGATGGAACACATAGTCTTTTACCAAACCGATCAATTCCTTCTTCATTAACAAAAAACTCTGAGGATTTTCCCTTTTTGATAGCTTCCACTTTTTCTTGAATTCATGCATCATCCTTTTGAGCATCCTTTAACATCTCAAAAAGAGATGGTTGACCAATCATTTGTGAAAGGATTGATGATGTTCCCTTATTTATGATTCCCACATCCATCTTCATCAAGTCTAAGAAGATTGGATCCTTCTCAATTCTCTTCATTGATATAATAGTTGGATCCTTTCTACTTAGGGCATCCGCCACCTTGTTCTCTTTCCCAGGGTGGTAATGTATTGAACATTCATAATCCTTGATGAGCTCTATCCATCTTCTCTGGCGCATATTAAGCTCTCTCTGTGTGAATATATATTTAAGACTCTTGTGGTCAGTATATATCTCACATTTCTCTCCATAGAGATAATGCCGCCAGATTTTCAAGGCAAAGATCACCACCGCCAACTCAAGATCATGCATTGGATACTTTCGCTCATGGATTTTCAACTGCCTTGAGGGATAGGATATCACTTTATCATTCTGCATTAGCACACATCCTAATCCCATCTTTGAGGCATCACTAAATACCACAAAAAGTTCCCCACTTGTGGGTAATGTGAGCATGTGTGCAGTGATATGCCTCCTTTTCAACTCCTTGAAGCTTTCATCGCATTCATCACTCCAATCAAACTTTACTACCTTCAGAGTTATCTTTGTAAGAGGGTTGGACAATCATAAGAAATTTCTCACAAATCATCGATAATATCTAGCTAACTCCAAGAATCTACGGATATCCGTTACCGATGTTGGCCTTGGAAATCCCTCAATTGCATCTGTTTTGGAGGGTTCCACAGATATCCCATTGCTTGTGATGATATGGCCCAAGAATCAGACCTCCTTCAACCAGAAATCACACTTTCTGTACTTGGCATAGAGCTTCTCCTTGCGCAAAGTCTCCAGTACAGTTCTTAAATGCTCCTCATGGTCCTCGTTGGTTTTGGAATATATTAGAATATCATCTATAAAGACTACCACAAATTTGTCTAGGTAATCTCTATAGACTCTATTCATCAAGTCCATGAATATTTCTGGAGCATTGGTGAGTCCGAAAGGAATTACTATGAATTCATAGTGCCCGTACCTTGTACGAAAAGCAGCCTTGGGGATATCTTCCTTCTTCACCCTTACTTGATAATATCCCGACCGCAAGTCCACCTTGGAAAAGTATTGTGCTTCAGACATCTGATCAAACAAGTCATCGATTCTTGGGAGAGGATACTTGTTCTTTATCTTGATTTTGTTATGTTCATGATAATCGACGCAAAGCCGCATTGTCCCATCCTTCTTTTTGACGAAGAGGACTGGTGCACCCCATGGTGATGCACTTGGGCGTATAAACCCTTTATCCAGATTCTCTTGTAGTTGTTTCTTCATCTCTTCAAGATCAACAACAGCCATCCTATATGGAGTCTTGGATATTGGTAGCGCCCCAGGTATAAGTTTAATTGATAACTCAACATCTCTTCTTTGAAGAAGACCATGATGTTCCTTGGGAAACACTTCAGTGTATTCCCTCACAATAGGAATTTCTTCAAGGGTGGTTTCTTCCTTGGACTCAATCATCTGAGCCAGATATGCGTGCTCATAAGGCAGTAATATCCATGCTTGAGATGATAGTGCTAAAGGAGATTCATCTTCCACCTGACACTTGTAACGAATCGGGGGTCGATTCTCCATATGCAATGTGATATCCCTCTCTCGACAATTTATGTTGGCTCTATATAAGGAAAGCCAATCAATGCCAAGAATTGCATCAAATTCCACTACAGGGAGTATGATGAGGTTCTCCGGGAAATTCAATCCACAGATTATAACAGGGGAGGACTTATACTCATTGGATGCAATGTTTGCCCCATTTGTCGTACTCACCGACATCTTTACTTCCATGATTTGTGGTGGTGCTGGGATTGTTCTACTAAACATTTCAGATATAAAAGAATGTGTAGAACCTGAATCAAAAGGTATGTTCGCTAATCTTGAATGAATAACTAGCGTACCAATCACCACTTCGTTGTCGGGGTTCACTTCGGCAGAAGTGATGGAAAAATATCTTCCTTGCTGTCTTAGAGGTTGTTGGTTGCCTCCGAAAACCCTTGGATTAGGGCACTAATTTGAAAAATGACCCGGTTCATTGAATTTGTAGCATTGAACAACGTGTTGAGCTTCGAACGGAGCATTCCTCTCCCCTGTCGCAGCTGCGGGTCCTTCTTACCAACAGTTAATAGCTAGGTGCCCTTCTCTTCCACACCTGAAGCATTTTCTCATCCCCTTAAGGAAATTTCCAGGGTGCTTCTTTCCGCACTTTTGGCAAGTGGGGTGCTGGAACTTCTTAGCACCATTGGATTTATCCATTGGACCACCAGCATTGAAATCCACCTTACACTTCTTGTCCCCATGATACCCATGTGATTATCCGATCTCCATTTCGAACTTGAGGGAACATCGGACAATTTCCTCATAGCTGTCGAAGTCACGGATCGCTAATGCTTTACGCAAGCTAGGCTTCAGCCCACCAAAGAAGCGGTCAACCTTGCATTCGGGGGTAACGACAGATCCAGAAGCATATCGTGCAAGACTTTTGAATTTTTCCTCATACGCTCCCACAGATTCTTCATCTTTCTTCTTGAGGGAAAGGAAGTCCCTTTCCATCTTAAGACGGAGGGTGTGCAGAAAATATTTATCGAAAAACATCTTCCAGAATTCCTTCAATTCCAAATCCTCGATCTCCCCCTCAGGCTTCGTATTTTTTATCAACGTCCACCATTGATCAGCTTCACCCTCTATACGATAAGCCACCATGAGAACCTTCTCTTGTTCAGAACATTGGAGGATGGAGAATGTCTTTTCAATGGAGTTGATCCATTGCTCAAAGATCGTGGGATCAGATGATCCACTAAAAGTAGGAGGCCATTTTCTAATGAAACTCTCGATAGTGACTTGTTCTTTACTAGGGGGGTTGAACGTTCCTCTTGACCCGTGTTTCTATTCAAAACTTGAGTTAGATAAGAGAGAACTATGACAAAGTTCATGATTCCCACTCCCATTGGATTGGGCATCTCATTAGTACAATCATCACACTGATCATCACAACGGTTGTTTGCCCAAGTCCTCCTATTACTGGCCATTGTCTGGAATAAAAGGAAATTTAGGGGTAACACATAAAGGGTAATCCAAAGACAAAAGTTTATTTCTTATTAATAAACATTAATCTCTTTAACTCATGAGTCTATAGGATTCAATCCAGGCATTTCATGATCCATCTTCTAACATATATTCATAGGGGCATATTTCCCTTAATAAGGGTTCATAATAAGATTGTGAATTTATCAAAACATATCCCCCGGGAGTGTCATAACCAAGAGTGCAGCAAGGCCCGTTGTCGTGCACCAGTTCCCGCTCGAGTCTAGCTCAAAGCGATGTTTTCGGGTTTTACCCCTAGGATACATCTGTGCCAGAGCTGCCTCTACCTGCTCGTATCTAGAAAGGGATGTATTTGTTTTATAAACCACTTACATAGTATTTACCAAAACTTAGGGATGTTTTTATTATACTTAGTCTTGTATCTAAGTCTTTACTAGGGTTTCCTAATCCCAAAAATAACTAAACCTATCCTCTGATACCAACTATGACAACCCTGATTTTTATTACAACTTAAACATGATTTATTACATAAAACTTCACTTGATACAACAAAGAAGATCGAGAGGTTTAGTGTCTTTGGGGATTAAGATCATTACATAAAAACATTAAACTTGAAATACAACATATTTATTGGAAACTTCCTTTACATGACCACTACATTCCTTCGTACATAACATTGCATTGGATAACCTGAGGACATGCATAAGAAAAGGGTGAGCTATAAATCCTAGTAAGGGAGTACACAATGAATAACATGAGGAGTACAATACATGTTAGGCAATAGGAACATCAATAGATCATAAGAGTAACATGAACATAAAGGTATTATAATTCATGATATGCATAACATGGAAATGTGGCAACAACACTTAACATTGAATTAGCATGAGCCAAGGCTCATTACACATGGAGCATAAGTAAACCCTCATTGCACTTGAAGCACGAGTAAACCCTCGTTGCACTTGAATTAGAATGATTCAACACTCATTGCACATGACGTATCATGATACTATACTTTACCCAATGCATTGGACCACTATAAGGGCGCACCCTTCTTAAACATTTCATTTCATGTATAAGTGTGCCACATGGATCATAAAACATGGATTCATAAAACATAATAATTTATTCCACGATAAAGGAATGTGGAATTCATACATGAAACTTCACAAAAAATAAGTAAATGTGCATAATGTTGAATACCCTTGATGGAGAAATGGGCATGGTATTCACTACACAATGACATTGGCTTAGAAAATCGGTGCGATTTCTACAGTGTAACGGCGTGACATAAGAATTCATAAAAATGGTTGATGAGAGAGAAAGGGGTTCCTCATCAAATTTAAATGTAATGGATAGTAAGGAGTTCATATAGATACATGTCCCAACAGTTTAAAAGGAATTTATATTCATGATACAAAAGTATTGCTTGAATGTAAAAGAAGAGAGAGAACTTCCTTTCGGAATTTCGGCATAGTAACGGGTGTACATGGGAGGCATTTAATGAGAAAGACAGGGGTCTCCCATCATTCAAACAATAAGAGGGCAGTATGGGGGATGGGAGAAACCATAACCCAATATTCATAATTGAAATTAAAAGGTCAATACAACTTAAATAAAATTGACAAAAATGAGAAAGGAAGAAAAAAACCCTTACGCGGAAGTGTGCTTCCAAAGGCTAGAGAGAGGCTTGTGAGAGGATTCTTGGGAGCTTGGGGCACCTCGAGAAGATTCTAGAGAGAGTAGGGAAGAGTTTGGACGAACTCCGAGGGCTTTGAGTGAGGAGGAAGTGGGAGCTTGGGTGGGTTTATATAGGAAAGGTGAGAGAATTCTTTATTATTTAGGTTTGGGATCCCTTATATTAAAATAATCCAATCCACAAACCACCCCATGGAATTTGCCCATAGTTTCTGGAAAAAGAAAGAGTAAAAAAATATTTTACAAGGCCAAGGTCCGAACTTATTAAAAAATTAGGGTTGCTTATGTGGAGGTGAGTCACACTCCCATGGAAATTAATTTAAAAAGGCAAAGTGTTGAATAAGTCTTGAGGGCTCCATTAATGAATTGAAAAGTAAGTCAAACAAATGAAAAACCTCATTATTTTAATGATAAAACATATATTGGCTGAACATAAGGATTATGGTATTTTATTACATCACCATTGGGTCATTACGATGTCATAAAACACATTATATATTTAATTGGTATTTAATTTTTACCCAAAAATTTGACTGTCTCAGAAAATTATCAAAAATTCACTGTTGGATAATTTCAACTTCTTGATTCCAAAAATAATATTTATTTTATCTAAATAATTTTCTAAATATGTGAATTTTCACTTTTAAAATAAAAACCGACATTTATAAAAAAAATTCACGGGTTTTGACAAAAATGGCTTTCAGACCTTAATAAAAATTTTAATTTCATTCATAAAATTATAAGATCATTTATATTTTATAAAAATTAATTTAATATTAATAATAGTATTTTATTAAAATATTATTTAATTCAAAAATACATTAATTTAGTAAAATATAATTCTTAATTAAATACTAAATAAAACACCATTTGTACTTTAAAATCTATTTACAAAGTATCAAAAATGACTAGAAATTATATTCATTATTATATACAAAAATAATGTACATGAACATAGTACTACTTATTTGTTACATAACCCCTTAAAATAGTTGCATAAGACCTAAGGGTAAGGTGTGGAATGGTGACAGACTCTTGGGGCGGCTCGGATAACATTGCTCGAGTGGTAATCTCTATCAACTTCCACTTTTCCCGTAGACGGTCCCGTTCAAGCATGACATAATGAATCTCACCTTGGGCTTGGTCAAGGGTGAAGCCCAAAGATGCCACCTCTTCTCCGATCTCTGACAAATGGGCTTCGTATGAGGCAATTCTACGAGATGAGGCCATCGCTTCCTTTGTCTGAGTAAAATTGGGTTCGTTAAAGCCATATAATTATACTAATCATGTTATCACTGTTCAAGGGCTGTAAAAGTAATGGTCACAAATCTTATCATAAAACCAAAGAAGTTGACTTCTTATAAAATCATTTTTCATAAAGAGACATTTAACTAGATCAAGATGTATTTTCATTAATGAAACTTTAGGTCGTTACAACCCGACACAGGGAAACCATGTCCTTTTTGTGGTAGGATATCATAGTGAACAACCACCCCTTAGTTCATCTTTCTCCTTCAGCAGATCCAACTCCCTAGGGACTAACCTATCAACTGTAACACCCGAGACTTTTATAAGAAATATTTTTTATATAAATCATCAATGTAATCTTTCACTACACAGAACACTAGATTGTCTTGCTTTACACACAATCACGACCATCCTTGATAGCTTGTGTCGTACGCAATACCGAGTTTCAATAAACAATGATATGCTATTAAAATATTATTAAAACTAGCCGTTATGAATAGTAATAACCACTTTTTGAAAATTTGTAAATTTTATTTGTCAAAATAGACTTCGTTTTTGGATTCGGAATATCTAAATTATCCTAGGGTGAAATTTTGGTATTTTTTGGGAAACTTTCAATTTTTGATGAATAGTGAAAACACTAGGTTACTATTTAAAAACCGACTTTTTATTTAAATAATTATTTATTTTATTTAAATTTATTTTAGGTCAAAATTGATAAATAATACCTATATAAGTTCAATGTAATTATTTGGAGTAATTTTATAATAATTATATATATATATAAATTTTATTGAACTTTTCTCCGTCTTTTACCCACCTCCTAGGAGAATTTGCAAATTTACATAAAACATAATTTTACCGCTTTTGTGAGTGGAATTTTAAAAATACGAGAGACACGATTTATTTCAGTAAGTAAAATGTGGTTTAATGAGATGAAAATAAATTTTGGTGAACAGTAACTTTTTACTTTTATTTATCACGGTTAAAAGTAAATATGGTAATTAAGAGTAAAAATGATATTATTATTACACTAACACATGCCCTATTTATATATTATAAGTGTAATTTGACCAAAAAAAACCTTAGGAATAAAATATGACCATTTAGGCCCACTTGGATTAGATTAGGACATTTATTATTAATTTATTTAAAGAAGGGTTAAAATAGTTAAAATCAAAGTTTAATAAGTAAATAAATTTTAATATAGGGTTATACATAAGATAAATTAGACTATAAATATTCATTAAAAATCTAAAAATATTTCTTGCATAATTGTATTTTATTTGTAATTTTTAGACATTAAATAATTTCATTTATTTATAACACAATGATGATGCATTAATTATCTTATTAATGGAAAATTGACATAATTGATGTTATAAATACCCAAATAAATGTAATTTGAGAACTTTTATGAATTAAACTAATATTATAGGTTGATATGAAATGTTAATATTGATTTAATTAACTTTTTTTGAAATAATATTTCTATTATGATTTTCACAAAAATCAATTACTAAATGGTGTCAAAATTGACATAAAATAGTTTTTAAAACAAATATTATATTATTAATTGTTATTTTATTCCTAAAAATCTAAGGTTCGTTCAAATGACATATATAAGGTTATATGTGTTAATAATAAACAACTTGGGGTTCGTTTGTCTTGTTATAGTATGTTTATTAACCTTATAGTGTAAGAACAAAAAAAGACACGGTAAAAGTAAAATTATCTGAATTAAAGTTAAATATAAATGATAAGGTTACAATAGTAAACTAAACTTGTCCAAATTATATTGGATGAGAGGATTTCGACCAGTACCCACCTTAGCTTCGAAATAAATCAATTTGGAGCTATTTAAAACCGAATATGGCTTTATAATAAAATAATATTTTTAGTTTTTTCAAAGGTGCCCCTCTCCTCCCTTATAAAAGGGGACCTCCTCCCTCTCTTCCTCACAGCACTTTGACCCTTCATGCTCAGCCAACCCCTACTAAATTCTCTTCTCCACTTCCATAAGGACATCGTAGAGGTCCTGGTCTTCTTAAAAGACCAATTTTAGTACCCTAAAAGGAGGTCTCAAAGAGGCGCTTCAATGAAGAGGTAATGTCTGTTACCAATTCTTTCAACTTTATTTATTCTTCCACTTCTTATTTTTTAGTTGTTTGATTATAAAGTAATAAAATCAGTATCACTAATATACTGATATGTTATTATAAGTATGAAACAACCCTATTTCACCATCTATCCATCCTACGGAAAATGAAATCACCGTGCGTGCGTACGTACAGAATACCATCTCAACGCCGTGGTGTAATCTATTTTCCACCACCACCTTACTTGGATGGGTATAATGGTTTAAATAATGACTATATATTATTATTGTAAATTGATATTGATTATGAAATAGTATACATACACTCCAATACAATTCCATGATCATTGGAACGATATCATCGCTCGTGCGTACGTACGACCTACCGTCTCCACGATGTGATGCGACTCGTTCTACGCGATCTTCATTGCATAATGATTATATAAATGAATTGAATGAATGAATATGATATATATGACACTAATAGCATTCTGGAAATGAGGTATCTATACCCAATAACAAGAATAAGAATTTATTCGACAAAACACGCATAAGAACAAAAAGCTATAAACACCTGAATAACAAGTAACAATGAAATATTACTAATAAGAAGCTAAGAATATGCCCATATATGATATCATAACAATGAGTATGATTCTATAATAAGTCAATGACATTATTTAAATCATTATACAGAAGTTTCGGACACTTACGAAGCAAATCGGACCTAAGGTAAGGGAAAATATCACAATTTTATTTTTATCCGAGATTGTTTATACTTTGGTATTTACTGGGGTGTATTTTATCATCCACACCCATGTTTCCTCAATATGTAATATTATTTCCATCCACCTAAAATTTTTTAAATTCAATTTTACCCTTCGGTGTGTTTTTAGTAAATGATATGAATGAAATCATTTGTCATTTTTCGTACGAGGTACTTTTTGACTTTTCTGACAGAAGTACGAAGAATGTTTTTTTAACTTATACGAAATGAATGGATTTTTAAAACATTATTTCCAAGAAGCTTCCTTTAAAAGTTTTCATGTTTATTTTTAATCAACAACTTTTAGTTTAGAATTTTATGACATGTTAAGAAAGGAAAAGTGTTTTTGAAGTAGAAAAGATATTTTCCTCAAAAATGGAGTTCAAGTGTTTCATCAAAATTATTTTCCATATAAGATAATAAAGGGTTCTGTTTCTATCCATATTATTACATTGATTTGATTATGATGTGATGGAATTATTTTTATGAATTCCTTTATCTTATATGAATTGTTTTATGATGTCATGATGTTTATGATTCCCATTTTTATTACATGGGTTATGCTATGATGTATGGTTTATGATTTTGTGTCACACATAAGAATGGTATCATTATGAGATTGGTGGGACCTATATCTCCCTCCAATGGATTGGGTAAAGAATTTATATCTCATGAGATAGACATGGCAAGAATGATAGCTTAATGCGGTTCAGTGAAACAGGACTGAAACGAGGAGTGAACTCGGTTCAGAAATGGACTTTGTCCACTATGATAGTCATGAAAATGATTCATGACTAATAAGAAATGCTTCTCTATGATTATGTGTGTATGCCACAAAGTTTCATATTTTATGTTATGATTATTGTGATTACATTTCAGTACCCTGATTTATCCCATGTTATGAAATTATGATCTCTTTTGAAGGGTAAGATTTCCAAAATGTTATGTTCTTATGAATATGATGTGATTGATATTTCTTTTGTTTACACTTACTAAGTATTTGAGCTCACATATTTTTATGTTTTCTTTACCTAGGTCAGGAATAAAGTTATTATGTAGGATATTCCAAAAGGGACTCTAGATATGATGAAATTAATTAGGTGGCTATGTAGATGCTTTATGAACCAGTTGTGTATGTTGTAATAAGTTCACATCAATTTTTAAGTACTAACATAGACAACTGGTTGGAACCCGAAAGGCCCATGAATAGTTCACTTCAATTTTGATGTACTAACATAACACTTAAGGTATTATCATAGGTTATTCTATTTTGTAATAATTTCACTTCAATAAGACCTTAAGTGTGAAATTTTATTCTTGATAATGTGGTTTTCCTATTATAATTAGTGTTTCTCACACTATTTTTCTTTGTTTTAGTCAATGGATGGAACCCGAAGGAACCGTGTTAATGCGGAATGTGACGGGCAATGCAATGATTGTCCCCCTGAGGAACAAAATGTTATGGTAGCTGGAGTGAAAAATCTTGTAGCCATGCTCACACAACATTCTCAAGCTATGAATCATCATGGACTTCATAACGAGAAAAGGAAGGAGAAACGTTCTGTTGAATCCTTCATGAGACAGCGTCCACCTTCATTCAGCGGGTCTACTGATCCATTAGTTGCTGAACAATGGATCAGTACTACTGAAAAGATATTTTCAGTTCTTCAATGTTCTGAACATGATAATGTCATCATAGCAGTGTATCGTTTGGATGGTGATGATGATCAATGGTGGAATATTATCAAGAATACGAGGCCAAGAGATTAAATTGAGTCCATGGAATGGGATGAGTTCAAGAACTTATTTTTTAATAAGTACATCCCTCGTATTCTCTAAACAAAGATGGAGAAAGAGTTTCTTGAACTAATGAAAAAGGATGACGAATCTATTGGTACCTATGATGAAAATTTTACAAGACTTGCAAGGTATGCTTCTGGTATTATTATCCAACCTGAGAGTAATATTGATCGATTCTTTAGTGGCTTAAAACCAAGTCTTCGAAGGGTGTTATCCATAAGGGACTTTAATAGCTACGAGGAAATCGTTCGATGTGCTCTCAAAGGTGAGATGGAGATTAGAGTAACCCATCAGTCATATGGGTTTGATAAGAAGAGGAAAATGAAATTCAAAGGAAAATCTAAAGAGCACACTAAAAAGAAGATGAGCTTTCCCTAATGCTCAAAGTGTGGAATGAAACATGGAGGGAGTTGTCTTAAAGGGACAAGTAAATGTTTCAAATGTGGAAAGGAAGGGCATCAAGTATTTGAATGCCGCAATGATGGGAAGAAGATGTCTAATGATGAAAACAAAGGAAGGGATACACCGAATGAACCTACTACACTTCAATGTTTCAAGTGCAAGGAGATGGAGCATTATTCCAATCAATGCCCAAATCCAAGGGTTGATGATGATGGTCGACGTCAACAAACTCTTAAGGCTAAAGACAAAGGAAAGTTACATGCAATTTCTATCAGTGATGTGGAGTACGATAACGAAGCAGTGAAAGGTATAGTTACCATCCAATCTAAAGTAGAAAATGTTTTATTTGATTCTGGATCGACCCACTCTTTTATTTCTGAATAATTTTCTAAGGGTATCACTGTATTATCTCAACAATTAGATATTGAGTTAGCTGTGACAACCCCTAATGGCACAACAGTCACATCAAAAGATTATAATTCTTCTACGATTGAAGTTTGTGGGAAAGTGCTTCCTGCAAATCTTTTGATCCTTCCTATAGTGTAATTTGATGTGATTCTTGGCATGGATTGGCTTTCACTATATGGATCTCATATCAATTTCCAAAGAAGGGAAGTCACATTTCATATTCCAGATCAACCTATGATCTTCTATCGATGCAAGGATGAACATAACCTTCCAGTGGAAATTTCTTCCATCTTATGGGTCTTGATTCCACAAAATAATGGTTATTTATCTCAAACGGATAGTGAGAAACTCGCGATTAAGAATATGCCCATTGTACGGGAGTTTGATGATGCCTTTCCAGAGGAATTACCGGGTCTTCCACCAAATTTTGAAGTTTATTTTTCAATATAACTCTTACCAGGTGCTTTACCTATTTCAAAGACACCTTATAGAATGGCCCTAATTGAGTTTTAGGAATTGAAATAGCAACTCCAAGAGAATCTTGATAAGGGGTTCATACGCCATAGTGAGTCACCTTGGGGAGCACCTATTCTGTTTGGTAAGACAAAATATGGATCAATGAGACTCTGCATTGATTATCGAGAACATAACAAGATCACTATCAAGAACAAATATCCTCTCCCGCGCATTGATGACTTATTTTACCAACTACGCGCAGATGAATACTTTTCCAAGATTGATCTTCGTTCAAGGTATCATCAATTAAGGGTGAAAAGGGATGATATACCAAAGACGGCTTCCCGTACACGGTATGGACAATATGAATTTATAGTGATCCCATTTGGTCTTACTAATTCCCCTTCTATCTTCATGGATATGATAAATAGAGTCTTTAGAGACTATCTTGATCAGTTTGTGGTAGTCTTTATAGATGATATACTTTTATATTCAAAGAGCAAGGAAGAACATGAAGATCACTTGAGAATTATATTAATGACCCTGAGAAAGGAGAAGCTTTATGCCAAATTTTCCAACTGTGAATTTTGGCTTAAAAAAGTTTCATTTTTGGGTCACATAGTCTCAATAGAGGGGATATCTGTGGATCTAGCAAAAACATAGGTTATCGAACGATGGTCGACACCAACAACAGTAACTGAGATCTGAAGTTTTCTTGGTTTGGCTGGATATTACCGACATTTTGTGAATTAGTATTCATGACTATCTAATCCACTCACCAGGTTGACTCGAAAAGGAGTTAAGTTCGTGTTGATGGAGGAATGTGAAGAGAATTTCAAGGAGTTGAAAAGAAGGTCATCTAGTGGAACTGTACTCACACTTCCTTGTAGTGGATAAAGGTTTTTTATCTATAGTGATTCATCCAAAAAGGGAATGGGGTGTTTTATTATGAAAATTTATATGGTGATAGCTTATGACTCACAACAATTTAAAATACATGAGAAAAATTACCCAACTCGTGATTTGGAGTTAGCTGCGGTAATATTTGCATTAAAGATTTGGAGGCATTATCTTTATGGAGAAAGGTGTGATATTTATACTGATTATAAAAGTTTGAAGTATATTTTCACACAAAAGGAGCTGAATATGTGCCAAGGAAGATGGTTGGAGATGATTGAGGATTATGACTGCTCAATTAATTACCACCATGGGAAAGAAAACAAGGTGGAAGATCCATTAAGTCGACAAGACCATGCTAGTTTATCAATGATGAGGATCACAAATGATCCAATATTTATGGATTTACAAAGTATGGATCCTGGAATTATAATGAAATGGGAAAAATCGTATCTTTATCAAATGAATGTTCATCCATCTATAAATTTGAAGATTAAAGAGGCACAGAATGAAGATGTAGAGTTACAAAAGAAGGTGAGAAATGTTCCTAAATTCAACCTTGATTGTAATGGGATAATAATGTTTAGGAATCGGGTTTGTGTTCCTCCCATCCCCGAATTAAATAATGAGCTGCTGGATAAGGCTCATAGTTCTTCATTCTCTATTCATCCTGGAAGCACGAAGATGTATAGGGACCTGAAAGAGTACTTCTGGTGGGATGGCATGAAAAGAGATGTTGCTGAATATGCCTATCGATGCTTGGTTTGTCAGCAAGTTAAAGCTGAGAGACAGAAGTATAAGGGGATGTTACAACCATTACCCATACCCGAATGGAAATGGGAAAACATCACTATGGACTTTTTCATAGGACTTCCTAAAACTTTCAATGGCAATAATGCTATCTCGGACATAGTTGATCGCCTTACAATGTATGCACACTTCATTGCTATTAGAGAGGATTTCTCTCTGGATCAGCTTGCCAGGATATACGTAAAAGAAGTGGTAAGATTGCATGGAGTACCACTTTCTATTATATCTGATCGGTATATGAGGTTTACCTCAATGTTCTGGCGAAGTCTTCAGCATACTCTGGATAAATAGTTGAGTTATAGCACTACTTATCATCCTCAGACAGATAGTCAGTCTGAGAGGACAATTCAAACTCTAGAAGATATGTTGAGAGCTTGCTCTATGGATTTCAAAGTTTGTTGGGATCAACACCTACATTTGGTGAAATTTTCTTATAATAATATCTTTCACTCAAGTATTCAGATGGCTCCTTATGAATCTCCTTATATAAAGAAATGCAGGACTCCAACTTGTTGGGATGAAGTTGGGGAAGGAAAGCTATTAGGACCTGATATTGTTGATGAGATGGCAGAAAAGGTTAGATCTATTAAACAACACTTAAGATCCGCTCAGAGTCAACAAAAAAGTTATGTCGACAACCGAAGAAAAGACTTAGAGATTGAAGTGGGTGATAAATTATTCTTACGAATATCTCCTTGGAAGAGAGTAATGAGATTTGGCAAGAAGGGAAAGCTGAGCCCTAGGTATATTAGTCCTTTTGAAATACTGGATCATGTTAGGAAGGTATCTTACCGATTGAAACTTCCACCGAATCACTCTAAAGTTCACGATGTGTTCCATGTATCTCTCCTAAGAAAGTACATAAATGATCCTTCACATGTACTCAGCTCAGAAGTTGTACCGTTGGAACAAGATCTTTCTTATAACGAACAACCGATAGAGATTCTCGATCCTAGTAAAAAATTCCTACGGAACAAGACCACTCACTTTGTGAATGTTTTATGGAAGAACCACCAATTTTATGAAGCTACATGGGAGCTTGAGGATATTATGAGGGAGAGTTATCCTCATATTTTTGTTACAATGTGACGAATTTCGAGGGAGAAATTCATTTTAAGGGGGGTAGAATGTAACACCCGAGACTTTTATAAGATATATTTTTTATATAAATCATCAAAGGAATATTTCACTACACACAAAACTAGCTTGGATTTCTTTACACGCAATCATGACCTTCCTTGATAGCTTGTGTCGTATGCAATACCGAGTTTCACTAAACAACGATATGCTATTAAAATATTATTAAAACTAGCTGTTATGAATAGTAATAACCACTTTTTGAAATTTTGTAAATTTTATTTTTCAAAATGGACTTCGTTTTTGGATTCTGAATATCGAAATTAGCCTAGGGTGAAATTTTTGTATTTTTTGAAAACATTCAATTTTTGATGAATAGTGAAAACACTAGGTTACTATTTAAAACCGAACTTTTTATTTAAATAATTATTTATTTTATTTAAATTTATTTTAGGTCAAAATTGATACATAATACATATATAAGTTCAATGTAATTCATTGGAGTAATTTTATAATAACTTTAGATATATAAAAATATTATTGAACTTTTCACCGTCTTTTACCCACCTCCTAGGAGAATTCGCAAATTTACATAAAAAATAATTTTACTGTTTCTGTGAGTGGAATTTCAAAAATCTGAGAGACATAGTTGATGTCAATAACTAATATGTGGTTCAATGAGATGAAAATAATATTTGTTGAATAGTAAATTTTTACTTTTATTTGTCACGGTTAAAAGTAAATAGGGTAATTAAGAGTAAAAATGATATTATTATTACACTAAAAAATGACCTAATTCTATTGGATAAGTGTAATTCTACCAAAACCTTAGGAATAAAATATGACCATTTAGGCCCACTTGGATTAGATTAGGACATTTATTATTAATTTATTTAAAGAAGGTTTAAAATAGAAAAAATCAAAGTTTAATAAGTAAATAAATTTTAATATAGTGTTATACATGAGTTTAATTTGACTATAAATATTACATATAAATATAAAACTATTTCCTACATAATGGTATTTTATTTGTAATTTTTATACATTAAATAATTTAATTTATTTATGACACAAAGATGATGTAGTAATTATCTAATTAATGAAAAATTGACAAAATTGATGTTATAAATATCCAAAAAAATGTAATTTGATAATTTTTTTGAATTCCACTAATTTTATTGGTTAATATGACATGTTTTTATTGATTTAATTAACTTTTTACAAGTTAATAATTCTATTATAATTTTCACAAAAATCAATTACTAAATAGTGTCAAAATTGACATAAAATAGTTTTAAAAACAAATAATATATTATTAATTGTTATTTTATTCCAAAAAATCTAAGGATCGGCCAAATGACGTAGATAAGGTTATATAAATTAATAATAAACAACTTGGGGTTCATTTGGCATGTTATAGTAAGTTTATTAACCCTATAGTGTAAGAACACAAGAAGACACGGTAAAAGTAAAATTATCCATATTAAAGTTAAATATAAATTATAATGTTAAAATAATCAACTGAAGTTGTCCAAATTATATTGGATGAGATTATTTTGACCCATCCCATCCTTAGTTTCTAAATAAATCAATTTGGATCTATTTAAAACCGAATATGGCTTTATAATAAAATAATATTTTTAGTTTTTTCGAAGGTTCCCCTCTCCACCTTTATAAAAGGGTACCTCCTCCCTCTCTACCACACACCACATTGAGCCTTAAAGCTCTGCCAAAACCTGCCAAATTCTCTTCTCCACTTCCCTAGAGACATCCTAGAGGTCCTGGTCTTCTTCGGAGACCAATTTTAGTGCCCTAAAAGGAGGTCTCAAATATGCGCTTCAAAGAAGAGGTAATGTCTGTTAGAAATTCTTTCCACTTTATTTCTTATTAAATTTCTTCTTCTTTAGTTGTTTAATTAAAAATTAATAACATAAGTATCACTCATATACTGATATGTTATTATATGTATGAAACAAACCTATTTCACCATCTATCCATCCTACAGAAAATGAAATCACCGCACGTGCGTAAGTACGGAATACCGCCTCTACGCCGTGGTGTAATCTATTTTGCACCACCACCTTACTTGGATGGGTATAATTGTGTAAATAATGACTATATATGATTATTGTAAAGTGATATTGATTCTTAAATAGTATACATACACTCTAATACAATTCCACAATCATGGGAAATCATCGCTCGTGCGTATGTATGGCCTTCCCTCTCCACGATGTGATGCGACTTGTTCTACATGATTTTCATTGCATAATGATTATATAAATGAATTGAATGAATGAATATGATTTATATTACACTAATAAAATTATGGAAATGAGATATCTAAAACCTAAAAGAAGAATAAGTATTTATTCGACAAAACACACATAAGAACAAAAAGCAATAAACATTTGAATAATAAGTAACAATGAAATATTAATAATAAGAAGCTAAGAATATGACCATATATGACATCATAACAATGAGAATGATTCTGTAATAAGTCAATGACATTATTTAAATCATTATAAAGGAGGTTCAGACACTTACGAAGCAAATCGGATCTAATGTAAGGGAAAATATCACAATCTCATTTTTATCCGAGATTGTTTATACTTTGGTATTTACTAGGGTGTATTTTATCATCCACATCCATGTTTCCTCAATATGTAATATTATTTCCATCCAACTATAATTATTTAAATTCAATTTTACCTTTCAGTGAGTTTTTAGTAAAAGATATGAAAGGAATCTTTTGTCGTTTTTTGTACGAGGTACTTTATATCTTTTCCGACAAATGTACGAAGAATGTTTATTTAACTTATACGGCATGAATGGATTTTTGAAACATTATTTCCAAGAAGCTTCCTATACAAGTTTTCAAGTTTATTTTTAATCAACTTCTTTTATTTTATAATTGTATGACATGTTAAGAACGGAAAAGTGTTTTTGAAGTAGAAAGGATATTTTCCTCAAGAATGGATTTCAAGTGTTTTATCAAAATTATTTTCCATCTAAGATAATAAAGGGTTCTGTTTCGATCCCTATTATTACATTGATTTGATTATGTTGTGATGGAATTATTTTGATAAATTCCTTTATCTTATATGAATTGTTTTATGATGTCACGATGTTTAAGATTCCCATTTTTAATAAATGGGTTATGCTATGATGTATGGTTTATGATTTTGTGGCACACATAAGAATGGTATCATTACGTGATGGGTGGGACATATATCTCCCTCCAATGCATTGGGTAAAAATTTTATATCTCATGAGATAGACATGGCTGGAACGGCAGGTTAAACTGGTTCAGTGAAACAGGACTGAAATGAGGAGTGAACTCGGTTCAGAAATGGACTTTGTCCACTATGATAGTCTTGGCGATGAGACTTGACTAATAAGAAATGATTCTCTATGATTATGTGTGTATGACACAATGTTTCATGTTTTATGTTATGATTATTATGATTACATTTCACTACCATGATTTATCCCATGTTATGAAATTATCATCTCTTTTGCAGGGTAATATTTCCAAAATGTTATGTTCTTATGAATATGATGTGATTGATATTTCTTTTGTTTACCCTTACTGAGCATTTGAGCTCACCCTTTTGTATGTTTTCTTTCCCCAGGTCAGGAATAAGGTTATTAAGTAGCATATTCCAAAAGGGACTCTAGATATGATGAAATAAATGGGAGGCAATGTAGATGCTTTATAAACCAGTTGTTTATTTTTTCCAGTATCTAAAGACACTATACCTATATGGTCCTTTCATGGTTTTGTTATATGTTGTAATATGTGAACTTCAATTTTGAAGAACTAACAATGTATGTAAAGTATGGGTCATTATATCAACTCATAAGAGGTCCCTAATTATATTGACGCCTCTAGAATCATGGTCAATTTTCTATCTGTGTGGTCTACTTAGCAGGTCTAGTTCAGTAGTCCCAGACCATTTTACATCACTCATCACTTGTAAAGCACCGCCCCTATCTAGAATTATATGTTTATTTTCTCTGCATCTTACAATTTGTATGAGTCTGATCATGGAATGGTCTATTACACCAAGATCCTAGCACATGAAATCTTCTAGATTTGGATGATGACTCATTTTGTAGAATCTACTACTGGATCTAGTTGTCTAATGGACCACTGATAGAAATATCTTTGTCACTACTTTCCACTACAGAAACCTATACATGGTGGGGATGTACAATTGAATGATGATGCATCAAATCTATCGATGGTGTCCCTACTTAGACATTTTATTCTCGAAAGTGGTCATCCCATATCGTTTCAATAGTGTACCATGTAATTTACTTGAACCTAAATGCATACTTAGAAATGATCATCCATACCTATTTCATCTCAATAATATAATGGATCCATAATAAGAAAAATTAGTATGGGTATTCCTACACACAAAATATATACTCAAAGGTAGGCCATGATTGTTTTGACTCATCCAACATCTACATAATAAGGGTCCACCGATACCTAGCTACTTCTTCTAAAATGATAGTTTCTTGTGAAACTACATAATCTTTCAATGTTCCAAATAACATGATTATATAGACCACCGACACTAGACAATCCTATGTTTCCTAATGATCTGTCTCACCATGGAACCCTCACGACCTCTGCTACTAAAACTCAAAGTAAGAGATAAGCATGCATGTGTCCCCAACCTTCCCTATTGGGACGATCTCCTACACAGTAGGGAGTATTCTTCTTACATCCTACCTAGAGGAATGAGATCACATGATGGACCCTAAACTGTGGAATTGGCTCTCATAATTTGGTCATCATGAACAAGAGCTGGTATCCTGGTTTTCAATCATTTGAGTGGAATCATGATTGTTATCAAATACTATCACAAACAGATGATAATATTTATATATATAAGTAAATAACAAAAATGGGGATATTGCTAATTATTTATAGTCAATGACTCAAGAATATAGGATGAATGTACGATCTACACTAAAAAAAGTTCTCGGCATGCCGAGTTGTCAAGAAGATAGTCAAGGTCTGAGTAAATGGATATGTTGGCCACTACACCATTAATGGAATCTCTATCCATGGAGCTGCACTTGATACACATTGACACAATTACCTTTTCGCAACCAATTATTCTTTAATAGGTATATCTAAAAAACCTCACAAAGAAAGTACTTGCACTGATAAAAATTGGTCATGACCCATCCCAAGATTGGGTTCAATCCACATCTACCACAAGCCAACTTCTATAGGCTAGAGGGTGGCAACAAGTGTTGGAAGAACAAATAACTTATTGAAGAATTATATTGTGTACTCGTATATGTGTAAACATCCATCGCGATGATAAATGTCCATTGGGGAAGAATAAAATATGTAATAATTCTATTATGTAAACCAAACATACATGAACTACTATACATTAAAAAACGTAGTGTAGTGTTAACTAAAAAGTAAAGGGAAATTTTTTTCCCCAACCCAAATTGTGTCCCAACCTGACAAAATTAGAACATTATATATCTAAAAGAGATTTTTTCTCTTGAATCCCATGCTGCAACCACAATACATTTTCCACGAACCATGTATCCCTAATCTCTTCTGTAGGCAATGTCAACATGTATATCATCTATATAAGTCAGTATATGTTAAGAAAAATACAATTTAGGGGTGACTATAAACATTCCTAGCATGACATCTAGAAAGATAAAGGTGTATATGTAAGAGATACAATTGTATGATAATAAATGTATATAGAAAAAGTAACATTGAAATAGTATATATAAAAATAGCCAAGTCTGAATGTAAGCTCTTCCAAACAAAATGGGTAATATCCATATGTACATGAACTACCTATAATATCATCGCTATGTATTGTAGGAGAGTAGAATCATCCATCCATAAGAAGCTAGAAATGAAAAGCATGTGTCATGTGTTTGGAAGAAGAATAACCAAATCCAAGAAGTGGATACATAGGAAGAATATATATATATATATATGATCAGTCAATGAAGACCAACCGAGAGAGTAAGGGGATCACTATCTTATAGCTCAACACAAAAGGAGAGTAGTAAATAGTTCAAAAATTACATCAAAGATGTGCATCCTCCACGTTTCATCCCAAATAATAACCTTCCCTATCTAACCGTTCCTTATCACTATGTGGAACTATCATGGGGTATAAACTCTAGGCAGAAGACCCATGCCCTCTTACAATAATAGGGCACCACACCAAGGGTTTGGGAACCATATCCACCACAACTATATTATTACACTTAATGTATTCAAGTATCCATTCCCTGGTACCTCAAAAAATGTTCCACTCTGATGGCCTGGATCATATTCCATACCCCTCTAGAGGGTTCCACTCTATCAAATCGAGGAAACATTCCCTGATTTTTCATATGGGTTTTACTCAAACTGAATAATCGACATGTTCTCATATAGGTTATGGGGGTTGAAATCTAAAGTCCTCAAGGAAAAAATACCCATCTCAATTGGTGGGTATCACTCAGAAGTCATAGATGACCCACTATCGAGCTCTATAGGAGGGTGAAACTTATATGATTTCAAGGACCCAAATCCCAACTCAATTGTAGGGGACCACATGGAAGTGTCTTTGGGGATCATGCCCTAAACACTACAGATATCGAGAATTGCCTCTGTGAGAACCATTCCCAGTACATTTCACATCATATCTTGGTCCGAACATGTTATATATGATAGAAATCATTATAGTCAACTCATAATCCAAAATATGAGTTGAAATGAAGGACATATAGTGGTTTTCAGGATTCGTAAAAATGAAATATTGTATAAACGCTATATTAGGGGGCCCACATGACATGTTCCCCCCCTACACATTCTAGCAGTGTCCCGAAATATTATATGAATCATTGTTTGTGTATTATTACACACAATAATTGTGGAATAAACATCGTTTCTAGGATAATTGGCACCAAGCCATGTCTCTCTAGTCATATCTGTGTATCATACCACCTATTTTTGTACATTTTTTTTATACATCGGTACAGGTCATGTGGCTTCACATGTGGTAACACCCATTTGATCAGTTAGTGTTTATATAATCATATATAATGTCCACACCTAGGTGACCTGTCAAAAATGTTATCCAAACAGTAAAGGGATATTAGACATGTGAGGGAGGACTACACCCCATATCATCATTAACCTTTTTAGAACCTTATCCACTATCAATGAGGGGTCTACCTAACCTGTGTTTACCCATGAAATTTAAATGTATTAGAGGTTTCTTATTTTTTCACGATATTTATCCTATGCCCAAATATTCTTGAATAGTCATCAACTTCTGCCCCACCTTCAGATGAAATGTGTGGATCATGCTGAAAATCATGTATCTTAGTCATTGTTATCCTGAAAATGGCTATGTTCATCATCAACGGTAATTCCATTTGATCCACACACACACAATAATTCCATTATTGATATCTCAAACTTAAATAACATAATAGATCATCCAAAACTCTAAAATTTCTCATATCTTGGATCAATTCATCAATTCATTCCATTATCATCAATTCATCATGTATTTATGGGTCTGATTAGGTTGACTACCAACAGACAATGTAGAACCAAGACATAAGGGCCCAACAAGTGATGAATATGATGAAATGAGGTATAAGAGCACTGAAAACCAAAATTTAAATACCATTTTCCATGATTTATTGGCAAAAAATTATGAATGGGCATACTGGAGTCATAAAACATTGATTAAACCATTCAAATCTGGCACAAAGGCACATTTAAAGGCCATTATTGTCACATATCAATGAACAAGGTTAGATCTACTCAAACTCATTTCCCCTCCACTACAACCCTTCTTTTATTTGAATACTAATTTACACATTTAACCATTTTTCTCAATGAAATGAGTAATATCAATATTAGTTACTTTTTTAGTTTTAATGATATTGATTGAACAGGATACCTTCCACAGTTTTTAAATAAATGGTCAGATACACTTTTAATGGTATGTTTAATCTATGTCAACATAAATTTATGTTAATAATTTTTCAAATGGTAACTGATATAATGATACCATTTGACTTATTTCTCTTGAAATATTATCATTATGTGATAATGAAATGTTTTTTACACCAATTTATTTCACCTAATTATGTTAGGTTGAAGTGATGAATTTTTCATGATATCATAGAACACATATGTATGGTGTTAATTATATAACATATGGGTCCAATAAATACCCAGAATTAATTAAGTAATTTGGACATGATATTTCATGAGATCTTGATGTTATGAAGTGACATGATTTTTAATAATTATGTTCACAATTTGATGTGTGAATATTGTTTCTTCTAGTTGTGCTCACAAGATTATACGTGGAAATGATTATGATTTATATTATTATGATGCCACACACAAATGTTGAATCTTTTAAACACTAATTTATTCTATGACACCATTGTTTATAATGCTTCAAGATATGACATGTTTTTTGTGTGTATATTATAATCCTTTATACATAAAAATAATTTACATAGATAATATGTACCTGGTTATAATATCTAACTATTATGACCATTTTATGTTCACTAATGATTTCTACCTCACATGATCACCATTGCTATGAATTTGAGCTAATAATATATCAGGTTTCAATACCCATGGGCGTGAAGAAATTTTTCAAGTAGGATATGTATATGGTGTGTTCTATATTAAAATTCCTTTTTCGGGTGATTATAATTATTTTTAAAGAAATGAAATCATTATATATCTAGAATACAAATATGTAGAACCCTTATGGTTCTAAGATGTGTCCTATTATGATACATATTTAATATTCATAAAAAATGATAAAATATTAATATATTTAACACTTTTGTATCCTTAGTGGGTATTAGATAAAATTTTAGTTAAATTTTTATATTAATATTATATTGATTTAGTGAAACCTAGAGGATTCAACTATGTATAGGATATCATTAGTTTCGTTTGGCAATGTATATGATTTTTTGTTTCTTATAAATGATGTATTTTTCTGGATATTAGAATGTGGATGTGGCTGCGGAATCGATTCTCATAGTGGTATACCACCAAAATGTTTAGTTGAGTATAATAACTATCTTCACACGGTGCATGATGAATGGCATGAAGACTACACACCCCAATAGCCACTCCTAGATGATATTACAATATAAATTCAGATTTTTTATCAATAATTAATATGAATGAGAGGATATAGTATATTAAAAAAATAATATAGGTTATAGTGATGTGTTATGAACTGTTTATTTCATGGTTTATATAATGGTGCCATAATTTAGGAAATAAAATGAATGATATTATTAATCATATGATTTTATTAATTAATTAATTATGTTTTATACTAAAAATATGGTTTTTGGTTTTTATAAATCATTATATGTAGAATTAATAATGTGAAAATAGAATGTGACAACCAATTAAATGAAATTACTCACATGAATCCTAATGAAGTGAGAGCTGTAATTTGAAATAATTTGCTATACTTAAATTTTGATAAAAAAATATGAATAAAAAAATTATTCTTAGTTATATTACTAACATAAAAAATAAGGGAAAAATGATTTATTGGTATATTTAAGAAGATAAATATCATAGAGATAAGTAGATTCAACTTCATAAATGTTCAAAATATGGGATGAAAATGCTATGGAAATGACATAATGGAAATGGAAAATTTTTTTGGTTTGGAAAAGAAGTTCATAGTGAAAGGAATTTTTTATAAAAAATAAATAGGTCAATGGATGTAAATAATATATAACATAATGATGCATTTATTGTTCAATGAAATATATTTGAGAAACATTGGAATTATCTATGTTAATTCCCTCATCAATGTACTTGGCCTTTGACCATGGTTGGGTATATCTTATGTCAATCCTTAAAGTGGAACCTGATGGTTAAGAAGTAATTATCACCAAATCAAGAGTTGGGGATGTAATATTATATCATGTAAGAAATTAAATTATAAAATAATAATAATTCATACATTACTACAATTTGATGATAATTTGATCATTGATATGATATCCCTATAGAGATACCACTTAAATAGATACAATGAGGAAATCTGATTTGATATTCTGAATCAAATGATTATAATTTATCAGTTTAAATATCAATAAAAAAAGAAATAAAAGTTACATAATTTCATGGGTCTTAATATATATTCTTGATTGATATTTATCACTTATGTTTGTGGATAAACTAAAAAATGAATATATTCCTAATATTCAGGAATATACTAACATCATTGCATAATAATTTCCTAGTACTACCCAAATTTTGAAGGTGAGTTTAAATAGAACGCATACCAATTGTTACAAATATTTTAATGAATCCTTATAGTATGAACCCAACTGAGTTTCATGAACTAAATAATAAACTCCAACACAATATAAAAATTATATTTATATGAACTAGTTCATCACCATGGGGGAACCAATTTTATAGTGTTAAGAACAATGATCAAATGTATATTTTATTTTATTATCCTGATTTTAACAAGATAAATATAAAAATAAGATCATTTGTACATTTATTGATTATTTTTATAATAAAATACATACAGATAAATACATTTTAATGGGTTCACATTAGTATAGACATCATTAATTGATTGTAAAAAAGGTTGATATACCATTGATAGCCTTTTGATGACATGTGGTCATTATGAATTCATTGTGTTGCTATTTGGACTTACTAATTCCCCTAACAAAATGATGGATCGAAAGAAAATATTCATTTTAGATCACCTTCATCAATTTGTGGTAAATTATATAAAGTATATTATCATATATTCAAATAGAAAATAAGAGAATGAAGTTCATTTGAGGATTACATTGAAGACACTCAGGTAAGAGAAGGTGTATTCCAAATTTTAAAAAAATATGAATTCGAGGTATATAAGGGTTTATCTTTGGGTCATATAATCCCTAGAGTGGTAATATTGTTTGATCAATTAAATATATATGTCATGGGGAAATAGGACATACACAAAATAGTATCATATATTCATAGTTTTAATTGGTTTTATAGATATTATCATTGATTTATTTTTCATATTAATAATGGATATACAATCCTGTAATGATTTGGACATAAATGAGTAGATGAATGTGGTCAAAATTAATGGAACGAAATAGAAGGTTTCTCAGTAAACTATTTCTTGCACTACCGTTTAGTGGATAAATTTTTTTGATCTATAGTGATACATCATAGAATGGAGTGGGATGTTTTTGTATATAATATTATTTGGGGCTAGATTCTGCATCATTCTAATTGCAAATTAATGATAAAGATTTCTCAACACATGAGTTGGAGTTAGAATTAGTAATTTATAGATTACAAATAGGGATGTATTATATTTATTGAGAAATATGTGATATATATAATGATTAAAAAAGGTTTAAGTGTATAATAATTTTATTTTCACTAAAATATACATTCAATATATGCATGTACATGTTCATATGATGCATGATATATATCAATATTGTAAGTGATATTACATAAATTTTGAATTTAATATATTCATTTAATTAATGTATTTTTCAGGCAAGTGATGAATGAATAGTTTATATATATATATATATATTATTTATTTCCCTTAAATTGTTTATTCAATAATTATAGTCCATTATTATTGGTTTAAAGTATCTATATAAAATTTATTGAAACCTTTTAATGAATTATACAAGAATAGTAAAAACAATATATGATGCATTTTTAATTGTAGGAACCTATAGATTTAGCTATATAAGAAGATGGGATCCTCTAATGTAGGGTTTGTGACATGTATAAGCATTTTTTGAATCTCATTTCTTCTCAAGCACTGCTCATATCGTATGAGAAGTCACTAAAATCACTTTAGTTTATTGATATCCACAGGATATGATCATGGGTCCAATGGATAGTGTATCACCATAGAAGTATGGTGTCTTAGTTCAATAATCCTCATAATATTACTCTAACACTCTATATGTAATAAAGAAGGAAAATATTATTGTTCCTGAATTTCTTCTACTCTATTTTTATATACTATTTAAAATTTTATTCTTAATTATATATATTCATGTGTATTGGGTTATCTTCCAAAAAAATAATCATTAGGTGATCCTAAAAATACATCATGGGTATCATAGAAAGGTTCTATAAGTTTTAAATGTTATATGATCATATATTTTTTAAAAAATGTACAAACTAGAGACAATAAATATGTTCAGAAAAAAAATATTCCATGGGTACTAGTAAATATATTTTACCATTAAATGGTAACCTTATATAGGATGTTCTTGTAGGTGTTACCTCTTTTTTATCATTAACAACATGATTTTCATATTGGTTTTACCCGTACAAAATGGGGATAATCTAAGAGTCATTAGATCATAACCCCATTGCACACTGGTTTTAGATATTATATTTAAAGTTTCATTATTCTTACCTTTATACAAAATTTGAAATATTTAGTGTTCCTTAATATAATGAAGTTTAGTATAGTTATTACCATTACATGAGGGATCCGTATAATGGTATTTTTGTGTTGACATAATGTATCTATTTTCAAATTGATCAACATAAAGTTAACAATTATATTAAATTTATATATGATTATAAAAATATCAGTTTCGGTTATACATGGTGTATGTATAATTATGGTACAAGTGATGATACCCTTATGTAAAATTTAAATTCATCATAATTTTAAAATGAAGATATATTAAAAAAATATCAAATGATTTTTATAGATTATAAAACATTTATATATAATAATAAATGTTATTTTGGGATATTATAATTCAATAACATTTTATAAATTAAATAATTTATTTCAAATTAGTTATAATTAATTATAAACTATTTATGAAATATTATTCCAAAATATTAATGGTTAATATTTTAAAATACCTTTTGAAAATTAAATTGAATGCCTTATTATGTAGAAATGAATGGCTTACCAAGACATCATTACAGGTGATTTATAATGTGTTTAAAAATTTCAGACTATACGACATTTAGATTATAATATATGTTAATATAAATTATATTGAATTTAAAAATCGTTATAATACAAGAAATATCATATAAATTCACATTAATATAATTTATGATGGGGATCATATTAAAATATAAATATATTGTTTTTAATCATGATAAATTATAAAATGTTCATAATTATAATCCATTTATTAATTGTCAAAAATGTATTATGCTTTATAAAATAAAAAAAATTAATTCATTAATTTTACATGATATTTATGCTTATTAAGTTATTATGGAATAATAATATTATATATAACTTATTTATATGATAATTTATTATTTTTAGATCCTTGGATATCATTATAGGTTTGATATCATAAAATTTATTTTTCATCTTCATTGGCCTCATGTTTAATTTTTAGTTATCATCTCATGAATTTATTTTTTGGCATATTTTGGAAATAATAGATGTTATAATTTTTTTGAATTGAATTATCTTTCGAATAAATAAACCCTGGATATTGAGACATTTGGTTGGACCACATTACATTATCTAGGTTGGTATTGGATTTATAATTGAATAGGGTTGGATATTTGTCACTTCAGGCATACTCTAATATAGTTTGTTAATCTCAAATAATTCTAGGAATTTATTTCAATCATTTGTATACATTATGTATTTGATGAATTTTGATATGTATGTATATAACAATATTTTTTATGATTAACATATAGATATGGAATGTGTAAATAATACATGTTAATGTGGTTTGAAAATAGAAGTTGGGTTGTTGGAATAGTGACTCCAAAACAAAATCGTTTGCATTTTTCATACACAACAAAAGAATAAAACATAAAAATATAATTATAATATATTATGTAATAATTATTAATTTATTATGCATATAATAGCAATTAAATTGGTGTGACATATAATTAAAAACACATATATACTTTGTGTGAGATTAAATCCAAAGAAACAATATTCAACATATTGATAATTCAAATAATTATTTTCAAGCATGGTTAGAGACCCATAGATTATATTCTTTATGGAAATCAAGAAATTAGTAACTCTAGATCATCATATTGGGTATTATTAAACTCATTATCAGTTTCCATTGATTCTCATGAGTCTGATTGTACATAGTGTTTGATTTTTTACCCAATCTAGGAATACCTAAGATATAGGATACAGGAAAAATATAGTTGTTTAAATCTGTATCATGTCTTTTGATAAGTGGTTATTAACATAGATATCTATTAATCATACCTGTTATGATCTTGATGATTCCCTAACTAAATTATCATGCATTTATTACATGCTAAATAATGTAAGAAATGACTAAATATAGATGATTGATTAGTATAAAAATATAATGTACTAGGTGATAAATTTTAATAGGAGACCATTAATTAATATTAGTTTATAAATATATATATATGAAATTTTTTTCACCTAAAAAATGTTTTCTGATAGATAAATACATCATCATCATCATCAAAATCATCAAGAAAAACATTATCCTAATCCATGAAATTAAATGCATAATATGAGTAACCACTAACCCATGTAGCTTAAGAAATTTTCATTAGATGGAGATATATTATATGTTATAAAACAGTTCATTCAAAAGTAACTATATATTTAATTTTTCCAATAAGAAAATCAAGCTGCATATAGAAGCATGGAATTATTCATTTATGTTTTCAAGGGAACTAGATGATAGTTGTTCTATGAAATTATATTACCATATATGCAACATTATTTTTTTCAAAGATATTAAATATGATTTAATATATTTAGAGATACTGAAGAACTCCTATAAAGATTTTTTTTGTGGGGGGATTTAGTCTATATTCATATGTTGAAATTTTCTTCTGAGATAGATGAATTCAATTAATGTTCACTTGATATACTCAATGTAATAGGAATAAATTAACTATTTATATGTTTAATATATTTTATATTATACAAACATTATACGTTGTAAAAATCAAAATCTAAAGAGGACAATTTTGGAAGTACAATAATTTTTATTGAAGATGATAGTTATAGTATTTTAAAACATGGGGGTAATACCAGGAATGAATAATTATTATATATGGTTGGATTATTTTAATTACAAAATGGATTTGTTAACTCCTTGTAATTCACATTTTAGTTGTTCATCTTATAAAAAATGATTCTTCAATTTTGGATTTTTTTTAAAACCAAATGTATGATTTACATGTTTTTTTATATAATGGATTTAATAATCATATGAATACTTGAAATGGAAAAAAATTCATATATGTAATTATGATAATATTTTCTATACCATAAAATTGAATGTAATGATGTTTATCAAGACGATATGAATCTATGTGAGGTATGTATATTTTGGTCTCACATCTCATATATGATCGGAGGTGTAAACAAATAGTTTCGATGAAATAATTAGATGATTAATTGTAATCATGGTTTGTGGTTCATTGGGTATTATAACATGTTTATAGAATAAGATATAAATTAATTTGTTTCATAAAAGGCAATGCTTTTATCAAATTTTTTAATATATGATGACATATTATTCCCACCAAATGTTGTGTATTTTGATGAATAAAATCTCCTTTTAAAAAAGTACACTATTTACAAAGAAACCCATATGATATATGGAAGTAATGTTGTATTTGTATGATATTTTCACTAAAATTAAATAATTTTTGTATATCTAATCACAAAGTCGTTTTTTTGTATATTGGGTTGATATTTCGAAGAGTATATAGTGTCAATGAGGCTAGTGGGGGAATGTTTAAATTTATATATGTTGAACGTTGAAAAGTAAATGATATGACCAAATTTAGCATAAGATATTTTTTACTTAATAACCTAAATATTTATGTTATGTGATGTAGGTATGAAGTAAGCCGACTAATTCTTGCATGATAATGCAGAACGGATGCGACATTGGGCCTTCAGACCATATTCCTTAGGAATTTTCCCATGGGCCTTTGGGCTATGTAATGGGTGTCCCACGACCAACATTGAAGGAGGTATTTGATTTGATAATAAAGATATTATTTGGACCCAAATTTAAAATAATGAAAAGAGATATTTAAATGGCCACATGAGTATACCACAACTAAGTGAATTTAAAATTATTATAATATAGAATATGATATGTTGGGTAAATATTTATTTTACTACACTATCCTCAATGAGAAATTATGGTGGAATAATTTCATAATTGATGATTATTTTAAACTTATAAAAGATTATAAATAAAAATATAGGATATCAGTATAACATTAAGATGATTTGATTTAAGTTCTAATAGTTTAACTTTGAGAATATGACAAAAAAAATTCAAAATAATTCTTACTATCATTCTTCATAAGTGTTACTCCAAATGAGTTTAGTGGGAGAATATTATAACATGGTGACATAGGGATGTGATGGGAATTATATTTTTATGTAATGATAGGAATCAAAAATCAAATACTATAATAACCACAACAAGGTCATGTTTTATCTATATGTCTTTGAAACATAATATATTGGTTGTAATTTTGGTAATCATATTATATATTTATAAAAAAATATCTATATATTAATTAATTCATGAGTAATATAATTTATTTTGCATGAATAGTCTACTAATAAATATTTCCTCAAAGTACTATCATTTTTGTCCCTAATTGATGATTTTCTTGGACTATTGTGGGTTGTGATGATATGCTAACATTATATTTAATATATTCATATATTCATTATAATGGGTCCTATATAATATATGAATAACAGAATCCTCTGAGAATACGTAGACACTTATTACATGGAATCATACAAGAAATTATATATAATGGAATGTTATATGCTAATATATATACTTAGGGGAGTGTACTATTTATCGACACTTCGTACCTAAGGTTTAGAATACACCTAGATTCATAAAAATAATACATTGATGCCCTACTTATGATATTAACCATATGAACCTACATAACATGGGGATGGTTGGGTTTATTGTTGATTATTTTATCTATAGTAGTGTAAATTATATGATACTTTTCTACTTGAATTAAAAGTATAAACATCAATCCATTGGTTAAAAAACTATGTAAATTCATGGACATTCCTATTTTAGTGACATATAATTTGTTATACTAATTAGATAAGGGACATGTGATGTGATTATCCGTTGGATGAATGACATGTAATATATTCATCAAAATGGAATTTTTATTTAAGATAATAAAGAATAGATGATATGACTATATCAGATTGAAAATTTCAACATAATCTTTTCACGTGATTTTATAGAAAAAATTATTATAATGGAATAAATATGATTATTACACTAGACTCCTTATTCACTTGAGTGTCATTGACACATTTCATGTGGCCACATATTTCATATATATATATATATATATATATATGATATAGTGGTGTCAAATTGTATGAATTTTACAAAAAATAAAAAGGATTATAAATTATTCCATTATAAAATTATTAAAATTTTGGAAACCAGTATGTTAAAATTGAATATATTTTGATGAAAAACTATATACAAAAGAGTTTGTATAGATTCACAATGAGTAGTGATGTTTTCATAATGTACTGAAGATATTTTAGTACAAGTTGAAGATTGATGGATATACACTAAAATTTAAATCCATGATATTAATCTATAGATTCATATGATTCCTGAAATATTTTTTTAAAGGTTGGGGCCGAAGCCTCATTTTTATTATTAAATCAAAGCAAAGACCTATTTTAACTGGGTAGAGGAAAACTCTTTACATCGCCCGAAGGCTCAGTGGGCTTTTATCCCATTACATAGCCCGTAGGCCCAAATTTTATGCCCAATTCACATTCTGTGAATAGTAACCTGCTGCTACAGTACCCGCACAGTACTACCGCCGCTACAGTGCCCTGCCACCGCTATAGTACCAGCTGATGAATAGTTCCGCCACTACTAGAGTATCGCTACAGTACTACTATAGTAACCTGCGCCCCATGGGTTTTGAACCCCCATTTTCCATGTAGTATTGCAGGGTGCTTACCACTAAGACAAACCCCAACTACATATGATTCCTGAAATATATTTATATAACACAATATTATATATAGTGTGCATTTAATATATGCATACACTGAGTGTATTTTTCTTGCATGTAATGTAAGAATATAATATATATATATATATATAATATTATTTAATTCTCTTAAATGTTTTATAAATCATTAGTAATATATTATTAAATGATTAATGTATTCGTACTAATTTTGTCACGAAAATTTTAATGTATTTTAATATATTAGTAAAATATATGATGAAATATGAATTATATGAGCTTCAATATTCATTAATATAAAAGGATAAGGTATTGACTTATTCAATGTGTGATGTGTATGAGCCTAAGAAAAAAATATCTTCTTCCCAAGATTAATCATCTCACCCAAGAAGGTTCTTCAACCCCTTCAGTTTCTCATGTGTCCTTAATAAATGATCATCATTCCATTTGATTATGTATCACCTCATATAAATGACGACTCATTTCATTATTCCTTGTGATCATCATCAAACACTCTCTTTAGAAGTAATATGAAAACTACTACTATTCATGAATTATAGATACTCTATTTTATATTATTATTGATAAATTGAATCTTGAAGATATATCTACCTCTATTTTGGGATATATTCCACTGTAAATAGTTACTATATGATCCTATATAAACCATAAATATTCAAGAAATAAGAGATGAATTTTAAGAAACTAGTTTTTTCTATGAGGTAAGGATCTTTTGTTTTTATATTTGAAAGTTTGGATATGTCCTATTGGGAATTTTCTTTGAGTTCATGGGTGTATCTGTGGATTTTGAGGATTTTGGAGCTTGGAACCCATGTTCTGGGGTTACAATTCCATCAAACATGGTTAGTTCAAACAATGTGGGACACACCTCACGGTCTGATAAACCATACCATGGATAGGTATATATCTAGAGGAATCTGAACAGTTCTAAAATACAATTCATGAGGAGGTTCACACCCATGAGGGTTAGTCTATAATATTAATAGTGGGTATTTTTCACAGCTTCCTCATGGTTATTCGAACCATGCAAGTCACTTATCCCTAAACCGAACCCTGCATGGTTGGTGATCAGGTTGTCAAATCGTGCACCTAAACTATACGACCTTATTATTTTTTGTACATATTTTAATTTTAAAAATAATTAAGATATATTTTATTTAAAATCACACATTTACTCTCATCCATATACAAATCACTTTTGAAGTGCCCCCATGAGTTACAATTCATGGTTTTTATCTTGATCCTATATCCAATCTCTGATTCATCTGTCTTCGGTTTCATTAGATCCATATCAGTTGATTTTTTATTCATTATAATCCATTATATGTTCTTCTAGGTATCAGTGGTGCTATTTAGGTGTAAGCTATTATGCCCTAATTTCTACTTCAATTTCCATTCTTCATTTTTCTCTTGATCCAAGCAATTTCTGAAGATTATACATGATGAGAGTTCTACTATCAAACAATGGTAGGATGTATATACTTGTTCTCATAGATTTTGTGTTTTATAGTGCTATATTTCATTATTACACCTTCCAGACATTCAAGCACCACTCAAAAATTGAAAGGTAAAATTTAATTAATTGATTTGGACCTATTTGGGAAGCCCATTGGTTCCATTGTGATGTGGCAGTGGTCATTTCCCAATCCAAAGGCCATCCATGGTGGCGTTCTATATAAAATAACTATTCTTATTCCTTATTAAACAACCCATGGGGTGATTTTATTCTTTTATGGTTAGAGTATGATCATTAATAAATAAAATTGATCAAATTGGTTAGTTGGGAGATGAATTTACTCTTTTCATGTTAATTATATCTATTAAATGATTAAGTGGGACTTTTATTTAATAATTTGATTTTTAATTAATTATATAAATGAGTTGATAAACCCATTAAATGTGTTTTTATCTTATCTGATAAATGAGTGTGAATTCTCATTAGTTCCATTGAATTTGATTTTTTGTTATATTAGTGGTAGACTCATATGGTATAAAATGATCAGTGGTATCAAATGATATATGGTATAAAATATGGAATAAATTAACAAATTAATTAAATGATACTCCTTGATTATTTAATATTTTAGTGGATGTCTTGGATAGTGTATTCTCCTGGGTTCTTGATTTTGTGAGATTCCATGAGATTTTCTAACCCATGGATCTGGCTTGGAATTGTGTAGGACATGTTTGGTTGACTTGCTCCTAGGACTCCATCTAATGACTGACAGAGTTTCCCTCATGATTATCATGGGGATCTATGAGGAATCCTTGGTCTTCTACCCAAGTGATCCTACCATATATTATAATATTTTTCTTTATTAGATATTGAATCTTGGTTTTCAAGTATCCTTATGAGTCTATTGGGTGTCACTTGTTTAGTAGTAGAAATTTCTTATGCAAATTAAATTTATTTTCTATTTTCATATTTTACATGCACACTAGTATTTTATTATTTTTCATATCATGTAATTGAATAATTATTTATGTAGTTACCTACTGGAATTGTATCTCACTCCATTTTTGGGCCCCAGTAGGGTAACTGAACAAACTATTTGGTGGTAGGTAGAGGCATGAGCAAGTGCCCTCAGTGGGATTTTTGATTATGTACCATGCATAGGAGAAAGGGAACCCAAGATCAAGATGATGCTCATTATTATATTTGGATATGGAACTTTTTTTTATTTGTTTGTTATTTTGGGATATTTATTGTATTACAATGCTTTGTAATTATTTTTTATTCTTTGTAGATACATTACATGAGCATTATTGTTTATGAGCCACTATATTGCATTTTAATCTATTATTCATGTTTGACTAATAAGTAACTTTTATTAAAATAATAATTCATTTAATATATTTTATTTACCTTGTGTTACACACTACTAATGTGGGAATATTATCCCTTATGATAAACACAAACCCTCACTCTTATTCAACAACATCTGGTGTTTGGGGTGATGCGCTTGAGGTCATGTGACCAACCGTGCATGGGGAATTATTGAGTGGTATCCGATTTCATGATGTCACAATGTTTTATCATTGGATTCTATTATTGTTTGCTTTTATATTTGACGAACATAGATCGGTATAATATGGTATTGGGATTTGGTAATGATATGTGCATCATTGGAGAAAACCCATGTACACAAAAAAAAATTCCTCAAACTAAATTGTTATTTTATAGATTTTGACTATTAATGATGTTTTAATTCCACAAATGGGTTAGAACATGGAATGCAATATTATCAGTGAATGAATATGGATTTTTTTTAACCCAATGAGATTAGGTTATTCCATCTCATCCATCATTTTATACACTTTCTAGAAATCACATACCATGCATTTTTTCATTCCATTTAGGATTAATTTCTACTTTGCATACTATTGTGATACATGTTTTGATAGACGTAAATACAATTATTAAATACTTTGGGAAGTAGATATAGAATGTTACGGCATATTTCTATTCATAAGGTGTAATGTCCCTTATGGATTGTAATGTGATGTACTATTTGATTAAATAATTAAAACTGAATTTGATATGGTAAGGATTTTGTGGGAACCAAATTTTGGCTCATGAGGTGTTATGGGACCTCAGTGATTGGAACATGGTGATCAATTTGTTAAAACATGGACTAAATGAATAATGAAAATTAAATATAAAATTAATATTAATTTAATGGGAAACATGAAATGATAAACATAGACTCTAACTAGAATTTACTTTTGTGTGTGAAAGAGGCAATGTCTCTTATGGTATGTGCTGAATTTCCTTTTTAAACTCACAGACTAAGGATTATTTTATGTGACATGTCCCAGTTTTAGGAGGGTTTGGAACTATCCTATTTTTTCTATATTTTAACATTAATTTTTTTCATTCTAAGGGATGTGTTTTGAATAGTAGATGCATGCCGCAATGTCAACCTCCAGTTATATTATAAGCAAGTGGTGAAAACCATGTTGCCAATGTTGTGGGAAATGGGATACATTTAAATCCAATTATATTGATATATGCAGCACTATTTATTATTTTGGATACTTTTAATGACAAGTAATGACACGACTGGTTTTGTCTCATTTTGTTGGCTTTTCTTGGAGCATTGTAGTCTTCCTTATATGTGACTGAGCTTGCACGTGTGTTCTAATAGTATAATCCTTTGGTTTTTCTATTGGATAGAGGTCTAATGGCTGTTTATTAGGGTATAGAGAATACAATTTCAATGTATGAGTACCCCGAGACTCCTCATAAGAGGAGAGTGATGCTCATGACAAGCTTGCTTCATGGAAAAGAAATGTGCTTCTGGAATGTTATGATGTATGAATACATACTGAATGTTGTGGTTTGAGATGATTTCATAACTATTTTCTATGATGATTTCTACCCCGAGACTCTAGTTGAAGAGAGGTTTAGTTAATTCATTCATTTGTAGAAGGGAACTATGGTGGTTATAGAGTTCTCATCATTCTCTACAAAGATGATTGTTTTTCACTGAGATACCTTACTAATGACATATTGAGGGAGATATGATTCGATGAAGGACTCCAAAAGGTAATCATATTAGAGGTAAACATCTTCAAATTGGCAAATATTATATAAATTGTGAATTATGTACTGGTTACATAGCACAACATAAGGGAATTTTGGGGTGTATGACAGAGTAGTGCAGTATCTCGACTGATTTGTTTACAATATTTTTGTAGCAATAACCATTTTGTGGCTTCCCACAAGATGAGTACTGGACATGTTGTATGTAATGGTATCTTTGTTTTCTATCATCAGATTTACTAATGAGGATCCATGAAGAATAAGTGTGATTGGGACCTAGTCATGTGTCAAGCACACAAAAATATGGGCCACGTGAATCATTTCAGCATGACCTTCCTTAAATAAGTGATTGGTAGGGGGTTTTCTACAACCCTAGGATCAGGAGTAGGCTCATTGTATATAAATAAATAATATAGTTACAGTAGTTTTAGTCAATCAGAATGATTTAGTGGTTGTTTTGGTAGAGGTTCCCAGGCACCAATTACACCGAGACATCATAGTGGGCCAACTATGGAAGTGGGATTATGTCACATAGTCATGGTTCAGGAAAAATATTTTCTCAATAGCCTACCCCTGATGAGAAATTTAATAGTCTATATATAGTGAGTGTTATGATCATACTAGGCTTTAATATTTAATTTACTAATTTATCAATGTCATGAATGCACCATCACTTTCCATGGTGAAAACGAAATGAGTCTCACATCATTTGTATGATTCCTTTTGTTGATTTTCTTGGGTGATATCAAGTTGTATTATCACAATCAATACAACCATGAAAAATATCTTGGGTTAATTTTTTATACATTGAGAGAGAATTATTTTTAATCTAATATCACAATGTTAACCATTTGGAAGGATCAAATTCAAATCTTGGGTCACATTATCTCTGAGAAAGATGTTTTTAATGACCCAGTTAAGTAGAGTGTTATAATTACTAGTAACTGTCACAAGAACTTATTTGAAAAATGGAGTTTTATTGGGATATAGAGATATTTTAGGTATTTCAAATCAGAAATTTTTTTATTATAAGCACTATTTATATTATTAAAATAGAATGGTTTCATGTTTGAATAGTTTGATACCTTCATGATTGACTTTTAAGATCTAAAATAGTGCTTAACAACATCATCAGCTCAGATACTAGCAGAGTAGGGAATGAGCTACATTTTGTATTCTAATGCATTAGGAAAATAATTATAGAAGTAATGATTATGGGGGTAGAATATTTGGATAAAGATTTCAGCATCTAAGTATACATGATATAAATTACTCGACGCATGATCTTGAGTTATCTGGATTGTTCATGCATTGTGATTTTGGGGAAATTACATACTGGGAGAGCATATTTTGTCACACATAGACCACAAATGCCTCAAGTAAATTTTCAAACAGCATGATATGAATCTGAAGAAATATTTGTGGTTATATTATCTATATTATTTGTAATTTGACATTTTTTACAAGCCATGTCATGGAAATGTAGTGGTTGATGCACTAATAAAGACACAAATACATGCAGTATATTTGGCCAGTAGCGAGTGGCATCATATACAATTTTTCTCTAAGATGAAACTATTAGGTGAATCATGGTTAAGGTTATATTTTATTATAATCCTTATTTGTTACCTCTATACCACTAGAAAGTGTGTTGCCAACCATGCTATCAAACTCAACAAGAATGGTCTTATAGGACAGTGTATAAGGTGAGGAACAACCTCCTGGTTGGACGGGATGAGAGGAAGAGATCATGCATATCCAAGTGAATATTTTATTTCTATAGGAAATTAGTGAGTATATGATCGAAGAGTTTCATGCCACATCTTGTGAAATACATCTTGGGGTCACCAAGAAGGATCATTACTTGCCCCGCTAGTAATGGTGGTCGAGAATAAAGTGTGGTGTAATAGGTTTTGTTATGAGTTGTTCCACCAATCAGTAGGTCAAGTTAGAATATTATAAACAAGATATAACATTTCATTAGTTACACATTCCAAAGTGGAAATGGGGGGATTTCAATATTGATTTTGTGACAAGTTTACCGAGGTCACCTCGAGGCCATGATATTGTGGGGGTTGTTGCTGACTGGCTAATGAAGGATCATAAATTTTTTTCTGATAAAGGAGATATTAACTGTCGATGATATTAAGAGGTGGTATGTCCTTGAGATGTTAAAAAAACATGGTGTCCCATGGTTTTTAAATTATTATAGGGATGCCCATTTTATGACTCATTTTTAGCAGAGTTTTTAGAGGGAACATGATGAAAAGTTTCTTCAAAGAATAACATACCACCAAATGACTGATGGCCAATCTGAGCATATGATACATGTTCTTTATGACAAGATTCTAGTATATTTCTGAGATTTCGGGGGATCTTGGGAGAAGTATGTACCCTTGATTTAGGTTACCTACAATTATATCTATTATGTGATGATATAGATGGAACCCTAGGAATCTTTGTATGGTAGTCCATTCCAATCACCCATGTCATAGTTTGAGGTAGGTAAGGAAGCATTTCTCAGACCAAGACTTCAACAAGAGACTTTTTAGTAGGTCCAAATGATTTAAAAGTATATGTATACTACACATTCTCAACAAAAATCATGCGCTGATTTCCGTAGATGACATTCAAAGTTCTCGGTTGAGGATTGGGTATTTTACCTATTTCACCAAGGCTATGACATAGTTGGTTCATGTGACTTTTTAAAATTCAATACTGATATGTAAGGCCATTTGATATTCTAGATTGGGTCGTCTATGTATCATAACAGCTGTAGTTACCTCTTAGATACCAAGCCATACATGAAATCTTCCAAGTATCTCAGCTTCTCCAATATCATTAAGATGCATCTAATTCTTTTTAGACTGTGGAGGATGAGTTATAGGAAGAAGTATTATTTGATCAACATCTCATTCATATCGTTGATTGGATAATGATGGTTCTATAAGTTTGGTCACTTACTCTAGTGTGGGATATATGGAATCGCAACCATTAATACACTAAGACATTAGAGCAGGAGTCTCACATACATGATTATTGGCCAAAGTCCTTTATAGATGAATATTAGACACCCTTGAGAGGAGAATTCTGTTATTAATTGTCTTAAGAGGAGGGGATAATGTAAGAACCCTCTTATTTATATATAGTATATATCATTTCTTTTACATGATGAATGTTTAGAAATGGCTTAATGTGTATTCAATTTGAGGTCACAAGAGTATCAAGGATTTGTAAGGATTGGACGGAGCACAAAACCAATGTTTCCTCGTGATAATGGCATTGAACATAGTTAGCTCAAACCCAATATGATAGGATGCATAGTCTGATAAACCATGTGAGGAATGATGAGAGAGATGGAGGAGGTCACACGGTTAGGCCAAACCATGCAATAAGAGGTTCACTCTTGTGTGGGTTGTTCTACAATTTTAATAGAGATTTTTTTCAATGATTCTTCATGCTTAGTAAAACCGTGTGAGGAAACCATGTGGGTCCCCCTTAACTATAGCTAAACATTCACGTTTGGTGAACTATTTGTCAAAATGTGCGCCTAAACCATAGGACCATATTTTTTTGGTAGTTCTTTAATTAATATAATGAAAATCTATATTATCCTAAATCACATTTTTAATCTGTCACATAAAAAAGTAACATTTGGAGAGCTCCATTGGGTGACTATTATTTTTTATCCTTGATCCTCCATTGGATCTTTGAATCATGTTTCTTCAGTATCTTTAGATCTACATTGATGAGTTTACAACTCTTTTTTTTACCATTCTCCATTCTTCTCAGTATATCCTATGCAATTTAGGTACAGGATAACATTCCCTACATTTACATTATTCTTATTTTCATTATTTGTCTCTCAGTTTTAGTTGAATTTGGAGTTGATTCTAGATGATAACTCCACTACAGAACTATGGTTGGTGGTCTACAATTTTTCCCATTTTTTGTGATTTATTGGGCTACTTATCATTCTACATTACAATAGAATTTTACATAAAACCAAAAAATTAAAATGTTAAATAGAAATAATGGGATTGGAATGATTATTGATGCCCTTAGGTTATATTTACATGTGATGTTGGTCATTTCCAAATCCAAAGGCCACTAATGGTGGTGTTCAATATAAAATATCGTTGTTTATGCCTTGTTAAACAAACCATGGGTTAAATTGATCCTTTACTAGTTAGAGGAATATTATTAATAATTGAATTGGATTTATGGGAGAAGGTTTTCCTCCTTTTCATTATAATTATATTGATTAAATTATTAAATGGGACTTTTACTTCTTAAATTTCATTGCTACTAATTATCTAAAAGATTTGATAAAATCATGAAATCTGTTTGTTCATGTTTTTTTATAAATGATTGGATATACTAATTAGTTCCCTTAGATGTGAGTTAGGGTTATATGACTGGGTATACTTATACTGTATAAAATCATAATTTACAGGAAATGATAATTGGTATTAAACATTGATGCAATGAATAGATTCCTTTGATGATTTCCCATGAATATTGAAAATTGTACGAGACACAATGAATAGTGTATTCTCATTGGGTCATTACATCATGTGATGGAATGGGATTTTCTAACCATCGGATCCAGATTACATGGACTCATGTAGGAAATATTAGCTTGACATGGTCTTAGGAATACATCTTGTCCCAAAACAGGTTTCCATCAAGATGTGCATGGGACACGACGAGGATTCCTTGGTCTACATCAACTCAAATCTATCCCTTTAATGTTATGATGCTATATTTTATGTCATTGTCATGGGAAATGTGAAATGTGTGATTATATAGATCGATCATTTTGGTTATGTATATTCTGTTTGTATGGTAAGGTCATGTATGACGTTATATGTATAGATGTATGTTGAGTTTTGGTGGATTATTTTTGTTCTATTATAGTTTACTTATTAGTTTCATGACAATTGATTTACAGGGAGACTCTTCTGAATCTATTATGTATTACATGGTTAGTTGATGATACTCCACAGGAACTTTAAATTTATTTCATTTTTTCCGATATTACTTACACACTACTAGCTTGTTATTTTACGCAGCCTAGAATTGAATATATATTTGGGTGGTTACCTACATATATTGTTATCAAAACTTTTTTGGGCCATTGTTGGGTACCCAAATAGTCTAATTGGATGTATGTGGAGACAGGGGAAAGTATACTCTTTATGGTACACGATTCATTACGATGCTTAGGAGTAGGGGAGAACGAGACTATCATGAGGCTCATTATGTCATTTGGAGATGTTAATTTTTTCACTTTAGTAATTTAGGATTTGAATTATACTATAATTATTTTTACCTATTTTTTCTACATTTTAGTTATATTAAATCATCAAAATTATACATGACATAAACTTTTGAATTGTAATTTATTCATGTTGTTCATATATTTTATGATCATAATACTACTTTCTCAACATGTATTCAATTGTTTTTTTCCACTCTTGTGATGAATGAATAGTCTCACCATTGACACACCTAGGTCCTTACTAATATTCATAAGAATCTAGAATTTTGGGATTGAAATTGATGCCATGTTACCAACCAGGCTATTGGCACTGTTGATTGGAATCTGGGTTTATGATGTTACATGAATATAAATTAAATGTGAATTTTTATGTTGATTAATGATTGTAATTTCTCAATACACTACCACTCGGGGATTGAAAACTATTAGAATAATACATGGAGGTTTTAAAGACCATGATATCATTTCTATGATGGTGATTAAATGACATCCAATAATTAACATTTTACAAAATAAAAATCATGAAATAATGATAAAATAAAAATGATTTTTTTCTTTTGCAGATAAATATTTACTCATCATTCTAGGGGAGGATTTAAAATAAGCACATGGAAAATGTGGAATTATTAAAGAATATGAAAAATATTCCAATGTTTAACCCTAAATTTGATGGAATTATATGTTTCAAAACTGATTAGGTATCTTATTGATTGAATATTTGGGGGGATATGATAGATGAGTCTCATAGTTCATCATTATATATTCATTATAGATGTATTAATATATATATATATATGAAAGAGTATTCTGGGTGGAATATAATGGAATGGGATATTATTTAGTATATATCTTGATTTCATGAATTTCAACATGTTAAGGTTGATAGATAGAATACTATGGGGATGTTATAACCATTACACTTAATAGAATTGAATTGGAAAACATCATTAGGTATTTCATCGTCGAACTCACCAAAAAATATAATTGATATAATGATATTTCGGACGTAGTTTATTTCTTTATTATATAAGCATGTTTAGTTTCAATTAGATAAGATTTTAATTTTTATTAGCTAGCTAGGATAAAAATTTGAGATGCTTTTTTTTATTAATTACAATAATCTATTATTTCTAATCAGGATTTGAGGATTACTTTAGAGTTCAGTATAATTATTATGGAATATTGGAATATGGAGTTAATATTTAGTGATTCATATCATCCTCAGATAGAGGGTAATTTTAACGGGACAATTCAAAACCAAAAAAGATAATTAATATAATTTTACTTGTCTACCAAATAGGGATTGTATGAATAACATTCAATGGTCATGTTTACGTACAACAGTTCCATTCACTCAATCATTTATATGGATCCTAAGGATTCCATTTTATATAGGATGTTATTAAAATAAAAATGTTTTGATAAAGATAGAGAATATAATCAATTTGGACAAGATCTAGCTAAAAAATCACATATCATGTGAATTACCTTTAGAAACATTTTATGATGACTCAGAGTCAACAAAAAGGTCATGATGTCGATAATCAGTGAGATATAGCATTTAATTTTGGTGAATATGAATTCTAATGAGTATCACCTTGGAATATGGTTGTGATTTTGGAAATAATGAAAATTTAAATTTGTATTCATATAATTCCCCTCATAATTATTAATCATATGGGGACTATAACAAATATCATAGATCATTTTCCAAATTTCTGTCATGTTTAATATGTGTTCCATGTATCTCTCATGATAATGTACATACATGATCCTTCCTCTTTAATAGACATAGTTTCTACCAATGGAGCATGAAATCTCTTATGTGGAACAACCTATGAATATTCTATATTAAATATAAAATGAATTTCAAAATAAGAATTCTCAACATGTCACAGCACATCCATGGTTTTTCATTTATTTTATTCATATCTTGATGTTAGATCTTTTGGTTGACATTCGGAATGACTTCTCTATTATAATTTTTGAGTTTTGGAGGGTCTAGGGGTATATTGTCCTTATTAAATTTTTGAATATGGTTTTTCCAAAACTGTATGAGGCATATGACAAACTGTGTTTCCCCTGGGTGTTTCTAATGGAAATGAATTTTTCTTTCACATTGTTAGATAAAATCGTGTGGAAATTGTAATTGGAGGATGTGCAATATATCAGAGATAGTTTTCATGATTGGAACACAGTTTCCTACACCATGTTTCCAGACCGTGCAGTTTTACTACCTATCTAATAGGATTCATATGGTTGGTGGATTATTTTGAAAACTATGTAGACAAATTATGTGTCATACCTAGGTCTTTAAAATATCGAAATTGAACTTTTTATATCCCACTTATTTTCCCATTTCTAGTTTCCTCTACTTTTCTCAACCTAGGTGCACAATAGGGCCTACGAATCTCCAATATTTTGGTTCTCCTCCATAAATGGTTTCCTATAAAATATTATAGGGTGATTTTCATTGGTTTTTTTAAAATTTTCCCCTTACCTCTATTATAGTGTAATGGGTTTTCTTACCATGTTTCTCTCTTGGATGAACCCTGGAGGATAGGGATGATTTTTTTGATTGTGTATCCTTTGACTATATGGTGTGTGAATTGTATAGTTTTCCCAGTTTGTCATTATTCTAGAGTTTCATTACATTCTCATGTCATTGAGGTATTTATTTCCATCAATAATATTTCCAAAACATTCCATTTGAAGATTCAGATTTCCAAAATGGTTTTTGAAATAATTAATATTCATTTGGGTGATGTGTTAGTCTTAATTGTTATGTTATTTCCAAGGTGTTAATTTTATGAAGATGATCTCCAAATTGGTTTATCATAGTTATTCCTATATGAATATGCATTCAATGTGCCTGATTAAATATAAATTGGCCTTAAAATTTATTTATTGTTCTGGATTTTTATTCCTTGGTTAATCCTGTTAGTTTGGTTTTCATTTTGAAATTAATTTTTCGGGTGGTTTGGGATTATTTTTTTTGGTTGATGCTTATGGGTAAAATGGATGAAGAATCATTTCCAAATTTAACTAGATTCATCTTGTAATTTGGTGATTATTTATGTGAACAATTTTAAGTGGAAACATCTATATATGTACATAGTGCTAACATAGATGGGTTCCCAAATAATGATGGACTATTAAGTGAATAACTACCAACATAAACCCAATTTTTAAAATTCATCAATTGCATTTAATGAATTCCCTATAATTTATCATATAAAATAGTTTTCTAAACAATTTGTGTCTTTAAAATGAATTCATGGTTTTGAAATGAATTTTAGGTTTTCAATGGAATTCAATGGTACTTTCAAATATATTTCCAATATATATGCCCAATTTTAAATATAAAGTGGGGTTTGGTATGTAAATGAAAGGAAATCCTTTTTCGTACCTTTCAATCATTTTTTTCTTATTCACAATAGTTTTTGAAGTGGTTTTGAATCTCAATTTGGATTTGTAAATGCTATGGCAAGATTGATGTCATCAGTTGATTATAAAGTTGGTTTTAAATTAACATGACATGGAGTCTGAGTATGGAACATATGGATGGTTAGATGTGTGGTGGGAGACTCTATGATAGTCTCTCAAAGTATATGGTCATCGCATTGGGGGTATCAACATTTGGGAAAGTAAATCATAGTTGAATACATTGGTTATTCGTTTATGTCGTGTGTTTGAGGACCTCCTCATTATATATGAACTACTATAATGGGATTCCTAGGACTTATATAGAGGATCATGTAACAGTTTATTATTGACTGTGATTATATAGGTTTTTACAACCAAGATGTATGATAGTCTTCGTGGGTTGTGCCACTGGTGAGGCTGGATTATATAATCTAGGTTGTTATTGACTATATAGATTCAAAATATGTAAGATAGTGGGTTGTACTTAAGTAATTCTACTAATTTTGTGTAAATATTTTTAGGACATTATGATGATTATTATATATAAGTTAATTTTTATTCTTCTTAACCAGTTTATTTACCCTACTAATATTTTCTTAATTGTAATATTTCCATTATTTTATATTTTTTCATTTGATCTCATGTATTTTCGTCCCCTATTTGGTATTACCTTATTAAAAGTGGTTTTAATAAAGAAATATATTCTGAAATTTGTAAAGTGGTTAGTGTTTTTTAAAATGAAAATGTTTTGTTTAGATATTTGAAATAAAAAATCCCTCTCATATATATATATTAAACTAGTTTTTGGAAACTATTTAATGAATTGTAATGTATATATTTTAGGGTGGTTACCTAATAGTCTATTTATGATCACAACCTAGTTATGACACTCGAAGTCAATCAACCCCAGATATTTTTAGGGTCAAGTTATTGCTTTAGCATCCCCCTTAGATAAGGTTTGTATAATGGGTTGTAGAGACAAATAAACATTTGGAGTGCATGTATATTCATGTTTTTCTTTATTTTAGATTTTTTGTATCTGTTTTGTTATTTTTTAGTTGATCTACATCCAATTTATGTGTTAATCATATTCATTAGTTTATATATTCTTTATGTGTTATCTTTTTGTATTTTGTTTTACTTTTTTATTGGGAATAATAGTTCTTATATAGATTATCCTTGATCCCAGTGATACTCTCCAACTTGGGAGGATCTAAAAATCCTCTCAGGACTTATCAAAAACAAGGAAAACCATAGAATAGAGAATAGAGGATGGTTAATTGTCTTTTCAAATATTAGGGTTGTAATTTAGGAGGAACCGTAATGATTCTATCCTATTTGTGATGATGGCGTCCACAACATCGACACCTCCTCTATTAAGAGGGGAGGGACCCCTGCCACCCACCAAAGGAGAAGCATCCTTTTTCAACCCTCTCTTGAATCTCAATTTTATTCATCCTTTCCCTCATAGTCTGTTCGGTCTAAAAGATCCAAATTCTCTTGATGGGTGCCCCAATATTTTGTTATCGAATATAGAGATCCTATAATATTCGAATCTATGGAATAATACCTTGGTTTCTAGGTTTATATAATGGTGTCCATCTGTAGATGTGTTCGACAGGCATGTCTTCGGATCAAGTGATTTATAAGATAGGGAGATGGTGGGTCGTATGGATAACAGGAATATTATGGTTTGTTTTTTATTGGAAGAATATATCATCAAAGCATGGTAATTTTTAGCTCGTAGCTTCAATAGATTCAGATTTATCCTATTCTGGTGGTCCTTTGATTTTAATATGAAGAATGATCCTCACATTATGGTGACTTCGGTATGCTTTCCCAATATTACCATACCATTTCAAAACAATTATGTTATGCATATTATAGGGCAGCTAATTAGTAGATACATTTGCTAGGATAGTCGCATCGAGACACTTTTTCACCCTCTCAACCCGCATGTTTGTGTGGAAATGAATGTGTATGATGATCCATTTGATTTTGTTTGGATAACTATGAATGAGGAGTATCATTGCAAACATTGGGTGGTATATAAAACCTATACTAAATTCTTCTATGGATGCAAGCACATTGGACAGTCATTGGATGACTATCGTAGGGGGTCTTAGTTGACCGCATGGATGAGGAGTTATGGCAGCGGAAGGGAGTCTGAGTCATTTGTTGAGGTATATTTGATGGATCATAATCTTAATACTTGGTTTCTTGTGAAGAAGGCATTGGTGCCTTAGGAAAAACAATCAGTTTCTCATGTTTTGAGCAGGTTGAGGAAGGACATAGCTGGACCTTCCTCCACCAATGTGCTGCTACATTTTGATAATGTGAGGAAGAGTAGATTCATACATCATGAAGTAGATCATGTGGAAAACTAGGTGAATGTGAGTAAATATATGATGGTACATATGGTGGATCACTTGAGAAATAGATTTGGAGGACCTGCTGTTTCTACGGGGGTAGGGGTACTGATGCATCATAATATCCTAAGATTTCTTCTTTTGTAGATGTTGCTCGTTATGGTAAGGGACTGGAGGAAGTGGACCACATGGGGCATATCACCCAGATGCTAGAAATACCAGGTGAATAGTTTATGTGGGAGAAGGGTGGGTGAAGATCACATCATATTTTGACCATGTCCTCGATTAATATCAGTAATAGTTTTGACGATTTGGGATCCGAGACTCTTAATATAATGTCACTCTGGGAAGACTATCCCTCATAAGAAGAGTCTGGGGTGGGGAGAGTGATGTCACATCCTCAAAGGATAGTGAAAAGGGAGGGTATTGTAGAGGGCTTCCCAAACCAAGTAAGTAGAAGGGACAAAATGAAAATAGAGACTCGGGCAGCTGCATTGTGCGAAAGAGGAGAAATTCGAAATTCCGCAAGGACAACTCATACTTCCGAAGACCAATGGAGATACGATCAACTAAAAAGGGAGGGAAGAAGGTATTGGAGGATGTGTCATCTAAAAAGACACTGGAAAAGGGGGTTTTCTTGAACTCAGTGAGTCGAAGTGGAATGAAGGAAGTTCATATGCTTAAGGATCACATTTTGGTGAAGAAGACTAATATAGGTGAAGAACGATCTCGAATGTAGGAAGACATGGGGGCATTTCATTCCCATATAGCCACTCCTCAAGAGCTATCAGATAAAATGGCTAATGTGGGTGTATCAGTTTTTTTAACAAATGGATTTCCAGGGAATGCTGAAGCATACATCCTGGAAAAACTATGGGATGTTTTTATGCACTCTAATGTGGAGGTTCTAGAGAAGGTCTTGATCATTAATACTTCTAAAGAGGGTGTAGAAAGGTTGAATGGAGAACCAATTCAAGAGGTCACTAATAGGGAGCATGGTGGATGGATCATCAAGCAATATTTAACCATATTTAGAGGCTTCAACGATGAGAAGATAACAGTGTAAGAGTTCGTGGAGATGTGGTACAAATTGGACTACCAATTTTTATATATTATCAAATATGATCCCAAAAAAGGTAACTGAACATTCCTGATAATTATATTGGGAGGATGCACCTAATTTGATGAATTTGGTCTTTAATGACTATTCCACCTTCTGTAATGTTTTATGGTCTTGTTTTTACATGACGATTTCACACTTTTCCTATAAAAGTGAACCTAATATGAAGATTAACTTTGGATGGTATGTTATTGTGTATGGAGTTGAACCATATGAAAAAAAGTGATTTTAATCTAAGTACATCAAGGTATTGATTCTAGAGAATATTGGGAATATCCCATTCTTATTATCTGTATTTTTTTAATTTATTTTGTTTAACTTGGTTATTTTTCCTGCTAATATCTAACTTCTTATACTATCCCTTATTTTCTCATAGTGATTTTTATCGCGTATTTTGGAAACCCCTATACGGTAGTGGGATTGTAAATTTGGAATTGAAATAGAATTTTTTTGAAATATTTAAAGTGGATTTTATTGTTTCAAAAAGTCATTGTTGTGTTTCTCATTAAATAATAACGTAATATTTTAAATATGTTCTTCAATCTAGCATTTTTTTAGGAAAATTACTATATAGATTTTTTTCTTATTACTGATTGAGATGTCTTTTCTCACACCCATCTTGTTGCACTGAGCATTGGCAGACCTGAGATGTTTTATAGGTACGTGTTTTTGTTTTTCTTTCTCATATGATTAGTCTCATATTATGGTTGGTTGTAACCAAGAGGGTGTGATGTGATCGTGTTTTTTATAGTTTGGTTTCATATTCATTTTTAGTCCCAATTTTGTTATAATTTATTTTTAACAACATAATTTTTATTTATTTTTCATAGTTTGTGTTTTATAATTTCTTATTGCATTTTAAATCTTGTTAATTTATTTCAGTTTTTTTAAAAAATAATTCCAATTTCAATTATCTTGGATGCATGGTGATAGTCGCATGATCGGGAGGGTTGGTAATTCCTCTTAAGAATTTTCATGTGATGGGATGGGTTTCGGGTCAAATGAAATCCAAAATTAGTTTAAGAAAAAATGGTATTGTAGTATCCCATTGTTATATAGGAGTGTCAGGTAGTTAGAGATAGGGATTTCGGGACAAGAGAGGTAGGTCCAAGATTATTTTTAAGAAATCTATCATGTCTTGAACAACATGTTTCTAGTGGTAGTCTATGATTTTAGTATTTCATCTAGTTTTGGTGGATAGGGAATATTAATGGATGTGATTTAGTGTTGTACGGTGGTCTCACATGGAGTACTGGCCATTCATGATCTCGTGTGCATGGATCACGATATGTGTAGTGATTGGTTCTTTCTCATAGATGGACCACTAATCATGTCATCATGTCATGTATGGACACTAGTTACCTATTCTTAGAGTTGGTGTTCAGTATGTAAAGGATAATTTTTGTTGGTGTGGGAGGATTGTGAATAAAAAATAAATATTTGGGAAATGTGTTTTCAAAAGTGAATATGATTTTGAAGTTTTATTGTCAGTAATATTTGGGATTATAAATCAAATTGATTTGGAATTCGGGTTGGAAATTTTTAATAGTCGCTTCGGGATAAGTTATGTTTTTTATATTGAAATGGATGTAGAGTGTTTAAAAATAGTGTAATTGATTCGTTAGATGATTTTTGTCATTTGAGATGGGTGTTTTTCATGAAATAATTTTTTTGTTTTAATTTTGGGTTGGTATTAATTTGGGTTATATGTTTGTGTTGTTTATTAGAGTTTATCACCCAAAAATGTAATAAAGGTTCTTAGCGTGACTTTTCTATCTATTAGATTTCTCATTATTCTAGTGGATGATGGGATCAAAATAACATCAGTTGTTTCCCATCATCAATGGTTATCAGGGTAGGTTAGAGGCTTTATATTGTCTTGAAAATGATGAAGGTGTATTTATGTTGTTTTTCTCATCTATGGATGGAATGGTTATAGTTATTTTGATTTCATATTAAGTTTGGAGTTTGGGTTGGTGGAAATTTTCCATATAAGTATTTTCACAATCCATGATGTCTTGGGAGGTGTTTAGGAAAACATTTATACAATTTTTCACACCTGAGTAGGTGAAGGTGAGGAAAGTGGGAGATATCTAGGGAATTAAACAAGGTTAGGGGATAATGAATGACTATTTGGATCATTTTCAACAGCTGGTTACTTTTTTCCCTTGATATATATTTGTAAAAATGAGGTAAGATCCTGTTTTGTTTGGGTTATTTATCCATAGATGAAGATAAAAGTTCTCTCATATAGAAAAATTATGTTTGGCAGGTTCATAGATGAGGCATTTAGAGATAATTTGGTACTATATGTGTACTTGGTAACGGTTGGCACATGTAAAGGTTCTTTTTATTGTGAGTTCTGTGTTCTTGGAGAACCTTTTCCAGTTGAATATCTTTTTTTTCTTTTAATTATCATTTATCATCCTGATAGCTTATGTGTCTATGTGTTTCCATTTCAAGAGTTTAATGTCTTCTTATTATATGACACAAAATTATATTTATCACTATTTTCATTTATTTAATGTGAATATATTCTATAATAAATGTTTCTAGATGTTAATTTTCTATCTCAAAGTAGTAAACTCCTAACTATGGGGTATCATAAGCTTCAAGACACTAGGACTCCGTAAAGAGGCTCTGGATTGAAGCTCTTCATGTAAACTTAAATTTTTCGGGGTGTGGGAATCATTATCTAAGCCTTATATTGTAAATTTTGAAGTGGATATGGTTGTAGTTTCTTGATTGTTGTTTTCATACCTATTTTTTGTTTTTTTCAATCCTGTTGGTCTCAATCTCTTGTAATTCTGGTTGTTGTTGTTTTTCTGAATATGTTTATTTTGTTGGGTTTCCATTTTGTGGGGTTATATGTTTTGGATTAGTTTTTCTTATGATGATCATTTGGGAGATGCTCATGTCCTGTGGAAATAGTGATAGCTCTGTTTTTTTACTATATAGTTTAAAGATACTTTCATGGGTTTCCCCATGAGCTTGGGGTTTATGGGTCATATTGGCAGTTCTAGTGGTTTTTTGGTTAGTATGTACAGGTAGTTCCATGGTTGTTTGGTGGTGGTCAATGTACTATGGGGTGGAGAACCCTCTATTATTTTCCAAATAGTATTCCTTATTTTAGTGTTCCTAAGAGTATCTCGGGTTATTCATGTATAGTGAATGGCTGCAATGTGAATTATGGTTTTGTTTTGGTTTGTTTCCTACAGTTTTGGTTGTTTTTTTTCTCATTTTGGTGAATTTATGGGGGCATAAATTTTTTGTGGTAAGGAATATTTTCACACCCCGACCATGATTTTTCATTTATTTTATTTTTTTATATTGTCAGATCCTTCAATAGAAATACAAGTTTTGTTCCAAGTGAGAATCATCAAGTATTGTTGTTATTGGTCGTTTTTAGGCACTATGTATGGTATATGAATGGTTTTTTACAAACTATATGTGGCCCAGAACAAACTGTGTAGCTTTTATGTGGTTCTTGGGAAAAAGTGAATAGGTTTTTCATGATTATATAAAGTTGTGAAGAAAGTAAGTAGGGAGGCACAATAAATTTAAAGAGCTAAATTTTCAAGTTGGCACATGGTTTCTTAAATTGTAAGTCTAGCCAATATATATTTCCCCCTCTATAGTAGTGTATGAACAGTTGGCCCATATTTTTGAAAATCATGTGGCCAAATTGTTCATTATGTGAAGAATTTTAAAATGTTATAAATTTCACATTAATCCCCCCAACTATTTAACCCTTTTTAGGATTTCCTGCAATTTTATCAACATAAGTGCATGAGGGGGCCCTAAATCTCTTATTCTTTGGTTTCCCTCCCTCCATGTTTTTCTTTACAAACGTATGTTGTTTTGTTATTTTCGTATTTAGACAATTTTATTTTATTTTTGTTCTTGTATCTAGGATTCGTTGTCTCACATCCTTTTTTTATATATTATACAAACCCTAGTGGCTAGGTTTTATGATTGGATTGTGATTTCCTTGAGTCTAGGTTATTATTATTATCATTAAGGCTCATTTTTTCATTATAACAGAGTTTCATCACATCTTCTCAATAATGAGTTAGGTGTTTCTATCAATATTCATTATAGAACACTCCATTTAATGCTTGACCATTCCTAATTGGTTTTTTAAAAATTAATGTGTTAGTTTGTGATGAATTCGGATGAATTGTTATGGAATTTTCATGGTGTTCATTCGATTAATAAGTTTTTCAAATAGGTTATACATAGTTATAATATTTGTATATTCTTTCAATTATTTGATAAAATTCCATTTTTCATTTGAATTTTTTTGGGTCTTTTGGATTGTGTTTGGACATGGTTTTTCTATGTATTTTGTTATTCATTTTGAATAGTATTTGTTGGGTTGTTTGGGTGTCTCATTATTGTCTATTTATTATGGGTAAAATGGATACAAAAATCTTTTTGACTCTTAATTTCGAAAATTATGTAATTTTTTGATTCATTTACTATTCCATTGGATATGGTCACATTCATATATTAATGGAGTTCACATATAAATATTCTCCCAAATAATGATGTATTCCTTCATTAAAAATGTACCAAAAAATCCTGATTTTTAAAATTCTTCCCTTTAATTTCATCTCTTCCATGTCCCTTATCATCTCATATGGTTCTTCTTAACCATCAATTTCTCAAAAATGGATACACAGTTTTTGAATTTTTACTTGGTTTTTAAATTTATTGAAGGGAAGATTCAATTATGTTTAGTAATTATAGTTCAATTATGAAAAATGATGTGTGGTTTGGTGTCTATATGACATAAAACACAATTTGAAACCTTAATAGCTTGTTAACTGTTTTAGCAATAGTTTTGGAAATGGTTATGTAAATAAATTTGGATTTTAATATTCTTAGGTGTGGTTAGTTTGATGATATGTTCATAAATTTGATTTTACTGTGATATTATGTGTAGTCCTGATTGGAAATTTTAAATGGTTTGATGTGTTGTGGGAACCTATACGGTTTTATCCCTGAAGGTAGGTTTATTTAATAGGCGGTGTTAGTGTTTATTTTAGGGATGCATTATAGAAACCGTGGTTTTTTTGGTTTATACCAAATGTGGGAGGACGTACTTATTTATAATGTACTACATTCTGGTGATTCATGGGTACCCCCAAGAGGGTTCAGAGATTGTTTCTTATTGACCCTGATTAGTAAGGTTGGTACCTCTAGGATATGTGAGCGGCCAGGTGGGACGTCCCACTAATGATTCTATTTTCTTGATGTCATGTTTTTTATTGACTATGGATATACAATATTCATTAGTGGGTGAGTTGGATCCATGTATGTCCATGTATTTGTTATACATATGTTTTGTAAGTGCTAATGATTATTATCTTTATGTTCTTTTTTATTCATTTTCACCTTGTTTTTCCCCTACTAGTATCTACCTACTTTAACTATATTGATTATTTTATGGTTTTTCATTTTATCACCAATTTTGTAATCAAAATTTTTTATTTTAATTTTTAAATGGGTTTAAAAATTTCAATCTATATTGAAAAGTGTAATATGTTGTGATTTATTTAAAAAAAAGAAATCTAGTTTTGGCTATTTTAAATTATAATGCCATATTTTCTATATGTATTTCAAATTTTAATTTTTGGAAAAAATTTAGAAATGGAAAGCCTGGATTTTATAGTTAATACCAACTGATAATTTTATGATCACAACCTACTTATTCCACTCAGTGCTGGAAGACCCAAGTTGTTTTGTTGGTTCATGTTTTGGTTTTGGGTTGTCATTGGAGCAGGTCGGTCTTATGGTTGGTGGTGACCAAGAGGTCATGTGGAGATCGATTTGTTTGTTGTCTGATTTTAGTTTCATTTCTTAGCCAATGTTTTGTTATTTATTATTTGTATCCGAGTCCTATTTATTTATTTACGATTCAAAATAGATTATATATTCATTCTTATTTGATTTGTCTTGTTTTTTTTATTTCAGTTGTTTACTTCAAAATATCATTCCCAACTAGAATATATTTGATTTTCGGTACTGGTTTCCGACCCAAAATGATCAATAACACCCTCAAATAATTTCATAGTTTGGGTTAGAAGAAAGATTCATTGGGTTTATGACACTCCAGGTCAATGTTTTCTGATCGAAAAAAATGTAAACTATATATGAACCTAAATATGTGATAAGGAAAATAATTCCATAATTTATTTTTTAAAATAATGAAACATGGAGGTTGAAATTTTTATAAATTGGTTAGAATCTAAAACAACATTTATTTTCGATACATTTCCCTTTAAATAAATTTGATGTATTTGATAACTAGGTTTACACACCGAGTTTAAAAGAACTTGGTATGCTATTCAAATATTATTATTGAAGGTGATATTTATTGCCTAATAATTGAATTAGTGGGTATTAATAAAGATAAAAAAATTTGAAAATTTATTTATTCACATTTATAAGATTAATTCTTAGGTTTTTAATGGTTAGAAAGGAAAATGAAATTTTTGAAGATAAAAGTGTTTTTTATGGAAAACTTTTTTTAGGCACAGAATTCAATTTTTCCTTAATAAATTAAATTAATCTCTAATAATAAATTATATAAAATAAATTTTTCAATAAATATAAAATTAAGAAATTTATTTTTATTTTATGAAAATTACTTGAAAATTTAAAAAAATAAATTCAACTTAATTCTTAAAAATATATTTATATAACCACATATTTTACAATTTCTTTGTGAAAATTTTAGAATTATATTCTTCCAATTCTAGGATTTACATATTTTTGAATATATTACATGTTATGTATTATAATAAATAATATAGGATATATTTCCAACAAAATATTTTTCATAATTAATATTATACATTTTAAAAATCTTATTATCGTATTAAAGTTTATTTTTTTACAAGGGGTTAAACTAAGGATATAAATTTTAAAATTACCTAAAAATTTTCTAAATCCTATATTTTATGTGTATTTTTATCCAAAATTGTAGTATATTTGAACATGATCTAGTTAGGATTTTCATTTCCATGACGATCAAATCATTATATTATAACAAACTTAATGATTACAAGTACGACACTCCCATCAAATATAAAATAGAACCTTATATCCTATAGTATTCAAACTAATTTTTTAGTTTATATGAACTAATAAATTCCCAAATCTCTCCTCAATATCCCTAATCACTTCTTAGAGTTTATTCTATTTTTAAAATTCCATAACAATTGTCATTAAAAAGTTATTTAAAAAGGGCTAACAAATATAAAGATTCTATTTGTATTTATATTTTTAAAGATTCATTCTTAATATACCTACTAAAAATATTATATAAAAATAAAAAAAATATTATGTAAATATATTTACTATAATGAAATTTCTTATTCCATGGTAAAACCATTTTCTATCTTCTTTATATCTAAAAAAAATGAAACCATCACTCATGGGTTTGTATCATCTACCCTATCAATGAAGAAAAGTATTTTATTTTCCATAAATGTCTCTATTTGATTGTTATATATATATATCAATATAATGGAAATATATGATGTTTATATCATATTTATTATTCTATAATTAATTTATATTAATTATATACGTACCTATCTATTCAATAAGAAATATTAGTGGCACTCATACGTATACGAGAACTACAACATACAAGATGTGATATGATTTATTTTTCATTTTTGTTTTACATTTACTATGATAAAAATATATTAATTGGATATATATAATATTTATTTTATTGAACATTGTCTTTTCTAGACTATAAATTTGATTATAAATGTTTTATATTTTCTTTCAGTATCTTGTACTGGGAATAAATGACAATTTTCTCATATTATATGAACTCAGATTATTTTTAGGATGCTCTATTTATCTATGAATAGGGTGTTTACCTTAGGATAAATGTCTGGGGGAAATTCAATCCATTAAAAAATTAATAGAATAACTAATAATTTATAATTAATTTATAAAATAATTTCTTATTCATGCAGGTTTATTCAGTAATATAATTAGAACATATATTTTTATTGATATTAAATGTAATACATTATGTCTGGAATAGAGTTTTATTTTTAGATAAAGAATACACTTAGATTGGGCAATAAGTCTTGGCCTAACACCTTTTCCCATTTCTTATTTATTCTTATTTTCTTTCTTTTATTTTTCTTTTCTTCTTTCTATCACTATATTCTTGTGTATACCCCAGGGGGGATTCCACCACCATGAGAATTAATAATATTGAGATGAAGTTATATAAATATAGAGGTTGAGAAGGGGGTGCCATCATGGATTTTGGGACACATCAGATCATAGTGTGGTAGTCGTGGAGTGTGAAAATGGGATAAGCTGACATAGATTCATCCCAATGGTATTTCATTATTTGTTTTTTTGTATAACCATAAAGATTATTATTTTCGAGTTTTCAGACCCTTTAATGGTTTATTATGATCCCACATGGTCTTATATGTTGTTTTTGGGTAGAAAATGTGGGTCTTTGTGTATTTTGAAGGGTTATCTATTTAGTAAAACCAATGTACACAACAAAAAGTTCATAGAACACACATTGTGTGTTCTTTATGTCCGTGAATGATAATTTTTACGATGTACATAGTATCTCTTGGCCTTAAAAACCATGTACTGGGTCTCGGCCATATACTTGAGTACCCATTTTGGTTTTCTGTGTAAGGGGAATCATCATTGTGTAGTACACAGCCAAACCACATATGGGACTCACGTCATGTCAGGTACACATCCAGGAAATGTGATAGACATATGAAGGTACCCATAGTAGGATACATGATGTGTACTCAGCTTACACATAAGGTACATTGTAGTTTTAATTTCATGACTAGAAAAAGTATACACTATGTTCGGGCCTTGGGGGTTACACATCGTGTACAAGGGTACACACACCATTTACCTCAATTATGTTATTGTTTGGCGGTAATTTCCTATATTATTCCCTAGAGTCATATTTTGATATCATAATATTCAATTTTTGGTATATTTTCTTATAGATAATGATGGAAAAGTCTTTGAGGTGTTTTATAGACACATAAGTGGTGTTTTGAGTGTTTTATAGAATAGATAGGTTCATCCTCTAGTAATCTACCTAAATTGTCTCTTAAGAATGAGGCCCTTTTAGTTGATATTAGTTATGATCAATCTCCCATGATCTAGGACATTGTTTCTTCTTTAATTTAGGATTTATCCCTAGTAAGATGTTTCTTTTTGGCCTAGGAATCTATTAGACTAGTCTCTGAGGATCTCTTTTAAAATTCATCTTCATACATAGGATATAGTAGATCCCATCTTAGATCCCTATAAATTAGTAACAAAACAATGTATCCAATAAGGGATTCATTTTGTAATGTTCCATTTATTAAATCCATTGCAGGATCCTTTTTCTAGTTTATAATTTAGAGGACTCCATGTAGGATGCCTCCATCTTCATACACTAATGAAAAACTCCCCTATAGGACATATTTTGTAATGTACCATTTTGAGGATCCCATGTAGGATGCCTCTATGTTCTTACCATTCGAGGATCTAATGGAATATTCCTTATTATACCCTTTTATCTATGGATCCTATATATGATGCCATTAGTTATAATATTTCCTCATGGATCCCAAGTATGATTCCTCTTAATGATGACTTGAGTGGTGTAGTGTGTTCAGTGATGTTTGAACAAACCTAAACTAGTACATCAGGTGTTGGTAGAGATGGTAGTAGGTTTCAATTTTGAACCAGTGATGAAATAGTAACACAATAGAAAAATTATAGTACTGTATGGTTTATGTGTTCATATACCCTCACATATTTTTTCTATTTTCACATGCTTATTGTTTTTGTAGAGAGTATTTCTATAGGTGCTTCTTGGTTGGTTTTTGTGGTTCCCGATACAATGTATACTCCATTATTTGTTAGATTCTTAGTTTTTCTTTCCTTTGACTAATCTTCTTCACCATTCCACTATTATTTTATTTTATTTCCCAGAGGTACTACTTGGGATTTTTATTTTGATCTTAAATATTTTATTATTTCATTTATGGGATTTCTAATGGGTTTTCCCAGGTTTTGGGTGTTGAGACTATGTATATGATACAAATACATGGTTTTCCATGTAATTATATACATGGATAATTATAATCCCCTGATTTATGAAGATGATTGAGCTCTCCTATAGTTGATATGTGATGATGATGATTAATTAATACTTTATCTAATTGTAATCATGGATGAATACACTCTCGTGAGTGATAGGGATTGTTTTTTACTCACTAATATATTATTTGACTGTCCCATAGGATATCCATGGATAAATACCCATGGATAATTAGATAAATGGGTAGTGATTGATAATTAAACTCTCCTAGATGATAGGGTTGATTCTTCTATCCCATGTTAAATACCTCTAGTGGGGGCATAACTATCACTAATGATCTCTCCTTTCATATCGCATAGCTGTTAAACCCATGTGGTGCATCTACGTTGAAATATCCTAAAATCCTATACATCGATACCTTGATCACATCCATCAGAGTATATATAGAATAAATTAGGACATGGAATCAATATCATTGAGTATTTTACACTCTGTGAATATGCACTTCCCAAGAATCCATTAATACTATGACTGTACGTGAGTATGGGTGATCCCATTTTTAGAATGATTATCCCCCTGTTGTGACATTTCTTTCTAAGTGACATTAAAAAAATAGGATGAATTTTCGATATTTCGATTTCTATGATAGAAACATTGATAAAAATAATGACATGTGAACTAATTTTCATGACATCCAAGTCATTGTCATTGCATAGGATGTCATGTCGATCCAGATTATGGACACAAGGATCGACTACTAATTGATTTATGTAATTTTATTGATCTTACTCATGTATTCACATAATTATGTATATATGTATAGGTATGAGACTATATATATATACATGTATAAATGGATATATGTGATAGAAATTTTCCTTATTGACCGGGATTAGAGACTTAGGATTCAACTGTATTCTCATGTAATTTGGTTTACAGTTTTTTTTCCCTCAAATTGGCTTAGAAAATTTCACGAGCATGTATTAATGGTTATATATTTTATAGTTTAATCATTACAGTAGACAATTGATATCATTTCCCACCCCTAAACATGAAAATTAGTGTAATCTTAGACCTTATGTATTCATTTTAGGTTGAACACTATTTCATGATTGTAAGGGATGAGGCACAATGTTTCATGACTGAGTGGAGCTAGTTATGTGGGTTCTTCCATTCTGGCTGTTGTAGTTCAATAGTGTCTGGACACTGGGTACATGGTTTGGCATAGATATATTACTATATCATTATACATTTATTTAAATTTTTTTTATTAATATATCAGTATTATCAGTCCAATGGGTGAGTATATTTGTATGTATGGCATATCTATTCAAGATTTTATAGAATTTCATTTATTATTTCGTAATGATCTCTTTCCATTTGTAAACTACTCATACCCAATATTTATTTATAAAAATGAATAAGAATTAGATACTTTTGTGGTTTTGTAACTATAATATGTGTAGATAGTCCCCCCCCCCCCGCTATAACACCCTCTTCCCTTTCTACTTGTTGGATACCTCAAATATATGGGTATGCAGGCTTAAGGATTCATAACCAACTAGAAAAGCGAACCAGCTCAGTGGTATCTATGGTTGGACTTCAAATAGGTCTATCAAATGTAATTATTTAATTTTATTTAATTTTTCAAATATGGCTGGAATGATTGCGATGAATGTGTCAAAATATTTGATGGATATCTGATTAGTGAATTGAGAACACTTTTTCTAGTTGAATTTCATGGTTTCCATTGTTAGGGGATTATTGTTCCGATCTTCAATGTTATATTAGTATATGATTTTTCTTATTTTAAATATGTTCATGTAATGAAGATCATATGATTTATTATGGATTTATCGATATTTTCCTGATGAAAATTAGACTAATATTGATTTTGACACTTTGATGATATAAGAATAAGGCATCTCACACAGGATATTTAGCACATTTTATTCAAATCAAGTAGTTCTATATGTGTATGTTTATTAATTATGACAAATAAAATTATTTAATGTTTCAGTAAACATATATAAACTGTTTCCCAAAAATAATTTGAATGAGTTTATACTCAATTGAGCTGACTTGAATATATATTTCATTCTGATTGAATTTTATGTGGATCGATATTATAGAATTTGGTGGTGTGATATTTGGCTTAGAACTCAATAATGTGAGCTTTAGAAACCCTAGTAGGTCTATATGACATGTGATTTCAATTTTTTATATCCTTTGTAGAATATTTTATTTTTATTCCTAGTTATTTAATGTGCAAAAACAATGTATGTAGTTTTTTCATATACATATTGGAAAGACATTATACTTAATAACCTTTCAGTAGTGGTTATCGAGTCACATCATTGAGTATGATTTGGATATTTATTAAAAATTTATTTTCAAATTGACATGTAGGGGTAATACCTCATATGGATTCCCAGTGAGTGTTAGTTCAGTATCTTGACATGCATTGTATCATGACCAACATGGATATGTTATTTATGAGGATTATCAATGAGGATCTAGCCCTTGTAGGATGTTATTTCATTTTTTACCCTCTTAGGTTGTTTTCGTATTTATATACCTTTTAGAGGTTGGATATTTTGGTCTATGTAACTAGAAATTGTGACCGATTTGTGATACATGATTAGTATATCTAGGAGGGAGGCTTAGAAACCCGTAATTTTTTTACTCAAAATCATATAGTTAGATTTCTATTTTGTTGGATTGAACATGTGTTAGAGAGGTTGTACGAGTTCTTCAAATAAATTTTTAATAGTGATATTGTTTCTACACACTCTATGGGATAAATTAATGGTAGGTTACATGGCTCTTGTGTTTTAGACATGTTGATGCCTTTGGATTTTGATGAAACATATAGGATGCATGTTTTTCATGAATGAACTCGATGGGAAAGACTATTTGGGTTCCTGAACTGGTGATCCAGTGATTCAATTTTTTCTAATATATTATTAGTATCAGTATATTCTCATGACTATTTCGACACCATATGGAGGGTGGATATGGAATAAATTTTGGAAGATGTGAGATGCATGATTTTGAAGAGGAGCTCTAATTTGGATTATAGATTAATAAAACTATTTTTACGTGTATCACGGTCATATTAACCATCTATGGTATGATTCACAAGAGCTTGATTGGGTTGATAAAGTTATACGTGTGTTACACATAGTACTGTTAAATCATATATCAATGAGTGGCGGTTTGAGAGCCAATGACATGTGTTTTAAAGGCTTCGTATGAGATTAGTTTCTTTGAAGATGTGGTAAAATTTAAGAATGTAATACAATGTTATATGTGACATCAAGGTTTAATTATAACTCGTAAGGATGTTGGGCCATGTTTGGACATCAAAATTCATTAATAGGATAAGTGGTGTTAGGATTTTGTGAAGGGAAATTTAGTCTATTTTGATGTGAGTGTGGATCAAGGATATATATATATCGCTTTTTTGAAATACAACTATACTAATTTTTAGAGATTATCATGATCTATCCTGACACTGTATTGAGTATTTTGAGATAGGGTCAAATATTGGTGAATGTTCATTCCTTTATAATTGTATTTCATGGTTGAGAAAAGAACCAATTGAGTTTCCACTAAAGGAGAGGTATAAGGTAATACATTTTTTTGTTAGTGTAACATTGGATATTTGAGGGTGGTGAAGATGGGTTTTTTAAATTTCATAGTTTTCCACTTGCTTTGGATCTTGGAGTTTGTTTTTGATACAATGATAATATCATTCAAATGGTGTGGTGTACTAGACCGATTGGTGTAAATTGTTATCCAAATTGGAGACTATTGTTGATTCTATGAGAGTGGTCATTGGGAAATAATGATACACAATTTTTTTAGATACTAGGTTTGATATCTTGGATTATTGTTTTACCACTCTGATTCTTTGGGATCAGGAGCATTGTGGTGGGGAGTTGTAATGTCTCATGTTTTTCTGAACATGATTTTTCAGCGTAAATTTAATTTTTTCATTTCAGATACCTATAATAGGTTTAATGTTAATTTTACCATATCATATGATATTAGATAGTTTTCAAACCACTCCATTGGTCCTATAATAGTGTTTTTATGGATAGATATGACTTTGTCATAAATCCGAGCCATTCTAATTTTAACATAATAATTGATAATTAATATACAATATATTATATATTAATTTTTACATGCATGTTGTTTGAGTCATATAATTTGAATATATAATTAAATTGAGATTCTATCAATGTCATAGAGTTTGAAATGATGATTTTATAAAATGTAAGTAATAAACTCAGTTTGGGAACTGCGGACAGGTTGTGCCCCTATTTATTTTTTCTTTTTCTTTTCATATTTTCTTTTGTTTAATTTTGTTTTATTCATTCCTCATATTCATTCTCATGTATGAACCAGGAAGAATCCTTCACCAATAAAAATATAGGTATGTAGAGGGGGTGATATAAAGAGATAGGGAGATAAGGAGGTTCCTCCACATATCTTGGGACACACTAGATCATGGTATAATAGCCATGGAGTATGGAAATGGGAAAAGTTGCAGCAGATCATTACCAAAGGTTATTTATTTTTATGTTTTATCTATATATCCCAATATATTTTCCTTTTATATTGTAAATCTAGTTTTATTCATACATTTGACCACTCATGGTTTGATCGGTTGTTTTTGGTAAAAAGATGGGCTTTGGGTGCTTTTAGTGTTTTTTATTTGTGAAAGCCCATGTACATAACATGTGGATCAGGGAACAAACTTATTGTTGTTACTATTCAGGGAAGAAAAATCTCATGAAGTGAACCCTATTTATGTTAATTACAATTTTTGTATTGAAACTTGTCCTTATAGCTTTGTACATGGCCATGCATCGCATGTAAGAGGATAATTCTATATTTAGTACATGGTTAGACCCCACGTGTGTCACATGTAGTGTAAAATTACATGGAACAACCCTTTACACAGACCAACCACATGATGGACATAGTCAGATACTCTATGTAGGGTACATTCCAGGTACCCATTTTATAGACCATTTATATGGTATTTTACACCAAAAGACCCGATGGAGTACATTCCTATGTGGGGCCTTGAGGGTACACACCTTATACCCCTTTATTGATACCCTATGAGGTTCATTCCCTGTATCAAGATCTGAATTATGATTTTTTACAAAAAAATTATTCTAGTTATCTATTAATTTAGATCGTAATACTAAAACCCCTATGGTGTTTTATAGTCTCAAATGTGAAATTTTTTGTGTTTTATAAAATAGTGAGATTCTTCCTCTAATAAACGAATTTAATTATCTCCTAAAAGTGAGACGCATTAATTAAGATTGTCCATGACCATATCCAAATACCTATAATTTATGAAATTTTTCTTTGAGGATTTCACCCTAGTGATACGTTCCCTTCTGGCCTAGAATTCCATGATACTAGTCCTTGAGGACCCCTTACTATATTCTATCTTTATATGTATGACCTATATAATCCCATGTAAAATAGAACTATCATCATACTACTATTGAGGATACCCTATGAAATACCATTCATTCATGATGAACTAGGGAACCCATTTTAGGATACATGTTCCTATTTATCATTTTTAATATCCTACATAAGATTCCAATTCCTTCATACTATGTTGATATCATCCCTTGTAGGATTCTTTTGTTATATACCTTTATGTGGATCCCATGTTGGATTCCTCTATTTTTATACGATTAGAGGATCCAATGATGGATTCCCCCTGTTAGATTTTATTCTATGTATCCCAAGTATGATTCCTTGACATATATGTAGACCTTGAGGATCCCATGTATGATTCTTCCCAGTGATGACTAGATAGACCAAACTAGTGACATGATGTTTCACTGACCCTAACATAGTTCATTAGGTGTAGGTAGAGTTGGTACTGGTCATCACCATAGAATCTGTACCTAACATTTAATCCCTTTTGGATATTGAATTAGTTTGTGTATTTATATTTCACCCATCCTAAATCTTTTTTATAAATTCATATGTTTATTTCTGTTGTTGCATTTATTACAAGAGGTGATTCTAGGTTGAGGGTTAATTATCTTAAATTGATGATTCTTTATTTCCAATTGGGATTCCCAAACATCCTTTATTGGGATTTAGATTCTAAGTCACATTATTACTTTTATTAAATTTTTAATCCATGATAGTAATAATGATATATATTTTTACCTTGTGTATTCAATTATTACATTTTTGAAATTTCCATAGGTGCTTCTTGGGATACATCTATTGTGCCTATGATTATGATATATAATATTGGCCTCCCAAATAATTATTCTAATGGTTAACAATGCTCAGCATTGTGATAAGGCTGGGTTTTCTTATCTGATGTTGATATGTGATGAGGTCGATTATTCTCTCCTTAAACTAATTATACTTGTGGATGATTACGCATTCTTGAGTTATAGGGATGGCTACTCTCTCCTTGATAATTTACTTGACCATGGTATTGGAAAAAGAATTTTATATGCCTGTATGCTTATGGATGATTTATCTCACTCATATTATAGGGATGATTCATATACCCTTTATTAGAAACCTCTACGTGTGGTCATAATATCTCACTAATCATCTCTCCATAAAGATTTCTTATAGATTATCCCATTGGAGTTTATTTGAGTCGTAATGTCATTACTACCTATGGATCCTAACCAAGGGCATAATAATTGGCTTAGATTTACATGGAATGAGTATATTAGTGTCTACATCAATGACCACTTATAGGATGTCTGTACATACTTCCCTATAATCCACTATTAGTCTTATTGGAGGTGAGTATGGGCAATCCCAGGGCCAAGATGACTATCGCCTTATCATGACATAGCCTACACCGAGTAATTTATAATTTTAGACAAAGAAACTATATGCCATTTGTGATTATATACATGGAGATATAATTGATGATACATTGATTGACTGGATATATACCAAAGTCAATTCCCTTTCACATGATATCCAATTGATCGGGATTATTGATATAGGGATCAATTGTGGATAGGTTTATGTTATTTCATTCAACACACTCACGTGTGTAAATATTTTTGAATTTATGTATATGTATGGTACAATAAATGTATACACGTATAAAAATAGTTATAAATTATTGTACTTCACCTAGTTGACTGGGATTATGGACTCCTAGTTCGATGGTGTTGTCATGTTTTCTGGTTTATTTTTTTTTGTTGTATCTCTTCCAAGATAGCCACATTGCATGAGCATGACAAAATAGATGCATATATATTTGATCATAATTAGGGTGGACTTCTGAGATTATTTATCAACCATTCATGTGAACCTCATTGTATGTGTATACCTAATTTCTTCTTTTCATGTTGAGAATATTTTCATGGAGGATGCTGTCGAGGCCTATTGTTGCATGAATTATTAGAACTGGCCTTGTGGGTTCTTCTATTTATGATGGTGTAGTTTGATAGTGTATAAATACTCGGTAAGTGGTTTGGTAGGGAATTTTTAGTATAGCTTCATACTTTTATTTCAGTTTACTTTTATATTCTTTAATCTGAATGTTCGGTTGAGTGGGTGTCAAGTAATTTATTAATGACATATCTATTAAGGTTATTTTAGAGTTTCCTTAATTTTTATAGAATGTCTTATAATTTTTATTTACTACTTCAATGATACCTTTATTAACTACTTTTTATGGAACACATATATTTTTTTTCTTACTCTGATATGAGAGGATATTCTTCCCACTCTCACAACCTAGGCCCTTACTGATGGTCAACTACAGCTCACATATGAGAAGGCATGCTTGAGGCCCCATAATAAACTATCTCAGAGAAACATTTTAGTGTAATATGGGTTATGATGTTAATTTTATGATATAAATTTATATCAAAAAAGATGAATTATTTTTTACCTTTCTTTCATTCCATCTAATGAAAAGTGTAATCATCACGCATGCATACGTACAAACTACCATCTCCATGAAGTGGTGTACTTTATTATTTACAAACATTTTTTTGAATGGTTATAAAAATATATATAATAAATTAATATGATATTTGACACATGATTTAGAATATATAAATGATTAAATCCTGACCATGTTTCTTGAACTATAACTGCAAAATGAAATCATAAATGGAAAACAAAAATCTTTTCACCAAAATAATGATTTAAATAATGAATTACTAAGATGAAGGGAACTTCCAAATTTTAAGGGCATAAAATTTGGTAATATATAAATTAATACGGTTCTATATTAGTTTTGTAAAGAATATAAATTTATTATATTGGGGTATTTAATTCATATGAATGAGGAAGAGTCTTGAGGTAAGAGATTTAAGATAAAATGTCTTTTCTTTTCAAAATTGTCATTGTTAAATTTTTCATGATAGAAACTATATAATCCATATCCTTTAAAAGAAATAAATTATCTTCTAAAATATTTATTTATAGAGTTTTCATGATTTTCAGTCATTTATATCTCTTTGGTATATAAAATGTCAATGAAAATTATTTTTATGAGAATTCTAGTTTATTTCATATTTGGTCAACAAACATTTTATTCAATGTCAATGATATTTAAAATCTTTTCAATAATACAATATTCTATTATAAAATAATTTTATTTAATTTTATTTTCAACTATTTATCAAATTCTAATAAATGGTTTCATATTAATATTTTTATCTTCTTCCAAATGATGTACTTTGTGAATATTTTGCAAAAGGTGTGAATGAAATAATTTTTTTTAACATTTACTATAGGGAAGGATTTTATTTCCAAGAGAATAATTAATTTATTGCAATTAAAAATTAATTTACAGGGTCATTTCAAAATAAATTACTTTTTCAAATATTTTTTATATTATATTTTCGAAATATACCAAAAGTAAAATGATATTTTCCCATGTTTTCAAAGAAATGTTCAAATATATTTTTAAATATATTTTTCATGTATGTAAAAATCATTTCATATTCTTTTGAATTAATATATATGTGATCAAATGATATAATAAATTTTATTTCCCTTTCTAGATTATGATTATGTTATGAAGAAATTTTTTAATCCGGTTTATTTTCCATAGTTATGTTTTGATGAAATAAATATTTTTTATAATTTTTTGAACACAATTATATTGTTTGCATTAGGTGACTGGTGTGTAATGACCCAAAAATTTATTAATGAAAATTATTATTGATATATTTAAATGTCTTATTATGTAAAATAGTAATATATAATATATTCACTTCCTTGGTTTTGTGTTATTTGATTTTAAAATACTGTTAAGAGATGTTAAAATTGCCAATATAGTCATTAAACAGTGATCACATGATTATTATAAATATAAGGCTTTAAACAATCCATTTTACATAGACTAAGAAACAAATGGCCACATATAATAGAATTTCTCTATACGAAGCCCATTTGTCTGAGCTAGGAAAAAAGGTAGTGTCACTGGGTTTTTCTTGTGACTATACTCAAGTCGAGCTTCAACATGTTAAGCTTGAATCGAACCACCTACGAGAGAAGTGGAAGTTGATAGAGATTACCACCCAAACGATGTTATCCGAGCCACCCAAAGAGTTTTTCACCATCACATACCTTACCATTTGGTCTTATAAAGGTGTTATGTAACAAGACCCCAGCACTATGATTATGGTCATTTTTTTATAGAATAATTAATATAGAATAACTTTATTATTGTTACATTGTTAATGGTTTCTAAAAAATAGATAGTATTTTTAGTTAATATTCCATTAAAAATATATTTTCATGAATTGATAGATTTTTTAATTAAATAATATTTTAGTAAAATATTAATAATAAATAACTTTATATAAAATATAAATTATTTTATAATTTTTATGTGTAAAATTTTATTTTTTATTATGGTTTGAAGTTGTTTTTTCTCAAAACACATGAATTTTCTACTAAATGTCAGTTTTTTTTAAAATAAAAATTCAATTTTTTTGAGAATTATTTAGATAAAATTAATATTATATTTTTAATAAGAATGTCAAAATTTTCCAAAGGATAATTTTTCATACTTTTCTAAGATAATCAAAATTTTCGCTAAAAAATAAATACCATTTAAATATATAATGTGTTTTATGACATAATAATGACCAAATAATGTTGTAATAAAAAAAATATAAACTGTATTTTATGAAAATATATTTTTTATCTTTAATATAATGTGATTTTATATTTGTTTTATAAATTTGATGGTGCCTTAGTGGACTCTCCAAGACATATAAAACATTTTAACTCTTAAAATGATTTCTTTGAGAGTATGACTCACCTCCACAAAAAAAGCCTAATATTTTAACATTTTTGGTCATTGGACATATAAGATAATGTTTTCCACTCCTATTTGTCCAAAACCATGAGCAAAAATCATGGGATGGTTTCTGGTTTTTATTAGTTTAATGCGTAGTGTCCAATACCAAAATAATAAAGAATTTCCTCTCTTTTCATATATAAACCCACCCAAAGTCCTAATTCTTTTCCCTAAAACTATTTTTAACTCAACGAAACCCTGACCCAATCCATATATAATCATTCCATAGTCCCCCAATCTCACAATAATCCTCTCTCTGTCCTTTCTAAATCCTTTATTATCACACATCCAAGAAATGGATTTTTTCCATTCTCCTATTTGTCCAAATATCATTATGTTGTTATACAATTGTTTTCAATTAAAAATTTTGTGGTATAATTTTTCACCTCCCTTTTAATTACCTTCTTATGTTTTAATTTTTATATATTAATTTCCTTCTCCTTAATTCCTCCCATGTACACCCGTTACCGTGCCAAAATTCTGTAAGGAACTTCTCTTTTCTCATTTGCATTCAAGAAATTATTTTATATTATGAGTCTAAATTCCATTACATATGTTGGGATAGGTATCTATATAACTACGTTACTGTTCATTTCATGTACGTATGATGATACACACCTTTCTCTCACATCAACCATTTTTATGAATTCTTATGTCATGTCGTTATGCTGCCGAAATTGCATCGCGATTTTCGAAGCTAAAGTCATTGCGTATTGAATACCATGACAATTTATATATAAATGGTATTTACCTTTTTGCATGTTTACATATTGATTATATAGTTTCATGTATGAATTAAATATTCCTTTATCATGGAATAAATGGTTATGTATAATAAATCCATGTTATATGATTCATGTGGCACACTTATGCATGAAATGAAATGATTAAAAATGGTGTGCCCTAATAGCACTCCAATGCATTGGGTAATGATTAATATCATGATACTTAAAGTGTAATTAGGGTTTAATATTGATAATTCATGTAACATTAGGGTTTAATCATGCTCTTTGTTAAATGATCCTTGGATAATGCTTATATAATATTAAATGTTCTTTCCACATTTCCATGTTTTGATAATTATGTTATATCATGTATTTATGTTCAAGTTTATAGTTTGATACATTAGTATGACTATTTCCTAACATGTAATATTTTTTTCATGTAATTACTTGTTTAACCTTTAATGGGATTTATTTTTCACCCTTTTCTTATCCGTGTCCTCAGGTTACCATGAAATTCTAAGTGCGATGGAATGTGTGTGGTCTTTTAAAAGAATTTTTCAATAAAGATGTGTATTTCATGTTCTATGTTTTTATGATATGTTTTTAAACCCCAAAGAAACTATACCACTCAATAATATATGTTTAACAAGTAAATATTATATATAATAATTTATGTTTATCTATGAAAAAAAGAGCATGGTTTATTTAGTTGGAATATGAGGATATGTTTTGTTATTTTTTGGATTATGATTAGAAAACCCTAGTAAAACCCTTAAGCATAAGACTAAGTACAATAAAAACAACCATAATTTCTTTCAGTCGTGAGTAAGTGTTTTATCAAGAAAATACATAACTGTATAAATAAAATAAGTTTGAGGAGGCTCTAGCACCGATATATCTAAGGGTAATACCCGAAAACACCGGTTTGAGCATGAATCAAATGGGAACTAGTGTACTAAAACACACTTTGCTTCTCTTTTGGTTATAAAACTCTTAATGGATTTGATTTGTAAAATTTATAAGCTTAGTATGATCCATTTTTAATGAAAAAACCCTCTAATAATATTCATTGGGACGTAGATCATGGATTACATTGACTAATGCCAATATACTCATAAGTTAAGGAAATAAGGTAATTTATATGTTATCCTTTTTTCATTGAATTACACATTATGTGAAACCCCTGACATTATTTTATTCTAGCTAATGGCCAGTAATATGAGGTCTTGGGCTAATAACTAATGTGATGATTATTGTGACGACTGTTCTAATGAGATTCCCAATCTGACAGGAGTGGGAATCCCGAACATTGTCACAATACTCACACAGTTATCCAATGTTTTGAATATAAAATTTGGTCAAGAGTAATGTTAAACCCGTTTGAAATAATAAGACATAATAAAGTGATTCATGAGACAATGACCTCTTATTTTTAATGGGTCATCTGAACTCTCAAAGGATGAACAATAGATCAAATCCATTGAGAAAATCATCCATGTCCTTCAATGTTTTGAACCGGAGAAAGTACTTCTAGATGCTTATCATATAGAGAGTGATATTTATCAATGGAAAACATTGATAAAAAATACAAAGTCTGAGGAGGATATAGAGGCATTAGAAAAGAAGGATTTCTTGAAAATGTTTTTCAAAAAATATTTCCCTCACATCATATAACACAAGATAGAAAGGTATTTCTTTCTCTCAAGAAAAAATATAATGAATCCATTATAGCATACAAGAAAAACAACACAAGGCTTGAACCATATGAATCTAGAATTAACATTACCCCTGAATGAATGGTTGAATTATTTTTTGGTGGGCTAAAACCAATCCAATTGAATTCCCTAGTGATCTGTTGCATAGAGAGCAATGAGGAAATTTTCTGATGTGCCATCATGGTCAAAATAGAGAGCAATGAATATCAAGGTTATCATGGGGAAAAGAAGCATAAGTTGGAATTTAATTATGGAGGTCTGGTGGATAAATTCAATAGTGCTATGAAAATCCAACACCCACTTGCAAAGGTGAAGAATGAATCACATCAAAAATTTCCTGAAAGGGAAGAGGAAATACATTAGGTGTGGCAGAGAAGAGAACCTTTCCATTAACTTTCGATAAGAAAAACCTAATGTTGTGAAAGAGGAGATGAATGCTCCATTCGACCATCAATTCATTGTTCATTTGTTCAACTATAAATAACTATGGCACATTGCATACTAGTTCTCTATGACAAGGGTTTTCAGAGGAAACCAAAAACCTCAAAGGAAACTAGTGAGAGGTTTTTCCATTACTACCTATGAAGTGAACCCTGATCATGATGTGGTGACATGTACGCAAGTTATTAATTTAATAATAGCGAATATACATTTTGATTCTTGTTATATGAATTCATTCATATCCCAAAAGTTTATTAGAGAAATCCCCAAACCCCCACAAATCATGGATGTAATGATTTTAGTGAGAATATAAAATTAGGAAATCATTGCATCCCCAAATATTAATCCTCCCTTATGACAATTTGTGGTTTGAACATCCCAATGAACCTCATCATACTCCCTTTAATGTAATTTGATGCAATTCATGGCATGGATTGTGTTTTCTTATATAAAGCCAACATAATTTTTCGTGAGAGGGAAATCAATATCCACATGGAGAATCAACCCTCGATAATGTACAACTACAGGGAGGACGATGAATATTTTTTATCACAATAATCTCAAGTGTGGATATTACTGCCCTATGAGCATTCTTATCTTGCATATATTATTAAGTCTAAGGAGGTAACCATCCTTGAATACATGCCAATTGTGAGGCAATTTTCTGAAGTGTTTCCCAAGGAATTGCATGGTCTTTCTCCTAGAAGAGATGTTGAATTATCAATTTATCTTATACATGGGGAATTTCAAATATCCACGATTCCATTTTTCATGTTTTTTTAGAGATTGATAAGATAAAGAAACAATTAGAGGAGAATATAGATAGAGGGTTCATATTACCATGTGCTTCACCGTGGAGTTCCCAAGTTCTCTTCATAAAATATAAGTATGGGTCAATGCACCTTTAAATTGATTATCACGAGGTCATCAAAATCATGATAAAAGAAAAAGTATCATCTTCCTCAAATTGATGACTTTTACAAACAGCTATGTTGAGAATAATATATCTCCAATGTGGATTTTCAGTCAAGATAGTACCATATATGGGTGAAGAAGGGGGATATCCCCAAGACAACATTCTATAAAAGGTATAGACACTGTGAATTCATAGTAATGCCTTTCAAACTAACTAATGCTCTAGAAATTTTCTGGGTTTTGATGAATAGAGTCCCTAGATATTACCTTGACAAGTTTTTGGTAGTATTTATATATTAAATCCAAAAACAATCCAAAAACAAGGAGAAGCGTGACGATGATCTTGGAACTGTACTAGAGAACTTATGAAAGGAGAAGATCTATGAAAAGTACAGAAAGTGTGAGTACTGGTTGAAGGAAAACTCATTCTTAGGTCATATCATCACAATTAATGGGATATATGTGGATCCCTCCAAGACAGTTGTATTTTAAGGATGGCTGAAGCCATTATCGGTAATGGATATCCCTAGCTTCCTATGGACATCTAGATATTATCATTGATTTGTTAGAAAATTCTTGTGATTTTCAACACCTCATACCAATCTAACTGAAAAGGGAGTCACGTTTTCCTAGAGTGATGAATGTGAAGTGATCTTTATGGAGTTGAAAAGGAGGATTATTACTGCGGCCCATGATCACCCTACCCAGAATTGGATAAATTTTTGTCGTATTCAGTGATGCTTATATGAAGAGATGGGGTTTTGTGTTGATGAAATATTACAAAGTATTTTCCTATTATTTAATGCAATTGAATGTTCATGAGAAAAACAATCGAACATATGATCTGGAGTTTTCTGTAAAAATATTTACTTAATTTTTTTGGACATTATAGCTTTGGTGAGATGTGTGAAATATACACAATTCACAAAAGACTCATGTATATATTCACATCGAAATAGTGGAATATGCACCAACAACGATGGATAGAGATGATAAAAGACTATGAATTCTCAAGCGACTACCACCATGGGAATGAGATAAAGGTGAAAGATGATATATGTAGAAAGGATCTAGTGATTATGTCATTAATGATAATTGAAAAGGATCCAACCCTCTTATATTAGATGAATATAGTCAAGGGAATTAAAAAATGGAACATCATCAATCCTTTCAAAAATGATTTCTCAAAATTCTATTTTTGAAATGATAATGGATGCTCAAAAGGATGATCTTAGAATTCAGAATAAAGAGGAAATTATCAGAAAAGAAAAATACTTAGAGTTTAATGTTAATGTAGAAGGAATTTTGAGATTTGGGACAAGACTCTATGATACATTAAATAGAGATTTAAATAATGAACTTTTTAATTATTCAAATAGTTATAATTTCTCTATTAACCCATGATATATAATGATGTATCGAGATCTCCGAGGATATTATTTTTGGGATAAAAAGAAGAATGAGATAATTGTGTATACAAAAATGTTCTTGGTATGTCAGAATGTGAAGGCTAAGAGGTATAAGTTTATGGGGATAATGAAACAATTAGGCATACCATCATGCAAATGAGATAACATTACTTTGGACATTGTCACGGGACATTCAAAGACATACAATAGAAACAATTCTATTTGGATTGTCGTGGATCATCTTACAAAAACTGCACACTTCATTGTAATTCGAGAGGTGTTATCATTAGATCAACTGGCACATATATATATATGATAAGTGGTAAGGTTGTATGTAGTACCACTATCTATTATATCTGATCAGGATCCATGATTCACCTCTATGTTTTGGAAGAGTCTTCAACATGCTATGAATACTGAGCTGAACTTTATTTTGGATTATCATCCTCAAACCGATGTCCAATCTGATCGGGGTATCAAAAAACTTGAGAAAAAGTTGAGATAATGATAAATGAACTTCAAATGATGATGATATCAACACCTTCCTCTGGTTGAGATATCTTACAATAATAGTTTCCACTCAAGAATCTAAATGGATCCTTATAAATCCTTTTCTAGGAATAGGTGCAAAACACCAACATGTTGGGATGAAGTTGGAGAGGGAAATCATTTAAGTCCATAAATAGTCAATGAAATGGTGTAAAATGTTAAGACCATCTAGGATAACTTTATACTTCTCAGAGTTGAAAATGATCTATGTTGATAATTGTCAATGATACCTAGAGTTTGATATCAGAGACATGGTATCCCTCTACATATCACTGTGGAAGAGAGTTGTGAGATTTGTAAAGTGGATGAAGCTTAGTCCAAGGTACATTATCCCTTTTGAGATACTTGATCACATTGGAGTAGTGGACTATCGACTAGAACCCCCACCAAACCTATCTCAAGTACATGGTGTATTCCATGTATCACTCTTGATGATGTACATAAATGACCAACTGCATGTACTCAATTTAGAGGTGGTACCAATGGATAATGACCTCTTCTATGAAGAGAATATGGTGATGATCTTAGATTATAAAAAATTGATATACGAAATAATACAATTCCCCCCAAGAATGTTTTGTAGAGAAACCACAATTTGGATGAAGCAATGTGGAAATCTAAGTAACAGATGAAGCAAGGTTATCTGTATTTATTTTAGTGATGGAAATGTAAATTTCTGGGGAGAAATTTTTTAAGTGGGTAATATTGTAACGACACAAACATTTATTAATGAAAATTCCACTTTATCTATTTAAATTTCTTATTATGTAAAATGGTTATATAAAACCTATACACTTCCTTAGTTTTATGTTGTTGGATTTTAAAATACCTTTTAGAATTGTTATCCTTGACAATATAGATGTTGAATTGTGATCACGGGATTCGTATAAATATATGGATTTAAAAAATACATTTTACATTTAAAATTGAAGTGATGGCCTAATATACTATAATTTCTCCATATGATCCCCATTTTGCAGAGCTCTGAAAGGAAGTAGCATCATCGGGCTTCACTCTTGACCTATACAAATCTATGTTTCAATACATTAAGCTTGAAAAGAACAACCTATAAGACATCTGGATGTTGATATTGATTACTAACTGAGCGATATTATCTGATTCACTCCAATAGTTTGTCACCATCACCCACCATACCATTCGGTATTATGTAGGTGTTATAAAGGGTTATGTTAAAAGACCCAAACACTATGATTATATGAATTTTTGTACAGAATAATGAATATAAATTCATTTTATTATTTTTACATTGTAAACAGTGTTTAAAGAAAAAATTTTATCGTTAGTTAATATTCAATTATGAAATATACTTTGATGAATTAATAGATTTTGGAATTCAATAAAATTTTAATAAAACACTATTACTAAATAAATTTTTATTAAATTTAAATTAATGTATAATTTTTATGAATACAATTATATTTTTCATTAATGATAGAAATATTTTTTGTCAAAACTGATGAATTTTATATAAATGAGTGGTTTTTTTTAAAAGTGAAAATTCAAATATTTAGAAAATAATTTAGATAATATAAATTTAATTTTTGGAATCAGGTCGGCAAAAAAGGCCAATGGTTAATTTTTCATTATTTTTTGAGATTGTGGAATTTATGGGTAAAAAGTAATTACTGTTTAAAATTATAATGTGTTTTATGACATCATAATGGCCCAATAGTGATTAAATAAAATACTATAAAAAAATTCTGGAAAATTTTTGTTTTGCCTCTAAAATAATGCAATTTTAGATTTTTTATATTAATTTTATGCTCCCTTAGTGGATCCTCAAATACTTATAAAACATTTTAAATTTTAAAATTATTTTATTGAGAGTGTGACTCACCCCCACAAAAGCAAGACAAATATTATAATAAAGTCATCCATTAGCCTTATAAAAAAAATTTACACCCCAATTTGGCATAAACCATGGAATTATTTTTGTTTTTGATTAGTATAATGTATAGTGTCCAAAGACTAAATAATATAGAATTCTATCTCCTTTCCTATATAAACCCACCCCCATGCTCCCACTTATCTTCACTAAAACCATTTGGAGCTCAACCAACCCCAGACCACATATCTTTAAAATCCTCCCAAGGTGACCCAATCTCTCTTGATGTCTATCTCGTGCCTTTACTAAGTCCTGGGGATCACTCATTGAAGTAAGGGATATCATCCTTTCTCATTTTCGTACAAATTTCATTATATTGTTATACCATTTTTCATTCAATTACAAATGTTGGGGTAATATTTCAAACCCCCCCAACTGACCTCCTTATTTTTTTAATGATTAGAGAAATATTTCTCTCTCATTAGTGCCTCCCATGTACCCCTATGACCCTAATGAAATTCCATATGTAATTTCTCACTTCTCATTTACATTTAAGAATTTTTTTATTATGAGTCTAAATTTCATTATGTATATTGGAACATGTATATATATTACCCCACATGCATTCCATTTCATTTACATATGATGATACACCCCTTTCTCTCTCATCAACTATTTTTAAGAGTTATTATGTCACGTCGTTATGCTGCCAAAATTGCACCGCAATTTTCCAAGCCAATGTCATTGTGTATTAAATACCACGCACATTTATCTATCAAGGGTATTCACCATTATGAACATTTAATTATTGATTACTAAGATTCATTTGTGAAATAATAATTAATTTATCATGGAATAATTATTATTTTTAATGAATCCATGTTATATGATCCATGTGGCACACTTATGCATGAAATGAAATTTTTTAGAAGGGTGTTCCCTAAAAGTGCTCCAATTAATTTGTTAAAGATTATTATCAAGATATGTCATGTGCAATGAGGGTTTATGCATGATAATTCAATTGAAATGTGGGCATACTCATTATCCATTTCCAATGATCCTTGGGTAATGTGAATATCATGTCAAAAGTTATTTCAATATTTCCATGTTAGGATAATAATGCTATATCATGACTTTATGTTCATGTTTCTCTTTTGATACATTGATATGCCTATTTCCTAATATGTAATATATTCTTCCTATTGTGACATTTCTACATCCTCACTGGGATATATAGCTCTCCATTTTTTATTCTTGTCCTTAGGTTATCCCACAGAATGCTATGCACGAATGTATGTGTTTGTCATGTAAATGAAGTTTTTAATAAAGATGTGTATTTCAGGTATTAAGTTGTTTTGTTATGTTAATAATCCCAAAGAACACTATAAATCTCGATAATCTATGTTGTAACAATTTAATATTTAATTTAATAAGTCATTTTTATGTGTAGAATAAAGAGCATGGATGTTATATGGTGGGTTTGTTAATGATCTTCTATTCATTTTGTAATTTTATATTGATATATCATGAGGTGATGATGATATGAATAGACAAGATCTCAAATAACAATGATTAAATATCTTATGTATTTTTATGATTTCTTCCATATATGATCACAATATTATTCATTTAAATTATTGTGAATATCAATGTTCTAATAATTATGATTTACTCTTCTTATGATGACACTTGTGTATGTTTTGATTCATGAACTTTTACTAATTCTTTCAAAATCATATTAATAAATATTCCACATATGAAATGATTTTTAGGTTCATGATATATTATTTTTGAGTATCAATATTTTAATTTGAAAAATACATTATTGTATGCCTATCGAAAAGGGTAATGTTTTTAAAAAATCATTTTTTAAAAAATTTTGAGATATAGATGAAACTGTTTAAATTTTCTTTGGATGAATTAACAACGGATAAATAAATTTTCCAAAAATAGTATAATTATTTTAGAAGAATTATATTATCATTGAGTATGGACTAAAATTATAATAACCTATACACTATAGATATTTTTGTGGTGTTTGTAGATTCAGTAGTTAATAACATAATCATCACTATTTTTCAATCATGGATATGTATTTTCACTCTAACATGGTTTCAATTATAATTAATCAATTTTTAGTAGATTTAAGTATTTTCATATGTTCATTTAATGTGTTTAATTAATTACCTAATATGATTTTATTTAAGTGATATTTTATGGATAATTGATATGTTTTCAATTAAATATGGTGTGACAAATATTTCTAATATTAAGGAAATGGGTTGCCTAATTAGTTGTGTGAGAAAAATAGCATTCATATTTGATGTTTCATTGGATATTTTTCTCATAAATTTCTTGTAAATAAAACTATTTTTAAAATATATAATTATTATCAATTATCACCCTCAGGGATGGTACTAGGATCCCTTCGGGTATAAAAGAGTGTTTTGGGTAGGAACTGTTATCCACTGGTTTGTATCCCCCATTAGACAAAGGAGTATTTAAGTATTTTATTTTTGATCATCTAAATGATTTCAGAAAAAAGATGGAGGAAAAAATGATAATTCTAGGAATATTATGTTTTTTTTGTTCTTCATTAATAATTACACATTTAATTCCATAAAGATAGCCCTAGGATTTTCTTAGGTTTTTATACTACCAAAATAAATTATATGATCATTCCAACCCCTCTATAAATAATACCAATTGATAATACATCTCACACTATACATGAATATTTTATCACTACATATGATATTATATATCGTTACATGAGACATATTTTACACAAAACTCCTATCATAAGATATTATAATTAAAATCAATATAATATACCATTATTATTCTTTTTGACAACATGATTTCAAGAATCAATGATCATGGAATGGATTCAATACAAATTAAGGGTATTTATGAATTTAGTAATAGTTAATCATAATAATATAAATATCCCAAACCTATATTTTTTATAAAAAATAATGGAATATTGTGAATTAAACCAATGATAAGCACTGCTACGTTTTCATCAATGTTTAGGTTACATAAATATCACTAAACTAGATCAATAAAACACTCCCTCTATAGTTTACACATGTTTTGACCATGTAACCCATTATATTAGTAGGGTACACCTTGAATCCAACATATGTTAAAATCTCAAGGAATCCAATGATGGATAATGAAGAGAGCATAATGATGAAAGAAACAAAGTCTTTGTTAAGAATGATTTCAACATTTCATGGTGATCTCACCTAAATATATGTTTTAGGGAAACTCTTTAATAATTCTTGAAATAAATAATACATTTTATAATATATGATATTTTATTTACCCTCTAATGCATTCATCACATAAATACACTATTGATCCTCCATACATTTCATCTTCTAAAATGTTAGCAATAAATGATATACCTTTTCGAATATCATTGGAATGAAAAATAGATATTTAAATGTATAGCTGAATCAAGGGGGATATTATATGGATCATACTATTTGATTCTATGAATTATGATTCATCCAAATTTTTCCTCCTGAATGGATGATGTTTGTGCCATGATATACTATAATGTTCCTTTTGATAAATTTTTTTTTACTTATAAAACATCCAAATTCATTAAATTCGTAATATATTTAGGTGTTATATATCTTAGTAACACATAAATGTTACATTAAACTGAATCAAGATGAAAAATAGTTTGTAAAATCATATTTATAATTAGTTAAATCAAATTTTTTTTGCATATTGGGAAATTGAAACATGAATATAAAGGATCCAATGTAGAGGCACAAAATATTGTACAAGTTATGAAGGAATGGTTGATTAAAAATTAATTAATGTCTTAAATCAACATCATTATGGGAGAATATCATGTAGAATTATTCCCTGATTTAAACTTATTTTTTTTATTGATTTTATTGATGATCAAATTGGGTACAAATGATATTTTTTTATGTTTATTCACATGAATAATGAATCAAATATTCTATGAATGATCAAGAAACTCATATCATTGATGAAACATTAGTAGTGGATGAACAACATGGAATACCATTCATGAGAAACCAACTAATTTGGAATTATTTATTCATAATAAAAGGAATAAGGGAGGATGATACTATAAAAAATAAAATTCATTTATGATTCTAAGTAATACAACCTTTTAATTTATTTTTTAATATGTCTAATATCACTTTTTTAAATATATATACTACTAAATTGATTTTTTATATAAAATTTCTAATATCATTAATGTAATTAAGGGGAAGAGTTGTTTTAAATTGAAGCAGATGCAGACTACATAGGATAAAAAGATAAAATTGAAATGGTAGAATTATAATTTCCATTGAAATTTGTTATAAAATGATGAAATTAATTTCCTAAATCATAAAATGTATATCAATGCTTATGAATTCATTTTTATACATTAAAAAAAAATTTGGGTGTGGTTGAGTAGTGTATAGTATTTTTAGTTGAAAACACATGATATAAATATTCCCAAAAAACATAAGGAGAGAAAATTAAATTAAAAAAAATTAATGAAATTATTTGTTACACATGAGAAAAGAGTATTTGTATGATTGAACAAATGTGCAAAAAAATAAAATTTTTTAATTGGATTGAAGAACATATAATTGAGTGATTTAATCATTCAAATCATGAGAAAAACATTAATATTATATACGATCAAAATATTCAAATAAATAATTATATTTTGAGTATTTTGAGTTAATGGGATCCAATGTTGATTATATTTCATTAGTTTTAGACATGGTTTCATGGGTGATAAATCAAAATCAATTAATAAGAGTAATGGAAAATTTGAGAGTTGACTACCCAACTCTGCTTCCATTCCATGACTTCTCTTATTAATCTCAAGGATTCTTAATTTGTAGTATTTCATAATTTATAATAGTGTCCACTCAATTAATGAATATTTTTAGTCTAAATGTCATGCTAATTGACGTGTGAAAATTGTTTGATATTTTTAAGAGGAGTTATGGTGATGGTGAAAATAGAAATCATTGGAATTCAAGGATACTGAGTTTAATAGATCAGTTATTATTTATGAACCATTAATTTGGAGAAACAATAATATGAGATAATGATATTTATTGATATCGATTTAAAAAGGATCACATTATTTTTACAATGGGATTCAAATATTTCATTGTAATTTAAAATGAATTATAATTGAACTTGAGAAGTGATGAATTCATGATGAGATTCTTATTGAGGGGAATTACATTACGATATGTAATGATCAAGTTTGGGGAATGAAATTTTATAGAAATTTTAATTGTTTTTATTGAATTATATGAATAAATTTTAATGTTTTTTGTATTTTTGGGAATAAATAATTTCAGTTTATGTGTTTCTATTATATTTAGACAAATAAAAAAAGTGTAAACATTTTATAAAATAAATTAATTGTAAATTTTTAAAAATTTAAAAATATTAATTTGAGGATAAGAATTTTAATTCTATAATGTTTATTTAATTTGATATTATAATTAAAAAGAATATAATTTACCATGATATTCTTATTTGTGAAAGAAAATTAAAAATTTTTAAGGGAAAAATGGGGTCCAACCCCTTTAGTAGAAAGCATCATCCTAAGGGTACACCTATGTAAGGGATGGTCATCCAAAGCCTAAGGACCATCACAAAGGAAAACATGTCATTATTTTGGTATATATCATGGATCATGTATAAATTGGACAATTAATGTCCTGACCCATCCCAGCGGGGACCACTCCATTACACCCCAAGCCCGCCCCCAATAGGCTAGGGGCTGGTGACTTGCACCGAGAAGGCATAATACTACACGAGATGCATTGCCTAAGAACCTGTACACATGCACACATCTCCAACCCATAAATTCAGAAATGTAAACCCCACTAAGGAACAATATGCATACATACAACTAAACCCAACCAACAGAGTATGACAGCAGGTAAAGTACTAAAAGTAAACTGGGGTAGAATACAAGCCCACAAAAAAAACAAGTGTCTAAAAATTTCAAAGGCCAACTTGTAAACACAACGAGGTGCTGGGACTGCTGCTCATAGATGAAGGGACTCCTCAGCCTGTAGGGAACTCATAAAGCTCGGTCATGTCCTGGTCTACCCTGGATTCTGTCAAAAAGGCTTCTTGTCTGCATAAGACACTACACGTGCGGGAAAAGCCCATGCAGGGTTGAGTATTACAATACCAAGAAGAGGACCCCGAAAAACACAAATCAAGTAGACAAGGAAAGGCACAATATTCTCTACAAAATATATGTCTACATATCATATAATAGGAGATCACAATCCAGATATTCTCAAAACCCGGACCCATAGTCTAGAGACAAGTCACATAACCGCATACCCCTACTAGGGATTCAGTTCAAATATTCCACGAAGTACTCATTCCGGTAGAACACACTCTATGAGTCGGGTAGCTCTAATGATGACTGTCCAAGAAGTACTATTCTTTGGGAAACGTCACGAGAGGTAGATACACTGATTATGGGAGACACACTCCTGAGTGGGAAGATCACTGTAGATAGAAGCACTCATTACAGGAGAAACACTCATGAGTGGGAAAGATCATGATACACAAATGTCGATCACTTCCTGAGCTATGGAAGATGTCGTGACTCATCCGGATTCACTAGCTAGGTGATTGACCAGCATGTTATAATATCAATTCCCAGTAGAGATGGTCATGTCAAGTCCTCAATCTACCTAGGGTGAGGAATGGATAGAGGATCTCGCTTCGGGCCTATCGGAGGGTTGTCGACTCTATCAAAGAATGTCCTGCAGAAGGGATAATACTCCTATAGAAGGAAATTAACCCTGAAATTCAGGGGAATGAGAATAAGGGGCACTAGAAAAAACTAATTATGTCCAGGATATAGTGAACAAGAGGGCCATGCCATTTTCCAAAAAGTACATGGCACATAGAATTGTTACATGCCGTGTTGTCTGACCCTGGGTATTGCCCGTGTACGACAGCCTATGTCGTAAGGATTTTCATGTAGAAAAGTGATTACACAGCATTTATTATGGCGTACATGTCGTGTCAATGTAACTGGGGTTGGCTCTGTGTACGCTGTCCATGTTCCCGTACAATGTTATCTACCCATGTACTCCAACCATTGTAATCGGTGCACAGGGTGGCCTGCGTTACTAACCTCGCCTGGCCATGTGATGGATTACAAGGTCATGTACTCCCTCCCATGTCCATGTATCCCAGGTATACACGCCGAGTCCTGTGTAGCCCCTTTTGTCATGCTGTGTATGGAGTACACACCATGTCGTCTAAAGTCATGTACTCCATCTCATGTCCATGTACTTCCCAAAATACATTCCAAGCTTCTGGGAATGTCCAAAATACCATGTGAACAGGGATATTCTTTGTGTGGTTCCTCTTTGACCCCCGAGACCCTAGCCACCACCTCTAGTAGTACACGGTGTGTTTTTCATAAGTACATGTCTTGTATTCTGGAAATTTCCAGAATTGACGCTCCACGCCAGCATGCCTCCCGAGATGTCTTGTTCATCGATCTTGCCATTCGATCACCATGAAACTCCCATGTTTTGTTATCTCTAACACCATGAAGCTGAATTTTTTGATTTCAGTCCTCCAATCATCTCCAAAAACAATCAATGATCCACCAGCACGGTGAACTCTCAAAGAACTACCCTTATCGATCTGGTTAGATTCATCGTCCACTATTGTCGTCGCACCTCCGTAAGGACGTTGTGGTGTCGAATCCACAATTTTGGATCGTTGAATCAAAAAACAGATGTTCATAGATCCATTTTTCATCGCCCCACAAAGAAAGAGAAGAACACATGGAGAAAAGAAATGGGATGAAATCCAATGAACAAATCGAGGAACGAACCTCTACCGTCATTATTTAGGGAATTGATCTTCTCCCATTAGAAAGAATAAATGTGGAATATTCAAAGAAAAATAATTCCACAAGAATAGATTCCTCAAATCATCCCAATAAAGCCCTCCCATAAGAACGTACGAATCATCAGATCAACGTGTTCAGGATTGATCTGCGTTCTTCGTTTAAAACCAAAAATGGGGAAAATAATATTAAATAAATAACCCCTACATAAACTAGGATCGATCACTAACAATGGTTACGCGCTTCCACTGTCATTGAGGTCCTTCAACTCTATTGGCATAGCGATTCGCATCTTTGATCCGTTGTCTTTTTTAACCGAGAGATTTATCTAGAGTTTCTTCTCAATCATCCGCCAATGATCGTTGTTCTATTATCCCAATAAAAAGTGAAACATTATTTTGGAATTAAAAAATACATTGCGGTATTAATGAGTCCATAATTCCATTCTTGAGTTATTATAATGTGTAATTTTTTCGAGAAACAGCTGCCCTATCATCGTATTCCATCAGGTGTTTCCATATAAAATAAACACTGCAAAATATTTTATTTTATTTTATTGAAAACTTCTAAAAATTATCATTTTCCCTCAACTTGCGCTAGTAGAGGTTAGTCCCATTCTATGGTAAAGTCATCATCCCGGACGCAATGGTGCCCTTCATATTTTTAATTCGGGCATTCGTTTAGAAACTGCCACAACCACGAACAAGTGCCGACTCACTTAACTAAAAAAAGATCGAACCAACATTCTGGGATCACCAAGCCTCGAAATGAGGTTCCATTTCTTTAAATGTTCTCGTAATAATTACATATAACATTTAAAAATAATACACATAAAAACAGAGCAATTACATTTTCCCCACCATGTGGCTTTGCATCCCTGAAAATCCAAAACAAATACTACTAAAAAAGATACATGTACTAGGCACGGATCTGAGCCTCCCTCTCCCACGCGCTCTTCTGATGCATTTTGTGCTACCAACGAACTCACACCAAGGTAATTTATTGCCCATGAATGATCCGCTTCTACCGATCCTCAATCTCCACTGGGTACTCAATAAAGGTCACTCCATCCTCAATGTCCATCTCTCCCCAATCAAGGACGTGCGATGGGTAATGCACATACATCCTCATCTGTGACATGTGGAAAACACCATGTACCCGATGCTAATGCGGTGGTAGATCTAGGAGGTACACCACCTGTCCAACTCTGCACCATATCTGGAATGGTCTGATGAACCTCAGAGATAGCTTGCTGCCCCGACCAAATCTCTGTAAACCTGGTCAAGGTGAGACCCGAAGAAAGATGGGGTCTCCCACTTCGAACTCCAAGGTCTCTATCGTTTGTAAACATAAGACTTATAATGGACCTGTGTAGTCTTCATATGATCTTGGATGATCTAAATCTTCTTTGTGGTAGCTCGAAATAGTTCTGGAACCTTGAGTGCTGACTCTCCGGGGACGGTCCAACAAAGCGGTTACCGGCAGTGTCTTCTATACAAGGCCTCAAACAGTTCCATACAAATGGTGGATTGGTACCTATTGTTGTACGCAAACTCCACTAGTGGTAGGTAGTCCCCCCAACTATGACCAAATTTTAAGATACAGGCCCACAACATATCCTCTAGAACCTAAATGTTACTCTCCATCTGACCATCTTTCTGCGGATGAAATGATGTGCTCAAGCATAGCTAAGTCCCAAAGGCCTCTTGTAATCCCTTCCACAACCAGGATATAAGGCATGGGTCTTGGTCTGAGGCAATCGTCATAGGGATTCCATTATGTCGAAATATCTCTTTCATGTAGAGGCGTCTGAAGCTCTCTATAAAACTCTTCTCCCTGATAACTATGATGTGGTCTGACTTGGTGAGTCAGTCAATGATCACCTAGAAGGAATTATTCCCCTTGGGTATCCTCGGAATGCCTGTCACGATGTCCATCAATATTCCATCCCACTTCCACTCTGTAACATCTAGGGGTGAGCTAATCCTAATGGAACTTGGTGCTCAGCCTTCACCTGTTGGCATGTGTGGCATCGGGAAATGAACTCTGCTACTGCCGTCTTTATGCATGACCACCCGAACTATCGTCGAAGATCCTGGTACATCTTTTCCAGTCCAAGATGTACCACCATGGGGTGCGTATGAAACTCCATTAGGACCTCCTCCTGCAATTCTACTGGTACAATAGTGCATCATCTGAAAAGAATTAAGTGTTCCCCTCCTTGTGAATATCCCTCAAGATCAGGTCCTTTAGATAACTGAGCATATAATGCCACGTTGTAAACATATCCTAGATGTGCCTCCCTAACCCGCTGTAAGAGTGGAGGGGGAAAACCATTGACTATAGGTAAGATGTATCCTCTCTATCCATGAAGGATAATTGCGATGTGGATAATTGCTTCGTCGCCTCACCCAAAAATTACAAGCTCAGCATTCTTCTAAGAGCATCAGCCTCCTTGTTCCCCTTCCCGGGAGTATAGATGATCTCAAAATCATAGTCCTAGAGGAACTATATAAAATTCCAAAAACTCATATTCAGATCTTTATGCAAAAAGATTTACTTGTGGCTCTTGTAGTCATAGTAGACTATGAACCAGTCACCCATAAGGTAGTGTCACCACATATTTAATGTGAAGACTACCGCAGAAAAATCAAGATCAGGGGTCGCATAGTTCAGCTCTTGGGGCCTAAGCTGGAATGAACCATAAGAAATCACTGACTGCCATTGCATCAGCACACAGCCAAGCCCGGTCCCTAATGCATCACAGAAAACTATATACCCTCTTCCGGCATCCTCAAAATTAGGGTGCTCGTCAAACTCGGTATCAACTTCCTAAAAGCCTGCTGGTACTTCTCTGTCCACACGAAGTGTTTTCCCTTCCTGGTCAAGGCCTTCATTGGTGCTGATATTCGGGGGAAATCAGTAATGAGTCTTTGATAATATCTTTCCAACCCAATGAAGCTCTGCACCTCCGTCACACTCTGAGGTGGCTCCTAGGGTAACACAACCTCCACCTTGGCTAGGTCTACAACTACTTCCTCTGGGGAGATGTCATGTCCCAAAATGTGGACCTCTTAGATATCGAAATATAACTTTGAGAGCTTCCCATAAAGCTGTTTTTCCCAAAGTATGTCTAAAACCATCTATAGGTGTCTCATGTGCTCCTCCTCTAACGCCGAGTACACAAGAATTTCTTCGATGAATACCACTACGGACCAGTCCAAGTATGGCCGGATGATATAGTTTATTAGTACCATGAACACTCCTGTAGAGTTTTTCATACAGAAAGGCATCACCAAGAACTCATAGTGACCGTAGCATCATATGAAAGTCATCTTGGGTATATCCTCATCTTTTACTCGCAATTGTTGATAACCTGATCGAAGGTCATCCTTCGAGAACCACCATGCCCCTTTCAGCTAATCCAAAAAATCATCTATTCTCGGAAGTGGATACTTATTCTTCACTATAACCTGGTTTAGGTGCTGGTAATCAATGAAAAACCTCAGTATCCCATCTTCCTTTTTGACAAACAAAACTGGGGATGCCCATGGTGAAACGTTGGGTCTCACGAAACCCTTGCTCTGTAAATCCTCCAACTGCACCCTCAGCTCATGAAACTCTGCTGGATCCATCTGATATGCTGATGAAGAAATTGGTGTCATCCCAGGGTATATGTAGATGCATAAGTCGATTTACCGATGGGGACGTAATCCTGGAATATATTTGGGAACGATGACCTCATACTCTTCCACTACAGTAGGAAACTGGGAGCTAACAACATATATTGCTCCAAGGGTAATGATAGCCATCTCATTAGTGATCTCCTGCACTCGCCTATGTATCAGCCCATCTTGTACAGCCTCAGTCTATTTTTCTATAACAAATGAAAACCTTTTTCCCTCACGGTGAACACACCGCACTCTTCGCCTAAAACATTCAATCTGGGCATGAACCAAAGATAACCAATCTATACCGAGAATGAAGTCGTAAGGCCTCGACGCTACCACCATGTTGTTCCAACCAAAACTCTCTCCTTCATGGGTAACATCACACTACCTGTAATGTTGTGTGATCATAGAGTCTCATTCCGCATGTGTCTCCAAGTGTAAGGATCAAGTCAACAGTTCAACCAGAATCCCAAGGTTTAGCACAAGACATATGGTTATAGAGGAATGACTATAACATGTGTCTAAAAGTACTACAACTAAGGTAGAGAAGACACAGATCATACCTCCTATCATCACTGGAGTCCCTAGATTGTATGCCTCAGCCACATGCTGATGTCCCCACCCCTGTCCCCCAGCTCCTTGAGCCTCGTGCGGACCTCCTGGGGGTGGTGGTTGAAGTAGATCAAAGCGTTTTCCATCTCCTGTAGCTATCCCTGCTCCTCTGACACATTCACCACCTGGAATGTTTGTCGGGTCCACTCTCTACCTCTACCTGGGTGGTTCATCCACCGCTTCCCTATCAGCAGCTCGATGGGTTGGACAATCTCTAGTAATATTTTCCCTACCGCCACATGCATAACACCACATATCACTAGGATGATTGGATCCATCCTGAGAGAAATGGACCATCGATCCCTTGTCCTGGGTCCTCCTCTGAACTCTCCCACATCATGATCCCTATGTCCGACATCAGCTCCCTACTGGTGAGGTTTCCACACCTGTCTGCTTGTTGCAGACTGTCGTCGGCTGTCTCTACTCCTCCAAAAATCTCTCGAACACCAAAGCCCACTCAAGCACTCAAGCCTATGTCAGAACGAATAAGTGGATGACACTAGCTTGGGTTTCTCGTTGAATACCCTGCTCAAAAGACCGAGCTATGAAGTATTGATCCATGACCATATCCATTGAGTACCGAGTGAGGTGGTTGAACTTCAATGAATAGTCAGAAACCATCAGACATCCCTTATAGATCTCAAGAATCTCTTGTATTCGTACGACTCTCTGCGTAAATGGAGAGAAATCCCCCCGGAGGAGTTGATTGAAATCAATCCATGAAAGAGACTTGTCATCATGAGTATGTGTGGTCAGACTCCACCATCATCTTGTCAAACCCTGTAGAATTCTCACACCTTGGATCACCATCTGATCTATTTGTGTCCTCACTAGATGGAAAACATTGGTCACCACCTCAAGATAGTCCTTAATCACCTGAGGTATGGGCTCTCCTCGGAACCTAAGGGGTCTCTGTCTCTGAAACATATGGAGCACGCTCTGCCTACGATCCTTGTCGGTCAGTACTGCAGGTACCATGGGCTACTCCACTAGAGGTGGCATAGGAGGGGCACAACCTGGGGGAAATGTCTGGAGAACTAGTCCCTGTATCGAAGCCTCGTCACTAAGGGGGTCATCCTCGTGATCTTGCTGCTGAATCCTAGTAGGTATGCATCGCGACAGAAATCTTGTAAGAAACAAGATGTACAATGGTCAATGAGTATATCTGGATAGCTGATGCAAAGGATATGGAAAAGAACAACCCATTTTTATATGATTAATTTACCACACTTTTAGTTCCCCACAACCAGTGTTTTCATGTACTGAGTCAAAAAGCAGGTTATCGGAGTCCTAGTGTATGGATACGTCGGCTGCTGCAACAATAATGGAGTTTCTGGCCTAAAATCCAAGCTCCAAACACTGAACACTCTTCCCCCAAACCAATGTCATAGACCCTTGGTTCTATGGTAGAACCTACCTCCTATAATACCACTTTGTCATGACCCTTCCTAGTGGGACCCACACCGTGACTCCCCAAGCCCGCCTCCAATAGGCAAGGGGCTAGTGACTAGCACCAAGTAGGCATATTACTACATGGGAGGCATTTCCAAAGAACCTGTACACACACACATCTCCAAGCCCACAAATGATGAAATGTAAAAACCAATATGGAACAAAATGCATGCATACAAATAAACCCAACCAATAGAGTATGATGTAAAGTAAAGTACTAAATGTAAACTGGGACAGAATACAATCCCACTAAAAAACAAGAGCATGAAAACTGTAATGTCAAATTTTTATATACAACGAAGTACTGGGACTACTGCTCATAGCTAAAGGGATGCCTCGGCCGGTAGGGAACTCAAAAATCTCAGTCCTCTCTTGGTCTGCCCTGTACTTTTTCAAAAGGTTGATCGTCTGTACAAGACACGGCACATGCAGGAAAATCCCGTGCAGGGGTTAGTATAACAATACCTAGTAGAAGAACCCAAAAAACACAAAGAAAGTATACAAGGAAAGGCACCGTCAGCTCTACATAATATATGTCTACTGATCATATAATAGGATATCAGAATCCAGATATACTAAAAACTTAGACCCGTAGTCTAGAGACAAGTCACACAACCGCATACCCACGCTAGAGATTCAGTTCGAGGATTCCACGAAGTACCCATTCCAGGAGAAGACACTCTATAAGTCTGGTAGATCTGATGATGTCTGTCTGAGAAGTATTGTTCGTCAGTAAACATCACGAGAGGTAGATTCACTCATTACAGGAGAAACACTACTATGTGAGAAGTCCACGGTATATAGAATCACTCAATACGGGAGATATACTCTTGAGTGGGAAAGATAATGGTAAATAGATGAGGATCACTTCTAGGGCCATGGCGGATACTAAGACTCATCCGGATTGACCATCTAGGTGATTCACCAACTAGGTAGAGGATCAACGCTTGGTATACATGGTCATGTGGATGTCTGGCTCTACCTAGGGTCAGGAATGGATAGAGGATCTCACTCTAGGCCTCTCAGGGGGGATGCAACCTCTATCATAGAATATCCTGCTGAAGGTATCATACTCCTGTAGAATGAAAACATTCTTTACCTTCAAGGGAACAAGAATATGGGGCACTAACACATACAAAAGATGTCTATGATACAATGAAAAAGAAGACCATGTCATTTTCCAAAAATTTCTTGATGTGTAGAACAGTTACACGCTGTGTTGTCTGACTCTGGGTACTTCTTATATACAACGGCTCATGCTGTAAGGCTAGTCATGTAGAAAATTGAGTAAACGGCGTGTAGTATAGTGTACACACTGTGTCCGAGTAATTGGGGTTGGCTTCATGTACGCAGGCCATGTGCCCATACACAGTTATCAACCCGCGTACTCCAACCCATGTAATCAGTGTATGGGGTGGCCCATGTTACTGGCCTCGCCTGGTTGTGTGATGGAGTACATAGTCGTGTACTCCATCCCGTGTCCGTGCATCCCTGAGATACGATTCAGGTCCCACGTTTCCACTTCTGTCATTCCACATAGAGATTACACGTCGTGTCGTCTGAATCCGTGTATCCCATCTTATGTATGTGTACTTCGCAAAATACACATTGAGCTTCGGGGAAAGTCCAACACACCATGTGACTAGGTCTACACACTGTGTGGTTCCTCTCTGACCCCCTAATCCCGAGCCTCCACCGCTAGTACTACATGGCGTGTTCTACGGAAGTACACACTGTGTATTCTGGAAATTTCTAGAATCCATACTCCTCGCCAGCGTGCCTCCCATGATGTCACGTTCGTTGATTCAGTCATCTGATCACCATGAAACTCCTAGGTTTTCATCACCCCAACACCAAAAAACTGATTCCATTGTTTTCAGACCGCTTATCGGCTCGGAAAACATGCAACGATCCACCCGTGGGAAGAACTCTAGAAGAACATCCCTTCACGATCCAGTCTGATTTGTCGTCCGCTATCATCGTCGCAGCTCCGCAATGTTTTTACGGTGTCAAATTCTAAATTTAGGATCACTGTGTCGCAAAATAGATGTGCAAATATCCATTTTTCAACACCCCATAAAGAACCCAAAGAACGCAAAAACAAAAGATTGACATAAAAATCTAATGAAAAAATCGAGGAACGAACCTCCGCTGTCATTCTTCATGATGTTGATCTGCTCCCGTTAGTATGATTAAATTGAACATAATCAAAGAACAAAAATTCTACATGGATTGATTCCTGGAATCATCCCAACAATACTGTCCCATGAAAATGTATGAATCATGGATCAACTTGTTCATGTTTGATCCACGTTCATCATTTTAAATAAAAAATGAGGAAAATAATTATAAATAACAAACACCTACCTCAACTAGGATCGATCATTGATGAAGGTGCCACACTACCACCATCGTCTAGGTGCTTCAACCCTATTGTCGTAGCGATTAGAAACTTCTATGCATTGTCGTTTGTCACTGATAGTTTTCTCCATAGATTCCTCTCAATATCCCACCAACGATCATCGTTTGATTATCAAAATAAAAAGGGAATTGTTTTTTTTTTAATTCAAAAAAACATTGCAGTATTAATGGATCCAGATTTCCATTCTTGAGTCATTTTTTTGTGGCATTTAATAAAGAAACAGCTACCTTGTTGTCGCACTACAACAGATGTTTCCATATAAAATAAACATTACAAAATATTTTAATTTATTTTATTAAAATTGTCTAAAAATTAGCTTTTTACATCGATACGTGTCGGTAGAGGTTAGTCCTGTTATTAGGAAAAGTCTTATTTCTGGATGAAACGGTGCCCTCATATTTTTAATTCCGGCATCCGTTTGGAAACTGCCACAACCACGCACAAGTGTCGGCTCACATTACTAAAAAAAGATCGAACCACCATTACAGGATCACCAGGCCTCAGAATGAGGAGTCGTCTCTGCGCATGGTCTCATAATAATTCCATATAGTATTTAAAAATAATACACGGAAAAATGGAGACATTAAAATTAGTTTTCTTAAATAGGTTGAATCAAATTAATGTTGTGTAAATAATGAGGTGATAATACATTAAACACAATAACATCTTGCATCACGTACAAATGCATACTCTGGGTTATGAAGTGGTGCAATATTTTATATTAAGATCCCCACAAACTTATTTAAAATTATACATGGGATAGATAAATTTTTAATAGTACATACTAGAGTGTTGAAGATCCATGCCCAATTCATAGGACCTTGATCACTTTTGGATCACGTTTATAGGGAATCCCAACTATTCATATGAATATCCCAGTTGTATTCATCTGTATTCTTCTACTATGAAAATTTGAAAACCATTCACTTACAATTTTATATCATTTTACCCTCTCATCCATAGATCCTATTTTATATCCATGGTATCAATGATGTTTAATCATCCATATGTACTAGATACAATATTTACATACCATCATCTATTCCCCACTAGGAAATTAAATTTCTTTGGCTTCCATAATTAACTATCTGGATCGAATGGAATAATAAATTGTTGTGACAACATGTTTACACATTCCAATGTATCTTAAATAATACACAATGAATCATAAAACCAAAAAATAACCTTAAATAAGGAAATGTGATCCCCAGGAGAAGGGTAAGTTAAGTAATTAGAAAAAATATAGAGGTCCAAAACTACATCGATACCCTTTAATGGATCCTCAATTTTTTTTTTGAACATCCAAACATAGCAGGATTTACATACCAAATGATCAAAACAAATTCAAGGGAGGATTTACTATAATAAATTTATTAAAATGTATCTTATCTTCTAGACACATGAATGACATGAAAATAAGATATTCTGAGTGGTCTTCGAAATCAATAAATCATTTTAGTGTTTTTATATAGATCACATCCACTGGATGAAAGGTGTTTAGAATAAATTAAATTAATAATGTATTTAAATTCATCATGACTAATATGAACCATTTCTATAAATTACAATTTTTCTCATCCATTAATATAATTAAACCCATCACTTGAAATCCATTTGTAAATATAATGGATTGTCCCATTCATCATTCGTTATAGAATTTAACCCACAATCTTCTATCATCTTCTATATATCACACCAAAACTATAAGGACCCAATATTTTTATACCTAAATAAATCATATCATTAAATTATTATTCAATACATTTAATAAAAAAAATTTGAGGGCCATAATAGTTTAGTGTCTCTGGATAATATAAAAAAATAATCTTATTTCATGAAAAATATTCAACACATTCCAAAAATATACTCTCAAATTTTACTCCTCTTAAGAATACCATAACTAAACCTTTATTTGTAAATACAAGAAGGAAACAAAAAAGTGGAAATATTAATTTTTCATTGTGTTTAAAAATTTAAGATTATAATATATGATCTTATATAATAATAAGATAATCGTCACTATATGTTTTCAATAATATAACATACAATTATCATACCCAACAAGTCATATATCATAAAAATTATTCATGGAATAAAATTTATCATTTTAGAAAGCATGTCTCATAAGAATGATAAGTCATCATAAATCAATAATTACCCATAATATCATGTCATAAATATATGGAACTATTAAAATAGATATAAATATTTCATATTGCAGGATTAACTACAAAGACATAAATATAGTGGATTAGTTCGTACCACCAATTTCTCATTGTGGTTCTGGATGCACCAGTTTCATATAGTGGATATGGACTCACCTATTTCCCAATGTGGATAAAGACCACAAAATTGTTTCAAATTTCTTTCATTAGAGATATAAATATTAAACTAATTCATTTATGGGACATATAGTTGTGAACACTCTCATAATAATAATGATAATTATGTGTTCTATAATGTCATAAAAAATTTTCATATAATAACATCATAATATGTATAAATAAATATTTTTTGTAACCATTTAATAAATTCATCATCACATTACAAAAAAAATAATAGATTTGTTTCATAAAAAAATTAGTAATATGAACATTATCTATCTAGAGAAATAATTTTTATTGTATCTTTCAATCTTATCCCTTGTAAATCATATGTATAATAAAATGATTTCATTATATTTAGAAAAATATTTTGAAATATAAATTTGATCAATTTTGGTGGAAAATATATATTCCAAATTGATAAAAAGGTTTTAAAACATAGAAATATTTTCAAATTACATATCTATTAAAATAATATTGGAAGAATATAATGGAAGATACAGACATCATATATAATATTTTTTTAGAAAAATATATTTTTAACTTTGATTAATCAATAAAAGTTCATAAAATGATTTGTAAATTATTTTCACTGTTAATAATCAATGAAACATTTAATATAATATTTATAACATTTAATGGTGAGGAAGTTGAAAAATAATTTTCATATCATGCACTTTAAATAAATATTACATTTACATTTTTAAAAAATTCTAATGATCCGCATTCAAAAAATTAAAAAGAGATTCCTTTTAAATAATTTTGAAAAAATTTCAAAAGATAAAAATTAATTTCCAAAATATTTTCATATGTATGAAAATATGTTTAGAGAATTTATTTTAATAAATTGTAAATATAATACAAAACAATTTTGAAAAAAATAGAGGAGCACAATATTATTTTATTAAAAATGTAATTTTTTCTTTTTCAGTTAATAAAGAGAGGAAAATGAATGTTAAAACATGAATTCACATGAAATAACTAGAAGGGAAGAAATTTAATTATTTTATTTATATATTTATTATAATATTGCATCATTGGAAGCATAACCATAAACAGCCCTCATAAATGATGAGATTGTATCATAAAACCCTAACCAAATTAGTAATAATGAACGACAATACCCATGATAGAATAAAATTATATGGGACATAAAATATAATGATAGTAAATATATATAATGTTATTAGCTATTAATGGGACTTCATATACATATAATTAATGTATATAGGTGCCTAACATAGCATATAACCCATATAGCAGAAATTGAGACAATTTTTTTTAATGTTTTGTTAACTTTTGATCCATAAACCACATTAATGAAAAATAATAAAATATATATTTAAATACTTATAATTATCATGATAATAATAATAAAATAAATACATTTTTAGTATATAAATCACATAAAATAAACATGCGGTGAAGCTAGAATGTATCTCTAAAGAAATAATATGGAGATAAAAATTCACTACATTATGTCTCAACTTCCTATATACATGTTAGAACCTAAAATATAATAAATATATTATTATTATAAATATATTATATAAAAAAATTATATATAACATACCATATATGATTTGCTAAATAACTTTTATTACATATTTATAAAAAAAATCGGTTTTAATGTCATGTATTGGGTAATAATTGATTTATGTTTCGATTACTTCTTTTGGTCCTCTTATATTGACCACAGATAAATCATATATATTATTTTATCTATTATATAAATATCATATATATATATATATGAATTATATATTTATTTAAACCAATCCAATACTATTTGATATATAAAATGAAATGCATCGTTCTTTGAGATGGTAGGATATATATATATGAATGAAAAATGATTCAATTTTAATTACAAATGAAATGAGTGATAGGTAAATAATTATTAACAATAAATAATGATTTTTATTTCATATATATTTATTATATTTATAAAATATAACCTAATAAACTTCCATTAAAATCATTTACCATGTCTAATCACATCTCTTCGTGAGGCGGTAATATGATGTACACATGAATAATGCTATCATATCTCCCAAAGAATGGAGATTGTAGAGGTATATGGGAAATCCTAATTCTATAATAATATATATCTTAAAAATATCAAATATATTTATTATTTCCATAATTAACCCCAACCAGGATATTTTTTAATGGAATGTGTGTCACATCAGTCCACATAGAGGTAGTCCAGTATACACACATGGTAATTTATTGATTCCCATTTGATAGAATAAGTGCTAGATTTCTGTAGTGACAATAGAATACTAAAATATAAGAATACTATATATATTGATTTAATTATATTATAATATTTAATATTATTTTAATGTGGTGGAGGATAAAATAAAATAAACCAAATCATTGAACAATGTCACCTCTCCATTGGAGAAGCTCCTTCAATTATTGCCAATACCCACCCTTGGATGGATTTCTTATCAAACTATGTATTATATGGATATGGAATGGAATAAAGAAATTTATTTAAATAGGTATATTTGGAGACATTATTTTTGGATGCGTGGTGGTGAGAAGAGATGGAGTGATAATATATATGTCAGGGATGAGTGAATTTTATGCAAATACTGGAGATTATTCAATAATGGGATGTAATTTTCACCTCAAGTTCCTCCAAAATTGATAATTAATGTTTTGGAGGCAGAATATGGAAGAGAAACACTTAAAAAACAATTTTCAAATTTTCTTCCGTATCCTCAACTATTCTTTACATTATAATATATGTTTTCTCTAATGTATTTAGTATTTTATCATTGAAAATCAATCATTTAATACATGAGATAAATGTACTTGACTAGAAAATTTCTATTGAAAAAATATAAATATTAAATAATTCTTTAAAAATATAAACACTTTTTGTATGGAAAATTACATTCAACCCAATATCATGTAATGTGAAAAAACATTGTATTACACTTTACCATGATAAAAAAGTAAATACAATTTAGTATTAAATATTATTATTATTAACGAATAATTAGTACATTATTATAAAATATTTGATGTTTTTTAAATAAATAAAAATATATTTGATGAATATAGTACATTTAGAAATATTAAATCTTTAATAAAATATTATTTATTATAAAATATATTTTAGGTCAATTTTTACATTATTCATTTAATTAAAATTTAAAATATGCTGACAATGATAGAATTATAATATAATCATATACCAAAACTCTATAATTTTTTATTTAGTTAAAATATTCAAAGAATATAACATGTCATCAAATTTTTATTATCTTTAATATTTTTACTATCATTTATATTAATTTTTCATTAATTAAATAGTTTCTCTGTTGGTGTTAGTTACGATATTATAATAATTATACAATTTCAAAAATTAAAAATAAATTAAAATCGTGAAATTAATTTACATATATATATAATTTAAATTAAATATTAGTTCAAATAATTATTTTGAATCAATGTGAACACACAATTTAAATTTAAATTCATGTTGGTAACATTTTTTTAATTTCTTTAATTAAATTATAAGACTGGTTACTTTCTTGGATACATTTTCAAAAAAGAAATCATATAACTGAAGATAATAAGTGTCAATATATATCTATAAAATAATAATTTCACAATATTTTTCTTCATTTTAGTCCTTAATATTTTAGTTTGACACCCATGTATGCTAGGTTTATCCTTAACCTCGATTATTAGTACCAATTATTTTTACTATTCAGTTGGACCAAAAGTTATGTACAAAATAATATAATATTAAAATTATGATTATTAAAAATATTGAATTAATTTTCCAAATTTAATAAATAATGTGAAAAAAATATAATATAAAAAAACATGTAGGTATGAAGAAAATTATGTTTTTATCGAGAAGATTTTCATATGTATAAAATGGGTTTATATAGACAACTAAAAAGGAAATTTATTCTGATTACCTATTTTATATTAATAAATTTCTAATTAAGTAATTTTATATTTTAAATATTTTTTTAGAAAATTATCTATATTCATTCCTTAAATGTAAAGGTAGTCTCTAATAAATACAAGTATTTTTAACCACTCACCGAAAAAATTATATATTTTGAGAAATCCCATAACTCACCATAGTATATATTTCACATGTAGATTTTGAAAATTTATTTTATTTTTTCATATAAATTTTTTAAAATTTATTTTAAAAAATATTTAAAAATTTTCTCACAGAAAACAATAAAAATATTTTTTTTGAGAATTTTTTTTAATTCATATAGACATTAACAAAAATTATGTACATTTTTATCAATATTTTTTCTGTATGAAAAACCATTAAATTTAATATTTAATATTTTTATATTTATATTAATTTCACATAATGTATTGGGTAAATAATAATGACTACGCTTAGATAATTATATTTATACTTTTTTATGGTTTGTTATAAATCAGTTTTGCATGTAACACGTGCATGCAATGAAATTAAATATTATAATAAATATACTTTATAAAATCATCAATTTTAACATTATAACCTCTTAAAATAGGATGTATCCCTCATGACATTCATATTTGGTATCATCAACTATGGATTCCATTTCCCCATTATAATATAATATTCCAATATAGCTTCCTCAATTTTTTGGTTTTTTCACAAAGCTATGAATAGCTCAGTAGAAATATTTCATAGAATATTCTCACTATGATCCAAAATCTACACCTATTACTCCTCATAAAAAATAACATAAACTATTGGTATTACCACTCTATTTAGTACATGTAATGGATCATGTGTGTTCTTCCTGAGAAGACGTACATGTAACACAACATAATGCTTATAGAGGTTCAGATAAAAAACAGTGAAATATGTTACAGTATTCATATGATTAGTAATCACAATGCGTACAATATATCTAGGGAAAATAATTCCTTTATATGATAAACACACATTATTATTTGGGTTATACTTTGGTTAATTACATCTTCATCACATACTCAATTAAATAAACAGTCATTATATGGATTTCTAGTACGAAGTAATAAAATTAAATTTTAATATATTAAAATATCCATAAAATAATGAAAATTCATTTTTTATTTATCTATATATTTTAAAAAAATACTCTCCACAAATTACACAATGTGGTTAGAATACATTAATACATATGACATCAACAAAAACTCCCATCGTTCATAAAAATCCTTTTACAAATAGTTAATAATAAAACACCTCTAAAATATGTGTTACAGAGATTAAAATCTTATGATTTAGAAGTGGGGTCAAAAAATTATTTATTGATAATATAATTATTCGAAAAAAAAAACATGATTTATTTTTTAATGTCATATACCAAATATTTGAATACCATGATCATATATTCTCCAAAATAGGTTAATAACATAAATTAAAATAAAAACTTATTGAAAAGATGAATGATTTTCAAAATTAAATAACTCATTATTCATTACAGAAAACCATATATTATTTCATATATACCATAAATCCAAAAATTCTATAGAATCCATTAGTAGATTCATAAATATAATTTTCCTCAAATCATTAATCAATTCAATGGTAATAATTAAAAAATTATTATTTTGTCCACATCAAAAATTTATTTAACTAAACTAATAATCATGTTCTCAATATTAGAAATATATTAAGTGTTATCTTCTTCGATTCATGTGTTTTCCATTAAATATCACAATTCCATTAAATAATTTTTCAAGGATAAAAGTACCATTAAACATATTCTTGTAATTTCTTATCAAAAAACATTTTTAGAAATATTATTATATATATATATATTTCATAATACACATTATTATTTAATTAAAATATATTAAAACATAAATAATTATTCTTATTTCTTAATCCATTAGTAGAATACATCATCATATTATATAATACATATTTCTCTTTATATTTCATTCGTAGATCTTCATCATCAATAATAAATCATTTACCATTTTACCATACTAATCCCCTTCATGTGAATTTACCATTGTAAATAGATTTTTAAAATTCTCATAATATCCACATTTATAATTTTGAACCATTGATGATTCCTTAAATAGACCATTTTTCTCATCCATTGCATTAAATGAACTTTCCAGTAGTCCTCAACAATCGACTATTTTTTCTATGTGTCCCCACCCATAAAAAATTATCATTCCATTGGAACATTTCTTTTATTTTATCATTCCATGTTCTCGATATATAGAATACCTAGTGATATTCCCTCTATGGTCTCACCACTTGAGAACAAGTCAAACACTATCATTTTATTCATTCGTGTGTATGAAATTTAGTTTGGGTTCATGTTGTTAATTATATAACATGCTAAAAGACCATGTAAAATCAAATAATCATTCACTCCAATATCCACCCAATTTGGTTATTCATCAACATATTTCCTATCACATTTAATTTCAATGCATTTTTTAGAGATCCCACTATTTTCTAAAAAAATTATACTATGAGAAACAAAAAATCATACTAGGAAACCACATAATCATGAAAAATTATTTTTAGGATCTATAAATGAGGAAAATTTATTTTATATCTTTGAAACCATATGTTTTTCCTAAATTAGTATATAAATACATCATGATTCTTTGTAAATATTTTGTGAATTTAGATTGCATATCCCATGGGAGTTCCAAACCTTGGGTGTAGTGAGACCTATTTTTGTGACTATGTAATTCTCGAGTCTAGCCCAACATTATTTTCTCGAAGTTATTAACACTAGGTACATCATTGAGGGAACCATTTCAATTTTTATGTGCCAATGAAAGGATTTACTACTAGAAAAGTAGCATCCCCTTCAAAACTATAACATATTTCATTATTTTATATTACATACTATCCATTGGGTTCTCATTAGTGTTTTATAATATTAATATCTAATTAATATCAGAATATTGACATGTGATACCAAATATATGTACCCAACATTTTCATACCTTATTTTTACGTTATATTTATGAATATGTAGTAAATTTAAAAATCACACTCCTATTTATCCTAATTATTTATTGTCATTGGATTATAAAAACACAATGTTCTGATTTTTTTTTAAATATATTCAATATCTCCAATAAATATCCTCTCACATAGTACTCCTCTGATGAATACCCTACCTAATCATTTCTATATAGCCTCGGTAGAAAAAAAATATGATTGGGAGAGGACATATTCTTTGTAAGGTAAAAAATGTGAGGTATCATTATTTGATCATATGAATGAATAAAGATAATAATATAGGTATTTGATCATGAGAATAACCAAATAAGGTTATACCCAAATACCATAGATCATAAACATGAGTCATGGAACAAAACATTTTCATTATAGGAAGTATATCCCATAAGAATGAGAAATTATCATAATTGAAACATGAACCATAAGATCAAGACCTAAATTTGTAGCATCATCATAAATATATAAAATTATATAATATCTCTAGATTAACAACCAATACCATCAACATAGAAGATCATTATTTTTCACTTATTTCCATTTGTGTATGAGGAGTCACCAATTTCTTATAGTGGATAAGTCCAATCAATGTGTTTTTCATTCTTATATCATGACATATAATGTTTTACCCAATGCATTTGATGAAGATATTGTCTCCTCCAGTATCATAATAAAAAATATAATTATGTGTTACACAATATCATGAAATCTTCATCATATCATCAAATTATAACATGTATCATTAAAATGAGTTTCATAAACATTTCAATAATTAATCATAGTATAACATATAAAAAATAAACAATTTTTGTAAAGAATTAATTAACCAAAACATTAACCACCCATATAAATAATAAGGAGGGTTTCATTCCATATGATCCCTATAATATCATAAATAACATCAAATCATGTCATCTCAGATGGAAAATTATTTAAAAAGATAATATTGAACATTTCATCATAACAATACCCATTTTAATTTAAAAACACATTATAAGACATTAAACAATTTCCAAATAATTTTTAAATAACATTGGGAACATATAAATAAAACTTTATATATCAATTAAATTAGTTATTGAGGACAATATTATTCCAATTTTTAAAAATCTCTATAAACCCGTAAATTATTTTAGAAGTCATTTTCATCATAAATAAACATTGATAGTTATAATCGATGATTAAAAATATTGAGTGCTCAAGATAGTGGAAAATTAATTTCATGTTGTACACAATAATACTAATAATGGTTTAAAATGTTTTGAATAATTTAAAAATTAACTCATTTGAAACATTGATATGAAAAAACAAAAAATATTTGATTGAGGAGATAAAAAACTATATATTTCAAAAAAATAATTATATTGTACTCCATAGTACATTTACAGAAGAATATTCATGAAAATATGTATTCTCGTGACATAAAAAAGGTGAATAAAATAAGATTGTTTCATGAGATATGGATCATAAAATATCACCATCTAAATTATAAACATAAAAAATCTAGATAAATGATGATATTGTATCATAAAACACTTACATCTTTTGTAACATTGAGTTATAATCCCCATGAAATAGTAACATTAAATTAAGCATAAAAATTAATAAGAATATATAATTTCATGACATTACATATCAAATTTGATATTAACACACATTATAAAATAATAAATGTCCATAGTATAACATATGTCATAGAGATGAAAAATAGAGACAGAAATCTCTTATAGCTTTGGTAAAATTTGAAAGTTAAACCCCATGAATTAGAAGTAATAAATTTGAAATTTCAATAACCATAATATTCTGTATATTAGTCCTAAAACTTAATCATGGGAATTATATAAGCCACATATGAAATTTGGTAAATATGGAGTGTATCTCCCAAAAAAATTGAGAGAGAAATCCCTTAAAATAAGTCTTAAAAACAGTAATACATGTTAAAAAATAATTTATAATAAGATTAATTATATTATAATTATATAAAACAATTATAAATATACCTCATTATATGTATTATTTATTATGAAATTTTATTACCCATTTACTAAAAATTCCATTTTAATGTCAGGTTTCAGGTAATAACTGTTTTATTTTTCACGTATTCTTTTATTTTTTATTTTTTCCCTATTTCATTTAACATTTTTACATCATATCATGAATTTTATCCATGAAATAGATGTCATATATATTCATTATATTTGAATTTATAAAATTTTAAAAAAATTATAGGTAGAAAATGTAATACATTATTCATAGAGAAAGTTGTTTGTACTAACACAGGAACAATGTTTCCATTTTATTGAATGAATAAATGAAGCACGGTTTAATAATATGTAATCATTACATAATTATTTCTCTGTATTATATTTCACAAATATCAATTAAATTTTATAAAATTATCATTCATGAAAATAATTTGGAAAAAATAATCATGTCACATCATGACATAGTAGTTCACCAAACACACAACCGATGTTATCATATCAACCACACAATTTAATGTAAGAGGGTATATGTGAAAAACATTTTAATTTAATAATATTTATGTAAAAATATAATTTAAATATATATATTATCCATGATCATGCCCAATAATGAGTTGGGATGATGGAAAATGGGTCACATTGGTTAATGAGGTTGTATTCTACAGTACTCTCAAGCAGAATTATCATTTTCAAATTGAGGTATAGGGATATAGATATAATTCATTACCACATTATTATAACATATATTTTTATTTTTGATATTAAGTTTATTATATTAACATTTTTTTATAAAATTTTAATTACGCAGAGGACGAACTAAAATAAAAATATACTTTGAATAATGTTAACTATTTTTCAAGAAACGTCTTATAGATTTCACCAAAATAATTCCTAGGATATTTTTATAATGAAGCCAATTATGAAAGTATATAGGTGGGATTTATGGAAGGTTAATTGGTAGGTATTTTATAAACCAAATGTTTTATAATGATTGAAGTGGGGAGGAAAGGGGGTGTTTTTTTATATATGGGGGAGGAATGGTGTTTTTATAAATACACAAACATATTCAATATGGGAAGGAACCCTCTCAAAATGTGAATAAAAATTTATTATTAAAGAATTATAGAAATTTAATTTTATATCCAAACCTCCAAAAAACCTCATGTTATAAATATTTTGTTCTTTAACATCTATATTTTCTTATGTTTACTAGTATAGTTTTCACTACGGTGAGTAGCCATTTTAAATAGGTAATTTATCATTTTAGAAATTAGATAAATGAGCCTAATTTGATAATTTTAATTCATAATTTATAAATATTAAATCCAAATTTAAAAAATCCTATGTTTTTATAAAAATCATTTTAATACATGCACAAGTAATGTACAAAACATCATTTACCATTTATAATGATATCATTGTTTTTACTTTTTAAAATTCTTTATATTTTTTATAATATAATATTTGTTATTTTATCAGAATATATAACTTTTTCAAATAAGTTTTTAAAATATTTCATTTTTTTAAAGTTTAAATCATTTATAACATATTGTTTTTTATAAAATAAATTAATGCCAATTTTGAATCTGGTAAATTAATTTCAGTTTTAAATTTTCAATTGAGTGATGGAATTAGAATATAAAACATTCAAACTATTATATAATTTAATATTTATATAAGAAATTCTATTATAATTATAATTGATTCAATTTATATTAATTTTAAAATGTTATATATCATTTTTTTAATTTTATAATAACAGTAAATTTTTTACATCGGTGTTTCTTAAGAACAAAAAGTAATTATATAATTACTAAAAATATTACCCTTATGAATGTAATTTTATTATTCTAAAAATTATTATAAATATTTAATAACAACATTATTTTGAATATACTTGAATACATAACTGATATATAAAAGTAAGTGGGTGATATATTACCTTTTTCATTATATAAAATATTTCAATGGTAAATTTTATAGAAAAGTATACCAAAATAACATAAAAATGAGAAATAAGGTAATAAGGGTCGATATACGGCTAGAAAATAGTAATTAAACTAAATTTATGGTCATTTTAGCTATTAAATATTTATTTTAACATTTAGTTATACATGTTTTAACATTAACTAGATTAATTAATTTTAAATATTTTTAGGAATAATTTTTGTTTAAAATTTTATTGACAATATTGTATAATAAAAAAATTTATGATTAAAAATATTTGTCAATTGTTAAAAATTAAACTCCCATAAGAGGTATATTTAATTTTAAATTATTTTTGTAGTAGAGGTGAGAATGTATTATTCTAGAGAGGAAATAATAAGCTTTTTAAAAAAAATTTATTTCAAAAATTCAATATAAATATTATTCCAATGAACTAAATTGTATTAATAAATGTTAAATTTAAGTAATTTTAATTTTAAAACCATCTTAAAAGAAAATAATCCTTTTAATTTTTTGGAATGAAAATAAATTATTCAATAAACACCAAATTTTTCACCATTCATCAAAAAAGTTATATTCACAAAAAAATCCTCCTAGTATATTTCCAAATTTTTATTAAAATTAGGCATTTTATTTTTTGAGAAAAATTATCTTAATATTCAAAAATTTACTTTTTTATTTTATAAAAAACAGAAATAAAATCATTTTGTTGGAGAATATAGTTTTTCCAAAAAGATATAATAAAATTTGAAAAAATTGAGTACTTTTTTATCAACATGTTTCTTTTATAAAATTGAACTATAAAAATATTTATAAATTTGATATTTCTATTGATAAAAAAATTTAATTTCTTGGTAATAATTGGTAGGTATAAATAATAATATTATTAGTTTTTGTGGTTCATTAAAACTCAGTGTTGTGTGTAAGGTAAGCTATCAAAAAAATTATATTTAATCAAAAAAAACATATTTCATGAAATCTTGAGGTTTTACATATAACATTTTATAAACAATATCTTTCATATAATCCCTTTAATTTTGATAGATTGAAGAGTTTATATCCCCTTAAAAGTTTAATTGTTTCCATTAAACCTATTATTCCATGCTCTCCTTTTATTATCTGGATTCACTATATAATTGTAGAATATAAATCCACCCTATATAATAGGGGGTTAAAGAAAGGGAAATAGATAGGGGATGTCCAAGAACATATATGTAGGTTCTATTCTCCTTAAATATTGTGTATTATTATACTCCCATTATTGGTATGGAATATTATATGGGATGAATGGATTTTGACTATTATTAATTTTATACCATTTGAATCCAAGATTGAATATTATTATCTAATTTTTACTTAACTTTATATTATGATTTCCAAATTGTTTCCTTATTTTAGGTTATTATTGATTAAATGTTAATATATGCCTATCTATGTAATAATAATATGATATTATTATCCAAAAGAAAAATGCATCAAGGGATTTGTTGAAATTCAATCTTAAAGGATTAACAAAAATCATTGATCATGGATTATAGACTATAAATATACGGAATATTGAATTTATGATAACATAATACTCTATCATGAGAGTGTAATATCTAGATATGATGATTTTTTTAATGAATCCCCATTGGAAAATATATTAGTCTTCACAAAATATGGATTTGTTCCCCAGATTTTCTATCCTTTCTAAAACTAATTAAAAACACATTACCCCTAAAAGATATTCCTTAAAACTAATAAGACTACAAAAATTCACACAAATTAATAAATATTAAATAAAAAATACCAAATTTATATTTTAATTCTTGAATTAATATACCAATAGAGATAATTCTATTTATATTTTCTATTACTTTTGTGAAGTGATGAATTATTAAAACCAATATCTTTTCTTCTGATTGACCTGATAACTTATGGACATTTACTGAAGACTATAAATATGAAATTTATAATAACTAATCAATATACTATTTTATTAAGTAGGGTCAAACCATAGAAAATAAAATACGATGTGAATTTAAAGAAAAAAAATTAGAACAATATTAAATTTTGGATGATGGTGTCTAACTGAAAATGACAAAGAATGAGAGTGATATAAAACAATAGTGAAAATATAGTGAAGAGTGTGTGTTTTGGGAAAAAATATGAGAATAATAAAAATATAATGTATGAATAGTATACATATTAGGGAACCATATAGAATTTAATTTTATAAATAATTTAGTTTTATCAAAATGAATAGTACTTATTTCTAGTCTTTGATTAATGGAGTTGGGGTTTCTTCACTGTCACTATAATATCTGGAATTATCAGTTAACTACATTAAAAAATTAATTTGTAAATATTAATTCATTTAATTAATGATCCTTGAAAAGAGAATAAAAATATTATTATTTTATAGATTAAGTACAAAAGTCAATGGCTTAAGGAAAAAAATATTCTATAATAACCTGTCGATATATTTTTATTGTCAAAATGATACACATAAGTAATAAAAAAATAAAGTTGAACAAAATAGTAACACTATTTTCCTTCCAGTAATCCCATATAATTCTATCAAGGTATTTTCAATCATGAATTAAAATAATACTATAAAAGATATAAAATCATTAACTAACTTATTCTGAATTTTTAAAAGAGAGATGAGAAGAGTAAAATAGTGTAAATAATGACTAATAATAAAAAATATTAAGAAAATTAATTTAAAAAACATTAAAAAATATGAAATTCAGTTAATAATATTCACATAATTTAATTTAACAATTCTTATTAACATGAAAAAGTTTTTGAGAAAAATAATGTAATAAAAACAATAATAAAAATAGGAAGTGTTATCATTATAGATATTAGGCCATTAAATTTTTATGAAATACTATAAACTAATTAATTGAATTATTTCCCTTACTATCATCCATTACTTGAATTAGATAACATATAATAAAAAAATAGATGATGGATTCCCATCCAATGTGATGATCCCAGTATTTTAAAAATGATGTCATGTGCTAGCTCCCATAATAAAAACTCATGGAAAGCTGCCTAGGTCAAATAGATGGCCTCTACATGGTGTAGGTGACCACTGAAAATCTCCTTCTGGGTGACAAGATAAAAATCACTTAACAAATGTCGATAAACCCATTTCTGCTTCATGATTTTTATTTTTCACCCTCTTCATGCATTGGGATCTATGAATAACATATTTATTAAGAATTTCAGGAGATTATATTTTTATGAATTACATAATATAATTATATAATCATGTGAAGTAAATCCTTTTTACCATTAAAATGTCGATATAATGGACATTATACCCTTAAAAAAGTTTTAATGACCCCGGTGCAAGCTAGAATAAGTCAATGTTTCATTTATGATGCATTGGGAATCACAATGATGTGAGTTACTATCCTTATTAGTAGTCTTACACATGGATAGAGTGATAATTACATATCCATAATCCATGAAATAACCCTTATATCAATAAATGGATTGCCTAGATGGAATACATATGAAATCTCATTATTAAAAATATCATAATGGAATCCTTTTTATAATTCTTCCAAATGAACCATATGTAGTCCCTACCAATATAAATTACCTTTATAAAGAACCAATATAAGTAGTGATACCTTTATAAATGTAATAGTTACTTCTAAATATCTAATCCATCGGGGCAGTTTGAAATTCATAGTGAAAATTAATAAATTATATATGTGAAATAAAATATAAAAAATGAAAAAAATGAATTCCAAAATTCAAATGTCTCCCAAAAAATTTATAAATTAAATAAAACCATAAAACATTAACAAAATAATTAAAAATCCCAATTCCTAGAAATTCAATTTCAAAATGATATTTTAATTAATTTATCCCAAAAATCAAGGAGAATATTGGTTTTTTGGAAATATAATAATTAATAAAAACCACCATTGAATGAGTTAAAACCAAAATTATATTTTCAAAGAATAATTCAGGGTATTGAAATTTCAGATAAAATTTTACCAATATTCAATAATTTTCCATCACAAGTATATTTTGGAATGGAGAAAAAATCAATATCAGTAATGGGATGTGGAAATCATTTATCAATATTGATCCACCTTAAATTGTCCAATAGTTAATCTCATTACAAATAATCAATAAATCGACAAATAAATTCATTATAGGTTATTGCGTTTTTAAAAAAATTAGATACTAAAATCAAAAAAGCTAATTTTGATAAATAATTTACCTTTTGGTCTCTCTCAAGTAAGAATGTATGATTTATCTTATAAAAAGAATCTATAAATTTATGTTCTAGTTTTACAAAGATGATTGTGTTCCAAAATTTTGAACATGTTTCAACCAACATAGAATTAAATTAAATTTTATTCTAATATTTATTTTTTCAATACTTAATAAACAAATATAAATATAAAATAAAAATTAGACACAATAAAATAAATATTAAATGTTAATTATTTATAATGAATTAAAATTAACCCATCCAATAGTTTTATCGTGAACATAAAAACCCATATCCATGGATTATGAGTGCATTTTGAGCATATTTTAATTAAAACATATTAGTTGAGAACCAAAAAATGATTGAAAATGAAAATTAAAATTTAAATATTATCCAAAAAAATATCTGTAACATTTAATTTCATAATTTAGTTGAAAATATTTTTATTTAATGTACCCAAGGATGAATAAAAATTATTAAACACTCAAATAAAACCATTATCTAGATAGAAGAAAAATTAAAAAAAATAAAAATGATAAATAAAATAAATAAATTCCTAAATAAAATTATTTTTATGGTACATTGAATTATGTTCATGAAATATAGATTATCGCGCAAAATAATATTCTCCCATATATAAGATGCAACATTGTCGACAATGTTGAACCTCAAAATGATAAAAATTTATAACAGTTTTTCTCACATTGATTTTATATTTTATTTGTTCAAAATCATGTATGGGGGACATAATAAAGTTTAAAATATTATGATTCCACAATTTAATAACATTTTCCCTTTAATATTTCAACAATATGTACATTCATGTACTTAATGAAAAAGAAATTAAATTTTCTGAAATTATAGAATGTAACACGTTTAAACAATGATTATTGGAGGAGTAGAGTAACTTTAAAATAATTCCAACAAAATGAAGAAGTAAAACTATTATGATATTGTAATTATATTTTTTTATATACTTCATTTGATATACTATATTAAAATGATTGAATCCCCCAATAGTTAAGTATTTAAAAAAAATATTTTCAAAGTTATGAACTTTTCTGCATACATAATATACAAATATTATTAGAATATAAATAGATAATAACTAAATTTATAGATAAAACCCCCCTTCAAATAATAATGAAATGAAATATAAAAAAAATACATAATATTATATAATACAAAATAGAAAATTTAGTCATGTACAATATGTTTAAGACAAATATCTCCCCCATTAATGCATCAATCTCTACATGGTTTCTCCCAGTCATGTAACTAATTGTGTAAAAAATTATCCATTTAATATAATCATTGATACTCAAAATATACTATAATGAAAAATATAGAGGATATAGAAATCAAACCCCATTCTATAAATCACACTTTTTAAAAAATGAATTTGTGGGGAATGTGTTACTTTTTGGAAAAATGAGTAATGTACAAAGACAGTGTGAAGTACAAATATTGAAAATAATTTTTTTTAAAAACATTATAACCATGTGCGTACTCTAATATTTTAGTGTTTGGATTGTAACATTCCCTCTAAAATTTAAACTATGATCATTTATAATGTATTATTTATTTATGGGAGTAACTTTACTATTTTTTAGGAAATTTCATTTTGATCTCATAAAATATTATTAACTCCACCATTTTTCAACATTATCTAGAGTTATTCAATGGATGTATGAATAATGTATTCATCAAATATTGTTTCAATGCCCAAAATCTAACAAATATAACAAAAAAATATTATAACATTTCCTATAAAAATCATTATGTTATCTTTTAGCTTATTTATAAGGCTCCCCCACACTAACGGAATCTCAAAACATAGTAGGGTGTAGATAATGTTGTAAACAAAACATATCATTACAAATAAAATCATTTTATTTATAATTTTTTCATTAATATAATTAGGGGATGAATCCTTAATTTTTTTTAATTTTCCTCCATATTTTTTATAGAAAATTTATCCTCCAATGAAATAAGAAAACAATAGGATTATAAGGCTGACTCAGGGTGTCAAAATTTTATTTCAATGATTTGAATATTTTTCACATGTTTCTAGTAACATGTAAATTCTATCTGATGTATTTGGGAAGATAATAATCACACAAATGTAGAGATTAGAAATGGAACACTAGTTTTACTAGGTTAAACACTATGGGATGGCTCAACGTGAATACACCGAAAATGATTCATTTATACCTAAATTTTGTATCCTTCACCAGATACATTGGATTATAAATTATTTGACAAGTTATCCTCCTATAATTATCCCTACCTTTTAAATAATTTTAACGAAAAATTACATCTTCCCTCTAATAACATTCATTAACTCCCCCATGGTCACTCCATGGGTGAATTCTAACTTAGTTTACTGAAATGAAGGTCACCTTAGTATAATGGAAACATAAGTTTATATCCCTTTTATCATAACACTATTCATTTAACATAGTCTTGAAATAATTCATATTAGTTCACTTTTCACTCAAAATATATATTCAAAACAATTTATTTGCGTAAGTAAGTTTTTTGTAAAAATTTCCCATTATAGAAGCCCATTTTTCAATTATGTTTCATCCTTTCTGATCACCTAAACATTCACGATGATTTCATCCATTATGAAACTCATGGAAATTGAAGATATTATTGCATTTATGAAGCTCAAAACTTTTATAGACTTCTTAGATATCTCAAATATCACATCCTATTTGTAACTCCAAACTCTCATAAAACACTTATTATTTCTGAAACCACATTTTTTAGAAATTTATATGGTTCAATTATTTCATAAAAATTATTTTTAATAATATTCATCTCATAAGGATTTCTTAGATCACAATTCATTGCTTTATCATAAAACATTCATGATATTTGATCATTTCAACTTCTTTCTAAATTATTTTTGTACCATAAATAATGTGTGATCACCTATTCATAGAAAAACCCTATTTCATGGGGATTACCAGATCATCGTTTCACTTCTTCCATCATATTGATTCATTCATAAAAATATCCTCATTTTATAATGGTTTAATGAATTTTTCCCACTCATGAATCCTCTCATAGTCACATAGATAACTATATTTCCATCACGCCTCATCTAGTTTTTATTAAACATCATTTCTGATCCATTAAGTCTTTACAACACCATATTCCTTTACAGATATTGAAATCATCATGAAACATCAGTAATTATAAAATAAATTCAATAATCATATTTATATTGTGTTATCCATCTAAATCTATTCTTTGTGAATGTCATATATTCTTTTATATTTATAAATTTATAAATTTTGAAAAAAATTTGAAATGACGCCACCATCAAAAATAAATCCTTCTTCACCATAAGATCATATCAGATGAAAAACTCATATTCAAATAATGGTGGATTGAAAAAAATAAATAAAAAAATTCTATATCTATCTATTAAAATACATTATTCCACCTATAATTTCATTTTGGATTTTTGGTAATCTGCCAATAATTTTAGTAAAAAACCATCCTTGATAAAAAATAATTATTGGCAGTAAATAAAAAATATATGACTCAATGTTTATATGATAAATTTATGGTGTAGAAAACAAGACTAGAAAATGTATTTTTTATTCTTTGATACTAAACAATCCCAATGTCCTACAAACCTATAATTCCTTGAATTCCATTCTCACCTATTTGAAATAATCCCAATGAAGATATATTGGGGACTTAATGTTTCTGATGCTTTAATTGGGGTTTCCATCTTCCATTCGATGATTCATGAGATGTTTCCCCACATTTTTTCTTTCCAAAGGTGTATGAAAACCATCCCTTATCCAGGGGAGTTTTCTCCGTTATTGAAACAAGATAATGAGATGTTTATCTCTCCTTTTGTAGGTTCCTCCTTGGAACTGGTTACCTAGTCTCAGTCGCCCTCATCGATTTGAGTCTTGGTTCATGAATCTCTTTCCTGATGCCATATCATCGTGGATACCGGTTAATTAAACTACCATCATATGTATATTTCATTGGTTCTTGACATGATAAATACTTTTAGATGGAGTAGATGCCACATCAGAAACATTGGGGAATCTCATAATGCGTGGACATTTTGAAACCTTTATTCTTATTTAAAAGAGGGCATCTCAAGGGTAAATAACCTGAGGCATCCCATGTATTTCATATGTTAAAATATGTCTGAGAAATGTCTCTGTGGTTTTCATAATCTCCCCAATCATAACATGGGGTATGTCATGAGTTTAATGTATCATAGAGACGATTACGCCAAATGTGTGTCTCCCGAGGTTTTCCTCAAGCATCTCATTTTTAACACGATGTAGGATGCGTGTTTAATGTCCTAAAGAGATGGTTACACCAAAGTCCTGTATTCCATGTTTTTCCTCAGGAATCTCTAGTTTAAAATGAGGTAGTCCATCAGTTTAACATTTTCTAGAGACATATCAGACTGATCAAAACAATGAAAATAGTGGATTAGATTAGTGAAAACCAATAATGGAACAATGGTGTTGGGGATAACATGTGGTGAGTTACCCAATTGATTCTAGGAGCAGTAGGAAAGTTTGGGACATGATCTCACCATGATTTGGTGGCCCGAGTTATGAATTATGATAGATAATATGGTTGAGAGTGGATAGTGGATGAGAAGGAACTGAAATGAGAATGATGATGGTTTTGGTCTTATGCCTCAAAGAGACCTCCTACGTATTCCCGTTGCAGGGAATACAATTCCACTGAGTTCGGTGGGGGTATAGAATCAGCGTTTTAACATATGATAATGACCCCACAATATAGTATGTCTTACACATGGTTAGCACCCCAAAGTTGGTCAGATTCCATTGGGGATGGAACAGATATGTGGGTCTTAGAAAAGGGGAGTACAAAAGCATACCATCAATTTTGGTTACAAAAACTTACCGCTATATGGGTTCGCAATAGCTTACCACTAGATGGATATCACAATGACTTACCGCTATATGGGGTCAGAATGGCTTACCGCTAGATGGGGTCATAAAGGCTTACTACTGGTTGGATCATAATGGCATACCACTAGATAAGGTTGATCCACTTGGAGTCTCTTTACATACACTACCTAGGAGACATGGATTGAATCCCACGTACATCGAATGGGTACTATATATTTTCAAATGGGACAAAAAGGTATGTAAATTTTATTTTCTTGATGGACGAGGGTGAACTGACGTGAAGATGGTCGGGACTGGTAGGTTTTGGCCGTGAACATTAGGGAGTCTTCCTACGTACCTTTATTATGAGACAAGGTTAAATGTCCATGTATTTTGGGATGATGGATATAGTTTAATGTCATGGAGGAAGAAGGTGAACTGATTCAAAGGGGTCAAGACTAGTAGATGTTGGGATTGAACCTCAGGGATGATTCCTACGTACCGTGTCCAACAGAAAATAATCAAATTATATATAGTTCGAGATGAGGGATACAATTTAACATCATGCGAGGCAAAGGTGAACTGACACGAAGTGGTTGGGACAAGTATGTGTTTGTATGGAACCAGAGGGATGCTTTCTACACACCCTATCTAGGAGCAAGGATCAAATTCCATGTAGTTTGGAAATAGGGATACAGTTTAACATCATGCGGGATGAAGGTGAACCGATGTGAAGGGGTCATGACAAGTTGGTGTTGGGCTTGAACATAAAAGATGATTCCTTTGTACCATAACTAGAGGACAAGGATTAAATTCCACAATTTTCAGGATGGTTTGGGTCTTACATGCTACGGCGGCCCATGGAGGATGTCATTTTCACTGTTAAATCTAAGTTTACATGAGTCATGCTTGGTGTGAGAAACAAGAGGAAACAACAGACCTGAAGATAATGGTGCAAAGGTGCAGCCACGAAGGGTGGTGGATGGAGATTATTTATGAAAGCTTCTCGGGTGCCGTTAAGGAGTGGAAATGGTGAATGGGGCCTACGCATGCAAGCATCTCGTGTTCTACTAGAGAGAGAAAATAGTGAATATAGAATACACATTGTAATCTACCTGGGTGCCTCTATGAAGCACCAATGATGGATGGGTCTTAGGCAAGGAAGTTTCCTGAGTCCAACTTTTGAGCGGAAATGGTGGATGAGACTTACATTTGGAAGCTTCCTGATGATTTTATAGATTAGAAATAGTGAATGGTTCTTACGAATGGAAGCTTCTACGGGGGATGCTATGGAGTAGAAATGGTGAATGTGGATTACACTTGGAATCTGCTAGGGTGCAGCTATGTAGTGACAATGGTGGGTGGGACTTATGCATAGTAGCCGACTAGGTGCTTCTATGGAGCCACAATGTTAGATGGGAATTTCACATGGTAGTTGCTTAGGTGCTGCTATAGAGTGGGAATGATGGATGTGGATTATTCATGGATGTTTCATGGGTGCCATTATGGAGTGGTAATGGTGGATTGGGATTATGCTTAGAAGCTTCTCGGATGCTACTATAGAGCGACAATGGTGGATGGGGCTTACGTATGGTTGCTTCCTGACTATCTCTATATAGTGGAATATGTGAATTGGTCTTACAAAATGAATCTTCGCATTACTATTAAAGAGAAGAAACAGTGTACTATAATTTCACATTAATGCTTCCTGAGTGCTGCTAAGGAGCGGCAATAATTGAAGGGGATTACGCATGGACATTTCCTAGTTCTTTTAAGTAACTCCAATAGTGATTTTCACACACACATGGACGATAACCGTAATTTCTTTGTTTTTTCTGGCCTTGAGGGCATCCCAACTCACTGGTGTGTTGAGGTATATAATTTTGGTATACACATATGTGCTAGTGTGAGAGAGAGATAATGCCAAGGGCCTTGGAATCAATCTAAACAAAGGGAGATTAAAAGATTTAATCATGTGCCTAACATTTCAGAAAATGGTTAGAGTCGCACGAAAATGGAGGATAACTATTTAACATGTTAGAAATGAAGCATCCATATCATGTTAGCATGAAATGTGGACAAACAAATGAAGGATGATTATTGATTAGGTTCAAGACATATGGTCAAACACGACATTTCATCCAACGTACTCCGAGGTGTTGGCCCTATACCGTAGGTGAGCTGAGGCGGCATGGGACTATATCATTAGGGTGACACTTTTGACATGAAATAGTGTGATGATTCAAATGTAGGACACACGAAGATTTATGTGGAGTGATGGAATGTTTGAACAGATTACAACACTATTAAAATTACTCCATTATAATCATAGCATGTTGTATCTTATTATTTTCACATAACCCATATTTTATTTGGAATAAGAGGCATCCTTTTATTGAATGATAGAGAATAATACAGTTTAATGTCCTATAGTGAGTACTATTTGTATCTTATGCTTGGAGAATAAAGCATCTCTTGTTTAGAGAAATAGGAATCCTATAGTTGTCACATACGTAGTACTGTATTTTATAGTCATTTAGATAGGAATATTGGAATATTATGCTTGGGGAATATGTAATCTCTTTTTTGGAGCAAGAGGTATCCTATTATTATTCAATAGTGAATTCTACAGTTTACAGTCATATAAGGAGGACTATTGGAATCTTATGCTTGGAGCATTAGGTATCTCTTGTTTTGAGCAGGAGGCATCCTATAATTGAATGATTATTCATTCTATAGATTATAGTCATGTATAGAGGATTGATGTCATATTATGCTTGTTGTTTAAGATATCTATTTATTGGAGAAATATGCATCTTATATTTTTTATATATGGTGTGCCATAGTTTATAGTCATGTAGACAGGACTATTTGGCATAAAGAGCATAGAAATGGCTACTGTTGTTGCTTATGCAACAGCATCTCTTGATAGTTCTACCTAGAATAGGTGCTAAGTGATAGGTTTTGGAAGAGTTTCTTGCAGAAAGGTTCAACTAAACGTACTCATGGATTTATAGATTAGAATCTCAACTCATGACATGTGAAAGGGAACAAGAAGAATATGTCGACTCAAGGTATTTAATTGAGTATGGAATAGTATATTGAACCATGTTATTCCATATGTTGATGGCGGGCAAGCATAAGGGCCCAATGAAAATGTCGACACCCCGGTTCAAAATATTCACGGTGTGACTCTCCATTTTTCATGCGGGTAAGTGACAGAAGCGAATGGACCAGCCCAGAGGCCCAGTACTGTATCCCGACACTAATGTTGAGTGGGGTGTGTGGGGGAACTAGCCATGTAGTATGGACCAGTGGGAACGAAGTTAGAAGCATCTAAAATGACTGTTCCTTATGAAGTAGCTTTGTAGAGAAATGGTTTCTGTGTAACATGGGGTCTCGTGAAGTAGCTTTGTGATGGAAATTTTCCTATGGAGTATGGGGTCTTGCAATGCATGGGGCCTCAAAGAGAAAATGGGGTCATGGAGCTCTAGGTCTTAAGGAGCAATGGGATTCGCAGATTTGAGGGTCTCAAGGGGAAAAGGGGCTTTATGTAGCATTGATAAACCCAAAGGATATCCTTTCTTTGCAATGGGTGGATCCCTTTGCGATGGGCATCAGCTAGAGGTGCTCATCAGCTCTGCGAAATGGGAGATCAGCTGCCCATGGGGCGGTGTAACCGTCCATCTACAGGGGGTTAGCCTACTATTTATAGGGGATGGAGGTCAACAGATCTCGTTTCATAGAAAAAATGTTCATCGTAATGATAAAATGATGTCGTAAATGAAGTCTCTCTATGAAACTGGAGTGAGTTACCTCAAGTTTCTAATAGTTGGGAAGGCTACCATCATTGCCATCATATCCCTCGTTGAGGATTCAGTCATGTTCTTCTCATTTTTCGCGTTGTCATGGAGGCTACCATCATGACCTTCATGGCGGTCATAGAGGATTTGGTCAGGTTCCTCTCCTACGCTATCACAGATTTATATACATGAATGGGCTCCACGAACTAGTTTTCTGGAAAAACATTGAATGGTTATAACTCTAAAATCGTTACTCCATTCAGGATCTACAACCTATCAAATTAAAGCTTCCAAAATGGGATACATTCTGGGCCATATATATAAGCATTTGAAATATTTTTGGACACATATTCCCATGTCAATTAAATTCCCCAATAAGAATGCAATCTAATGATGATGTGGTGGTCTAGGTGGACCACATTATGAAAAAACAAAAAAGAATAACCCCTTAATTAGGGTCTAATGTAACTTAATAACATTCAAGAAACAACCAACTAAATCTATAAGCCCACATGAGCCATGATCAGTGTGGGAAACAAGAGATTATATAAGTTTATTCACCTGTACGAGAGTCCTAAATAGCGGAATATGTGTTTAGATAGAAAAAAGACATTACTCTAAATTCGAAGTATCCTGAATGATAGGGATTATTACTGGAGAGACAAGGATCCATGAACATCCATCATGTCTCTCACAATGTGTACAGGTGCACAAGTTGGTTAATGCCTATGGAGTTGGAATCAATCAGAACAGAGTTGATTGGAATGTGTGAATCATGATAACCACAATTTAGAACAAAATGAAGATTGTGTGACAATTACGAATAACTTTTTTACTTTGTTCTAAACCAAACATCCTTATTGAGTTACCCTAAAATAGGGATAAAAATGAAGTTCAACCACAAAAAATATTTTAAACACATGTAATGACACGAAATATCATCCATTAGTCTACCAGAACATTAGCACAAGATTTTAGGTGAGCCATAGGCTGGTAATCTAAAATGTCAGGGGGTTCCTTCAAGCATGAAAGATGTCAAGGGTCTGAATAAGGGGAATGAAAATAATGCAGGGTGGAGTGATGGGTTGTTTGAATGGATTTCAACACTCATAAAATTAAACCACCATGGTGAACTAACATTAGGAGATCACTTAATTATGATCTGGAGTCATGCTCATTTCCTAATTGGATATATCTGGCGTGAACCTAGAGTGGCAATTGGTTTTACATCATTCCAATGTGAATGACAGACACGTATTTTAATGTCGTATGGTGAGTACGGTGAATATATTTTTAAGTTCATACTGGCAGGACCAAGGCTATCAGTTAAATTTAATGTTGAATGGACTATAAGATCCTAGTTTAAGGACATAGGGATAGATCCATGATCAGCTCCGTGGAGACATAAGGGTTAAATACTCTGGTTTGGGCCTGATGCAAAATTCCTAGGCATCACTACGTATCCCATAAGGATGAAATGTAATGACCCAAAAGATCATTAATGGAAGTTATTATTGATCTAATTAAATATATTATTATGATGATATAAAATTTGAACATCATTGGTTTTTTGTTTTTGGATTTTAAAATACCGTTATGAATTGTGACCATTTCTAATATATCCATTGAACTGTGATCACATGATTAATATAATTCTAGGTCTTTAACAAATCCAATTTAGTAATACAAAGGAAGAGGCAACCTCATCCAATAGACATTCCACATACAAATCCAATTTTTCAAAGCTCTGAAAGGAGGTGGTGTCATAGGGCTTTGCTCTTGACCAAGCCCAAGCTGAGTTTGAACATGTTAAGCTTCAGTGGAATTAACTACCTGAGAAGTTGAAGTTAATAGAGATTACCACCCAGTTGGTGTTATCCAAGCCACCCCAAATGTCTCTCACCATCGCACACCATAACCTTCGATCTTATGTGGAGGTTATAAGGGGTTATGTAACAAGACCCTATCTCAATGACTATATACATTATTTTTGTATAAAGAATGTACATTCATTTTTATATTGTTACTTTGTAAATCGTTTTTAAAGCACAAATAGAATTTTTAGTTAATATTCAACTATAAATATATTTTGATGAATTAATGTATTTTTGAAGTAAATAATATTTTAATAAGATATAATTATTATTAATATTGTTTAATTAAAATAATTGGTCATATAATTTTATGATTGCAATTGTAATTTTTATTAATGTTCGAATGCTGTTTCTGTCATAACCAATGAATTTTCGATAAATATCAGTTTTTATATTAAAAGTAAAAAATAAAATATTTAGAAAATTATTTAGATAAAATGAATATTATTTTTGGAATCAGAACATCTAAATTATCCAATGGTTAATTTTTCATAATTTTATAAGACAGTCAAATTTTTGGTAAAAACTAAAATACCTTTTAAATATATAATGTGTTTTATAACATCATAATGACACAATAGTGATGTAATAAAATATTATAAAAATTATTTACGTTCAATATATGTTTTAACATTAAAATAATGGGATTTTTTGTTTATTTGATTTATTTTAGAATGATTTAGTGGAGCCTTCAAGGCTAAGAAAACATTTTGTCTTTTTAAATTGTTTTCCTTAAGAGTGTGACTCACCTCCACATAAGGAAACCTATTATTTTAAGAAGTTCGGCCATTGGCCTTATAAAATATTGTTTTTAAATCTTCATTGGAAAAAACCGTGGGCAAATACCATAGTCGGGTTTGAGGTTTTGATTAGTTTAATTTGATGTATCCCAAACCTAAATAATAAATAATTTCCTATCTTTCCTATATAAAACCACCCAAGACCCCACTTCCTCTTCACTAAAATACTTTTGAGTTCGACCAAATACCTCCCTTCTCTCTCTATAAAAATACTAAGGTTCCCGAAGCTCCCACTAAGCCTCTCTCAAGCCTCTCCCATGCTTTTGGGATCACACTTCCAAGTAAGGGGGATTTCTTCTTTTCTCATTTTGTCCAATTTTCATTAAGTTTTTATGCCCTTTTTTTAAATTAAAAATGTTGGGGGTATGATTTCTAACCTACCCCATACAACATTATTTATGTTTGGATGATGTAAAATCCATTTATATCTTGTTAAGGACTCCCATGTACACCCGTTACCATCCCAAATTACTTGACGGATTTCTCTCACCACTTTTACAACTAAGTAATTAATTTGTATTATGTATAAAAATTCCATTATGTTTGTTAAGAAATGTATATATATGACCCCATTACTAAACATTTCATTTACATACGAAACCCATGTATATCTTATCAACCATATTCTTTAATCCTTATGTCACGTCGTTATGCTATCGAAATTGCACCGAATTTTTCCAAGCTATGATCATTGTGTACTGAATAGAAAACCCATGTATCTATCATGGTAATTCACCTTTCTGCACATATACATATTGAATAGTAATATCATGTATTTATTCCACATTACTTAATCGTGTAATAATTTATAATTTTGATTGATTCCATGTTATATGATCCATGTGACACACTTATGCATGAAATGAAATGTTTATGAAGGGTACACCCTAATAGAGATAAAATACATTGGGTAATGAATAATATCTTGATATTTCATGTGTAATGAGTGTTTAATCATGTTAAATAAAGTGAAACGAGGGTTTACTCAAGGTTCATGTGCAATTAGTGTTTACTCGTGCTCCATGTACAATGAGCTTGGCTCATGCTAATTCCATGTTAAGTGTTCTTTCAACATGTCGAGGTTATTGTTATTTGATATATCATGCCTTTATGTTCATGTTTCTCTTGTGATCCATTGGTATTCTAATTTTCTGAAATTTATTGTATTCCTTGTGTTATTCCATGTTTATTCCCTTATTAGGCATTATAGAGCACCCTTTTCTTTTGCTTGTCCTCGGGTTATCCCATGCAATGCTAAGTATGAGGAAATGTGTTTGTCATGTAAAAGCGGTTTTCAATAAATATGTTCTATTTCATGTTTTAATTTTTTATGTAATTAACCTAATCCTCAATGACACTAGACTTCGTTATTATCCATGTTTTATCAATTGAAGAGTTTTGGTAATAAATCACGTTTAAGTTTTTAATTAAGAGTAAGGTTGTTATAGTTGGTATCAGAGGATTGGGTTAGTTATTTTTTGGATTAGGATTAGAAAACCCTAGTTAATCCTTAGAGACAATAATAAGTAAATAAAAACATCCCTATGTTTTGGAGAGTATTAAGTTAGTTGTTTTTCAAGCAAATACATCACTGTCTGGATACAAGCAGGTAAAGGAGACTCTGGCACAAATGTATCCTAGGCGTGAAAAACAAAAACACAACATTGAGCTAGACTCGAACGAGAACTGCTTCATGAAAATAGGCCTTGCACCACTCTTGGTTATGACACTATAAGGGGATATTATTTGGTAAATTCACAATCTTAGTATAAACCCTGATTAAAGGAATTAAAAAATTTCCTATAAGCAAATATATTTAAATGTAGACCATTAATAGCATTGATTGAATCCAATGGATTCATAATTGAAGGAAATTAATGTTATTTATAAGTAATTAGTTTTCTCCCTGGATTATCAATTATGTGTTACCCCTAAAATTACTTTTTTTCCAGTTAATGGCTGGTAATAGGAGGACTCAGGCTAACAATTGTTGTGATGATAAATGTGACGATTGTGCTAATGAGATACCAAATACAATGGGAATGGGAATCGCGAACTTCATCATGCTTCTCTCTTAGTTAACTCAAGATTTGAATAGAACCATGGGTAAAGAGGAATGTTCAACCCCCTATTAATGAACAAGTCAATTTCATGATCATCATGAGATAAAGGCCTCCTACTTTTAATTGACAATCTGATCTCTCAATCACCGAACAATAGATCGACTCCATTGAAAAGATATTCTCTATCATTAATGTTTCGAAAAAGAGAAGGTTCTTATATATGCTTATTGTATAGAGGGTGAAGCCGATTAATGGTGTACATTGATAAAAAATAATGATCCAAAGGAGGAGATCGAGGCATTGGAATGGAAGGATTTCCAAATGAATTTTTTGATAAATATTTTTCACGCACCCTCCGGCCTAAGATGTAATATGACATCATTTCCCTCAAGGAAAAAGATAACAAATTTGTAAGAGTGTATGTGGGAAACATCACAAGGAATGCATGATGCACTTTCAGATTTGTCATTACCCTCGAATGCAAGGTTGATTGCTTCTTTGGTGGGATGAAACCTTGCCCACGGAATGCGCTGGTGATCCGTGACTTATAAAGATTTGATGAAATTGTTCGATGTTCCTTGAAGGTCAAAATAGAGATCAGAGAATCTCACACTACTAAAAAACGCCGTTAGCAACCGCCAAAAGCAGTCGCTATAGGGCTGTAGCGGCCGCCCATCGACCGCCAATGGCGGTCGCTATAGATTTTTTTTAAAAAAAATGTCTACTGAAATAAATAAATAAATATATATATATATATTAAAAAAATATTCACATATATACTATTAAATACAATATTTTAAATATATATTTATATATATTATATTTTAAATGTTTTAATATATATAATATTAAATATATGTATAACATCGAATCATTGTGCTATAAAAATTTAAAACCCCCGATTTAAGAAATGCTATCATTTCAGGTTTTTTGGAGCATGTTTGCTCCGAATTCGACCGCCGCACGCCGTATTGGTGTTTTATGACTCTGGAAATGCATTTCTGGCCACTGTGGTCAAACAGCACCTCTTATTAACGTGTCGTCTCTCCGACCATTTCACAATTCACGCAACGGATGTTTTCGTGCGGTTTAGTGGCATTTGGAGGTCGTTCGGGTGGTTTTGACCCCCCAACGCGCCATTCCAGCGCGCGCCGAGCTGCTGAAAACAACGCATTCTGTCGTGCCGTGCGCACCGCACATCCGATGGACGTGATGCCTCCTCCTGCATCTCATAAATAATATTCCTATCCTTCTCGAGCGGTTTCAGGTTTTTTCGGAGCACGTTTTCTCCGAATTCGACCGCCGCACGCAGTTTTGATGTTTTATGCCTTCGGAAATCCGTTTCCGGACGCCGCAGTCAAACGTCACCTCCGATTGACGTTCCATCTGTCCGACCATTTCACAATTCACACAATGGATGTTTTCGTGCAGTTTCGTGGCATTCGGAGGTCGTTCGGGTGGTTTTGACCCCCCGACGAGCAATTTCAGCGCGCGTCGAGCTGCTGAAAACGACGCATTCGGTCGTGCCACGTGCACCGCACGTCCTATGGACGTGCCACCTCCTCTTGCATCTCAGGAATAATATTCCTATCGTTCTCGTGCGGTTTCAGGTCGTTCGAAGCACGTTTGCTCTGAATTCGACCGCCGCATGTCGTTTTGGTGTTTTATGACTTCAGAAATGCATTTCCGGCCGCTGCGGCCAAACAACACCTCCAATTGATGTGACGTCTATCCAAAAATTTCACAACTCACGCAACGGATGTTTTCGTGTGGTTTCGTGGCATTCAGAGGTCGTTCGGGTGGTTTTGACCCCCCAACGCGCCATTTCAGTGCGAGCTGAGCTGCTGAAAACGACGCATTCGGTCGTGCCGCGTGCACCGCACGTCTGATGGATGTGTCGCCTCCTCCTGCATCTCAGGAATAATATTCCTATCATTCTCATGCGGTTTCAGGTTTTTCGGAGCACGTTTGTTCTGAATTCGACTGCCACACGCCGTTTTGTTGTTTTATGACTCCAGAAACGCGTTTCCGGCCGCCGCGGTCAAACGGCACCTCCGATTGACGTTTCGTCTCTCCGACCATTTCACAATTCACGCAACAGATGTTGTCGTGCGGTTTCGTGGCATTCGGAGGTCGTTCGTATGGTTTTGACCACCCAACGCTTTATTTCAGCGCGCACTGCGCTGCTGAAAACGACGCCTTCGGTCGTGTCGCGTGCACCGCATGTCCGATGGACGTGCCGCCTCCCCCTGCATCTCAGGAATAATATTCCTATCATTCTCGTGCGGGTTCAGGTCGTTCGGAGCATGTTTTCTCCAAATTGGACCGTCGCACGCCGTTTGGGTGTTTTTTGGCGCCGGAAACGCGTTTCCGGCCTCCGCGGTCAAACGGTACCTCCGAATGACGTGTCGTCTAGCCGACCATTTCAGAATTCACGCATCGGCTGTTGTCATATGGTTTCGTGGCATTCGAAAGTCGTTCGGGTGGTTTTGACCCCCCGACGTGCAATTTCAGCGCGTGCCGAGCTGCTGAAAACGACGAATTCGGTCGTGTCGCGCGCACCGCACGTCCGATGGATATTCTGCCTCCTCCTGCATCTCAGGAATAATATTTCTATCATTCTCGTGCGGTTTCAGGTTGTTCAGAGCACGTTTGCTCCGAATTCGACCGTCGCATGCCGTTTTGGTGTTTTATGACTCCGGAAACGCGTTTCCGGCCGCCGCGGTCAAACAACACCTCCGAATGACATGTATTCTATCCGAACATTTATGAATTCACACACCGGATATTGTCGTACGGTTCTGTGGCATTCGGAGGTCGTTCGGGTGGTTTTGACCGCCCAACGCGTCATTTCAGCGCGTGTCGCGCTGCTGAAAACGACGCCTTTGGTCGTGACGCACGCACCGCACGTCCAATGAACGTGCTGCCTCCCCCTGCATCTCAGGAATAATATTTCTATCGTTCTCGTGCGGTTTCATGTCGTTCGGAGCAAGTTTGCTCCGAATTGGACCGCCGCACGCCGTTTTGGTGTTTTATGGCGCCGGAAACGCGTTTCCGACCGCCGCGGTCAAACAATACCTCCGAATGACATTCCTTCTAGCCGACCATTTCAACATTCACGCACCGGCTGTTATCGTACAGTTTTGTGGCATTCGGAGGTCGTTCGAGTGGTTTGACACCCCATCGCGTCATTTCAGCGCGCGCAGCGCTGCTAAAAATGACGTCTTCGGTCGTGCCGCGCGCACCACAGGTCCGATGGAATTGTCGCCTCCTCCTGCATCTCATGAATAATATTACTATCGTTCTCGTGCAGTTTCAGGTCGTTCGGAGCACGTTTTCTCCGAATTGGACCGTCGCACACCGTTTTGGTGTTTTATGGCGCCGGAAACGCCTTTCCGGCCACCACGGTCAAACGGCACCTCCGAATGATGTGCCATCTAGCCGAACATTTCATAATTCACACACCGGTTTTTGTCGTACGGTTTCGTGGCATTCGGAGGTCGTTCGGGTGGTTTTGACCCCCCAACGCGTCCTTTCAGCGCGCGCCGCGCTGCTGAAAACGATGCCTTCGGTCCTGTCGTGCGCACCACATGTCTGATGGACGTGCCGCCACCTCCTAAATCTCAGAAATAATATTACTATCATTCTCGTGCGGTTTCAGGTCGTTCGGAGCACGTTTTCTCTGAATTGGACCGCCGCATGCCATTTTGGTGTTTTGTGGCGCCGAAAACGCGTTTCCGGCCGCCGCAGTAAAACGTCACCTCCGAATGACGTGCCGTCTGGCCGACCATTTCAGAATTCACGAACCAGCTGTTGTCGTATGGTTTCGTGGCATTCGTAGGTCGTTCGGGTGGTTTTGACCCCCCAACGCGTCATTTCAGCGCGCGCCGCGCTGCTGAAAACGACGCCTTCAGTCGTGCCGCACGCACCGCATGTCCGATGGATGTGCCGCCTTCTCCTGCATCTCAGGAACAATATTTCTATTGTTCTCGTGAAGTTTCAGGTCGTTCGGAGCACGTTTTCTCTGAATTGGACCACCGCACGCCGTTTTGGTGTCTTATGCCATCGAAAACGCATTTCCGGCCGCCGCGGTCAAACGGCACCTCCGATTGACGTGCCTTCTAGCCGACCATTTCAGAATACATGCACCGGCTGTTGTCGAACGGTTTCATGGAATTCGGAGGTCATTCGGGTGGTTTTGACCCCCCAACGCGTCATTTCAGCGCGCGTCGCGCTGCTGAAAACGACGCCTTCGGTTATGCCGCGCGCACCGCACGTTCGATGGATGTGTCGCCTCCTCCTGCATCTCAGGAATAATATTCCTATCGTTCTCGTGCAGTTTCAGGTCGTTCGGAGCACGTTTGCTCTGAATTGGACCGCCGCACTCCGTTTTGGTGTTTTGGGGCGCCGGAAACTCGTTTCCGGCCGCCGCGGTCAAACATCACCTCCAAATGACGTGCCGTGTGGCCGAACATTTCAGAATTATCGCACCGACTGTTGTCGTATGGTTTCGTGGAATTCGGAGGTCGTTCGGGTGGTTTTGACCCCCCAACGCGTCATCTCAGCGCGGGTCGTGCTGCTGAAAACGACACATTTGGTCGTGCCGCACGCACCGCAGGTCCGATGGATGTGCCACCTCGTCCTGCATCTCAGGAATAATATTTCTATCGTTCTCGTGCAGTTTCAGGTCGTTCGGAGCACGTTTTCTCCGAATTGGACCGCCGCATGCCGTTTTGGTGTTTTATGCCTCCGGAAACGCGTTTCCGGCCGCCGCAGTAAAACGTCACATCTGATTGACGTGCCGTCTGGCCGACCATTTCAGAATTCACACACCGGTTGTTGTCGTACGGTTTCATTTCATTCAAAGGTCGTTCGGGTGGTTTTGACCCCCCAACGCGTCATTTCAGCGTGCGCCGCGGTGCTGAAAACGACGCTTTCGGTCGTGCCGCGCGCACCACACGTCCGATGGACGTGCCGCCTCCTCCTGCATCTCAGGAATAATATTCCTATCGTTCTTGTGCGGTTTCAGGTCGTTTGGAGCACGTTTTCTACGAATTGGACGGCCGCACGCGCGTGTTGGTGTTTTTTGGCGCCGGAAACGCCTTTCCGGCCGCCGCGGTCAAACGACACCTCTGAATGATGTGTCGTCTGGCCGACGATTTCAGAATTCACGCACCTGTTGTTGTTGTACGGTTTCGTGGCATTCGGAGGTCGTTCGGGTGGTTTTGACCCCCCCCCCCCCCAACGCGTAATTTCAGCGCGCGCCGTGCTGCTGAAAATGACACATTCGGTCGTGTCGCGCGCACCGCACCTCCGAATGACGTGCCGGGGGGCTGTACGGGGGTGCGGGGGGGGGGGGGGGGGGGGGCTGTACGGGGGAGCGGGGGGGCTGTCCGAAGGTGCGGGGGCTGTACGAGGGTGCCGAGGGGGGCTATCCGGGGGTGCGGGGGGGCTGTACGAGGGTGGTGGGTGCTGTATGGGGGTGCGGGGTGCTGTACGGTGGTTCGGGGGCTGTACGGTGGTGCGGGGGGGGGGGGGGGCTGTAGGGGGGGCGGGGGGTTGTACGGTTGTGCAGGGGGCTGTACGGGGGTGTGGGGGCTGTACGGGGGTCCGGGGAGGCTGTCCGGGGGTGCGGGGTGCTGTACCGGGGTGCGGGGGGGCTGTCCGGGGGTGCGGGGGGGGTTGTACGGGTGTGCCGGGGGGCTGTACGGGGGTGCGGGGGGGGGGGGGGGGGGGTGGGGTGTTGTACGATTGTGCGGGGGGTTGTACGGGGGTGCGGGGGGCTGTACGGGGGCGCGGGGAGGCTGTACGTGGGTGCGGGAGGCTGTACGTGGGTGCGGGGGGGGGGGGGGGGGGGGCTGTCCGTGGGTGCGGGGGGCTGTACGGGGGTGCCGAGGGGGCTGTACGGGGGTGCGGGGGTGCTGTACCGGGGTGCGGGGGCCTGTACGGGGGTGCGGGGGCTGTACGGGGGTGCGGGGAGGCTTTCCGGGGTTGTGGGGGGCTGTACGTGGGTGCGGGGGGGGGGGGGGGGGGCTGTCCGGGGGTACGGGGGGTGTACGGGGGTGCGGGGGGGGGGGGGGGTGTACGGGGGTAAGGGGGGCTGTATGGGGGTGTGGGGGGGGGGGGGGGCTGTCTGTGGGTTCAGGGGGATGTACGGGGGTGACGGGGGGCTGTCCGGGGGTAAGGGAGGGCTGTCCGGGGGTAAGGGGGGATGTACGGGTGTGCGGGGGGGGGGGGGGGGGGGGGCTGTTCGGGGGTGCAGGGGGCTGTACGGGGGTGACGGGGGGCTGTACGGGGGTGCAGGGGGGCTGTACGGGGGTGCGGGGGGGGGGGGGGGGGGGGAGGGGGCTGTACGGGTGTGCGGGGGTTGTACGGGGGTGCGGGGGGCTGTACGGGGGTACGGGGGGGGGGGGGGGGGGTGCTGTACGTTGGGGCGGGGGGTTGTACGGTTGTGCGGGGGCTGTTCGGGGGTGTGGGGGGTTAGAGTTTTTAAATTCACGCCTTAGCTATCATATAATAAACAAGAAAAGAAAGAAATTATAAGTACACAACCTTCTAATTTAAATTAAATGAATACATACAGTACATCAATGTCAACCCCACCAGTAAAAACAAAAATCATATCTCGTGAATATATGATGCGTCACACGTTGTCATCAATGCTACCTCCTTCTGGTGGGCCAGGGGCCTACAACAAATAAACATTATAAATATTTTAATAAAAAAATAATTTAAATTAAATAAATAAATACAGTATATACCTGCGTCGTATGATCCCCTGCACCATCAGCTCGACGCACATATTCCCACAGTGCTCTAACCTCAGCTGTCAATTGCGCATTTGCCTCCTCGGAAGCGCGCAACCGTGCCTCAAAATCTGACATCTGCTATGTCATATGAGCAACAGCAGGACCGACAACCGCAGCACGTGAAACTACAGAATGAGGAATCCATGCTCCATAGGTCAAACTATAGCCAAGCCCGTCCCGACAGATAATGCGATGAAAGATCTCATCCCGTCGCATGGGAAGCTGTCGCTGGTCCTCTTGAAGATGTTCTATCTCAGCTTCAAATTGAGACTGTGAAATATTTTAATATATATAAATATATATATGTTATTATATAGATTTATGTAATTATTGGTAAGTACAGACACTTACTATCAATGCTGCAACCTCTGGATCATTGCGATCACGAGTCCTCATCCACACCGACATTTTATCAGTTGTTTCACCTTGCTCTCGCAACTGTATATTAAAAGAATATAAACACAAAACCATATTAATTAATAAATTAAAAAATGAATAATATATACCTCATGTCGGATCTGAGACACGTGACGAGTCCCGAGCCTGTGAGGTGGTCCCTGCAACGCTCGATTCTCAGAATGACATGTTGACACCTCCTACATTCAATTCATTCAAATTTCAAACAAATCACATATTCTTGAAAATTTATATACACCAAAATAATTAATATACAAACTGAAACACCCTCAGTAGACCAATATGCAACCAAGTCACGCCACTGAGCCGGGAGGACACCTCTCGGGACTTTTTCCAAAATGTCTAGGGCACCCACATTTGGTACCCAGTGGTCCCTCTTCACTTTGCCTTTATAATCTTTCCTCATCTTACAACATTTTCTCATACACACGGGCCGAAACTCTTCAGGGCATACTTTCAAATTTTTCTATAAAGAAAATAATCAAACATATTAGTATTCTTTATACATCGAAAATAAAGTAAAATGATTTTCTTACCTGAACCACCCTCCATAGACGATCTAATGTGTCCTGAGGGATAGAAGCCCAGTCACGTGTGGTCAATGGAAATCGTTGTGGGTCATGTATGATATGACCCAGCTGACGAATAAATGTGGGGGCATTCGGTCCCATAGGATGAAAAACCTCATCAAATGAAACATCTATCGTCATGTCGGAATTCCATGATAATATGCCACGACCAGGGCCTCTCCTGCGAGAGGAAGAAGCAGCCGAGTCTGATCCTGTTGAAAACAATTTTATATATAAATTGACAAATGTTATATATATATATATATGTATGTCAATTACATAAAAAATATAGACAATGACATTCAAACATACCTCGAACCTGAGACGTAGATGCCTCAGATAGATGATGTGGATCTTCTGCCTCTTCCCCTCACATGTCTGCAGTCATAGAGAACATCAGTAATGAGTCCAAAGTGTTTAAGAGATAAATTGGATTGTTCTTAAAAAATCAAACTTGTACAACTGTTAATCAAACAAAAAATGGATTGAATAATTAGTTGTGAATGAATTTTAAAAAATCATAATGTTAACAAAACAGATATACAAATTATGTACAAAACCAGTCAATGCATAGCCAAATTTCAGATAGAACTAATAAAAATTCAAGCAGCACATGAATCATATGAAGAATACCTCAAAGAGATGATACAATGACCATAACATCAATAAATCAAGAGTAAAAACAACCTAAATATTTATGATTGAATTAACTTACAAAAGTGAGGATTAAAACTTATAAAGAATTATAAAATGATTAGATAATTTATGATATCCTAGGACATTCTACTGAATAGAGGGAAAACAATTATACCTTTCATTAAGCATGAAAATCGACTGTTTCTCCTTCAACAGCCACTCTGACCCAATAAATATCTTCTTCACCTTGAACTATGGTATGTTGATCAAGTTGTGGGTAAACAAATGGAACAGTCTCAGGTTCATCTTCTTCAAATAAAAACACTCCTCACCGAGACATTTTGACAACAACTTGCCAACATGGATCAGAAGGAAAAGTAACGAAGAATACTTGTTCCACTTGTGATGTCAAAATTAAAGGTTCATTCTCAACTCGTTCATTATTTCTGTATAACATATAGTTAAAATTCACCAATGAAAACTGATATTGGTCAACTTTACATCCACGCACTGGATCAACCCAATTACACTTTAACAATATGTACTTCAAACCGTGTGTGTATACAACTTCAATGATGTCTATCAATTTACCATAGTAATAACCAGAATCGACAAAGGGACAACTGATGCCACTGTTTTGTGTTGCTAGTTTGTCGTCAACATCCTTAATGCAAAATCAAAAACCATTAGCATCAATAGCTTTATAACGATGAGCCGTTATAGATGGACCCTCAGCCAGTTGGATAAATACTTCAGGTAGCGTGGGGTCCCCTAACTCCCTCATCTTACAAACCTACATAATTTATAAAAATCAATACTGATATATGCAGAAATAATTATTATAATACTTCATTCATAATGAAAATCAATTTATACATACATAATCCTTGAACCAATCATGCAATGACGCATAATGAGATTGTTGAATTTGCAACTTAGCCGCATGATGCATCTCTTCTTTTATCTCATTAATGTGTTTCCTGCAAATGATAACGCGATGTTTAAAAGATTATCTTATGAAAACAAAACATGTAAAAGTTATACAAGCACATTGATAAGATATTTACTGCATTAATGGTGCAACTGATGGAGTATTGAACAAGATATATAGATGTGATTATATCCACTCGATGTTGTCCATATCAAATGTGGTTCCTTCTCCAACTGGACCATCATTAATCCGAGAGGGCTTATCTAATTTTATTACAACATCCATAAGATATTCTGCACAAAAGGTAGTACACTCATCCATCAAATAACTATTGGCTATTGATGCCTCTAGACGAGCTCTGTTGCGTACAAATCTTTTCAATGTACTCAAATACCGTTCAATAGGATACATCCACCTGAATTGCACTGGACCAGCAGCCATTACTTCATCAGTTAGGTGCACTGTCAAGTGGACCATAACATTGAAAAATGAGGGGGGGAAAAGTTTCTCAAAGTGACAAAGCGTAAGCACAATTCGGTCCTGCAAACTTTTTAAATCACTCATTCGTTGATTTCATAAACAATGATGTCTAAAAAAATTACTCATCTCAATCAAGGGCAGGACAACATTGGGGGATAAACAATCACAAATTTGGATTGGAATCAACTACTGATGTAATATGTGACTGTCATGACTTTTCAACCCTTGCAATGTCTTACTCGTCAGATTCACACACTTTGAAATATTAGAAGAATAACCATCAGGCCACTTGACCATCTTCAAAATGGAAAGAAATGTTTCTTTCTCCTCTGTAGTCATCGTATACTGTGCAGTAGGCATATATACATTGTTTCCCTCAGCTAACTGTAAATGCAACTATGTCCTAAAACCCATTTCTTCCAAATCACGGTGTGCATTAACATGGTCCTTTGATTTTCCACTGACACCTAAAATGGTCCACAATATGTTATCACAAACATTTTTTTTTCAATGTGCATGACATCCAAATTATGCCTCAACATGTTAGTTTTCCAATACAGAAGACTATAAAAATACTTTTCTTTTTCCAATTGTGACTGTGCTGCCTACCCGCAGCACGAATATTACGTACTGGAGGAGCCACCGAATCCTGAATTTCATATATCATGCGGATGTTTTCTTCCTCAATCTTCGATAACATTTCAACTCCTGTCATGATCTTTGGTGCTGGGCTGAACTCTCTAGAACCATCAAATGCCACTCTGTCCTTTCTGAATCTGTGCTGAGGAGGGAGAAAACTCCTGTGACACATGTATGCCCATTTTTTGGAATGTTTAAGCCATACATATTTTTTACTTTTATTGCAACAAGGGAAAGAAAATTCCCCTTTCGTACTCCATCCTGATAAATTTGCATAAGCTGGGAAGTCATTGATTTTCCACAATAAAGCAGCATGTAGTTTGAACATTTCATTCGTTTCGCAGTCATAAGTCATCACACCATCGCCCCAAAATTCATTCAACTCATCAATCAATGGCTGAAGGTAAACATCAATATTATCCCCCAGACTTTTAGGTCCATCAATAAGAGTAGAAAGTAAAATAAATTGTTGTTTCATAAAAAGCCACGGAGGAAGATTATATGGAACCAACACCCCGGTCCATGTGTTATGAGTTGCACCAACGATAGACTTGAATGGATTGAAACCATCTGCTGCCAATCCCAATCGGACATTACGAACATCTTTAGAAAAGTCGGGATGTCTCTTATCAAAATCCTTTCATGCATGAGAGTCTGCCGGGTGGGTTAGAATATCACTTTCATGAACACTTTTTGTATGCCATCTCATTAAATTAGAAACTTTAGATGACATAAAAAATATTTTCAACTTCGGTTTTAGGGGAAAGTAACACATTTGCTTTACGGAAATCGGTTTCCCCTGTATCGCAATCTGACTTTGATGAGTATTATTTCCCCTGTTCTCTTTCCACCTGGAAGCACCAAAAACCGTAAAAATATACAAATGGGTAGTTTCTTTTCTAAACAACATACAGTTGTTTGCACATGCATTTATGGTCTCATATGTAAAACCTAAGTTCTCTGTCAACTTACGAGCATAGTAATACGACTCAGGAATCTTAGAGTTGACTGGAAGAAATTTTTTCAATAAAAACAAAAGCATGTCGAATGATGTGTCTGACCAATTATTCAAAGTATTCAAATGCAACAACTCCACGATAAACGATAGTTTATTGTAAGAAGTACATCCAAGATATAATTCTGTTTTTGCATCGTCAAGTGCTTCATAAATCCTCCTCGAATCACGATCTGCACCAGAGCAAAGATTTATCTCACCGGTCTCAAGATTTTGGATGTCAATGCCTTCAGGATCAAACCCACATCCCATTTCAGTAAGCATTTCATGCATTGGATCAGTCATCCTTGCATCAACATCCATTTGAGCTGCATCTTTATTTTGACAATGAACATATTCTTCTCTATGACGAGTCCAACTCTTATAATTTTTCAGAAATCAATTAAATAAAAGGTGTCTCGTGTGAATTGATATCTGTTAGCACATTTTAAACATGGACAACTAATATAGTCACTTCCAAATCCTCTCGTTATGTTAATAAACTGCATAATGCCATTGAAATATTCTCTAGACGTTCGATTTGGAAGATCAATCCAACTCTTATCCATAATTATATCTGTATAACAAACATTTACACAATACATATTACATTTACATTTTTCAAATCAACTATATTTAAAATAAATATTAATCATTTGTTTATGAACCGTTGATAAAATAATAATGTAACTAAAATCCCATGTTACATGATTGAGCTACAAACCCGAAAGGGAGGGGAGCCGAAGGCAGTGCAGCGAGAGAGAGGAGGTAGCGAAGGGGAGCCGGAGCCAAAGGCAGTGCAGTAAGAGAGGGGACGGGCGGCGGCGGCGGGGAGCTGGAGGAGAGAAGGTGGTGAGGGGACAGGGGACAGGCAGCGAGGGGGGGGGGGGCTGTCCGAGGTCGGGGGGGGGGGGGGGGTGGGGGGCTGTTTGAGGTGGGGGGGGGGGGGTCCGGGGTGCGGGGAGCGGTCTGGGGTGCGGGGGGGGGGGGTGTCCGGGGTTCCGGAGCCATCCGGGGTGGGGGGGGGGAGGACTGAGGGGGAAGAGGGCGGATGGCGGAGGCCGGAGGGTGGAGGGCGTGCGGCGGGGGAGGCCGAGAGGCGGGGGGGAGGAGGGCGGCGACGGGGGGGGAGGCTGGGAGGCGGGGGGGAGGGCGACATGGGGGGGGGGCGTCAGGGGGGAGCGGGGGAGGCCGGGCGGTGGGGGAGGCCGGGAGGCGGGGGGAGGGCGGCGTCGGGGGGTGGGGGGGTGATGGGGGGAGCGGGGGAGGTCGGGCTGTGGGGGAGGCCGGGATGCGGGGGGGAGGGCGGCGTCAGGGCAACGGGGGGGGGGGGGGGGGGCGGGGGGGGGGGGTAGGCGGGGGAGAGGGTTCGATCGAGAGGGGGGCGCGGGGGGGTGGGGGGCGCAAAAAGGCCTGGATTTTTTTTATCAAGGCCAGCGACCGCCGTTGGCGGTCGCCCGATATTTGGGGGCTTCAATGCCCCCTTTTCTAGTTGTGTCATGTGTATCATGGGGATAAGAAGCATAAGGTGGAATTAAATGTTAGATGTCTGATTTATATATCCAATGATTCAATGAAGATACAGCACCCTAGTTCCCAATGGTGTAGAAAGAATCACCCTAGAAATTTCCTGTAGGGGATGATGAAATACTTTATTTGTTGACGATAAGGGAAACTAGTTATTAACTACCTATTAGAAAAACCTGTGATTGGAATAGAGGAAAATAATGCTCTCTTCGAACCTCAAGTCATTGTTCATTGTTACAAGTGAAAAGAATAAGGGCATCTTGAAAATCAGTTCCCTAAGACAAGGGTTTTCAAAGGCATCCAACAATATCCAAGGAATCACGGGAGAGATTTTTCTATCCCAACTTCTGAAGTGAAACATGACAACAATGTTGTGATAGATACACTAGTTATTCATTCAGGAATAACAAATTTACTTTTTGATTCATGTTCTATGCATTCTTTTATATCCCAATAGATTAGTAGAACTATCATAGAACCACTAAAAATCCTGTAAGTGAAGACGTCAGTGAGTACAAAAAATGGGGAAATCATTGGATCCCAATAATATAACTCCTCCCATGTCAAAATATGCATATTGAATTTCCCAGAGAACCTCATCACACTCCCTCGGGTGGAATTTGATGCAATTTTTGGCATGGATTGGCATTATATATATAGATCCAAAATAAATTTCCGTAATATGGATATCAGTATCCATTTGTAGAATCAAACCCCAATTCTATAAAAGTGAAAAGAGGAAGATAAATCTACCTTAGGTCCATCATCTCACAGATAGATATTACCGCCCTATGAGCATGTGTATCTGGATCAGATGACTGAGTCTATGGATCCAACCATCCTTGAAGCATACCTATTGTGAGGGAATTCACCGAAGTGTTTCTCAAGGAATTTTCTGGCCTTCTTCCTATAAGAGGTGTTGAATTCTCAATTGATCTTATACATGGGGTGTTTCCAATATTCAAGAATTTATATAGAATGGTTGTTGTGGAGCTTGAGGGGATAGAGAAACAACTAAAATATAATCTTGATAATGGGTTTATACGACCAAGTGCTTCACCATGGGGTTCACCAGTCCTCTTCATCAGGAAGAAAGATAGGTCAATGCACCTTTGTATCGATTACCGCGGGCTTAACAAAATCATGTTAAAGAACAAGTATCATCTCCCACGAATTGATGACTTGTTTGATTAGAAACATGGATCACAATAATTCTTAAATGTGGATTTGTGGTCAAGATATTATCATGTAATGGAGAATAAGGAAGATATACCCAAGACTGGTTTTTGTACAAGATATGGGCACAATGAATTCATATTAATGACTTTAGGACTCACTAATGCTCCAACAATCTTCATGGACTTGATGAATAGAGTCTTTAGGTATTAACTCAAAAAAAAATTGGTAGTATTTATAGATGATATTTAGATATACTCCAAAACCAAGGAGGATCATGAGAAGCATCTAAGAACTTTACTTGAGACCTTGAGGAAGGAGATGCTCTATGAAAAGTACAGAAAGTATGTGTTCTGGTTGAAGGAGGTATCATTATAGGTCTACATCATCACAAGCAATGGGATATCTACAGATCCCTCTAAAATAGATACAATTTAGTGGTGCACGAGACTAACATCGGTAACATATATCCGTAACTTCTTGGGGTTAGTTGGATATTATTAAAGATTTGTGAGAAATTTCTCACAATTGTCCTACCATCTTAAAAAGATAACTCGGAAGGGAGTAATGTTTTCTTGTAGTGATTAATGCAAATAAAGAATCAAGGAGTTAGAAAGGAGGCTTCTCACTGGCCACTTTCTCATATTACCCACAAGTGGAGAACTTTTTGTGGTATTCAATAATACTTCAAAGAAGGGCATGGGATGTGTATTGAATCAAAATGGAAAATTCATTTCCTATGCTTTAGGGAAATTGAAATTTCATGAGAAGAATTATTCAACAACAGATTTGGAGTTGTTTCCGATGATATTAAATTTAAAATTTTGGTGGTATTATCTATTTTGGGAGGAGTGTGAAATATATACAGACCACTAAATCCTCATGTATATATTCACACGGAAAGAGTTGCACATGCCCCAATGAACATGGCTAGAGCTGATCAAATACTATGACTTCTCAATCCATTACCACCATGGGAATGTGAACAAGGTAGAGGATTCTCTATATAGAAGGGACCCTACAATTATATCATTGATTAGAATTGAGAAGGATCCAATATTCTTAGATTTGATGAAGATTGACATGGGAATCATAAAGAAGGGACCATCATCAATCCTATCACAAATGACTGCTCACCATCTCTTTTGGAAAGGTTAATGGAGGCTCAAAAGGATGATGTGGGAATTTAGAAGAGCGTGTAAGCTATAAATAAATTGAAATCCTTGGAGTTTAATGTTAATGAAGATGAAATTGTTAGATTTTGGAAAAGACTATTTCTTCCATCTTGTCTGGAGATGAAGAAGGAACTTTTGGATGATTCATGTAGTTTAAATTTTTTCTATTCACCTAGGAAACACAAAGATGTATAGATATCTTCGAGGGAATTACTATTGGGATAATATGATGTAGGAGATCATTGTGTATACATAAAAATGTCTGGTGTGTCAACAAGTGATGATAGAGAGGAGGAAGTACAAAGGGATGATGCAACCATTGCCCATACCAGCATGGAAATGGGAGAACATCATCATGAACTTTGTCACCAGACATCTGAAGACATCCAAATGCAATATTGAAATCTGAGTTGTTGTGGATTGTCTTACTAATTCTGCACACTTCATTGCAATTTGGGAAGATTTATCATTGGATCAACTGGTACAGATATATATCAGTAAAGTGATATGGCTTCATGGAGTATCACTATCTATGGTATCCAATTAAGATCCAAGATTCACCTCTGTGTTTTGGAAGAGTCATAAACATTATCCAGATACTGAACTAAACATTTGTATGACCTATCATCCTAAAAATGATGGCCAATCTGAGTGAACTATTCAAATACTGGAAGATATGTTATGATCTTGTTCAATAGAATTTAAAAGAGGTTGGTATAAACATCTTCCTCTAGTTGAATTCACATACAATAATAGTTTAAACACTAGAATCTGAATGGCACCTTATGATGCTCTATTTGTGAAGAGGTGCATAACACCGACATGTTTGGATGGATCAGTTAGAGTAATAAACTATGACAAAAAAATGGCCATGAAATGGTAGAGAAGGTGAAAACCATTCAGATGCTTATCAAGGCAGCGTAAACTCGACAGAAGAGTTATGAAGATAACTTTCGATGATACCATGAGTTTAAATTTTTGGAGATGGTATTTCTATACATATCTCCATGGAAGAAAGTCGTGAGGTTTGGAAATAAAGGTATGTTATTTCCTATGTACATCGGCCCCTTCGAGATTCTGGATTGTGTTGGAGTTGTGGCCAATTGACCAGCACTTCCACCTACCTTGGCCAATGTACATGATTTCATTCATGTATCCCTCTTAAGAAAGTACATAACATACCATTCACATTTATTCTATGGTAGTACAACTAGAGGATGATTTTTTTTATGAGGAGTAACCAGTGAAGATCATAGATCGTAGAGAAAAAATTCTAAGAAACAAGATAATGCACATATTCAAGGTTTTTTGGAAAAACCATTTGTTTTAAGAAGCGATATGGGAATCAAAGGAAGTGATGAAGCAAATTTACCCACATTTTATTTAGAGTGGGAAAATTAAATTTCAAGGGGATTTTTTCTTAAGGGGGGAAGAATGTAACCACCCAAACATTTATTAATGTAAATTTCTCTTGATCTAATTAAATGTATTATTATGGTCATATAAAATATGAACATAATTGGTTTTATGTTTCTAGATTTTAAAATACCATTGTTATTTTGTACCATTGATAATATAACCATTGAAAAATGATCTCATGATTAGTATAAATATAGGTCTTTAATAAATCCAATTTACTCAGACAAATGAAGTGATGGCCTCATCCATCTGACTTTCCCCATATGAGTAACTTTTTTCAGAGCTCAAAAAAGAGGTTGCTTCATTGGGATTCACTTTTGACATAACCCATGCTGAGCTTGAATATATTAAGCTTCAGCGGAATGGACTACAATGGAAGTGGATGTTAATAGGGATTACCACATGAGCGATGTTATCCGAGCCACCCCAAGAGTCTGCCACCATCACAAACCTTCCCAATCGGTCTTATGTGGGAGTTATAAGGGGTTATGTTACAAGACCACAGTAGTATGACTATGTAAATTATTTTTGTATAAATAATGTGCATTCATTTTATTAGTGATACATTATAAATCGTTTTTAAATAAAAAATAGACTTATTAGTTAATATTAAACTAAGAAATCTATTTTGATGAATTAATGGATTTTAGAATTAAATAATATTTTAATAAAATATTATTATTATTAAATTAATTTTTATTAAATATAAATGATCTATAATTTTATGAATGAAATTGTAATATTTACTAAGGTTTGAAAGTTGTTTTGTCAAAACCAATGAATTATCGATAAATATCAGTTTTTATTTAAAAAGTAAAATTCACATATTTATAAATTTATTTAGATAAATTTAATATTAATTTTGGAATCTAGAAATCAAAATTATCCAAAGGTGAATTTTTCATAATTTTATGAGACAGTCATAGTTTTGGGAATGAATTAAATACCATTTAATTATACAATGTATTTTAGGACATAATAATGACCCAATAGTGATGTAATAAAATACTAATAACATTTTTCCCAGATTTACATTATGAAATTTAAAATAATGTGATTTTGGGTTTTTTTGAGTTATTTTATAAAGATTTAGTGGACCCTTCAAGTCTTACAAAACATTTTGTCTTTTTAAATTGGTTCCCTTGAGAGTGTGACTCACCTGCACATAGACAACCCTATTATTTTAATAAGTTCTTCCATTTTCCTTATAAAATATTTTTTTCCATTCCCCTTGGCGAAAACCATGGGAAACATACATGGGCTTTTTTCTGTTTTTGATTTGTTTAATGTGAGGTGTCCCAAACCTAAATAATAATGAATTCCATCTCCTTTCCTATATAAAACCACACAATCTCCCACGTCCTCTTCACTCAAATCCTTTAGGGTTTTACCAAACCCTTCCCTCCCCTCTTTGAAATCCTCCCAAGGTTCCCCAAGCTCTCATTAAACCTCTATACAGCCTCTCCCAGGCTTTTGGGATCACACTTCCAAGGGATTTCTTTTTTTCTAATTTTTTTCGAGTTTCTTTAAGTTGTTATTCCCTTTTTTTCAATTAAAAATTCTGGGGTATGATTTTGATCCACCCCCATACTTTCCAATTTATGTTTGGATGATGGAATACCCCTTTATCTATCATTGATTCATCCCTTTTACACATGTTACCATACCGAATTTCAGTGAGGGGTTTCTCTCTCATTTATTACATCCAAGTAGTTATTTTGTATTATGAATCTAAATTTCATTATGTTTGATGGAAAATGTATCTATATGAACCTTTTACTATCCATTTCATTTAAATAATATGAGAAACCCATTTCTCTCTCATCAACAATTTTTATAAATCCTTATGTCATGTCCTTACGCTGCCGAAATTGCACCAAATTTTTCCAATCCAAGATCATTGTGTAGTGAATACCATACCCAAGTCTATGTGAACGGTATTCAACTTTTTGTGCATATATATGTTGAATGGAACTTCCATGTATTTATTCCACATTAAATAATAGTGGAATAACTTATGGTGTTTATTGATTCCATGTTATATGATCCATGTGGCACACTTATGCATGAAATGAAATGTTTAAGAAGGTTACACCCTAATAGCACTATGATACATTGGGTAAAGTATAACATCATGATATATCATGTTCAATGAGTGTTTACTCATTATAATTAAATTTCAATGAGGGTTTATATGTGATTCATGTGTAATTAGGGTTTACTCATGATTCATGTGCAATGATCCATGACTCATCCTAATTCTATGTTAAGTGTTTTGCCACATTTCCATGTTATGATTATCATTATTTATCGTGCCTTTATGTTCATTTTTCTCTTGTTCTTCATTAATGTTCCTATTTTCTAACATGTATTTTATTCCTCATGTTATTCCATTTTTATTCCTTTACTAGGCTTTATAGCTCACGCTTTTCTTACACATGTACTCAGGTTATCCCATACAATGCTATGTATGAGGAAATGTAGTGGTCATGTAAAGGTTGTTTTCAATAGAAATGTTGTATTTCATGTCTTAAGTTGTTATGTAATGACCCTAAGCCCCAAATACACTAGACCTATAGATATTCCATGTTGTATCATGTGATGAGTTTATATAATAAATCATGTTTATGTGTGTAATAAAGAGTAGGGTTGTTATATGATAATCACAGCAACAGTTTTTCTTGAACATAGATTCGTTAGAGACCAATGGTGGAGGTGGACATCATCTTTGGCAAAGAATATGATGCATCCCCTAATTATCCTGGGGCATCCTGAACTTGTTCAGGGTAGAGCCACATTATAAAGTCATGCATTGAGGACATGGTTTCCTAGAATGGAAATGGAAGGTTTAGTATATATACTAACATGAATAAGGCTATAAAAAGTCCACAATGCATAATGCAATATCATAAGAAGTATTAGGATTGAGGATCCCATATGGTGAAATTTGGTCAGGGCCCAAGAAAAAGTGTTCAGGTATTACTTTGTACCCCATTATTATAGAAATCAAGTAATATGTAGTTCTAAAATGGTTTTTTAAATTCATGCGGGACGAGAGGCAGGAGAGACTAGCTCCTAAAAGGGAAGTACATGGTGTGGCGATCAGACACCCGATGTGAATGTGGAAATTATCCCACACACACCACACCACAAAATCCAATGAATGTTGGGGCTAGAAAAACCAAATAGATAAGTTAATTAGTGGAACCTAATCTATACATGAAGACAAGATTCTAAATATTTCCAATATATCACATGAGGATGGGATTCAATCTGTATATAGTTGTGGAAAGATTCATGTAGTTTAACGTCATGTGATGGGGATAGGGGAAGATCTTATTTTATAGTAATAGAGCTTGGATCAAAATAATGAGACTCTTCTAAGTGGGTGTATATCTTAAGAAAATCCTTATGCCCTTGTGAGACACACTTGATGTGGGAAACAAGGGCATAAAAGGTATTCACGGTGTGTGGAATACAAAAAAGGGGAATGGTTTCAGAGCCTCAAATGACACCACCCTACAGAATCGTTCTCTTAACATGAAAACACGCATTAAGGGATATCACCAAGAGTGTTGAAATTCTACTTTGATAAGATGGAGAAGAATATGTGAATCATGAACTCAATATTTAAGGATTGATGGGGTTGTCATGACGATGGAGGATGGCTGTTGAAAGTGTTTGAAACACAACATCCCTATAGTGTGATCTGAAATGGGAACAATAATTTAGTGTCAACCTCTAACCATATTCACAATGTGGGACTTGTATCAATTTGTCATTCGATATCCTTGTGGGCGTTTGACTGAAATGTTATGAGATCTATGAGGCCCAGCTTCAATACTATTCGGTGGTTCTTTTGAATTTGAAATATGATGAAAGGAAAAATGAAGGGGAACATGAACCATAAAAATGGGTGAAAACATGTCTGTATAGAATTAAAAACTCTAGTCCCTGAAGCAGAGTTCTACTGGGCACATTGGTGAACATCCAAAAAGGGTCTAGTGGCCCGATTTAAGAGCATACAACTCAAAAGGGTGAGTGGGGAACATGGGGAGGAAGAGCTCTCAAGAGGGAGAGGTATGTGGCATGGATGTTACCAACTCGATGTGAATGAGGACATAAGACCATACCATACCACATAACCTCCCTTCTGGAGTACTCAGGCTAAGGAACCAAAGAGATGATAAGGCTTCAAAAAATAGGGCTAGACCCGAAGACATAACATCTGGGAATTCCAACATATCTGATGAGGATGGGAATCAATCCATAAGTAGTTTTGTAGAATCCATTTAGTTTAACATCATGCAGTAAGGATGAAGATAAGAGTGGTTATCTCAATGATGTATGTGTCTAATGTGGATAATAAACTGACATGAATGATGAAATAAGACCATATATTCCACACCATTCATAATTCATGGAGAGAGCTTGGTCCTAGAGGGTGAGAGACTTAATAAATGAACCTATGTTGCAGCCAATGACAAAATGTTTGGATTTTCTTATGAATCCCATGTGGATTGGAATCAATCCAAATACAGTTCTAGGAAATTTAGGTCATATTAATGTCATATTGCAAGGACATGGTAGATATTTATTTATGGTCGGAGAGCTAATATTGTAGATGCCCATTTTAGTGTCATGTGAAAGGGACATATGAGTGGAAAGGGTGATTTAGCATGCCTGATATATGGTACACCACAAAACTAAAACAATGATCAAGTATAACTAATGATCATGTTCGCAACACGTTATATGTATTGTGCGACCAGAGACGGTGTAAAACAATTGAGCATTGACTATTGACCATTTTTTCACACATGGAACCTATATCAAATTTGCATCCAAAATCCATGAGTACATTTGCCCAAAATGGTAGGAGATCCCTAGGTCCTAGCATCCTTACCATTCAAGGGTAATTTTGAATCTGATAGATGATATAAACCCAAATTATTGGATGAATAAATCATGGGAATATTCATGCCTTCAAATTCTTATTCATCCATAGTTCTTACAAAAATACATAAAACAACATGAGAATATCCATGATTTATGCATCCAATAATTTGGGTTTATAACATCTATCAGATTCAAAATGAACCTTGAATGGTAAGGATACTAGGCCCTTCAGTAATGAAAGAAGGCATGGATCTAAATAAAGGGACACTGTGAAGTGTGATGATGGATTGAAATTATGTTTATTTGGATTCCAATACTTTGGGCTCTACCCCATAGTGCATCATAGCATATAAGTGGGAAGATGCAGTGGGACTCATAGTAAGTACCATGGTGTTTCATATATCATAAGGTGTTACTGCATGGACAAATGATTATTATTGTAAGGTTATAGAGTTAAAACATGGTGCATTGTTTAATGTTAGGTAGTTATGATGAGTGATATCTATCTTTTAAGGTCATATAGCTTTGTCTATGATTGATGTAGATTTAGGTGGCATAGCATTGACCATGGCTGATGTTGTTTTTGTTCGCGTAGCATTGACCAAAATGATGTACTATTTCACGTCATTTGAATAAGATGTTTCCATGCAGTTTAAAGTCATGAAACTAAGAGGATTGTTTTTATTCTATTTAATGTTATGCAACTAGGTCGTAGAACTAAAAAGATTGTTTCAAAAAAGTGATGGTCATCTATACCTCATTCCAGTGGTTAGTGGTTAGGGGGAATCTATATGATGGGATTCCCTAAAATATTCATAGCGTATGAATGGATCTTCTCCAAGACTAAGCTAGGCTAACACATAGTGAAAGTTCAACAAGATGGTGTCATAGTCATAGGAGGGAATTATACGGTTGATGTAATGAAGAATTTTGGATGACACATGGTGTCGAAATGGTGGTAGGGTTAATAGCATGCCCTCAGTTCGGTGAGGGGATGGATCTCAGAAGGAAAAAATTCTTGGAGCATTGGTACAATGAGGGTGATGGATTCTGGGAGGCACAGAATCATAGAGAATCAGTATATTGGGGGAAATAGAGACCATAATGCATGGAATCCGAGATCATTGGTATGTTGGGTGGAGATCATGGAAGGATTCGAACCTAGTACCATCGATAGATGTGGGAGATGGATCCCAGAAGGCGTGGAAGGCTATTGAATCATTATATGGGGAGATGGAGCTCGGAATGTGTGGAAGCTTGTATCATCGGTATGATAGAGGTGATGGAAACTTGTAGTGTTGGTACAATGGGGAGATGTATCCCAAAATGGGTGGAATCCTAGAGGGTTGTTAGGATGGGGCGACAGATCCCAGGAGGTGTCGAACCCTTGTGAGTCGGTATGATGGGGCAACAAAGCCCAGAAGGCATGGAAGATTAAAACATCGGTACAACAAGGGGACAAATATTGGAAATCATGTAATCCATGAATTTCAGTATGACAGAGGTGATGGAGCCTAGAAGGCATCGAACCCTGTAGTTTCATCTAATGATGCATAGAAACTGGATAAGGTATATGATAGAGATATGTACAGTTTTGATTCGTCATTGAATGTCATGTATTCGACATGGGTAGGGACTTTATGATGGATTTATTAGTTTCATGTGGAGGTCCCCCATGCTGGTAGATGTCACGGGTGAGGAGGACTCTAATTATGGAACAGTAGTGATGTGGGGAGGACCTCCACATTGGCTGATGATGGAGACGAGGGGGATTCATGTGCCTAAATAGTAGTTGTATGAGGAGAACCTCCACAGTGGATTCTGGTGCTGTTGTAGATGCCCCATTTCATTGGGTATGCTTTCCCTTTCCTTCCCCATGAGGGTGGTGGAGTCGGTGACAAGCTAATAGAGTTAGAGGGTGGATTCCCCCTGCGCGGCCTGTGAAGGTGGAGGGTTTAACGAGGTGCATATGGAGTTAGGGGTTGATGCCCCTGGCATGGCCACTTCAATTGGAATGTTCGGTGAGTAGACAATTGAGTCGAGGTGGGGGGATGCCCCATGTGAGGACTCTTAAAGTGGTGGGGTCGACAATGAACCTATAGAGTCAGGGGCGGATTCCCCCTACGTAGCCTCGTAAGGCCGCAGGGTTGTCGAGGATCCAATTTAGTTGGGAGGCTGATTCCCCATGTGTGTCTTTTTTGGAGGTAGGGTTAGCGATTAACCGATGGATCCGAGGGAAGATTCCCCTAGACGACGGCATAAGGATATGGGGTTAGTGAGGAGTTGACGGTGTTGGGGTGGATTCCCCCTTGTGGGGCCTCTTAAGGAGGAAGAGTCGACGAGGAGCTGATGTAGTTGGGGGAGGATGCCCACTCTTCCGCCTCTAAAAGAAGAATTTTCTGTGAAGAGATGATGGATTTGGGTGGTGTGTTTCACTTGCATAGACTTTTAAAGAAGAAAGGACAATGAGGAGATGATGAATTTAGGGACGGATTCCCCATGTGCAGCCACTTAATGCGTCAGATTCGGCGAGGAGATCATGGAGTCATGGGGTGGATTCCCCCTATTTGTCCTCTTAAGAATGCTAAATCGGTGGGGAGTTGATTAATTCATGTGTGAATGCCCCCTAAATAGCCTCTTAAGGTAGAAATGTTGGCATGGAGCTGATGGATATGGGGGATTCATCCTTCCTGGCTTCTTATGGTGGAAGAGTCGATGAGAAGCTATGGGGGACTGGGGAAGGATTCCCCTATGTGGCCTACTATGGGAGCAGAGTCGGTGAGGAGTCGATGGATTCTAGGGTAGTATACCTCGTGCATGGCCTCTTATGGTATTAGAGTCTGCGAGGAGATGATGGAGTTGGGGGGATGATGCCTCCTACATGACCTCAAATGGTAGTAGAGTCGTTGAGGAGCCGATGGAGTCAGTGGTTGATTCCCCCTTCCTGACCTCTTAAGGCGGAAGAGTTGGAGAGGAGCCTATGGAGTTAGGGGTTGATTCCCATTGTGCTGCCTCTTAGGCAGTAGAGTCGGTAAGGAGTTGATGGAGTCAGGTGATGATTCCCCCTTCATGAACTCTCAAAGGTGTTGAAGTAATCAAGGAGCCGATGGAGTTAGTGGAAGATGCCCCCTGTGTGACCTCTTAATGCAGTATAGTTGGCAAAGAACCAATGGAGTCTAGGTAAGATACCCCTATGGAGCCTCCTAAGGCAGTAGAGACGGTGTGGAGCTGATGGAGTCGGGGTCACATGCCCCTGCATACCATTTATGGGGGTGGAGTCAGTGAGGAGCTAATGGAGATGGAGTGTATGCCCCCTGGGCGGCCTCTTAAGGGGCAGAGTGGGTGAGGAGTTGAGGAATTTGGGGGTGGATTTCTCCTATGTGGCCTCTTATAGTGACATAGTCAGTGAGGAGTCGGTGGATTTAGGGGGAGGATGCCCACTACGTGGCTTCTAAGGTGGCAGTGTCGGCAAGGAGATAATTGAGGCGGGGGATGATCATCATTCACAACCTCTTAAGGAGGAAGAGCAGCGAGGAGCCGATGGAGTCGGCGAAGAATGCCCCCTGCACGACACCTAAGGTGGCGAAGTTAGCATGGATCCCATGGAGTCGGGGGAGGATGGCCCCTACGTGACATCTTATTGTGACCGAGTTTTTGGGATGCCGATGAAGTTGGGAGGAGGATAACCCCCATGCAACCTCTTAAGGTTGTAGAATCGGTGAGGAGTCAATGGAGTCTGGGGGAAGATGCCCCCTTCCCAACCAATGATGGTGGATGATTTAGTGATGAGCCAGGGGAGTAGGACCGGATTCCCTCTGGAGGGCCTTTTAAGGTGGTAGAGTCAGTGAGGAGTAGAGGGATTCAGGGGCAGATACCCCTACGTGGCCTCTTAATGTGGCAGGGTCGGCAAGGAGATGAGGGAGTAGGGGTTAGGATACTCTATATGCAGACTCATAAGGAATCAGAGTCGGTGATGAGCCATGTATTTTTTGGTATAATGCCACATTCATGGCTTCCAAAGTCAACGGAGTTGGTGAGGAGCCTTTGGAGTCAAGTGTAGATGTTCCCTGTGCGGCCTCTTAAGGTGGAAGAGTCGGTGAGTAGCTGATGGATTTAGGGTATGATGACCCAAGCACGACCTCTTAAGGCCACAGAGTCGGTGATGAGATAATGGAGTCGTGGGTGGATTCCACCAACATGGCCGATGATAGCGGCAAAGTCAACAACGAGTTGATGGAGTCGGGGGGAAGATTGCCTCGGTGCGACCTGTTATGGCAGCGATGTCAGCAAGGAGCCAATGGAGTCAGAGGATGATAACCCCTATGTGACTGTTTAAGGTAGAAGAGTTAATGAGGAGCCGATGGAGTGGGTGGAGGATGTCGCCTACACAACCTTTTAAGGCGGTAGAGTCGGTGAGGAGCTGATGGGGTCGGGGGGCTGATGCCCCCTATGGATTCTCTAAAGGTAGCAGAGTTAGAGTGGAGCCAATGGTGTCGGGGGTAGGTCCTCCAGCATGACCTATTTAGGTGGGAGAGTCGGTGAGGAGCCGATGGAGTTGGGGGGTGGATGACCCCAGAGCGACCAATGATGGAGGCGTAGTCGGTGACGAGAAGACAGACCGTAGTTTTCACACTCAAAATAGTACTAATCCTCTAACATATGAAAGAGATTGGTATTAACATGAGTGATGCCTCAATTTTCCTGACATATTTGGTCCACTCACTACTGAAGGAGAAACCACTTCATGTCAGGTTTAATATATCTATTTCTAGAGCATTCACTAGGGGGCATGCGACCATTGATTATGCGCTACATGTTTCCCCAAATTACCTCCTTCTAAATGCAGGAGGCTTCCATCAATTATTCAAGCATGTTCTCTCCTTGTTTGAAATAGGATGATGGGATTTTAGTCTCTCCTTCTGAGGATTCCTCCATGGAACTTAAAACCTAGTCTGGGTCTCCCTCATAGATTTGTGTCATGTTTCGTTAATCTCTTTCCTAGTTACATATCATTGTGGATTCCAAATAATTAAACTACCCCCTTCAAGACATTACATGAGGTCTTATCATGGTTGAATCCTTTTGTGAGAGTAGATTGAAACATTAGTCATGTCTGGGTATCTCAGGATTCATGGAGATTGGGGAACCTGTATTATTCTTCATAAGAGGGCATCTCAAAGGCGCAAAACCTAAGGCATCCCACATCGGTTGCGGGATATATTATACCAGAGGCATGCATCTATGTTTTACCTCATTATTCCATGTTTAACATGGGGTATGTCACACTTTTAATGTCTTATGGAGATGTTTACACCAAAGGCATGTGTCCAGACGTTTTCATTGGGAAACTCATGTTTAACATGAGGTAGGATATGAGTTTAACATCTTGCTGAGTTGGTTACACTAAAGGTGATTCTTCTGAGGGTTTCCTTAGGAATCTCATATTTAACATGAGGTATTCTGCAAGTTTAATGTCTTGTGGAAATGGATAAGATAGATTGGAAAACATATAAGTGTTGGTCATATTGGTGAAACACCAGGAGGGTGAACTTATTCTGGGATTAATGAGTGGTTAGTATCACAATAGCTACTTGGAGCCGTGAGAATGTGGGTGTCGTGATCTCACCTGGATGGGGTAGCCTGGGTAAGAATTAGTATGGATATGGATGTTTGAGATTGGATGGATAATGAGAAGGAACAGACGTGAGGATGATTGTGATGTTGGTATTGATCCTCAAAAAGACCTCTTATGTAACCACATTTCAGGGAATCAATGTCCTTGTACTTTGGTGGGTGTATAGAATTGGTGTGTACACATAGGATAATGACCCAATGATATGCTGGGACTTACACATGGTTAGTAGACCAATAGTTCATCTAACACCACGGGGGGGGGGGCATTGATTGGGGTCACAACAAATGGTACTACAATGACTTACCATTGATTGGGTTTACGAAGTATTTTTGCTCAGAATGGCTTACCACTGGATGGGGATCACAACAACGTACCACTGGATAGGGTCACAATAGCTTACCACTGGATATGATCACAATGACTTACTGATGGATGGGGATGAGGAGTCATCCTACATACCCTTCCTAGGACACATGGATCAAATCCCATGTAGTTATAATGGGTATAGTTTAGCGTCATGCCATATAAAAAGGGGTGTGCAGTTTAATGTCATGCAAGACGAGGGTGAACCAACATGAAGTTGGTTGGGACCAGTAGGTGTCAGGGATGATCCTCTGGGAGGATTCCTACATACCATGATTTTGAGACAAGGATCAATGTCCATGTAGTTTGGGATGCCTGATACATTTTATTTCCATGTGGGACAAATGTGAACTGACACAAAGGGGTGGGAAAAGTAGATGTTGGGATGGACCCTTGGGGAGGATTCCTACATACCCTATCATTGTGAAATGATTTAAGTCCATGTACTTATAGATAATGGATATAGTATAACATCATGTGGGAAACATTTGAACTAATGTGAAGGGGATGGGATAGGTAGATGTTGGGCTTTCACATCAGCGAGGCTTCCTACATACCGTTTCTTGGAGAAATGGATCAAGGTCAATGTATTTCATGATGAGGGATAATGTTTAACATCCTTAAGGGAAAATGTGAATGGATATGAAGGGGTCAATACAAGTATGTGTTGGGCTTGAACCTCAGGGAGGATTCCTACGTACCCTAACAAGGAAAAAATGATCAAAGTCTTCATTGTTCGGGATGGTTTGGGGATTACATGCTATGGTGGCCCAGAGAGGATGTAATGGTCTCTATTTAATCTAAGATCTTGTGATTCATTTACGGTGTGAGAAATGAGATGCAACAACAGACCTAAATATTATGGTTCAAAGGTGCATCCACGAATGGTTGTGAATGAGGCTTACACATAGAAGCTACCTGGGTTCCGCTATGAATTGACAACGATGAATAAGGAATAAACATTGATGCTTCATGGGTTCAGCTAAGGAACAAAAATGTTTAATGAGGAATACACATTAAATATCCATGGGTGCCACTATGGAGTGGCAATTCTCGAATGGGGCATACACATGGAAGCCTCCTGGGTGCCGCTATGGAGAAACAATGGTGGATGGGGCTTACACATGGAAGGTTCCTGGGAGTTGATATGGAGTAGCATTGGTGTATGTGTCTTACGCATGGATGTTACTCGAGTACTGATAAGGAGCAGAAATAGTGAATGAGGCTTATTCATGGAAGCTGCATGGGTTCCACTGTGGTTCGGAAAAGGTGGATTAGGCTTACACATGGAAGCTTCCTGGGTACTGTTGTGGAGCGACAATGGTGGATGGGATTTATGCATGGAAGCTACCTGGGTGCGGCTATGAAGTGACAATGGTGGATGGGGAGAACACATGGGAACTACCTGGGTGCCATAATTGACCGATAATGGTTGATGGGGATTACTCATGGACGCTGTCCAGGTGATGCTATGGAGTGGAAATAGTGGATTGGTCTTACACATAGAATATGCATGGGTACCTCTATAAAGTGGTAATGTTGAATGGGGCCTAGGCATGGAAGCTTCCCAGTGCTGCTATAGAGTCTCAATAGTGTATGGGATTATGAATGAATGCTTCTCGACTACCACTAAGGGGTGATAATGGTGGAAGGTGATTACTCTTGGACGCTGCCAAGTGCTGCTGGGGAGAGGCTATAGTGTTTGGGGCTTATGCATAAATGGTTCACATAATGTCTTCTTCATGTCTGTTCATGAGGGAATCCAAACTCGCTGTTTGGTTGAGGCATATAATAGAGGTATACACTTATGCGTTAGTGAACACGCGAGATAACACAAAGGGTGTTTAAATCAATCCAATCAATGGGAGATGAAAAGTGAGAATCAAATGAACGACATTCAGAATGCAGTGAGAGTGGTGTGATGATGGAGGATAAAAGATGACCATATTTGAAACACATCATCAATTTTTTGTTTTCCTAAAATGGGGAAAACCCAATGAGGGTCGATTGGTGACCGTTTTTGAAACACTGGAACTGACTCGTAGTTTCTTTCATATTCATCAAGGTTGTTGGCCCATAATGGTAGGTGAGCCGAGGACGCATGGGAACTATCCATTAGGTGGTCCCTTCAGAATTGAATGAGGATGAAGACTCGAATGGAGGACACATGAAGCATGTGGTGAAGTGATGGAATGTTCAAATGGATTCCAACAATATTGAAAAAATGCCACTGTAATACTTGCATGATTTATCTTATGCTTGTCACATAAGATATCTCTTATTTAGAACAATATGCATCCTAAAATTTAGTGATAGGGAATTCTATAGTTTAATGGAATGTAGTGAAGAATATTGGAATACTTTTCTTGGAGAATAATTCATCGTGTGTTGTGATCAAGAGGCATCCTATATTTTTCACATAGGGAGTACAAAAATTTATAGTCATATATATATATATGACTATTTACATCTTATTCTTGGTGCACAGGGCATATCTTCTATGGAGAAAGAGGCATCCTATTATTAAATGATTGGATATGATACTAATATTAGTCATATAGAAAGGAAAATTGGATTCTTATTCATGGAGCATAATATAACAATTTTTTGGATAAATAGGAGTCCTATTATTGAATGATAGGGCATTGTACAGTTTATAGTCATGTAGATAGGACTATTGGAATCTTATTCTTTGTGCATAAGGTATCTCTAGATTAGAGCAAGTGGATTCCAATATTTGTTATATAGGGTGTACTAAATTTTATAGTCATGTAGAGAGGACTATTAGGAATAAGGCTCCTAGAAATGGCTTGTGTATGGGATTACAAAATCACGTACCATTCTTGTTTAACTTGGAATATGACACAAGTGATCAGGTTTGGAGGAGTTGCTTGAAGAATTCTTTAACAAAAGCTTCTCAAGGAATTGAATATGGGAATATCAACTCAAGACACCTGAAAGGGACCAAGATTAATATATCGACATAAGGTATTTCATGGAGTTTAGAGGTGCATCTAGAACCATGGTATTCCATAGGTGGATGGTGGGTGCGCATAAGGGTTCAACGAAAAATCCCGACATCCCAGTTCAAAATGTTTGTGGTGTGAATTTCCATTTATCATGGGGGACTATGATGAAAGTGAAGGGAACATGTCAGAGGGTTAGGAACACATACCGTCATTGATTCCATGTGGTTGTGTAAATGTGTAGGCCCCACAGTATGGACTGGTGGGCGCAAAGGTAAGAGCATCATAATGGATAGATCTTTCTGAAATTGCTTAGATGAGAAATGTTGCATGCTGAGCATGGGCTCTCGTGGAGCATCTTCACAAAGAAATGTTTCTCACAGAGCATGGGGTATCATGTTGCATGAGGCCTCATAGAGCACAGGTTCCTGTACAGCAATGGGGATACATGGAGCTCAATGTCTTTCAAATAAAATGGTTGCACTAAGATGAGGGTATCGCAGGGAAAAGGGGATTCATAGAGCCTCGAGAAACCTGAAGTAGAACCCTCCTTCGCAATGGGTAGAGCCCTATGCGAAGGGAATCACATTGTGGTGCTTAGGAGCTCCGTGAAATTGGAGAATTTTTGCCCAAGGTGTGGCGTAACCGTCCGTCTGATGTGGGGGGGTGGATCCATCTATTTATAGGAGATGGATGTCAGAGGATCTCTTTGAAGATAACAATGGTGATCCAAAAAATAGAAAATGGAACTGCTAAAGAAGTCACACTCCAAATCTGGAAGGTTTTCTCATATGTTTCTCATAGTTGCAGAGGCTACCATCACGACCTTCACAGTACTCATGAAGGATTCATTCAAGTTCCTCCCAATTTTCTTGTTGTTTTGGAGGCTACCATTATGGCCTTTTCCACACTTGCATAGGAATCAGTTAAGTTCCTCTTTCCCACGATCATAGAGGGAGCATCAAGAATGGGCTTTGTGAACTAGTTTTCTAACCCAACATTGTTTGTCTAATACTCTTAAACTGTAACTTCACTTGACTCTACAAACAATCAAATAAAAGCCTGAAAAATGGGATATGCTCTTAAATCATGTATAGAATAATTTGTTATATTTTTTAGACACATTTTCTAGTTTCAACACATAAAAATAAAAACCAAATATCCCCATCCTTCACATCTCCTACATAGACTTAGATAAAAAAACCAATACAGTTAGGATAGATTGAGAGGTGAGAAACTATATCCTCCTTGTGTTTTGGGAGGTGTCTAAATATCAAGGTTGGATAGATGTTTCAGAAAAATTGGTCACACCAAAGGCCTAATAAAAATTTAATAAAAATTATCATTAGTTAAAATATTTTCCTTTTTAATCACGCATTTTTTATCTTGGTAATTGATCAAGCGATATCTGATCTCAATTTTCTTGTTACGATATTGTTGAAAGATATTTATAATATCATCGATCAAACAATTGTTGTCATAATGAATCACCATCATTTGTTTATCCTCATCACCAATATCAGTTAGTTGGGGCATCATACACAATAGAGGAGTTCATTCCATTATCAAATATATATATTATTTTTCCACCAAACTAATATAATAGATTTCATGATTCTTTCTCAACTACAAAACAAATTTGTTTCCAATTTTTATCTTACACCACAACGGGTCTTTCGATCCATTACATATATAGCATAATCATCATTATAAAATTATGATAATTTATTATCATTTCTAAATGATAATTAAAATACAATTTAATGATTAACTTTATTATATCTTATAATTCTTTTACCAGCTGAAAAATGACCCTCCTTTGGATTACATTGAATGTGATATTCTAAAGATGTTGAAAAGTTGATATCATTCCCTGTTGAAATTATTTATAATAAGATTCAAATGATTATCCTGTATAAGGTGAGATCAACATATTTCCCATCCTCATGATTTAATGTTTTTACCATATAGAAATATGAGTGAAAAATATTTTTGTTTCATGAATGTTGGATTTATTCAATGGATATCATGAATATATTTCCCCTAGAGGTGAATTGGTAGCCCATTAAATCATCAAGAACCCTAAAAATATTGTGATTTCACTAATCAGGGTCATTTCAAATTCATACATTATGTGATTATAATATTCTTACACCGATCCTTTTAACTTTTACCAAGTATAATATCATCCAAAAAACACAATCATCTTATATGTATTTCCCTAAAAATTTATGACATAGATATTATTAAAGACACCTCCCATTTAAAATTATAGATTCTTCAGAGAAGAACTTGTCAATAATACCATGATAATGGTGCCTATTGTTTTCATAATGAGTATTATTTAATTAAAAAACCATTGTATCATAACTTCTATGTAGAAATTGAATTGTTTGTTAAATTTATACTAATTATTGAATAGAACCATTTAATAATTTCTTTCTGAAGTCTATGTAATAATATTTTTAACCTCACTGAATTTACAGGGCTAGAAAAATCCTAATCTAGTCATCTTGTTAAATTGGATAAAATATTTACTCAATATACAAGACTAAAATATATGCATATCTATTATAGACTGAGTGAGCCTTGTATCTTATCACATTTCCTAGCTCATGAAATTAGTTATCGAGGATATAATTTGTTCTACTCACATTGGGATTTTATGGTCTCTCATTAAGATATCGTATTTTATTTGGAAAATATCATCTGTGTAATCATTCATGGGATTATCCCATGATTAAACCTTCTCTAATTCTTCAAATAAAAATGGTTCAACAATTTTTATGAAAAAAATATTCTTCATTTCTAATTATCCTTTTCTGTGTAAGTGAGGTCTAATTCTATATTGAATTTGGATTGATCAAATTATTATATTATGTTTCTATTTTGAGGTTATAATAGATATTTTTCAAAAATGCATTCCTATTATGATTCAACTTATGAATCATAATTATTCTATGAAACCCAAATTTTCGACAAGCCATCAACATTTTCAGTTTTTGAAATTTTCCCTCTTCTACTTCATAATTCATCTTCAAACATATCAACATATGAGATTTTTATGATTTTTATTACATTATCATAAATGATCCTGACATAATTTATTTCAAAAAATATTCATAGAATATTATTGTAGTGTTTTTATTATTTAGAATTAATTTAGTATCCACGTAATATTCCCTCATCTATAGCATTAAAATATTGGCCCTGATTTCCATATTTATTTCATATGAAACACATAATTCCAAAAAAATGAGAATACTTTTGTGTGGGATTACATCGATGATATATTTCATATGAAGTCCTATATTCCATATAAATATCCCAGTTTAATTTTGAGTTTTCAAAAAATATTTAACAACCACTTTATAGTAATTAAGATAAAAAACTGTCAATTTGCATAGTTTTGGTTACATTATTCATGTGGTGGTTTCTTTTTTCTATGACACCATTTTGTTGAGGTTCTCTCACTAATTACACATCATTATTGATCTCTTGTTTTGATGATAATATTTATATACAATGGATATGAATTCTATTCAAATTTCAAATCAGAGTGAATTTATTTTGTGGAATCACTCACTCTTAACTTTATGGAGATATCCTTTCATGTAGTAGATCACATTCCATTTGCACTGAAATATCATCAGTAATTCCATTAAAATAAAATCATAAATAAAAGTAATGATGTACCACTATACTTATGTTCTATGAGAATTAATTTTACCATAGTCATATATGTGGGAAATAAAAAAGTAGATTTGTTACCCATTGTACCTATGCCGACAAGAAATTTAGTCCATAATTCCTTATATAAGTGATTCAAATGTATTTTCTCAAGGACACATGAAATAGGAATTTTAAAAAACATCCTTTTTATTCGATATTTTTCCATGGTCTATTAATTAATGTGACCCATCCTCTTTTTCCATATGTGTTTTCCTCTTCCTTTGTTAAGAAATATGTTTTTTCTTTTCTTTTTTCCATATATAAATTTTCATTTTCATATAGATATTAATTAGATAATTATTATTCATCTATTTGATGTCTAACCCCTTTTGATTAAATTTATCTACAACTCTTGATTCACATAATTATCTCACACTTCAGAGATTGGGTCACAAACTGTCTATGATGAGTAATTTTGTTTTTATTATCTCATTATTGAGTAATTATATATTTCCACTTCCTATGATATTTTAGGCATTATAGTTTTTTAATCTCAATATTCTATCAATAATTTTATTAACATTGTTCATAAAATTTTCATTTCCTATATTGTGTGATGAGAATATCCTCTTAATAATTAAGGTTCGTGTATTCATTTTTTCATATAATGAAATTTCTGCATGGATGGCTTTGATAATATTCTTATTTTCATTCTATGAGGAGCTTTATTGAGTAAAGTAAAATGAGGTCCTCTCAAATCTCTATCAAAAAATATTGGATGAATAATACTCATATTGCCTTCTAGGGTAGAATACTAATTATCAAGGGTAATTATACTGACTCACCAATATTAACATGGCTTGGAGTTCTATTTTAATTATTCCCATCATTCATTTTACTACAATGATCAACCTTAAGACCAATTTTTGAATATTTAAGGAGATTCCATATCAACTAATTTCTTATATATGATGATGTATTTTTCCTCATTATAAGTTTTTGACAACCAGGTCCTTCACCATATTAATATATCTATGAATCATTACATTTCATCATTGTATGAATAGAAAAGACATGAAAATAAAATTTACTGAATGAAAATATATCCTCAATTTCATTCCTCCACATGTGTCCAATTATTAGTATATATAACTTATAATTGATCCTCTCTAGATAAATGATGATTAATTTCAATAATCATTGTTTATTAGTTTTATAGGCCATATGTTAGGACATCATGATCATTTTTCAGTTGACTTAATTTATGATACACTTCCATTTGGATCATTCCATATCCAGACAATGATGTTTCTAAATCATATCTAAAACAACTTCTTCCAAAAAATCGACCTTTTAATATCGATGATTTCTCTACTCCATCAGAACAACATTAAATGCTCACTAAAATATCTTCATCTGAAACCCATCCAAACAATAAATTAGTTTTTGATTCTAATTATTTTGATTATTTTTCCAATTTAATCCTTAATAAATTTATTCCTTCTTCATATCACCCAAATATCATAACAATTTTCTCTAACCACAATTTATAGTCACTAATATCTTTTCTCTTGCTCATAAATATTATGTTCAAACTCCTAAACATCTTTCATGTTTTCATGAGTTGTCAAATGTCCTTCTATTTCTACATAATATTAATCAATCACTACTATAGAAAAATCCACATACTATAATGAATCTTTTAATATAAATACCATATTTTTATTTTTATTTAATTAATTTTCATTCTCAGCAAGATAACCCTTAAGACCCCCTTGAGATAACCAGTTTCATTGGATGATTTTCTTTATCCTACAAAATATCTACATTTTTAACAATAGCAATCATGGACTCTTCAAAATTATATTTAAACTCTCATTATTTACCCAAAAAAAATTCATTATTATATTGTTCATATTTTCACATAATGATCTTTTGGTGTAATTATTTTCACAATTTAATGTATCCATTTTATATGAACCATTTATGAGGCGTTTTCATCATTTTTACTTCACATTAATAAGAATAAAATATTTTTTAGAACCATAAGTGAATGTTACATATTTTACCACAATTAAAAAATCCAATGGAAACATTACAACAAATATCATTTTCTACCTCATGAATTTTCAATGAATTAGATAAATAATTTCATCAACCACACCATATTCATCATCCCTAATAATGAAAATTCCTTGTATCCAATGGATTTGAATGTAATTTAATTTCATTAATGGATATTTTTATGTATTAATTTGACTCTCATTTCATAAGTCAGAAAGATTCTTATAAGATCATCATGATATATCATTGATAGATCTTTTCCTCAAAAAATAATTATTTTTATTTTACATATGTCGGATATTTTTCCTGATTTTCATCACAATGTCAATATCCTTATTTTCTCTCCAATTTCCTTGAATAATTTAGAAAATTTTAAAAATATTATTTATGAAACTATATTGGTTTTATTTAAATTTATTTTCATATTATAAAATTGACATAACAAAACATAGAATTTGACTTCATTCACTTTTTTATCGACTTTATATATATTTTTCCATTACCATGAATATGGATAATGTTTTGTTGTGAAAAAAATCACAATAAAACCATTTTTAATAGATAATGCTATAGTAAGAGAAATTTTGCATCTTAATCAAATATTTTTTCTTAACTTTTAGTCATAGAAGCACCTTTCACATCCCTAATATTATTTCAATGATATTTTGAATAGGGAACTTCTCTATCGAGAAATCATAGATGAGATATAATTTTATTCCTCTAATTATATAATTTCATCCCATTAAAAAGTGGAACTCCCATGACATTCATTAAATTATACAAAAAAACAAAGGGAAAATGTATTACCTATGAACAGACTCTAAATTAACTTGTTGGAGTCCAGAACACCTTGAGAGGGGAGGAGTAAATTAGAGAGTTAACTTTATCATTGAATGAGTTGGATAATTTACCCATAGTAGTATAATATAGTTAAACCTATTCGATAGAATCATGTGGATATTAATCATTTATATATAGAGATTTAAAATTGAAACACAAATTTAACTTTGTTCACCATTATGAGATAGTCTATGGTGTATATGCTGAAATTATGTCAGTCGTAAATAAATACACTATACATAACTATATATTATTTAGTTAGACATGAATCCAATAAAATTGGTTTTCAATGATTATGATCATCATCTGGAATGGGTGGGGTTTGGTTGGTATAGTCAAAATGGTAGTCATTCAGAGTGAGATGACGTATCTACATGATTTAGTGTGGGATTCATTATAGAACAAATAGAAGAGAATTTTAATAGAATCCCTTGGATGAAAAATTGATTTTTATGATTTTCTCCATGCATGATTTGATAATTTTCATATTTGGAATTTCTAGAAGAAGGGGCTTTATGTGGATTATTTTCATGCTTTAAAAGACTAAATATCAATAAAAATAATTTTGGGTGGTCCCAAGTTATTTTTTTCTTTTTCTATGCATGTTGTGATAAGGAGGAAAGTATTGTGTCATGGAAAATTTATTCATTGAATAGATATTGTGTTTACCATGTTTTATCAAGGATCTTCAACGTGATAATAGAGGCATAAAAAAATAGGTCTCACAACATTTCTAATATGTTCTTTGAAGGAAATCGATAGCTTGTTTCATGATAAGGGCATAATATACATATGAATCTATTGAAAATGGTTTTCTATGTGTAATAATATAAAGGTAAATAATATAATTTATAGTAGGATTGAATATTTTCTCTCTAATATCCATGGAATAAACAAATACTCACAATTTATTTTAATGAATCTAATAAGTTACTTATTTGATTATTCTACCATTGTATTTCAACAATATGTGGTATTAAGATGATGCATCTACATTGTCATTTCAGGTAGTTGGGTTTTTTTAGATTTCTTCACGAATGCGGTCATATCTTCTAGAGACCAGTTGGATTCATGGTCATTATGGTACACTCTACATCATTGACATATAATATTGAATCTAAATATACATTATTTTAGTACGGGACAAAATAATACTTAGGGTACTAAGAAATATTTAAAATATTATATTGGTAGACTAGATGGAAACACAAATTATATGTTGGATGATGATATGATCAATTATTTGAAGAAAAACAACGAATTATGATGGATGCACTTCTAGAAATTATTTGAATGTAGAGGGAGAAATCCATATCATTATGGATCAAAGAGGGGAATAGGAATACATGCTTCTTTCTAATCGTAGATGAAGGAATGGAAGGTTAATACAATGAATAATCATAATTTATCAGATGGATCAAACAAAATAGATATTTTGGTGGTTGGTAAAATTGATATCGATCAATTTTCTATGATTTTGGATATTGAAAAATTCCTCAAAATTAGGAGGATACTGCTAGATAGTAGAGAGAATTACTTCTTGAAATTAATATTGAGATTTGGAGAAGACTCAGGAAATGACTAGTTTTAACCAGTGTCAATCCAAGAGGATATAAAAGAGGCTCTCTGTAGCATTTAATCCTAGAGTATTCCTAGACCATATAGATTTCTTTGGTCTTTATTTATTGAAGCACGTGATGTTAATAATGATAGGATAATAGAGGAAAGGGAAGACTATTTTATAGGTGGATATATCCCAAGGCCATTATTTACTTCATAGATGGTTTTCATTCATTGATTATGGACCCCAGATATCTCAATCATTATAAGAATATTCTTTTATACAACTTCATCTATATAATTATTGATTATATCATTATAAGATTAAGAATAATTATTGTAAATATAATTTTCTAGGAGTAAAATAGTTTTTAAGGGTTAGAACAATTATGGGGAAATTGGGATTGACAAGAATATGGGGATGATAGAAAACATTTGGGATCAAACATTATGATTTATGGGGACATGAACATGGTAAATGACCAGTTAGAATGGAATTTCATTGTGAAAGGAATGAGGGAGTTTGGAATCAATAAATGGGCTACTGAAAATATTTTAGATGCTTTGGGCCCCTATTGATTTACATTTCTATGATGTGGAAGGGTGTTAGATTCCTCAAAACTATTAGAGTCTATAGATAAAGACACATTTTCTCTCTTTTTATATTCTTTATAAGTATGGAAGATCCCACATGAAATATAAAATGTTGTACGAAAGAATTAAATATATGACCCTTTAAAACAACTGGTAAGGGATATATTTCTTATCTCATGTTTTATGATGATATGATTTTCATCATGAATGAAATAAAAAGATCCATTTATTGGGTTTGCAATGTATTTGTGTCTTATAGAAAATGGAATAGGTAAAAGATAAATCTTAGGAAGAGTAATGTTTTTATTTCAATCAGACACTCCAGAATATGTAGTAGATATATTAATGAAAATTTATGTATGTATAGGGGCGACATTCCTATTTAGAACCTCATATCTCCCATATAAAATAGTAGAATAATTTTTTAAGACATCAAGAATTAGTTAATAGGATGAATTAGAAATTGATGAATCAATATCTCTAATTCATAAGGGAAATAATGCTTGTTAACAACACCCTCAACTCTATTCCTATTCATGTGTTATATATTCTCAAGGCTCTAATAGAAACTATAGAGAGGATTTAAGTGGTCCTTACATATTCAATATGGGTCTCCACTAAATCATGATATTCCATTGAGCATCTAGAAAAAGATGTTGAAAACATTTATAAAGGTTGGTTTTGACCTACAATACTTTTATACGTTCATGCTCGGAAAGAAAGAAATGAAGGTGAAGGATATAATCAACAAAATATATATTTGGTTAATGGATATGAGAGATAGGTATGTGTATTATTGGTAAAAATAATTGATCAAAACTGAAAAATTATCAATCCTGGTGATGAATATGTCCAATAGCTTTGACCAGCTAGAAGGAAAAGTCTTGTGGGTTCTAAGACAAAGTGATATAGAAATTTTGGTTGAAAACATGTAAGAACATGTTTTATTTTTCTAGGGAATAAAATTATATAAATTTTGTTTTAGGAAGTAAGAACAAATTCGGCATTGATAACTCCCTGTTGAACTTCTATTAAAAAAAGTATTTTGAAATCATATGCCTAAACAAGGAACAAGACAAATGAATTTATTCAAGATATAAGTTTAGGTACATAAAAATTCATTAATTTTTTATATTGATACATATCACTCAAGAGAATAAACAAATAGCCTAAAAATGTGTTTCTGGGCGATACCAATGAAAATTAATTTTATTGTTTGGAGACTGAGAAAACATGAATTACCCATGGATGAAAACCTACAGTAGAGGGTATCAATATGGAATTGATCAATATATTTCATGTTTATGCATGTGGGGAATCAAATTGGTTTCCATTTTATAACAGTATTTGATATATTAGATTACATGGATTTATGGGTAAGGCATAGGATTTATTAGTTAATAACGACACAATCTAGCAATTTAGGATGGGATGGTATCAAAGTGTTGATCATCATACAATAGAGAATAGGGTTTATAGTAATATTTTAAATATTTCATGGTGGGTTATTTTGTAGTTAATTAATTGATGAATGGAAGGAAAACAATTATCCTTTTCTGGTTTAAAGTCACGCACAATATATTTTATTATAATGAATTGGAAGCTTATCAAGGGTGTTATGTCTTATATTCTACTTTGTAAAATGATACAAAAAACATTTATCCATTTGGGGGAAGGTGGTTGTCGAAAAGCTGGTAGATGAGTTATATGGGTGTCCCATTCTCTAGGTTTAAATATGAACATTGTTGGATCCTATGATTCCCAAACTATGATTGGTGGTAGTACTATGAGGGATAACAACAAATTAGTTTTTCTAAGGTTTCATTACTTCCATAGGATGGGTGATCCATTTGTGAATTAGGTTAGGGAAATTGGAACTATCATATCGTTATACAGGATGATAATATCAGCATTGTAGTGGAGGAGTATGACTCTAGTGTTCTAGTCAATATTTTTCATGGTAAGTAGAAATTAATATTAGGTCTAGTCTATTTGATTTAGAAGTCCAATACATTCGTTAATCAATGTATTAGTGTTTTCATGTATGCAGATAAGAGAAATAGGCATTTAACATATTATCTAGAAATGGAAATCCATGTTAATGTGTTTTTGTTTATTTTCATACCATATATTTACCTAACGACTAATATTCCAATTTAATGGATTATTTCAGGATGCATCTCTATAATCCTCATTAATAAATGTTTTATGTATTTACATTTAATAAATAATATAAAAATGAATTTTGAGTGAATAAGTGACTTATAGATGGGTTATTTAAAGGAAACACATCTTCTTAGAGCTTTTAGGCTCCCCACATCATTTATATGATCCTCTTTATTCTTGTTCATGAGTCTCCTCTTCTTCACCATACATTAGTAAAATTCTCCCACTCATTAAGATTCACATAGTTACCTAGTTCGCATCATTTCATCACACCTCATCCATTATTCAAAAAACCAATTTTATGAACCCTCAAATATTAATGATGCCATATTCCTCCATAGTGATCCATATCATTGTAAAGCATAAGTCATAATGAAATCCTTGAAATTTGAATATTTTTAGTGTTTTGGTACAAGAAATTCAATCCTCCCAAAGATTTCCCCTTCCAATATACATTGATATCATGAAATGTTTCCAAAAAACGAAAATGTTGTCACTATAAACACCACTTGTCATGAAAACTACATGTTCAACCCAGTGTGGATTGATAAAAAATTTTAATATTATTAATGATGTGAAAAAAATATTCCCAAATTCCTATAATTATACTTTTTCAATATTAATAGACTTAATATATTCCTCTAAATTTTATCCAAAATCACATATTTGAAACACTATACAGACTAGGAAGACATGGTTTTTACTCCTAAAATCACTGTTTTATCCTCATATTTTTTATTATCCATGAATCTACTATTTTCATATAAAAATAAAAATAAAATATGATTATGGTTCTTTGGATTAATTCTACATGGAACCAAATATTGAGTGGGTTTAAGGGAGACAGTTCTCTCACAAATAGAGGGTTGTGAAGAGTGATCAATAACATAATAAATCATCATAACAAAAAAACTGTTTTTGTGATGGACCACTTCATTGATATTAAAAAAATTGTTTATAAGTTATTCTCTCGTGTATTTTTTCTCATTCATGTTCCTAAGTTAATTCCTATTCAACAAAGTTAAAATCATCAATTATTTTAAATAATCATTCAATCATATCCTCGCCATGAACATGAGAATCTATCATTATAAAAACTCCAAGTACTTCTTCATAAAACCCTACCAGTTTGAAACACAACCCTATTATGTATTCCATAAAAAATTTAATTATTTTTTGTTATCACTATTATGAACACTGATCCTGTACCTCATTAAAATATATAACAACACATCATATATATAAGAATTGATTGTACAAAATGATCAAAATCATTTTATCACACTCTATCTCAATGAAAAATAAATAAATAGAGAATTTATGAATTCAATCATTGATTAACTAGTTATCTACTTATCCAATGGGTTTAGAAATGGAAAAATCTTACAGCTATTGTGAAACTCTAGTATATTTTAAATCTTATATAGCTACACATTAGAATGTGGAGAATAAAATCAAATTAACAATAGATCAAATATAACCTAAGAAATTATATTCTTCAATTTCCTCTATTTTATATAGTATAAATAAAATTCAATGATATATAGACATAGAAAGTAAATGATTTTGTAATACATCACAAAATTCATTAGTTTATCTAATGGTGTCCATATATTAAATGTTTATTTTTTCATCAAAATTATTATTTTAATAACATTAACATATTTTGGGTTCCTTAAGGCATAAAAAATGTGTCTCTTCAAGAAAAATGTTCTACTTTTATCAGGGAATTTTAAATAGTAATATTTATCATTATTTATCTCATGTATTTAGTTAAAGAAAATGGGTGGGATATAATGAAATAGAGCAGTTTTATTTTTCTCCTTCTACTTATTCATATTTTTTCCCTTCCTGGATCATTTAACACTTCATTATTTTATATCATTAAATTTATTAATTATTATTTAGATTAGTTAAATAATTATTTTAAACATTTCTATAATTATTAATTTTTATACCTTTTCCCTCAAAATCATTTTGATATTTTCACTCCACTTCCCAAAATTTCACAGTACACTAATTTTGTGTTTTAAAAATTGATATTATTGGGGTAACCAAAATAATTTCTATGGGTATTGTTTTATACTAGCATGTTTTTATAATCTATATAATTCATATGAAAGTATATTTATGAATTTCTTTATTATATTTTACATCATGGGTTCCAAGTTATATTTTTATGAGTCTATTTAATAAATATAACTACCTTTTTGTGAATACATGGCACCCTTAAACCAATATTATTGAAAATAATATTTTCTAAAAATTTCATTTAATATCCCCAGTTGGTTCCATTATTAATTAGAGGTTCAATTCCTTAAAATTTTTTTAATGTGGTTTATGTTGTGGATGGATTTCAGGGAAAAATAATCTATCACCACCCCATGATCTGTCATAGATTTTTTTAAATTATTTTTATAACCAAGATTTTAGTTATTTGATAATGATTCATTATTATCTAGATTTCTACACCTAAATTCTGAAAAATATAAAATGTTATCTCATTTAACGTCTTGATCAAAATTTGGAAAATATTTCTTTTTTAGATAAGACACCCCATGATAGTTTCATTATTCAATAATTGGATTATCAATGAAAATTCCATTAACCTAAATAAGAAACTCACTCACATTGATAGTTCATTACTAAGACATTTTTATTGGGAATTTTTTTTCAATCATATAAAATATTTTCTTAATATCCTCAAAATTAACTTCCTCAAAATAACCACTTGTGGAAAGGATGTAAATGTTTTGGGGGAAATTGAATGGGAGTTAAAAAAATAATTTATCTAGAGTTGAGGAGAATAATGATGGGGCGTACACTTATAATGAATCACTTATAATCTATCCGATATTTAATGAAAAATTACTCCATCTAAGGAAAATCAATTGAATTTATATCTAACTTCTGTGGACAAGATAATTGAAAATATTTTTATGAAAAATGTATTAATGTCTTGGTCCCAATGGTTAAATTTTTATTCATCCAATAATTAATTATTCTCTAATGTTTATTTTTATCCCAAATGTAAACCATGTCATCATAAAATCATCTTCACTAATTCCATTCAAGTTTATTTGGTGAGATATACTTTAAAAATAACTAATGAAATCAAGAGAATCCTCATTGGTATACAAATTAATGATAATGACATGGAGACCTATGAATATTTCATTTCATAATTCCTTGACCTTGGGGGAAAACAATACATGATGGATAACTTGAAATAATCGTAAGGTATTGTTTTTTAATATTGTAACTATCATTATAATTATTTATTTGTTGATGTGGAATATTAATTTCATTCCTGTTCAAACTCTTTGAGTTCAAATATTTTTAATTTTTTCAATATTTCCATATATTATCGATGAACAATGTTATTAAGTTTCTTGTTTCAAATATTCAGGGTTATTTTATAATCAGTCCATATTATCCACAATATTTATGTGAATAGAAATTTCAAATGACCAAAATGAAGAGACAAATGAGAATTTTTTATATGAATAGTTAGGTTTTTTTTTCGAAAAAGATTTGATATTTTTTTTACTTTTTACTTGGCCACATGTTCATTCTATGACAACATTTCAATTTGGTATGGGTTCATCCCTACACCTCTCAAAAAAACACATTAAAACAAACATAAAAAAGTAAAATTGTATGTTGGGTTGAACCCTAAAGTAAGAAATATGGTGGGAAAACAATTAAAAATAAACAAAACACAATGGAATACTTAAGTATAAGGATAGAAAATGTTTAATATGATAAATTTGGACAAATAGTACTGAAAATTGAGTGAAGACTATATCCAATATTATTGGATTTGGGAATAATAAAAAAATGGTTCAACATGTAATTTATTTGGAATCATAAATGATTTTAATTATTAGTAAAAATAATATATTACCTAAAACTTAATCATAATTATGACTTGGTTTTGAATGATTGTATTGGGGTCACCTCACAACGACTATTTTAACATGAAATTCAATTTAATAACCATACTATACTTTTTTTATAAATAAACATTCAAGGAATGAATGATTAATATATAGAGAATAAAAATACTATGATTTTTCATCATAAGTGCTTTTCTCAATGTCTCATGTATAAAGATTCCATTTTCATCACCCATTAATATGTAATTACTGTAGAAATTATATTAACGAGGAATAAAAATTAGAAACAAAAACAATACAATAAAAAAATTTTCCTTCTATTAAAACAACCTAACATAAATAAAATATTGGAAAGCATGAATTAATTTCTTAACTCAAATTTTTTAAAACACCTAACATACTTCTTTAAATCATTCATTTGAGAGAGGATGAAAATTGAATGTAGTAAGATATAAATAAAATGATAATGAAAAAAAAGTAAAAAATTTGAATAAGAGGAATAGAAATTGGTCAATTTATTTATTTTGATTCCCCTTAATGATTGTTTTAATCATGTTCATGAAAACAATAAAAGTATTCATGTATTAAATTGAATATGATAGAACAATAATAAAAGACAAATGGAGGTTGGACTTCTTTATAGGGAATTAACTATTCACTTTAGATATAGTCCATTAAACTAAATAATCAAATGATATCTATTAACCTCATAGTAACCATCCTCTCATGATTGTGCAATAGAAATAATGATTAATCGAAGCCCCATACATTCCACTGGTCATGTTGTTTAAAAAAATTATGTCACATGATAAAACCCATCACAACAACTATAGGTTAGCACTCTGGGATTAATAATTGGTATCCACTAGGTGAAGACAAGTGTGGATCATCTTATTTTTTGGGAATAAAGCCAAACCACTATAACATATTCTAAAAGAAAAATATGCGCTTCTTGATTAGTATGTGGGATTCTTTTTTAATATTTGGGATCTTATAAAAAACAAATTCTTGGGTGCATACTTATCATTATGTTTTATGAATATATATTAATGAATCGTGGAACCATGTGAAATAATATCCTAACCTTTATACATGTTTCTAGGAATCTAGAGAACCCTTACATGTTTTTTCATGATGCTGATGTGTGATAGAATGAGGTGAGGATACCTTTATGCAACTATAGGAATTACTATAACAAGAGTTCCAAAATGTGTTTATACAATTATATGCGTGGATAGTGACCATTATGTATCCATTGAACCACAACATGTCCTTAATTCGAGTCATTGTGTTACCATGAAATGGAGTACCTATCCTTTAAATAGCCTAAAAAATCTTAGAGGCACCCTTGTGTAGTTCTTCTAAATGAACCATACATAGTAACTGCCTCATAAAATGAAAATTACACAACACACTACTAAACAACGATCCTTTATTCTAGTGAAATATACTCTTAATTAGTTTTCCCTTCTTGTAATAATACAACAAAAATTGAAAATTAATTAATCTAGTAAGAAAATAAATCTTGAAAAATAAATTCAATAATTATTATGAAATAAAAATATATGGAAAAGATGATATAAAAAATCAAAATAGGAAATTTTAAAACATAAATGTTAAAACATAAATTTCTCTAACAAAAATTTTAATTAATTTGTAACAAAAATCAATGAAATTTTTTTTCTGTCAAATATAAATATTAATGAAAGAACCAATTAAAATGTTGTCCCTAAAATCATTTTTTTGAAGATTATTTAAAGTTATATTACATATAATATATATTATAGCAAAAAAGTTACAAATATTCAATATAAAATTATTTTTAAATTAAAACAAAATTATATCATCAATGATACAAGTAAAAGATGAATAAATATCAAGCCACATCAGTTATTGATGGGTGAAAATATTATTTCATCCAAAAAATCATCAAAAAAACTATACTTATGGATTATGGTGACATGTGTGAGTATTTGTGAACTTATATTTAATCGTCCATGAAAGGAGTACATGTAAATGTCATGATAATTATGGTAATTATGCAATGGAATGTAATAACTTCAAAGGATTGGCTAGATTTTATTATTTATACCAGTATGTAGAAGCATAAAAATTCATACTAATATTATAGACATTTAAACATAAACATCTAATAGTGTATTGGATCTAAAGATTATTAGTGTGGATGATAAAAAATTTGATAAGAAATGAAAATTATATTAGTGAAGTTTATGAAAAAGAGAAACCCATTGGATGTGGAACTATATATGATCCCATATAGTTCGTTTAAATCATCAATAGAAATATATAATACACATTAATCCATTGGTAATTGTAATGGGTTTATTAAAATCCATTAATAGGGAGGAAACCTTCATACTGGTTGAAGCAAGAATGTATAGAAGTTTCAAACTATTTCCAGAGTATTTGTTCAATCACATTTAAAACCCTTCAATATCACCATTTGCATATATAGTCCTCATTGAGGATAAAAAATATTTATATATTTTTGGGTTTCCTTGAGTCATGGGTATTTTGAAAATACATGTAAATCATTCAATGGTGTCTCCATATAGGAGTTATTATATATGTCATTATGTTGTATAATTCATATTATACTAAGATATTTATTTTTTCCCATGCATATTAATGATATATTGACTTATAAATTATATTTTGTTAGAATTAGAAAAATATTTAGATCCTATAAAAGTAAAATATGGAAATCTATAATTTTTTTTTCTGCATATGTTATGATCCTCTTTGATATGGGTTTAAATTATGAGTTTCACTCAATGGGTGTTATATAAATCCAGGAAACATTTATACACTTTCTTGTTTGATATCATTTATTCTTTTACCATGTGTTTGAACCATGAAAATATTGGATTTATAGGGTGTTTATAGAATATTTTATCCATTTAATGTGATTCGATAAGTGATAGAATAATGATTTTTTGTATAATAAAACCAACATTATAGCCTTGGAGATAAAGAGAACATATAAATATTATAGATTTTCATGTGTTCATAGATGTATGGGGACTCTTGTTGTCAAGATTTCTAAAATGGATTAATGTATATGCATGCATAGTGTCTCGTTGTATCTTACTTATGTGGTGTAATAGATTATAGAAATAGAACGAATATCACATGAAGTGGAATCTACATCGCTTTACAGTATGGGTGTGTATGTCCGTTAATGTGGAGGTAATTCCCTGACTCTTGATCACATGAGAGTGAATATATATTACACATACATGGATATGGCGAGTTACCCACTTATCTTTCCATAAACAAGGAATTCTTCAAAACATGTTTTCAAATTGAAACAACTGTAAGATTTGACTATGAATATAATGACCTTTCATTTCATGAAGTTAAGGATCGTATGTTTTTCAATATCAATCCCATGTTTAACCATGGGGAAGGTGTACAATAGACTAATAAAGGTCCCATGAGCATACATGGATTATTCTTAGCATATATATCAAGAAAATATTATGATGAAATTGTTCGTATGGTTTTCTAAAATTGTGTAGCCCATGCCACATGGTTTGTTTTAACCATGTTATTTGCAGATAGTGGGAACATGTAAGCTATGAAAACGTCTGGGATGAGGTATATGGTCATGTAGAAATTGCATGTATTCGGGCATTGGTTTTTCACACTCCCTTTTCATAGTTTGATAACCGTGTTCCTAAACCATGCGACCCAAATCATTGGAGAAAATACTCTTTCCTCTTAATTTAATCTTATATAATTTTCTTTCTTTTACTTCTTCTTCCAAAGACTATTTCATCTTATACGTATCCCTTTGAGCACCCAAACTCATATCTTATGCATTAATAAATATCTCCCATATGGTTGATGATTCTTGAATAATCGAATGCATAGAAATCATCTTGATAAGCTGCCATAGTCTTTTAACTCTTATTCTTGTTTTCCATCTAATCCAACATTATGTTTAGGTTCAAGGACATTTCCCAATTTTAGGTAATTGTTCCATTTCTCATATCCCATCCCACATAATATGAATATATTGGAATATGAAGGTGAATGTTAGGTTTCTTATGAAATTGTTTCCAATAGTGGTTCTTCCTTTAGGTGTAAGACTCTCTTCAATGATAATTGAAGAGGCTACACCAATATTGTACCTCCGAAAAAAAATTGATGACTTTTCCAGGATGTGGGATGTTAGGACACCATAATTCTCAGTTCTTGAGAAATATCATGGTGTGTAAAGGTTATGGAAGGATGGTTCATATTCATTGATTCGGAAGAACCATTATAAAATTTCATTATGAGACAGGATATGAGATTACTCTTAAATTTGACGAGTGAATTATAGGATCCTGGAAGGTAGGAAATTGAAATACTACCAGATGATCATCCATAGGTGGTTATTGAGAAAGTGGTAGTCAAACATAGTATTCTCAGTGCTAGCATAACGGGCTTCCTCATGTAAGTCAAATAGGGACTCACAGTCATGTTATAAACCAATTATATGGAGTCCAACCAATTCTTGCGGATTATAGTATCGAACCATATATTATATGAGGTACGATTCTAGTATCCTCAACAAGAGTTTATATTTTATTTTTCACAGGCACATGTCACTCATTTATATATGTGGGTATCATTGAGAGAATGGGTCCTGAAATAGAGCACTTCATTGGCATTGCAACATTAAAATACATGTTACGTACCAATTCATAGGCTATTCATTGTTGTAAGGACTGGCCCCATGCGATATGTGGTTACATGTAATCATTAAATCATCAACATGAGAAGATTTGACATAATCGACAATATGGAATTGTTAGTTCCCTAGTGATCCCATATTGACTACGATCATTAGAGGGTTACCACTAAATATCAATAGGTAGTTAGGAATGTGAATAAGGGAGAATGGGATGTTAGGGTAACTCATTTTGGATAAAAGAAACAATGAATGGGTAGTCTGACAGATTATATCACCTGTATTTTCTTCAATTACAAGGGGTTGTGACCCACTATGTTTCCTCCTATAGTGTATCATTTTAGAGACTAATTTCCTATAAACATATCTGCTCTGCCTCCATTGGAGGATATAAACCTCCAGAGATTAGGAATATATTAGAGGATCTGGAGGCCAAAGGCTTCATACACACCAACTCTTATCTTGGGGGTTCATATGTCTTTTTCACCATGAAGGTAGATGGTGTCCTTAGGATCTTCCTTGATTAACTTCATTTGAATCTTCTCATGATCACGAACCTGTATCAACTACCACTAATAGATGACATCACTGATCAAATATTTTGGATTTAAAGTGTTCTGAATGATATATCTGAGGTAAGGAAATCATCTAGTTCATTTTCGGACATCATACATACCATGAAAACCTATTATGAGTCAGTGTAGTTTATAAGAATGAAAGGTTCAATCATCTGGATTCATACATGATCCTGATGATTTTATGGATCTTATGAATCAAGTTCTCCACACATATTTGGATTAATTTTTTGTTGTCATTATTGACAATATAATTATGTATTTGTGCTCCATACATGACCATGTAACCCATATTGATATTTTTATAAAAACAATATAAGATAACTAGTTAAATGCTAAGATCAGTTAATTGCAATTTCTTTTTGATAAATTCCACTTCTCAAGTCACATCAGCTTAGAGTGACATTTTTCTATAGGCCTAGATATTGTGGGAGCTATGGTTTCTTAGAAGGATCCCAATATTTTTTTTGGAAATTTTGAGTTTTTGTCACATGATTAAAAGTAAATACACTTCATCTAAAATTTATCACTCCTTGTAGCACCACATAAGTGATTGAAAAAGATGAATGCAAAACTTATATGGATAAAATATTATGAATAATCCTTTCAAGAGTTGAAGAACCATTTGACTTTAGTGGAGATACAAATTTTCTGAATCCTTGAAATAGCTAAACATTATATTATGAAACATTATGTATCATTCATGGAGTTGTTATGATATATGAAAAGTTATTCCTAACATACAGGTATCTTTAGTTTAGGCCTCAAGACTTTAATTACTCGAATCACGACCTCAATCTAACTTCTTCTGTGAATGATTTCATTGTTGAAGACACTAAATGATTGGAGAAAATTGTTTTGTATTAACTGACCATAAAACAAATGAAATACATCTTCACATAGTGGTATATAAATCTCAGTTAGGGCATGTGGGTTGAGTACATACAATCATTTGATTTCATGACCGTCAACATGGATCGAAAGAGGTGTTTAGAAGCTGATTCATTGATATAAATGAATCAGACATAGGTAGTCTAGAAATAAAATGAAGAATGGATTCCTATCGATATATTCTTAAAAATTTCCATTGATTTTTTATAGGACCATTATTATAATATCTTCTTAGTTGTAGTGGTGATTACTATTCATCTAGAATGGGTGAGAATGAGACATTTATCTAATCCTAAAAGAATTTTCCCAATGGAATGTGTTTCTGAATATGATATATATTCAATTTGTACCATGTGTTGGGTAATATATTATTGTTCTATGGGAATGTATTTTTCCCGAAATATATTTGAGAGGAACTTATATAGGAATTCCATTCCTCAATAAGGGTGGTTCACCATAGTTTCGCCAAAATATATTCAGATCTATGATGCCAGAATTGGAATCCTAGTACAAAACATGAGATTCCTAGATTCATCACTAGGTGTTATAAATATTAGTAGGTGAATGTGGAATATTGGTGATTGGTAATGTTTTTACAACTGTAGTCCATTCCCAAGTTGAAATGGGATAATGTTTTGATAAATTTCATGACTAGTATACATAGATCACCTCATGGAAACAACATAATATTGGTATTTATTGATATATTGATGAAGGTTAACCACTTAATATGTGTATCGGAGAACTTGTCATGAACCAGGCCGGGTCGTCATCCGACCCGGCACCCGACCCGGTCCGCGACATGGCCCGAAGGGCGTTCCCGATCCCCACGGGCTGGCAACTAGTGCCGGGCATCAAAACAAACCAGTTGGGAACGGTTTGGCCCATGACAAGGACAAGCAAATATAAATTGAACAAGCAGATAAATAAAGGAAAATAAATTGAACAATGCGGCAACGGATAAATGAATAGACAAAGAAACGTGACATACCTCTGGTGACCCCACGGATCACCACGGCACGACAACCGCACTCGCTCTCAAAAGCAATCCAAGACTGAACCCTGCAACTGAAAAGTAATGTAGGCGTGAGCACCGAGATGCTCAGTAGGAAAGCCAAAAACAACCACATCCTATGTCTCTGCCTTTAATAAGAAATCCAACCAATGCCAGTTTGGAAAATAAGATATACTAAAATAGTATTTTCCTTCCTTTCAAATTCAAGTAACGAGTTTGCATCTTCAGGTAAAGCCTTTTACTTCCACTACATTTTAAAAATATGTTTCAAGCATGCTTTTAACATTTCAAAATGAAAAGAAACCAGTTTGGATTAAAATATGATTTTCACAAAGGAGGCATCAAGTATGAAACAACTAAAAAGAAAGTTACATCGTCAGCAGCATGACAAAAAGTGAGCACCATGGGTAATCCCTATAAGCAGCTAGAACAAGTGGGAACCTAAAGACCTCGTACCTCAGTGAAACGTGGCTTAGAAGACCACGACCCTCAGAAAACGTGGCTTAGAAGGCCACGACCCTCAGAAAAATTCATATGTTTAGTTAGTGTTGTCGCGTCAATCCTGCTAGACAAACCGGGACGAACCCCTGCCGTGTCATCTAGCGTACTAGTCCTGGTCACCCACCTAGATACCTGGGTTTCCCATTGTGCTCTATTTCAAATGGTGGTGAGTTTTCTTTATCAAGCAATCAAACAAATACATTACACTTTCTTTATCTAAAACTCATTCAACCTTTCACCACCGCACACCCTACTGAAGTGCATTCCCCCTCTTTACACCACACAACACGCACAAGCCTTTAAACTAGGCACACACCACAAACCACCCATCAACACTTGCATCACATCTTATTTTCAAATTTAGGGGGAATGACTAAAAAGGGGTTTTCTATTTTCGCAAACCAAATCTTAAAGTGCCAAACGGGTCTTTCATAAAACATTCTTAAGATGTCAGACATGATTAATTACATAAAGGAAACACTTTTTAAAAAAATCAATCAGCCAAAAGGCCAAACACCTTTGGAAATACACATTACTAATTCAAAACCACTTGAGAAATCAATTTTTCAATAAAAGGTCACTTAAGACCGACGGCTTTGAAATACATTTCAATTTTTCCAATACAAGGCATAATAGTTTCTAGTAACCGAAATCAAACTTCATAGCATATGTATATAGCATAGTGTAAAACATATTTTTAAAACAATCAAGCAATCACGAATTTCAAATTAAAAGCATAGGCATAGGAGACCTACCTTAAACATGTTGCTATTTGCCGATGGCCACTCAAACCGACACTTGGCGCACACACGCACATGAATTTATACATATATATATATACACCCCTAGCTGCATTGCACATATTCCCCGCGCCATGAGGGAATATGTACAAAGAGGGCATATATATATATATATGTCTTACCCTGTGCACGTACATGTCAGATACCACGAACCCGCTGGCCCAAACCACCGTAGCGAGGCCCAACGCGCTACACAAATAATTTAATAAAACCATTAAACATATAATCCAACATTTGACCAAATTATAAAAAAATTTAGCATGCTCAAAGTTGTACATTTTCCATAAAAAATTCCTTTCCAACACACACGCACCTCAAGCACCCACAATATCACATTTCGCACTACTCAAACGATTACTTGAACACTTTTAATGATCGTCACAACATCATCCGCACACATATACCCTTGTATGTATGCTCAAACCCACTTTTGAAAACACTCACACCAAAAAAAAAAATACAAACATGTTTCACACACTTACATGATTTTATAAACCACTTAAAATTTTTATAAAACCACTCCAAGTGGTATTACAAGACATTGAACACCAAAAGCCTACCCCAAAACCTCTTATAAGGCCAAACGCACACCACTCACTTGTCAAAACAGAAAACGTAGCCAGTGAAAAACATAATAAACCAACTGCACAAAAAAAACACTTTTAAACTCAAAAAGACTATTATAAAAATTTTATTAAAAAGTTTGAAAACATTTCGTTCACATTGAATACCAAAAGTTCACCCAAAATCTCTTTTGTGATAAAATGAATTTTAATGCCGCATCAAAACACAAACCGCATCCCTTGCACGTCTTAACAAACTATCAAAACAATTAAGTAAACACTAATAAATAATTCATCATAGGTTCTTCACACATTAACACACTCACATTTCACAAACATACTACTTACAAAATAAATACACATCAAAAATCAAATACAACCAATTTCACCCTTTGCACATTTTAACAAATTAAATACACAATTTATAAAATGCTGATAAACATCTCAACACGGGTTTGCACCGAAAATTTGGACACATTTTGCATCAAAAAACTATTGAAAAAATTAAAATTATATCGAATCTCAAAAAATAATCAAACTCGCATCTTGAAAATCAATAAATAAACAAACTGAATTAATTAAACTCCCAAATTAACGCATCAAATAATGGTTATACGCAGAATCACATACCTTATATGGAGGAATTTCCAATATCAGTGCGAAACTTCAATCGCTTGACATTTGCACCACATAGAACCTAATGCGAACCCGCAAACATGAATCCGAATCGAAAACATTAAGTCAAAACCCCCAGAATCAGAACATAAATCTGCTAAAAGAAAAACAACAACAAAACTCAAAAGATAGAAAAAAAAACAAAAGGAGGAATACATAACCGAGGGTGGGGGTCGACGCCGGTGACCAACAGACAACAGCCTGCCGGGAAGAGGAGGGTTCGAGCAGGAGGACCGAGAGGGAGGTGGCGCGGCCAAGGCGGCAGCCGGAGAGGGAGGACGGGACGGCGGCGAGGGCGGCGGTCGAAGCGGAAGGAGGCAAGGCGAGGGTCGGACGGGAGGGAGGCCGCGCGATCGGGAGCAAAGGAGGAGGGGCCGCGTAGGGTTTCTGCGCGACGGGGGGAAAGGGAAGAGGGGGAAAAGGGAGGGCGGCGTGAGCGGGAGAGAAGAGAAAAGGGGGGAGGGGGGGCTGTGCGCGACGGCCAGGACATCAAGGAGGAAAAAAAAACAAGAAAGGAGAAGAAAAATAGAAAAAAAAGTAAATAAGTAAAATAAAATAAAATAAAACAAATAACACTTTAATAAATGATAATATTAATAAACATAATTAAGATTTTAATAAACCCCAATAATAATAATAATAATAACTTCATAATAATTATTATAAACTAACAATACTAATATTATTCATAATAATTATAATAAAAATTATAATAAACTTGTTAATAATTATACTTATTAACCATAATAATAATAATAACATTAATCACCATTATTATAATATTGAACTAACTCATGAAAACACATTTTATCTAATCGCCTTGTACATGAGACATGCCGCACGGTGACCCGAGCAAAGCCGCGCGGCTTTGAACATGCCCTTCCCATGCACCAAACACTGTCAAGGGCAAAGCCTTCGTTCATCAACAAAATGCAAAACTTTCAAAGAGGTTTGGTCGCAGCTTGGTAGAAAGTTTCAAAAAAATCCGATGAAATCATAAAATAATATTATCTTAAAAGTTCGGGTGTGACAATTCTCCCCACCACAAAAACTTTCTGCCCCCAGAAAGTCACCCAGCCAAACGAGGAATCAAACTTGAGTCTGAAACTGAACGAGGCCAACAAAATCACGAACTTGGTATGACTTTCCACTCCATCAGTCACACCCGACCAACTCTGAGGGAAACTGAAAATATAAGAACTAGCAGGAAACGAGGAGGGTTCTCCCCACCACAAGAACCCGACTATCACAACCGACATTGAGGCTCTTAGCATAAACTAACTCTGGAACTGCTAACTTGATCCAAGAGGAAACCACCACACAGACCAAACCTAGAAAAAGGAACTTCACGATTCATGGTGGGTCTCCCCACCATTTAGGAACGGACCAGCTGATGCCAATTAGCACAGAATAATACGAGAAACCTAGCACAAACCGACCCATGAACTCTCTGCATAAAGCAGACCCCCACCACATGGGGTCATCGACGAAAGACCCCAAACCGAGTAGCGGACCAAACCCCTATTCATTATCTTCCAAGATGCATATGTCTCGAAAACGAGTGCATCCCAAAACAAGAACGGGTTACGCTTGAGGAGGCACAACTACAGGAATTACAAGAAAACAAGATCACCATGCCTTTTTACAACCACGGTGGGGTATTCAAAGAACAAAGACCACAACGAGAAAAAGAGACCTTTGCGCCTCTTACAGAAAAACAGAACCTTCAAAGACGGGAGAGATGAAACAGGGAAATTCAGAACGTCCCCATTTAATCATTGGAGACAAAAATTAGACCATGGTGCCCCACACCCAATGATTCCTGACTGCGTGAAAAGCTTCACTCCGAGACCTATGGCTGGAGTTCTGATGTCTTGAAGCATCTACTGCCCCTCAGTCAGGAGCTGACATTCCCCTGTCGAGACTCCTCCTGATGAAGCCGCTAGCGGAACTTCTCTAAGTTTCCGCAAATGGCCACACTGACGGCAGGCCTTCGGAGGATGATGGCAAGGCAGCTTAAAGTACCCAAACCGGCCACAAAAGAGGCGAACAAGAGAGTGGCCTGACTAATAGAAGATGGAATTGTAAAGAAAACTTGTTTGAGATGGGTTCCTCTGGCTCGCTCTCACAGAATGGGGAACCATCCCAAACACCAAAGGGAACCGGTCCTTGAACAATAGACGAAGACCCCACACAAGAGAATCTTTAACTGATTCTGCGACATTATCTTTGGAGAAAAGGGAACCAACTTCTTGAGATGCCCAACGTAGGCCTCCACTATTCATTGGCATTGTTGGACACTCACGAGCCTTGTCGCTTCCATCACCTTCGCTTCCACAAATATAAACCAACTAATGAGAGTGGTCCTAAACACCTTCCAAGTCATACCATCGTGCGATGACACCAGGGTTATCTCCTCCACCAATCCCAAGTTGCACCTTCAAATGGACCTGAACCAACACAGACTCTCTTAGCTTTGGGAGTTTCCAACAACCTGGAAACACCAATGATTTCACCAAGCCAGTTTGCTACCTTCGATAGATCACTGTCACCATGGTGGCTGGTCAACAACCGAAAAGAATTCAATCACACCACTCTGCTAAGAGTCTAGGTAGAACCAACAACTAGAAGTGACTCACTAGAACTTTCTGGGACTTTTCTGGGTGGCATACTCAAAAACAAGGGGCATAAATCCGAATCAAAACTCATCATAAATCAAAATTTCACACCTCAATCACAAACGAAAGCTCAAACTCAAATCTCTATTCCAACCACAATTCAGTACGTCAAAACCAAGAACTCACGAAAAGGAATACCCAACACAAAAAGAGAACGCTAAACAATTTCTCACTCACTTTTCTAAACATTTGAAAAACCTTTTTTTGAAAACCATCTTTCAGCAAACAAAACAACTTAAGTATCCACCATCGGTATCCCATGAAGTCGCACACATACGTATCCTTGTGCTAGCTCAAGCACCCATCCACTCACGTCACCAATTTCCCCACTTTCCACATGCGCACCTCAATGTGTGATCACTCGTAGGAATACCAAGGGTAGATTAAAGACACTAATCATTTCCAAATCAGACCATTAAGCACACATCACAAATTCCCAACCAATTTGAAAAAGTAACTTATCATTAAGGAAATAAATTTCCAATTTCCAAAAACATTTCCAATTCACATTCCAAAAAGTGTTACTGAGATTTCAAAACAACTTCCAAAACACCTCTCATTTTCCCTTTTGAAACCACACATTTGTTAAAAGAAAACAATTTCCATTTCAAAACCACTTTTCCACTCTAACACCACATTCCCAATTCAAACCACCTTCACAAAAATCCATTTTCATTTTTAAGATCTACTCACACCAACCAAAAATAAAGGTCAAACATAACTCACATCAAAATTTCCAAAAATAAGGGACTAGTGGCGACACCAACCCGGTAACATGGCTTAGCAGACCATGCTCCGAGCAGGCATCCACCACAGGAAGCATCTTGAACCGTGCACTCGGTTCGTACATGGGTCGCTACTCCATGCAAGTCCGCCGCGTAACACTGGCTCACTTCCTTGGTCATCCCTCATCCACACATATCAATCCAAAGAAGAAAATTCAAATCCTGGACTACCCCTGGAAACTCGAGTCTCGGGACGGGCAAGGGTTCATGACGTCCTTCCCGCACCTACCTCTCGATTCCCGACACACCTAATCACCATGCTACTTGACACCCCAGATAACAAGGGCACCTCTGATACCATTTTGTCATGAACCAGGCCGGGTCGTCATCCGACCCGGCACCCGACCCGGTCCGCGACACGGCCCGAAGGGCGTTCCCGATCCCCACGGGCTGGCAACTAGTGCCGGGCATCAAAACAAACCAGTTGGGAACGGTTTGTCCCATGACAAGGACAAGCAAATATAAATTGAACAAGCAGATAAATAAAGGAAAATAAATTGAACAATGCGGCATCGGATAAATGAATAGACAAAGAAACGTGACATACCTCTGGTGACCCCACGGATCACCACGGCACGACAACCGCACTCTCTCTCAAAAGCGATCCAAGACTGAACCCTACAACTGAAAAGTAATGTAGGCGTGAGCACCGAGATGCTCAGTAGGAAAGCCAAAAACAACCACATCCTATGTCTCTGCCTTTAATAAGAAATCCAACCAATGCCAGTTTGGAAAATAAGATATACTAAAATAGTATTTTCCTTCTTTTCAAATTCAAGTAACGAGTTTGCATCTTCAGGTAAAGACTTTTACTTCCACTACATTTTAAAAATAGGTTTCAAGCATGCTTTTAACATTTCAAAATGAAAAGAAACCAGTTTGGATTAAAATATGATTTTCACAAAGGAGGCATCAAGTATGAAACAACTAAAAAGAAAGTTACAGCGTCAGCAGCATGACAAAAAGTGAGCACCATGGGTAATCCCTATAAGCAGCTAGAACAAGTGGGAACCTAAAGACCTCGTACCTCAGTGAAACGTGGCTTAGAAGACCACGACCCTCAGAAAACGTGGCTTAGAAGGCCACGACCCTCAGAAAAATTCATATGTTTAGTTAGTGTTGTCGCGTCAATCCTGCTAGACAAACCGGGACGAACCCCTGCCGTGTCATCTAGCGTACTAGTCCTGGTCACCCACCTAGATACCCGGGTTTCCCATTGTGATCTGTTTCAAATGGTGGTGAGTTTTCTTTATCAAGCAATCAAACAAATACATTACACTTTCTTTATCTAAATCTCATTCAACCTTTCACCACCGCACACCCTACTGAAGTGCATTCCCCCTCTTTACACCACACAACACGCAGAAGCCTTTAAACTAGGCACACACCACAAACCACCCATCAACACTTGCATCACATCTTATTTTCAAATTTAGGGGGAATGACTAAAAAGGGGTTTTCTATTTTCGCAAACCAAATCTTAAAGTGCCAAACGGGTCTTTCATAAAACATTCTTAAGATGTCAGACATGCTTAATTACATAAAGGAAACACTTTTTAAAAAAATCAATCAGCCAAAAGGCCAAACACCTTTGGAAATACACATTACTAATTCAAAACCACTTGAGAAATCAATTTTTCAATAAAAGGTCACTTAATACCGACGGCTTTGAAATACATTTCAATTTTTCCAATACAAGGCATAATAGTTTCTAGCAACTGAAATCAAACTTCATAGCATATGTATATAGCATAGTGTAAAACATATTTTTAAAACAATCAAGCAATCACGAATTTCAAATTAAAAGCATAGGCATAGTAGACCTACCTTAAACATGTTGCTATTTGCCGATGGCCACTCGAACCGACACTTGGCGCACACACGCACATGAATTTATAAATATATATATATACACCCCTAGCTGCATTGCACATATTCCCCGCGCCATGAGGGAATATGTACAAAGAGGGCATATATATATATATATATGTCTTACCCTGTGCACGTACATGTCAGATACCACGAACCCGCTGGCCCAAACCACCGTAGCGAGGCCCAACGCGCTACACAAATAATTTAATAAAACCATTAAACATATAATCAAACATTTGACCAAATTATAAAACATTTTAGCATGCTCAAAGTTGTACATTTTCCATCAAAAATTCTTTTCCAACACACATGCACCTCAAGCACCCACAATATCACATTTCGCACTACTCAAACTATTACTTGAACACTTTTAATGATCGTCACAACATCATCTGCACACATATACCCTTATATCTATGCTCAAACCCACTTTTGAAAACACTCACACCAAAAAAAATATATACAAACATGTTTCACACACTTACATTATTTTATAAACCACTTAAAAATTTTATAAAACCACTCCAAGTGGTATTACAAGACATTGAACACCAAAAGCCTACCCCAAAACCTCTTATAAGGCCAAACGCACACCACTCACTTGTCAAAACAGAAAACGTAGCCAGTGAAAAACATAATAAACCAACTGCACAAAAAAAACACTTTTAAACTCAAAAAGACTATTATAAAAATTTTATTAAAAAGTTTGACAACATTTCGTTCACATTGAATACCAAAAGTTCACCCAAAATCTCTTTTGTGAAAAAATGAATTTTAATGCCGCATCAAAACACAAACCGCATCCCTTGCACGTCTTAACAAACTATCAAAACAATTAATTAAACACTAATAAATAATTCATCATAGGTTCTTCACACATTAACACACTCACATTTCACAAACATACTACTTACAAAATAAATACACATCAAAAATCAAATACAACCAATTTCACCCTTTGCACATTTTAACAAATTAAATACACAATTTATAAAATGCTGATAAACATCTCAACACGGGTTTGCACCGAAAATTTGGACACATTTTGCATCAACAAACTATTGAAAAAATTAAAAGTATATCGAATCTCAAAAAATAATCAAACTCGCATCTTGAAAATCAATAAATAAACAAACTGAATTAATTAAACTCCCAAATTAACGCATCAAATAATGGTTATACGCAGAATCACATACCTTATATGGAGGAATTTCCAATATCAGTGCGAAACTTCAATCGCTTGACATTTGCACCACATAGAACCTAATGCGAACCCGCAAACATGAATCCGAATCGAAAACATTAAGTCAAAACCCCCAGAATCAGAACATAAATCTGCTAAAATAAAAACAACAACAAAACTCAAAAGATAGAAAAAAAAAACAAAAGGAGGAATACATAACCGAGGGTGGGGGTCGACGCCGGTGACCAACGGACAACAGCCTGCCGGGAAGAGGAGGGTTCGAGCAGGCGGACCGAGAGGGAGGAGGCGCGGCCAAGGCGGCAGCCGGAGAGGGAGGACGGGACGGCGGCGAGGGCGGCGGTCGAAGAGGAAGGAGGCGAGGCGAGGGTCGGACGGGAGGGAGGCCGCGCGATCGGGAGCAAAGGAGGAGGGGCTGCGTAGGGTTTCTGCGCGACGGGGGGAAAGGGAAGAGGGGGAAAAGGGGAGGGCGGCGTGAGCGGGAGAGAAGAGAAAAGGGGGGAGGGGGGGGGGGGGGGCTGTGCGCGACGGCCAGGACATCAAGGAGGAAAAAAAACAAGAAAGGAGAAGAAAAATAGAAAAAAAAGTAAATAAGTAAAATAAAATAAAATAAAACAAATAACAATTTAATAAATGATAATATTAATAAACATAATTAAGATTTTAATAAACCCCAATAATAATAATAATAATAACTTCATAATAATTATTATAAACTAACAATAATAATATTATTCATAATAATTATAATAAAAATTATAATAAACTTGTTAATAATTATACTTATTAACCATAATAATAATAATAACATTAATCACCATTATTATAATATTGAACTAACTCATGAAAACACATTTTATCTAATCGCCTTGTACATGAGACATGCCGCACGGTGACCCGAGCAAAGCCGCGCGGCTTTGAACATGCCCTGCCCATGCACCAGACACTGTCAAGGGCAAAGCCTTCGTTCATCAACAAAATGCAAAACTTTCAAAGAGGTTTGGTCACAGCTTGGTAGAAAGTTTCAAAAAAATCCGATGAAATCATAAAATAATATTATCTTAAAAGTTCGGGTGTGACAGAACTTCTTGAAATAAAAGCTACAAAGGATGTAAATTGTGGATGTTGTACATCTTCATGGAGTTCTTCATCCTATAATTTATGAATTAGATTCTTTTTATGCATCACGGTTCTGGTAGTGGTTGTAAACAAACTCGGGTATCAAGGTACAACTGATCATGAAAAATCTCCCTCAGACCAATGTAATGACAGAGTATATTATTCATGTTATAGTGTTCTTGATCTATGAAGGTGTCATTCATTTTGGAGGTTCTCTAGAGAAGAAGATTCCACTTATTGTGCACATTTGTTATAAAAGATTTCATGATACCATCTAGATTGATCCTTGTGAAACCTTATAAGTTAGGCCTTTCCATTGAACTATGTGTTGGTTAGATGTAGGGGAGGTAGCTATACTTGGACAATATCTCATACAAGAGAATACAGACCATGTTGAGTTGACCAGAAAATGAATAATTACAACTCAGTAAAGGCCATAGTTATATGCTAACAGATTATGATTACCTCTAGTCATTGAGGCTAGAGACTGGGTTCTATTGGAAGTCCAACCCGTAATGGTTAATATATGTATATTAAATAAGGGTAAGCTTATAGTGAGGTTTGTTGGACCCTTCTAGGATTGGAAACAGATTAGACCAGTGGATTACTAGTTGGAACTTCCAGAAGAATATTAGTTTGTGCATGATGTCTATAATGTATCTATGGTTTTCCAATATTTTCTTGACCTGAATCATTTCATTCATCATGACGAGGTTGAATTCTATCAAAGAGTTTCGAATTAATATTCTAGATTGAAGCATGAAGACACTCTAAGGTTGGCCATTTCCTCTTATATGTTTTTATAGAAGCAAGTACAAGTACATGATGAGTCCTAGGAGAGGGAAGATAAAATATGTTCGCAGTGGTCGAAAATCATCACTGACAATCTATATTTACCATCTAAGGGCCAACTTGTGGAATAGATACATTAATGAATAGTGGTTATAAGGACCCATAATTTTATTAAGGTGTAGATAGTTTGTTTCTTAATTTGAATCCTCTATTTAATCATGTTAAATGTGTACTAATACCTATGGAATGTACTATTAGTGTTTGTATACTGTTTGGATCTTGTATTTATATAATATATTCTATTGAACGGCGGACACCATTGTTTTAAACCATGAATCTCAAGCCAGATGGTTAGTTTTAACCATGCAGTTGCAAAATTGGTAACCTATAGACCACATGATTTTTGTACAACCTTGTGGGATGAGGAACATAACTATGAAAAATTGAAAGTTTTTGGGAAGTGTGTTATCACACAGTTTGTGCACAATTTAAAAAATCGTCACCTAAACTACGTACGCATGATTTTTTTATTAGAAATATCATTTTTTCCTTCATTTAATATTATATCCTTTTCATCCACTGCATTCTTCCACTACTGAATATTGGAGTTTCTTATTCTCCAATGTGAACTAAAGATCCTCAGTTTACCATTGTTCTATATCTCTCAACTAGAGTCAGGTTCATGAAACATTAGAAGAATTGGAACCATCATTATGAGGTCCCCTAGCATCATATATCATAATAAATTTTTATATCGAGTCCATCGCACATTTATTATGAAATATCATTTGTCCAATTTTCAGTGGGCTAAACCATTTAATAGATATATTCCAAACTACTCAAAATTTGAGTACTATATAGAGTGAAGAGTCATAAAAAATGAGGTATGTGGTCACATTTTTTACCTTTAATTTTTATTTTTCTTATTCTGCCATTTTGATGCATGCCAGATTTTTATGACTGTTATATTAATTAATTTCGTTATTTAAAATTGACCACTTAATGTTATTATAAACCTATTAACCATTACATGGTAGCTAAATGGTTTTATTCACCATATATGGGAACCCCTCACATGTTCCCAGTGGAATTGGTCAGTATTCATTATTTCCTTAAAAAGAAGAAAGTACTTTATACCAGGGGGCATAGATTTAAAATGAATCATATCATGAAACATGTATATGAAATGGATCACAATGAACCACTTAGGGTTTTGGAAATATTGTAGTTGGAATTTCCTATGTGGGAAATAGCATCGGTGACCATGTCCCCCTCTAAGTTACTCATTGATCTTATAAATTATATTTCTATGTTTTAGGAAATCAAATCATTTAAGTTGAATTGATCACATGGATTGGATTATGAACGATTTCATGATCATCATTAAGTGAAATGAATCAATTATTTTTAAATGAAATTAACCCATAGGATAGTAATACCATGCCATTTTTTATGAATTATAAAATGATTAATGTGAATTGTAATATACTAAATGGAATTTTACTTATCATGCTTGGAACATGAGAGTAATGCCTCATGCTATGAGTTATAAATATTATTATCCCTCTTCTATATATATATATATATGGTATTGGTAAAAGAAATTGATGGGAGGTAATTACCCATTCCATTTATAATTATGATAAAAATTTAGAAGTTCTATGTTTGATATTAATGAATTTTGAGGATTGTGGAATATCACAATATCATATATTAAGTGTTTATTATCGAATCTCAACCCAGTGATACTGTACGAGCATTATGTTTTAATCATCACATTCCATTATTTGAGTGATGAAATGATGAATCAATCACCATCTTGAATTTTGTTTCATGACCCCTCACACTATTTTTGGGATGTAGAAAATGTACTATATTTTTAATGCATATAGTCTCATTACAGTGCTAATGGATGGCTGATTTATGCCCCAATCCATCCAACACTATTATTCTAGGTTTATGGCCACTTATGTCCACACGTACCTTCTATATATAGGTGGATTAAATATATATAATTATAATATATATTACTAATATATATATATATAGTGATAAATCAGATGATTCATGACCATGAGACAAAGAATGTAGTTCCATCAAGAGTTCATTAGTGACCTGGGATTTCTAGTTACTTATTTTTGTATTTATTTACTTATTATGTTTTACTTGATGAAATTATAGTTACAACCACTGATTAGATTACACATAGAAAACATTGGTGCTGGCCTACTATGATTTATATCTCACACCCTACTCGAGCCACAATTGGAACTAGGTAATATTATATTCCTACTTGTTTATATATTTCCATGTTCCCATATATTGGTTTCTGATAATATTTTTCATATAAGTGGATCAAAGGAGAAGATAACCCAGTATTTGATCAAGATTCTATTAGATTTATTTTTGTTTTTTTAATTTAAATATTATTCTTATACATGCCAACCCCCTGTCCTCATTTTATTATCAACATGCAATGCAGTATGTTATCATTCACTGCCTAGTGGATACTGATATATTTATTCAAATATTCACTTTATTTATGCTTCCTCACATTTATGATATATTAAATCTATTTAGTATTTCACTACAGTCTTATTCCGATTGATAATATATTTATTTGTCTATAGATTGTATCTTATTTTACTTGTTGTTCTACTCTAATATGAGGTTTTAGTCTCTCCAATGTACTACATTTACAACCTTGTTTCTTATTAGCCACCTGTGGTGTATGTGGAGGAATTCTTAGGCCTTATAACTCACCAAATCAGGCCACATGTTAAGTGTATCCCTATTTGAGATGTTAAAATTTAGTTCATTTTGGCTTAATAAAATATTACGTCATAAATAACATTTTAATTTACCTCTGGGGTGTAATCCGTATTCTTAGAATTTTATTTTCAAAATGAACATATATATATATAATAATACTTTACATTTATCAAAGGAGTTTGGAATATTTTCTATTAGTAATGGATGTAATCCATCCCCAACTCAAAAAAGAGGTTTCACATCACGAAATGGCTAAATTTAGAAAAACATATAATGAATATTAATTTCCTTGAAATTGAGAAATTTTTTAGAACATGGAGATTTAATTTGTGTTTTATTGATATAGTTAGTTCACCATTCAATTTCATCAGATCCACGTAAGGATCATAATATAGTTTTTGTGATAATGTTAACACCAATGTTTTTGTTTTAAAAATGTTTTATACAGATTTGAATAGATATATTTATGTTTAAAGGAAATTCCCTCATCACTAATTACATTCATACATTTAAATTTACACTTTTTATGTGATTAATCATAATTTTCCACTATTTGTAATTCCAAAAAAGAGGAGAAAATTTTCCTGATAAAACTAATGTTTAAAATAAGAATGTTTTTAATCATCTCAAATTTAATATACCAAAAAAATTGGCTAAATAAATATATTATCTAATAATTAAATTACTTTAATTTAGATTCTAATTTTAAACATCGAATCATTTAATAACATATAAAAGAATTAATATATAAAATGAGTAATCAAGGATATATTTAAAATCAAAATGATTCTATTAGGGAAAATTAGTTTTATTAAGGTGTGTATAAGCATAGTGATTCATTTTTTTAAAAATCTTAATATGCTTTTATAAAAGAGAGAAAATATTTCTTAACATATATTTTTGGGTAAACACCAATTTATATTCAATATTTATTTGAAAAACATTTTCTCAGAATAAAAATCAATATTATATTTCATTGAAGGACCAATAGTATTTTTATGATTCTACATAACATAAATTTAAAAAATTTTCTACAACATAATTTCAAAATAAATAATGTTCATTTAATTTTAAATTAGTTTTTGAAGCAATTATTAAACAACTAAACTTTATCATAAACTGGGAAAAATTAAATGAATAATGATAAGAAATATTCTATTATAAAATTGAGTTATAGTTTGGATAATTTTCAAGGAATGTTAATGAATGATATGTAGGTAATTTTCTTAAAAATGAAGTGAATATAATGGAATTTTGTTTGGTATCACTACAAAAAATGGGTGGAAATCTTAATAAAATTTAAAGGAATAAATATTGTTTGGTTATGGGAAAATATTAACGGAGAGGAAATATTGAAAATAAAAAAAATTATGTGATAGACTATGGATAACAAGTTTTATGAGAGAAAATTTTCTACTTGTAAATATTATGAAAAATTGAAAGAACTGGAGTAAAAAGGGAATTATGTAAATGAAATAATATATATAATATTTTTTTGTAAAATAAAATGACATTATTTTTTCTCCACCCATGCCCAACCCTAAAATGATCAATAATGAAAGAATTAACTTTAAATTAAAACATTTATTAAGGTAGATTAGAATATTCAAGTGAATATTCCCTTAATTTATTACATAGATCATATTCCCACATACAATACTTTCCTAAAAAGTGAAATTTAAAACAAAAATAATTTGGAATAAATTGATAAAATACATATAATTGTTAGATGAAGTTTTATTCTATAAAATAAAATTCAACATAATATTGACGATCAAGATAAAGTTTTATCTCATTCTAATTGGAAAAGGAAAAATAATGTCTTCTCAACCATGGAGAAAGTATTAATTTTATTATCTAATAAATGTTTAAAAATTTAATATTATGTAACTTAATATAATCATAAATGTAATCAATCAAACATAATGGTTAATATGTCATAATTTTATATGAATTGTGACTTATTATTTAATAGTGTTAGGATGTGCCTACAAACAAAATTCGCAATTATTTACATTGAATGAAACAATCACATAACTATTATATATGGTTTTCCATTTTTTTCTAGGAGTGGATAATTTATTGTTGTTAGAAAGGGTAAAATAATGATCATTATATGATACAAAGAAAATAAATTATATTTTTTAATATATCTAAGAATCCCACATTTAGGGATTGTTTTTTTAGTGTTGATTGTGTGGAGGTAGAGTTATCAGATTTTATTAATGAATATTAGAACGTAAATTTTTTAAAAGAAGTATAATTTTATAGTAAATTTTTAATATAGAAGAGTGTTGGATGATTGAAATTTATAATATTACTATGAGCCATTTTAAGTTCCTTACTCTATTAAATCTAACGATTCCATCATCTTATCAACAAATTCATGTTACATAGAAATACAAAACATGGAAGTAAAAAATTTGATTTTGTTTTGATTATTTTGGGAAGTATTAAGGGATATACTATATATTTTAGTTTTATAATTTTATGCGGAGAGTATTAATACATCATATAAACATAGTATTGAATGAGAGGGAATCCATGGGTTTAAAGGTATATAATTCTTATCCTGATTACATTATTTATCTTATTTAAAAATTAATATTCCAATAAATTAAATTATTTTATACTATATTTTAATTTTATTTTAAATATCTATTTTTGTCTCATTCTTATATCTTTCCTTTTATACACAAACATTATGGTTTAAAGGATTGAAACCTCTGAAACATATCACGAATCAATTTCATTGATCTTTATAGACCTTTTATAACATAATTTTTCTTATGATAGTTTTATACCCATTAATAATTTAATACAATAGTTATTAACATTTATTATCAAAATGGGAAATTTTATTTTTTATTTTTTACTTTTAAAAAATTAATTATATTATCTATAATTTAAATTATAATCCATTTTTTAAGAATATTACGTCAATTTAAGGACACATATATATATTTTTAAATTATAATTTTTTTAGAATTAATTTAATTTCAAATAGAATATATTTATCATGATTTTGATGAACAAAAATATACCAACTAGGTTATCGTTTTTTAATAAAAATAAGTGATTTTATGATTTTGAATGTACAATACAACTTAGAAAATTTTTGAATCAATTGAGGGGAATGATTCATCAATTATTTTATCATAATCTAGTATTATATACATTTAATATTTAGTTATTAGATAAAAATTATTATAAAAATAAATAAAAAATATAGAAACACTCTTTTGACTTCAACATTAAGTATAATGATAGGTACTATGTATGGAGGAGGGAAATCATGGGTATGAAATTTATTTTTCTTTTACCACTATAATTTAACTAAAAAGATTTCCAAATTTTTTTCCTCCACCACTATTTATACTTGTATTATTCATATATTTTGTTTCAAAAATTAATGAATATTGTCATATTATATTGTAATTATTATTTTTATTATCATCATCGAGATCAATTAGCTTCTCCCATTTCATATAATTCTTCTCTATCATTTTTCACATGAAACATTAATGAGGATGTTTAATATTTTAAAAATAAATATGAGCTATTTGATATGAATACTATTTTCAAATTATAATTTCTGACAATTCTTTTAGAATAACCCATGAACCATGATTTGAGGTGTGTTCTAATGAAATTAAGAATGATGATGATTATAAATTTATTATCAAACTCTTGGTACCTATTCCTTTATTTATAACGACTTAAATGGGGAATCTGATTGATCGAAATTCAATTGAAAATTATGTGGGCCTATATAGATAAAATAATTTCATCAACTGACATTATTTATGTGATGTGTCTTTTAAATACATGGTTATCTATTGATTACTTTTTTTAATATATATATTTAATCCATTATCGAATTTTTTGAATCAATAAAAATGAGTAGAATGTGGCAATGTTATATCTCACATTATGGTAAAATTTTATGGGGATATGGTTTGTAATTAATTATGATATTTGAATAAATAATCACTACTTCATCCATAGTAATAAAAAAATACTAAGAAAATATTTTGGGAATAAATTATATTTAAAATTAATTTATTTTATGACAACTCAATCATGGATAAAAGGACAGTTTTGTGGAAAATGTATTGTATGATTAATTAATGTTTTAAAAATTAAATTCATATGATTTGTTATTATTATTCATAAAATAACAAAATAGAATTTAATATTAAATTTCTCATAACAAAAATGATATCATTTTTAAAAAAGATAAATTTCATAAAGATTTGATTCTATTTAAATTTTTTCCATTGGTGTAATTAAATTAATTTAATCCTTGATTCAGCCTTGTTTATTAAGAAATATCTAAAATATTATGGATAATAAACGAATTTATTATTATATAACTTTGTGTTGGTATAATTTACATATGTGATAAATTTTATATCACTAGTTTCCTAATCATTTTGATTCTCAAATTGGATATATTATTCTTTATTCCAATAAATTTTGGAATTAATATTTAATATTTAATCTGATTTAATTTTAATGAAAGGTATATTTTTTCTATTTTTATAATTAAATAACATATGATTCACCATTTTTATATTATTTTTCAAAAACCTTTGAAAATATTTCATTGTCAAAAACATAAAATTTTATATCTTGAGTCTAATTTTCTCTTGATTACATGGATATGATATGGATATTGTTTGTTCAGATATCAATATTATGTGCATTGATTAATTTTTGGATTTTTTGATTTAAAAATTAAAATTGTAAATACGAATTCTTTTTTAAAATAAAATACCTATATTCACCTATACTTTTCAATAGTTATATATTCTAAATATATTATTAAACAATAGTAAAACACCTTATTTATGGGAGCCCATTTTTAATCATGTAAAAATTAAATAATTTCATATTTTGTTGTGATTATTAGATAATATAGAAAGAAAATTGGACAAATTAATTGGCCCCTTTTACCAAGAAATTACTATGAAATAAACTACCTAATTGGAATTCAAACACACACACTCTCTACATGTATTTCTCATTCCTCTCTACCAAGATAAAATAAATATCTATTTTTCTTGGATTAATGATGTCAGAAGATATATTGGCCTCATTAAATAATATAGGTGGTATGTGTTACTGATTAAGAAATTCACATTATTCTCCACATATGAAAAAATAATTCATTAATTGAATCGTATAACATGTTTTGTGCATTCAACATATGTTGCATCGACGGTATTAGTGGGGTTGGTGAAGCTTCCTTAGAAAAGTGGCCAAAAACCCTAGAACACCTCTGTTAATTCCAATTTTAATAATCTTCTAGAATATGAACCATAGAATAAATTATCACAAGATATAAAATTTCTCAACATATTTGTAATGATCCCATTTTTTTATATGTCCACATGCCTCAGCAGCAATCAATTTATTACCTCATATATCTAATTATAATTAATGTCGATGTGCTTATTCTATGAATGGATGATAGAATTACTACTGAGGTCCAATACACATGAACTATTTTAATGAAATATGTATTCCTTATGGATAAATTCATGATCATAGTGAAAAGTAATTACGAAATCATATCCAATCAACTCTTTATAGAAATAATGTAATGTTTATAACCCATTGAAAAACAAATGACCTCTTAAAATATTGACATACAAGATACAAATCATAACAAATAATATATATCCATCATTATGTAGAATTATTATAGTCATGAAATCCATTTATATTTGTATATATATATCAATTAAAAAGTGGATATATTCCCTATATCATCAACATTGATTATTTTTTTCATTAAAAACTCCATAATCTAATTGATTGCATTAAATTATTTCTTCTAGAGAGTAGATAGAAAACAAATAATGATCACCACTACATGGGAAATTATTTTAATTGTACACACAATGACACTAAAAAACATTATAACATGTGAGGAGTATGGTATCATATCTTTCACCATGTTTTATTATTTGGGTGAATAACAAGAACTATTGGAAAACTATAAATTAATAGGTAGATAAATGATAACAATTTTAGATTTATCAATATTAAAACGTTATAGAACATATAAAACATACTTATTTTATATAGATTCAATAATATATTATGAATTATAGGATTGATATTACTCCTAAATTTTTTTGGTCCACTCCCAAATCATTTATATAAAGAGAACTTGATAACTCAATCGTTAATTAGATGGTATTCACTATATTATTTTTAGTTAACAATATGACATCTATATGAATTTGGAGAGTAATGAAGTAACTATCATGATATACATGGAAGTAAACTATAGTGACCCCAAATCAGAATAACTAGAAGAAAGTGTCTAATTTCTAATATTATCATGTGATAAAAAAATCACATCCTAAAGGATATAATAGTTTAGTAGTATTCATAAACTAGATACAAACATGAATCCCATTTTACATATAAAAATAAAAATTAATATATGATTATTTTTAGAATAACATTATTCCCTCATTAATATCTTTTTAAATAATTCATAATACATGTCATAGAATCCCATTAAAGGGGAAAAAATAAAAATGATAAAAATGATTACTATGTGATAATTATAATAGAAGAAATAATTAATCAATTAGAATTTTTAATTTAGAATTGTAATTAAATAACTCATATTACATTTAGTTAGTAAACTATGAAATAACTGTATTTAGGGATAATATCAATTTGAGAATCTCTTGGATAATAATCAATATCGTAAGGTAAATAACTAAAATAATATGAAATTTAATATATAATCTTATTATCAAAACTGGATAAAGAATAATAAATATTGAATGAAAAATAATTAAAAAAACATGACATCTAATCAATAACTGAGAATTATATTCATCCAGAGATAATATAATTGTGAAAATATCATGGATAATATTAACTAAGTTATAAATGAATGAAATTATTAGTTATTTGCTATTATATATTAGTCACATGATTCATATACCATCATGACCATTTCCAATATGATAAAAAAATACTAAGTGCAAACATATCTATCTTGGCCAACTGATTTAAAACTAATATGTAAAAAAAATATTAGGATTGGTCATATAATTTGTCTCATGAGACCCCCTGATGCTTAATGGGGATATCTAAAAATGTCCACACCCATGATTTCATGTCAAAATAATACATCAAATATCTAATTATCAACATATTTCATGAACAATGTGACTTATATTTAAATAACAATAATGAGTAAGTAATACAATTATATCAATATATACATAGATTAAAAAATATCATTCATCTAATATATCTAATTATATTGTTGATATATGGTTTTAAAAAATGAACATCTACCTTCTAAATAAAAAGGGAATTTATGGAAACTTCAATGTCCAAAGGAAAGTGAATAATTCAAGGCAATGTTAATGACTAAATAAAGAACAACGTTAATTTCAATAATTTTCCTTCTTCAATATGATCATAAACCTTCCAATAGAAGAATATGGATGATATCGACAAATCAAATTCCAATTGGAATAATAATAAAGGAATTTTGTCACTGATTAATCAAAATTTCATAACAATATCATTAAGAACAATTCCTGATGAAAAAATTTGTTTCTCTTTGAAATCAATTTTTAAAACTAAAAGTTCACAAAACATTTTGAAGATATGTTTTTTAAATAGTCTTTGAAATTTATAAATGAATCTTTGAAACAATTCAATGGACATGACGTCTTGAAATGATTATTATGTCAAACATTTAAAAATATTATATTCACTTTTTCATAAATATCCAAAAGGAAATGTTTTTTAAAATAAAATGAATATTATTTTTGAAATATTTAAAAAAAATGAGAAAAAATTATCTAATATATATTTTTAGAATTTTTATAAGTAACATGAAATCATTTTTTGAAATCATGGTTTTTAATGGAAGAATATTTCCAACCAAAAATCAAAATAATGTCAGATTTTAGGAATAAATAATTTTTTAATTATTATAAGTACCATGTTATTTAAAATCACACTATTACTTGAAAATATAATGAATAACATGAGTATAAGATTACTATATTGTTTTATTAAAAAATTATAAAATAATTAGCTTTAACTAAATTTCATGTATAAACCATCTTGATGAGAAAAAGACCATGAAATAAACCCTTACAATGATAATACGGTTTAAATGAGAGTTAGTCAATGATTTTTTTTATTTTTATCAACTAAAATTACAAAAAAAAAACAAGTTTTCATATATTAAATGATAATTAAACATAATTTTAACCATTAATTTCTAGTATGTAATAAGAATATTTAGTAATATAACCCAGTGAAATGAAATTGAGTTATGAAATTCATTGCCACTTGGAAACTCATATTTAACATAAAATCTAATGAAATGATTCAAATTGTAGCATAAAACACCATAAATTGTAAATTAATAATAATATTAAATGTCATATGGAATATATATACACAATATAATATATATTTTATGCATTATATTTCAATATTCTTTATAGAATTGAAATTGAGATGAAGTCCCTTACCACATGAGTCCTTTTTTCATGAACATTATTGAACATTATATATGTTGGTTTAAAAAAAATTAATTTATAAAAGAAATATATTAATATTAAAAATATCATGTATTATCCTTTTATAATATTGTGTCACCCATTTGTTAAAAATCATTCATTATTTTCAATGTTTTTGGTGGTAAATGACTTGTTTTATGAAGCATGTTTATTTAATTAAAAATATAGTTCTTGCACATATATCATAGTTTCATTATATGAATAAAAATGATCCTCATATATATAACTAATTTATTTATAATTTATATATTTCATTCAAATAATTATATACATTTTGAAAACTTAATTATGTTATGATCATAGAAATGGTAGGTCATATATACACATGAGTTACATCTCAATTTATCAATGTTCATTATAGAAAGAAGGAAAGTAATATTTTATCTTTATTGAATATAATAATATCATAAATAATATTTTATTTGTTTAAATAAACTTATATATCTATAATTTGTGGTTTTTGATTAGAATAGAATCATTTCATTTTGTGAAGGTGGCAGCCCACGCATACACAAACAACATGGTAACATTTCTTGGGGTTAAAATTTATGTATAAGATTGATATATATTATATTTTAGCTAAGTTAAATATTTAATAAATATAATAATTATTTCATTTATATAACATATAATAATTAACTATATACTTATCACATTTCATTTAAATCATTAGTGGAAGACGAATCACAAAACTTCTTGAGATAATATTCTTTCACACGCATGAGCAATTTTATCATATCTCATACAGAATAGAATGAAAAAGTAATATTTGATATAAAGACACGCGATGTATTATTATGTTATAAATATAGTGTATACATATATTATTTTAACCCATTATAATACCAATAAATGAGATATGGTAATGGAACAACGACAGACCTCAGTTCATGAAATAATTGTCCTCTTGACACACGAATGATGATTTCGTATCTCGTATGATGAAAATGGATAAAGTTTTAGATCATTAATATTAAATGAAAACATCATGGAATATGGGAAAATACTATTTTTTATGTTATTATAGTTCAAATATCTTTATGTATATGGTGGAAGAAATAAAAAATAGTTAATAAAGAACATCGTCTATTCATTGAGTGTCCTTCATATGTTTTTACCAAAAATGATTTCTATATTTTAATTATGCCAAAATAATGCTTCAAGTATGAATGGATTGATTATGGGATGTTATTTTGGAAGATACTGGTAATGCAAAAATGTTTTGATGGTGTGATGAAGAGATTATATGGGGTGGCCATTTATAAGGGAGGTGAGTGGAATATTTGTAATTTTTTAAAAGGAAAGGTAATGCCTATGTTTTTTACATGAAACAATTGACTAAAAATGATTATTTTTGAGACTCAAATATTTTATATTCTAAATATTTCCAAAAAATAGTTTTTTGAAAAGTTTTCTTTTAAACTTATCCATTAAATTATTAGTTTAACCGTCAGTAAATGAATTTTTACCTTAGCCATGGTAATAAATTTATATTAATTTCACCATTCATTTAGAAAAAAATATAATATTTATAATATTAGATAATATAAATTATTAGGAGTCAAAATAGGTAATCAATTTTTCCACATTATATTCACATAATTTTAAAATTTTAATTTATAATAAATTATGATACTTGATAAGAAATACGGTTTTCAAATAGAAAATGTTCAAAAAATTACATTTTTTTATATCAAATTTCAATATTAAAATGATTAAAATATAAAAATTGGAATAATTTATATATAATTTAACTAATTATACTTTTAAAATAATTTTAAGTTTCATTGGGTTTTATAAATAATTTACAGAAAAATATAGTTTTTAATTTAAAATTCATTATTTTTCACTTTTAAATTAAAAAATAAACATTTCAGAAATATCCAATGCATTCACCATAAGTTAATTTTTATATTATTAATTTAATATTATTTTTATTTTATAATTTCTTTCTAAATTTAGTAAAAAAATAATTTAAATTATATCCTCAGAGCACGTCTAAACAATATTTTAGAAAAAATATAGTTTTTCAAAAAACACTTCATTTTAATTAAATTGATTCATATTTTGTTTGTAATAAATAAATATAAAAAATTACATGTGTAAATATATAATTTTAAAAATTTATTTATAATTATTATTACTTCCCAATTTAATGTTATTCAATAATGGTATAGTATACTATTTTTCTCTTAGACCCAAGGTTTTGTGTTCCAAGATCAATTGAAGATACTAAAATTTAAATAAATACATTTCACAGTTTGTTTAATATTGTTGTTTTTTGTTGCATCCTATATGTAATTGAATTTCCTTATATTATAAATTTAGATTGTTTACTTCTCCCAATATAAATTATTTTTATTCCGCACAATTTATACATGATATCATTAGTTAAGGGTTAGGAATTTGAAAACCCAAATTTTGAAAAACCAATTTCATAAAAGGGATTTTCTAATATCCTCTTAATAATATATAAATAAATCTACTAAGTTCATATTGAATGACACATAAATATGTTTATATTTAAGAGAACATTGTATACAATTGAAGATATGTACAAGGATGAAAAATCATAAATAATTATAGATAGTTATAGTCGTCATTGATCTCAAAATAATGGGCACTCAATTAAAGATAAAAACCTCATATCCATAAAATTAAAATGATTTAAAAAAACATATGATTCAACTAATATGAAGGAATAGGATATCACAAGTTTTAAAGATACTTTTCTAAAATTTGGTAATTTATTTTATTATCTAAAAATATTTTAAAACACACATACTATATATGATTCAATTAAAAAGAAAAATATCATCCATTGGTTGTTCATCGATCAATTTTTAGTAAATTTGTTATGACACGTAATGAATATCCATAAATTAATATTTTTACCAGAAGCACTAATCATTGATTTTAATATATTTTAATTTCTAAAAAATACAAACTAGTCATTATTCTATTTATAATTTTTTTCAAAATAAGATATTTTTAGAAATAGTTATCTAATATGCATAACATTCCATCTTGTGAAGTAATAAATTAATCAATAATACATTATCTCAAGATCAACATAAACCATTTCATATATGGTTATCCTTATAAAACATTTGAAATATTAAGATCCAAATTTTATAAAGAAGAAGACTTAATATTCAAAATGAATTTATAAGTAACCCTCCAATCAACAGTATATCCTAATTAGCATATACCCTGCATGTCAATAACTTCATCATGTATTATCTTGAAACATTTCAATAAAATTAATTTCCAAAAAATATTATTTGAAAACTTCAAGGATTCCTTATTATTTTACTATAACAATGATCATCTTGTATATTCATTAAATCAAAAAATGATGTAAACTCTAATAATGATATAATACACTAATTTGTATGAAAATAATTAATAATTTCCAAGGTATTCAGTACTATATAGTATACTTTATCCATATCAATAATATCTGAATATGAACATCATTATCTCAACATAAAGAATATATTAAGGGTTATTTTTCACTATTAATTTTATTTGGATTATGTTAAACATGCCAATGCATTATTTTTCATGGTTATCAATACTGTTCAACATATGGTTACAAATTATTAATAAAGATTTATTATAGTAAAATCCTTATAATTTCATAATTATTTTATTGAGTATATCAATGACAAATTACTTAAATGACATAGTTTCGTTATCCATACATGAAACATCAATTGTTTCACTTCATCGGTGGTAGAAACATAAGCTTTACCCTAATTTATTAGATTATTTTTAGCTAAATTCATTTGAAGTATGAGAAATTAATTTTTACAGATACATGTATCTTTATATTTTATGAATTAAAAATCCGAAAAAATTATATCATTTCAAAACAAAATCATTGTAGCATTTAATTCCATACATGTAACAAAATACCATTCTTTTTACGTAAGCACCTATTTTATTCTTTAAAAAATTTACATGATAAATAATTATTAATTTCCTTCTTAATTTTATCTATATTTTTACCTACCTTAATATTCTTCTAATTTATCCCTTAAAATCCCAAATACCATTATCTTGTTATAAAATTATACTATTTCTTTATTTGTAAGAATTTTTGGGAGACGAGATATCATCGAATTATTGTCTTATGTACATAAAAATAATCATTCATACTATTTGGATGACATGACTTAATGTGACTCTTGTTACAAATTTTAGGAACCATCTCTAAATGATGACATAAACTATTATAGACCATTTTATTTTGAATCCTACTATAAAATCCGAAAACTAGAAAACTAATTATCATAAATTGAAATTTTAATGTATAGATAATCTTGTAAACATAAATATATATTCTTTAGTGATATATCTTTATTGTAATCCTTCATAATGCTTTATAGATTAAATGATTATTATTCTATATATATCACAAAAGAGATTTAAATCAGGTATGCAGTAAGGCTTGTTGTCATGCATCGAGTGATTGTCGTGTCAAACACAATGCGCCCATCTCAGAGTTATTATCCTTGTTCACATCATTGATATTAATATGTACACCAATAACATTCATACAATGATTGATTTCAAGTAAAAACAATATAATATCTACCTCCAAAAACAATTGGATTTTATTTTATACTTATCCTCAATGTATATCCTAGTGATATGTTCTCTAATCTATTTATTCAAAAATATTTTTATTAATGTTTACACTAAACATCCTCTGATACCATCTCAATAAACCCCATCCTTAGAAGATAAAATTCAAAGTCACTTTTATTACATTGGATAAACACCCAATGAATCAAATATTTATAGAATTAATATTTTATTAGACATGGTAAACTATATATATTCATGATCCCAATATTAAATTTTAAAAAAAGATTACAAAATGATTTTTTTATAATATCATTATTCCATGTAGTATATCATTGCATATCATTTATAGTACACATCCTAGATTCATCTGAAAGGGAAAACAGTGATATCAAATGCTTATTATGGGTTATGTGCATTAGAATCAATCATGAATCAATTATAATGATCAATATAGTGATATAAATAAAAAAATACACATTCCATATAGGTAATAAACTAAGAAGTAAGTTCATCAAGAGACAATGTAAATGCAAAAACAATATGGATAATAATCAACATAGAAAGGTAAATAACTGTTAAAAGATTTAAAATAAAAAAAATGACATTAATTATTGGATAAGGTATAATCAATATGTATTGTTATAAAATTTAAAACACTTCACACATAATAATTACATGAGAAAGAAATAAATACAGAGATAATATCATTATGAACATATCATGGATAATAATAACTGAATTGTTAATAATGGGAATGATTAATTATTGGATTTCATGTCCTTATAACATGATATATTGTGTATTAGGACCATCATATGATAGTCTAGAACTACTAAGTACAAAATGATCTAGTTCGGCCAATATATCTAAAACAACTCTTTACAAAATCATTAGTTTCGGCTAACATTTACTTCTCAAGAGTCCTACGAGTTCATTTAGGGGATATCTATAACCTATCCCCACCCATGTATTCAATTCCAAAAAATTCATCATGTAACACCCCAGGTAAATAAAGAATATTATATTTTTATATTTATCCATATTTGTGAATAAAATATTAGTATTACTTTAAAGGGTTGCTATGTTCGATAGCGTACCCGATACGCAACAAAGAGTTTCATTGAAATCTTACGTTGCACACTAGTAATAAAATAATATTATTTTAAATGGTAGTTAGCATGTAGCCATTGTATTGGCGGGAAGGGATAGAAATAACGAAAATATGATTATATATGTTTTTAAATGTTTTTACATTTATCCAATAAATGATAAAGGCTTAAAATACGGAAAGAATTCAATTTTAGGCGTATATGCCCTAATTTTCACTAAAGGTTCACTTATCACCTTTTGATGGAGAATCGTCATTAAATATAGTTTTGTTCACACTTTTACATCCTTTTGGACCAAATAAAATTCTTCTTAAGAATTGGGACATCAAAATTTACTTTGTGTAAATTTTTGGTATCTTTCCGATAAAGATCATTTTTTTAATGAATAGTGTAAAATGTTGTATTTTAATTCAAAACCCATTTTTAATCTAATTTATTTATATGATTAGATTATCTTTTGAATTGGTTTTAAAGTGAAATTAGAATATATTTTTACCATTAAATCTAATAGTGGTCGTTGGAATTAATTTCACTTTGAAATCAGACTTAAACTAGTGTCAATCTTTTGATACATATTGTTTTATAAAAACACGCTATTTGCTCTGACAGCGGGAATTAATTATAAAATTAATTAATGTGACATATATGTTTTGAATTTTGTAAAATAGACTTCATTTTTGAATTCGGAATATAAAATATAGCTTAGGGTGAATTTTTTGTAATTTTCTGAAAAACTTCAATTTTTGATGAATAGTAAAACCACTAAGTGGTACTTATAAAAACTGATTTTCCGTTTAAATGAAATTTTTCCATCATTGTGTTCTGAATTTCAAAAATCCTACATACATGGTTGTCATTAAGAAGTAAAATTTGGTTCAATGGGATTAAAATAATTTTTTGGTGAATAGTAACTTATTAAGTTCTTAATCGCGATTAGTGGTAATTAGTGTAGTTTAAGGTAAAAATAATGTATTAATAATATGAGATGAGCTTGACACATGTCCTACCCTTATTGGTTGTGTCATGTCAGAACAATTAAATCCATGGGTCATCTTGGGGACCCCATGGAGCCACTTTGGTTGGGAAATGACATAAATAACTTTTTATTTAATGTAAAAGTAAAAATGACACAAATATCATAAGTTTTACAAAAACAATTTTTACATGGAGATATAAAGATCAGATTTTTTATTATAAATAGTCATTGGAAAGATAAAAATCTTTCCTACATCATAGTATTTTGTTTATAATTTTTAGACTTTAAATAAATTAAATTATTTATGACATCATGATGATGCAGTGATGACCTCATTATTTAACGATTTAAATAAAATGGAAAGATAATGTAATATCTAAAACCTACACATGTCCAAAACATATTGGTTGGGTAGATTTAGAATCCTTATCATCTTATATTTGGAATATATCAATTTGGGACCTTATAAATTCGAAACACCTTTGAAAATAAAATAATAGTTTCATGATTTCAAAAAGTGCCCCTCCTCTCCTCTTATAAAAGGCCCCCACCTCTACCTCATTTCACACACTCCTCAAGCCTTTGGCTCGGCCATCCCCTGCCCATTTACTCTCTCCACATTCCTATACTCATCCTAGAGGATTCCCTTTTGGCAGAATCCTTTCAAAGGAAGCCTTTAGGCTCATATCAAATGGAGTTACACTTTTAAAGGTAATTCATTCTCTCATGTTCATTTGTTTTATTTTGCTTCTCCAACCCCCTAAACTCTTTTTATTTTCTTCTTTTGTAACAACACCAGTATCTTAAATATACTAGGATGATGTTATAAGATTTATTCGAGCTACCCTCTCACACAACTACATCAAATGGTTAAAGAACATACAGTTTCTGTGGATGGTGAAATTCTGCCTCCCGAAACGATGATTGTTCAATACACATTTAACACCTTCAAAGGTGGCCATTATGATGTCACTATTTTTATATGTTATATATAATATGTTTATTCTTTCCTTAAGCTTCTGTATTTTTCATTTATGGCATAACATTATTGTTTCCATTATGGGTAAACACGATATCTTCATTTTAGGAAGTGCGGACTACCGCCCCCTGAAAGTGATTTGATTCGTTAATACCATATGTGGGATGTTTAAAGGATAAAGTTAATGATATTATATATTTTATTATACTGGAATTATAATATACTCTTATATCGTTATGATTCCATTCCAGAAATATGAAATAGAAATGGAAGTAGCGTTCATGCGTACGTACGACTTACCGTTTCAATGAACGGTACATTTCATTTCTTATCTCAAAATGTTATGTAATATTATATGTACATATATATAATGGATATATATGTTATATATTACATCAAAATTATGGATATAATTCTGGAATTATAACATATATATCTCTCTCATTTTGTTTTAATTCAATTAATATGACAAAAAAATGAAAGTAGCGTTCATGCGTACGTACGACCTACCATCTCCATGAACGGTGCTTTTCATTTTGTTATCACCAAATGATATGTAATAGTATAAAATGAATATATAATGGATATATATTATATTTAAAACATCAATAATATTCTGGATATGATGTATCTATAACTATATGGAAAATTGTTTTCCAACAAGTTCAATTTTTGACTCATGTACCAAACATCGGCAAAAACGTCTGATATGAACTAACATTATTAAAAAATTGTTATAACATTATAATATGTGATATTAACTGAATAATAATCTATAAAGGAGGTACTTAGGAAATTATTAATTGACCAAAGTTTATTATTCGGGAATATAACGAAATGAACAAGACAAGTTGGACTTGAGGTAAGGGATCTCACTCCTCTCTTTATTTTTAAGTACACTCTTTTATGTCATTCCCTATAAAGCTAATCTTTCTTGTTATTGGGATGTTATTTTATATTAAACATACTGTAATTTTTATGTTCATGTGATAAGAGACCCTATTCTCTCTCATCAATCCATTTTGGATGTTTTGAATGGCGTCGTTAGGCTGTCGAATTTTCGTAAGAGATCTAACCTCTCTCTTTATTTTTAAGTACTTTCCTTTATGTCACTTCTTTTAAGCTCCTCTTTGTTATGTTGGGGGATGTTCTTTTATATTCATCTTTCTATAAACTTTAAGTTAATATGATGAGATACCCTATTTGATCTCATCAATCCATTTTTGTAAGTTTTATGTGGCGCCATTAGGCTGCCGAGTTTTTGTAAGGGATTTTTCATCTCACTTTTATTCTTGTGAGATTTATGCTACAATTTCCACAATTTAATTTTATTGGTGTATGTACTTCCAATTATTATACTCTTTTTGTAATATAATTTCGTTTATGAGTATTTACATCAATGATTTATTGTCTTTCTTTCATGGGGTGTATGTTTTGAAAGATACCCAAGTCGGTAAGGGAACCTTTCACCCTCCTCTTTTTTAAAAGACTTCTTTTGGTGGGTCTTTTAATTTACATATTTTTATGATGGGATATGTTCTCATATATCCTTATTGATGTAAATTTTATGTCCAAGTGATTAGATACTCTTTTTATCTCTCATCAACTCATTTTGATGTGACGCCATTAGGTTGTCAAGGGAACATCTTAACCCAATTTCGATTTCTTTGGGTTCAACATGTAGTTATTGAATATGTCATCCTTTGAATATGTGTGAATGACATTTGATTATTTTACACTTAATATCCACTTATATTTGGTGTATTCGTTTGTCACACATAATTATGTAATTGATTTATCCTTAAACCAAGGATATTGTCTTTGTATGGGACTTCGTCTCAATCTCCTTTCATTGAGGCATATTTTGTTTTATAAACAACCTTCTTTTATACGGTGTATAAACCCCTTTGACTTTTACGTTTATTCAAAAGGAATCTTTTGTATACGAATCATTTACTAAACGAAAAAGTGAATGTTTTGTCGTACGTATGCAGTGACGACGACTTCTCCGCCACCGTGACCGTTATTCAAGTTTCGGCTTCCTCTACAAGCCACACCTTATTTTTAAAAGAAAAATAAATACCATGTTTTAATTTTCTTTTATTTTGGTAATGAAAATGGTTTTCATAATGTTTTTATATCAATTTGTTGGATTGATATCTTGTGATTGAAAGGTGGAAATGTTATGTTTCCTTTAAGCATGTTTTATGTGATACGATTATGTTGAGGTTATTGGGAATTATTATGAAGACGGGTGGTTCCGTGATAAAATAAGGGCGGGTGAGCCCGATATAGCTCTCCAATGCATTGGGTAATGCGAAGGAGTGAAATGTTAAGGTTTCTACGAAGAGATTTTAGGGAATATACTGTGATGAGTATTCCAAACGTAACCAAGAGGGTTACTCCCTACGTAAGAATGTTATAAATGCCTCAAGTTACCTTTTTGTCTTATGCTTTCTATGATTTATTCATGTTTTGATGAGGTATGTTAAAGTGCCTATGTTTTATGGGTAAAGTATGATTTCATTCTTATGTATATATGAACTCATGTTTCCTTTCCATATTTTTATAACCCTTACTGAGCTTTTTATGCTCATCCCACGTTTTTGAAATGTTTTTCACAGGTCAAGGGAAAGGTACAAGATGTGATGATAGTGTCAAGGATGTGTCAAGAAAGAATCTGTGCTTTATTTTAAATATTTTTCCGTTGATGGGAATAATGAATTCTGTCTTTTATGTAACCACTTTGTTTAAATGTGGAATGAAATGCAAGTTTCATGATCTAATTCTCTAAAACTCTAAACCTGAAAAGATCCTCAATGTGTAATCTTGTAATAACTCAATATTAAATAAGGTTTAAGGCTGGGGCCTTATAGTTGGTATCAGAGGTCGGTTTAGATAACTTTAGAGGTTAGGGTATTCTCTAATCACAAGTGACATTACCATATTGGTTAGGATTTCAGAAAGAGTCCTAGTTTTAGATAAAGTGAATGAGTAAGTATATCTTAGTGTTTACCTTCCTCATTAGTACATGATGGTTTTTTTGATATACTCACACTGACATTTCTATTTTTAGTGAATGGATGGATCTAGTAGGCACCAAAGTGACAACAGGTTTGAAGGAAACTGTGGTGGTTATATGATTAAGATACCAGATAAAATGGGGGATTCAATGAGGAATCTCATGGTTGTTATAAACCAACTATCAAGGAGTCATGATCAACCATTTGAACCTTGGTATGTTCTATAATGCATCATGTACGAGATGACCAAATCGATGTGGAAGTTTAGGTAATAATTATAAAGGTAACAATTAGAGTTTTTATGATCCTTACTTTTGAGGTAATTATGGGTTATTATATGATAAGCTGGAAAATGAAAGGCACGAGAAAAACTTGAGGTTAAAATATTTTATGATCATTTTTTATGATTTTATCTCATTTGGGGAATGATTTGAGAATTATATAGTTTTGGAAAATGGACAACACGCAGACCGTGTGACAACCCGTCGCGTCGGACAAAGCTGCGGGAATCGAATCACAACCAAAGTGCGACTGTTATTTATCGCCTACCACTAGACTATGTGAAGTCCCTTGTTAGTTTGACTGATTCTCTTTAGTTTTATTATTTTATGAATTAAGAGTAAGTTGATCTTGGGTTATTTATGAAAATGATTAACCTATCATGGAAGATATGTGATTATGTTAATTACTTTTCAATACGAGACTTTAGGAGCAACAGATGTTGTTTGGAGATAAATGTTACGATTTAACATGGAAGACTATGTGACTAAATCCTTCAAATATTTGGGTTTCAATCTTAGATTGGTTTACTTTTAATAATTTTATGGACAAATTGTTTATCCGATGGTCCTCGTTGAACTTTGGGTTTTATTGGAAAAATTTTGGAGATTAGGCATAGATTTTCATTTTAAAGGGTTATCCTTTTCTTGATTATCTGACCGTGTACTAACCTTTTTGGTTTTGGTTTTGGTTAAAGCCTAAAGACATGGGATGTATATAGTTCTCTTTGTTGGATTAGGTGATTCTCTAGAAGTTGATGTGAAAAAGTCTTCCTAAATACCCGTCTTTTGGAGAAAATATAAGTTTGTGTAAGGAATCTAATCAAAATTGAAAGTCAACATGACATGTGATTATGTTTCCTTATGAATAAATTCCTCAATAAAAAGTAATTTTAAAAAAAATTTGTCTATTAACTTTTCCTACTGCGGAACCCAACACCGTTTAACCCATCACAATTTTGTGATTTTCTTATTGTTAACTTTCTTCTAAACATGTTTTCTATCACTCTCCATCATAACATGACCCTATGTTTTCTCCTCCATGTCCATGTTTTCCTACATGGAATCCTAGTATGGGTTAACTCGGGTGACCTTTGTACTTATCTTTCTTTATTTTAAAGTGATTGTTTTACCGACTCTTGTTCCGATGTGGGACTTTCAAGGATGTTTCCAAGCTCAATTTTAAAAATTGCGAGGACGCAATTCCGAAAAGGGGGGGAAGGATGTAACACCCCAGGTAAATAAAGAATATGAAATTTTTTTATTTATCCATATTTGTGAATAAAATATTAATATTACTTTAAAGGGTTGCTATGTTCGGTAGCGTACCCGATACGCAACAGAGTTTCATTGAAATCTTACGTTGCACACTAGTAATAAAATAATATTATTTTAAATGGTAGTTAACATGTAGCCATTTTATTGGTGGGAATGGATATAAATAACTAAAATATGATTATATATGTTTTTATATGTTTTTACATTTATCCAATAAAAGATAAAGGCTTAAAATACGGAAAGAATTCAATTTTAGGCGTATATGCCCTAGTTTTCACTAAAGTTTCCTTTATCGCCTTTTGATGGAGAACAGTCATTAAATATAGTTTTGTTCACTATTATACATCCTTTTGGACCAAATAAAACTCTTCTTAAGAATTGGGACATCAAAATTTACTTTGTGTAAATTTTTGTTATCTTTCCGATAAAGTTCATTTTTTTAATGAATAGTGTAAAATGTTGTATTTTAATTCAAAACCTCTTTTTAATATAATAAATTTATATGATTAGATTATATTTTGAATTGGTTTTAAAGTGAAATTAGAATATATTTTTACCATTAAATCCAATAGTGGTTGTTGGAATTAATTTCATTTTGAAATCAGACTTAAACTAGTGTCAATCTTTTGATACTTATTGTTTTATAAAAACACGCTATTTTCTCTGACAGCGGGAATTAATTATTAAATTAATTAATGTGACTTATATGTTTTGAATTTTTTAAAATAGACTTCATTTTTTAATGTGGAATATCAAATATAGCTTAGGGTGAATTTTTGGTAATTTTCTGAAAAACTTCAATTTTTGATGAATAGTGAAACCACTAAGTGGTACTTATAAAAACTGATTTTCGTTTAAATGAAATTTTGCCATCATTGTGTTTTTAATTTCAAAAATCCGACATACATGGTTGTCATTAAGAAGTAAAATGTGGTTCAATGGGATTAAAATAATTTTTTGGTGAATAGTAACTTATTAAGTTCTTAATCGCGATTAGTGGTAATTAGTGTAGTTTAAGGTAAAAATAATGTTTTAATAATATGAGATGAGCTTGACACATGTCCTACCCTTATTGGATGTGTCATGGCCGACCAATAAAAGCCATGGGTAAACTTAGGGACCCCATGGAGCCACTTTGGTTGGTAAATGACATAAATAACTTTTTATTTAATGTAAAAGTAAAAATGACACAAACATCATATGTTTTACGAAAACAATTTTTACATGGGGTTATAAAGATAAGAGTTTTTATTATAAATAGTTATTGGAAATATAAAAAGGTTTTCTACATCATAGTATTTGTTTTATAATTTTTAGACTTTAAATAAATTAAATTATTTATGACATCATGATGATGCAATGATGACCTCATTATTTAACGATTTAAATAAAATGGAAAGATAATGTAATATCTAAAACCTAAACATGTCCAAAACCTATTGGTTTGGTATATTTAAAAGCCTTATCATCTTAGCTTCTAAATATATCAATCTGGGACCTTAGAAATTCGAAACACTTTTGAAAATAAAATAATAGTTTCATGATTTCCAAAAGTGCCCCTCCTCTCCTCTTATAAAAGGCCCCCACCTCTACCTCATTTCACACACACCTCAAGCCTTTGGCTCGGCTATCCCATTCCCATTTACTCTTTCCACATACCTCTCCTCATCCTAGAGGATTCCCTTTGGGCAGAATCCTTTCAAAGGAAGCCTTTAGGTTCAAATCAAAAGGAGTTACACTTTTAAAGGTAATTCATTCTCTCATGTTCATTTGTTTTATTTTGCTTCTCCAACCCCCTAAAATCTTTTTATTTACATATTTTGTAACAAAATCAGTATCTTCAATATACTAGGATGTTTTTATAAGAATTATTCTAGCTACCCTCTCACACAACTACATCAAATGGTTAATGAACATACGGTTTCTGTGGATGGCAAAATTCTACCTCCCGAAACGATGATTGTTCAATACTCGTTTAACACCTTCAAAGGTGGCCATTATGATGTCACTATTTTTATATATGATATATTATATGTCTATTATTTCCTTAAGCTTATGTATTTTTCATTTATGGCATCTCATTATTGATTCCATTATGGGTAAACACGATATCATCATTTTAGGAAGTGCGGACTACCTCCCCCTGAAAGTGATTTGATTCGTTAATACCATATGTGGGATGTTTAAAGGATAAAGTTAATGATATTATATATGTTATTATACTGGAATTATAATATACTCTTATATCATTATGATTCCATTCCAGAAATACGAAATAGAAATGGAAGTAGCGTTCATGCGTACGTACGACTTACCGTCTCCATGAACGGTACATTTCATCTCTTATCTCAAAATGTTATGTAATATTATAAGTAAATATATATAATGGATATATATGTTTTATATTACATCAAAATTATGGATATCATTCTGGAATTATAACATATATATATATCTCTCATTTTGTTTTAATTTCATTAATATGACAAAAAAATGAATGTAGAGTTCATGCGTACGTACGGCCTACCATCTCCATGAACGGTGCTTTTCGTTTTTTTATCTCCAAATGATATGGAATAGTATAAAATAAATATATACTGGATATGTATGATATTTAAAACATCAATACTATTCTGGATATTATGTACCTATAACTACATGGAAAATTGTTTTCCAACAAGTTCAATTTTTGATTTATGTACCAAACATCGTCAAAAACGACTGATATGAACTAACATTATTAAACAATTGTTATAACATTATGATATGTGATATGAACTGAATAATAATCTCCAAAGGAGGTACTTAGGAAATTATTAATTGACCAAATTTTATTATTCAGGAATATAACGAAACGAACAAGACAAGTTGGACTTGGGGTAAGGGATCTTACTCCTCTCTTTCTTTTTAAGTACACTCTTTTATGTCATTCCCTCTAAAGCTAATATTTATTTTTTATTGGGCTGTTATTTTATATTACACATACTGTAATTTTTATGTTCATGTGATAAGAGACCCTATTCTCTCTTATCAATCCATTTTGGATGTTTTGAATGGCGTCGTTAGGCTGCCGAATTTTCGTAAGAGATCTAACCTCTCTCTTTCTTTTTAAGTACTCTCCTTTATGTCACTTCTTTTAAGATCCTCTTTGTTATGTTGGGGGATGTTCATTTATATTCCTCTTTCTATAAACATTATGTTAATATGATGAGATACCCTATTTGATCTCATCAATCCATTTTTGTAAGTTTTATGTGGCGCCGTTAGGCTGCCGAGTTTTCGTAAGGGATTTTTCATCTCACTTTTATTCCCGTGAGATTTATGCTACATTTTCCACAATTTCCTCTGAGTGGTGTACGTACTGCCCATTATTCTACTGTTTGTGTAATATACTTTTGTTTATGAGTATTTACATCAAGGATTTATTGTACTTATTTCATGGGGTGTATGTTTTGGAAGATACCCAAGTCGGTAAGGGAACCTTTCACCCTCCACTTTTTTAAAAGACTTCTTTTGTTGGGTCATTTAATTGACATATTTTTATGTTGGGATATGTTCTCATATATCCTTATTGATGTAAATTTTATGTCCAAGGGATGAGATACACTTTTTATCTCTCATCAACTCATTTTGATGTGACGTTGTTAGGCTGTCAAGAGAACTTCTTAACCCAATTTCGATTTCTTTGGGTTCAACATGTAGTTATTGAATATGTCATCATTTGAATATGTGTGAATGACCTTTGATTATTTTACACTTAATATCCACTTATATTTGGTGTAGTTGTTTGTCTCACATAATTATGTAATTGATTTATCCATAAACCAAGGATACCATCTTTGTATGGGACTTCGTCTCAATCTCCTTTCATTGAGGCATATTTTGTTTTATACACAACCTTCTTTTATACGGTGTATAAACCACTTTGACTTTTACGTTTATTCAAAAGGAATATTTTTTATATGAAGCGTTTATTAAACGACAAAAGGGAATGTTTTTGTCGTATGTATGCAGCAACAACGACTTCTCCGCCACCGTGACCGTTATTTGAGTTTCGGCTTCCTCTACAAGCCATACCTTCTTTTTAAAATAAACATAAATACCATGTTTTAATTTTCTTTTATTTTGGTATTGAAAATGGTTTTCATAATGTTTTTATATCAATGTGTTGTATTGATATCTTGTGATTGAAAGGTGGAAATGTTATGTTTCCTTTAAGCATGTTTTATGTGATACGATTATGTTGAGGTTCTTTGGAATTATTAAGAAGACGGGTGGTTCCGTGATAAACTAAGGGCGTGTGAGCCTGATATAGCTCTCCAATGCATTGGGTAACACGAAGGAGTGAAACTTTAAGGTTTCTCCGAAGAGATTTTAGGGAATATACTGTGATGGGTATTCCAAACGTAACCAAGAGGGTTACTCCCTACGTAAGAATGTTATGAATGCCTCAAGTTACCTTTTTGTATTATGCTTTCTATGATTTATTCATGGTTTGATGAGGTATGTTAAAGTGCCTATGTTTTATGGGTAAAGTATGATTTCATTCTTATGTATATATGAACTCATGTTTCCTTTCTATATTTTTATAACCCTTACTGAGCTTTTTATGCTCATCCCATGTTTTTGAAATGTTTTTCATAGTTCAAGGGAACGGTACATGATGTGATGATAGTGTCAAGGATGTGTCAAGAAAGAATCCGTGTTTTATTTTAAGTATGTTTCCATTGATGGGAAGAATGAATAATATCTTTTATGTATCCACTTTGTTTAAATGTGGAATGAAATGCAAGTTTCATGATCTAATTCTCTAAAACTCTAAACCTGAAAAGATCCTCAATGTGTAATATTGTAATAACTCAAGATTAAGTAAGGTTTAAGGCTGGGGCCTTATACATCATATACAAAATAATCAATTTAATTCATGAATTTTTTTTCTTATCATCAAATATACGTAATGAGTAATGGATAACAACTTATCAATATCTACCCATATAAACATATAATATTCAATGTAGAACACCATTTTATATAATTATATATAGTTAAATAAACTAACACAACATTTATAAATTATATATATATATATATTGGTGAAATTAAAATTCCATTGGAATTTGAATAATTTTAGGAAATGTTAATGACTACAAAAATTAATCAATGAAATGAAGTCCAATACTTTCATTAAAAATTTGGAAATAAAACAAGGGAAGAAATAATTGTGTTGGTATCATAAAAGTACTTCTCTATTTGAGTGATAATAAAGGGTTAATGGAATTAATTAATAGAAAAACCATAATATTATAATTAAAAACATTCTTGAGAAATATATCTATTTTATTTTGAAAATCATTGTTTGAAAATAAAATTTCAACAAAATATTTAAAATAAAACATCACTGAAATATATATTTGAGAATTATAATTGACCCATTAATTTAATTGTGTGGACATTATTTCTAAAACCTCCCATTATATAAAACATGTTAAAAAATATTTCATTTAACTTTTTTTGTAAAATAAAAATGGGATTTATTATCAAAATGACATGAATATTTCATTAAGAAAATATTTTAAAATGTAAAAATGGGTAAAAATTTCTATAATAAATTATTTGGATACTGTTATAAAATGTTATAACATTTTTTGAAGACATTTTTTTTTGAAGAAAATAGCTTTTACACTAAAAAAAGATATCATTTTTTATTTTAATAAACATTTTCTCGATTATTTTTTACACAAACCATTCAAAAATGATATTATTACAAGAAAATATCTATAATTTATAGAGGTGAATAAAATTATATGGGTTTATTATAAAATAACTAAGTAATTTCTTTTAATTTAATCCATCAATAATGATTCTTGATGAGAATGTGATTGTGAAATAAGCCCTTTAAATGATCCTCAAGCTTATGTAAGGATTACAAAATTAATTGATAATATGTATCAATTTTAATTTCACATAATATAAGTGAAAATATATATTTATAGAATTAAAATTAACTACACACATAATCATTAAATATCTAAGATGATTAAGAAGAAATATACCATAATGAAAAGAAATTGTGTTATGAAATTGTTTACCACTTACTAACTCATGTGCCAAATCCCCTTGGATGAAATTGTTCAAATGTATTCTTAAAATAAAATTATTTATTAATGAATTATTATACTTCATGTCAAATAGATAGTATATATACCGTATATATATGAAATTATTTTCATTACAATACAATATGCCTCGATGAACAGAAATTTAGATAATGTCCCTTACCTCAAAATTCCATTTAATTAAACATTCCTTATCAATGTATATATTTGTTTTAAAGTTGATATAAACTTATTCTTAAATAATATTACAATTTATAAAATAATATAATATCCATTTATGAAATCTTATCACATGTTTATTAATATTCTCTCATTATTTTCAATGTTTTCGTGTTAATTTCCCTATTTTCGCACATGTATTTGACAATTAATAATATGGTCCATTAACATATTACCTTATTTACTCATTTTAGGAATAATAATAATTACATAAAAATAAAATTTTTAATTTTGTTTTCAATTCTATACTAATAATATATATTTGTTTTGATATATGATATAGGTTATGACCTTGAAGATGGATTCCATACGTATGCATGAGTCAGATTTTTATTTATCAATGTTAATTATTGATTGTAGGTAAATAATATTTTATCATTATATAATGATTATAATATCATATGTAACATATTATATATTTATATATACTTATATATATAATTATTGTGGTGTGGTGATGAAAAGAAATCACATTGTTTAGTAATGGAAATAGTCCACAAGTACCTGAATAATGTTCTCATATTTCATTGACTGAGAGGTAAGAATAAAAATGATATTCATTTTATTACCATATTGATATATATTTCCTTAATATAATAAATATTTCATATATATAACGTATAATAATTAACAATATCATTTTTAATTTTCATTAAAATCATTATCAAAGACGAATCACATCGTTTCATGAGGTGGCAGTCTGTTGTACAATGTTGAGAGATTTTCATATATCATACATAATATAATTGAAATATGTATATTCGATATAATTAATTAATATGTATAAATATTTTATAAATATCACATACTTTTTGTAGACCAATTATCAAACCCATCCTTGATAGGTGGTAATTGAAAAATTAAATACAATGGTTCATGTGTCGATTGTATTCCATACAAAGGAATAATGAATTCATAACCCATTTCATAATTGACTGTGTTTGTTAAATAGTTATAATAAAAATTCTCATTGAACAAACATTCCTCTTATTTGGGTGTCATTCGTATTTTTTCACCAAATACATTCATATATTGGGATTATACCTGAAATACAGTTCCTAGGATAGTTGTATATAATTTGAAAAGTTATTTTGGTATGTCTTGTATAAACCAAAATGGACTAATAATGTGAAGAAATGATTATATGGGGAGGAATTTTATAAGTTAGATTAGTTACAAACATTTACTTTTAAAAAAAAATGATTACCAGTTTTTTTATATTAAAATTTGATAAAAATGGATTATAAATGATAATATTATATTTAATGGTCTAAATATATCAATACAATATATCTTAGATAATTTTCAAATCATTTGAACAATTATTTTTTTATTAACACCCAAAAATTCCACTTTTATCGTAAGCATGGTAAATAATTATTATAGTTTTATAATTATTATTTGTAAAAAGTTAAGCTCACATTATTATATTGTATATATATTTATTATTCAAAATATAGAATCCATTTTTCCAAATTACCTTAACAGTAGTTGAAAATTTTAAATTAAAATTTATTTTACTATCACAATGACAAAGTGGGTTTTGAGAGAGGAAATTTTTAAAAATTTACAAGGATTTTATATCAGAATTAAATATAAAAATGACTCGAATGATATAAATTGGATTAATTGATATATAATTGGAAAAAAAATTCTATAAACCCAATTTTTAAAATAAATTACCATTATAAAAAATTTAAAAAAAATGCACCATCCAATTAAAATTTTTAATTTTTAACCATTATTTGAAAAACAAATCATATCAAAAAATTATAAAAACTCATCATGTGATATTTATGTTATTATTACTCAAAAAATTATGTGCATTTTGTAAAATATTTTTTTAAAATTTGTAATAATTAAATTTAAATTATGTGCATAAAATAAGAGTAAATAATATTTTAGAAAAAAAATACATTTTCAGAATATATAATTTCTTATTTAAAATAATTATTATTTTATTTATAATAACTATATACCCAATTACTTTTTTCACATGTAAACCATATGATTTTATAATTTAGTCAGTACTATTCATACCCTCTAATTTAATGGCTTTGATAAAATGGTAGACAATATAATAATTTATTTAGACTCATGGTTTCACACTCTGGATGCTATAAAAGATATTAATTTAATGAAAAATATTCTCTGTAATGTTTAAGCTCAATGTATCATGTTGTATATGTTATTAAAAAACATGTTCATAATTTATAATTTTATTATATTTCATAATCTTAGTGATCATTTTGTGTCTGCTTATAATTATGAACCATCTTGGAGGACTCAAATTTATTTTACAACATTATATAGGCATGTTTCAATCCATAAAATATCAACATCAATTTTCACATGAGATTTTGTTTCTATAAAAACATATTCCTTTATGATTTTTCATGTGGATATCTTATGTATGGTATGTAACAAACTCAGATTTAAAATTATATATTCTTTTATGACCAAATATGTTTGATTATCTTTAATAGAAGAAACACTAAATTCCACAAAACAATTTTTATATTATAAAACCATAATAATTAAATATAACCATTATAACTAGAAATGGGTTAATCCATTATAAATATAAAAACCATATTGAAAAGTCAAGTAAAATATATGGAATCTATTGGTGGGAATATTCATTATGATGATCTTACTTAATATTAGAATAGAGGTTACATATCTATGGATTACCCTAGACCAAACCTAGGTAAAACATTAAAATGTATGGTATGAGGGATAACATATACAAGATAATATCAAAATTGTAGAAATTCCCATGAGATGAAATATAGTTGAATCGTCGCCGACGACATTTACAAGCAACTAATTGATGCTTGGATCTTAAAAAATATATAATGAGGGGTTATTTACCTAGATATTAAGAATATATATATGTGTAGATATTAATATAATAAAAAATTAATCACATGTATTTTATATATTTCAAGTTTTTTATTTTAATAAAAAATAATTGTTTTTACTAACTCTTTGATAAAATTAAGTAAAACAAATTTTTATCAATGATATTATTTACTTTAAGATTTTTATTTCTTATAAATTATTTTAATGTAGTAAATATATCATTGATTAAATATATTGTTTATATGAATAATATATTACCACCAATTTTATATTTAATTGATAGGAATTAAGAATAAAAATAGTTAATATAATATTTAAAAATTTAATTTCCTATAAAAACGTGTTTTAATTATATTTTTATGTTATTTATAAACAATTGATTTTAAGACGTTTAGAAATTGAATAAGAAAACATAATATTCATATATTTAAATATCTTTATAAAATTATGTAATGGAGTTAATTTAATTTTTATGGACAAAATTATATTTCCAAGGTAAATATTATTTACCAAGGTAAAACATATATTTTTCAAGGATTGATTTTGCTAAATATTATGTTTTTATAATATATTGATCTATTTTAAAATATAGACTCTATTGTGATTATTAAAAATTTATAGAAATAAATTAACACTTATTTAAATAGAAATCAATATTAAAAATATTAAGAGGACTTAATGGATGAAAGTATATCATTCTACAAAAACAATATTCCATTACATTATATGTTTTAATTAAAAAGATAAATTTGAAAATTTAATAAATTTAATTATATTGAATGGATACTTAATTCATAGTCATCATGTAAATTTTCCATGGATATTTGATCTTATATTTTTAGTTTTTATGATAATTAACTTTGTTAAATGTTATTCATGAATTATATGTGTTATAGTTTCTATTATAATGAAATTTTAATTTTACTAAATCCATTTGTAAAATAAAAATTGTACAATAAATTTTTTTGTTTGGAAATTCATACCTAGATTTCTCAAAAAAAAAAATTGTCCACCTAACTCACCAAACCCACAAGTAGTTAAATTATTACCCCTTACATAACATACTTTTCCAAATTTGTCACCATTTTAACCTATAATTGGATCTCATATTCACCCATGTCAACACACACATATAGTTTAAAATGAAGATGAAACAATTACAAATATTATTATAATAGATCCACTATACATGTTTGGAGGTCCCCAGCCTCATCTATGTTCCTCAATTACTTCATTTCTAAAATCTACTTCAAGAGAAGATCCAAATATTAAATGTTAGTTTTACATACCATTGAACATATTTTCTATATCCTTCTTATCCCCAATCATCCAAAATAATTATATTTATATTTATATAATCAAATCAGTGTAAACGATATGCTAAAATTTTATTATATTTATGGTATAATGATTATCATTTCTTGTCACTTTCAATTGAATAAATTAAAACATTAGTCATACATGAGAATTTGTGTGTGCACTACCACCTCACTTAACAACATTTTTTCTATGAACACCATTAAATAAATGTTTTATATATGGGTTTAGTGGATATATAACTTATTTATCACATTATTTATAATTTTAAAATAAAAATTAGTAATTATTAAATTATATTATTGAAATGTTAGCATTATAAATATTACCACCTAAAACAAACATACGAATGGGTGAATAATTAATTTATAAGTAAAAAAAACTTTTTCATTTACCATATTCTTATAAATGCCGAATTTCTGACTATTCTCCTTAATGAAAATGAGATAATGGAATTGTAGTTATTGATAATGATATTAAATTTATAAAATATTTTCCATAGCCACATTAACATATATATTATATCATGTTCATATTGTGATGGTCTAACCACCTATATGAGTAATGATATTATTTTCTATAACAGATTTATATTGAAATATAATATTATAATATAATAATTAAATTCCAATTTTTTTGTTTTTTAATGGTAATATGAACATTAATCTCATTAATAAAGACAAAACCATTCATTCATGGTAAATAACAGAAACAAGACAGTTACTGACATCATCATTACAAATCACAATTAAAATATTTATGAAATGAAATAATAAAATAATAAATAATTTATAAAAGTAAATTATTGTAACATTTATGATTTATGAAATGTTAAATTTTATGTTATAAAGAATAAAATCATGATTTTTATGAAAATAGTTTGAAACACTCAAGAATAATCACACCAAATTTTGAAAATAGATATTTAGTAACTAACATACATATAGACAATACTGATATATTATGTTTATAAATCATTATGAATATGAATTATTTAAATAAATAGAATATTTTATATTTATTTTTAGTGTATATGGGGTTAAAATACATTTGACTACATAAGGATACAAGGTAAGTCTTTTCATGGTCTCATTTCTAGTTCTTTGAGACATGTCATAAGTTATGCACCATTATTACACATTGTGCAGTTCAAATCATTTAATACCATATGAATGATTTATATCTTATTTCCTCTTAATTTTTGGGATATATTAACCCAAATAATGTTCTTTCATTTAAATTTATTTTTACAAATGTTTGTCCCAAATCGTAAGAGTTTTTGGTAGCTAAATTTTCATTCTATTAAATTATGGTAATTTTATATAAACTAATTAAATATTTTTAGAACATTAAATCTGTTGATAATATTATTTTGTGTAATATAATTATTTAAAATTTTACCACATAACCCCTTTTCAAATATTTCGTTCTCTATAGAGTAATTTTTTTATAATGGATGTCGATAACTTATATTTCTTTTCATTGAGTTATATTGTTTCATATTAAACATTCCTTTTACAAAATTAGGTTCCACTATACTATGTTTTAATATATGTTACTTTTTATTAATCCTAAGGAAAATTAATTTTTCATCTCAATTAACATCTTTTTACTTTTTTCTGATGCTGGTTTTTAATAAATGTACATTAATAATATCAATGGGTTTTCTATTCAAGTTAATTGTTTTATACAGAAAACATTTTCTTAGATACTACTATATCATTTCATGGATATATTATTGGATATTCCAATCGAAATTAGTTTTTTAAAATTTATTAAATTCACATGTTTTAAAATACCCATGGATGTGACCTTTAACATTGTATTTACAAACAAATAGAAAAAGTTTTCTAAAATTATATAATTTTTTCACTTCTATTTTTCTCTTCATATTAAATCTGATTTACCCAAATTTGACTTATTATTTTAATATAAAATATATTTTATATTATTTTATTTATATTTTGGTGGGATTAAACACATTGTATCAAAAAAACCAATCAATTATCTCTTGTTATGAGTCAACGATCGAATAATTCTTCTTTTAATAGTGTTTTCGAGATTTTTGATCATCACTAAAATGTTATTTTATTTAATTATATGACTTCTACTTTGAATACATCTATATTAATTTTATAGATGGATTATCATAATGTGTTTTCATTATCTACTGGGGAATGATTCGACATCCCATATATTTTTCAACTTTATAGTGATGATAATTGATTGTTAATATAGTTGGATTATATATTAACATCTCATATATTTTTATTATAATCATGATTAATATTGAAAATATTCAATATTTATTTCTTATTTATTTCAATCATATGAAAAATTAATTGGAATTAATTAGTGATGGATGGTCCCTTCTATAAGTTTTCACTTTACACTTAAATATATATCATGAGACAACTAGCTTGGGTATTTTTGTGTATGGCTTGCAAAAAAATTCCTATAAAAAGAGATGATCTATTATACTACGGAATTTAATTAGATATTATAAATTATTCATTTTATCAATAATGAACTATTTATTGTTATACATGTGGTATTTACATTTCCATTATTGTCCATGGATATTTTATTCTTTATGTTTCATAATATTATGGTATTTTTTAATCTATTTTTAAAATATAATTAATGTTTATCTTATGAGGAGTTATGATATTTGATTATTTAATCATAGGATTTCCCTTATTGAGGGTTTTAACACTGCCCTCCTTTATCATATTTCATAGGAAATGAAGTAATTTTTTACACATGATATACATAACAAAATATATTGTAATAAGAGTTGGTCAGAAAAATTGGGGAATGAATATGAATTTTATGGTTCCATATATATTTCGATACATTCCCTTTAAATGATAAATATTTTGTATTTAATAGTTTATAAATTATCATATTTCTCAAAATATATAAACCTATTTTTTTGCTAATGTATATAATAAAAATTTTATTTATGTTATTTATTTATGGTATTATTATGTCAATGAATCTACAGTTGGGATAAAACCACATATGTAAAGTATGATTTATTCATCAGTGTTCTTGGCAGTTCATTGTTCGGGAGTTATAAGGTCAGCATGATAAAAATATTTCATTATGTCTATCATCTCAAGGACCTAGTATAAACTAGATACAAATAGAAAAATTACATAGATTAAATCCATATTCACTATAAAAATATCATCAAATATAAATATATTTATATAATTAAATCCATTAAAACCTTACTAGTTATTATTTACCTCCTCTTCATTGTAATACCTTTTATCCTAGGCACCAATTTTTTTTGTTCCTTAGTACACATTGGTATTTATAAAAAATCCTACATCTATTTCTTCTTAGGAAAATCTATATTATCCTCCATTGTATTCAGCCATGGGAATGTTTCTAGATAAGTTACTACTTGTTATTATTTTATTTACCTCACCTCATCCTTAATCAATATGTTATGTAATTAAAAATATCTTGTTTATGATATCCTTCCTAATGATTCACTTTTAACATGTGATGTTAAATGAGGATGATTCATGCCACCAAAGGAATTATGTTATCATTATATAATTTCTATCATATAAGATCTTGTCTCACACTTCTAAATATCTCCTCTCACATCCATTAATTCTATGGTTTATCTTTTTTTGATTCACCTCCTCCTCTCTAGTCGTAGGTGGTGATAGTACTGGTTTTAGATTATAGATTGATTTTTTGACACATTCCTTTCAAGATATTATTGGATTTGGAGTTTAATCCCTTGTATATTGACCATGAAACATGAAATAAATAATTTTAATCACGTTTTTCAAATTTTGGTCCCAAATCTCACATCATGAATACTTTTCTATATAGCCGATGGAGACACATTGAGTAGATATACCATCTAGATTATATTTGATGTATTTTGATACATTCAAAAATTTCAAACAAATGAGTACTCATAAATGATAGTAAGAGGTATATTTACCAAAATCTCACATCAATGGAATCTCAAAATTCTGGGTGACCCATGTTGATATATTAAAGATGTAATATAAGACTCGAACAACTTCTCCCATGAATTTCATAAGTAGAATAGACAAAATAAACTTGCATATATCCATCACTGTGGGATTAATGTTCATCCATTCTATAATAATTCAATGTTTTGGTTTATGTGGGATCGTCCCCTTATGTTGAATACCCCAAATTTTAAAATAAAACACCCCAAGAGTTTAATACATATATATTTTTTAAAAATAAATTCAATGTTTAAGAGAATTTTACAAATGAAACACAAAAATAAAATGAGTCAAAAATATTATAAAAAATATAATAAATAAAAGGCACTAAATAAAATTGGATATTAACATTTTATTTTTTAAATTATATTTGTGCAATTAAATGATTCAAAAATTAAAAATTAAATTAATATGATTAAAATCATTCAATTTTAACAAGGATTATTTTTTGAACAACCAATTAAAATTATTTTTTAATTTAATAGAATGATTTAGTTTAAAAGAACATTAATGTATGATCTAATATATTAACATATAATTAATTTTAAATTAATTAGAAATAATATTTGGATCACTTATTGTTTTTATTGGATTATTTTTATAAACGTTTTTTATTTATATTTAATATTTTCATTCCAATATAATGTATTAAATATATTAATTTAAAATTGATGATTTTGAATTCATTTTGGAATTTATATATTGACAATTATTATAGGGTGTATTTTTAGGATTTTGAAGGCTTTTTTAGGTGAATAATAATCAATATTGATATTATAAATACTTGTAATATTCATGAGATCATTATTTTAAAATAATTAATTAAATGTTTGTAAAAAATATTATATCCAAAATATATATTTATAAATAAAAATAAATCATTTGAAAAATGATTTTTTTACTATCGTATTGTTGAAATTTTAAAACCTATGTGATGTTTTATTCTTATAAAATAATTTTTTTGGTATATTTTGTTAATTATGTAACAATAAAAATAAATTTACTTTTGATTTCCTTTTAATGTCACATAAATATTATTTTTTATATAATTAATTTTATACACATTTTTGTTATAGATTCAATTTGATGCATAAAATGTATTTTTTTAATATATTGTATTTTCATAGAATTTTGAATTATTATATTATAATTAATTTCAACCACCTATTTTAATTAAGTATTACAAGATTGTTAAATATATATATATATATAAATTTTATTAAAATTATTTAATTCGAGATCCTTCGTTTGTAGTTATAATGATTAGTTTCCATGATTAAAATATATCACCACATGATGGGTTAAAAGGGATAATCAGGGGTTAAGCTAAGAAATAATGATTAAAATATCAATAAAACATCATTGGATATAATATTTTAGTGTATATTATCCTAAAAATACTCCATATTTGAATCTATTAATTTTTTTCCATGTTCCCATGAAAATAAAATTATGTTATTTCAAAATTTAATGTATTTATAAAATTACCACCGATTTTTTACAAACTTTATCCTCTTATTCTTTCTTATATACAAATATAAATTATTATTATATTGTTATATATCTAATAAATATTATTAAAAAACTCTTATTTAGGATTTAGAGGTTATAGACTTCACAAAATTATAGTCCACCAATCCCTATGGTGTTTTAAAAATGTGATTATCTAGGGAAGAGGTATATACTTTTACCAATATTATTCCTGTTTCTTACATCATAATCCTCATAGAAGTATTATATAACAATATAAACCGAATTAAAAAACCAAATATATTATGTGTATTTTTTTATAATAATCGTGAATCCATTTTTTATCTTCATTCTATCTTATGGAAAATGATAATTTTTCTCATGCTTATGTGCAAACTACCACCATTGTGAAGTGATGTATTTTATTTTTTTTAAACCTCACAGAGATTATTATATATATAGATATAATGAATATATTAATATTTATGAAATAAATTAAATTCTTTAAAGAAAATATATTACATATATTCATCCATACTCATCTGTTGGAAAATGGATGTGTCACACAATAATATTTACAGACAACCACCTCCATTAAGAGAAAAAAATCATTTTTCATAAATTACATAAATGTATTTTTATATAGATTGAATAAATATGTAATGATCCTATTTATTAATTAATTAAGGATTTACAATTACTAATCATAACCAAACATATATTCATTCCATCAATTATAATATTAATATGCCACAAATAAGCATGTTGATACTACAATTCCATGAATGACATATTTTATTTTCATTAATTAGATACATAAATGGATATAAAATTTAATTTAATTTAAAACAATGATTTAGATATGTATATGTATAATATTTAATATTTTTTATTCTATTAAACCATTAAAAATTTTCAAGAACCTGAAAATTCAAATTAATACATGCATGAGAAACAAAACAGTTAACAACAAAATAATTTATTTTAATAATGATTTATAAATAAATGTTTATGAAATGTGTTGTGAATAAATTATATAAAAAATATAGTTATTTATATGGGACTCACAAATTATTATAATTAATATGAATTTAATATATTGTTAGTTGGAAGGCATTTTATCAACTAATAATGAAGAGTAAGGGTTTATTTTTTAATCCCACATTTAATCAGGATTTTTTTTCTTAAATATTATTTTGGAGAATTATATTTTAGAAATATATTAAATACCAAATATATTATTTTGATATGGTTATTTTTTAAAATTTATTAATTCGATTTTCTCTTATTGGGTGCTCAAAACCATCGAAATAATGATAAATATTTTTTTTGTTATGAATATTTTTCCACCCTATCCATATTCACTATTTTTATTCATCATTGTCTTGTTATATAATCTAATGATACATTCAGGTCAAATTATAATAAAATTTACACTCTATTAAACATTTTAAAGGAATTATTTCATTGTTTTCTATATGGTTCATTTTTTACAAAATTTTAAAAAGTGTTAAAATAATTTTTTTTACATTTACACCTACACATTAATTCTATACAATCATATAAATTAATAATTTTTAATAATATTTTTCATTTTTCAATTTTTATTAAATTAAAATCTTCATCCCATTATTTTTGAAAACTTTTAATGTTACAAAAGGGATATTTTTTCCTAAAATCAGTGAAAAAGTAATATAATATAATTTTTTATATTTTTACATTACATTATACATTATATTAAATAAAATATTTTATTATATATTACTAATTTATCAATTATTAAAATTTTAGTGTAATAGAAATTTAATTTCAAACCTTTTGACTGGAGTTTTTTTAATTGTTAGTAATGTTATTTTTTAAAACAAATATATGTTTTAATAAAATTATTTTTGATTATTACTTACAATTTGGTTTATATAGATAAAATAATTTTCCTTATATATACAACATAATATATGATGAATTTTGGTCATATTTATTTTTCATACATATTTATTATTTTCACATAATTTTCTTCTTCGGTATTATTTTCAATAACTTGTTGATATAGAATCTATCACTAACATATATAATTTGGAAAAAATATTAATATTATATTGTATAATGGATATATTTATCATTTCAATATTGTATTATTGAAATAAATTTTTCTAATATCGTATTATTTGAATTAATATTAAAAAGAATTTTATTCGATTATCTGGGGAATATTAATACTATTTATTCTTGATTGAATACAATATTTGTTTATTGTTAAGGAATATTGAATTTTTATTTTATTAATAATTTAATATATGAATAATGCATTAAATATAAGGTATTGGTTGTTATATCATAAAATTATATGGCATAATGATTCATTTTTATATCTTATAAAATAATATTCATGGAATGAAATATGTATTATTTAGGTATTCTTTATACCTACTACCCAATTAATAAAAGAGTCTTAGATGAGACCTTGATAGTGTGATTAAAATTTTTGGATTTATAAACTCAAATTTTTCAAAACCATCTATTATTTTACATATTATAGAGACATTTATAATATCCTTAAAGAAAATATTATTTTTATAGTTGAGGAGTAATAAAATAGAGAAATTCACTCGGAATGTTTATCGATTAAAGGGAGATGTTGACCAAAAGTGTCCATTGATTAAAAAACAAATGTGGAGGAGATATAGGGAAAAAATAGAAAACATATAATGTGATACTCATAGAGAGATACATTACTAATGATAAATGAGATGGTATAGAAAATGATTTCCATAAATTAAGATAAAATGAATAGGGACATAATGATTAGTATGATGAACCCTTTACAAGATTAGTAACACAAGTTACGACTACATAGATAATACAAAATGTAATATTGAACATTGTTTTGATTTTATAAATACAAGCCACTTAAGGAACCCATTTTATCAAAAAATTTCATCATTAGATGTTATGGTATTATATTCCATCATGATAGAAAAGAAATTCCCCAAGTAATGTGTTTTAAAAAGAAATTAAATGAAGAATATAATGATTTTGCACTATTGAACAATAAATTAGGTGACATATTAGGAATTAAGGATGGAACATCAACCATGTGATAATGGAGGAATGAAACAAAATGATACTTTATTAATGTGAATAGGAACCTAATATTAGATAATATATAAAGTCCATCTATCTCATAAATTGAGAGGAGTGAAATAATCCACTAATATAATGTGTTTCAACTATAATGAGATAGGGAACATTTCAAACTAGTTCCCCAATAATCAAGGTAATTTTATTAAAAAAATGCTCGGGTGAGAAATCCAAGCATATGAAATTACTACATCTAAAAATTATTTCTAATTATTTGCGATAGTACGTTCATTGATAAGAAAAACCATGAACTATTTCATTTTAGATTAATGCACTATATTATGCCTTTGGTGCACATTAAATCATTCCCTAACACATTGATGTAGGATTTTCCAATCAAGATACTTATTAGGAACATTGTTATATATATAATATATTAGACCTTCTCTAATGAGTTGAATAATTATTTATTTTGAAAATTGGTAGTCATATATATGTTTTACATTAAAATAATCATTATTTTTTGGGTTTGGAAATGATGAAATGGATAATGGATCATAAATAACATATATTGAAATAGTTGTATTATTTATAATAATAAATTTTAATGTTAATGTAATATAGTGATTTTTTTGGTGTTATTATAAATTATTTAATAATTAATGTATCATTTATTCACATGAATATGTATTCTTACTGAGTATTATCCTTACTTATGGTAATAATTTTTAGATGATAATGTTCAAATATAATTTCCTAATCTAAGTGATAATATTATGTCCGCTTATTATTATGTTCCATCTTTTAGGACTCAGACATCTTATACACCATTTTATTAGCATGTTCTAATCCATAAAATGTTATCATCAATTTTCACATGATATTTTGTTTCCAAAAATTATAAAATACATAAATTTATTAATTTGAAAAACCTATATGTGGTCTATAACAACCTATGATTTTAAATAATATATTCCTTTATGACCAAATATGTTTGATTGTATTTAATGGAATGAATAATAACATAAAATAAAATGGTGGTATATTATAAAATCATAAAAATTAAAAATAACCATTATAACTAGAAATGGGGTAATCCATTATTAATATAAAAACCATATTACATAGTCAATTAGAATAGATAGAATCTATATGTCGGAATTCTTTTTATGATGCTCTTTCTTGATATTGGATTGGAGGTTAGTTCTCTAGGGTTTACCATCGACTAGAACCTGGTAAAACAAGAACAATTATGGTATGATGGTTATCATATCCAAGATAATTTCATGACCATAGAAATTTCCCTGATATCCAAGCTTATCGAATCACCACCCACGACGTTTACAAGAGAATAACAGATGCTTAGATCTTACACAAATATCAATAGCGTTTATATACCATGATATTAGAATTATATATATATAAGTATATATTAATATCATAAGAAATTAATCACATGTAATTTATAAATTTCAAATTACTTATTTTGAAAAAAAAATAAATTTTTTTACTAACTCGTGTATAAAATTAACTAAATCACATTTTTTAATGTTTTATAATTTCCTTGTAAAATCATATTCTCTATAATTTATTTTAATGTACTAAATATATTTATTATTAAATATATTGTTTATATGAATTATATATTAACAAAAATTATATATCTAATTGATAGGAAGTGAGAATCAAAATAGTTACTATATTTTTTAAAATTATATTTCCAATAAAAATAGTTCTAATTATATTTTTATGTTTTTATATAAATTTTTATTTTTAAAACAATTATACATTGAATAATAAAACATGGTATTCATATATTTAAATAGCATGATCAAATTATGTAACAATGTTAATTAAATTTTTAGGGACAAGATTATATTCACAATGAAAATATTATTTACCAAGGTAAACATATATTTTTTACGAAATGATATTTTATAAATGAAATGTAGTTATATTTAATTGATCTATTTTAAATTAAAGACTCTATTCGGATTCATAAACATTTATAAAAATAGATTAAAACTAATTTAAATAGAAAACAATGTAAATTTTTTTAAGAAGACTTTATGAATGATATTATATATTTTTTAAAAAAAAAATCAATCCCATTATATTTTTTAATTAAAAATATAAATTTTTAAATTTCATAAAATTAATTAGATTGAATGGTGTCTCAATTAATATTCATCATGTAAAATTTTCGTGGATGTTTAATCTTATATATTCAGTTTTTAAGATAATTAACATTATTTAATGTTATTCATGAATTTTTTTGTTATAATGGTTAATATAATGTAATTGGAATTTTACTAAATCCATTATTAAATTACAACTTATTCAACAAATTTTTTATTTTGGAATTTCATACCTAAGTTTCCATAAAATAAATTACATCTAAACTCACCAAACCCCCCCATGCAATTAAATTATTACCCCTTACCTAACATCCTATTCAAAAGTTATCCCCATTTTCACCTATAAATGAATCTCACTTCCACCCATGTCAACACACACACATATTGTTTAAAATAAAAATGAACTTATTCAAAATTCTCTTATAATATATCCAATAAATAAGTTTAGTGGTCCCCAGCCTCAACAATGTTCCTCAATTCATTAATTCTAAATAGTACATCAATATGAGATCAAAATATTCAATGTTAGTTTTATATACCATTGAAAATCCTTTTTATATCCTTTTTATCCACCATACTACAAACCAATTCTAGTTATATTTATATAACCAGGTCATTCCACGTGATTTTATAAAATTCTTTTTTCTAATGGTATAATGTATAATGATTATCTATTCCCATAAATTTAAATTGAATAAATTAAAACATTTATTATACATGTGTCTCAGTGTGTGGACTACCACCTCGTTACACTATGTGTTTTTTAGTACCACCATTAATTGATAGTTCTAAATATGTGTTTAGTGAATATATATATTATTTTCCCCGTGATTTTTAATTTTAATGTAAAAAATAGCGATCATATAAGTAATATTAGTGACATATGATCATTGTAAATCTGACCACATAAATCTTACATACTAATGGGGGGAAAATTTATTTATAAGTGTCAATAACTCTTTCATTTACCTTATTCTTATAAATAATGAATTTTCGATTATTACCCTTAATGAAATGTTGTTAATGGAATTATATTTTATGAAAATGACATTAGAATTATAAAATCTCTTGTGTAGTAACATTCATATATATTTTAAAGCATGCTCATATTGGGTTGGTTTAGCCACATACTTTATTAATGATGCAAATTTATATAAAGTATGGATATTGAATGTTAATATTGGAATTTAATAATTAAATATGTATTTTTACTTTCGTAATGGTAATATAAACATTAATCTCATTAATTAAGACTACACCATTTATTTATGATAAATAACAGAAAAAATACTATTACTGAATTCATCATCACAAAAAATAATTAAAATAATTATAAAATAAAATAATAAAATTATAAATAAATTATACAATAAATTATAGTAACATTTATGATTTATGAAATGTCAAATTTGCTATAAAAATGTATAAAATCATAAATTTTATGAAACTACTAAAAGACACTCAAAATTAGACAAACCAAAATTTGAAAATATATATTAACTAAATAATATACATATAGAAAATAATGACATATAATGTTTATAAGTTTTTATATATTTTAATAATTTTATTCAATAGAATAATGTGTGTTTATTTTTTGTGTAATTGGGGATAAAATGTATTTGACTAAGTAGGGAAAAAAATTGTGTCTTTTCATGGTCTCAATTATAGTTATTTGAGACATGTCATACATTATGCACCATGATTTATTTGTTTGATGTTCAAATTATTTACTATCCCATGAATTTTTTATATCATATTTCTATTTAATTTGTGCGATATACTAATCTAGATCATGTTCTTTCATTAAAATATATTTTCAATAATGAATGTCATTTGTCGTAAGATTTTTTTGTAACTAAATTTTCATTATATTAAAATATGATAATTTTATTAAAATTAATTTAATATGTCTATAAAATTCCCTCTATTTATTATATTATTTTTGATTATACCAATATTTAAAATTTTACCACATAAACCCCTTTTCAAATATTATATTCTCCATTGAGTATGTATTTTATAATAGATGTTGATAACCGAAATTTCTTTTCTTTGAGCTATAATTATTTTGTATTAAACAATCCATTTCCAAGATTAGGTTCCACCATACTATATTTTAATATATGTTACGTTGTATTCATCTCTAGGAAAATTAATTATTCATCTAAAATAGGGTTTTACTACTTTTTTTATGATGTTCATTTTAAATTAATATACATTAAAATTATCAATGTGGTTTTCTATTATAGTTAATATTGTTTTGTCCCAGAAAACATTTTCTAAGGTACAAATATATAATTTAATAGATATATTATTAAATATTTGATTCAAAATTATTATTTTTAAATGATTCACTTCACCTATTTTAAAATACCCTTGGATGTGACTAGTAACACAGTATTTACAAAAACATTGAAAATGTTATCTATAAAATGTACAATGTTTTCACTTATATATTCATTTTTATAATCAAAAATATTTATCCAAATATGACATATTTTTGGGATATACACTCTATTTTATATTATTTTATTTATCCTTTGGTGGGATCAAACACATGGAATCCAAAAAATCTAATTCATTAACCCTTATTATTAGTCAAACATCGAATAATTATTCTTTTAATAGTGTGTTCTATATTTCATAACATCACTAAAATAAATTTTATTTAATTAGTTGATTTATACTTTTAATACATATATATTAATTCTATTAATAAATTATCCTCCGGTGAATCCATTTATATTCTATATAATTATTCGACGTCCCATATATGATCCAACTCAATAGTGATGATTGTTTATTGTAAATGTAGTTGGATTATATATTCATATCTAATATATTTCTTATTTAAATTATTATTACTATTAGAAATATTGAATATATATTTATTATTAATTTCCATGATATGATATATTTAGTAGAATAAATTAGTTATGGATGGGGCCTTGTATGAGTACCAAGTTTAAGTTTCAATAGGTATCAAGAGACAACTAGCTTGTGTATTTTGGTGTCTTCCTTCCTAAAATTTTTACTGACAAAGTATTGATCTATTTTCCTATGGAATGCAATTAGATATTATAAATTATTCATTTTATCAATAAGGAAATATTCATTATTATCAATGTGATATTTTCAATTTCATTGTTATCCATGGATATTTTATTCTTCATGTTTCATTATATTATGGTTTTATTTTTCTAATCTATTCATACAGTATCATTTAGGGTTATATTATGATGAGTTATGACATTAAATTTTTTAATATTGGGATTTATCTTATTGAGGGTTTGAGAACACCCCACTTTCTATTTCCATTTCCTAAGGAATTAAGTAATGTTTTACAAAAGATATAAATAAAGAATAGATTGAAATAATAGTTTTTCAGAACAATTGAGGAATTATGATGAATTTTTTGGATTCATATATTGTGTAATACATGTCAATTAGATGATAAATATTTTGGAGTTAATAGATTATGATTCATCATTATTCTAAAAATATATAAACCAAAATGAAAATGGTAATGTATGAAATGAAATGTTTCATTTGTGTTATCTAGTTACTGCATTATTATTTTTATGAATCTAAGGTTGGTATAAAACCAAGTTTGTAAAGTATATAGTTTTATCAATGTTTTTGGGACTTCATGTTTCAATAGTTGTAAGGTCATCAGGATGAAACAATATCATCATGTCCATCAGCTCAATGACCTGGTATAATGTATGAAATAATAATAAAAAATTGTAGATTAAATACACATTAACAAAAAAAATATCATCAGATATAATTACTTATATATAATGAAATTCTTTGAAAACTAGCTAGTTATTATTCTTTACCACTTCTTAATAATGATCCTTATTTTTCCTGGACACAAATTTATTTTTTTGGCACTTCTTACACATTAGTATATATACCAAATCCAACAGCTATTGCTTCATTGAATATTCCATCATATCATCTGTTGTATGAAACCACGTGAATGTTCCTATATGAGGTATTACTTTTATTATTCTATTTACCTCACCACTTAATCCATCAATATGTTTTCTAATTAATTTTATCAAATTTAGTGTGTCCTTAATGATGATGAACTTTTAAATAGTGATGTTCATGGATAATTATACATGACACAAATGGAATTTAATTATAATTCTATAATTTATATCATATACAATCATGTTTCACCCTTCCTAATATCCCCTTTCACATCCTTTAATTATATTGTTTATTTCTTCTCTTTCTCCTCCATTTATTTTGTGGTAGGTGGTGTTTGTACATGTGTTGGAATGGGGATTGATTTTTTGACCCATTCCATTCAACACAGTATTGGATCTTGAGTTTCATGCATCATCTATTACACATAAAACATGAAAACATTAATTTTATTCACTTTTTTCTATTATGGGTCACAAATCTCAAATCTAAACAACTTCTATACATAGACGATGGTGACACATTTAGTAGAAATACCATCTAGCTTATGTTTGATGTATTTAGATACATTCATAAATATCTAATATACGAGTACTCATAAATTCTAGTAAGATAGATATTTACCAAACTCTCACTTCAATGGAATATCAAAATTCATGGGGACCCATAGTGATATATTAAGGAGGTAACATATGACTTGAATAGATTTTACCTAAAATTTATTAATTAGAGTAGACAATATCAACTAGAATATATCCATTACTATGGGATTAATTTTCATCTATTCTATAATAATTCAATGTTTTTTGTTTTGTGGGACCATCTTCTATTGTAGGATACCCCAAATTTTACAATAAAACACCCCAAGATTTTTGAAAAAATATATATTTTATAAAATAAATACAATGTTTACGATTATTTAACATATGAAAAACCGTACTAAAATGATTTAACTATATTATAAAAAAATATAATAAATAAAAAAGTAGTAAATTATGACATTTACATTGTGTTATTTGATTTTTATTAGTAAAATCAAATGATTCTAAAAAATATATATTTTTATATGATTAAAATCGTTAAATTTTAAAAAGGACTGTTTTTTAAACAACAATTTTAAAGTATTGTTTACATTAATAGAATTATTTATTTTAAATAACATTAATGTATGAACTAATGTATTTACATTTAATTAATTATAAATTGATTTGAAATAATATTTTGATCACATGATGTTTTTAATGGTATTTTTAATAAATAGTTGTTTTTATTTATATTCTATATTTTCAATTAAATTATAATTCAATTAATGTAGTAATTTAAATTTTATGTTCTGAATTCATTTTTGAATTCATATTTTTACAAATATCATATGGTGGCTTTTTTGGTAAGGATTATTTTTAGGTGAATAGTAAAACATACTAATATTAAAAATACTGTAATATTCGTGATATCATTATTGTATAAAAATTATGTAAAAATTTGTAATAAAAAATTATAAAATATATATATAATTAAGAAGAAAAATAAATAATTTAAAAATATGATTTCTTTTATAATTACACAGTTGATATTTTAAAACCAATGTGATGTTTTATTCTTAAAAAATAAATATTTTGATATTTTTCATTAATTATGTAATTATAAACATTAATTTACAATTGAATTATTTTTAATGACACACAAATGTTGTTTTTATATTTAATTAATTTTATAAAAAAAATTTACAAACAAAATTTTATACATAAAAAATATACTTTTTAATGCATTGTTTTTTCATTGAATTTTTCTAAATTATATTTTAAATAATTATTACCACCTTATTTAATTAAATAAAATAAAATTATTTTTATTTTTATAATCATCTTATTAAAAATATTTAATAGGAAACACATCATTTTTAGTTATAATTAATAGCTACCATGATTAAAATTTATCACCACAGAAATGGTAAAAAGGGTTAATGAGGGGGTTAAAATAAGAAAAAAGGATTAAAATATCACTAAAACCTCTCTAAATATAATTTTTTATAGTTTTATTATCCTAAAAATATTCAATATTTGAGTATTTTTATTTTTTCCCAAGATCCCAAGAAAATAAAATTGCGTTAATTCAAAATTTAGTGTTGTTATAAATGTACAACCCCTTTCTTATAAAAGGGAAACTCTTATCCTCCATTATATACACATATAGATATTTATTATTTCATTATATATCTAAAAAATATAATGAAAACACCCTTATTCAAAAATTATATGTTTTATACTTCCAAAAATTAACATCCATGAATCCAAATAGTGTTTTAATAATGTGATTATCCAAGGAAGAGGTATATATTTTCAACAGTATTTTTCGCGTTTCATTTTTTATAAACCAACTCAAAATATTCTATAACAATATAAAAAATAGTATATTCACTAAATGTAAAATATTTTATAATAATTTTGAAATCATTTCATATCTTTTTTCTATCGAATGGATAATTAAAATTTCCCCCACGCTTACATGAAAACTACCACCTTAATGATGTGATGTATTTTCTCTTTTAGAAAAACCACACACATATTATTATATATATGGATTTACTAGATATATTTATATTTATGAAATAAATATAATTCTATAATGAAAAAATATTATTTAAATTCATCCTCACTAATCTGTTGGAAAATGGATGTGTCACACATGAATATGTGTAGAAAACCACCTCCATAAAGACAAAAAAGATCACTTTTCGTCACCTAAATTGATGCTCATATAGATGGAATAAATATGTAAGTATGATATTCAAGAATTAATTGAGTTTTTACATAGATTAATTATATCCTACGTAACATTATTTCTAGATATTGAAAAACTAAAATGCCATATATGTGCATGTCATGACCCGTCCTCGGGGCCCGTGCCGGGACAACCCCAAGCCCGCCTTCCATAGGCCAGGGGCTGGCGACTAGCACCAAAGGCGTAAATCCCAATAACCGGGAAGGAATTACCCTTATAAAAGTAAACAAAACACCACAGAGTACAAGCGGAAGCAAAACACTAAGTACAAAAGAAAGTGTTGAAAATTAAATGGGCCAGAATACAAACCCAACTAATTGTGCAGCTACAACTAAACGAAAGTAAAACAGAAAAAGGAAAACAGCTGGAAGAAGGAAGCAGCTCCTGGGTCGTCCTCCTCAAATCCTACCTGAAGGGTAGGTACAGATAGCACAGGTCTTGGATCGCCCGCCACAGATCCTACCTGAAGGGTAGGTACAGATAGCCTCCTCAACGCTCTCGCCTGTCAACCTTCTCCGTGTGTTGTCTCGCCGTGAAGTCCTCCTCCAGATACTGACTCGTCGTGTAGTCCACCTCCGGGTACTGACTCGTCGTGTAGTCCACCTCCGGACCGTCAAGGTCTCACTAAAACCAACAAGGATAACCACAAAGAAGATCTCAACAGATAACCTATACTTAGGTATATGCCCATACATATACCCAAGTTATCAAGTAACCCATCTCAATCATGAGGTGACACAATGATTATGAAATCAACGGATAACAACTACCCAGGTATATACCCATACATATACCTAAGTTATCAAGTGACCCATCTCAATCATGAGGTAAACACAAAGGTCAAAAGTCTCAGTTCAAACCAGGATTTTCATCAACGAAACCGTAACTGCTGAAGAGCCCCGTATCTGGAGTGTACAGTGGTCCTGTCACGACTCCGAGGTACTGCTCACTAAACCAAGTCTCTGAGGTACTCCTCCTGTCGAGTACCACGGGTCTGCTGCCAAATATTGGGTGCTCTATCCGTTGTGGGTCTGATGCCAAATACCGGGCGCTCCCCCTAATATCCTACAGAGGTACTCCTCCGGTCGAGTACCACAGATCTTCTGCCAACTACTAGGTGCTTCGTCCGCTGTGGGTCTACCGCCAAATACCGGGCGCTCCGTCCACTGGGCCAGTCGACTCACTCCAAGTCGAGTCGGTCAAGTAGTCTTCAGGTCTATGTCGGCAACAGGGTCTCTGTACTCCGCACGCTCGTCTCCGGGAGGGTCCGATCCATGAGCTACTGGTCAAAACTCCAAGTATCTCAAAGTCATACAAAGAAGTATCTCAAAGGACCGCCTCGTCATAGGGGTCTCAACGCAACAGACAACACGTCAATCAGACGCCCGGTCTGTGGGTTATTAGCCTTTCCGTCCCAGGGGCCCGGTTGGTTTCGTGAGCGAACCAACCCAGACGTGTATCAACTGTACCCAGAACTCTCATAGGGTAACTCAAATGGACCGTTTCTCAACTTGATCATCAATGCCGCTGACAATTCGTCAAATGGACGTCTGGTTTGAAAGATATCATCTTTTCCATTCCAGGGGCTCGATTGGATTTCGGGTAGAATCTAACCCAGCCACTAACCATTAGCAACCAAAACTCAGGGGAAGTATTCCAAAATTTCAGTCCCATCAAGAGCAAAACAACGAGACAGACAGTGCATCAATCGGACACTCGGTCTGTGAATTATTGGCTTTTTTGTTCCAAGGGTCCGGTTGGTTTCATGAGCGAACCAACCCGACCGCACTCCAACAGCATCCAAACCTTGAGAAGAGTAAGCCAAAAGATCCGTCTCATTAAGAGGAATCCAACAAATTTGATGGCACGTCAATCGGACGTCCGTAGCACAACTTACGAGCGTTTCCGCTCCGAGGGCCCGGTTGGTTTCATACCTGAAGCAACCTGGTCGAACCCAAAGTATTCCGAAACCTTGAGTGCAATATGTTGAAACGACCGTCTCGTTCCAAGGATCGTGTCGCCGCTGAAGGCACATCTATCATAGGTCTGTAGCCCGAGTTATGGGAAATTGAACCCAAACGGTCCGAAAACGGGGGTTTCGGACCCGGACCGACCCGGCCCGAGACCCCCCCCCCCCCGGTTGGCCCGAACTGGGTCGAACCGCCCCGGACCGGGTCGGCTCGGCCCGGCATGACCCGTCCCGGCTGGGTGCGGCCCGGCCCGGCACGGCCTGGCCTGGCAGAGCGGCCGGGCGCCGGTCCGGCTGGGGACAGTGCGCCCAGCGCGTTGTCTGGCTCGGCCTTTGGCCTAGTCGTTTCGGCAAAGGGGGGGAGGGGGGGCTGCCCCCCCTGTGTAACCCCCCCCCCCCCCCCCAATTTATGGCGGGCCGTTTGAACCGTCCATGGGAAATTAATTCCCCCGGCCCCTCCCATTCCGGCCGGCCCGAACTGGCCGTCCGGCTCCTTGTCAACGGGACCGGCGGTGGCCGGTCTCCTTCCAGCTCCATCACCGGCAGCCCGGTCCGGCCGCCAATCACCTTGCTCCGCCGCGGCCCAGAACCGCCTGCGACCCTTGTCATCCGGCGCTGTGCGACGACACCGCGCCCCTCCACCGCGGCCCCGCTCCGGCCGCAGAGCCTTCGATTTCCTTCGACGTGGTGCGACGACATCGCGTTCTTAGACTTCTTTCCATGGCGTGGCGCGACGTCCTCGCGTAATACTTTCCGTGTGATTCTCGCGTGGTGTGACGGCACCACGCCATTCCATTCCATCCACAAAGAATCAAACTTGAACATAGGAGGGGGGGTTCGGCTGTGTTTGTGCAGTCCGGACCCACTCTCGTTAAATGATATCATCTAGTCAAAAATCCACGATAATCTATAAACTAGAATCATGAATGGAAATAATTAAATAAAATAATCCCCTAATTGGTTCAGAAGCGGTGTATGTCAATCGAGCCACGGAAGACGAGCGTTGCGGAGATCGGGAGTTGCGGGGAACGAACATCGATTCTGATGTCATCGTGGTGCGTTCGAAGAGGAAACGCCATTGGAAGAAGATGTCATGTTCTTCGGAGGAGATGGTCTTCATTGAAGAACGATGTTCTTTTTCGGAGGTGTTCTTCGTTGAAGAACGATGTTCTTCGCGTTCTTCGTCGAGGTTGAAGAAGAAGAAGACTCCACGCTTCCCAATCCTCTCAAGGTTGCAAAATTCTAACAATAATAAAAATAGACAAAGTCTTATTTTATTAACACAACCTAACCATTTGAATTTCAAGAGATTGAAATTAAATAACTCACATAATTATTTATAACAAGTTGTCAAAAATTAATGAAAGTGAGTTAATGTGAAGTTAGGAATGTGAGGGGTTAAGTTGGTTAGGGAGTTAGGGAAATTGAAAAGGTGGGGGGTTCGTGTGGGCCCCACAATTTTAATTATCCACACATGGGAAGTTGGGTGTATGTGGGCCCGACCACCAACTTCTCATGGGAGAAATTAACTACCTTGAAAAAGAAATAAAATTGATTCAACAATTTTATTTACTTTTTAATTAAACCCTCTTAATTAACTTCTTCTCCCGCACAAACGCAACTACGGTAAAGGTTCCCTTGAGCGATTACCGGCGTTGCGAGTTCATCGGTGCCATTGGATTTTAATTCCGAGCAGTGGTTCAAAAGATAGGAAATCTCGCTCGTTCGTTCTCTGAACGTACCCGAGCAAAACTTCAGAAATTGATTCCAGGCACACCGGGCCATAGAATCTGGCGCCGTCAAAATATGTGTTCTTGTAAAATCCCAAAGAAAATTTAGAAAAAAAATTCCCTTGAATTTTACGGGTCTTTACATTACTCCCACCTCAGGGATTTACGTCCCCGTAAAGCTTCAACACAAACTAGGGATACAAAAGCGGTACTGAGCACGCATCTGAGCCTCCCACTATCATGTGCTCACCTGGAGGTTCCCATACTGCCAGAGAAAGTGCACCTGAGGAATCGGTTGTCGTTGTAGGATCTGCTCCTGTCGATCCTCGATTCCCACTGGAACTTCCGTGAAAAACACCTCGTTGCCATCGTCCAGCTCCCCATGGTCGATGATATGCGAAGGGTCAAGAAAATATCTCCTCAGTTGAGATACGTGGAAGTCGTCGTGCACCTGGTGCAACTGAGGTGGATGGGTCAAGCGGTAAACCAACCCGCCTACCCAGCTGAGGACCTAAGAAAGGTCCGTTGAACCTTGGAGATAACTTTCCTCCCTAGCCACATCTCCATAAACCTCGTCGAGGTGAGACCCGTCTAAGGACATGATCGTCATCCTCGAACTCTAGAATCCTCCAAGTCCTATGAGCATAAGGCTTTTGTCGGCCCTGTGCTATCCTCATCCGCTCTTTTGGATGACCTGGACATTCTCTAGTCTCACAAGAGCTGCTATAATTTCTTCTTTTCTGATAAGAGAAATCATGTTTCATCCCTTGGATGAACCACATTCATTTCCTAATACAGTCAATCCTCACATGAATGATGCATTCATGCCATGGATGACGTCGTAAGGCCTCGACGTAACTACCAAGAGATCCAACTGTCACTCTTGCCTCCAAGGGTCGAGTCACACTGTCGGCATCAGTGTGAGGTCATTAGGTCTCCTCCAATAAAAATATTGAAAGTGAGGGTCAAGTAAACAGTCTTAACCGGGACCATTCATTATCAACCAAACAAAAAGGACAGGAAAGAAAACTTTACAAAGATAAGTGTATTTTCATTATTGCAGCTCATAGTACAAAGACACAAAGCAACTACAGACAAACATCAACAAAACTAGTAGCAACAGGATCAATAGCCTCCAGGTCCGAAGCTAGTCCCGCTCTTGTCCATCTGCTTCCGGAGCTCCATGACCGTAGGCCTCAACTGCCATAAGATGAGCTCTCCCATGTCCCCCTGTCTCCTGCGGTCGGGGTGGGCCTCCTGGTGGTGGGGGTGGCAACACCCCGAAGCGTCGTCCACCTCCAGCTACACGACCAGCTCCTCTTCCATGGCCGCTTTCTCCTTGCAGTCTGCCCTGATCGATCCTCTGCCTCTGGCTGGGAGGTTCTTCATTTAACCACTGGTCATCTGCATGGTGGTTCGTACAGTCCTGTGCCATGTGACCAATCCCACCGTAGGAGTAACACTGTTCACTCTCGTCACGACTGGCTCTAACTCAACCTCGGTTCCCCCACACAAATGAACCTGAGTCGTGCAGTCGGCCACCGGTAGGTCTGGTCCTCTTGGACCTCTACGTCATTTGTCTACTGTCTACTGCAGAAGACTCTTCCGCAAGCCGGCTAGTGGTGGGTCGTGCTGCTGGAGACTGCTCAGCAAGGAAACTCTCCACTAAGAGGGATCTCTCCAACAATACTTTCTGGGTCAGAATGCTGTAAGAAACAACAGATGCTCTAATCTCCCGCCTGTGCCCCTGCTCGAAGGTTAGGGCCCTGAAAAACGGGTCATGTACAATATCTGTGGAGTAGCGCGAGAGGTCTGTGAACCTCGCTGAATACTGTCCCATTGTCATGCTTCCCTGCCGCAGCTGAAGTAGCTCTTGAATACGCGCCGCTCGAAGGGTGGCTGGTACAAACTCTGCTCGGAAGAGCCTCTCGAAGTCTGCCCAAAGAAATGTCTCCTCGTCATGCATCTAGAGCATCAGGCTCCACCATCTTCTTGCTGCTTCCTGACGAAGGCTGGCAGTAAGGATCACCATGAAGTCTGTCGGCGTCCCCACTAGCCTGAAGACTCTCACCACAGCCTCCAGCCAATCCTCAGTCGCCTGTAGGTCCGTCCCTCCCTGGATCCTGGGAGGTCTCTGGTGCTAGAACTCGTGCAGTGCACTCAAGCGACGTGCACTCTCTACTGCTGGGGCTGGTGGCATCGGTGGCCCAATGAGTAGTAGTACCACTGGTGCCTCCGCAGGTGCCTCAACTGTGATAGGGCCCCGTACTGAGGCCACGTCGCTCGGTGGGCTATCAGTACGTACAACTCTCGGGGCTCTAGCGGGTCGTCCACGGGGAGGCATACTGAAAGGAACAAACATGACACGGTCAAAAGACTTATACCTAGTGAGTTGACTTGGTTTGAGCTGATATTTAAATAAAACTTCTGGAAACAAACACGCAATCAGTGATTTCATGCACAAAGTTGGAAATTAGTTTTCAGGGTCCTGGTGTATGGATACGTCGGCCGCCCGCACCAACACTGGATTCCCTGAACTGACGACCACACTCGGTACCCTTAACACTTTTTCTTCACAGAAAGAAAACATCCGAGTTATAAGTTCTGCAGTAGAACCGACTCCTATGAGACCAATTTGTCACGACCCGTCCTCGGGGCCTGTGCCGTGACTACCCAAAGCCCGCCTTCCATAGGCCAGGGGCTGGCGACTAGCACCAAAGGCGTAAATCCCATTAACTGGGAATGTATTGCCTTTGTAAAATTAAACAAAACACCATAGAGTACATGGGGAAGCAAAACACTAAGTACAAAAGAAAGTGTTGAAAAGTAAATGGGACAGAATACAAACCCAACTGAAAGTGAAGATACAACTAAATGAAAGTACAACAGAGAAAGGAAAATAGCTAGAAGAAGGAAGCAGATCCTGGGTCATCCTCCTCGGATCCTACCTGAAGGGTAGGTACAGATAGCGCAACTCTTGGATCACCCGCCACGGATCCTACCTGAAGGGTAGGTACAGATAGCCTCCTCAATGCTGTCACACGTCAACCTTCTCTTTGTGTCTTCTCGCTGTGATGTCCTCCTCCAGATAGTGACTCGTCGTGTAGTCCACCTCCAGGTACTGACTCGTCATGTAGTCCACCTCCGGGTACCGTCTAGTCCTCGAACACACCTCTGTCAGCACTGCCCATCGTGTGCAACCAACAAAACGAGGTGCGGGCATAGCCCGTGCAGGGGTGAGTATAACGATACTCAGTAGGGACCCCGAGACCCTCAAGGCCTCACTAAAACCAACAAGGATAACCACAAAGAATATCTCAATAGATAACCACTACTTAGGTATATCCCCAAACTTAATACGAAGTTATCAAGTAACCCATCTCAATCATGAGGTAACACAAAGATTATGAAATCAACGGATAACCACTACCCAGGTATATGCCCATACATATACCTAAGTTATCAGGTGAACCATCTCAATCATGAGGTACACACAAAGGTCAAAAGTCTCAGATCAAACCAGGATTTTCATCAACGAAACTGTAACTGCTGGAGAGCCCCGTCTCTGGAGTGTACAGTGGTCATGTCACGACTCCGAGGTACTGCTCACTAAAACAAGTCTCTGAGGTACTCCTCCTGTAGAGTACCGCGGGTCTGCTACCAAATACTGGATGCTCCGTCCGCTGTGGGTCTGCTGCCAAATACCGGGCGCTCCCCCTAATAGACTACAGAGGTACTCCTCCGGTCGAGTACCGTGGGTCTGCTTCCAACTACCAGGCTCTCCGTCCGCTGTGGGTCTTCCGCCAAATATCAGGCGCTCCGTCCACTGGGCTAGTCGACTCACTCCAAGTCGTGTCGGTCAAGCAGTCATCAGTTCTCAGCCGGCTACATGGTCTTTGTACTCCGTGTGCTCATCTCTGGGAGGGTCCGCTCCATGAGCTACTGGTCAAAACTCCAAGTATCTCAAAGTCCTACGAATAAGTATCTCAAAGGACCTCCTTGTCATAGGGGTCTCAACGCAACAGACAGCGCATCAATCGGACGCCCGTTCTGTGAGTTATTAGCCTTTCCGTCCCAGGGGCCCGGTTGGTTTCGTGAGTGAACCATCCCGGCCATATCTCAACTGTACCCCGAACTCTCATAGGGTAACTCATAGGGACCGTTTCTCAACATGATCACCAATCCCGCTGACGGTTCGTCAAACAGACGTCTGGTCTGAAAGATATCAGCTTTTCCGTTCCAGGGGCCCGGTTGGATTTCGGGTACAATCCAACCCGGCCACTAACCATCAGCAACCAAAACTCAGGTGAAGTATGCCAAAATTTCTGTCCCATCAAAAGGAAAACAACGAGACAGACGGCGCATCAATCGGACGCCCGGTCTGTGAAATATTGGCTTTTTCGTTCCAGGGGTCTGGTTGGTTTCGTGAGCGAACCAACCAAACCGCACTCTGACGACATACAAACCTCGAGAGGAGTAAGCCAAATGATCCATCTCACTAATAGGAATCCATCAAAGTCAACGGCACGTCAATCGGACGTCCGGAGCTCAAGTTACGAGCGTTTCTGCTCCGAGGGCCCGGTTGGTTACGTATCTGAACCAACCTAGTTGAACCCATAGTATTCCAAAACCTTGACTGTGATATGTCGAAACAACCGCCTCGTTCCAAGGATCGTGTCGCCGCTGACGGCGTGTCGATCGGAGGTCCGTAGCCCGAGTTATGGGCAATTGAACCCAAACAGTCCGAAAACGGGGGTTTCGGTCCCGGACCGACCCGGCCCGAGACCACCCCGGTTGGCCCGAACCAGGTCGACCCACCCCGGCCTGGGTCGGCTCGGCCCGGCACGGACCGGTCCGGCTGGGTGCGGCTCGGCCCGGCACGGCGCGGCCTGGCCCGGCGCGGGCCGGCCTGGCAGACCGGTCGGGCGCCGGTCCGGCTGGGGACAGCGCGCCCGACGCGTTGTCTGGCTCGTCCTTTGGCCGATCCGTTTCGGCAAGGGGGGGGGGGCTGTCCCACTTGTGTAACCATGCCCCCCCCCCCACCCCAATTTATGGGGGGCCATTTAAACTGGCCGGGGGAAATTAATTCCCGCGGCCCCTCCCCTACCGGCCAGCCCGACCTGGCTGGCCGGCTCCTTCTCAACGGGAGCGGCGGTGGCATGTCCCCTTCCAGCTCCATAACCGATGGCCCGGTCCGGCCGCCGGTCACCTTGCTCCGTCGCGGCCCGGAACCGGCCGCGACCCTTGTCGTCCGGCGTGGTGCGACGACACCACGCCCCTCCGCCGCGGCCCCACTCCGGCCGCGGCGCCTTCGATTTCCTTCGACGCAGCGTGATGGCATCGCGTTCCTAGACTTCTTTCCACGGTTCGGCGCAACGATATCATGGAATACATGCAGTGTGATTCCCGCATGGTGCGACGGAACCACGCCATTCCGTTCCATCCACAAAGAATCAAACTTGAACATATGAGGGGGGTTCAGCTGTGTTTGTGCGGTTCGGCCCCCCTCTCGTTAAACGATATCATCTAGTCAAAAAATCCACGATAATCGATAATCTAGAATCATGAACGGATATAATTAAATAAAATAATCCCCTACTTGGTTCAGAAGCGGTGTACGTCAATCGAGCCGCGGAAGACGAGCGTCGCGGAGATCAGGCGTTGTGGGGAACGAACGTCGATTCTGTTGTCGTCGAGGTGTGTTCGAAGAGGAAATGTCGTTGGAATAAGACGTCTTGTTCTTCGGCGGAGATGTTCTTCGTTGAAGAAACATGTTCTTCATCGGAGGTGTTCTTGGTCGAAGAACGGTGTTCTTCGCGTTCTTCGTCGAGATTGAAGAAGAAGAAGACTCCACGCTTCCCAATCCTCTCAAGGTTGCAAAATTCTAACAATAATAAAATAAGACCAAGTCTTATTTTATTAACACAACCTAACCATTTGAATTTCAAGAGTTTGAAATTAAGAAACTCACTTAATTAATTATAACAAGTTGTCAAAAATTAATGAAAGTGAGTTAATGGGAAGTTAGGAATGTGAGGGGTTAAAAGGGTTAGGGAGTTAGGGAAATTGATAAGGTGGGGGGTTCGTGTGGGCCTCACCCATTTATTTATCCACACATGGGATGTTGGGTGGATGTTGGCCCCACCACCAACTTCCCATGGGAAGAATTAACCACCTTGAAAAAGAAATAAAATTGATTCAACAATTTTATTTACTTTCTAATTAAACACCATTAATTAACTTCTTCTTATCGCACAAACGCAACTACGGTAAAGGTTCCCTTAAGCGATTACTAGCGTTGCGAGTTCATCAGTGCCATCGAATTTCAATTCCGAGCACTGGTTCAAAAGACAGGAAATCCTGCTCATTTGTTCACTGAACGTACCCGAGCCAAACTTTGGAAATTGATTTCGGGCACATCGGGACTCGGAATCAGGCTCCATCAAAAATTGTGTTCTTGTAAAATCCCAAAGAAAATTTAGAAAAAAATTTCCCTTGAATTTTATGGATCTTTACAGTGCATGTTGGTACTACCATTCCTTAAAGGACATATTTCATTTTAACTAATACCTTACATGTATGTATATAAAAGATTTTTTTAATTTAAATCGATTTTATATAAATATATATATATATATATATTATTTTTTCATTATTTAATCAATTAAACAATTAATAATTTTCAAGGACCCGAACATTCAAATCAATACTTGCATGAGTAAAAAAGTACTATATTTAAAAAAATAATTATAAATTAATTGTTGAGAAATGTGTTATAAATAAATTATGTCCAAATATATAGATATAAATATGGTATTATAAATTATTATAATAAATATAAATTTAATATATAGTTAGATGTAAGGAATCTTATCATCTAATAATACAGGGTAAGGGTTCTTGTTTCAATCTCACATTTAAAGAAGACTATTTTTTCTTAAATCTCATTTGGTAGAATTATATTCTCAATATCTATTAAACACAAAAAATAAAATATTTTGCCACAATTATTTTTTAGATATCTATTAATTCAAATTTCTTGATATTGGTTGCAAAAAACCATCAAAAGAATCATGAATTTTTTTTTTGTCAGGAATATTTTCCCACCATATCCATATTATTAATTTTATCCAATATTTTATTCTCGTATACTCTAATTATATATTACTGATAAATTATATTAAAATTTACATTCTATTCAATGTTTTAAAGGAATTATTTTAGTGTTTTATAAATGTGGTATATTTTACATAATTTAAAAATGTCTAATTTTTTTTAACATTTACGACTACACTCCAATTTCCTACCATCATATAAATTATTATTTATAAATATTATTTGCATGTTTTATTTTTACTCAATGAATATCAATATCCAATTATTTTAGGAATTTTTTAATGTTACTGAAAACAATGGGATATTTTTTCCCAAAATCTTTTAAAATATAATATAATTTAATATTTATATTTTTACCTTCCACTATACATTCTCATTATTAAAAAAAATTATTTAAATTTCCATTTATATCAATTATAAAAAAATATTTTAATCATAATTTCTTTTTAAAGCATTTTATTGGAGTTTTATAAATAGTTAATAATGTTATTTTCAACGAATCGTTAAATTTTCTAATAAACTTATTTTTTATTTTCAATTCCAATTTGGTCTCAAATACAAAAAAAAAATTAATTTACATACCAACCATAATTTCTTATAAAATTATGGTCTTATATAATTTGTTATATATTTATAGTTTACACCTCATTTACTTAATATGTATTATTTTCAATAAGTTATAGATATAGTCGTTATCACTAACCTGTATTATTTTGAAAAAATAAACATATTATTTTGTATCATGTATGTATTTATCATTTCAATATTATATTACTAAAATACAATTTCTAAATATTATATTGTATGAATGAATATTACAAATAATGTTATTCTATTGTCTAGGGAATATTAATATTTTTTATTCATGATTAAATACATATATTTGTTGATTTCGTAAGGAATATTGATTTTTTAATTTATTTATAATTCAATGTATAATTAATATATTTTAAATATTGTAGTAGTATTTAAATTATAAAATTATATAGCACTATGATATATTTTTATGTCTCATAAAATATTCATCATGGATTCTTGTAATTATTTTTGTTTATTTTTTATATTTACTAATTAATTTCTAAAAGAGTCTTAGATGAGACCATGATGGTTTGATTTCAATTTCAGGATCTATGCATAAAAATATTAAGAAACCATCTATAATTTTACATGTTATAGATACATTTGAAATATCCTCAAATAATATTATATTTTTACCATGGAGGAGAAATAATAGGGAGAAATTGATTATTGTTTATCAATTTAAGTGAGATTTTGATCATTGGTGTCTACTGACTAAAAAAACAAAGGTGGAGGAGAAGATAGAGGGAAATAAATAGAATAAAATTTAGTTTATATTTATTGAAAAATATTTTCCTCATGATTAATGATATGATCTAAAAAAGAATTCCTTATTTTAAGATAAAATCAATAGGGAATTGTTGATGAGTGTGAGGAACAACTTATAAGATTAGTAACATGTGTTATGAGTGCGTAGATAATACAAAATGTAATATTGAACATTTTTTTTATGTTATAAATACATGCCACAAAACTGACCCATTCTATCAAATGTATTCATCATATGATGATATGGTGTTATTTCTCTTCAAGATAGAAAAAGAATTAACAAGTCATATGTTTTTAAAAAATTAATTTATTTATTTATTGAATAAAACTATTGTAAAATATATTAGGTGACATGTGAGGAATTAAGGATGGAATATCAAACATGTGATAATGGTGGAATGAAACAAAAAGATACTTGTTTAGTGTGAATGTTAACCTACTATTAGTTAATATTTAAAGTTCATATAGCTTATAAATTCAAGGGAATGAAAAAATATCCTAATATAATGTGTTTAAACCAAAATGAGATGTGGAACATTTAAAACTAGTTCCCCAATCATCATGGTAATTTTCCTAAATAGTGAAAGGAGAGAAATTCCAAGAATATAAAATTACTACAACTAAACATGATGTACCATTAGTTGTAATAGTACATACATTGATAAAAAAATCATGTATTATTTTATTTTGTATTTATTCACTATTTTATGTCTTTGGTGAACATTGAATCATTCTTGAACACTTTGAGGTAGGATTATCTAATCAAGATACATAGTAGGAACCTGGTTATAAAAATAATATTTTAGGTTGTCTCTAATGAGTTAAATAAATATCTATTTACAATATTGGTTTTTATATATATGTTTTTAATTGAAGTGATCATTAGTTTTTGAGTTGTGAAATGATTAATTGGATAATGGACCATAAATAAATTATATTGAACTTGTTGTACTTTAATAATAATAAATTTTAATTTTAATGTCATATAATAATTATGTGGGTGTTATTATGGACTCCTTATGTATTAATATATATTTTATTCACATTAATGTGTATTCTTATTTAGTATTATCTCAACTATTGATTATGATTTATATATGATAATATTGAAATAAATTTTTATTCTATTATAGATCATATATCCCATTAAAATTTTATTTTCAGGCATACAGAATAAACAAATCTCTCTGGTTATTCATCATTTTGAATATGAGAAGAAAAAAAATGAAAAGCTGGTCAAAACACAATGAAATGATTAAATTAATATTATGAAATAAAAAATAATCAAGTAAATATATTGTCACATATTTTATATCTTGATGGTAAAAAAAGTATTAAAATTTTATAATGGATAAGATAAATTAATCAATGCATATGTAGGAAACATCGCTCTTCTCGCAAGGTATGAATATAGAAGCACATTAAAACATATGGTTCATATAGTGGTAAATTCATCATTTAAGAACAATAGAATTAATAATTACTAAGATTACAAGTAGGAACATATGAATTACTTATCAATATAAAAACATATATATATTTATATGAGATTATATTGATATCAAGACACATTAATTATGGTTTTCTGAATAAAAAATTACTAGGATGAAATTTATTTAAGGGAGGAAATATAACACCAAAAGTTTTATTCAGGTGTTATATTTTAAATAACTAATATGTTTAATATATTATATTACATTAAAAAAATAAAAAAAAGATTCATAACATTTTAATATTATTATAGTAAATGAAATGATATTAAATCAATTATGATACTTATATTGTATTATTATTTTTTGATTGATGTAATTTAATGATTCAAATATAATTAAATCGATTTAATTTCAATATTATGATGAAATATTTTTTAATTGTTTTATAATTTAATAAATGGATAAATTTCAAAATACATCAATGTATGGAATAATATGTTAACCCTCATGTTATTAGAAATTTTATATGAAGTATGATTTAGGACAAATGAAGTTTAGATATGAAAATTTACTATAAAAAGATAATTTCAATTTTATTTAATATATTTATTTATGTTATATATATATATATTAATTTTAATTTTATGAAATTAACATGAATTTTTAATTAATCAATTAAAAATTATTTTTGGGTTACATTTGTCATTATTTCAGAAATTTATTATGTTAAGAGTGTAATAAAAATTAAAATATCAATAATATTGTAACATTTACAACATCTACAATGTATATTAATGAAATTAAAACATGAAAAAAACCTGTTTTCGTAAGAAATATATATTTTTAATAAATAAAATTTATCATATTTTCAAAAAAAAAGATAAATAAACAATTTAAAAATATTTTGTTGAATTCATAAACCTATCATTCTCATTTTAGAACATATGTGATGTTTTATTATTATAAAAGAACTATTTTACCCTCTTATTTACTTTAGTAATAAATACTATAATTTATTTTTTAAATTTTTTTAATGACTTATAATACTCAGATATTATTTATGAAACAATTAATCAACTGATAATGGAATATATTGCAGATTTTGGTATAAATTCATTTGTATAATTATAAGGCATTTTATTCTAAAACCAATTTTTCATTTACATTTTGAAAATTATGTTAAAATTAATTTCTACTATACTAATGAATTAAATATTTTAAAATATATTCTATATTTGGAATCATTATATTCAAATTTTATTATATGTACTATTTCATTTTTTGTTGTAATGAGAAGTTACCGTGTTAAAATAATTTCACAATGGTTTCTATTAAAATGGATAAAAATGACATTATAAAAAGAAATGAGGACTATTATATCTTAATAAATATAATATATTTTATATATTGATTGTATTTCAGCCATAAAGTATCTTATATTTTAACCATTGTCTCTCTAATGCCTCTTTCAGATAAAAATTACTATATTATTTTAACGTCTTTGGTGTTTATAAAACTACCACCACCAATATTATAAATTAGAATTACCTCTCCAATGATCCATACAAACCTAAAGACGTTTTATATTAACAAATATCTTCCCAATTTATCCCCCAAAATCCTTTTGTATGTATTTTAGGATTCGTTCATCTGAAAATACACATCCAATAAGAATTAATGAGTTTTTTTAAGGGCGATTATCCAAGAAATTGGGGTTTCTTCATATCCCAAATTTCAAAATTTATTCTTATTAAACATTATTCAAACATTCTACTAAAATAATAATAAGAATTAAATAATTATATTTACAATAATTAAGTATTTTATTGTAAATAATATATTATTATCAAAAATGAAAATGTATTTTATGTGTAATACAGACTACAAACCCTAGGAAGAGATATATTTAATTTTCATCAGTGCATTAAATGATTTGTTATATAGATAAATTAAATGAATATTTATTATAGATATAACATAATTGTGACTCTTTTGGGAAATAATATTATATTATTTCTTCAATACCATTAATTGGAAAAAAAAACCATTCCCCCTTTTTTACTTTCTGACTAGCAAATGGATGAAGCGATGAAATTTATTTTTCACGACTACATCACAAGGAATGTTATATAGATGCATTTAATTAATAAATAAGATAATTTTGACCCTATTGTGGTTATTTAATGAGAAAATATTATCTACCTTACATTTAATCACTCCGTTGAAAAATTAAAATGTCACCCATTGTACATTTGGATTACCGTCTCCATGAATTACATATCTAATTTTTCATTACCAACATACATAGATGGAAATTAAATTTTATTTAATTTAAACCTATGAAATATATAATATGATTAAAATTATATTTATTTTGAAACCATGAATTTGGAACAACGATTTGAACCAGAAAACCCAAACATGCATGAAAAATAGAACAGTTGATGAATAAATAAATTATTTCAATATTTAATTATGAGTATATGATAAAAAATTTATTACTTAATGATAAAAACAAATTTAGATATAAATACAAATTATATATATTTTTTAAAAAAGGATAATTTTAATAAATATGGTTGAAATACATTTTACTAAATGAGAATCTAATGAATGTATTGATGTTTCAATATCATTTTTAATTAGGATTATTTATAGTTGAATATACATTGGTGGGATTATATGTTATTACTATATTAAACCTAATCCATTTATATCTCTAATATTTATTTTTTTGTTTTAAATGTATTATTTCCATTTTACCAATCGTTGGTACTCCAAACCTCCAAAAAATAAATATAATTGAACAAACTTTCTCTTTTTTGTCCAAAATATTTTTTATTTGTACACATATTAATTAATCTACATGAAGAGTATAATTTTCAATACTTTACTGATTTATTCAGATAAACATATTTTATCTTTGACATTATATTTATTATTTATAAATAATCATTTTATTTGTTTTCTGTATGAGTCATTTTTTACTCTATTTAAGAAAATGTGAAAAAATTCTCTATTAAATTTAATACTTGATAGTAAATACCCTATATCATAGTCATTTCCCATAATCATGATTACTATAAATGTTTCTAAATTATTAAGTTGAAAATAATAACCTTTTCATTCTATTTATTTTTTAATGTTTCCAAAAAAATAAATAGATATTATTTTATCAATATCATTAAAAATAAAATTTATTTTTATTTAGGTGTATTTTTATTTTCAAATATAAATTTTCTTACATAATCATATTTCTTTTAAATATTATTTTTTTTATTTTTAACACATTTTATTTTAATAAATATATAATTTAATGCTTTGAATAATGGTTTAGTAATTTTATTGTAACATCAGTTATTTAAAAAAGTTATGATTTTTTTGTATATATAATTTATATTTATCATACTATTTTTATATCAAATTATCAATATATTTGAATATACATAAAACATATTTTTGATGAATTTTTTTTTAATCTATAACTAAATTATTTTTATACTAAATCTTCTTATAGAATAAATGTTTTAAAATACTTATATTTATATTCTCTATAAATATTAAATATTCTTTTGACATTATATCCACATTATTTTGTATCGTGTAAAAAAATTATCATTTCAACATCATGCTATTGTATACCATTTCCACATTAAGTATTATTTTAAGCATCCAAACAAACAAAGTTGTTATATTAACTATGGTATATTAAAATTCTATATTTTTTATTTAATATAGATATTTATGAATTAATCAGGAGTAATGATTTTATTTTAATCCAATTATTAATTATATGAATAAATTTTTTAGATATATTTTTTTATGGGTAGGACCCAAAATTATGAGCCCCTCACTGCAATAATAGGTTTCATGAGGATCTTTTTTGGAATGACTTGTGTATTATTTGGGTGTTCAGTCTATTTTCAAAAATAATCTTGAAATTTTCTTGGATGAGGACCTCATGGTATAATTTAAATTCTAGAATTATTTATTCCATCAATGAGAAATAAAATATTTGTATACATGTGACTACAACATTGATATTATCAGCAGACAAATTTTTTGATTTAATGGAATATATAATGACTATTTACTATACCACATTGTTTAAACATTATGTGATCATGACATACTACACTAAAAACATTCCCTTAATAAGAATATGATCATTCCCTTTATATTTTATCTCCCAATAATATTGAACTAATTGATTATGTGTAATGTGATCAGTAGTATCTTATAATAATATAATATAGTAAAAAAAACCTTGTGTAACTATAGTTGTGGTTGTTACAAAAAGTAGGAAACAAAATCCATGGATTAGTAATATCCTCCATTATTTGAATGAATGAACCTAAACTTATTTATAATTTCATTATCCACCATGGAGTGTAATATATTGAATTAATTTGCTACTATACCACTGCATTAAAAAATAATACCCACAATTTATGGAGTGTATCGTCAATAATGATTATAATATATGTGTCACTTCTATGTTATCCCACCTATATGGGACTGCAAACATTATATTTCAATAAATGATTAAAATCTTATATAAATTATGGGGTAAAAATGAGTAAATTGTTTTCTACCTGGGAAATTGGTAATTATAAGGATTTAGGGATACATCCTTGTCAGAAATTGATATAGTTATTATTAATTAGGTTGGATAACCCTCTTTCAATCATGTGACCATGTATCCAATGATGAATGCTCTCCCAATTCTATGTTGAGTTTATCATTGCAGATAGTCACATTAATTTTTTAAAAATACTATATATATAGATAATCTAAAAATGATTATGAATCCTCTAATAAATTTTTACGTACCATTGATGAATATTTTTTTATATAATTATCTATCAATGTATATTCATGATAATAGGTTGAGTTATAATTGTAAAAATAATAAACATCTCGTAAGGTGATAATTTAAATGATATTCATTTTAACTAGGACATCAACCATTCCAATAATCAAATTTAAATTGGTATTCCCTGTCTTGAATACATTAATGTTAGCGTCTTGATATTTCATGAAATAATATTTTGGTAGTGTGATGTGGCATTATTATGCTGCATCGACCCCCTAATCTATGTATCGAATAGATGTGTGAAGGAAATTATCTTCATCATTTTTGGTGTAATGTATGATTTCCCATAATGAAATTTCAGGCACATCTATATTTCCTATTTGTTGGTTACTATCATAGCCCATATCTTTTAATAAATTTCACTTGTTATACTTTATTTATCTTTATATGTTGTTATAATAGAATTTTTATATTGGACTGCTCCCATATATAAACTACCCACTATTTTTAAAATGATATAATATTCATACTCCTTGAAGTCCTTTTTTTACATTATAAATCTCCATGTCCGTATAGGTTAAACATTTCATAAGGAAATATGAATATTTTCTATTTAGTGGACAATTTAGTTTGATATCTAAGACCTTTAATGATGTTTATTGAGTTTTAAAATCCAATATATATGTTTTTTACAAAGTTTAATTTATAGTGGAAGGATAAGGGGGTTGGGTAATAACTATTTAAGGAACGAGAAACTAGTTCTATTGGAAACAGGAACTACAGGCCATTCACACAATGATTGGTTATTCAAGATTTGAAGTTGTTTCATAGGGTGTTCTAAAGATGATTCCAAATGTGAAAATAGGGGCCTAAATGCTTAACCAAAAAATTCATGGTGCAAAAAATGGTTCCGATTGTGAAACATTTCCACAAATGTTGGTAATTTATATAGGGGATCAATCCCCATTTCATCATATATATTAGTAGTGCACATGAGGTGTTCATCCAACACCCTATAACTTTTTTATCAAACTTCATGGTGATGTTTGGGTTTCATCATAGTATATTAGTTAGAATGTTCTTAATATTCTAGAAATATCATCCATATCCTCATTATTTTTCATTTGATTGGGTGATATTTGTTTTTTTGTCAATAAATGGATATTTTATCACTAAAATGTGAAACAACCTCATTTATTTAGTGTTTTCATATATCCCAAATTGAGGGGAAGCTAAGAAATTTTCAATTTGTTATCACATTTCATTCAATTTATGTATATCACTGTCTTAAATTTTATGGGGTTTCTCCAAAATTAAATTATTTCAATGTAAAATTAGTGACATTTATTAGAGAATTTTTAAGACCTTTGTTTGGTGTAATTTTTTCATTGAACTCCCCCCATTGATAGAAGTTTATCAGTGATATGATACAAAAGTTATTTTTCACCCTAGAATATTAATTTAAACTTAATTGAATAGTTATTTGATTATAAATATTAAAAGTAATTAATTATTAATATTTGGTTAGGGTAGGGGCACACGTTGTTGAGATTATATTGGTTGATCTGGGATGATGGTAGGAAATCATGGATGGACCTCAATAGTTACTGATGACCCTTATAAAGAAAAATATGGAAGGATTCTAAATTTTTTTTTGTTCTCATGCTTTTATCTATTTAATATAACGAGCTTATTATATAAATGTGGCATGTACGACCCCACTATAATGGGTGGTGGGATTATTTCTGTTTTTTTACGTTTTTTATAAAAAAATAAGAAGATTATTTATTAATTGAACATGGTATCGAGGATCCCAATGGAAAATCATATATACTGACTAGAGATATTTATTATTAATGTCAAAGGATATAAATTGGAATATATAGGGAGTAGTTTCCAAAGTAGCGTTGACATGGTGTCCACTAGGACAGATAGGTGATGAATAAATATGAATGAACATTTAATTATCTATATGATACACCCTAGACCCATTAGGATCTATATATGACTGTTTGGTGAGTATCCCCCCCTCCTACTAAGACATGACTGCATGAGTGGTTAATCCTTGTGGAAACCATTGAATGGGTCAGGTGTTCATACTCACGTTGGGCACTAAATAAATTGAATTATCTTAGGAACATCTCCCTAGTGTGACCTTATAATGTGGCTAAAGATGACTCAATGAAACATAAGTGACCAATGTTGTTTACTCTATGACTTGTGACCCTATTTAGAAGATATTCATGGAAACATGTATATATTTTTTCATGGTTCACCTTCAAACTGATATCAATGATAAATGTTCGAGGGTATATGAATGATTAGATTATTCAAGGGTATTCAACTACCTGTTACTATGTTTTTATGTTAGTTTGAATAGTGTGTGGTTCCATTTGGTCTCAAAGAATTTAATGTAATGTGTGATAGTTATTAAATTCTGTAGAATTCCTTTAAATTACAAGTTCACATGAATGAGAACTTCAGATGTATTATACACTTTGTAACCACTGTCACATTATATTGGATATAGATTCTGGACTTAGAAAGCATCCAAAAAGATTCTTCATATGTGAGTAGTTGCCTAAAGAGGTATCTGTAATCAAATAGGATAGTGTAAATAGAATCATATAAAGGAAAATCTAAAATGGAAGGGGTGCCATTGATATTTTGATACCATTGTCAATTTCCATGGGATGGGATACAAATGTCAACACCTATTGAGTAGTGTAAATGCCCATTATTCTCATGATTATAAGTGTTGTATGAGGTGTTGGGTGGGCCTATATACTCAGTCATGGATATTGGTCATCATGGGGCTAAATTTTGGATCCCACTCAATAGATGAATATGACACCCCATCTAGGATCATGTGGACACACCAGATATTGTACTATTGTTCAGATGAAAGCATTGATGTCCATTATTTTAAAAGTTGAATCCAAGGATGGTATTCTCGTTTTTTCTTGGGTTTTATAGGATTTAGACACAAAAAGGCATATTGGATTTCCTAGGGTATCCACCTCCTATGAATCAGACACTGTCTTGACATTGATGAATGCTTAGGTACTATCATGGTGTTCTACTGAGGGCCTTTGGATAAGATGTATGTGGGGATAAAACAGGTTCTACTACTAATTATGATGGAGGTGTGGGCATGATATCAATATTAAGTGAATATAGGTTCCCAAAATTTTATTTTTATCCTCAATATCAATCCAATGAAGGCTGGGACTGACATTGATAATCGATACCATAGTCTTGATGGCCAACTATTGACATTTTTCATGTTATCAGAAGTATGAATGCACACTTAGGGTAGTTGATAATTTTTATTGGCATGATCATCATGCTGATCTTAGAGGCATTCTATAATTGGGGTGAAATAGGTGGAATAATGTTTATTTATCTTCCAAAATATTTTAATTTATTTATATTATCCTATCATATGCACTTACAATACATATACTAGTTATGTACATCGCCATTATTATCATTCCCTATTTATTCTTGTAATCACATAATAATGATGTGGATATGGGACATGGGTACCAAATACAACCCCCATTATCATGTTGTAGGAACAGTTTGGGATGAGGCCCCATGTTGGTTCATATAACTTGGATACTGGGATAGAATTTGAGAAGATGATGAGTTCAGGTTTAATGATATAGTTTAGAATCATGTACTTTTTATATATTCATTATTCTATTTTTATTTATATATTTTATTATCTGTGTGGTCGAGTATCATTTTATGACTATATTGAATTTTCATTACATTTTAAATTAATATTTGTTTCTTCTATTACATCTTAATATTATTTAAAACTATAGATTGTGTGAGGATATTTTTTTATTATTAAAAACTTTTATATAGGGGTATATTATCCCCATTGTACATCCTTAAACCCTACCATATAGTCCATATTCTATCACATATAACTAGGTGCACCTAAGGTCACGTGGTGAATATGTCCTGTTACAATTCATAATGTGAGTTAGTCTAAGATGTTGAAAAGTGTTATCAATGCTTATTTTATTTTTTCCATATTGGATTGGATTTTTTCTAGAGGAGATATATGAATATTTTAGATCTTGTGATGGATAAATTACCGGTGCATCAATAACACTAATTTGGATAGGTGGACTGTTATTGGCGATATATTATTCCTACATAAAACTTTTAGGTTACCATTTTTGTGATTTTAACCTTTAGTTGACCACATGGATTCTTGAGGCTCCTAGTATGTTATTATATTTTGTCTCTTCTACTATTGTAAAGATTATAGTGATTTTATATTATTCCTCACCTATTAAATAAAGTTAATAACAAACATAATTTTATGAATATATGATTCAGAATATATATCGGTCTAATAGTATTACTATAAATGATAAATAATGCTCTATTAATGTGACTATTAGTAATTTCTCAGACACTGGTTTCTATTATAATTATTTATTTGAATCCAAATCATCTTGGATGACATGAATATATATATATATATTGTTTTGATGGATGTTCATGTAGATCTATATCATTATTAATATAGATAATAATGATGTTTTTATTTATACTAAGTGATGTATGATAACCCTAAAATGTTGGGACATTCTTTATATTCTGTAGTGGTGACCCCCTCGTAGGAAAAGTTTATTTTTATTCTACTAATTAAAAGGTAAATGGGATCTATTTTTTTAACTATTAAAAACATGTATGTAATTTCAACATTTAACATGAAATGATATTATTAATTATTGACTCATGAAGCTATGGTTACATGATGTGGATTGTGATGATGATATGCCATTATGTGTGTAATGATAAAAGAGAATTTGATCCTTGAGGTGGAGAATTTTGTATTGGGAGTCTTAGTGGGTATGTCTTATGATTACATATTTTTGAGGATATGCAGAAAAAATATTGTTGATTGGTGCCATTTTATGTAATTAGTTGGCCAATATTCATTCCCTTTGACCCCCTTACATTTTTAGTTGTTTGTGTTCTATTATTTAAAGTGTCATTAAAAATCTATCTAGTTTTTTCTTTAATATAATTGATTATAATTTTATATAATAAAACATTTTTTTTAAAGTTCCATTACATGGATTATGTATAATTATGTCATTATGATCTTAGGAACATTTAAAAGACATATTTTTAGAGAAATTGGGGACACACTAGTGAAATTAAGTTGTGACGTGATCCTTATTGAGTCATTGACCAGTGTGAGTGATGGTAAAACGTTTAAGGGGTTATCATATTTTGATTATTTCAATAGATATTAAAGTGAATAAAGGTGTTTCAAGGATGATATCAATGACCATGATGTGATACCAGATATATAATGCTTGTATGATAGTTCCATTATGTTTTAACATGATGATCACCTTGGCTATTGGTGTGTTAGGTATCAAACATTGGTTTTAAGGGAAAGACTACAGTGACATGTGGCAGTGTGTACATTGGACTCACATTAGGAGAATATTGAGGGTACATGTGGAATATCATAACTATAATTAGTATAGGTTGTTGAAAATCACGTGGATATCTTATTGAACTAACTTGTCATGAAGAATGATAAGTGATCAGGTTATTTTAACCGTGTTCATGGTGTGAAACACATGGAATCATTATTTGGGTAATGAGATCTAGTGATGTAGTATTTTATAATCTCTATTTTGGATAAAATTTTAAGGTTGCATTCTAGTTTCATGCATTTCCCATTGAAGTTGGAATTGGTAAAAAAAATTAAGTGAAATCCATGGACTAATGTACCATGATGAACCACTAATGGACATGGAGACATGAGTTTTGGATGAAATATGATATTTTGATTTTTGGTATGGGTGACAACGAAATGATGAATATGTATAGTGACATGGCTGATCATAGTGAGTCCCAGTCAGGTGATGGCTAGCAAGTGAGTCTACATTACATAAGCGTCTTATATGTGTTAATAAAACATATTTAAATTTTTCTTGGAGTGAGTTATGCTAATTTTTAAAAGTTATAAGTACTACAATATGCTATTAAAGGATGATCCTCATGTGAGATTGGTTCTTGGCTTGAAATGAATAATCATTGGATGGATTAGGTGGCATTTAGACACCTATTAGTGGTAAAATACAATCCTTCTGGTTCAATGTAAAAACCGTATTTGAGATTAATGTATGATTTTAATGGAATTTTTTGTGTCCTCATTAGGCTTGAGGTGATATTATTATGAACCATGGATGATTCTAGGGATGAAGAACAATTCATGATACATTCTAGGGATGAATCCTTATTTTGTGTCATAACTCATGCAGTGTCAAGTTTCATGACCTATTTCATGGAGTGCAACCAATATTTCATGACATTGTTATGGTGGTAACCTGTTTGTGAAATGTTTTAGGGTTGAAACACTATTTCTTGGAATGGTTTATGTGGTGAATCGTGTGATGAAATGTATATTTTTTTGGGTTACAATTCATGTTAAGTATAGGGAACCCTGTACAACGGGTTGAGTAAATTTTATTAGGAATGTTCAGGATGTTATTTTTCTTTTTCTATAAACATTAAGGATATGGTTAGTACATGGGGCGCTGTTCAAGGGAAACAGAAACATTTCATTTTTTCTTTGAGTCAAATATAAGTTGTAATATGAATCATGAAACTACTTTTATTTTATATATTTTGGTTAAATGATATGTAACCATGTTGATAAGTTTATTAGACCATTGTGATTGCATTACAGTAGGTGATTTCGATGTTGAGGAGTACCATGACATGAAATTAGCCACTATGATAGGGGTTGTATGGTCGGGAATTCCACAGGCCATATAGTCAATAAGATGAAGACATTATTATGTATCAGGGTGGAAAAGGTTCATTGATCACCATAATAAAATTTTTATAAAGGTGAAATTTTTTAACTCAACCATTTATGAGTTGGGTTTTATGTACATGGAGTTGCGCAATGGAATAATGTTCATTGTTACATAGTGGAACACGATGAACTGAGCATGGTACAATGTCTTGACTGGGTAATTTTTTCTGGATAAATGGATAATTAGTGTTCTCAGGGATGATAAGTTTTATGGTTATGAGATTTTAAAACCCCATGCGTATATGGGATGAAATTTTTTTGAGGGAATTTGAATATTTTTGTTTGGTGGAATTTTTGGTTTCATAACCATGATCTGAAAAAATGATCTATGTGATTTGACATAGGTGATATATGTTTATATGTTTTTAGGTATTGGTGGGTTTATCTATGTTTTATGTTATTTCATAACATGTAAAAGATGACGTAGGCTATTGAAAATAACTATGGTAAGCCATTCAGGTTGTGAATAGCGATTCATAATGTGAATTGGTAATATAGGTTGTTCCCACAAGGATTAATTATATAATATTAGGGTTCATTAGCATTCCATAAAAATTCGACGAATGGCCACATAGTTAATTATATGATTAATTTTGGATTACTTTTTTTATATATATAATGGGTCTCATTCAATTTTCTTACTATGAATGAGTGACGGATACAAGGGCAACAACATGAACCCTACCCCTACCTTATATCTTTTCATCATTGTTATTAGTGGTTATAGGTCTATTTTGATGGTTTTTGTTTGTGGTATCATCCACTTATACTCCTTATATACAACTCCATCTCATTTTTTCTTATTTTGGGGATGTTTTCTAAGGTCGAAAATCGATATTTCATCATATAGTGGTGAAATTGTTCAATTTAATTGGATTTTTTTGGTGATGCCTTATAATAGGAGAACCTAGGATGCCTTCTGCCTACATAAATGGGTTATTCCAATGACTGACATCATTATTTCTTATTTCCTCTTTATTTTAAAACTAAATTAAATTATTTGGATTCCGAATTTGTGATATTAAATATAGATTTTTTAAGCATGTCTTGGGTGTGTATTAAAATGGGAACACACATTGTTTCCTATTTTTATGTAAAAAAATTACACCTAAAGAGTTTTCACCAAATCTTCATATATTAATTTTATTTAAATATTTATTTATTAATTTAATTTATAATTATTTATTTATTTTATAATTAATTAATTATTTTTCTTAGGATTATGTTAAGGAATATTTTCATTGATATGGTCTTCATTGATCATGGACAAGGCTAGATAGTTCAGTGGGCCTTGATAGAAACTTCTGACCCTTGGAAATAAGTATTATAAATCTTCTAAAATATAAGGTAGACCTTACATTATTAACCCTTAGCCATTGGGAATTTATTATGTTCATGTGGAGTAATTGTCCCCTACACATCTAGTGGTGGGACGCTTAAAAACTTTTATGTTTTTATATAAAAACTAAAGATTTTGTTTGAATTAAAAAAATATTTGAGGTACTCATTGGACCATCATGTACATTTTTGACATCACTAACCTTTGTTGATAATGATAAAAATGGGAATTGATAGGGTTTAGTGGCACTTGTGTAGGTGATAAAGTGCAATATAGATGACAATTATTATGACATAAGATACATATCTAAGTGGTTGTATATGAAGGACAACCTAAAGTCGTCAAGCTTTTTAGGTAATTATGGTAATGTTTTTCATCCCCACTAGGATAATATTTTCATTGTTGTTAGTCCATATAGAGATCTGTGAATGTATGGGTTTTCAAAAAAACCAAGGATTCTTGAGAATGTGAATGGACTTATATCTATCACCCTATTGTGTGGTTCTTAGGGAGGGATAAAAGGCATCAATGGGACCTATATTCCCTTAGTGGGTTCCCTATAGAATTGTAAAGCATGAGAGAGGGTGGTCATTGAAATATTAGAGGTGTTATTATGTGTCTCTGTATAATCTATAATGATAACGTTGGCCCAAGGAAATGTGGATGATGAGATTGGGCCTCATCACTCGACCATAATAAAATATGTTATTTATTGTTTTGGGTATTCGATTTACCAAGATCACATTGGAAAATTCATTTATCCTTGAACGGGCATGATTACAAAGTTATCACCTATTGTGACTGATGATATTCCAGTATTCCTTGTATGTTTAGGATCTGATCTCACAAAATATTAGTGGTTGAAGGCTAGATCAACTATAGTCCATGGATTTAATTAATGTGAGATAGTATTCCTAGAGGTGGTACAATTTATTAATCATTAAATAATATTGGGAAATTTATAAAATAATTACTATGATTTAAAGGGCTTCATTGAATTTTTTAATCCATTATGAATGCCTTTGTGTAGATATTTGAATGAAGAAATCTATAGATAGCTTTAAATACTTACAATTACAATAATTCAAATATACATATGAAATTTCTAGTTGGTGTACATCCAAAATAAATGATTGTTTGACATACAAAGGTTAATTTATGAATTTGCTTGGTTGATGACTATAATATCTGAACAATGAATATGTGTATTCTCTAGATATATTATGACTATGGAGACTAGTTGTATGGGAATCTCAATGGGATGATCCTTGGATCCTGAGAGGGTATTTAATTTTTTTACTTTAGGGTTTAGGAATCATTTATTTATTCAATGACATATAAGATGGAATTGAGCCACCCCCTCTTAGAATCACACATCAGACAAACATTGATAAATTCCCAAGTACAACCATGGTGTACATCCTTTGGGCTTCAGGGAGAGGGATCATGGTGGTCCCCCAAGGTCCACAAACCATAATTATTTAGGTGTGGGTATAAGATCTAGTTTGAGTGAGAAAATATTAACATTAGGTGATTCCCATGCTTTGGGACACTCATGAATTGGACAGCGAATGTATAATCAGCAAGGCTTCCAGAACTGAGGAAGGATGAAGGATATTATTATATTTATTGGAATTATGTATGAAACCTTGGGGTCGTTGACATATTATGGTTTGAAATGTAATCATGATATGCACAGATCCATTCCACTATTTATCCATAGTAGTTAGCATGGTGGTTATATATTTTCCATTGTTTATTTAATTATTTAGTTGAGAATTCCAGATGCACATACAATACATTTATAAGTTATTTATGAGGCCTAAATTGTTATTAATATATTTCACAATCCTTAAACATTACATAATCATGAGTTTTGATCAAAAATTTACTTTCATTACACTTGAGTATCTTTTTAGGTTTATCGTTTTACATAATTAGGCCTTATATATTACATTACATCTAAAAAAATTTCAATGTAAACATTTCTACTCTATCAATTTTTTCACATTAAAAAAATACTATCAATAAAAAAATAATTATTTTCATTATTAAAATATGTTTCAATTCTTCCTTTCTCTTACCCTTCTATATACCCTGCGAAAAATGTTTCAAAAATATGGGATGAGCACAAAATCTCAGTAAGGGATATAAAATAATGAAATATAAAGTTAGACCTTGAATAAATAAAAATAAACAAAATCATACTTTTCCATCATATAAATAAACACATTAATATAACTCATGAAATAATATGTTTTATGAATAACTCATAGAAGTCATAAATCATAATGTTAACATGTGGAATTTATTACATACTTATATTGTTTCATTTTTTGCCACATAGGGAGTGACCTACATGGTTATGTTTAGAATACACATCACATTATATTCCACAAATATCCTTGTATAAATCATAACATTTAACTTGGTCACATTAACCAATGCATTTGAGATCTATATTGGGATCACCCACACCCAGGTTATCACGAAATACTTTGTATATGAAATCAATTCCCAAGAATCATCATATAGTCATAACACATAAAACATGAATAATGGAAAGATAACATTTCCCCATTGCAAATACAAGACATCATTTTAAAATATTAACGTAATACATTATTTCTAAAATCAAATTTTCAATACCAAAATACATAAAAAGGGTATATGTTATTTATTCTCCTCTTAAAAACATTACATCTTGTTAAGGATTCCAAATATCAAATAATGCTCGTGATGTAGAAAAGGACATTGCCACTACATACGTTAAAAATAAACGTAACATTTTCTTTTAGTTAAAATGATTCATAAAAAAATTCCTTTTGAAAATAGTTTTATGAAATTAAAATAAATTTTTTTTAATCATACACCGTATAAAATAGGGTCATGTAAAAACAAAAATAATCATCAATGAAATGAGATTGAGATTAATTCCCATAAAAAGACCGTATAAATGATGTATGAATTTATCAATAGATATACTGTGTGTAGAAAATTTATATTCAGAAAAAAGGAAGTGTAAATTGAAAAGTAAATAAATATACAGTGTTTCCAAACATAATTTTGGGATAATATAATCAATGAAGTATGCGTAAAACCCAATGAGTGGAAATTGAGTTTAAAAATTACCATTCAAGGATAATTTTGGTAATAAAATAAATCGATTATGTGTGTTAACTATAAATAAAAAAAATAATTTATAAATACAAGATATAATATCAAATGTTATTTCTCTCATAATCCTAGAATGACATAATCATGAAGTAGAAGATTAACCCAAACAATTTAAATTGTTTTAAGAAGTTCACATACCTTGAGTCCAAATCACCATGTTGGTTCTTTATTATTCCTAAATAATGAACATAAGTTAATTTATAACTATTTGAGAACACTTTTCATTTTTATTATTCCTTTCATATCACTTATTACTTTTTCATTACAGTTGTATACTAATTTATGTTAATATAGTATGTTTTATCGATATTTTGAACTTGAGTCAAAACTGAAATTGTTTTAATACAAATTATCCATGTTGTCAAATGTCCATAATTTATAGAATTATATTAATGATTTTTATATCATATATATATATATTATATATGTATTTATAGCAGTCCATAAAATTTTGAGATATGAAATGAAATGCACAGTTCATGGGGACGGTAGGTCGTACGTATGCATGAATGCTACATTAATTTCTTTTTCATATTAAAAGAATAATTAAAAATGTTAAAAATGTTTATTATAATACAATTATTTTATTTATTTCATTTAAATCACATATTTTTAATAAAATCATCATTTATTCGTTCCATGTATAGAGTGAACGATTCATATCACTTTGTGTGGGCGGTAGTCTGTATTTTCTCAAATGAGATTATCATATTTACACATTACAGAAGTCGTAAAGGTGTGTTGTAAAAAAAATGAAATAAGAATAGGGAAAACATAAATATAATATATATCATATATAAATATAGTTCCATCATAATTTCCACCCTGATAGGTGGTGGGGGGAAATTTAAGAATCATTGTTTCGTGAGGCAGTATTTCACCGTACACAAGAACTCCATATTTGTATCCATTATATGGAGGTTTTTATGTGTATTTTGAATCCTACTCATAATAATATCTGATTATATTTTAGTATACACTTTTTTATTTAATCAATTAATAATAATATCATAGAAAGTGGAGAATGAATATAATGGAAAAGAACATGAGAGAAGACACTATCTCAAAATTGGGTAACATTTTTTATTTGGGACAACATTATTTCTTAAATTGAATTATTCTCAAGATAAGGATTATATAAGTAAGGGAGGGATGTTGGGAGATTATTTGATAAGAATTTGGATGATCCTAGAGGCTTTATATATGCATGTATGTGGGTAGATGCGGTGGTCATTTATAAGAGGGAGGAGTGGCACTTTAGGAATGTCTTCAAATGTTAATTTGTTATAAATTAAATTTAGATTATAAATCGTCCAAAAATAATTTAATTAGAATATAAGATGATTTTGGTTCAAATAACCTTGATAATAAAAATTAGGCATTTTTTGATATTTTTTTATTCTTATCTTTTTTGTTTTTTCCCTTATTTTACCCTTTTTAATCATACAATGATATCATGTTATTTACACATTTTTGGTTTATGTAATTTCCCTATAACATTAAAATACCAAAAAAGACATTTATTAAATAATTGGACTTATCTCATAATTTTTTCAGAATATTATATTTTATGGTATTTAATATCATTTAATAAACTATTTTATATTTTATGTTATGAATTCGGTCGATTTTGGACACAATTTATACTTTTATTTTTGGAAAATTCGTTACAACATGATACCTTTGAAAAAACATCAATCATATCATGTCATATTAACTAAAAAAATTAATGAATGACCTTTATTGTGTCACATAATATTTATTGTAATAATTCTAATATTATTTATTTGATTCGTTTGTTAATTAATCAATCACTACATCATCATTATCTCAAAATTAAATTTACTGAAATAATGACTAAAAATTATAAATAATTACCAGGATATAGGAAATATTTTTAGATTTTAATGTATATTTATAGTTGAATATATCACTTATATACCCTATATAAAATGAATTTATTAAAAGACACATGTTTCACTTATATTTCTCTTTTAATTACATTAAAATTTATAAAAGATTATTTTTTGACACAAGTAACCCCCAAATACCAATTGTTCAGCCTAAAGATTCAATTAGTCAGACATATTTCTTACAATAATATTATTACATGTTTTATGGTAGTTTTATATTATTATAATATTATTTTTACCGTTATATTCTTCATTACCCCTTTATCAATGGTAAATAAAAATAATTACTGAAATTAATATTCCTAATGTCCAAAAATAAAATTTAACTATTTACACAATTTGGACCTTATGATTGAAAATATGTAGTCTATTTTTTCAAATTCATAACACAGAAATTATAGTAATTAATTTAAAATTAATTTCCCTTGTCAAAACATGAAAGTGTTTTCTTGAAAGTAAAACTACCAAAACATTGACATATATTTTTTAACGATTTTATTTTGAAATTACATGTAATGAACATAGATCTATTAAATGATAAAAATATGTACTTTTAATACATTAAAATCATTAAATAATATGATTTACCCATATAAAATCTCCCAATAGAAAATCTTGTTTTCAATTAAAATTTATCATATTTTTACTATTCAGCAAAACATATTATACCATATAATGGTAACCAATAAAATATTATTAATCATGTTGAAAACAATTATTCATAATTCAGTTGATACTAATCATTTCCTCCATTACAAGGTCTATTTTACAATGGTATCATTTTAATAATAATATTTAGTTAATTATTTAATCTCGATTTATCGCATCATGTATACGATTGGACATAATGTTTCTATCATAAAACATAGGTTGTTATAGCATTACCCCTTTTGGATGTTGCAACCTCGCAATTTTAAAATTTTGTATTGGTAATGTTATAAAATATCCAACATCATAAAAAGGGTTAATAAAACTACAACTTTAGAAGAAAGAATGATAAGTAAAAAAGGCCACCAGAGATAGCACATTCTAGGGTTCCATGTTTCAAAAATATGAATATTGAAGAAAACCGTAACCATCTTATTCTGATAGAGAGTGATAGATAACCTGATCATGAGAAAGTTAACAATATGAAAAGCACAGAAATGTGATGTGTTAAAAAGTTCAATGATTCCCTAGTAGGAAAAGTCAACGGAAAACATTTTTTTAATATTAATTTCATAAATTTGAGGAATTTATTTATGGGATTGACTAAGAATGTAAGGAAACATACTTACTTGTTAAGTATATTTTTTCCATTAAGAAATATATACCGCAATCTCATATTTTCTCCACACGATGAGTATTCAATATGACTTGGTCACAGTTGATGCACTAGAATATACTTATATATAATCACAAAGTCCATAAAAGATGAAAAATATATTTCCCTTATCATTAAACATTAAACATAAGAAAAATGGTTATGTGACGACCTGTCCCTCGGGGCCCGTGCCATGACTACAACATGCCTTCCTTCCATAGGTCAGGAGCTGGGGACTATCATCGAAAGGCGTAATACCTAATATTGGGAAGGCATTGACTTTCTAACCTGAAAGACACACAAACCAGAACACAACAATATAAAAACACAATTAAACTGAATAGTAAATAGAGTGAGTACAGTAAGTAAAAAAGGCCAGAATACAAGACCAAGTGGAAAGTACAAGAAACTGAATGTACAAGTAAATTGGAGAAAAAAAGATTGATGTTGGATCATTCTCCATGATTTGTACCTGATGGGTTGGTACAGATTTCCTCCACAACACTCTTTTCCTTTCTGTCTCCTTCATGTACCGAATCTTCGTAAGGTCCTTCTCCGGGCACCGTCCAGTCCTTGTACCCTCATTCTCAATCAACATTGTCCGACGACTGCACCAATCACAACAAGGTGTGGGCATAGCCCGGGTAGGGGTTTGTATAATGATACTCAGTAGGGACCCCAAGACCCTCAAGGTCTCTTAAAATCCACAACGAATAAACCTCAAAGAAAGAAGCATGTTTTCAAAACTACTTAGGTATATTCCCATCTCAATCATAAGGAAACACAAGGTCCAACTCAAAAGTCAAAAGTTCAACAATTCCACAAAGGTAGGAAGAATAACGAAGGTAAGTACCACACAAGTACAAACTCAACTCACTCTAGGTATAACATAAGTATAGTAGTAGAGATGATTAGATGTAAATACTGAATCATCTTACACTTTAAAGAATCCGACCCACACAGGATTGCTAGGAGCTGACCCACACAGGATCTCTAAGAGCTAACCCACACCGGATGGCTAGGTGCTGACCCACATAGGCTGGATAAGAGATGATGAACACCAGATCTCTAAGAGATTACCAACATAGAATCACAAGTAAATGACCCACAAAAGATCACTAGGAGCTAATCCCCACATGATTTCTAGGAGCAGACCCACACAGGGTCGTGAGGAGCTAACCCACACAGGATCGCTTAGAGATGACTAACACATGATCGCTAGGAGATGACCCACACATGATCTCTAAGAGCTGACCCACACATGATCTCTTGGATATGACGCACACAGAATGGCTAGGTTCTGACCCACACAAGATCGAATGTTGCTGACCCACAGAGGATCGCTATTCATTATTCTCATCACAGCCAGCTACTAGGTTCCAGCACTAAGTCGGATCGTCTCTGGGTGGATCATCTCCATAATTCACAGGTCTATAATATAAATTCTACGAAGTCCCACAAAATAAGTACTTCACTGTTCCACCATGTCATAGGGGTCTCAACACAACAGAATATGCATCACTCGGATGCCCAGTCTGTGAGTTATTATCCTTTTAGTCTAAGGGGGCCTATTGGATTCCTGATCGATCCAACCCGACCTTTCCACAACATAACCAAAAACAACAGTGGGGTATACTCGAAGGGACCATCCTGCTCTAATATTTCTAGCACCGCTGACGGTTCATCAAATGGACGTCCAGTTGCAATGTTATGACCCAAGTAAAGTATAGGTTCGTATCAGGTCTGGGTCCGGTCCAACCCGATTAGACTGATTCGACTAGACCTGGTCGAGGTCGACCCATACCATGATATGGCCCAAACCACTGGGAAGCCAAGCCCACTAGGTTGTCCAGCAGGCCGTGAGGGCAGCGAAGAGTTGTGGGTGATGTAGGGCGGTGGAGTCCGCGGGTCGGCTCAGCCGCGGACTGCGGCTCGGCTACGGGGGTGCCACGAGGGTGCAGGGCGGCTTGGCCTTGCCTGGGGCGGCTCGTCCGAGAGGGTGGATCCCATGGGCTGACTAATTCAGGGGGTGTTGCGAGGGATCGGAGTGGCTCGGCCTGGCCCAGGGTGTCTCGGTCGGGAGGGCATAGGCCACAGGCGGCTCTCCCGGGGGTGTCATGAGGGCGCGAGGTGGCATGGGCCAGATTGGGGTGGCTCATATAACAGGGATAATGCTGCTGGTGGTTCAGATGAGGGGAGGTGTCACGAGGGAGTGGGGTGGATCGGCTGGGAGGGAGGAGGCCACTAACGGCGGCTCAGCCCCGGAGGGTGGCGGATCGGCTACAACACGACGACTGGGCTGCAGGGTGGGGACAACTAGGCCACTGGACAGCGGCACGACCACGGTGCGGCAGCCCAGCCACGGGGCAGTGGCTGCTTGGCTATGTGGCAGTGCCAATGTGGTTCGTAATCGTTCCTCCATCGTGATCAACAATTACCAAAAAGGTTTGCAGAGAGGAAGAGCCGTGTTTTTTTGGCCCTTACACTCCATGATAGAGCGGTTTTAAGAAGCTATAATCCCTTCTTTAATTACGAAGAATTATCAAGAATAGAAAGAGAGAAGAATTTTAAACAACCACCCTATAACTTCCCACAAATAATCATACACAAATAAACCCCTACCATGGATTGTTCTTTGACGTCGGCATTATAAAGAAGCCGAATAAGGTGAAGAGCGTACCAATGATCATCTCTTCTGAAACCAAGCTTCGATGTTGAGTTCTCTCATCGTCTTCTTACTTGATTTTCATATATTTTTCTTCAATGGCATTCTTTGTTGGAGAAGTTAAATCCTCCCAATATTTCTCCTCTCCACAAATACACCAAATTGAAAAGTAGACAAAATGATATGCTTCCCCAATTTAATTTTTGGAACAATTTCAAATTGGGTTAATTAATTACATAGGTTGGCATAATAAATTTAAGTGGGTGGCACCATTTATGTGGCGGTATTTTAAGAGGCTTCCCCACACTTATAAGGGAGTTGAATGGTTTCAATGGGTTTTAAGCCATGGGTGGTCCCCACCACCATAACATCTAATGGGAGGTTAGGCTCGGTGGTCCCCACCCCCATAACCTCTAATGGGAGGTTTTAGTTTAGGTGGTCCCCACCTGTGAAATATACACATGGGTGGTTTCATAATAAAATAAAAATTAAATGATACACCATTTTTTTATTTTTTTATTTTCATGAAAAACTGAAATTTTATATTTTACTCTCGACCCACTACAGTCGAGATGAAGGTCTCTATAAGGGAATACTAGTGCTGTGAGTTCCACAGTGTCCTCGGATTTCAATTCTGAGCACCAGTTCAAAAGTTATAAAAACCCTCTTGCATGTTTTCTGAACGTACCCAAACAAAAGTTCTGAAATCCATTACAGGCACTCCGAGCTTCAGAATCATGTGCCATCAATTTTAACGGACACATAAAATTTCCATTTTATTTTAAAAAATACACATATTTTTAGGGTCTTTAAAGTCTCCCCACCTAAGGGACTTTTTCCCCATAAGCCACAACATAAACTAGGAAAACAAGTGGCAGTACTGAGCACGAATCTGAGCCTCCCACTCTCATTTTCTCTCCTAGAGGTTCTCGTGCTTCTAGAGAAAACACACCAGAGGTGTCGACTTCCCATGAAGGACCTTCTCCTGTCGATCCTCAATCTTAACTGGATCCTCCATAAAATTTACCCCATCGTCATCCTCCATCTCACCATGGTCAATGGCATGGGGAGGGTCGTGCAAGTATCTCCTCAACGGGGATATGTGGAAGACGTCCGGCACCTAGTGCAACTGAGGTGGATGAGCTATGTAGTAAGCCACCTTTCCAACTCTACTATGGACCAGGAAGGGTCCAATGAACTTCATATATAACTTGTCGCCTCAGCTAAATCATTATATACCACATCGTGGTGAGACTCATAGAAAGATGATGTCACCATCCTCGAACACCGGAGGTCTCCGTCTCTTGTTGGAATAAGACTTATGCCTATTCTATGAAGCCCAAATCTGCTCCTGGATGATCTGATGCTTCTCTGTGGTAGCCCTTACCATCTCCGGTCCCACGAGTGCTGACTCCCTAGGGTCATTCTAGCACAAAGGTGATCTGCATGGTTTCCTGTACAAGGCCTCGAAAGGTGTCATCCAAATAGTGGAGTGAAAACCTTTTCTTTATGTAATCTCTAACAACGACAAGTGATCCTCCCAGTTACAACCAAAATGAAGTACAAAAGAACATAGCATGTCCTAGAGGGTCTGAATGGTCCCCTCAGTTTGGCCATCCATCTGAGTGTGGAAGGAGTTGCTCAAACGAAGCTTCATCCTGAAAGCCTCTTGCAACCCCTTCCATAGTTGGGAAGTTAAACATGCATCATGACTAGAGACAATCTTCAAGGGTACTCCTTGTAGTTGCAAAATAACATGCAAATAAATGTCTCCCAAGCTCTCTACTTAACCCTACTCACTGATCAGTAAGAAGTGAGCCGACTTGGTGAGTTGGTCAACGATCACCCAAATTGAGTCATGTCTTCTGGATGTATATGTAAGTATTCTCATTAAATCCATGGATATTCCATCCCAATTCCTCTATGTGGCCTTTAAAGGATGAATGAAGACTACTGGTACCTATTTCTCTTCCTTCACATGTTGACATATGAGGCTCCGAGCGAAAGACTATGTAACTGCTTTCTTCATTCATGGCCACCAGTTCCATCTTCAGAGATCCTGGTACATCTTTTCCACTCCTGGATGTACTGATAGAGAGGGTTTTTTGGAACTCCCTGAACACTTCCTCCCAAAGCGGCATTGGTACCATAGTACGTCCTCTGAAAAGGATGATATCCTCTCCACCTTCAAAAAATTCATTAGGTGTATATCATGTGGATATCTGAGCGTGTCACGTCTTTCAGTCAGTGACTCAGCACTTATCCTCCATGTCTCACTGAAAAAGTGGGGGAGTGACTATAAGTGACTGAATAAAAGATTCTCCATCTCTATCCACAAAGGATATCTACAATGTGGCCAGCTGCATTATCACCTCGCCTAGCAGTTGTATACTCGACCTCCAACTAAATGATTCTGCAACAACTTTCCCCTTCCTAGGAGTATAGAAGATCTCGAAGTCATAGTCCTAGCGGAACTCAATCCAACATCGCTATATTAGGTTCAGGTCCTTCTAAAAGAATATATACCTCAGACTCTTGTGATCCGAGTAGACTAGAAAACATTCTCCCAACAGATAGAGATTACAGATCTTCAAGGTGAAGACCACTATCACTAACTCCATGTCATGGGCAGTGTAGTTCTTCTCATGTTGTCTCGGCTGTCGAGAACCAAATGTGATCACTTTTCTCTCCTACATCTGGACACATCTGAGATAGGTCCCTGATTTGTCGTAGTAAACTATGTACCCTACGCCCACATATGGAAGCCTTAATATGAGGGAACCAGTCAGCCATTACCGCATCCCATGAAAACTCTTCTGGCATCTCTATGACCACACGAAGGGTTGCCCCTTCTTTTTCAAGGCTGATAGAGGTGTTGCAACTCTAGATAAATCTGGTACAAATATCTGATAGAATCCAACCAAACCTATGAAACTTCATACATCCGTCACACTCATGGGTGGCTTCCAAGAAAGTACCACGTCAATATTCACTGGATCCACTACAATTCTGGCCTCTAATATGACATTTCCCAGAAAGTGAATCTCTCAGATCCAAAACTGGCACTTCAAGAGCTTACCATAAATCTGGTTCTCTTGGAGTGTGTCCAGAACTACCTTCAAATGATAGGCATGATCCTCCTCAGTAGCTGAGTAGATCTGAATTTCATCGATGAATAATACTAAAAAGAGATCATGGTATGGCTGGAAGAGCTTGTTCATGAGTCCCATGAACACTGTTGGAGCGTTGGTCACACCGAATGACATAACCATGAACTTGCATTGGTAGTACCGACACTTGAAAGTCATCTTCTACACATCCATGTCTCGTACTCTGAGCTGTTGATAGCATGATCTATGTTATATCTTTGAGAATCATTGTGCACCCTTCAGCTGATCAAAGAGATTGTCTATCCATAGAAGTGGGTACTTGTTCTTCACATTCAAGTGGTTCAAGCGCCTATAGTTGACCCAAAGTCTCAAGCTCCCATCCATCTTCTTGGGGAACAAAATTGGGGCCTCCCAAGGTGAAACACTGGGCTGAATGAATCCCTTACCTTGCAAGTCCCATAGTTATACATGCAGCTCACAATGCTCCGTGGGATCCATTTGATATGCTGGTGTAGATATCAGGGTCATCTTGGGGAAAAATTCAATGTAAAAGTTCACCTCTCTAAGAGGAGGTAGACCCAGAACATCATCAGGGAAGACATCAGCATACTGGTCCACCACTACAGGATAGCTCAGAATCTCCACATCAACTGCTCTGTGGGTAAGCCTAACCAAATGACGAGTGATCGGCATCACTTTTCATCTAGTTAAGTCCATCTTGTGCTGTAATGGCTCCCTTCTCACTGGTAAAGGTAATCCTAGTCCCATCCATATAGACACACCGCACTTTGCACCTAACACTATTAATCTGGGTATGGACTATAGACAACCAGTCCATACCCAAGATGATGTCGTAAGGCCTCGACGGTGCTACTAAGAGATCTCAGTCGATGCTCTCGCCTCCTAGAGTAAGATCACACTATTGGAACCAATATGTAATCGTCGAATCCACACCCATAAAAAAATATAGATGTAAGGATCGAGCTAACAGCTCCTAAAGAATCTTCAAACTCCGAACGAGGGCAGTCAAAATAAAATAATGACAGGAACCTATGTATATAAGTTTTGCAGAAAAAGTGTAATAGACATAGATTGTACCTCGTATCATATCTGGAGCACCATGATCATAAGCCTTAGCTACCTGGAGCTGAGATCACCCCTGTCCACCTGCTCCTTATGGTCAGGGTTGACATCTTGGTGGTGGTGGGGGTAACATCTCAAATCATCTCCCACCACAAGCTGCACAACCAGCTTCTCTTCCATGTCTGCCTCCTCCCTGTAGACCTCCTCGGTTGAATATTTGTCTCTGTCAAGGTGGTCCTAAGACCATATACTGATCATCCGTATGACGGGTCGGATAGTGAGGAGAAATGTGACCCTGCCCGCCGAATGCGTAACACTTCCCGCTCCTACAATGACCTTCTCTGACTCTGTTTCCTTGCACAACCAATCTTGAGTCATGTGGTCGTCCACCTGTAGGTCCGGTCATTTTGAACCTCTACATCATAAGTCTACTTCCTGCTATAGAAGAATCTGATACATGGCGATTGCTGATGGGTCTCACTGCTGGTGACTGCTCAACAAGGAAACCCTCCACTATGAGGGCTCACTCTAACCCCCCCCACCTATGTTGGGATGCTGAGTGAGATCATCGAAGCCGTGATCTGTCATCTAAGCCCCTTCTCGAAGCTCTGGACCCTTATGAATGGGTCACACACCATATATGTGGAGTAGTGTGAGAGGTCAGTGAACCATGTTGAGTATTGAGCCATAATCATGTTTCCTTATTGAAGATAATAAAGCTCATGTATGCGCACTGCACGAAGAGTCACTGGAACAAACCTTTCCCAAAACATGCACTCAAAGCCTACCTAGAGAAGAGTCACCTCATCGTGAACCTAAAGAATCAATCTCCACCATCCGCCTACAGCTTCCTGTAGAAGGCTGGCTGCAAGGATCACCATGAGTTCAGTTGTTGTCTCTACCAGTCGGAAGACTCTCACTACAAGCTCCATCCAATCCTCAGTTGCTTGTGGGTTTGTCTCTCCCCTGAAAAAGGGTGGACTCTAGTGCTGGAACTCATGCAACGCACTCATGAAAAATGCATTTTATACTACTTTAGTTAGTGTAATTTGTGGCCCAATGGGTAATGGTTTCATTGATTCATCCGCTGGTGCCTCTACTAGAAGAGGGCCCTGCACCAAAGCCTCTTTGCTCGATGGGATATCAGTGCATTCTAGTCTCAGAACCCTAGCTGGATGTTTGTGTGGAGGCATCCTGAAAATAAATGGGAGTTCCATGGTCAATAATTTATACCTGGTGAGATGAAACAAATAGATCATAAATAAAACACTTGAAAAGAAAAAAGAATTTAGTGTTTTTGTGAACTGAGTCAGAAATCATAAGTCAGGACTCAGGTGTATGGATATGTTGGCCACCACACCAATACTTGATTCCCTAAACTAATAACCATACTCACTACACGTAACACTGTTTCTATTAAAATAAAACTTAATTTCCCATGTTCAATGGTAAAAGAAACTCCTCTGATACAAATTTTTCATGACCCATCCCCCGGGGATCGTGTCGTGACTACCCCATGCCCACCATCCATAGGCCTGGGGCAGGTGACTAGCACCGAAAGTCATAATCCCTAACACTGGGAAGGAATTACCTATAGAACCTTTAAATACATGAAACCACACACATAGAAAGATACGAACACAAGAAAAATGAATAGTAAACAGAGTGAGTACAGCAATTAAAAGGGTCTAGAATACAATCCCATCTTAAAAGAAAAACAAACTGAGGGTACAAGTAAATTGGAGGAAAAAAGGAAGAATGTTGATGGATCGTCCTCTGAGGTTCCTACTTGAAGGGTAGGAATAGATTACCTCCTCAGAATTTCATGCCCGTCTGTATCCTCCATGTACCTATTCGTGGTAAGGTCCTTCTCTAGGAACTATCCAGTCCTGGCACCCTCAGTCTCGATCAATGTTGTCTAACGTCTGCACCAAACACAAAAAGGGGCGGGCATAGCCCATGTAGGTGTGAGTATAACAATACCAAATAGGGGCCCTGAGACTCTAAATGTCTCAAAAAATCCAAAAAGGATAAAAATCAAACCATGAAGTCAACTATCATCCCTTCTTAGGTATATTATCATCTCTATGTTGAGGAAACACAAGGTCCAACTCAAAAGCACAAAGCTCAACTATTCCTCAAAGGAAGGAAAAACCACGATGGTAGGTACCACACAGGGTCAGACTCAACACACACAAGGTATAACTTAAGTACAGTAGTACAGATGATTAGATGTAACTACTAAATAATATTACTCTATAAAGAAGCAGTCCCACCCAAGATCTCTAGAATCTGACCCACATAGGATTTCTAGGATCTGACCCACAGAGGATCTCTAGGTGCTTACCCACACCAAATTGCTCAGAGCTGACCCACACCGGATCGCTAGGAGCTGACCCAAAAGGGATCCCTAGTATCTGAACCACACATGATTGCTAGGATCTTACCCACACATGATCACTAGGAGATGGCCCACACTGTATCGTTAGGAGCTAACCCATAGAGGATCGCTAGGAGTAGACCCACACAGGGTTTCTAGGAGATGACCAGCACTGGATCTCTAAGAGCTGACCCACACAAGATCACTAGGATATAACTAACATAGGATCACTAGGAGATGACCCACATAGGATCACTACGTGCTGACCCACAAAGGATCACAAGGTGCTGACCCACACATGATCCCTCTACATTCGTCTCGTCATAGCCAGCATCTGGGTTCCCGCACTAAGCATACTCGTCTCCAAGAGGATCCACTCCATAATTAATTTTTCGATACCCCAACTGCTAATAAGTCCCACGAATATGTACCCTAATGTTCCGCCATGCCATTGGGGTCTAAACTCAATAGACGTCGCGTTAATCAGACACCTGGTCTGTGAGTTATTAGCCTTTTAGTCATGTGCTCAATCCAACCTGACCATAGATAAACATTACCCAAAACACTAGTGGGGTATACTCAAAGGGACCGTCTGGATCCATGATTTTTAGCGCCACCGACGGTTCGTCAAACGGACATTCGGTGACAAAGTTATCGCCTAAGTAAATAATTGGTTCATATTAGGTCTGGGTCCGCTCGGACTGACCCGACCCGACCTGGCCTTGTTTGAACCAGTTCGGGTCAACCCATACCGACCCACTAGGTCAACCCCGGCCCGTGGTGTGTACCGACCTGATGGGTGGCCCGAGCCGTGAGGGGTTGTGGAGGCTTTGGGTGACGCAGGGCGGCTGAGGCCGTGGGTCGGCTCAGCCACAGACGACGGCTCGTTCGCAGGGGTGCCATGAGGGTGTGGGGTGGCTCTACCTAGACTAGGTTTTCTCAAATGAAATGGTAGAGGTCGCGGGGTTTCTCGGTCGAGGGGTGTCATGTGGGTGTGGGGCGGATCGGTTGAGAAGGTGGAGGCCATGGGCGGCTCGTCTGGGGGGTGTCGCGAGGGGGCGGATGGCTCGGCCCACCATGGGGTGGCACGGACTGGAGGTATTAGGATGCGGGAAGTGGCCCGACCGCGAGAAGTGGCAGCTCGGCCGTAGGGCAGCGGACCAGCCACGGGCGGTGGCTCAACTGTGGAGGGTTGCGTCTCAGATGCGGGACGACGTCGTTGCATATTCACCTTCGTCGTAGTCAGCAGTGGGGTCGACGGCTGTTTTTTCCCCAACCGTGCTTCTTAGTCGTTCCTCCATCACAATAAACAATTATCCACAAGGAATTCATAGAGGACGGGTGGTGTTTGTTTGGCCCGTACTCTCCACGTTAGAGTGGTAGCAAGCAGCTATAATTCCATCTTTTATTACGAAGAATTTTCAAGAACGGAAGGAGACAAGAATTTCAAACAACCATCCTACAACTTCTTGCAAATAATCATACACAAATAAACCCCAACCTTGTATTTTTCGTTGACATTAGCACGAGAAAGATGTCAAAGAAGGAGAAGAGAGTGCCAACAATCGTTGCTTCTAAAACCTTGCTTCGATGTCGGGCTCGCTCATCGTCCTCTTCCTTGATTTTTAAAGAATGTTCTTCGATGGTGTTCATCATTGGAGAAGTGAAATCCTTCCTATATTTCTCCGATCCCCAAATCCACCAAATTTCAATGTAGCCAAAATGATATGTTTCCCCAATATAATTTTTTTCACAATTTCAAATTGGGTTAATTAATTAAATAGGTTTGCATAATAAATTTAAGGGGGTGGAACAATTTAAGTGGGGGGGAGTTTAAGAAGATTCCCCACATGAATGAGGGATTTCAAGGGATTCAAGGGGTTTTAAGCCTCGGGTGGCCCCCACCACTATAAACACTCATGAGAGGTTATGCTCAGTGGTCCCCACCTCCATAACCTCTCATGGGAGGCTTTCGTTCAGGTGGTCCTCAGCTATAAAATACCCATAATGGTTGTTTCAAAATTAAATAAAAATAAAATGTTACACCATTTTATTTTATTTTAGTCCTTCACGAGAAACAAAAATTCAATCTTTCACTATCATCCCAATAAGGTCAAGGTGAAGGTCTCCTTAAGGGAATACAGGCATTGCGAGTTCAATGGTGTCCTCAGATTTCAATTTTGTGCCCTAGTTAAATTGTTAGAAAAACTTGCTCGCACGTTTACTGAATGTACTCAAAAAAAGTTCAGAAATTCATTCCGGGTACTCTGGACCTCGGAATCACACGCTGTTAATTTTTTTGGACTCATAAAATTCCCATTTAATAAAAACAATTACATGGAATTTCCAGTTCCTTACAGGTTATTACTAGAGCAGATAATCCCCCAAAAAGATTAATACTTTATAAAAAAATACTACTCTTAATCTCAAAAATTCAACAAACAATACCCAAATTTCAACAAAGACTAGTCAATAAACCATTGTCATTAAAATTATTCAAAAACACCCAAACATTATTTAAGCCCAAAATTCAGAATGATTTAATCACGAAGTCATCCACAATTAATTTTAACATTTATCTCCAAATAACTCCAACTACTCTTAACATCTCATACCAAAAATTAATTAATATAATCACATATTCTCCATTATTGTTTAGTCATTCCAATAAATAACTAAAATCACCATATAACCATAATAAAAACATATATTCTTCTAAAATAAAATTCAAAAATTAATCCTCAAATAAATTCCATTATTTTCTATTTTTCATAGGCATATAGTGTTCCCAAAAGAGAAAACATCATCTAAAATAAAATTTGTCACTTAATCACTAAATAATTTTTCTATAATGTGGATATCCATTTGATAAAACATATGTTCCCAAAATCATTGTATTCATGACCCATAAAATCATTTAAGTAAATAATATTCATTCTTCGATTCTTGCATCCTTTCCAAACGTGATGGGTTGTCACCCAACTTGTGGGTTGTTCCTTATATAAAACTCAAGTATAACCCTAACATGATTTAACCTCAAGGTTTATCATATACCTATAATTTTCATCCCAAATCATAGTGAACTAAACATCATAATTCATGAAGTCTTATATAAATTTCAATTTTTTCTACCTCTATATTATATAATAAAACTATTCCCAACAGAATGAACATCATACCTTGATCAAGGTGTCCAATTTGTTTCATCATCAACTTGTTCACATAGTAAAAGGTAAATGCATTGAAAAAATGATTTAGAGATCCTTAAAAAACATTTTCATCTTGAATTAAAATACATATTGTACAACATGGGTAATATGGGTGTTCATAGAAAAATAGTTTTAGAAAATAATCATGTATAACATATAGTTTCAAAACATCTGAGAAAATATTATTTTTATAAAATAGTCAGACCGACTATGAGTTGAAAATTTAAATAAATGGTCCTTTTAAAATAACATAATAATGTGATGAAAGTATATATTTTAAATAAAAATATAAATAGTTTTTACTTTGGACACATTCTTAAACACATTTTCCAAAATCAAAATAGTCTTACAAATCTTGTGAGAATGTAAAATATTTGAAATTCTCTTGGTAATATTTATCATTATTGAAACTATGAGAATATTAATAGATTATTATTTTTTTAATTTCAAACCATTATAAATGATGGTATTGAAGTATATTGGAGGTGTTTGAAATATCAAATAAATGATTTCTTGTGAGTTGTATTTTATAAAATTACTCACAATCATCTGAACGTGGCTTTGAAATAATTATTGCAAGCATGCCATCGTGAAGAGATAAGAATGATGCTTGATATCATCATATTTCCATTTGTAACATTATTTTATTGATTTGAGAAAGTAATAAAACATTGATTTGACTAAATAAATAGATAGAGAGAATTACCATGTGGGTATCCAAAACTATGTATATGAAAAGATGTCTAAAAAGACCTCTAATACCAACAATATGGCCCCAAACAAAAATCCATTATAATATTGAGTTTATTACAAGAATTTAATTTTTTTCACATTGGGTATCTTTTAAATTATATTGTTTTAGAGAATACATCTCAAAAAAGTACAAAGTAAATGTTTATACTCTATCCAATTCATTTTCAATAATAAAAACCCTTAAATAAAACATGAATTATTTTCTTGACAAAAATATTATTGAATTATTCCCTTCTCTTACACTTCTTTAAACCCAGTATATTTTTTCAAATATAAGGGATGAGACCAAATGCTTAGTAAGGGTTATAAAAAATTGAATGAAAATAGTAGTCCATAAATACATACAAATCAATGAAATCATAAAATTCACTCATAAATAATATTATCATTAATATAACACATGAAATAATATGATTTATGAATAAATCATAGAATTCATAAATCATAATGGTAACATGTAACATCCATAACATTCTTACATTGTATTGATCATACCTACACATGGAGTAACCTTCACGGTTACATTTGGAATACACATCACATAATACTACTGAAATCACTTAGGGGAAACCTTAACATTTTGTTTTGTCACCTTACCCAATGTATTGGAGATCTATATCTGGATCACAAACCATCAGTTTATCATGGAAGCACATGTATATGTAAACAATTCCCAAGAACCATAACATAATTATTACACATAAAACAAGTATATAGGGAGGAAAACAATTCCACATTGCACTAATAATATCCCATTTAATGATATTGAATTAATAGATTATTTCTCAAAATAAATTTTCAATACCATAATATGAATCAAGGGTATGTTGTAATCATTTTACATTTAAAAACATTATGTCTTGTTTGGGTTTCCCAATATTAAATAATTCTCACTGTGGTATAAAGGTCGTTGTCGCCACATATATTAAAAAGACTAAATCAATTTTTCCTTTAGTTAAAACGCTACAAAAAAATACTTTTGAAAACCATTGATATTTTGTAAAGTAAATAGGATATAACTATACACCGTACAAAACATGGTCATTTAGAGATCAAAATATTCCTCAATGAAATGTTATTGAGATAAAGTCCCATAAAAAGATTGTAAAAATGACGTAATAATTTATGAGAAGATATATTGTGTGTAGAAAATCGAAATCCATATAGAGGGAGGGGTAAATTACAAAGTATATAAATAAAAAGTGATTCCACACTTAATTTGGCCTAATATAATCAACAATGTATGCGTAGAACCCATTAAGTATAAATTGAGATTTGGAATTCCCTAAAAAAATCATTTTGTTAATAAAATTGATCTATTTTGTGTATTAAATATAAATAAACATAAATCATGTATATATATAACATCAGATATCAAATGCTATTTCTCACATAATCAATGCATGACATAATCAGGAAGTATATGATTAACCCAAAGAATGGAAATTGGGTTAAGAAGTTCTATTACCTTGAGTTCAAATATTCAGGTATGTTCTTTATTCTTAATAAATATTAATCATACATAAGTTTTTATTTAATTGAGAACATTTTTCATGTTTATTATTCTTTTTATATGAATTATTACCATGTAATAATGATTACATAATTATTTACGTTAATATCAGATGTTTTTTTTGATATTCGATACTTTAGTAAAAATGATCTTTTTGATGAAAATTATCTATGTGGTCATATGGACATCATTTCCATAATGATATTAATAATTTATATATCATATATATACAATATATAGGTATTTATAATTTTCCATTAGATCATAATAAAATAAATGAAATGCTCTATCCATGGAGATGGTAGGTCGTGCGTACGCATGAACACTACTTTCATTTCCATGACATATTAAAAGAATAATAATAAAATTATATAAATGTATATTTTTATAAAATTATTATATTTATGTCATTTATATATCATATATTGAAAAAAAATCTTTTATTCATTCCATGTATATCATAAACGAGTAATATCACCTTGAGGGGGCAGTATTATGCACTTCCTCAAAGGAAAATATCATATTTCAACATTATGAAAATGATAAATTTCTATTGTAAATAAAAATAATAGAAGTATATGTACAATAAAAATATAATATATATCCTATATAAATATATTGTGATCATAATGACCACCATGAAAGGTTGTAGGGGAAAATTTAACAATCAATGTTTTCTGAGGCAGTAGTTCGTTATACACAAAAACATTATGTTCGTATTCATTAGATGGAGGATTGTGTAGGTGTAATTATAAAAATTCTCTTAAAACATCATAATATATTGAGTATACTGGTTTTTTAGTAATAAAATAATAATAATATAATAATACATTGATAATGAAAATGGAAAGAAAATTATGAGAATATGTTACCCGTAAATCAGGTAACTTATTCTGATATGATCCAAAAGGGTTTATTTAATTTACTTATGACCATATTAAGGATTCAAGGATGAAGTTAGGGATTTTGGGAGCTTATTTTATCATAATTGTGATGATCTAAAGGTCTTGATAGGTGTGAGGGAGTGGGTAGATGTGGTGTCCTCTTATAAGAGGGAGGAGGCGAACTTTAAGAAAGACATGAAATATTAATTTATTATAAATTTAATTTCAAATAAAAAAGGTCCAATACCCAATAAATTATAGTATAAGATGATTTTGGATTGAATACCTATGAACCAATTTTTTCTAGATACGCTTTGAATATTTTTTTATCCTTATCATTTTGGATTAACACTTATTTTACCCTTTTTAAACATACAGTGATATCATGTTACTTACACATTGTGGGATAATATAATTTTCATATTATATAAAATGACCGAACAAATCCATTAATGATATAATTGTAGTTATGTCAACAATTTAGAATAATATTATATTTTTAGGCATTTAATATCATTACAACACAATTCCTTCGAAATAAAAACATTTAATCAATCCTAATATGTAATAGTTACCTGAAATATTCGTCTATGACATTCCAATTAAAATCTATAAAATCCCATTTTCACCCCCCCCCCATGTGGCTCCCTAATGTCAAAATTTAGGCCTATAGATGCTAATGGATAGAAATATTTCATCCAATGGGATTATCATTCTTTTTAGGGTAGTTTTGTAATATTATAATATTGTGTTTTACCCTTATTTACTTGATTTACCCTTTAACCATGGAAAATATAAATAATTACTACTGTTTCTATTCATAATGACCAAAAATAAAATGTTCTTATTTACACAAAATGGACCTTTGTATTCAAAATAGGGAATCTATTTTTCCAAAAAAATACACATAAATTGTAGTAATTAATCTAAAATTAATTTTTGTGGTCAATACCTAGAAGCGTGTTTTTAAGATGTAATAACTACAAAACAAACTGGAATGTGTTTATGACTAGTTTCATTTTGAAATTACATATAATGTAAAAAATATATATTAAATGATAATAATAAAATCTAATAGTAGTATAAAACCATTAAATAATATTATTTAACCATATAAATTGTCTCGATTGAAAAGTTGTTTTCAAATAAAATTTACATATTTATAGTATTCATCAAATCCTGATGGTTATTCAAAAAATATCATAAATTCATTAAAAGTAAATTTTGATGTCGTACATATAAAGAAGAAGGTTTTTTTCAAATAAAACATATTATGTTGTAAATATATAAATTAAAAAATTATTTTCCATCAAAAGGCGGTAAGAATGTAGTTTTAGAAAAATAATTATTTTATCTGAAAATTATTATCGGTAATTATATCATATCTAGAATAAAATATAAGATAAATTAAAAAAACAATATTGAATATGTAACATTTTTTTCATTAAATAAAAATCCATAATGGGAGATATAATTTTAAAAATAAAACAATTCTTTTTTTAGAGAGGAATTTCATAACAACATATCCTTTTTATTGAATTGGTTTTTATTTCCATTTCAAATAAATTTTGTAACCAATGAATCATTATTTAAACATGAGTGAATCTTATTTTCATAATTCAGTAGATATCATATATTCTGGCCATACCAAAATCTATTTTATAATAGTAAAATTTAAATAGTAATATTTTTTAAATATTTTATGCTTGATGTAGATTAACATTTATGCAATTTAATATAGTGCTTCTTTTTTAATACTCAGGATTATATAATTACCTACTGAGTCTTGTACACACAGCCTGTATATGAGCCCATGAAAATTGGATACCTGATGATATCCCCCCATTCACATATTGTAGGAATGGTTTGGGTTCAGGATGTGGGTTGTTTTGAATAGCTTGACAGCTGGGAAGATATAAGAGATCAGAATTAGATGAGGCTCAGAGAATTAATATAGACATATAAAACCCCAAAATTCTACAATAATTAAAAAATATATAAATATAATGTGCAAAAACCCCCTAGAATAGATAGGAATATAACATATCAAAACTCTATGTGATATTAACTATTTTAACTAAATACATTATATGACTTGGAATGCACACAAAACAAATTTTGGTTTTCATTACCCATAAAAACAATAATATTTGATAACATACATTAAATTCAAGATCATGTATTACCAAAAAAATAATATACTATTAATTATAGAATTTAATATAATTTTCATAACCTAGACTTTATATTGGAGGGTATTAATATAATGAACTAATAAATTAAAACATATGGTTTACTAAAAAATACAATTAATTAATTGGTTACCAAATAATTAGAAAATAAAATAAAAACAAATAGAATATAAAGATAATGTTTTTTTATATAAAATATTTTTGTACACCCAAATGAGTTTTATCATAATATATTAAATTAGTTAATATTATTTAATAAAAATAGTAAAATTTATATGTAATATATAAAATAATGTTTTTTTAAATTAATTCAGTAGATATTATAGGAAAACTAAAAAATATGATTTTATGAATAAAAGTTTTATTTTTATAAAATTTGTCCTCCCACCTATTAATGGTAAACTATTATAATAAATAATTTTTTCACATTATAAAATTATATATAAAAAATAAAATTATGATTTGAATTTAGAATTGATATATTATATTAGGGTTATGTGTAGTGATTTATTAGAGAGGTTTCAGTTTTTCTGAATACTAAAAAATACTGAATATTTGTTAAAAACATCCATTTTTATTAAATTAATTATAGTAATAAATTATATTTTTATTAGATTTAATTAAAAAATAGTTCAATTATTCTACTATTATTCCAATTTATTTCATTGAAGTCTTTTTTATTTGTAATTTAGATAAAATAACATTGTAATGATTCACCATTTTGTCATCAACATCATAGTTTCTTATCACATCGGCAGGATTCATTTTAAATTAATGTATGGAACACATTTTAATGGAATTTAGAAAAATGTGTTCGTTACATATAATGAAAATAATTTATAATTTATAATAAGGGTATATTATTTTTTCAAATATTATTAGTGAAAATATTTATAATTGACTAGAATGACTGAGGAAAAATGAGTATACTTAGTGGTCAAAAATAGAATATAAGGTGTTCAAATGACTCAGAAATTTAAAAATCCAGTTTTATAGACACATTTCAGAATTATGACCTATGTTATTAAGAATGGAATATTATTGGGACGTGGGTATAGAAAAATAATTGGTGGAATTCAATCTTTCAAAAACATTATAAGTGTGCCACTCAACCCACTTATAAAATCCCCCCCCCCCTCTTGTCTGATACACACCATAAAACATATATGGTTGAGAGAATCCCTACCTCAATCAGTAATAAACATCCCTCATGTCATCCTATATTGCATACTTTGGTTAAAAATTTGTCTTTTCAAATATTTAGGAAAAACTTATAGATGATATTCTAGGAAGAGATAATTTTCTTCAATGAGTTTCTTTATTTTATCTCTTTGTCCACCCCATCAAATAATTTTTAATCCTTGATAATATATTAACCCTAGTATATTCTATATAAATAGATGTTTTTATGCTAACAGTAGAAACTATAACAGAACACACTTCCATCAATTGGTTTATGAAATCATCATTCTTATGAACATCCGACTACAGACTCGTGAACTAATGCAATTGTTTCCATTACAACAATTTAGGGGTGGGAATAATAATTATTATATTGTTTCTATATGATATATATGATATTTATAAAATATTAAATCCTCTAAAATGAATAAAAAAAATATATTCTATTACAATTAATTCCATATGAGATACTTTAATAGTACTAATGTTTATGGTGAACTGAAACCTTGTGAAGAAATGTTATCCTTCTTTCACAATAAATTTATATGGATGGTGATAATGATAATATTAGTTATTTTCTTTGATATGATTGGAATAATTAATATGTTCAGAAATAATATTAGTATATAATATGATATTAATGATGTTGTGATCATTCTATAATGTTAAAATATTACTTCCCTCATTTCCATAATTATTATTGAAAAATGAAAGTGTTACTCAAATGTACATATAAAATATCTTCTAAATTATTGTAATGTACTTCATTTTTCAAAACCATCAACCATGATGGATTTTAAAAGTAAAATTGATATAAAAATAATGTAATAATACCAAAAATATTATTTAACATGATATTTATCATTTATCCAAAATAATGGCATGTATAAATATGATTATAAAACTTGTGAAAATATGTAATTTACAACATTTTATTTATTATTAATTAAAAGAAATAAAAACTATAATTTAAAATAAAAATAATTATTTTCTGAAAAAATGATTCTTTCTAAAACTTGGACTATTCACTATTTATACAAATAATTTTAATTAAATTTTCAAATTTCAGAAAATTTATAACAAAAAAATTTATTTTTTATAATTCCAAAAAAATTATTGTGTGATTTTATCAAATATTTCAAAAATATATCATTTATTTATGAATATTGAAAAATATAAATTTTAATTGAAAAGTTATTTTCCCATTAAATATTATATAATGTCAAAAATTTGAAAATAAAACTTGTAACACCCCATGTTTCATGGAATTTTTCCTTTTGAATAATGCAATAGCTTGTATCGTACGCAACTTCGAGATTCATACACACTGTGACCAATCAAACTAGTTGTTATAAATAGTAATACTCACTTTTTAAATTTTATAAATTTTATTTTTCAAAATGGACTTCATTATTGGTTTCAGATTATCAAAATTAGCTTAAGTTGACTCTTTGGTATTTTTCTGAAAAATTTCAAATTTGATGAATAGGGAAAAACATTACTCTATTGGTTAAAACCGAATATTTATTTAAATAATTATTTATTTTTTTTTAAATTTATTTTTGGTTAAAATAGATACATAATTTCTATATAAGTTCAATTTAATTCATTGGAGTCATTTTATAATAAGGTTAGATATATAAAACTTTTATTGAACTTTTTAAAAATTTTACCCACCTTCAAGGATCATTTTCATATTTTAATAAAAAAAATTAACAATTCATTGTGTTGAATTTCAAAAATATGAGAGGCAATATTGACATCAGTAGGTAATATGTGGTTCAATAAGAAGAAAATAATTTTTGTGAATAGTATATATTGACTTTTATTTACCGCGGTTAAAAGTAAATAGGGTAATTACGGGTAAAAATAAAATTATAATTACCCTAACACATGTCTTAATTCTATTTGATAAGTGTAATTTGACCAATAAAAAACATAAAAATTAAATTTTACCCTCTTTGGTCCACATTCATTAGATTAGGACATTTATTAATATTTTATTTAAAGAAGAGTTAAATGTGTTAAATTCAATGTTTAATAACTAAATCATTTTTATTTAGGGTTATGCCCTATATAAATTCGACTATATGTATTAATTAGAAAGATAAAATGATTTCCTACATAATTTTATTTTATTTATGATTTTTAGACATTATATAATTTAACTTATTTATGACACAGTGATGATGCAGTAATTACCTTTTTAATAAAATATTAAAATAATTGATATTATAAAATCCAAATAAATGTAAATTGGTTATTATTATGAATTACACTAATTTATAAGTTAATATTAAATGATAGGGTTGATTGGATAATTTTTTTTAATTTATATGCTTTTTATGACTTTCACAAAAAGAAAATGTCATGTAGTTTTAAAAATGACAGAAATTAATTTTTAAAACAAATATTATATTATTGGTTTATATAATATTCCTAAAAAATTACGATTTAGAAAAAGGACTTAAATAATATTATATATTTCATTATTTATCCATTTTAGATTTATGGGATGTTTGGAGTGTGTTTATTAACTATATAGTGTAATAATACATGAAGATACAATAAAAGTTAAACTACTTAACTAAGAGTTAAATCTAAAAGATAAGGATAAAATGATAACCTAAATATATATAAAACCTATTGGTTTAGATTATTTAGACCCATCCCCACCTTAGACTTTAAATAAATCATTTTCAAGCCATTGGAATCTGAATATGATTTTATTATAAAATAATATTTAATGTTTATCCTAAAGGGAACCTCACCTCTCTTATAAAAGGGTACTTCCCCTTCACTTCATTTCACACCTACAAATCCATTTGGCTCTACCAAACCCTAACCATTTAACCTAAAAACATTACTACAATCATTATTGAGTCCTTCATTTGGCCAAAAATCCAACCTATGTATCCCTTTTGATAAAATCAAAAAGAAGAACCTGAAGAAGAGGTAAATACTTCATTACCTATTTCAAGTTATTTTCTTCTTCCACTTCCTCATTATTTGTTTTTTCCATTATAAAATAATAACTCCAGTATATTATATACACTTTTATGTTATTATAAAAATATTACAACCATATTAATTATTCTAACCATCATTTGAATGAAAATGTCCCCATACGTGCATACGTACGGCTTACCGTTTCCCTGTCGTGGTGTAGTTTTTTATTCAGACACTTCATTATTTGGATGGGTATAATAATGAATATAACTATTGTAAATTATAAGTATAACATGTTAATAAATATTTATATATGATAGACCTTCCAATTACATACTATATCACAATTAATATATTGATATTGTCACTCATGCGTACGTACAGATTACCGTCCCCACGACGCGATGATATCCATTCTCACGTTCACCATTCAGCGATGATTATAAAAATACATATTATTAATTAGTATGTAATATATGAAATAATAATTATACTGGATGTAAATATATATATTTTTGTGTGTGTGTCTGTGTGTTTTTGTGTACTTACATATATCATATTCACTTACTTCTGTTCAATACGATATGAAAACGGAAACAATGCTTCTGCATACGTATGGCCTATCATCTCCATAAACGGTGCATTCCATTTCCTATATCTATCTATTGTAAATATTTAAATTATAAATATATATGATATATAATTAAAATTTTATATTCATGAAACTATTTAAATCATGATCTAAATGATACGATCAAGAATAACCAATTAAAACTTGTACGATAAAGAAAGCTATTATTGCCCGAAATGTTAATTTAACATGGGAGTAATTATTAAATTGGTAGTATAAAGTCATAAATTAATCATGTATGATATAAAAAAAATATTAATATGGTTCTGGTTTAATTTAATAACATATTATGGTCATTATACAGGAGGTTAACGTACCCTCGATCAAATAAAAGTGCAATGTAAGGGTTCATTCCTCAATCGCATTATTATTCGAGATTGTTTATGTGTATATTTTTACAGGGAAATATTTATTACCCATGTCCATGTTTCATAAAAAAGTTTTCAAAGGGATTATTTTAAGGGACTCATTTACTAAAAAATAATTTTAATTGTTTTAATGATTTATTCTTCTAATCCTTTCTCATTAATGTCCACGTTTTCAAAATAATTTTAAGGATTTATTTATATGGACATGATTGTTTTTAAATGTTAATTACATTAAAAAGTTTCAAATTTGTATGGGACACTTTGATTAAAAAATATCATTTAAATTACATCCTTTATAAATTGTGTGATTTTTGAAATGATTTCATGAATAAATGATATTTCTCTTAAAGTGTTTGACAGATCATTTTCAACTATGTCAACATCCATTAATTGGTATTATTATTAATCAGGGTTGATTTATTATGATAAAAATCATCCATATTGTATTGATGGTTTTTGTGATATGTTTGACTATGGATGTTTTATTTTTATACCATTAATGGTTTATTGATAAAGTATTGACATTTCATATTCTAGTTTTTATAGGAATGTTTATATTATGTTTAAACCCTTTCATATGAGAAATGAATTAGACATTGTAAGTGAGAGGTCGAGCCCTCTACAGCTCCTTGATGCATTGGTATGTCTCAAGAGACAAACTAGTGTCTTGGAACAATGCCATGACAAAATATTATTTGTATTATTGGAAAAAATCCTTGACTATGTGGTTATAAAGTATAGAATTATGAATTCCATCATTATAAAATTAGAAATTGATATTATATGTGATTATTCGACGATTAAAATACACATGTGAATAAGTAAATAGAATTATTTGATTTATATTTTCCATATTATGTTGATTTTTATGTTTAAAAGTGTTTTGTTTCAGTTTTATACATTGCCTTAAATGTTTATAGATACATTTTAATGTTTCCACTATATTGTTATCCTTACTGAGCGTTTGAGATCACCCCTTTCTTATTTTTTATTTTCCCAATATTCCAAGAAGTGTATTATGATCGATAAGCAGCGTTAAGCTATAAGATTAATGGCGTTATCAAATAATCATTTATGTTGTGTTTGATTTTCAAATTTTTAATTTAACATTCTTGTATTTAATCTATTCTCCAAGACTACTAAGCTTATATGTCTTTTGGGACTTGATTCCTTGTAATCATTCCAATGTATTAAATGTATTCACCGACTCTGGTTTTTTGGGGTTGGGGTGTTACAGTTGGTATCATAGAAAGTTTAACAATAACCTTGTAAATAGGTTTAGATAATATCTCATTAGAGAACATTAACCTAATATAGACTTTGGGGATTAGTATTGAAGAACTTCCAAAAAATTATGGAATATATAGATTTTATGTATTTTCCAATCAATACATACTTGTCTGGATATGAGCTGGTAGAGCCGGCTCTAGGACAGATGCACCAAGGAGTGAAAACTCTAACAAAGAGATTTGGGCATGACCTAGGGTATCCTTGTACACAAAAATGGGCCTTGTTTCACTCTTGGTTATGAAAATCCCAGGAGATATTCTTAGAATAATTCACATTTTCATTATAAGCCATTATGAAGGATTTAGGAGTAAATACTTCCTCCAAGAAAACATTTTATGATTATTGATTTTATCAATAATCTTTTCAATTTACTTTAATAATTTTACATGTTTGGAATTATACATTTTGATTCATAAACTAAAAAAGTGTATGACATTTTTTAGAAATGGATCCTAGTAGAAGAAATGGGAAATCATGTAATACGCATGATCGAAAGATTAAGAAGGATCATATCTTTCATGGTATTAAGACAATATTTAAAGGGGAAATTGTCTCCCACATATTCTCATCATATGAAGAAATAGTAACATGTGTTAATAAGATATGTATAGAATTCTTTGAGTCTTATGGATTTAAAAGGAATCTAGATATAAAAAGGATGGAAGAGAGAAATATAGATAAAGGGAAGACGGTAAAGAAGGATTTTCCCATATTTGATTACTGTGGAAAGAATCACCATGGTAAATGCTTGAAGGGAATTAGTGTTTGTTATAAGTGTGGAGAAAAGGGACACCGAGTATGTTATTTCAAGGTTAAGAAAAAAAATTTAAATGTACAATGCTTCATCTGCATTGAGTTGGAACACTACGCGAATCAATTTCCAAATCATTAAAGTATACCCCAAATGTAGTTATTGGTTAATAATCAAGTTATGATACTACCGAAGATGAAGTGAAATGATTAGAGTTCTTATGTTGTTATTAATGTATTGTGTCATTTGAGTATTATTTTAATGATATACATGTAATAGGAATTATAGAGTATATAAGGATTTTATTGTAGTAATATTTCAATAAGGACTTGAGATTGTGTGGAACCAAGAAAAGTCACTCAAAAGCAGGTTAATTTTTTTGGAAAATATTTGGTTGAGATAAAGATAAACCATAATATAGTTCTAATTTTGAGGTAGTAATTTTGGAATAATATATTATTGATTTGGAAAAATTATATTTGAAATTCTTGACTACCTTGAAACTAATTAAGGATTTTTATGTTCCATCAATTATGGAGTTTACAACATTTTTTTGGGACATCATGATGAGAGAGATTGCATATTCTATTTCAATATTTATGGTTTCTCAACAGGTGAAACCTAAAAGACAATAACATGGAAGAGTCATGCAACCTCTTCCCATACCTGAGTGGAGATGGGATAATATTACAACGGGCTTTTTCAGGGGGCTACAAAAGACTCCATGAAAGAATTATGCAATATAGGTCATTGTTGATTGTCTTAACATGTCAGTACATTTTATTGCTATAAGAGAAGATTTACCACTTGAATGTATGGTATGAATATATATTAATGATGTTTTAAGACATCATGGAGTATCACTATAGATTGTTTTTGATCATGTTCCCTATTTTACATCAAGATTCTAGAAAATTCATCAGAAAGCCCTGGATTCTGAACATCGTTTGAGCACTACCTACCGCCCTCAAAAAGATGGACAATAAAAACGGACTATTATAACCTTAGAAGACTTGTTGAGATCCTGCTCACTTGACTTTCAAGTTATATGGGATCAATACTTACCTATGGTATAATATTCCTATAACAATATCTTTCATTCTTTTATTTAGATGGCACCATATGAAGCAATATCCGGAAATAGATTTTGCACACTAACTTGATGGGATGATATTGGTGAAAGAAAACTCATAGGTGCATAACATGTCGAAGAAATGATCTAAATGTTGATGTTCATCCAAACCCACATCCAAATAGCTCAATTAATGTAGAAGAGCTATGTCTATAACCGATGGAAGGATTTGTAATATCAGGTACGATATCATGTTTTCATGATGGTATCTCCACGGAAGGGAGTTATACGATTTGGTAAGAAGGGTAAACTAAGTCTCAGGTACATCAGACCATTCAAAATTCTAGAAGGAATTGTGGTTGTAGCTTACCATTTAGAAATGCAGCCAAAACATTTCTTATTTCACGATGTGTTCCACGTATCACTATTGAGAAAATACATGTTTGGCTTAATATATGTACTCATCTATGAGGAAATTGAACTAGAATGTGATCTGTCTTATTTTGAAGAGCATTTCAATATTTTCGATACAATAGAACAAATGTTGAGAAACTGGACCACTCGTCTGTTAAACGTTTTATATAAAAACCATAAGATGGAAGAGGTAACATGGGGACCAGGTGAAATTATGATGAAGAACCACCCTAATCATTTTGTGCGGAAGTATTCTAGAAATTATGAGGATGAAATTATTTGAAGGAGGAAAGAATGTAACACCCCAAGCTTCCATGGTATGTTTTTCTTTGAATAATGCAATAACTTGCATCGTACAAAACTTTGAGATTCTAACACACTACAACCAATCAAACAAGCCATTATGAATAGTAATGCCCATTTTTTAAAATATTATAAATTTTATTTTCCAAAATGGACTTAATTTTTTAATTCGGGTTATCCAAATATGCTTATGGTTAATTTTTGGTATTTTTTTTGAAAACATTCAATTTTTTATGAATAGTGAACAATATTGCGTTATTAGTTAAAATCATCTTTTTATTTAAATTTATTTTATGTCAAAATATATACATAATATCTATATAAGTTTAATGTAAATTTTTGAAGTCATTTTATAACAAGTTATATATATATATATATTATTGAACTTTTTAACTTTCATTACCCACCTTCTAGGAAAATTTTCAAATTTGCATAAAACATAATTTTACCACTTATGTGAGTTGAATTTCAAAAATCTGAGAGACACAAATGACATCAGTAAGTAAAATTTGGTTCAATAAGATGAAAATAATTTTTGGTGAATAGTAACTTTTGACTTTTATTTACAATTGTTAAAATTAAATAGGGTAATTAAGGGTAAAAATGATATTATAGTTACCCTAACACTTGTACTAATTCTATTGGATAAGTGGAATTCGACTAGAAAAAACCATAGGAATAATATATGAACCTCTTTGGTCCATTTGGATTAGACTAGGACATTTATTATTATTTTATTTAAAGAATTTTTGAAAGTGTTAAATTTAAAGTTTAATAACTAAACCATTTATATATAAGGTTAAACACAATATAAATTTTAATATAAATATTAATTATAATGGTAAAAAAATTTCTATATAATGGTATTTTATTTATAATTTTTATACATTAATTAATTTAATTTTTTTTATGACACAATGATGACTCAGTAATTACCATATTAACGAAATATTAAAATAATTGATACTATAAATATCCAAATAAATGTAAATTGAGGCTTCTAATGAATTAAAATAATTTTATAAGTTAAAAAACATGTTCATGTTTATTAGATAAAATTTTTTCTAAGTGATAAGGTTTTTCGGACATTCACAAGAACAAAATACCAAATACTGTCAAAATTGATATAAATTAACATTTTTAAAACAAATACATTAATATTGGTTGATATGATATTTATAAAAACCTAATATTCTTCCAAATTACTAAAATAATATTATATATGTCATTAATGAACCACTTAAGGTTCCTTTGGATGTTTAATGTATGTTTAGTAACCATATAGTGGATGAATACAAGAAGACACGGTAAAAGTAAAACTATTTAACTAAGATTTAAATCAAAAAGATAAGGTTAAAATGGTATCCTAAACATGATTAAAAACTTTTTGTTGGAGATTTTAGACCCAACTCCACTTAATCCTCTAAATAAATCATTTTGGATTCATTATATTCGTAAAATGATTTTATTATAAACTAACATTCCAAGCATTTCTTAAAGTGACCCTAACCTCTATTATAAAAGGCTACTTACACTTCTATTAATTTTATACCTCCAAATCCATTTTCCTCAGCTAAACCCAGAGTAAATACCCTACAAACATTCATCCCTTCTTCTTATAGTCATTCCTTTGATCAGAAACCCAACGTAATGATCCCTTTTGATCATGTCAAAAGGAAGAACCCAAAGAAGAGGCAATTGTTTCATTACCTCTTTCATGTTCATTTCTCCTTCCACTTCTTCTTTCTTTGTTGTTTCCATTCAAAAATAATAACTCCAGTATATTATATATAATTTTATGTTATTATAAAATTGGTTCAACCTTATTTATTATTCTATCCAACACATGAATTAAATGTCACTAAACATGCGTACGTACGGCTTACTATCTCCACGTCGTGGGGTAGTTTGTTTATAAAAAACATCATTATTTGGATGGGTATAATAATGAATATAACTAATTTAAGTAATAAATATAACATTTTAAATATTATTTATATATGATATAATATCCAATTGCATAATATTTCACCCTCAATATAATGATATTGTCGCTCGTGCGTACGTACAGATTGTAGTCACCATGACGCGATGAGATTCATTCCCACGTTCAACATTCAATGATGATTATAAATATATATATTATTAATAAGTTTTTAGTATATGACATAATAATGCTAATGGATATATATATATATATCTGTGTGTGTGTGTGTGTGTTTATGTATGTACTTACATATATGTTATTCACATACTTCCATTAAATACGATATGAAAACAGAATCAATGTTTATGCGTACGTGCGGCCTACCATCTCTATACACGTTCCCATCCATTTCATATATCTATCTTTTATAAATATTTATATTGTAAATATATATGATATATAAATCATGTTTTTATATTATGGACGTATTTAAATCATGATCTAAATGATACTATCAAGAATAACAAGTTAAAAAAATTTTGATAAAGAATGCGATCTTTACAAAAAATGTTAATTTGACAATAAATCATTAGTAAATGGTTAGTATAAAGTCATAAATGAATCATGCATTATATAAAAAATATGAATATAGTTCTGTTATAATTTAATAAATATTATGTTCATTATATATGAGGTTAAATGTACCCTCGACCAAAGGAAAGCTCATGGTAAGGGTTAATTATTGAATCTCATTATTTTTCGAAATTGTTTATTTGTTAGTTTTTACAAGGACATATTTATTACCCATGTCCATGTTTCATAAAATAGTTTTGAAAGGGATTATTTTAAGGTAATCTTTTACTAAAGCGCTGTTTTAATTGTTTTAATGATTTATTATTCTAATCCTTTCTCATTAATGTCGATTTTTTCAAAATGATTTTGAGGATTTATTTATACAGACATGAATGTTTTTTAATATTAATTATTTTCCAATGTTTCAAACTTTTATATGAAATGTTTATTCAAATATATATTTTAAATTATTTTACTTTAATTTGATTTCATGAAAAAAGGATATTTCTCCCAAAGTGTTTAACTAATCATTTTCAACTATGTCAACATCATTTATTGGATATTATAATTGATCGAGGTTGATTTAAATTGATATAAATCTACCATATTTTATTGTAGGTTTTTCATATGTTTGACTGTGGATGTGTTATTTTTATAACATTCATGGTTTATGGATGAAGTATTGAAATTTCATCTACTAGTTTTAATATGAATGTTTATGTTATGTTTAAACATTTACATATGGAGAATGCATTGGACTTACTATGTGATGGGTGGCACCTGCTACAGCTCCTCAATGTATCAGAAGGTCTCATGAGACAAACTAGTGTCTTGGAATAAGGCCCTCAAAAAATATTATTTGTAGTCTTTGCACAGGACCTTGACTATGTGGTTATGAAGTTTAGAATTATGCATTCTATCATTATAAAATTAGCAATTGATATTATATGTGAATATTAGACTAGAAGAATATCCATGTAAATAAATAAATGGCATTATTTGATTTATCTTTTCTATATTATGATGATGTTTATGTTTGAAATGCATTTGTTTTAAATTTATACAATGCCTTAAATGTTTATTCTTATTTGTGAATGTTTAACCAATATTGTTATCCTTACTGAGCATTTGAGATCACCCCTTTATTATGTTTTATTTTCCCAGGATTCCATGGAATGAATTATGATTGATAAGCAGGGGTAAGCTAGGGGATAAATGGCATTATCAAAAGATCAATTATGTTGTTTTTTATTTTCAAATTCATAATGTAACATTCATTTGTGTAATATATTTTCTAATACTTCTAAACTGATTAGTATTTTGGGACTTTATTCCTTGTAATCATTCCAATGTATTAAAATAATGCACCAACTCTGGCTTCTGGGGTCAGTGAGTTACAATTCTAGTTTCATTTTATATAATATAACCCAATTTATGACATTGTAATAATTCTCATATTGATGCTAGATATAAATAATTGGTATAAATTTAATGATTTTCACTTTAAAAACCTAATATAGAATTTGGTCTATAATTTTTTTTTCATTAACATGTTCCCCTTATCTGAATTAAATATATTAAAATGATTTATATATTTTAGACATGAATATTTATAATTTCTAAAAAATTTAAAAATATTTTTTAACAAAATTAATGTTGAAGCAATAAGAAATAGTTACGATGGTTAAAGTACAAATTGATTTATTTTGGGGTTAAATTAGAATGATAAGATTGAAGATGATATAAATATTATCTTAATTTAAGTAAAGGATATTATTTATATCTTTTACATACTATTATCTAAAATAAAACAAGTCATTTCCATTATCCATTGAATATGATACATATAACATCTTAAGGTATAAAAAGTTAAAAAAGATCATTTTCTTACTTTAAATAACTATATTACTTTGGAATAGGGAAAAAATAACAAATGTTAGGTTTTATATAATATTTTGAAATATAAATTATTTTTTTGTTAACATTATAATTTTTCTCTAATTTTCATAGATGAATTAATTACATAAAAACGTTTAAGACATGCCAACATAGTAACTATTTAGTGATGAATTAAATAAAATTAAGGATATTAAAAATATAAAAAATTGGTGTAAATTAAGAAAATAATTGTTCTACATTATTTTAATAGATTAAAATATCAATTTAAATATCCTTTAACATAATAAATTTTACTTTTATCATTGTCGTGATATTTTTAAATTCAAATATAATTAATAATGTCAAAATTGAGAATAATATTATTTATAACAAATTATATTTTATGAAATGATTCAAAAGAGATTAAAATCTGATATTTAACATTTTTATTCTTAATTGATATTGAATATCAAATATATTTATTTAATAGATAAAATTTTCTTAAATTATTTATATAATGACACCTAAAAAATAAAAAACAATGTTAGCATATTTAATGTTAAAGCATTGTTTTTTCACATTATATGAGATTAGGTTAAAATTAAATTCCATCAAACATAGTTTTGTTTTATAAATATTATATCATATTTAGTTTCACAAAGTATAAATTTTTTTATAAATCTAACTTAAACTATGATTTAATGTATAAATTACATATGCTAGAAAATTAATCACCCTATTTTAAACCCAAATGTGTAAAAATATGGATGCTTTGATGTGATTGGTAAAACTATTTAATACAAGGGTTTTAATGTTTTATGGGGGTTTTTATTTACAATAAAATCTATATAACCCTTTAATAATAAATTAGTGAAACAATTTAGGTAATATTGACCTCCCAATAATGAATACATTGGAGTATTTACAAGAATATCACACATATTCACCTATAAAATGGAACTCACTCCCCAAAATTATTAACACCAACGAATCCATTTGAATCATATAAAAACATCAAAATAACTCCCCAAATTATTTTATCTCATTTTGGAAGCAATATATTGTATATAAATCCATCCACAGATGTTTTTATTAAAAAAAATGGTAGAAACAAGATGAATATTTAATTTTCTTCACCAATAATATTTATTTTACTATTTTCTATATCAATATTAATTTTTATTATAATGTGATGATATAATATTATATTTATATTCCATGTATTAATTTTTTTAATATTTACATAACATAAAAAAATCTCAACTTAAATAAAACAGGTTATGAAATATTGGCTCATCTGTATAGTGGAATAACACCTCACGAACTTATGTCATTCATTTTTCTATTTCCTCCTCACACAGTTTGGTGTAATGATCGATATTAAGTATATAAATGATATTTATAAAAGTAATATACATTATTATTAAATATATAATATATAAATTATTAATTTCTCTTCAAATAGGGATATTATATTGTCATTCATTTGTATGGAACTATACTACCTCACGAAACGATGTGATTCGTCATCCATACGCGCTTTACATAGGAGGTGATAACGAATAATTTTAAGAATTATATTTTATATTCATGAAATAATTATTATATTTAAGACATATATATCATTATTAATGGATAATATATCATTTTAATGTATTAACTTACACTATATTAAATAAGACAACGTCATTCCGACACACGTGGACTACGACCTTCATGAAATGATGAAACTATACTTTTATCACCACGCCACATAGACAAAATTTATAAGTCTAATTAATGAAATAATATGTCATATATGATATTTCTATCATTCTATAAAGTTAAAATATAACTCCTACCCTTTCAATAATGTTCACTGATAGATGGAAACTTCACTTATGCTTACGCACGACATACCATCTCCATGATTATAACAGACATTATTTTTCCAAACCATCATTCAAAATTGGTTTTAAATTTAAAATTTAAATAAAAATATTATAACTATGAAATTAATATTATTATATAGAGGACATAAATATATAATTTGTTCAAGATCATAATCATTAATGATGATTCACAAGTGATATAACAAGGAAAATAACACCCAAAATAATGAAAATAATGAAATAATTTTAAAAAAAGTGTTAAAATATTTCAATAATACCATATATGATATTAAATATATTATTATTATTATTATATGATAAATTGAAAAATTCTCAAAACCATTATAGAAGAGTTCAAATCATATTTGACCAAAAGGAAGCATGAGTTAAGGGATTTCATCTCAATTTATCTCCAATTGAGATTAATTTGTTAATATGCACAAATTCACTTTTATGTGGTGTATATACTACCCCATTATCATTTCATATTATAAATATTAAATATTCCATAAAAATGAGAGTCTTAATTTATTTTATTTCTGTCAAGGGTATTTTAGTTTAATATTACCAAGTTGCAATATTTATTGTTCAATCATAAATATATCTATGATTGTTAAAATTCATTTAAAATAATAACTTTATTGTAATAATATTCTATTGAATATTAATATTTCCTTAAATATCCATATTATTATATAGTTGACATGATTATTTCATAATCCATATATAATTTTTAATTACTGTGTTTACATTGAATGTTATTTGTCTAAATAGATAAATTTTGATAAATTAGTATCCTTTAATCAATAAATACATTTGGTAAGGGATTTTTTATTAATTAACTAGATTATTTGATATCTAAGGAATAATTTAAAATGGTAAAACATTGGATAGGGACTATTTAATGTAATCCCAATTATGCATTAGAAAATTTTCAAGACAAATCAATTTTCCATTTTTGATAGGGTTTTACAAAGTATTTATTAATCCATATTATAATAGGTCTTGTTGGTAAATTGACCATGTAACTAGTAAAAATGGTGTCCAATAATTAATAAATTACCTTATCGGATATTTAGTTATTATTTTTCTCCATGATACTTGTTTCTATAAAATTATCTATTGATATATTTTATTCTGAGTTCATTAGTTAAATGTCATGTGTTTTAGTAATAGACCTTTAAAATTTGACTATAACTTATCCAGATATTTAAGTGGATTGTTTGAAAATTTATCTACTATTATATATTAATTATTCTTATTGATTCATGAATGTTTCAATTGTACATAACCCTTACAATTTATTTGAGATCAACCTAATGTTTTTCATTAAATAGTTTTTTAAAGAAGAATTATTAAAATGAGTTTTTGAGGATACAGTTCATTTTAATTATTATATATTGTATTAACAAATTTATTCACAATGTGAAATGGGTGTCATGTATATATCTAATTTCCGAAAATACTAAACTATTTAGTCCTTCATGACTCACATTTTATATCTATGATAATATTTTAAATTAAGAAACTGGGTCAATCAAACTAGGGTAGGGATCCTTATAGTTTATATTAGAGAACGGTTAATAACAACCTTGGAATGACAATTTTTGAAACCAATGATTAGAGAAAATAAACCTATGATATAGTTTTAGGATATGTATTTGAAATATCCAAACTATTTGGTCCTATAGAAAAAATGTGGTTTCAACTACAAATGCATACTACCTAGATATTAAAAGAGGATGTGGTCCTAGCACAAAGGTATTTAGGGGTAATAAAAATGAAAATGGAATTTTAGAAATGACTAGAGAAAGACATGGTACCTAAAAATGGGTGATATTATGCACTATAATTAACACATTAGGAAGATATACTAGGGATAATTCACATTTTCATTACAAATCATTTTGAGGCATTTGAACATAAATATAACCCCAATGAAACCGAAGATTATGGTTTTGATATTAACATTTCATAAATATTTAATATATAATATTTTTTACTATATATATCGAGTTATAAATTATGATATAAAATTCATAATTTTATGAGAAAATCATGTGTATTCCACTATTTATAAATGGGGTCTATAATAAGGAATGTGAACCACATAAATTCATATATTCTAAATATTAATGATTCTTACTATAATTGTCTTAATACAAAATTTTGATGGTTTGTATTTTACAAAACATTCTCATAAAATTTAAAAATAGTTTCATGTTCTAAAAAGTAAAAAATGAATTATACAGGTCTTATAGCTTCAACGTGAAGAAAGAGAAGAATAATATAGTTGAGAAAAATGTAGATAAAGGGAATACTAGAATAAATATCTTCCTACAAATATTAATTAGGGAAGGAAATAACTTGTTATATGATTAAGAGGAAACATAGTTTGTTTATAGGGTGGAGGAAATGGCCAAAATGCTAAATAATTCAAGAGAAATAAATAATTATCCAATATTAATTGCTTTAACTCTAATGATATGGGGGACAACACAATTAAATGACCCATTATTCGACATAATATACCTCCAACCAAGATAACAAATCGTATTCAATATTTTATTATTACAACACATGTGGCTGAATGTAACACCCCAGGTAAATAAAGAATATGACATTTTCATATTTATCCATATTTGTGAATAAAATATTAATATGACTTCAAAGGGGACGCTATTCTCGATGGCGTACCCAACACGCAACAATGAGTTTCTTGGAAATCTTACGTTGCACTCTAATAATAAAATAATATTATTTTAAATGGTAGTTAACATGTAGCCTTTTTATTGGTGGGAATGGATAGAAATAACTAAAATATTATTATATATGTTTTTAAATGTTTTTACATTTATCCAATAAAGGGTAGAGGTTTAAAATACGGAAAGAATTCAATTTTAGGCGTATATGCCCTAGTTTTTCACTAAAGGTTCACTTATCACCTTTTGATGTTGAACCATCATTAAATATGATTTTGTTCACTATTAAACATTCTTTTGGACCAAATAAAACACTTATTAAGAATCGGGACATCAAAATTTACATTGTGTAAATTTTTGGTATCTTTCCGATAAAGTTCATTTTTTTAATGAATAGTGTAAAATGTTGTATTTTAGTTCAAAACCTCTTTTTAATATAATTTATTTATATGATTAGATTATCTTTTGAATTGGTTTTAAAGTGAAATTAGAATATATTTTTGCCATTAAATCCAATAGTGGTCCTTGGAATTAATTTCACTTTGAAATCAGACTTAAACCAGTGTCAATCTTTTGATACATATTGTTTCATAAAAACACGCCATTTTCTCTGACAGTGGGAATTAATTATTAAATTAAATAATGTGACTTATATGTTTTGAATTTTTTAAAATTGACTTCATTTTTGAATTCAGAATATCAAATATAGCTTAGGGTGAATTTTTGGGATTTTTCTGAAAAACATCAATTTTTGATGAATAGTGACACCACTAAGTGGTACTTATAAAAACTGATTTTTCCGTTTAAATGAAACTTTTCCATATTTGTGTTTTGAATTTCAAAAATCCGACATAAATGGTTTTCATTAAGAAGTAAAATTTGGTTCAATGGGATAAAAATAATTTTTTGGTGAATAGTAACTTATTAAGTTTTTAATCGTGATTAGTGGTAATTAGTGTAGTTTAAGGTAAAAATAATGTTTTAATAATTTGAAATGAACTTGACACATGTCCTAACCTCATTGGATGTGTAATTGCCGACCAAGACAAGCCATGGGATAACTTGGGGACCCCATGGAGCCACTTTGGTTGGGAAATGACATAAATTACTTTTTATTTAATGTAAAAGTAAAAATGACACAAACATAATATGTTTTACGAAAACAATTTTTACATGGGGTTATGAAGATCCGATTTTTGATTATAAATAGTCATTGGAAAGCTAAAAATATTTCCTACATCATATTAAATTTTTTATAATTTTTATACATTAAAAAATTAAATTATTTATGACATCATAATGATGCAGCGATGACATCATTATCTGACGATTTAAATAAAATGAGAAGATAATGTAAACTATATGACCTAAACATGTCCAAAACATATTTTATGGGTGGATTTAGAACCCTTATCACCTTAGCGACGAATTATATCAATGTGGGACCTTTTAAAACCTAAACACATTTTCAAATAAAGTAATATTTCTTACTTTCCAAAAGTGCCCCTCCTCTCCTCTTATAAAAGGCCCCCACCTCTACCTCATTTCACACACTCCTCAAGCCTTTGGCTCAGCAAACCCCATCCCAGTTACTCTATCCACATCCCTCTCCTCATCCTAGAGGATTCCCTTTGGGCAGAATCCTTTCAAAGGAAGCCTTTAGGCTCAAATCAAAAGGAGTTACACTTTTAAAGGTAATTCATTCTCTCATGTTCATTTGTTTTATTTTGCATCTCCAACCCCCTAAACTCTTTTTATTTACTACTTTTGTAAAAACACCATTATCTTAAATATACTAGGATGTTGTTATAAGATTTATTCGAGCTACACTCTCACACAACTACATCAAATGGTTAAAGAACATATGGTTTCTGTGGATGGAGAATTCCTGCCTCCTAAAACGATGATTGTTCAACATTCTCTTAACACCTTCAAAGGTGGCCATTAAGATGACACTATATTCATATATGATATATTATATGTTTATGTTTTACTTATGCTTCTGAATTTTTCATTTGTGTCTTACCTTTATGGCTTCCATTATGGGTATACGCGATATCTTCATTTTAGGAAGTGCGAACTACCACCCCCACAAAGTGATGTGATTCGTTAATTCCATACGTGGGACGTATAAATGATGGATTTAATGTTATTATATATGATTTTATACTGGAATTATTAATACCTATATATAATTATTATTTCATTCCATTAAATTATGAGATAGAAATGAAAGTAGCGTTCATGCGTACGTACGACTTACCGTCTCCATGAACGGTGCATTTCATTTCTTATCCCCAAATGTATTGTACTATTAAAAGTACATGTATATAATTGATATATATAATGAATTATATATCTAAATGATGAATATAATTCTGGAATTAAAATATACATACCTATCATTTAGTTTTAATTCCATTAATATGACAAAGAAATGAAAGTAGCGTTCATGCGTACGTACGGCTTACCGTCTCCATGAACGGTGCATTTCATTTTATACCTCTAAATGATTATGTAATATTATAAATACATGTATATGCTGGATATATATAATATATATGATATCCAAATCAGGAATGTCATTCTGGATATAAATAACCTTTGACCACACGAACAACATGTAATTGTAAGAAGTCCACTTTCGACTTAAGAACCAAATACTGACAAAATGAACATTATTAACTTAAATGATTACATAATGTTTATAACATGTAAATAATTGATATAAAAGAAATAATGAACTTGGAAAAGGTTCTTAAGCAAGTAGAAATTAACTCAAGTTTATTATTCAGGACGTTAAAGAACGATCGAGTCAAGTCGGACCCGAGGTAAGGGATCCTACTCCTCTCTTTCTTTTTAAGTACACACTTTTATGTCATTACTTTTAAAGCTCATCTTTATTGTTATTGGGATGATCTTTTATATTAAACTTACTGTAATTTTTATGTTCATGTGATGAGAGACCCTATTCTCTCTCATCAATCCATTTTGGGACATTTTGAGTGGCGCCGTTAGGCTGCCGAACTTTTGTAAGAGATCTAACTTCTCTCTTTCTTTTTAAGTACCCTCCTTTAAGTCACTTATTTTAAGCTCCTATTTGTAATTTTGGGGGATGTTATTTTATATTCCTCTTTCTGTAAATTTTACTGTAATGTAATGAGATAACCTACTTGATCTCATCAATCCATATTCGGAAGTTTTATGTGGCGCCGTTAGGCTGCCGAGTTTTCGTAAGGGATTTTTCATCTCACTTTTATTTCCGTAAGATTTATGCTACATTTGCCACAAATTTCATTGAGTGGTGTATGTAATTCCCATTATTCTACTATTTGTGTAATATACTTTCTTTTATGAGTATTTACAACAATGATCTATTGTCTTTCTTTCATGGGGTGTATGTCTTGAAAGATACCCAAGTCGGTAAGGGAACCTTTCACCCTCCTCTTTTTTTAAAGACTTATTTTGTTGTGTCTTTTAATTTACATATTGTAATGTTGGGATATGTTCTCATATATCCTTATTGATGTAAATTTTATGTCCAAGTGATGAGATAAACTTTTTATCTCTCACCAACTCATTTTGATGTGATGTCGTTAGGCTATCAAGGGAACTTTTTAACCCAATTTTGATTTCTTTGGGTTCAACATGTAGTCATGGAATATGTCATCCATTGAATATGTGTGAATGAACTTTTATTGTTTTACACTTAATATCCACTTATATTGGGTGTATTTATATTTGTAACACATATTTTTGAGATTGATTTGTCCTTAATTTAAGGATACCTTCTTTATAAGGGATTTCATCAAATTTGACATTTCTATTGAGGGTTCATTGTTGTTATGCACCAATTCACTCTTATATGTTGTATATATTGTCCTTTGGAGTATTATATCATGAATCCATTTATTATCAAGATATTATAAAGTTATGACTAAATGTTATTCCTCAATTATTGTATTCAAGTGTCTCTAATTTTGGTAAAACCCCTTTAACCAAAATATCTCTTTAAATGTTTTAATTATTTGTTCATATTAATATCCATGTTTTCAAAATGGTTTAAGGATTTATATATATGGATATTAATGGTTTAAAATTTTAAAAGCTTCAAGGTGGTATGGGAACCTTTGATTCAAAAATCTCAAAATTAAATGTTTTAAATGGTTTTGGAAATGGTTTCTTTTTGTAAGGATGCATTATTTCAAAATACTAAAATGTTAAATTGTGATTGAAATGTGGAAATGTTTTGTTTCCGTTATGCATGTTTTATGTGATACGTTTATGTTATGATTCTTGGGAATTGTTATGAAAACGGGTGGTTCTGTGATAAACTAAGGGCAGGTGAGCCCAATATAGCTCTCTAATGCATTGGGTAACGCGAAGGAGTGAAACGTTAAGGTTTCACCGAAGAGATTTAGGGAATATACTGTGATGGGTATTCCAAAAGTAACCAAGAGGGTTACTCCCTACGTAATAATGTCATGAATGCCTCAAGTTACCTTTATGTCTTATAATTTCTATGATTTATTCATGATTTGATATGCCTATGTTTTATGGGTAAAGTGTGATTTCATTCTAATGTATATATGAACTCATGTTTCCTTTCCATATTTTTATAACTCTTACTAAGCTTTTTATGCTCATCCCAAGTTTTTTGAAATGTTTTTAACAGGTCAAGGGAAAGGTACATGATGTGATGATAGTGTCAAGGATGTGTCAATAAAGAATCCATGTTATATTTTAAATATGTTTCTGTTGATGGGAAGAATTAATACTGTCTTTTATGTAACCACTTTGTTTAAATGTGGAATGTAATGCAAGTTTCATGATCTAATTCTCTAAAACACTAAACCCGAAAATATCCTCAATGTGTAATCTTGTAATAACTCAAGATTAAGTAAGGTTTAAGGCTGGGGCCTTATACTGAATGAATAATGTAATGGTGTTTGGATTTAATAATTATCCCATCTTATTATGTTATAAATGATATCTTAGTTAAAAAAATAGAAATGTTTGCGGATTTTAATATATTACTATAACATTTATATTTAAAAGTTAGTGTCGATTGGTAGCAATAAAACTGGTTTAGTAGAAAGATCACCATAATGAAAAATAGTAGGTTGAGGAACAAATTACACTAGAAACGGTTCCTGAGGAAGAGATAATGGAGTTTAGATAATGTGATGATTGACATATATATTTTAATTTGGATAGTACGAAATACATTCAAATTAATTATTGATTCATTAATTTTTTTCTATCAGTGATGGAATTTAAAAGTATGTTTATTTATGGAATATATCCTACAAACTATGTTTTATTTAATTAATAATGAGACATGAATACTTAAAAAAAATTATAGTAATTCAGGTTATTACTTTACTTCAACAGAATACCTGATGAATGTATTCACATGTTGGTATATGAAGATTGATAACTATTTCATGTTATTTGGGGATTTAATGATAATATTATTATGGAAATACAATGACTGTAATTATATAATTTGGGATCACAATATTTTTGAATGTTCATATGGTTAACCAATTATGAAATGGATTAATTTTTAAATTTGGATGAAGTTTTATATATTAATGTATTACATCACTATATGATTAATTATGAATATTGGATAACATTTTCTAAGCATATAGGTTATGGAAAATAATTAGAGACTTATGGAAAGACATTTAACATTTTTATGAATCTTATGGTATGTTAAATGTTAATTTTATTACTTTATGTATAAAAAAAAATATTTTTGGGTATTTATTTCTTAAATAACTGATAAATTATAAATTTATCGAGGGAAAACCAAAGTATGGAATTTTATTATTCAAATATAAATAAATATAATAATTATACAATCTCATCAAATTTTTTTAATGTTAGGAAAAATGATCATAAAATAATATATTATAATATTACCATCACTTCTGATGATATTAATGGCTTTAAAAAAATTTATGGTGTTTTGTTCTTTAACAATTTTGTATCTCTCAATTTTTGCGATAAATATTTTCTATCACTCTTCATTAGTATTTGTGTGATAGTTTTTTCTTCGAAGTCTATATTTTTATTTCCCACCTATGTGATTCATTATAGAAGTCTAGTTATTTTATTATTCTAGATGAACATATTACATACCATTCCGAATTATTTGGAGGATTTTTTAACCATTTTACTTTACGGGTTGTTCAATAAATGAATTTTCACATGTTAATAACTCTATGTTAAAGATAAATATGAAAGGTTTTGTAATCAATTTACTTATTTTGGGGAGAATATAATACCTATAAATTATAAATAAATAACATTTTTAATTAAATATGTGAACTAAAACACCCAACATTTAAGGGAATAAAATAGGTTAAGAATCTATGAAATATTTAAAATTTTATATAAATACATTATATAGCATGAAATTCATTAAAAACTGGTCTTATCTTGTAGTACATAGTAGACAAATATTCTTAGATAGATTGCATTTCATACAAGATTGAGTTTTACTCATAAAAAATATACTGTTAAAAATATTATTTAAAATAATACATATAAAGAAGCTCTAAAATTGATGTGTATGAATATGATTACCTATATTTTCAAAAATATACATTTAATAAAAAACTAATTCATTGGTTACTAACTATTTATAAAAATTAGTATAAATTAAATTTTTTTATAACCAATTATTTGTATGCACACAATATCATTTTATCTAAATAACATAAAATTACTATCATTAGTTACTAATAATAGTGAAGTTTATATCATATATAATCAATAAAAAATTTAATTTATTCAATGGATTTGATAGAAAAAAATATAAGAACATGAACTATTTTATGTATAAAAGGCTGTATTTATGAAAAATTATGTCTATCCATCTTTTAAGGTAATACTTGTTTTAAGAATAACTTTTGAAAATTTTAAAATTTTATATTATAGGATGAAATCTTATTCTGAATGATTATTAACAAAATTATCTTATGGTTAATTTTATGTATTTTTCATAGAACCCTTATTTTTTTGATTGATAATAAAATATATAGAATTTCAATTTAAAACTTCTTTTTCATTTAAATTTCTTATAATTGTACCTTATTTTATAAATTGGTTTTAATGTCAAAATATATCAATTATATATATATTAATCAAATTTATGTTAATTTAGTAATTTTTATATTGAATTAAGATATAATAACCGTGTTAACGTTTAGACACATTATCATTAAAACCCACTTTCTCCTTACCTCATTGGTCCTCAACTATTCTTACACCTTACTTATGTGGGATTAATTTTATATTAATGTATTCCAATTTTATGAGTTGAATTTGAAAAAATGCGTTTTGTTTTTTGAATAATAATAATATATAATTTTTAATAATGTCACCATAATTTTTAACCAAATTTATTAGTGAAATTATTAAAATTAAAAATAGTGATTTAGGTGAAAAAAAATTCCCTATGTGGTTAAACATAGAATATAAGGTGTAAAACTATCAAAAATATATAATAAAAACCACTTTATGTCTTTATTTATATCTATCATAATCTATTTTCTATAATGTACAATTTTTGGGGCCTGGTTACGTGGATGAAATGAAGTTGGAATTCACTATTTCAAAAACAAATACATGTGTGACACTCACCGCACTTAAAAATGGTCTCCCACTATCCTCCCATCACCATACATTAAAACAACAGTTGATAAACAATAACTCATAAATAATGGTTAAATTTACATCTCATTTTATTAAAATTCTTACTTTTGGAATAAATCCATCCTATCAATGATTTAGAGAACACCTAATGAAGATACATGGGGAAGTGGTCCTATTCTTCAATGAGGTTCTTTATATTATTTCGTTCTCCAACTCCTTAATTTTTTTCTAAACAATGTTTTATAATATGATAATTATTTTATATATACATAAAATTATCTATGGTATTGTTTTGATCTAAAAATGCGGATACTTCAATAAAATATGTTATGAAATGATAGATTGTGTGTAAGATAGAATACCACTACACGGAATGATGTTGTTCGTGTTTCAATTAACAACATTGACGGTTAGGAATAATAACCAATGTAAAGTTTATATATAAAATATGCATGAAATTTATAAAATATTAATAACTATAATTATTATATAGTATGTAACATGTATTATTATAATATGTAATAGATATCATAATGCCACTTGTGTGTACAGAGGACTACCACCTCACGAATTGATGTGATTCGTGTTTCACAAAAACATCAGACAGAAGGTGATAAAGATAGTGTTAATGATTATATGTTATATAAATGAAATAATTATTTCATTGATGAAATATTTATCATTATATATGTATAATATATATATTTTTTGTTTTATACTTTTCCACTCGTGTAATGATGATAACTGCATTGTTGTATGCATGGACTATAACCATCTTGATGTGATGTGATTATCATTTCATCACCACAACACATGGATGAAATATATATGTACATAATATTATTTTAATGATATCGAGATCATTATTTAATGGTAATATATTATTTATATCTTTTCTATCATGATCAGTGAGAAATGAAATGTTACTTGTTAGTACATACTGCCTACCATCATTATGATTGTAGCATAAATAATTTTTAATAATGATACTCAATGAATGGTATTAAATGTATATTTATTCAAAAATATTATAATTATAAAATAAATATTATTATGGATATGACAAAAAATATAATATGTTCATGAATTGGATTATTCATTATGAAATACCCATGAAAACAAATTTGAATTATCACATGAAATAATGAGTATAATAAAATATATATTATCTATATTATAGAGCTTCCCATTACATGAATGCATAGGCTACCCTAACAACATACGTACTTGTCCAGCTATCATCACAATCATATTTCCTCCAGATCTCTATTATATGTTACCTACGTGATGCCACCTATGACTCATCCACAGCCTCCACCTCTGGCTATGTATGCCACTCCGGCTACGCAATATCCACCTCATTAGCCTCCAACCATTCCTCTACATATGCCTTCACCTCTACCTCCTCTTCCAGATCGGCCTCCTTTTATGCCTCAGAATCCAAATTTTCCTTACCCTCCTCTTTAACATGGGTCTCTGACTCTGACAAAGTATGATTCGCCCCCTATTTTTCACATCATTGACCTCTGCCTACACTTTCCATCCTGAGCCACTACCTCAACCTCCGCCTCTACCTACCATATAAATCATAAACCCTAATGATTCATACTCTAGAATAGAGAAATATATCTATTTCTATAGGAACCCAATTCATCTCTAATTATTAACCAAGAATTCTCTACATATTTAATATTTTTTATCTATATTTCCTTAATCATCACGTTAAATGCCATGGTGATTCACCAATGCCATTTGAGGCTATCTATTTTATAATTTTATAGATTCAAGGAAATAAATTTCACAATTATGTTATGTTATGGAAACAATTATTCATTTGAATATTTTTATGTTTATCTTTACAAGATTAATATAGAAAAAACATAATTTATATTTATATAATTTAAATATAAAGCTTCGACATCCTTTCTTACAATCAGGATACAAATAGAAGTATTAATGTTTTTATTGTGCTTCCCTAGGTGAAATATCTAGGTTCCCTCTCGCCAGTAATAGAAACTAAAAAACTTTGGGAGTATTGGAATTACTTTAATGCTCCTGGCTGTGTATATATGGGATGATTGTAGTACTCTTATAGAGCTCTCCTTCAATATTTCAGAATTTTTGGGCATGAATTTGAGGAAAAATTATGAGTTGCCACCCAACTCTATTTCTTATAGTTTTCCTCAATATATTGGTGAGTTATATTAAATGTCTAGATTCTATGTTGTAAATTGGGTTTTCAATATTACAATTGATGAAATTTTCAATGACTTTTTGGATAGATGGGGATAATTTTTTGATCATCCTTTTAGAGTTGTGAAATGTAGTGTCCCTCCACAGTCGTTTATAGAAGTGTATTGTTTCAAGTCACCTCATATCATGTTGTTACTAAGGTAGGGGTTGTAATATATGGATGTTAATGTCAATATTAGTTATGAATGTATAACATATCACTAGTGGAAAAAATGTTTAACATGTTGGCATTTGTCACATCAGTTCTATATAACCAACGTGTAAAGAATTAATAATCGATATCTCATGTCAATTATATTATAACCGACGTAGAATATATAGAGATTAAATTTTTTTACCTCTGTTATTCTATAACAGAAATGGAAATCAAATCTGGTGCACATTATAATGTCAGTTATAAATAAACAGATGTGATAAAGTTAGTCTCAGCAATTTATCACATCAGTTATCAAAAAAACGACATGATAAAGTGACATTTATCAAGTTGGTTATTTTATAAATGACGTGATAAAATATTTTCTACATTGTTTATTAAATAACTGACATTAAAAACATTAAAAGTTTTATTTTACCACATCGGTTATCAAATAACCAACTTGTTAAATCTTTTAAATGATTTATCGCACCCCATATTCAATCATTCTATTTTCTTCGATCAGGCGACCTACGACTCGTCTCTCTCAAGAGGAAAACCTAGAAACGATTCATCAGAGACGTGCCCTCCAGCCTCATTTTTCCTACATCATTCTTCGTATTTATTATCATCAGATCTATCAGGTCGAATCCCCACACTCAAGTAAGCCTCACATGACTTGTTTTGAGTTTTTATTTTCCACAATGCCCAAAAATAATTTTTTTCGATGTTATTTTTCTTTGTTCTTTCTATCAAGGTTTGTTTCATAGTGTATATTTATACCATGCTAAATTATTTTCTATTAAAAAATCCAATGGAAGTTATATCATGCATGTTTATGTTTTTTTTGTGTTCTATCATGTGTGTGTGCATGTACAAGGGGTTTCCAAGGGTGTGGGGGGTGTGGAAGTGGGTGGGGTGTCTAGGCAGGTTGAGTGGGATATGATGTAGGGTGGGGGTGTCCATCGGATGTCAAAGGGGGTAGGGGTGGTGTAGAGGGGGTTTGGGGGTTGTCCATGTGGGTTGGGGTGTCCAAGGGGGTGTGGGGGAAGTCAAAGGGGTGGGGGTGGTGTCCAGGGGGTGTGAGGGCTGTCCAAGGGGGTTGGTGGTGTCCAAGGTGGTGGGGGGGGGGGGTGTCTAACGGGATGGGGGGATGAGGTTGTTGTCCAAGGGGATAGGGGTGTCCAGGGGGTGGGTGGTGTCGAGAGGGGTGGGGGTTGTCTAGGTGGTGGGGGATGTCCAAATAGGTGGGGGCTTTCTAGAGCGTTCAGGGGGCTTTTTAGAGGGTTGGGGGTATACATGGTGTCAATTTAGGTGGTGGGGGGGGGGTGCATGGGGGTGTCTAAGGGGTGGGGTTGTCTAAGGGGGTGGGAGGGGGCTATCTAAGGGGTTGGGGCATCTTCATAGGGTTTGGGGGTTGTTTGGGGGGTTTCAAGAGGGGTGGGGGTCGTCCAGGGGGTGGGGGCTGTCTAGAGGGGTGGGGGTTTTCCAAGGGGGTGGAGGTGTCTAGGGGTATCCAAGGGGGTGGGGGTGGTGTCCAGGGGGTGGGGGTTGTCCAAGGGGGTGGTGGTGGTGTCCAAGGGGTTTAAATGGGTTAGGGGTGGTGTCCAATTGGGTGTGGGGGCTATCCAAGGGGGTTGGGGTGTCCATGGGGGTGCGGGGGATGTTAGAGGGGTGGGGGTGGCTTCTAGGGGGTGCAGGGTTTGTCCAAGGAGTTGGGGGTGTCCAAGGGTTGGTGGTGTCCAGTGGGTGATGGGATGTCCAAGGGGATAGGGGTGTCTAGGGGGTGGGGGTGGTGTCCAGGGAGGTGAGTGGGCTATCCAAGGGGGTAGGGGGTGTCCAGGGGGTGGGGGCTGTCTAAAGGGGTGGGGGAAGTCTAGGGGGTGGGGTCGTGTCAAGGGGGTGATGGTGCTGTCTAAGGGGGTAGGGGTGGTTTCCAAGAGAGTGGGGGATGTTTTCCAAGGGGGTAGGGGTGTCCAGGTGGTGGGGGTTGTGTCCAAGGGGGTGGGGGTGGTGTCCAGAGGGTATGGGAAATGCAGAGTGGTGGGTGGGGGTTTTCTAGAGGTTTCAAATCATTAGGATCTATGTAATTTTCCGTAGTAAATGTATAAATATTTTAATATTAATACTTCATATTTAATTTTTGTGGAAAAGTAAATTTGGTGTCCAGTTGCACTAGGATGTATTTTTTTGAACCTTAAGAAGAAAGGATCCAAGATGAATTTAATACTATTATATCTAAATATATTTTATTTTTAAAATCATTTTCAAGAATTTTTTTAATACACGTAGATTTTTTTTATATTTCAAAATTGGTTTACAATCAAATTATGATATTTTTCATTTAAACATATATTTGTCTTATCTAAAAAAGATGTATAATTTTGATATTTTTTATACGTAATATTGTGTCAAAGTTGGATTATGGCACATCAAATGAGTAATGAATATGAGTAAGGTGTTTATGCCTTTTTGGAATTTTCTAAACAAAATGTTCGAAGTAGTGACATTTTTTCTATCCATGCCTGAAATGTTTTGAATTTGAAGAAGTTTAAAAGTAGAGAGATAAATGATCCTCTGATTTTTCATAGCAATAATCTGAGTTACAGCCCATGGAATAGGAATGGTGGAACTGGACGGAATGTTAGATCTACAGATGATGATGATTCACAAGATGGTAACTCCGATGGAATTGAAGAAATGGTTCGTGATATTGCAGGAGAACAAATTGAGATAGAACCGACAGTTGCACGTCTATATGGTGATACTGAAAAACCATTGTATCCAAGTTGTACAGCTTATATGATTTTGTCAGTGATGTTAAGATTTATTAACCTAAAAGATAAAAATGGATGTAGTGATAGAAGTTGTAAAGAGCTACTATAATTGATGAAAGATATTCTTCCAAAAGATAACGATCTTCCAGATTCACATTATAAGGCCAAGAAAATACTATCCTTGATGGGATTTGGATACAAGAAAATACATGCTTGTCCGAATGACTCTATGATATATAAGAAGGAATATGAATTTCTGTCAGAGTGTCCAAAATTTAGGACATCACATTATAAGGTGAAAGAAAAATCACAGGCTAATGTAGAGATTACAAAGATCCCTTCCAAGGAATTTTTGTATCTACCTATAATTCATCATTTCAAATGTTTATTTACAAATTAGAATGATGCAAAAAGGTTAATATGGCATGCTGATGAGCGAATATGTGATGGGAAAATATGTCATCATGTTATTTGTCCACATTGTATGAAAATTGATGCGAAATATCCTACATTTGGAAATGAAAATAGAAATCTCAGACTAGGATTGTGTACAGATGGAATGAATCCATACCGAACCCCCAGTAGCCCACATAGTTCATGGCCTATTTTATTGGTAATTTACAACCTCTCTCTTGAAGTTGTTATGAAGACCAAATATGTCATGTTGAGTATAATGATCTTTTGTCTGACGCAACCAGGAAATGATATTGATGTTTTCTTATCACTATTGATTGATGGTTTGAAACTTTTATGGAAGGATGGAATTAGGGTGTATTATTCTTATAAAATGGAATATTTTCAACTGCATGCAATGCATATGATCACTATAAATGACTTTCCAGCATATGGAAATTGTTCTAGATACAGTGTTAAAGGTCATAAAGCATGTCAAATTTTCGAATAACAGACTTTATATTGTCAATTGTGTCATGAGAGGAAAAAAGTTTACATGGTTCATCGAATGTTTTTGCCGATGGATCACTCTTATATATGACTAAAAAGGCATTCAATGGATCATAATAATTTGATATTGCTTCAAAACCTTTATCCTTTGATCTGTATTTTAGGAGGGTACAAAACCTTGATGTGACATTTGGAAAGACACTGAAATCTGGTAATGGTAGTGAGATTTGGAAGAAAAGGACAATATTTTTTGAGCTACCATATTAGAGATATCATAATGTTAAATATAATACTGATGTCATGAACGTAGAGAAGAATATCAGTGATAGTTTGATTGGAACATGGTTTGATATTAAGGAAAGACAAAATGTGGGTTCAATGCAAGATTAGACATACTATCAATGAGAATACGTTTGGAGTTAGCTCCCAATCCTAATGGAAGGCGAACATTTCTTCCCCCGACGTGTCATACATTATCCAAGAGGGAGAAAATTATATTTTTATTGTCTTCATGATATCAATGTGCCTCAATGTTATTCTTTAAATGTAAAAAATTTTCTCTGAATAAATGACATGAAGTTGATATGTATGAAATCCCAAGATTATCATGTCATAATGCAACAACTTTTAACAATTTCATTGCATGGAAGAGTTCCCATCTATGTCATAAATACTATAATGAAGTTGTGTTATTTTTTCAATTCAATTTGAAATAAAGAGATTTATTTGAATTCTATGATCACTTTGGAAAAGGATCCAATTTGTATACATTATCAATTGGAAATGTATTTTTCTCCAACATTTTTTTGATAAAATGGCGCATTTAATGATTCATCTGGTTTTGAGAAATAAAGCATTGTAGACCTGTATATCTTTTTTCGATGTATCCTTTCGAAAGGTATATGAAAATATTGATGGGGTATGTTAAGAATCCATATCGACCTGAAGCCTCCATTATTGACAATTATATTTTTGAGGAGGTTGCATAATTTTGTACGAGCAACATGGTTGCGGTGCGGCACATTGGTTTTCCTCCATCTCACCTTGAACAAGTTAATAATTAGGGAAAGGGGGTTCATGTCATGAAAGTCAAATCATTTTCAGCTATACAGATGATAAAGTTAGAATTATACATCTGGAATAACATAGCTGATGCAGAACCATATATCACATTCCATATTAATGAGTTGAAACAGTGGCATCCCAAAAAGAAAAACATGTGTATTTTGAATAAGTACAAAAAAAACATTTTTTTCATGGTTTTAAAATACCTTTCTTGGTAGATCAGATGTATCAGACACATTAAAATGGGTAGTGGGTGGTGTATGTTTCAATGTGATAACATGGTCTGGTTATTACATTTATTTATATAAATTTCATAAGAAAGATCAAGACAATAGAAGTGCAGTTCAGAAAAGTAGTGTATTGGTGTTTGCATAAGCAATTCATTTTTTGAGTGATAAAGAAAAAAACCCAATTTTTGCATCAAGTGCATATTATGGAGTGATTTAATAATTATGGGAGGTTGATTACATTAACATTAATGTTCTTTTTTTACTGTAAATGGATTATTGGTAACAATAGTGTCATACACCATGAATTTGGAATGACAGTTGTTAATCTGAATAGATTGGATGACACAACGGATTCTTTGTAATGGAAAGATATGAAAAACAAATTTTCTATGTAGTAGATCAATAATATATATAGTGGGATGTTTTCTAACAAGGAAAAAACAATATGATGGTGAGGATGAACATGATGAAGATGCTGATTTATGTGAGATCACTAATTCCATAGAAAGATTAATGGAACATAATTATGAGCATATTGAAGACAAGATTTGTGCCATAAAAACAATCACGAAAATGGAATTTTGAAAAACAATCCATTTGTACACTCCTAAAATTACAGGTAATATTTGTATATTTCGTGCATACATTTATTCTTTTCATAAAATTGTAGATATTTTATGTATATTCATTATTAAAACATGTATTAAAAATAAATAAGTATATGTTTTTTTAATTTTTTTTGTTTACTCTATCATGATTACCATTACATAAATTATATATCTATTATTTTTGTTCAATGGAAATTACATTACCATGTTTACCTTGTTTACCAAGTTTACCAAGATCACCATTTTTACCATGCTTACCATCTTTACCATATTTACCATTGTTAAACAAGCTTACCATATTAACCATGATTACTATTATATATCTTAGTACAATTTCCTATTTTCTATTTACATTAGTATTGAAATATTTGAATTTGTATATTTGTGAACTAATGATTGTTTTTTTGGTTTGATGGATAATGACAGATCAATCAGTTGATCAACCACATGATTCTGGAAAAGAGCATATTGGTCATACCACTGGGGAAGAACATTTACATTCTCCTCTTGATGTTCCCCAATCTTCCTTATCTTCTCCCATTACGACAAAGAGTTCATGAGTAGGTAAACGTGGGTGCACTTTTTTACCAAAATTATCACTTTCCCATACGTTGGATCTGAGGATACCCGTTGAGTTTGTAGATGATTAAATTCATAGAGGTCTAAATGAAATAGATTTTTAGAGTTTTGTATCAACTCAGTGTATGATAAAAGTATGCTTTTTGTAAAATGACTGCAGAAGTGTGAAAAAAACGACAATCTCTCAGTTATGGGAGATGATTTGGGTATAATTTTTTTTTATTGTTTGTATATTCATTAAATGTTTCTAGTATATATAATATGTTTATCCTCTTCTTTATCAGATGACATTTGATATTCATGACATTGGAGGAGTCTGGAAAAAATGCCTATCGATGGCTTCCAGGAGATTGAGGGATTTCAAATCAACCCTCTCATATAATTTCATTATTGGTCATATGAGTCATGAAAATCCATGTCATATATATCCTTTCATAGAAGAAGAGACATAGAGATATTTTGTAGAAATTAGAAGAAAAGATTTAATTTTGGTAAGGGAAATGTGAAATTTAATAAGCATTTTATATAAATGATCTTATTAATGTTTTGTTAATTATTTCTTATACTTAATTTACAGAAAACAAGGAAATCTCATCAGGAGATCCAATCTGAAAATGTATACCCTCATAGTTTATCTTGGGGAGGGTATACATTATTGGAAGAACAAATAATGGAGGAAAAATTACAAAAACTAAGAGATGAGTCTTCAAGATCTGGAGAGGGGGGCACTACATCACCTCCATCTATACATGAAAAATGGAAGAGAGATCAGATAGTCCAAGAATGGCAATATCTTTTGGGAGATTCGAGAATCATAGCTGAGAGGATTTTAAGATATCTATTTTATTTATTTATGTTTAGTATATTATTCATATAATTTTAATCATTAAATAAATGTTCAATTAATTATTACCGAATTATCTTAAGGAGCAGAGCACAGAGGGGGAATTTACAGTTTCTTGGAGGAAAGATATTTTATCTGTAGCATTGGGAAAGCCCAAACATCCTGGTCGTGTATGAGGATATCTGATAGGTGTATTTGTAAGAAAAGTGTTTCCACATTCTTCATATTCTTACCTTTAGGGTGTTTATAAAAAAATAGAATCCCTGGAAGCTGATGTTCATAATATTAATGCGACGATGAAATATTAGAGCGTCGATACAGTCTATGTTTTCAGACATGCAATGACAATTTCATACTACAGCTCCCACTCCTCCACCTCACCCTGTAGACCCCATTATTTATCCTCCAAATCCACTAGTAGCTCCCACTCCCCCACCTCAGCCTGAGGACCCCATTTTTTATTCAAATTCTCCACTGAAGCTTCCTAATTATCGTGAGTTGTATGTTGATGATCCTCAACATCATATAGTTACATATCCGATGGTATATTGTATATTATATATAGTTCGTTATCAATAATTTGAGGTAGAGAATCATACGGTCAGTATAAAATATTTTATAGATAGATTAGCTTGAGTACCATTACATACATATGAGGTGACTATAGATGGACATAGTATCAACCATTTTTTAATTTGGCTATTCAGACATCTGAAACCCATTACTATATGGATAAGTATGTTATATCTTCTATTTTATTATTTTTATTAAAGTTTTTTTATCATTTGAAACCTAATATATTTTTCTAGTTATTTTTATAGTAATACTTCAATGGTAAAAAAATATTGTATAGACAATAAAAAAGAAAAATGGATATGACATCATATACAGATTCAAGTAATCTTGACAGATTATCTAGATATTCAAATTTTTTTGCGTATCATTATGATTTTCCAATGGAAGCTCATGTTTGTGAACGTTCAATAACTATGCGGATTGTGAAAACTAACATCATGGAGCTTGTTACTGAAGATAAGATGGTCATCAATGTGGTGCAAATGTTTCCCATTTAAGTCTTAACACCATTTCCCTGTATTATATTTATTAAAATTGTATACTTATTTTTATTTTTTATTAGGTATCTTTATAAAATTTGTGAGAATAATGAGCGGACATATGTATATGGATTCATGGACCCACATTTGATTTCCCCTGAAGCACATGAATTGGTTAAGGAACAAAGAATGCTTTATATTGCTGAAATATTTGAAAAGAATAAAGTCACACAATGATGGATGATGACTTTTTGTGAGAGGTATGGAAAATATCTCTCTCAAAGAGTTCATTATCTTTTATCATAAAAAACAATAACCTCAAATTTTTTTATCAGTTATCATTGGATGGTAAGTGTTTTTTGACAAATGTAGATAACACTTTATTGGATATTCTCTGTCTGTGGCAATGTGCAAGAAGGTTTTAAGAAAATATTTTAAAAGTATGTCTCAATTTCTCAATAGTTTTATATATTATAATGATTTTTATATTTATCCCATAGGTTTTATTTTCTAATAGGGGATGGTTCTACTTTCAGAAAAAACACAATGAAAAGGAGTGTGATGATCAAAGATGTAAATGTAATGGTAAATATCAATTTTCAATTTGTAATTTTTGATATATTAAATAATAATAATATATTGAATTTACACTCATTTAAATAGAATTTCCATGAAAAACAAGGCGTCATCGAATGTGGATATTATATGTTAAGATTTATGTATGATATAATAACAACTGGAACAGTTGTGAACTTTGACATGTTAATATTTCCTTTTAAAATTTTCCATAAGATTTCATTTCATGGATTAATTATACACATTTACTACTATCCTTTTAATTTGAAGCTATTTGATGACCCTCAATCCTATAGTACTCATGACGTCAAACACTTACAAGTGGAATGGTTAAATTATTTTACTGGTTTGATTGAATTTTAGTTGTTTGTAGTGTAAAATGCAATTTTGAATATTTTCATTGTAATTGTCTATTTGGTAGTCATTTAGGTTGGATTTAGGTTTTTTAAAATTGAAATTGTATGTTTTTAATGTTATATATGTGAATGTTAAATTTTTCTCTATTTCTTGTTTTGTCTACTTATGATGGTTTTTCTGGTATGGATTCTTGTCTGTGTGGAGGGGTTCTAAGGGTGTGGGGGTGTCCAGTGGGGTGGGGGTATCCAGGGGTGTGGGAGGGCTATTCGGTGAGGTGGGGGGTTTCCTGGGTGTCCATGAGAGTAAGGGTGGGGTTGAGTCCAGGGGGTGGGAGAATTTACAGGAGGGTCGGAGGGATGTCTAGGGGAGTGGGGGTTGTATAGGGGGTGTCCAGGGGTGTAGGGTGTCATGTTGGGTGACAGGGGTTTCCAGGGGTGTGGGAGGGCTATCCAGTGGGGTGTCCAGTGGTGTGGGGGTGTGTCCAGTAGGGTTGGGGTATCCAGTGGTTTGGGAGGGCTGTCTGGTGGTGTGGGGGTGTCCTGGGTGTCCGTGAGAGTAGAGGGGGGGCAGTCTAGGGGGTGGGAGCATTTCCAGGAAGGTTAGGGGGCTTTCTAGGTGAGTGGGGGGCTATCTAGTGCGTGTCCAGGGGAGTGGGGTTGTCTTGTGCGGTGAGAAGGGGGTTCTAGGGGTGTGAGAGGGCTGTCCATTGGGGTGGGGGTGTCTAGGGTATCCATCGGGATGGGGGCAGTCCATGGGGTTGGAGAGGAGGCACCGCCATCCCTCGAGGTGCTGAACACCACTGGAAAGTACTAATCACTCTCACATGCAATGCTTCAGCTCTCAAAACATTTCACCATTGAATTCATCCCATGTAAACATCCATAATTATATCACTTTGATTCTAGTATAACCCAAGGAAATGTCATCATTTGTGACTAAAATACGTTGATCTTAGCGGTGGTAATCTCTTGGATCTTGTGGGATTAAAAATGATGATCCTAAGGATTCCCATGAGATGCCTAAAATGACCTTAACAAAAATCCCAATTGTTGGAAGAAGGTTCTGGTTCAGTTAGTGGAGAGGGATGTGGAGAAGATGATTGTGATGATCTGAAATATACCAAACAAGTACACGTATGTGACTGTTTAGTTTCCCAAATTAGATTATTGAATGAAAAAAACACACAAACAACCCTATAATTGTTCAATAATATAATTTGGGAAACTAAACGAACATGTTGTGTACATTTCGGATCATCACAGTCGTCTTCTCCGCATTCCTCTCCACCAAATTAACTAGCGCTCTCTTCCCACATTTGGGTTTTTTGTTAATGTCATTTATGGTGTCTAATGGGTAGCCTTGGGGCATCATTTCTAGTCTCGCAAGATCTGAGAGATTTCCACCAACAATATCCTGGTATTTAAGTCAAACATGATGGCGTTTCTCCCTTGGTTATACTGGAATCAAAGTGATAGAATGAATGATTTTTACAGGGGAATAAATCATTGGTCAAACATTTTGAGATCTCAAGCTTCTCATGTGAGAGTGATGAGTACCTTCCAGTGGCGTTCATCCCTTTCAAGAGATGGCGACACCTATTCTCCCAACACCATCTGTCCATGGGATTTCCAGGGGGTGGGGGTAGTCCAGGGGTGTCAGGGGATGTCCAGGGGTGGGGTGGGGGTTGTCCAGGGGTGGGGTGAGGTGGGGGGGGGGGGGTTTTCAGGTTTTGGTTGGGTTGGGGTTTGATTTTGGTCTGGGGGTGTCTAGTGAGTTGGGGGTTTACATGGGTGTGGTGGGCGGTGTCCAGTGGGGTGGAAGGGTGGGATGCAGTCTAGGAGGGTAGGAGGTATGTCCATGTGATTGGGGGGGCGTCCAGGGGGTGTCCAGTGGTGTCTGGGGGAGCTTAGTAGGGTGGAGGGGGTTCTAGGGGTGTGGTAGGGCTATTCATTGGAGTGTTTTCCAGTGGGGTGGGGGTGTCTAGGAGGGTGGGGTGGGTGTTTAGGGGTGTGGGAGGGATGTCCAGGGGTGTGGGAGGGTTGTCTAGGTGTGTGGGAGTGTTTTCCGGGGAGGTGGGGTGTCTAGGATGGTGGGGGTTTTCCAAGGGTGTGGGGTGCAGTCCAGGGGTGGGGGGAGTTGAGGGGTGTGGGTGGGTGTGGTGGGGGCTATCCAGTGTGGTGGTGGGGTTCTGGTCGGGTTTTGTATGTGTTTTGGTCTGTTTTTAGGTTTCTTTTGGTCTAGGGGTGTCCAGTGAGGTGGGGGTGTTCAGGGGTGTAGTGGGGACTGTCCAGTGGGGTGGGTGGGTGGGAGGGTGTCCAGGAGGGTGGGAGGATGTATAGGAAAGTGGGGTGATGTCTAGGGGTGTCCAGGGTTGTGGTGGGGGGGGGGGGCAGTCTAGTGAGGGGGGGGGGGATTCTGGTGATGTGGGAAGGCTATCCAATGGAGTGTTTTCCAGTTAGGTGGGGGTGTCCAGGAGGTTGGGTGGGGGGGTTCTATGGGTGAGGGAGGGATTTCCAGGGGCGTCAGAGTGTTTTTTAGTAGGTGGGGTGTCTAGAAGGGTGGGGGTGTCCAGTGGTGTGGGGGATGTTCGGGGGGTGGGGCAATCTAGGGGTGTTGGGGTGTCTTGGGGTGTGGTGGGGGATATCTAGTGGGGGTGTGGGATGGTTTTCCAGGGGTGTGAGAGTGTTGTCCAGGGGGTGGTGGTGTCCAAGAGGGGGGGGGGGGTAGTCCAGGAGTGTGGGGAGATGTTCATGGGGTGGGGTAGTCCAAGGGTGTGGGGGTGTCCAGGGGTGTGGTGGGGGATGTCCAATGGGGTGAGGGTTTCAAGCGGTGTGAGAGGGTTGTCCTGGCTTGTGGGGTGCTATCCAAGGGTTGGGGGTGTCTAGAAGGCTACAGGGAAGGGTTTTCTAGGGGTTTGAGGGGTTGTACAGGGGGTGGGGGAAGTCCAGGGGTGTGGGGTCGTCCAGGGGTGTGGTGGGGATGTCCAGTGGTGTGGGGTGGGGGGTTCTGGTCGTGTTTTGGCATGTTTTGGGTCTGAGGGTGTCCAATGGGGTGGGGGTGTCCAGGTATGTGGTAGGGTATTTAAAGTTCGGTGGGGGTTCTGGTATTTTTTTGGTCGAGGATTGGTTTTTTTTATGTTTTTGGTCTGTTTTAGGTATTTTGGGCATGGAATAGCAGTGGTTGATCGGTGGTGGGGGTTGTCTGGAGGAGTTGGGGGGCGGGGGTTCTGGTCTATTTTTGGTCATTTTTTGGTCTGTTTTAGGTCTTTTGGTAGGGTACATAGTATTGGTTGATCGATTTTATTTACAAAAAATATATTTTTACATCTGTTATTTTATAACAGATGTAAAAAATGCATTGGGATTAGTTTTAATGTCGGTTATTTACAAACCATTGTAATAAATGCATGGGAAATAATTTTTACGTCGGTCATTTCAAAACCGATATAATAAATCGAAATGAATAGTTTTTTATGTCAGTTATTTTATAAAAGGTGTTGTAGATATGTTTTTACATCAGTTATTATTTAACCGCCATTGGAAACCGCTTTGAAGACAGGTTTATCACGTCGGTTATGAAAATAACTGTTGTGATAAATTCTTCAGGGGAGTGATTTATGACATCGTTTATATAATAACCAACATGAAAGAGTATATACCACGTCAGTTATTAAATAATAGGCGTAATAAACCACAACTCTGAAGTATTTTCCACATCGGGTTATTATTAAACGACATGAAAAATGCTTCGGATTTGTGTTTTTTACGTCAGTTTTAAAATAAACAACGTAAAAACAATGTTTATAACGTCTCCTGTAATAATGTCGGCCAAAATATGAAGGAAAAAATAAAAACAAACAGCCGTAAAATACATTTTCTGCACTAGTGTATATTATTGGGGATTACCTTATTCATTATGGGAATCCATTGCCTAAAAAATTAGGGTTTTATAGATATTACAAGATGATCTATGTGAAAATAAACCCAGTCATGATTTTTAACGTTATATTATTTTCATTTCCCATCTTAATCTTCTTGAAATCATTTATTAGATATTGGATGTTGAGACTTCCGAGGTCATTTCACTAACTTTTATATGTATTAGTGTATCCACTACATCCGTTATAAATTTCCATCATTGGAGTCCTATAAATTCATGTAAACCTAACCAATTAATGATTTGTACATGTAGTTAACATTAGAATTTTGTTTGGAAGTACTTATTGAAATTGTTTTACTCTACTTGGGCTTGGATTGTCACCATTGTCTAATTATTTTTTCTTTATATTGACATAATTAGATTCATACTCATGATTGATTGTAGATTTCATCTTGATCCATCTAGCTAATGGTTCATCAATTTTTTATATTTTAATTTTTCAAATCCTTTTAATTCATTCAATTATTATTTTTTTAAATGAAAAAAATTAATTTTTACATTTCATTAATTTTTTATAGTTATTAAATATTCAATTATATATAGTGTTTGCATGCACATATATCCTTGTGGGTTAGTTTAATTTTATGAAATAATAGGAAATTTATAATTTCATTGTAGGAGGAAGGGATGATATGTTCAATAATCGATTACTTCCATTATAATTTTATTGTCAATGATTAAGGAGGTGAGTAGTAAACTCTCTAAAAAAACACAAGATCATTCTCCCATGACATGTGTATAGGTTTAGACATCTTATGATCTTTTTCATGTCATTCACATGTGGTTAGGGATTTGTAGTAGCTTGATATCTTTCGTGGCTTGCATGTGTGTATTTTTATGTACACTATCAAATGTTTATAGATAATTGATGTGGTTATTCATCTCTTTCATATTATTTTTGGTTCAGTTGTCCAAAAATATTTTTTTTAAATAGTTAGTTCTTAATGATTTCTAAAATTTGGAGATAAATTATAATTTTGGTATTTTCATTATGCATCGATCTATGATATAATTGGGTTACCGCTTTCCATTAATAGATTCTTAAAAAATTGACGGAATCTTGGAATTTCATTTATGATCATGGATGTGCAGAAATTGTAATAGTGAAGTTTTCTTGAAAAGGTCACTATCAACCTGTCAAAATGGTCAATCATGAATCTGATGATCAATTTTGAGTTCCATCCCAGTGCTCTTCTAAAGGGTTTTCCTTATCCTTATGGTATGTTCTATGAAATTTATTGATTCTTGGTGGTATATTGGTTTTTAAATATGTATTCTCATGGAATGGTCGATGACTTAACTGATAAAGGATGAGGATTTTGTGATCAATATTGGGGTGATTCAGAAAGTAGTGTCCCTCCAATGTTATTTATAGAACAGTACTGTTCCATGGAACCATATATCAGGTTATTACTAAGATATGAGATGGAAATTATATATGGCCAGTCAATATTGGAATTGGAGGTATAACATTGATTCTTTGTGTTGTCATTCTTATTGTTGAAAATTCATTCCCTGGATGATTAGGGTTTTATATATATTACAAGATTCTCCAAGTGAAAATAAACCCAATCATGGTTTTTTTTCTCTTTTTTTCATCACCCAAATTGATCATATTTTTATAATATATTATTAATTGTTTGTTGCAGCGTCAAAGTCCATTTAATCTATTTTATTGACTTTTTAGTTCTTCAACTTCATTAGTTCTTTATTTGCAGCAATTTATTCCCATAAATTATGGTAAACCTAACCCAAATAGTTATTTTTCTATGGTGTTAACATTATGGCTATGTTTTTCAATAATTATTGAAAAGGGGTTATCATAATTGGGATATGATTGACACTAGTGTTAAATTGTGTTATTTTTTTTCTATATTCACATAATTCGATGAATATTTATGTTTGATTATAGAGTCGATATTGATTCTCCTAGAAATTGGTTCATCAATATTCTATATATAAATGTTTCAAATTATTGTGATTCATTTAAAAAAAATTTGAGATTGAAAAAATGTAATGTATATAATTCATCAAATTAAAATATTTATTCAATATTAAATAGTTATTTAATATTTAAATCACTATAGTGTGTGCATGCACATATATTATTGTGGGTTAGTTTACTGATTTGAAATACTCAGAAATTCATAAGATCTATGTAGGAGGAAGACTTGATATATATTGAAATCAATTACCACCATTATAAGTCAATTGTCAAAAATTGATAAGGTGAGTTGTCCACTTTATCAAAAATGAGATCATTCTACCATTACACATGTATAGGTTTGTAATTATTATGATATCTGTCTTGTTATTCACTTGTGATTAGATAAGTGTTTTAGCTTTACATATTTTATGCCATTCATTTGAGGATTTTTATATATGAAATCAAATGTTCATTGATAAATGATATTTTAATTCACTTATTTCATATTATTTTTGGTTCACTTATATTAAAATAATATTTTCAAAGTCATTATTTCTTAATGAATTCTGGTATTTAGACTTATCATGGTGTCTCTCATTGAATTAACATCTGGTAAGGGAATGGTGGACCAATGAAATCTCTTGGGGCATACAGGTGATACATTTCAAGTATTCTATTTGACATTTGGAGTTATATTGTAGTGATATTTTTATCATACATGTAATTTTTTTGATTTAATTTTTTATTTAAATTTTCCAAATGAATTTTTCCTGTTAAGGGTTCCCAATGATAAATATATAAAATTGATATAATATAGTTGAGACCCTCAAGTATACATTTATTACAATTTAATTATTTTAAATTTTTTTGATTTTTTTGATTTATTTATTTCATATATATCAAAATAATTATCAAATTTTAATTTCATCGCGGTATATATTTATTTATTAAACCCTTTTAATCATATTATTATCTACAAATATATATTATAAATGATTATTTTCATAATTTATTAATATTTTCATATTTTATGATGTACATATATATATTATTTGTTATTTTATTAATTTATTATAGTTAAATGATATATTTTAAATATATGTTATCTTTAATACTTATTAAGTGACGTTAAAAATTATTTCAGACATGTTTTCTGCTTCAAATTATATTTGGTACTTTAAACACCACTACATACATTCTATGTGATACATTTTATTTTATTTTACTTTCATTTTTTTTAGTCAACATTTTATCTCACTAAAATACATGTTGTTTCAGAATATACTAGAGATATAGAAACATAAGGTACTTATTTATAATGAACTTGAGTTCAAACCAATATTCCTAACATAACTATTTTTTTAAAAAAAAATTATTTAATTTTTTGTGTTTTCTTCTCTGATTATTTTCAGTTTTTTATGTTTTCAAGTCATCAAGATAAAATGTATGTAAAATCATAAATTTAATCTCCACCTTATTATGACATTAGTCAAATACATATTTGATGTATTTATTTTAGTATTTTTCTTCCACATGATTTCTTCACAAAATGGTCATCATTCATATTAACACATAAATAATGATGACCTTAAATATATGGAAAACTTGTAATCTTAAAATTTTGACTCTTATGTAGTGAGTATTAGTTTGGAGTCTTTTGGAAGGGAAATTTTAATCCTTAATCATTTTTATTGAGTAATTTTTAAATATAAATTATACACATTACTATGTTTTTATCTAAACTTGAATCCATGTTCTTGATTCCTATAATAATTTATACACCTAAATAAAATTCTCATACCTTTTAATCATATATTGTGAATAATTTTATAAATATTTCTTCTTATAATTATTTTTAAATTTCATGAAATTTTATAGTGCACATGTTCTATTTTTTTCTCAGTGTCAATGGTTCTATTAGTGGAAACCACAAGATTCTCCCATGGTAACTGTTAAGTGATGTTTAGAATAACCCCATTACCACATAACCCATTATGAAAAATTTAATGTCGATGTTTCATAAAAACTATCACTATGAACTAGTATTGAATTTGTGCCTAATTTACACAATATTATATAATCTATTATATAATAACATTTGGAAATATTAGCGACACAACAAATTCTTATTTTATCTCTTTCATATTTTAAGGAATTTAGAAAAAAAAAATAACTGTTCAAATTATAATTTGTTACTCCCATTACATCTGAGGCTTTTAAATTATATACCATAATATGAATTGAACTAATATATTTAAATACCCTTCATAAAATTCTAACATTATGTTCTTATTCACATCATCTGATGTTGTAAAACCTTATTAGTTTGTATTCAGGCAATGTTGTTAGTTTTTTTAATATGTTTTTCCACCCCATACATGTCACCATTCGTGAAAAAAATGTGTAACTATCCATAAGTGTCTAATTTATTTTTGGATTGTATAAGTAAAATAGTAGTTCTAGATCCATCATTTTCTTAATAAGAAGTCTAAATATTAGATCCCAACAACCTTCCCATAATGAGTGAATAAAATTATACATAAATGTTTAATCATTGAAGAAAAGTAATTTAAATTGGTTAAAATAATTTTTTTATATTCTGGATATCTATTCTGAATATATTATTTGATTAAACAAAATTTAAAATATGATATATATACACCTATATTTTAGGATTTATGATATTAGAATAAACCTATCATGCTCTTTCAATATAAATTGTAAATATTTTTATGAACATCTTTTTTCATATTGTATATATATATATATATATTAAATTCTTAGATTAATATTTATTTATACATACCATACACATTTCTTCTACAAACAATTTAAGGGGTATTGAATCTGCTTTATATTGTATCCCATCCCCTGATTTGTTTATGGGGTGGACCTGATACCTCGAGGAGGTATTGATTAATACTTCTAGATCATGAATCATAATGATTTGTATCTAACTAACACCCCCATATTTATGTTTTATGTTGTATTTATTGTGTTTTATTATATGTTTTTTTGTTATACTTAAACTTTTATGGTTGTTAAGTAGTTTTGTTCTGTTGGGAACTTTGTATTCGTGTTCAAAAATGAAGACCATCATTTTAATTATATATTATTATGGTAGTTAATATGTACTAAATTTATTGGTAACCATTTTAGGATTATAGTGTTTTATGAAAAATAAGATCCTTGGAACTAGATTTTTTCATGTTCATCTCTGAGATGTTGATTTTATTTGTATGTGTTTCTAAATTATTGGTTATTTTATTTTTATTTGTTAGTGATTTTTTATCTAGTTATAAAGATGAATTCTTGTGGATTTACATCTTTTTCCAATTAATAAATATTAGTACCTAGACGATCCTGACTATTGGTCATTGTCACCTACCACTACTTTGAGAACATTCATTGAGTGGTTCTCAAGTAGCCTCTTTCGGTTCCCCTATAACCTAGAGGGGTTTGAGTGATGTGAGAATGATTGTTTCCCCACAACCTTCTCACCTATTTATCCACCAAAAATTCCATATCTGAGTCCACAATATCATTCAGACCAGAATCATAAAATGGGATTTTGTCACTTAGTTAAAAATTATTCTGAATCATGGTTATGGATGAATTTGAGTCATATTTCATCACATGTAAAATTTTCACAAATGTTGGATTTGGATTCATAGAAGAAAAATAATGAAATAGGTCATTGAGAATATCATTATTTATTGGAAGTCATTTCATGTTTTTGCTATTTTTTGAAAAAACATGATACTAGGCACTGGATGTTTTTCATTTTCAACTATAAGATGTTGATGTTATCTGTAAGATTTACTAAATTGTAGTATTTTATTAACTTTAAAGATGTATTTTTTCTTTCATTCAATGTTCCATTAATAAATATTACTACACAAGATGATCCAGAAAAGTTGCCACTATCACCAGCCAATGCTTTGAACACATTAATTTAGAGGTTCTTTTATATCATGTCTACTTCCAATATCACCTATTGTGGTTTGAGTGATGAGAGCATGAATTTTATAACACAACATTATAACCTATTTCTCCACCAAAAATTCTTGGTATGAGTTCACCTTAACTTTCATAATAGACACATATCTAGGACACTATAACAATATTAACCATGCTTCTCGATCATGGGTACTGATGAGGATGGTCATACATAATCATAGATTAAATAAGTTCATGGGTTGATTTAAGAATTATAGGAGAAAAATCATATTTTAAATCATTGAGAATATCTTTATTTGATGGTAACCATTTCAGATTTTTTGTATTTTATGGAAAACGGGATACTGGGCACTAGATTTTTTCATTTTCATCTATGAGATTTTGATTCTATCTGTAACTGTTGCTAAATTATGGGATTTGTTTCCTTTTTATGATATAATTTTTTAATCAACGTTTAAATATGAAATCATTTTGACTGATTTATTTTTTATAATAATAAATATTGGTACCCATGATGATCCTGATAAGTGTCTATTGTTTCCCACCACTACTTTGATAATATTCATAGAGAGGCGATCAAGTAGCATGTTCAGCTTCCCATCTAACCAACAATGGTTTATGTGATGAGAGCATTAATTTATCACCACAAATTTGACCTTCTTAACTATTTATCTACCACAACTTCAATGTCAATCATATGAATGCAATGATTTTTATAATGAAGGTTTAGTTGATAGTTCATGGAAGAACACATGTGTTTTAGATATGATCTTTAAATTATTTTGGATGTTCATCCATTCAATTTTAATGGACCAACTATCTTTTCCATCTTCCATTATAGTACAATATTTATGTTAAAATTTGTATAATAAATTATAATTCCCTTTTTTAAGGTTGGTTTAAATTCATTTTTTAAACCAACATTTGTTTATTGAAAAGGAATATTCACATGTTGTATTATGAATTTGCATCCACGTGGTCACTACCTGACATCATCCAGGTTTGGAAGGGGGTTCATGGTACACAATCTGTGCCTTTGGTATACTAGATACAGTAGATGAGAGTCATTGATGAAGGTGCTAGCGGGTTTGATTTTTTGCATGAAAAGGTCCAACCATCTATTATAGTGAAAGACTCTGTCAGATGATTTCTAAACACCTTTAAGTTATTTTTATATATTTTGTATTATTATGTTTACATGATATGTATATTTTAATTGATTATATAATATTTTGTATCTATATTATGTTTGAAACACAATATGTGTTGAATTTATCAACACTGTATATTTTATAAATGTATTCATAGATAAAATTTCTTCTATATTGATTCTATTAACTTATTCTTTTATAATGATTTTCACTATATAGTGTATATTATTCTTAAAATCTCATGTGAGTACTCATTTCCCTATCATTTTCATATATATTAATTCATTTCAATACATATTACTCTGTCATTTTTTATCCTTATTAACTTTGTTATATTTTTTTATCATTTTTCTATACTTTGGTTTGTGGTGTTTTTTATATCTATATTAATATTTCATGTTGTATTGGTTACTTTCTCTAGAATGTGATAGATTTGTTATCGAGTAGTACTTTTCTAATATCGTGATCCTCCAAAATCTGATAATCATGATCTCCCAATAGACCAAAAATCAATGGCATGCTATCAAGAACAAAAAATTATTACTCAATGGATACTCGAACCTAATTCAAAATAAAAAATTTAAATGAAGGGTTCGCTATATGACTAGCCTATTCAAACCCCCCAGAAAAGTCCTGTGTGATTTCTGCCTATGTGGTAGATTTAGTACCATAAAATTTTTTATTACATATAGAGCATCATTATTATTCTTCCAATTTTTTCTATATTTTTCAACCATGTATTTCCCAGACATATGAATTATGGAATCATGATTGAATAGTTTTATGTGTTGATTTATATGATGTGTGTGGATTGAAACACATGAATTGTCTATAATTGGTAATGTTTATTTAATTTATACTTTTATTGAGTGTGTCACGAAGAAACTGTGTATTTTAATTTACTGATTGGTGTAAATCCCGTGGGTCCTATTGATAATAAGAACATATAAATTTTAAGGGAATTACTCCTTTTTAAATTACATGTGGAAAAAATAAATATAATTTTATATAAAATTTATTCTTTTATCCAAACAATAACACCTTTTATATTTTTATACATTCCATCAGTGTCTACTTGGATATAAATGTGTATAATTATTCATAATTCAGTTTGGATTTGATTAAATTTTTAGAAGTGTTTATTAATAATTTTTAATTTTTGGATTTGAATAGAGTGTCAAATTTTATACTTTATGCATCACATTTGGTAACATTTTACTGAATGTTTGTATGCAGAGATCGATTCTAAAATAAATATTAGAAATAGTATTATTGTTTTGATGGTTCATAAGAAAGATCTACACAGTTCGAGTATACATTTTCATTATGTATATGAATGGTACTTTTTGGGTGGGATGCATATATACTATAAAACTAACTCATATGTTCTAGTGTCATATGCACAGTTAAACTTCTCCATATTCCATCATAATAAAAAACATCTCTAAAAATATATAAAATATTTTATGTGAATCAATCATTATATTTTCTTATTAATTATTACTTTTATATAATTTCAATCCCAAATTCACCTCTTTTTCATAAATATATTCATATATTATATAATCTATGCAACTATAGTACACATTACTTATACGTGTTGTTTATTATCCCTTTTATTTCTCTTCACATTAACAGGTTTCATATAGTATTTTGCAAGTTTGAAATGTATACACGCTTAATGCATATATTTATTTAATTTTTATACACCCATGAATATAAATTTATATCTATAGTTATATAGAATACTTTCAGCTACATGTCACAACCATCCTTCACTCAATTTCCATGTTTATCAAAAACCCATAAAAAATTCATTTCATCTTCCAATTTCTCATAACACTATCAAATAATGACATAGATTCCCTATATCATCACCAAAAAGGATCTTAATATTAAATTCGAAGAACATCAATTCATTATGAAAAAAAAAATTTAAAAGACTGACCAGAAGTCAATTACTACGTCAAACTATTTCTTTGGGATTAAAATTTATATATATTAATATTATTTACTCTTATGTTTCTATATTATCTTATATTTCATCTTTATAAAATATTAATAACTCATAATTTTGAATGTGTGTGTGAAAATATTTAATTTAATGATCATCCTATGAAATTTCATAGATTGGGTAATAATTTATAAATATTTTATATAATATCTTCTTACTGATAATTTAATTTATATATAATTGAGATTAAGGGATTCAAACCAAATACCACCAATTTAGATGAGTGGAATAATATAAATAAGAAAATGGTTTGTCGAATCCACTAATGGATCCATAACAGTGTATAATACGTAAAGACACATGTTTTATGAACTCTCGATGATGTTGGAGAATACATACCAATCAAAGAATACTAAAAACATATCCACTTGATAAAGTGTCTGATGAATATATGATTATATATTAGAATTTATATATCCTAAAAGACCATAATATTCAAATATGATTGAATCGGTATATTTTTATATATAAGACTTCAACTGGGAAATATTCAGTGAACCGCCAACTATGAACACTTACGAATATCTAGTAAACATTGGTTGTGTCTCTCAAAAACATGGATAATAATGGAAAACATACCATGTAAATTGTAATGGAATCACAATTTAATGTGGAGGACTAAATTGTATATTAAAATTCAAATAAACAAAAACTATCATATTAGAGATATGAGGGTGACTGTAACGGCCTCACCAACTCAATCTATGAATAGTAACAAGGAAATTTTGATACATAACCTAATGTCCACATCTCCATATTATAAAAGATTACAACTAGATGAATAGGACTAGGGTAGAACTATGGGAAGTCTATACACCCATATCATAGTGTCTAATAATAAGAAAATTACTAATAATAATCCAAAATAAAATACAATCAGAGTACTAAGAAGAATATAAAAATTGTATAAAATGTAATGTATATGAAGTACAGTAATAAAATTATGATAACCCACCAAGCCAAACCCATATAAAAATAAAACATATTAAACAATTAAACATAAGAAGTAAAATATTTTAATGACAGAGAACAAAATATCCTAGAGCTGGTGTTGTTCTTTATTACACTAGAATAAATACAAGACTCCAATCCCAATGGACTGATAAATTTAGATTTTTTGGAAAAACCAAATATATATACACGATACCCATTTCACATTTATAATTTTAATTTAAACATTATATATAACAACGAAAATTAATTTCATCCCTCAAAACTCATTTTAAGAATTATTTTTCATTCCGTAAGAAATGGAATCAAAATAATGGTGATTTAAATTTCTCAGGAAGTGGTAATTATATTGGAAGGTATTGTGAATCAAAAATAATTATAATAATGGAATGTTATATAATTTAACTAACATGCCACATAAATATTTGGATGAAGATTAATCAACATGGAAATGTAAATAACTAAAAAATCCATTTAATCAACAAATTGTGTATGTAATTCGTCCATAGATAATGTTAAAATAAGGAATCTCATCGATAATAATAATAACTAAATTCTCAGTGAAAAAAAATTAATTATTAGATCCTTTGTTTCCTATTCATTGGTACCTTTGTTATGAGGACCTTTCACAAGATGTTTTAAAACACAGTTTGTAAAAACCCAGATAATTTGGATAACTCGTTCATCTTGGGAGACTGCCGATTCATCGATGGTACTACGGTAACCCATACCCAACTCATTTCATATCATTCCCAATCATTCCTGATTAATAAAATAATATATTTAATTCACAAAAAATGTGTCTTATTAGATATCCATATTGAGTAAAGGATATAGATTTACCGGTATTTCCCCATTAAATCACATTACATTCAATGTAAAAACATTATGTAAAATAAATTATCTAGTTTAGGGAATAGTCATATATATTACTCATGTATATCGATATTTTAGTGAACTTTTATTTCAATATGAAAATAATTACAATAATTTTATTTCTTGAGATAAAATTAATAATAATAAAAGAACTTGTGTTTTCATAATATCTTTTACCACTTTGTAGTTTTCATGTAAAATATCATCAGATGAAGGAATTACAATGGAAAATAAAATATCAAGAATAACAAAAATTCCTAATATGAAATGTCAAAGAGTATATATATTCACCATATAAAAGTGAATTGGTGCATAATGACCAATAGATCTGAATGGAATTTAAATTTCTATGAAATCCCATAACTCGGACATTATTTTGGTTATACGTAATTTAAACTCATGTATAATGATTTTAAGTAAGTTATTAATATATAAAAAACCATAATCAAATTTTAAATATAATATATAATCCTCTCATAATATTTTAAAACCCATTTTTTATAACTACTACCCAAACATTTCATTTTAATGACATGATAATTCAATTACTTATTTTTATACACATGTTCATAATTAAGATTTATTATAACTCTTATAAAGATTAAATATAAGATAAGACAGAATCATAATATTAAATAATATTTATATGTAAAAAATTTATTCTTAAAAAATAGGTAAATATAGTAATTAAATATTAGATACTCTATAAAATATTAAATTTCATATTTCAATGATCTTAATTGAATTTCTTTTTAAGAACTATTGTGGTGTTTATTTATGAAATATTTGTCTCTCATTTATAGGGTGTGGGGAAATTGGATGAATAAATGAATTGAGAGGGGTGTTTGTGGCACATGGAAATGGATTGAAGGATTGTGGTGACAGGTAGCTGAAAGTATTCTATATAAGTATATTTATACACATATGTTCAATGGTGTATATAAATTAAATCAATGTGTGCATAAGTATGAAAACAGTTCAAACCTTCAAAATAATATATGAAACTTGTTAATATAGAAGATGCATTGATGAAACAATAACATAAATGTTGAAGATATGTGTACTATAATTTCATAGAGTACATAATTTATGAATTTATTGTTGATAACTTGTTGAATGTATGGTAGTAATTATATAAAAGTAATAGTTACCATTATAATATAATGATTGATAAAATAAAATTTTTATAGATTTTTTAGAGACTTTTTATTATTATGAAAGTATATTAAAAAATATCCTTGTTCTTATGACACTAAAATATATGAATTAATTGTATAATACATATACATCACATCCACAATGTAAAAGTCAAATAAATAATGAAAATTTATACTTGAACCATGTGGATACAAAAAATGAACAATCACAATAATCAACCTAATTCTAATAGTTATTTTAGCATCAGTCTGTATATACCAACAACCCATAAAATATTACCAGATTTGATGCATAATGTTAAAAGGTAAGAATCTATTCAATTCCCCCTATTAAAAAATTCCCAATATACACTTATAAAAAGTAAATAAAATCAAACCATAACTATTAATAATTATATATAATTATAAAAATGAAGACACTCTTAGAATGTATAAACACTGAAAATATATTCATGTTTATCTAGTAGAATAAATTTTATGTAAAGTTATATTTCATAGTTAAATAAGTTATTAAAAAAATAGTAATTCCATTATATTTAAGAACGCCTAATAATTAAAAGGAACCCTATTTTTGACACTAATTACTAACTGATATAAATAGTTTTTTCATGATACACTCAATAAATGAATAAATAAAATAATCATTACCAATAATAGAAAATTCTTGGGTTTCAATCCACACACTTTACGTAAATCAACCAATATAATTGTGTAATCACATTCTCAAAATGCATATGTCTAGGGAAAATAAAGAGTGAAAATATAGAAAAAATGGTAATGATCATTCTGAACCATTGTATACAATGAAACTTTTTATGCCTCTAAATCTGGTACTCATAGGGAAATCATGCATGCCAATTCTTGAGTCTTTGGATAGGATGGTCATAATGTGCACCCATTATTTTATATTTCTATTCCAATAGAGTTTTAGATATCCCATGAGGAATATTTTGATGTTCTTGATAGCACTACATAGATTTCATGTCTATTGGGATATCAATATTTTCATAATTTTTTGGATCCTACTATTTTCAACTTATTGGGGGACAACACCTCATTCACATTCAAGTCAATGTAACCAATATAAAATAAAAAATTAAAATATATAAAGAAAATTAGAAATAAAAAATAAAAAAACATAATAAAACGTTCATGAAAAAATTATCAACAAAGAAAAATTATAGAGGAATAAGTATTTACATGAATCAATGGTTATTAAAATGATTGAGAAATGAGTACTCACCTGAGATGGTAAGAATAGTATACACTGTAAAGTGAAACACATTTTAGATTAATAAGTAAATATAAATAATATAGATGAAATTTTTTCTATTATTACATTTAATATATATATATATATATAGTTGATAAATTCAACACATTTTATTTTTTAAACATAATATATATGAAAATTTTTATATAATCAATAAACATATACTTATATTGTATACATAATAATAAACATTATATAAAATTCAATTACAGATGTTTAGAGTTTGTCTGATGGAATCACTGCAATAGATGGTTGAAATTTTTCATGAAAAACTCCAACCCTTATAAAGCATCCTAAAAAAATCTCACATACTGGATCCAGTCAAGATCAAGTTAATAGTATTCACATTTAACCCCATTCCAACCATAGAGGATATCATACAATGACCTCAGAAATTCAAATTCATAATCCAACAAACAAAAATTCTCACTCTACCAATTAAAGATGGATTAAAAAATGAATTTAAACAAACGTAAACATATGTAATAAACATGAAATACATAATATTTAATAAACCAATTTTACATTGATAATAGATTAAAAACATAGCGCTTTGGTTAAAATTGAAACAGTGGACATCAAAAATGAAATAAATATCATGTTCAAAACTCATGTATTCTTCCCATGAATATCATCAAAACGTGCATTAAGAAAATAAGTTCATGAAAATGATAAACATTGATGTTGTTGTGGAAAGAATGTGGTAAGGTGGTTCTTTTGGTGAATCATTAATGCTCTCATCACTCAAGCCCCACTGGGTGAGATGGGAAGCTAAACATGCTACTTGAGCACATCTATATGAATGTGCTCAAAGTAGTGCAATGCGATAATGGGCACATATCGATATCATCTTGGGTAATAATATTTATTAATAGAACAATGAATTAAATCCAAATGAATTAATCTTTAAACCTGGATAAAAACCCACTAACCCAATAAAAAGAAAAGATACCAGAATTTACCAAAACTTATATATAGCATCATCATCTCAGAGTTGAACATGAAAAATTTCATTGGATAATAACATGTTTTTTATATAACACCAAAAACATGAAATGGTTACCATCAAATAATGGTCTTTTCAATGATCTCAGTCATAATTTTCCTAGAACAATTTCTTAATAAAAACATGATCCTATTTAATCTATGATGATATATGATTCATCATCATCAGTACACATGAAAGAGAAGTATCCATAACTATGTGATAGTATCCCAGATTATGAGTCTATTCTGAATGATAAGGTGGACACTTACCGGGATGTTGTGGTGAAAAAATAGGTGTTATGGTTGTGGTGAAATATTTTTGTTCTCATCACTCAAACCCCTCTAAGATAAAAGGGAAGAAAAATAGGATACTTGAACCCCTCAATTTGATTTTTTTCATAGACAATTTGGGTGATAATGGCCTCATTTTAGGATCATACTTTTTAATAATATTTATTAATAGAGAAAATAAATCAAGAAAAAAATAACACATCGTTGATGGAAAAACAGCCACAAAATTTTGTAAAAATTACAATTAGCCTCAACATATAAAAGATGAATAGAAAAAAAAATACAATGACCAGTATCCCCTATTTCATAAAACCCAAAAAAATTTAAATGGTTTCCTACAAATAATGATCTTTTCAACGATCTCAGTCATGATTTGTAATCTATGATTCCTAAACCAACACTTGATCTAATTTTATATGTGATGATATATGACTCAAAATCATCGGTAACCATGATTGAGAAGCATTTTTAAGTTAGTGATGATATCCTAGATTATGAGTCTAGTCTGAAATTAAAGGTGGAACTAAAACTAGAAATGGTGATGGGAAAATAGTTGATATGGTTTTGGTGAAACAATCATTATCTCATCAATAATTACCTTATAGGTGATATGGGAAGTTGAGCAGGAAATTTGAGAACCTCTCTATGAATTTTCTCAAAGTATTGGCAGGCGATAATGGCCAATTTTTAGGATCATTTGGGTATTAATATTTGTTAATAGAAAAATAATTCATGTCAAAAGAAAAACAATTTAAACCTTTCAAAAAAACTGACATAGAAAAATGAAAAATAGTCTAGAATTTAGAAACACAAAAAATATTATCAACATCTCATATCTGTATATTACAAAATCTAGAGCCGAGGGTCCTATTTTTCATAAAAAAACCAAAAACATGAAATTGATAAAAATAAATATATGCCATCCTATTTTCCACAATAATCAAGAACTAAAATAGTGGTCTCCAATGGTGTACTCTAATTAAGAGTTCACAACATAAAAAAATTACATATATAAATTTAAAAAATAACCAGCCAAAAAAGGTAATTAACAATTATTAAATCATAATAAAATAAAAAATCATAGGTTATCACTCAGAGATGAAACATCATGACGCATGAAATAGATGTATGAATCAATACCTCCTTGGGGAAGAAGGTTGACCCCATCCAAAAAAATTGGGTGGAGGGGATATAATATCAAGTAGATAAAATACCCCAATAATTGTTATCATAAAGAATATGGAAGGTAAGTTTAAATAAATATTACTCTATGAGTTGAAAAATTTAAATAGATACAATATGAAGGATTTGTTTATTAAAAATATAAAAAAATTAGAATGAATTCACTGCATATTGTTAAAGTAATACCATAAATCATAAAATATATACGTATATATATTAGAATATAAATTTATATCTATCAGTATAAATATTTTAAAAATATATCAAATATATATATATATATATCAAATTTAAATTACATTACTACAGTGATTAAAATGGTACATTGAATATTATTCTATTCTTGTTTGGAAGGATGTTGAGATCTAAAATGACAACCTCTCATTTAAAACTACGATGGATCTGAAACTACTAATTTACTTATGAAATCCAAAAATAATAAGAATCTTAGATATAGTTACAGCTCTTTTGTCATGAATGATGATTTAAATTGTGAGGATCTACTTATACATAGAGATTGTTTTATAGCATAAATTTATGTCAATAAGGTTGTACAAATTTATATAATGTGAATGAAAACATATTTTAATAATTTTATTAAGTTTATTTAAATATAAAAATTGAATTCATATTATGGGATCTAATTATTAATCCTTATATCTAATGGGAGTAACAATATTATAATTTGAATGGTTATTATTGTTTTTGGAATTCCTTAAAAAAGAAGATGAGAAATAATAATTTGTTGTGGAATTAATATTTCCCAAAGCTATTAAATTACATATTATATAATTTCGTGCAAATGGGGTTAAAAAACAATACAGGATCATAGTGATTGGATTTATGATGCATCATCATTATATGTTTCTTAATGCGCTATATAGGTATAGGGTAATGAAAAACTACATGTATCATTTACAATGGATGAACCTAGTGGTGGCCACTAATAGAACAATTAATGATGAGAAAAAAATATCACATACATTGTAAAATTTAGTGACATTTAGAAACAATAATAGGAATAGAGATTGATAAAAAAATCACAATAAATGAGTCCAAGGTATGAGAATTTAATTTAGGAGAAAAAATGATGATAGTAATATTGAATAGTGACAACACACTATCATTTAGTCAAATAATGAAAAAAGAACATATTAGGGGGTATAATTTATATTGAATAATACATTTATAGAAAAGATAAATGTTTCATTTTTCCCTTCCCAAAAACCATAAACTAATACTCACTATCTAGGAGTCAAATGTTGTGGATTCCAATTTTACATGATCATTAATGTCCCCATTATTTATATTCTTATATAAATGATGACCTTTTTGTGAAAAATATCATTTCATAAAAATACTAAAAAAAACAAATCAATATACATATATTTTCCCAATTCCATATAATAGAAGAGATTCAATGTTTCATTTTCCTACAATTTTGTTCTGATTTTGTAAAAAAATGAAAAGATGAAAAGTATCAGAGAAGGGAATAAAAAAATAAAATCAAATTGTTAAATATTAAATAAATATTGGTATGTTAGAAATATTGGTGTAAAATACAACTTTCTTCTCTAAAGATGTACCTTATCCTTTTATATATCTAATAATTTTTGAAACATTAGGTATGTTAGTGATATAAAATGTTCATTAAAAGAAAATTTAAGGAAATCAAATAAAATGTATCAGATAAAATTAATGTTAGGGTATATAATGTACCTCATATAATTTGATCTATCAAACATGTCTAAAATAATATTAACGTGAGTTATTCAATACTAAATATAACATATATTTAAAATATATCATTGACATATAAAAATTTTATGAAGAAACAATGAAAAAATATATGTACATCGTATAGTATGACAACTATATAAAATTATAAAACGTTTCATTGATAATATACATTTGTAGATAGTAATATGATAAAAACGGTTTATTAAAGAAAACATAATGATAAATTTAAAATTTGAAATATATTTAGATGAAGATGAAACAAAAAAGTAACCAAAAAAATTCAGAATACATATAATAATTCAATTAGAATACCAATAATCTTGAAGTAATCCACTATTTCATTGTATTGTTATATATTTATCTTTGGGAAACTTCAATTCGAACAAATTTATTTTGAAAAATAAAAGAAAAAATCTAAACCAAATATAACATTGAAGAGAATAATTTCACCAACATCTAACTCAAAAAATCAAATATAATTCATGAAAAGTATCACCTGTAAGCCCCAAGAGATTTCATGTTGGTATCTTTACCTAAACACATATTAATTTCATAAGAGAAACAATGATATGTCAAAATATATGAACACATTAATAAATCACTTTTCTAAAATAGTTATTTTTAGGGAAGTGAACCAAAAATAGTATGAATGAGAAGAATTAAAACATCATATATATTCAAACATTTGATATACTACATAATAATCATCACCTACATGTGACACAAAATTTCAAGCTACTACAGATTTTTAACATTGTGTGAGTCCCCGAAAAAATATAATTAAAAGTAAAAACATATAAATATTTCGTGGGATAATGATCTCATGTTTTGAAAGTGTTTAATACTCACCTTATGAATAATTGACTATGGAATTATAATAGTGGTAATCAATTTCTCAATAGATCATTCCTTTCTCCTCTATAGATATTTTCAATTTCCTATTATTTAAAATCAATTAATTGGACCAAAAGAATTTATAGGCATGAAAAAACTGAAGAGAATATAATTTTGAATAACTATTGAATATTGAAAAAATATATGCATTAGATAAATTGTACAATATTTTTTTTAAATACATTGAATATTTATTGAATGTATAAAAAGAATTTGAAAAATTGAAATATAAAAATTTGATGAACTAATTTTCAAAAGAATCAAGATGAACACTGTAATAAAAAATTAACATGCATCTATTTATCATAATATAATGAAAATAACACTATTAGACACTAATTTGAAACAAATCCCATGTACGGTGACAAATTTTTAAAAAGTATTCCCAAAGATAGACCTAATGTTATAATAATGGAAAATTTACTAATTTGGTTAGGTTTAAATTAATATAAATGACTCCATTTCTAGAAATGGAGAAATGATACAATGGAGGCACTACCACATTGAAAAAGTGTGATAAATATCCATTTAAGAGTAATCATACAATTTTTATGATATTATATTGAACAAATCATGATGAGTAATTAAGAAAAACATAACAGCAAAAAACATGATCGTGTTTATTTTTACATTGAGAATATTATAATAGCCACAAAACCCTAATCTTTTAATGAATGGATACACCTGTAGAAGAAAAGAAACCACAATCATCCATATTATACTTCCCATAAAAATATTGACATCCCATCCATAACATTCAACCCCTCCCCCAATAAAAACACGATGTATGATTCCCTGGAACAATATAATTCTATAAACGGCAGTGGTGGGACACTAGTTCCAAAACTCTATATAGTTAAAAAAAAAATTATAGACCACTATTAAATAATTCATCAAGATGAGCATGAAAAATCATATTGGACAACTGATATACCACATAGAATCTAGAAATTGCATAGAACTAGTAATAAGGATAATGAAAACCCATAGAAAAAGCCCAATGCTGCATCCCATAATTGATCCTAGGATTCTTGCCTAACCATTCTAGCAGGTTGATAGTGACCTTTGCAAGAGAACTACACTCTTCCAATATTGGCACATCCAAGGGAGTGAAATAAATTACTAGATTCCCAGTATTTTATGAGTTTCTACGAATAGTGAGAGGGAACCCATCTATGTCATAGAATGAAGCATAATGAAAACACTGAAAAGATCATTTATCTCCAAATTTAAGAAATAGTTATGAAATAACTATTTTGGAAAAATTATTATAATAATCAAGATGAACTCTTAAATCAAACATGAATATGCATCATATTATGTGAAAATAATTAAAAAAATAAAACAATTAGACACAAGTTTCAAAAAAACCAAAGTACGGTAAGAAATTCTCAATATGTATATCCAAACACAACCCTAATGATAACACCAAGGAAACTCACTAATTTGGATTGGTTTACCAAAATTTGAGGGACTCCAATGTTGGAAATAGAGAACAAATATTTTGAGGAACTACCAAGTCCCAAAAGATGCATAAATGTCCTTCTAAGCCTCAACATCCAATACCTAATAAATGATATATAGATGATCAAGACGAGAAATGAAAAAAAATAGAACAACTAAAACCATGAATGAGTGTATTTTCGCTTGGAGAATATTTTAATATCTATAAATCCCTAATATTCTAAGGAATAGCTTCCTAGCTTTATGATGGGAATCTCCAATAATACATGTAAAAATTACCAGACCAATATTGACTTGACCATCCATATCTTACAACCCCTCCCATAGTAACCACATGATATATAGTTCCCTGAAATAGTATTGTTCCATAAATGACTATAGTGGGACACTTCTGTTCAAAAATCCCCTTGTTTTATAGAAAAATTATCAAAACCTATGCAATAAGTCTTCAATCAATGAATCAAATGATCATATTGAAAAACTAATCTACCACATAGAATCTATACATCTAATATAACTCACCATAAGGAGGAGGAAACACATTAGAAAGAGAACATGGCTCCAACTCACAATTAATTATCAAATTCATGCCTAACCATTTTGATAGGTTGTAAGTGATCATTATTAGAGTTTTGTACTCTTCCCATTTTGGAACACCCATGAGATTTAAAATATTTATAGGTTTACTAGTATTTTTTTATATCTTTTACTAGACATAGGAAACCCAACTATGTCATGGAGTGATGCACAATTAAAACATTGATACTTCTCTATGCATTCTGATTATAAGAAGGGATTTAAAATAACTATATTTTTTATGTAAATAAAATATATTGTTTTTTATATTCCCCTTGATAATATAAACAATAGTCTTTACAAATTCATAAATTTGGTCATAGCTTGTAAGAATTGTAAAATTATTAAACTCGACTCGGAAAAATTGGGAAATTGATAGCCTTAACTGTTGATGGAGAATCACTATGTGTTTCACCATGATGATTAATCCAATATAAATAGGAATCGTTGAAGATGTAGATAAAGTATCATCAATTATTATTGATTAATATGGTTCTAGTAATAACATAAATGAATCTCAATTCCAGTGTATGAATCTTTATGTTTTTCCATTAATATAGTAGGTGGAGGTGGAGGCTGAGGCCAAAATGCATATGAAAAGGAATAGGATGGGAAGAAGTTGAGTGAATCATACTATGTCAGAGGCAGAGAACCATGCGAGGGGGGTGATGAGGCTGATACAGATATGGAGTCATAGGTAGAGGCTGATGGAGATTAAGAGGCATAGGAAAAGCCTGATGTGGAGGATGAGGTAGTGGCAGAGGCAAATGCAGATTAGGGGTTGGAGGCTGATAAAGAGGATATGGAATAGTTAGAGGGGAAAGCGTAGTCATATGTGGAGTTCATGGAGGAGGTACATGAATTTTCATGTAGGTAACACGGAATTGAGATCTAGAGGAAACCAGATTTAGTGGAGTGTCGGGCATGTAAGTAAGTAGTTGGAGGATCCAACATGTAAAAGGTATAGTACTATGTATAGTATATATAATGGATATATTACATAGTGTGAGGAAATATGGTCATTCCCCTTTTGTATGGTTAATCCATTAAATTGGAATTTTTTAAAAATGATAGTATAATCATATAACATGGATCTCATCATAGGATATGAAATTGTAAAAATTGGCTGAACTGACATTTGGAATATCAAAAAGATACTCCAATTGATTAGTATATAATCAAATGAACTTATGCATTCATGATGGATTTATGATGTGGTGAAATATAGTTTTGTCTTGAAATATCATAATTATTAAAAAATTCACCATAAATGTTACTAGTCTTATAACTATATAGTATTCCTAGAAATGAGGCATTGAAGCATCCAAAAATGAACTGGACATTAAAATCTTCTATAGATCTGGTAATATATTTATTTTTGTTTTCACATTCAAAATTTGAATCATTTCAATGTAAGAATTTTCAAACTTCCTTCATAATGTGAATATAGAATATATAAATTTTTCATCCACAAAAATATCTTCTATACCCATCTGTGTTTTTTCGACTAATGAATTAAATACCCATTTTTATTTTCATGAAATTGAGATAAAAATTTAAAGGCAGAACATATGCTTATTTTACAACGGGAAATGGATATGAAAAAATTATTCACTACACATATCTATCAATACATGAAGGTCTCGATCGTCTCCTATTAGATACAATTGTGCTTTCTTATCTTTCTTTTTTGATGATGATTGAATATATCATTTGCTATATAAATAGTAAATGTGGGAGGTGTCTATTTTTTATCGAACTCACTGAATCTACACATTCAACCACCTATACACTAGGAATTCAACCTTGAGATCATTTAAAATTATCTAAAAATTCAATATGTATAGTTTCAATTACTGAATTATTGATATGATTAGTGGGGATGACGAAACCTCCTTGGAAAAGTGGGGGATGTACCTATAGAATCTCTGTCAATATGAGGAGTGGTAGAAGTGTTTTTCTGACATCCATTTCACTGAAGGAGATATTCCATAATTATGTGATAGAAACTATATAACAATTTATATGGTCTTTTAAGATTGAAAACATATGAGTTCAATTAGATGTGTTGTATGTGTTATGTATTTGTTATGATATGTATAGATTTGATTCCCAACAATCCTTCATAATAATAAAAATGATTATTTAAAAAAAAGTATATGAGGATGATCAATCACAATGGATCTATAATCATTAAGTTTCATGAAAATATTATAATGTAAAATATATGATGGTTGTAGATGATGATGTATGTGGATTTTTGATAGTTAAGATCATTGAAATGTTAGAGGTTCCAATTAACACAAAATAAGGTAAGCTATAAATTTAATGATTTAATTCCTATAATGATAAAGTTTAAAATATTATTTAAAATTTCTATATATTATATTAAGACACTATTAGGTAATTAAAAAAAATTATTATAGGATTTTTTTTATATCATTAATGAATTGAAATGTTCTCATCCCTGCAGTCATTGCTGAGAAATATAAAAAATGGAATCAAATCATGAATTCCTTCCACACTCTTCATAGAGGATATCGATGGTGTATTTTCAATTTTATCCACCTAGTACATTGGATTTGTATTTTTTAAGGTTACGTAATAAATAACCCAACACAATTATCTTCATTGAATAATATATTCAATGAATTAATTATTAATTTCTATAAAAATAATTCATCTCACATTCAATAATTTATATTATTAATTTAATTGTAATTTTTTATATAAAATATAAATTATTACATATCAATTATATTGATGATTCATTTAAAAAATCATCACACTTATTCTATATTTATATATTAGAATATATTATTTCTATCTCCATCTTTAAAAAAAACAATACATGAATCATAGTGTTATTTCCGCTAAATAATATTTATTACCTTCCATGTAAGATAAGTTATCATATATATTAAATATCTATATGAATAAAACATAACCAAAATTTTTATTATCTATATTAATAAACATTCCTAACATGGTTTATTATATTTTTCTATTCAGTAACCATGTAATGAATTTGAATTCATAAACTAAAGAAGGAATTATTTTAATATTTGATGTCTAAAAATATTTTTTATATAGGGTAGAACATAACCCAATAAAAAATACATGATAATTGAATTTAAATAGTGGGAATTTATTAAAAGGATCTATAATCATCAATTTAGTTCTGATATGTCCAATGACCATTTTCTTATCATTAACTCATTCTTATATGTATATGTAATTAATTCAGATGTATTTATTTCGAGTACCACATTTTTTATTCATATCCCTAATGAAAATAGATGAATTTCCACAAGATAAAATAAATAGATTTGAATGGAATCTATAAAATTATTTCCTAAAATGAAACTATTTATACACACAACATGTGGCCTAAAAACAGGGAATGAAAGTAGATTCTATAATTCAATTTAGTGCTTGTGCCGTATGGAAAATTTTCCATTATATAGTCTGTTATCCATAATGAAGATACAACATAATCTTGATTTGATTTAATTAATATAACTAGAAATGTGTGAATTTGAGTATTTTTTAACATCCAAACTATCAATCCATATATATATATGATAATAAAAATAATTTAGTAATTAATCTCAATAACATTCCATAATAACTTCATCAAAACCTTATCATGGTCTATACATGGACTAATATGATATCACCCCAAACATTCCTAATAATAAAACAATTTTAATAAATTTTAAAAAACTGAGAATACATGAAACAACCAATAACAAAAGTATATTGGATAAATTTCATGTATTCTCATTCCAAATAATTTTCTGGATTTTTTTCACGTTGAATTTATCACCCTTAACAACAGGATCTTGATATTGTGAAAATTATTTCATAAAAAATATCTCTAAAACATCATTAATTTAGATTTATTCATAAAATGAATGTATATTTCCCAACCAGTTTCTATGAATAATTATTCCAATTACATAAGGTGATTCACCGATATCATTCATGTTGATTGAAATTATTTCACCTTATATATAAAACACATATCATTAGTAGGAAATAAAATGTCATCCACATATAAAATAATAATGATAATAAATTCTCCCACAATCCATATATAATATGCATTGATCTATAAAGTTTAAATTGAATCCAAATGAAGTAATGAAATATCAAAATAATAAATACGAATGTTAGGTTGAATGTTTTTTATAGTGATTGACCATTTTATATTGTATAATAAATTAATTGTATTACTAGAGAGTAATTCCCCATGATGTTTTATGTAAACCACATAATATAGATCACCATTCAGAAAAGAAACTTTAGGGTCCATTTTTTTATAATTACATCTCAAAATGACTTACCATTTACTATATAGTGCATAATGAATATTTGTTGGAAATGAGAGAATTTTTTTCACGATAATAAATCCATTACTTCTTGGTGAACCATTTAGAATGTCATAGGGACTTGTATTTATATATACTTAGGGTGTTTTTTTCTTAGATTTAAAAACCCATTTTCATCTAAAATGTGTTCAAACAATGATTAAAAATAACAAGGTCCTAAAAATCAATACTCTTAATTGTTATAACCTCCTCAATTATTGAATCATTCTAGATTTTTTACTCCTCACAAGTCTTGATATGTTTATACATTATTTCATGATTATCTCAATCTAAAATTTTATAGTAAAATTATTATTTATACACTATCTAATCACTAAAAATTGATGAATTTTTCGTCCTAGTATATCTTATTAATGTATCTTTATTAATTTACTATGAAATTTTTTTATTAAATAATTATTGATGATTTTATGATTCTTTCACAAATTGATACATAACATTATTTTTATCTTTTTTGGAATGGAATTATTTTTAACATCATTCCATAAACATAGAGGGTTAAGAAAAATTATTAATCTATCAAATATGATATATGGACGTTATTATGAATGATCTATATCCCAAATTTTTTTCGATGAAAATTCCCATACAAATTTACTCATTTTGAAGACCTTTTTCAATTTTTTATTCCATGTTTCTAGTATCCGATGACGGAAAATAAAATAGGTATATATTATACCATTATACATATTTAGAGAATTAACCACTACTAGTCATGGGACCCAACATATATTCTAATGTGTTATAAACATACACTTCTGATAGACATCTGTTCTTGATCACATACCCAAAAATATGTTTTTATTGATTAAAAAATTCAAATGGTGTTGTTTAAATATAATTTTTTGAACCTGATTCAAAACAGATAATGGAATTTTTTGTTCTTTATCCAAACATAATTTAGCAAAATTATTATTAATAATATTAATTTTACCATGTCTATTAGTTATTTGTTTCTTATTTTATCCACATTATTTTTGTATGGTTATCTAGGAATAATTCATTGATCATCCATTCAAATTTCATGAAGAAACCATGAAAATGGAGTAGATAATTTTCCATACTCATTTTATCGCTCATATATTCTCTACCTCAATCTAAATAAGAAATTTTAATTTTTTCCACAAATTTATCTATGAAATTTTATAAAACGCTAATGGTACATAGATCTTAAATTTTATTATTAATTAAAAAGAGGGACACATATATTGAATATTATTAAATGATTCAAATAATTTTTTCATGTTTATTTATATACATATCTAAGAAACATGTGTCAATATTTATGAATTACAATATATTTTAACATATATTACCACCTTTATTTAATTTATTGGTTTGATGTCTCTTAATTTAATCCCCATTTTTTTAAAATAAATAAAATAATAGACTGATATAAAACATCCTTAATTAATAATTGGATCCTTTCATTAGAGATATATCCAAGTCTCTAGTTTCATGATATAGATTTTTTTCCATTATAAATCTATTTTTTATACTAGTATAGAAATTAATGTTATCAATAATTTTTTTAACATTTGATAAAAGACAATCCTTCAATACACCACATCCAGTGAGGTCATTTCTATAGATCAATAAACATTTATCATTATAAAGGCAAAACAGAAAACTGAAGGCTACATGTTCAGACACTGAATTCATGTTTCTAGTTTAAAATGGAATATTAAATTTATTTTTTAAATATATGTTAAGATAATTTCCTTATAGTATAACTCATATCCCCATAGATTACACACTTGAGTGTATCTTATTTCTGAAAAAAAATCTAGGATCACTTCATATTGCTTTCCTTGTATTTTTACTATCACATAATTACATTCAAATCCTAGAAACAACTATTTTTACATTATATTTCATGTATATTCAAATATTTGGATATTAATTAAATACCTTTTTAGATATTTTTAAATTTTTTATGTGACTTTGATTTGATAATTTTTTAGAGTATCTATCAAATTGATAATGTTTATAATATTTATCTTATATGATGATAAAAACATCCATGTGTATATCATTAAACCATGGTATATAGCTTAAAAACATTCTATTATCATAAACATTGTATATTTAAAATTTTCATCGAGTACACACAAGGATATAAGACATCATCTCATCAAGATAATACTTGGGAATATACATTATACAAGATTATATGTACAAGATAACTTGTAGTAATTTATAATTTTTATGTGTCACTAGATATTTCTATAAGTGAGAATGTTAAATAATTATTAGAAATAAATATGATTATTAATTCCTGGTATGGATCTTGAACATTAATATATTTTTGTAAACCATTAAAACAAATTATTGTGAATTTTTTGTATATGTCGGGAGCATCACAAATGATATGTTATTAATTATAAATAAAAGGGAGTGTTTTTACCGTTTATATTTGTAGAAGTATATTTAATGAAAATTTTATTTAAATGGAATCATCGCATTAAATTCTATGGACATGGGTTATTAATTAGAATATATCATATAATCAAAGAATAAAATTTCAAGAATATTGTTAGATGATATAAGTATTTATACAACATGATGAGATATCACATTGATGGTATTATATTAAACAATTATTATTCATATTTGATTTCCTTTCATGACATATATTTTTCCTCTATGGGTGCCTTCACCCATTACTAGAAAATAATCATAGACTTTAGGAAATCCCACCTAATTCCACTAAGGAAGAGGCCAAGAGTGTTACAAATAATGTGTTTCCAATTATTTGAGAGATATATATATTTTTTATTTTATAATAGGAATTAATATTAGTCAATAAAAAAAGAAGTAATATTTATTCATGATTTTTAACTGATCAAAAATATTAAATTAATATTTATCTACAATGTATTTTTTTTAATTATGTGAATATGTAATATTTAATTAACTATTTTAGTTCACAACATGATATATGTTTATATATTAATTATAATCATAATTAACATATTTTTAAAAACATTACATGAATATTTATTCACAATATATTGAATTACATAAGTGTTTATTTATTCTATGAATAATATATATTTATAATATTTATTTGAATATTTAGTAAATGTTGGGGAGGATGGGTGGATCATATTTTTTTTAGTGATGATTATGTAATTACATTATAGTTAAAAAAATTATATCATTTCTCAATTTATCACCTTCTATAAAATGAAATAAGAATAATATTTTATTATGTGGAATTGTGATCCTATTTTTAATATATTATAAATATAATTTATATAATTAATTAAATGATAATCTGTATCCCTATGTATTTAAATTAAAAATTATTTCTATCCTAGAAAAGTTAATTATTATGAACAATAGTTACCTCCCACGACCTCCCACACCCTCTATTCCTATTAAGATCTTGAAGAATAAGAGAACAATATATTGAGATCAAAGGAACATGAAGCAATTAAGGTGAAAAAATATTGTTATTCATGAAAAATATGTGAACCATAAATTTCATCGATGTTTTTTTTATATCAATGGAATATGTGTGGATCTCCACTAGAGGTGGTATACTTTGGTTCTGATCAATGAACCTATGATACACTAATCGAGTTAAAATGGTCAATATCATCAATAATGAATGATATAAAAGTTCTGATAATCTTTATTCTTATATTCTACATTAAATATAATTAATGTTGACCAAAATTCTATCTCATTTTCAGATAAATTAATTGTATAAAAAATATGATTTATTTTGTTTATCATGGAATTTACGTCTTGTAAAATTCATATTAACCATTTAATCAGACACAAGCAATGTAGGAAATAATCCAAACAAGAGATTACCAAATATATAGAATGAAAATGTTGAATCAAAGTCGACATGTTATATTCAAAAGTATGTAGATATTGATGATCATTATTTTAATTTTAGATTCTTTTTTTCATACAAATCATTTTTTATTCTGATCATCAATATCTATTATTCCTCCCTATGTTTCTCACTCATTTGACTATGATCTGATTACATTTTAATGAAGAAAATCTATCTAACCCATCTAAAGTTAGAAATTAGTATGGCCGGACAATATAGGATTACATGACATGTAGGCACTTTAAACATCATGTATCCTAGATCATGACACATAGAAGTAACAAGAATTTATTCACCATGATTTTTGTTAAAGGATACATTAAACATTCATTTCTCGATATGGAGAACATGACTTTCCAGCACACGACGTGTGTTACTGAATTATATATAACTAGATTAAAAGTTCTGTAGTCTATAAAATTCTATCCTTAACAATAATTTTTAAATACAGATAAAGTATTAATTACATAATTTATTAGGACTGATCACCATGTAAAAAGGGGGATATTTTATGTATATAAGTTTTATTTCTATTTATTTGACAAATTTATATACATAAAAAAATTCTATGTCCCTAGGTGTGTATCATAGACATATAATGAGTAAGATAATGAAGAAAACTAAAATTAAAATCATTATTAAAATAAAGCTAAATATAATGTGTTTTGTGTGTCATTTATTTACACGTACATTCCATGTGAGGGTTTATTTATATATTTATTTAATATTTAATTAGTATTATGTATATTTTTAAACCACATAACATGTATTGTCCTAATTTATATTCAAATATATGTGATTTAAAATCATTGAAATATATATTAATTAAAACGTAATCCATGTTTCATTTATTGAAATATAAAGAACAAGTAATTTCTTGAATAATATGTATTCCATATGATTCACTGGTAAACTATATATGATCATTAAACATGTAGATTATTTTAATGAGGTACTCAAAGAGTTTCATGTATGTATATCCTTCATACTTACTTTATTAAAATATAAATAATATTAAGTTACAAAATTTGTTTAAAATCACAACATATTTGGGTCTACATGATATATCTGATAAATATTATGATAAATTTAATTAATTATTGAATCAAATAATTAATTTAAATAATTATATTGAGATTATCGTAATAATATAAGAAATTAAATGAACGTTAACCTTTTTAAAATGTGTAGTCACTTACCCAGTTGATGATCATGATATTAGATTGACTGCAATAGGTATATGGGTTCTTATAAATTAATTATTACTATGTTTTAAAAAATTATTTTTTTAAACTAAATGGATAGCTTATGAGTCATCCATTCCTTCTTATTTTATACATTCCCACATACCAATTGATTCTTTTATTTAAAACACATTTTTTGTTCACTTTACTAAAAAGAGAGTTAAAAAATTGCATGGTTGGAGTAGCCATGAATATGGAGTCCTTTCAAGATGGATCCAACATTAAAAAAGACAAATAGATACATAGTAAAAATGTGTTATCTTATAAACTCAACCCCAGACTTCCCATTGGATTTTTCTAAAAAGTTCAATCTATTATATTGTTAACTTGTTAAATAAAATTCATATTAAATATCATTATCGGGTCATGTTTCAATTTCCTTATATCTTTTCATTGCATGATTTATTTTATGGATTCAATACTATGTTCTTGTGAGAATGTTGGTTGACGTAGGACACTCAGGGGTGGTTAATTTTGTTCCTAAAAAATAATTTTTTAAAAAATATTATTAAAAAATTTACAAATTTAATGTAAAATTTGTGCTAGTTAACCAAATTAGTAATTTTATAAAATATTTCTTTATTGTAATGATTTCTTAAGGATTGATTAGTTCTCAGTTATGATAACTTGTATTACTATTTTTACTTTTGAAAAACATCTACAAGACCAATTATAATACAAACACTATGTAAGATTAACCATCAGAGTGAATTGAATTTTCTCATTTGAATAAAAAAGGTAAGGAAAAATACACATAAAAAATAACAGCCAATTAAAACAAGAGGATAATTATCAAGAAGTGACTTGGTCCTCTCCACTTGGTGGTCACCGTACACCGTGAAATTTATAAAAATAAACATGATAAACATCCCTTATCAGGGTACAAAACAACATACCAACATTCCCCATCATTAGAACTCTTTTATAATATTCATTGGATTACAAAACAAAATGATATACCACACATGGACTTATTCCACTAATATCGGTGGGAGTTTAATATTTAAAAAGGTATGTTGGTGAAGATATCTATGTACCTTCCAGTTTTTTCATAATATCCACTGTTTTTTTTTGTAAAATAGAGATAGGTACAACTCAAATTGTAATATTATTTATACAATCGGAGTCATATAATGAGAAAAGTGTTTAAAAATTTATTTGTTATGTGCTATGAATCTTATGGTCTCCTTAAATATTTTCAATGTGATGCTAGAGTTGACTTATACAAGTAGATAGGAAAATAGAGTATTGTTTTCTCTTATGTCTTCAATTTATAAGATGTTATATATTTCCTTGACTAACTATTCTCATTAATGTTTGTCGCTATAAATGTTTGTGATGTTTTAGTTCTTAGTAATGTCTTCATCTGTTTAAAATAAGAATCTATTATGTTTTTTTCTACGGTTCATGCTATCTTCCCTTCACTTCTCATACATATGTGTGTACAAATTATTGATCAGGTATTCCATTTATACAAGTCAGCTGAAAAGTAGCATGATCTGGATCATGTGTTGGAACCTTGTACCTCGTATTATTCTCAGAAATTATCATTAATGTTTTCTTCATGAAAAAATAAAAAATAAAACAAATAGAATTAAATAAAACATATATGATCATTAGTAATATGTTTGAATTTAAGAGACAGATCAGTGGTGTGTTTGTCTATCTGTATCTCAGACTATCATTATCATAAACTATTAGTGTATCATACTATTAGTGCCTCATGCTATCAGTAGCTTAAGCATAGATAAATTATGAGTGTCGTTCTGTCTCTATATTAGTATATCATTCTATTGGTGGATCAAACAATCATTGGTAAGTCCGGATTGGTCAGTCAGGCTGTTGGTAGGTAATGTGTCAGTCACTCAACTATCGATTACTCAGGTATCAATAGCTCCTACTTTGAAAAATATTGTGTTTCTCTCCCGGTCAGTCACTCTCTCAATAGATCATTCTACTGGTGGATGGGAGTTGTATGGGTAACTAAATATCTGTCGGTCAAGCTGTTGGTAGAATATACTTATGTTGGTAACTTATGTATCGGTGAGTCAAGTATCGGCGACTCTACTATCGGTTGGAAAAGTGTTTGTGACTTATAGTAAAAAAAATTAATTTACTAGACATATGATAAAAATTCAAACATCACAGGTTTAGGATTATATATAAACATGAATAATCATAATGAAACATACTAAATCATAACTATGCTTGATTTTTAAGCATTAAAACTAGATGCGGAAAACAATCTCCACATTTTGATGACCAAAATCCATTAAATTATATACCACAATGGATAATTTATAATTATAAAAGTAAACTCTACTAAACAAGTAATAATGAACATAAGAATTAAAATTATAATAAAATATGATATTTTAAATAGAAACAAAAATAGATTTACAAATCCTTTATATTGATTTATTATTAAGATACTATTCTGTTTTATTTTAATGTTCCTTTTAAGCCCCCCCTAAGTTGTGTTCCATACACATTATTCCTCATTTGGTTTTATCAAAAAGGAAACAATGAATGAATAGAAACATCATAGAATGAGATGAAAAATAGATCCATGAAATTTCATTAGTCAAATAGTGCATGAAATTACAAAAATATCAAAACTGATCCATATGAAAGAGTGATCCAACTAATTCTTAGTAACATCAGATTCCATCAATTCTATGACCATAGTTGAGGAAAAAGTGGTAGGAGAGGGAGGTCAAAAAAATTTAATAGTGTAGGCATTGTGAGAGTTCAAAAATATGGAAGAGGTATTCATTAAAAAATGAATGAGAGAGGCTTAGAAAATATGATGAAGGAAGACTAGTATGTTCCTGATGGATGACATGTCAAATTTAGCTATGAACCTGAGCATGGGTTGTAACGAACAAAAGTTTTTCAATGGAAACTCCCTTCTTAAAATAACATGATAACAAAACAAAATGAACTACTAAGTGATAAGTGACCTTTAAATATAATCTTTTCACTTATCTGTTTGTAATTTTGAAAATATGACATACACAGTTGTGTTCAAGATGTTTTTTAGAGTCTAATAAATCAAAAATAATTTTGGTGAATAGTAACCTACCATTATGAATAGTAACATAACCTTCTAAATATTGATATACCCTTATTAATAGTAACCCTAGCTATGATAGTACAAAAATAATATTCATATGAATGTATGATTTACCTATATTTAAGAATAAATAAATGAATGTTTTAAAACTGTTTTTAGTAATAAACCATGAATTTAATTAAATATTTATATAATCATATTAAAAAATTTATTTTAAAAAAAATGGACTTCATTTTTGGATTCTACACATCAAAAAAAATTAGTTTGAATTTTTTGGATTTTTCTGAAATACATGAATTTTTCATGAATAGTAGAATCTGATAATTCATAATAAATGCTAAATAATGGATTAATTGAGTCATCGATGATGTTCTGCTGATTTAAGCCCACTTTTTTGGGATCACATGATAAAATAACTATTCTTGGTCATGGAATAAATACTATTCCTTGTCTTGGAAAGAAATAATAAATTAATGATTATAATATTATGAAATCCCTCATCTCCTCCACTATAAAAACTCCCCTTCACTCCCTCTTTTATCCACTCCTCTCAAGCCTTGTGCCTTGCCATTATTCTACCCAAATCTTTCACCAACGTTATCCCCCACGTGTTAATGATCTCAGCCTCCCCAAAATACCAAAAAACTTTCCCCTTGAGAGGTTCTCAAAGGAGGAAGTCTCAAGAGGTAAATTCCTCTTCCCAATTTCTTTTTTCCATTTAAGTTTTTTACTTTTTTATTTAATTTCTCACTTCCCTTAACCATAATATTATTATAATTCCCGTAACACACATGTATTGGAATGTATTCATGATAGTGGTATATTTCATTATCTTCTCTCCTTTTCCCACCCTTTTATTTGAAATAAATGAAATCACCGTTTGAGATGTGCTAATTTATCACATTCAAGGACAATTGTTTATCAATTTCTATTATTGTCTTTAATTCTGGTCATGAAACCATATTAGTTAGGGTTGAACCAAGTTATTATATATGTAATATATCCTATTTTTGGTTCTATAAACATTTTCTACAAATGGAATCAAGTTATAAAGAAAAACACATTCTTGTAATCAAATCCCTCGATTAACAGAAACAGTTATCACTGTGGTTATATATATAATAATTTGACATCAAACTAAGTAACGTGAACAAAATTAAAACCATGTAATCTCCTGGATAAGAAATAATTAATATAACTTCAATTATGTATAACCACTTTAATCCTTCATATAAACCAAACTTGATTATAAGTGAATCGGTCTTTTAAATCCATGTAATCAAACGAGCACGAACAATGAAATTGAACATTTTAAAAAATCAAAAAAGAATAAAATGAACTAAAAATGGTTATAATAAAGAAATTAAATACAGAATAGGTTATGGAATTATTAATTAATAAGCCTTATTTTTTATTCATGTCATTAATAACAAGTGGAGAACACCAACGGATTTAAGGTAAGGGATCCTCCCCTATTTACTCTTAATCAAGATTGTTCACTATGATATGCCTTTTTGTGTAATAAAAAGTGATAGGGTACATTTATACTCCTTCCCCATACTTCCCTAATTATTTATAAGTGATTATAAACCCCTTATATTTCCCATTAAGATCTCTTAGTTACACCTGATACCATGCCAATAAACATTGATGGATTCTACATGAACCTCCTTTATTCCTTCAGGTTGCTCTATCTTTCTTTTTACCATGATATAATTGTCTCTTTTTTGTATAGAACTTAATAATTTTGTTTATATGCTCCAAACTCATTTTCTATGACCCATATCTCATTATTTTTCGGGGATATACATGCTTTTAAGTGAATCCCTCTTCGATACTTCCCAATAAGCACACTCGTTTTAAAGGAACATCCCAAACATTTACCCAATTTCAAGTGAACTCTATATTCTTTTTAAGAAACCATTATCTTTGAAAATTATGTATTTTTATTATGAAAACCTTCTTGGTTCAATTCTGGTTTTATATAAAAGAATGTTTTCTTTACAATTTTAAAATCTCTAGAGTATTTTCCATAAAACCGCTCAAAAATGTTTTAATGATAATGTTTCTAAAATACATTTATTATATGTTGTCACTTATGTCTGACACCACTTACCATTTTATATAACTATTTTACCATATGAATTTCCATTTATTTCCTAATTATTTCCTTACATGGACACTTTCATGATACTCCCATTGGTTATGATTTATGTCATGATTGTGGTACCTAATTTTTTCCATGGGTACCCTTAAGTTTATGTTTGGTTGTTTATGTATACTTTTATATGTGGAAATAATATTTATGTGGAAAGAATATTCATGAAAATATTGAGATGGGTGTGACCAAATAGCGCTCCAATGCATTGGGTAAGGTTAAGTGTCATGAGATGCGATGTGAAATGGGATTGGCGGTTAGCCTTGACCCGTACTGAAATGGGAAACGGGATTGGCAACTAGCCTTGACCTATACTAAAGATATGATTTATGATTATTCCACATTTATATGATCCCATTTTTATATGTTCCAATGCTTATATTAAATTATTTTATAAGTTCATGCTTTGGATATCATTATGTCATGCCTCCTAACTCATGTGTTTTAGATGTATCCTTATGTCCATTCCCTTAATGAGCTTTTTTTATCATCCCTTTTTTCATGTGTTCCCCAGGGTACCATATACAGATGTAAGGGATCAAAGAAAGTTATAACCTCTTTATGGAGATTAAGTAAAGAAGTCTTTTTAGCCACATGTTTTGTGTTATTTGTAGCTAGTATTCCATGACACTATACTTAATGATCCTTAGCTTTCACTCTGATGATTAATTAAGCATAATATCATGAAATGTTTTATTTAAAATTATCAGGTCGCTATAGTTGGTATCAGAAGATGGTTTAGTAATTTTTGGATATTATTAATAGAGCACCTTAGTGAGAACCTTAATGATGAGACTAAGTATAAGAAAATAGTGCTAAATTTTGGTGTGTATCGAGTAAGTGGTTTATCAAGAAAATAGATCTATGTCTAGATACGAGCTGGTAGCGGCAGATCTAGAACAGATGTATCTAGGGGTAAAACTTGAAAACACTGCTTTGAGCTAGAAACGAACGGGAACTGGTGCACGATAACATGCCTTGCTGCACTCTTGGTTACAACACTCCCAAGGGATATGCTTCGGCAGATTCACGAGCTTAGTACAAACAGTTATTATGGGACAAAAAGAATCTTATAAGAATATAAGTTACGAAATAGATCGAGGATAACCTAGATATAAACTGAATGAATCAGAAGTCAGGATATACTTCTTCTTTATAAGTTCATACTTTTATGTTCAATGTTTTTTATTGCTCTATAGGTACGTATTCAAGACCTATAATTATAAGTTCGTTTTCATAGTTATGGGGGTAAATAGAAGAACACATTCCAACAACCAATGTGATAGGAAATGAGAAGATTGACCTAATGACATGCCTGATGTGATGGAAGCAGGTGCTCAAAATGTCATGGCAGTACTTGATCAGTTTGCCTAAGTTATGAATAATAAATTGAATTGGGTAGAAGGTCCCCCTCCTCCAAGGAAAGAGAAAGTTTTCATAGAATCCTTCAATCAGAAAAGGCCTCCCATATTTAGCGGGTCTTCTGATACCCTCCTCGTAAGAATAATGGATTAAATCAATTGAAAAGATTTTCTCTGTTCTCTAGTGCTCGGAATAAGAGAATGTTTTACTGGAAGTCTATCATTTTGATGGGGAAGCTAATCAGTTGTGGAAAATGATCAAGAATACAAATTCCCAAGAGTAAATTGATTCTATAGAATGGGATGAATTCAAGAGGATGTTTTTCAAAAAAAATTTTCCTTGAACCCTCCATCTCAAGATGGAAAGAGAGTTCCTTGGACTCAACCAGACGAAAGATGAGTCCATCGGGGCGTATGAAGGAAACATTACCAGGATTTCAAGGTATGCCTCTGGATTTTTTATAAACACCAAAAGCTATGTGGATCGCTTCTTTGGTTGACTAATGTCGAGTCTATGAAAATTGTTAGCTATTTGAGACATCGACAGCTATGAGGATATTGTTTGTTGTGCCCTCAAGGTTAAAATGGAAATTGGATCCTCTCAGTGGTCTCATGGGCCTAGTGACAAGAAGCGGAAGATAGAGAACAACATGGGTGGATCATCAAAAAAATCTCATGATGGAAAGAAGTCTCACTTTCTGCATTGAAAAATTGTGGGAAGAAGGATCTTGGTGAATATCTCAATGGAACCAAGAATTGATTCAAATGTGGAATGTTTGGTCATCTAGCCATGAATTTCTGAAGGGATGTGAAAAATCCCTCTAATGTTGGATAGGAAAGGAAGTTTCAGATCAACACTCAGCCTTCAGTACAGTGTTATAACTGCATGGAGGTTGGGAATTATGAGAACAATTTCCCTAAGCTAAGGGTTGTCAGAGGTAATCAACAACAACCTCCAAGGAAACAAGGAAGGGCTTATGTTATCACTACTACTGAGGTGGATCTGGAAAATGATGTGGTGACAGGTACGCTTGTTAATCATTCAAGAATAGTGAACGTACTATTTGATTCTGGTTCTACGCATTCCTTTATATATTGCAAGTTTTCTAGAACTATAGAATCCAAGCCCTGAATCATTGAAGTAGAGATATATGTAAAAACACAAAGTGGTGAAATCATTATAACCCAAGTGTTTGACTGTTCTCCTATTGATGTATGTGGGAGTATTCTTCCAGAAAATCTTGTAATACATACCTTTGTGGAAATTGATGCTATAATGGTAATGGATTAGCTCTCATTATATAGATCACATATCAACTGTCGGGAAAATAAAATATCTTTTCATATTATGAACCATCCCATGATTCTATAAAAATGCATGGAAGATCGTGAATATCCTTTGAATAATCCTTCAATGGTGTTGGTGTTGATTCCCTATGAAGAAGCATACCACACCCAAATGGTTGAGTTGAAGGAAAGTGCCAAACTTGAAGAAATGCACATCTTGAGGGAATATGGTGATGTCTTTTCCAATGAGTTACACGAAATTCCACAGAATGGTGAGGTAGAGTTCTCAATGGAACTCATACCCTGAGATTCTCCTATCTCGAAGTGTCCCTATAGGATGGATCCTATCGAACTGGAGGAGTTAAAGAAGCATCAACAAGATCATCTGTACAAAGGGTTCATATGCCCTAGTGTATCACCAAGGGGTGCACCAGTGCACTTTGTGAAGGATAATGACGGAACAATTCGGCTGTGTATCAATTATCAGGAAGTCAACAAGATCACCATAAAGAACAAGTATCCTCCCACAAGGATTGGTGACTTTTTAGACCAGTTAAGAAGTGATCAATACTTCTCAAATGTGGATATTCCGTCTAGATATCATCAGGTATAGGTGAAGAAGGATGTTATACAGAAGATTGCCTTCCGAACAAGGAATGGGCACTATGAGTTTTTGGTGATGCACTTTGGACTTACTAATGCCCCTGCAATCATCATGAATTTGATGAATATAGTCTTTAGACATTACCTCGAAAAATATTTGGTAGTTTTTATCGATGATATTCTCATCTAATCCAAGAGCAAGGAGGAACATGAAGAAAGTCTAAGACTTGTGTTGGTGACATTGAGAAATGATAAGTTGTATGCAAAGTTCATGAAGTGTGACTTTTTGGGTGAAACAAGTCATGTTCTTCGGACATGTCATCACATGTGAGGGAATTTTTCTGGATCCTTCAAAAAACAAAGGCTATTGTGGAATGGCCCAAGCCCTATAGTGTCACAGAAATCTACAGTCTTCTTGGATTAGATGTGTACTATCGACGATTTGGGAGAAACATCTCATGAGTGTCATGCCAACTAACTAAGCTAACAAGTAAAGGGGTAAAGTATGTCTGGACGGAAGAATGTGAGGGATGTTTCAAGAAGCTAAAGATAAGGCGGATCACTGCACTTGTAATCAGACTACTGAAATGTGGAGAAAGTTTTGTTATATATAGTGATTCTTCAAAGAAAGCCCCAAGTTTCGTACTCATGAAAAATGATAATGTGATAGCCTATGACTCACGATAGTTGAAGATCCATTAGCAGAACTACCTGGCCCATGATCAAGAACTAGCAGCCCTGGTTTTTCTTTGAAAATTAGTTAGCACTACCTTTATGGAGAGAAGTGTAACATATACATCGGCCATAAGAGCCTAACTTATATATTCACCCAAAGGATCTCAACATGCATCAATAGAGATGGTTAGAGCTAATCAAGGATTATGATTACACTATTCGCTATCATCCTGGAAAGCCAAACAAAGTAGCTGATGCTCTAAGCAGAAATGAACCCGCTACTCTCTCCATGTTATGGATTGAGAAAGACCCTATCTTCATGGATATGTAAAGAATGGATTTGAATATCATAAGGGCAGGGGATACATCCTACCTTTCCCTAATGATTGTGCAACCATCCATCCAAGAGATGAATAAGGAAGCACAATGGAATGATGTGGAGATACAAAAGAGGTTGAATGTAGTAAAATAAGAGAAGCTACCATAGTTCCATATCGATGATGATGGTCCGATTCGATTTGGAATGTGTCTTTTTGTGCCTTCATCACCTGGGATAAAGAAGGATCTATTGGATAATGCACATAGTGCAATATTCTCTATCCATCTTTGGAGTACCAAGATGTACTGGTATCTCTGAGAAAACTTCTGGTGGGATAACATGAAGATGGAGACTGCATAATATATATCAAGGTGCTTGGTATGTAAGCATGTTAATGATGAGTGACAAAATCCAAAGGTTTGATGAAGCCATTTCCTATACCCATGTTGAAATGGGAAAATGTTACTATGGACTTTGTCATGGGTCTCCCAAAGACCTCGAAGAGAAATAATACGATATGGGTTGTGGTTGACCGACTCACCACGACTTCCCATTTTATCACTATTCAGGAATATCTCTTTCTTGAAAAACTAGCAACGATATATGTGAAGGAAGTGGTGAGACTACATGGTGTTCCACTCTCAATAGTCTCTGACCCTAATCCAAGGATCACATCTAAATTTTGGGGGAGTTTTCAACATGATTTCCATACAGAATTAAATTTCAGAACGGCCTATCACCCCCAAAATGATGGTCAGTATGAAAGAACTATTCAGACTCTTGAAGATATGATAAGAGCATTATCTCTAGAATTCAATGGTGGATGGGATCAGCATCTCCCATTGGTTGAGTTCTCATAAAACAATAGCTTCCACTTGAGTGTTCAGATGGCTGCATATGAAGTTCTATATGGAAAGCGATGTAGAACTCCAACTTTTTGGTATGAAGTTGGAGAAAGAAAGCTACTTGGACCCGATCACATTCAAGTGATAACAGATAAGGTTCAAGTCATACAGAAACACATCAAAGCTGCTCAAAGTCAGAAAAATAGCTATGATGACAAATGTCGGAGGGACATGGATTTCGACATTAGAGATGACGTCTTCCTTTGAATATCTCCATGGAATAGTGTCATGCGATCCGGGAGGAAAGGGAAGCTATGACCAAGGTATATTGGCCCATTTGATATCCTTGACTGCATAGAAGTCATGGCCTATCTTCTTGAACTTCCACCAAATAAGCCTCGAGTTCATGACGTGTTTCATGTATCACTACTGAGGAAGTACATACCAGACCCCTCACATGTTGTAAACTCAAAGGTGGTGCAGCTGGAAGATGGTCTCTCCTATGAGGAGTAGCTAGTAAAGATTATGGATCGAAGAGATAAGGTCCTACACAATAAGAAAACCCATCTTTAAAAAGTTTTGTGGAGGAACCATAAGTTTTAGGAAGCAACATGGGAACCAGAAGAGGCAATGAATGAGAAACACCCTCACATGTTTGTATAAAGTGAAATTTTTGGGGTGAAACTTCTTAAGGGGGGAAGAATGTAACAACCCAAAGTTTTTCAATGGAAATTCCCTAATTATAATAAAATGAAAAAACAACATAATGAACTACTATCTGATAAGTGGACTTTAAACATATGTTTGTCACTTATGTGTTTGGAATTTTGCAAATCTGACATACACGGTTGTGCTCAAGATGTTTTTTAAAGTCTAATAAAACAAAAATAATTTTTGGCGAATAGTAACATACCCTTATAAATAGTGACACAAACTTATTAATAGTGATATACCCTAATTAATATTAACCCTATCTATGATAGTATAAAAATAATATAAATGTGAAATTATGATGTACCTATATTTTAGAATATGTAAATGAATTTTTTAAAACTGTTTTTAGTTATAAAAAATGATTTTAATTAAATAGTATAATAATCATATTAAAAAATTTATTTTTGAAAAATGGACTTTATTTTTTTATTCTACACGTCGAAAAATGGTTTGGGTGAATTTTTGGGATTTTTCTAAAATACTTGATTTTTTATGAATAGTAAAATCAGATAATTCATAATAAATGCTAAATAATGAATTAATTGAGTTATCGATGATGTTCTACTGATGTAGTCCCACTTGGTTTGGGATCACATGAAAAAATTACTATTCATCGTCATGGAATACTTACTATTCCCTGTATTGGGAAGAAATAATAAATTAATTATTAAATATTATGAAATCCCTCCTCCCCTCCACTATAAAAACCCCCCTTCACTCCCTCTCCTCTCCACTCCTCACAAGCCTTGTGCCTTGCCATTATTCATCCCAAATCTATTCCCAAGGTCCACCCCCACGTCCCAAAGCTATCATCCTCCTCAAAATACCCAATCCCCTCCCCTTAAGAGGTTCTAAAAGGAGGAATTCTCAAGAGGTAAACTCATCTTTCCAATTTATTCTTTTCTTTTAAGTTATATCTTTTTTATTTCTTTCCCCTCTCCCTTCACCATAATATTATGATAAATCCAGTAACATAAAAGTACCATAATTTATTCTTTCTAGTGGTATATTCCATTATCTTCCCTCCTTTCACCACCCTTTTATTTTAAATAAATGAAATCAACGTTTGAGGTGTGCTAATTTAGCACATTCAAGGGCCATGATTTATCAATTTCTATTATTATCATTTATTATGGTCATGAAACCATTTTTGTTATAGTTGAACCAGATTATTATATATGTAATGTATCCTAATTTTGGTTTTTTATACCTTTGATATAAATGGAATTATGTTATAAATCAAAACACATTTTTCGTAATCAAATCCACCGATTAACAAAAATGGTAAACACTATGGTTATATATATAATAATTTGACCTCACTCTAAGTTACCTGATTAAAATTAAAACCATGTAATATCTTGGATAATAACTAAAGAATATAACTTCAATTTTGGAAAACTACTTTCATCTTGCAGATAATCCAAACTTGAATATAAGTGAACCGATCTTTTAAAGCCATGTAAACAAACGAGCCCAAACAATGAAATTGAACCTTGTAGCTAATAAAAAGAGATTTTAATGAACTAAAAGGGTTTTAATAAATAAATAAAATATATAATATGTTCTGAATTTATTAATTAACAATCCTAAATTTTTTATTCAGGTCGTTAACAACAAGTGGAGAACACCAACGAATTTAAGGTAAGGGATCCTCCACTTATTACTCTTAATCAAGATTTTTCACTATGCTATGCCTTTTTGTGTAATACAAAGTGATGGGGTATGTCTATAAAACATCCTCATACTTCCCAAATGTTATATAAGTGATGAGAAACCCCTTATATCTCTCATTAATACTTCATAGTTACACTCGATACCATTCCAATAAACCATGATGGATTCTACCCGAACTTTTTTTATTCCTTCAGGTTGCTCTATCTTTCTTTTTTCCAAGATATAGTTGTCTTTTCTTTTTATGTAGAACTTAAAAACTCTGTTTTTATTATCCAAACTCATTTTATAAGATCCATCTCTCATTCTCTTTCAGGTATATACATGCTTTTAAGTGAATCTCTCTTCGATACATTCCAATAAGCACAATTGTTTTATAGGAACTTCTTGAACATTTACCCAATTTCAAGTGCACTCTATCTTATGTTTTAAGACACCATTAACTTTGTAAATTATTTATTTTTATTATGAAAACCTTCTTGGTTCAAAAATATATTAATATAACAGAATTTATTCTTTACAATTTTAAAATCTCTATAGTATTTTCCTTCAAACCACACAAATATGTTTTAATGCTAATGTTTCTAAAATACATTTCTCATTTGTTGTCACTTATGTCTGACACGACTAACCATGTTATATGCCTATTTTACCCTATGAATGTACATGTATTTTGTAATTATTTCCTTACATGGACACTTTCATGATACGCCCATTGGTTATGATAAATTTCATGATTGTGGTACCCCAATTATTTCCATGGGTACCCATATGTTTGTGTATGGTTGATTGTGTATGATTGTATATGTGGAATGAATATTTATGTGGAAATAATATTAATGAAAATTTTGAGATGGTAGCACCCAGATAGCGCTTCGATACATTGGGTAAGGTTAAGTCTCATGAGATATGATGTGAAACAGGATTCGTGGTTAGTCTTGACCTGTACTGAAATGGGAAACGAGATTACTAGTTAGCCTTGACCCATACTAAAGATATGATTTATGATTCTGCCACATTTATATGATTCCGTGTTTATATTATCCCGCACTTATATTAAATGGTTTTATAATTTCATGCTTTGGATATCATTATTCCATGGATCCTAACTCATGTGTTTGTGATGTATCCTTATGTTCATTCCCTTATTGGGGTTTTTAGTTGATCCCTTTGTTCATGTGTTCCCTAGGGTACCCTATGGAGATGTAAGGGCTCAAATGAAATTATAAGCTCTTTATGGAGATTAAATAAAAAAAATTTAGCCCCATGTTTTATGTTATATGTACCTAGTCTTTTAAGACACTAGGCTTAACGATCCTTGGCTTGTACTCTAATGATTAATTACACTTAAAATCATGAAATGTTTTATATTAAAGGCTCAGGTCGCTATAGGGTTCATAATAAAAGGGGAAGATGATAAAGAATAAGTGTGTAGTATGTGTCATATAAGAGTAGGTGTTTGAGGAACAATGGATGTACTGTGATGATGCAGGTATGGATTCAATAAATTAATGTTTCCTTAATGATCTCACCACCATAATTTCAATACTTTTCAAAATAATAGTTATTATTTTTTAACATGTGGACATTAAGAGTAAATTAATTAAGATGCTAGACATGATATTTGAAGTCATCAGTTACTAATGTTGTCCTCAAATGTTCCACCAAATACACGAAATGACTAGTAGTTGATTCTTTGTTAAAATCCTATTAAAATATAATTTTATTTTCTTGGTTATCACTTCATGAGTAGTAGTTTCTTATTTTGATTAGAATATTCAATGTCATGAACATGGTCACTATTATTTCAGATCATACTAATGATCTCCTAATAATTTCCACCCATCATAGTATGATGTTCTTATCATATCACAGATTTTATCATCTCATAATCTGTAGAATGAAAAATAGTAGATGTTGAAGTGGAGGCACCATGTATTATATCCCATATATCTAATATCATATGGTTCATATCATGAGTAGTTTGTTGAGGATGATAAATAGCACTCACATAAATTTCTTCATCAAATTATTTCACCTCTTTATCTAAGGGTGTCCAATAATCAATAGTGGTGTTATTATTGGCCAAAACCATAGCAGTCAACTCATTCATCATTTTATGATTATTAAGGAAAATGGATTCTTTACTCGAGACAGATAAAGGCCTTGCCTATGACAAAAACTCATTATGTGATCAAATATGCATCTATTTCTCTATGTCTGGGAACTAAAGTAGGTGGATGTGAAAATGAAGATCTAATTAGAGCCAATAATTGTTCATTCAAAGAATCAAGGTCATCATTCATTTCATATTCAACAAATTATGAGGTGGCCATAGAAGTTAATGTCGGAGTATGAGCCTTAACATATCTAATTACTTATGATACTCAAAATAAATATTCACATATCCTATATCTCTCCCCAATATAGGCCCAAAATTGTCATCCAAATGAGAAAGTACGTCATTATTTTCTCTCACATGATGTCTATCCCCAAAACTAATGTCCTCATTATACAATAGACTAATTCTCTCTTGAGAGTCATTGAGACTTCTCACAAAGAAATAACATCAAACTAAACAAGTATATTGGGTGCAATTACCTCAACCAAAACATGTTCATAAACATCAAGAGATTCCACAATTGGTTCATGTTCTACTAAGGAAATTCCAATAGGTTCTTAATCATTGCCTTTATCATCACCTAGATGATATAATCCATTTCATGATCCATCAGTTCATTCATCTTTTATATCATATCCATATTTTATATTATTTCCACACGATCTCTAATCATCTTCCTCAGATCTATCATCATCCATGGTTTTCTTCTTCACTATCATTTTCTTCAACTTCACCAAATTCCTCATCACTACAAAATATACTTTCATATACTACATCCAATAATTATTTATTCTCTTCACTATCATCCTCTCTAAAAGGGGTTCTTTAGAGGTAGACTTCTATGTGGACCTGTAAGACCATAAGTCATCCTCTATATAATTTCATCAATGTTAGGATCACCCACGTAATAAATTTGTGATATAATCATTAAATTCTTAATTCATCTCTTTATATTAATACACAACCACTTCATCTAGTATGAGACCAGGGTCTACCATATTCCTCGTCCTCTAGGGATGCTCAATAATATATAATTCTTCCTAAAACATATCATTATCCTCAACCCACATCTTCTTTCATGTGATCAAATTAAATTTCATCCTCTTGCAGATAACATTGTTTAGATAGAAACCATAAAAATCTAAAATTGTCTATTTACCTTCATTCAAAAATCAATTATCATTAAATATAGAAGAGATATACCATGGATAAAAAGAATTTCATGTTGTAGGGTTTGATCATCTCACAAATATGTACCATCAAATATATTCTAAAATTAATATTATAATCATTATTCAACATATTTAACAAATTAACATCCTGATACATGATGGAAGAAAAATCCCTTTCTAGAGAATGAATTGATTATGCATGAATTTGAATAAGAGCATGCACTCACCATCAAGCTCTATAGTAATGGGCCTTTTATGATCTCCATTTTCTGTCATCTCTATTAATGTATGCTCATAACAATGAAGGACACAAGTTGGAGGGGAAAGTCCTTGATGGTCATCACATAAAACCTCATGGGTAACTATCAATAATTCATCCCAATTTAGGGATGAAAAAGATATTATTTTTTCATACCTTACATTTTTAATCCAAAATACCTCTAACCATTCCATAAAAAATCATCATATAGGTAGAAATCATGAACCAACCCCAGATAGTAAGGTTTTCATTGTTCAAGGTCCAATGAAACCATTAATGATCTTTAAATACATCCAATAGGAGAGATATTCTTGATACTATCCATTCATAATTTACTTCCTTCTGAGGCCTCACGATTCAGGTCACTAGTTTCGGATTAACAGACGTAGGTTTAGGTTGGATAGATTTACATAATTTTATCATGGATGGATGTGACTCATCCTTAGATCATTTTAGTATTTTATTGACATGATCCATTGAGATAGGTCTGTAGATTTATGTTTAATTGATAATGGTAGCTTCTCAAGAAATAAGGGTTCACGTGTGAGAGTCTGATGGTAGGAGTTTGAGGGTAAAAAAGTATGGGGTCGACCATTATTTTGTCATTTAGTGATTCTAAAACATATAATACAAATTTTTGGATAAAATAATATAAAATAAATAAAACATAAATTTTTAAAATTCAATATAGAGAAAAAATTATCATTTGGAAGGTGAGACACATATGTGAGATTTGACGATGAGTCACCATTGGTAGGTCCTATGGCTGGGTTACCAACTGTAGGTCATATCGGTGAGCCATGAATAGTTGGTACTTGAAAAATTGAATATCCATCAATCATTTTTTCTATAAGTCATCCTCTCATAATTTAAAGGATTAGTAGAAATATTAAAAAGCTATTTTTTGTGAAAATGAATTTATGAGTTATATCACCTATTTGATAAAGATATCTCAAAAAGTGAAATCTCACATCAATATTATTTGTTCTAGAAATAGAAACTAGATTCTTAGTAATGTTAATTGAACATGTGTTGTTACAATTTATATGGAAATTCCTAAATTGACATCCATATTCTAGTAATGTGTGTTTCATCCACAGAATCAAGGATCAAAAATTACTGACACCTATATGTTTAGCATCCATAATAGATAATGAAATAAATTTTCCTTTTTTACTACACCATGAAACAACTTACTTGAAAAAAAGTGACCTTTTCTAAAGGTGGGTTTCTTGTATAACATTCAACCACTAAAAGAATCATCAGAATAACTAACTATATCAAGTGGTTGTCCTCTAGGTTAGAATAGTCCTATGTTTGAATTATATTTGAGGTATTTGGAAATTATTTTAATAACCAGTATATGTGAATCATAATCATTTTATTGAAAGTAATCACACATATATACACTAAACCTAATATTTGTTCAACTAGATATTATAAAGGGATGACTTCCAATCATACCTATGAAATTGGTTTAATAAACAACCATTCTATTTTCATCAAGATCAAATTTACAGGTGGTACTAACAAATGTGTCACTACTTTTTGTGAAATTCAAGCCAAAACATTTTAAAAAGAATTAGTGTTTGTAATTTAATTTCATGCAATATATTTCATTTTGATATACATTAAAATTAAATTAATAATTTTAGTTCGCCCATTATACTCATTAGAAAATAATTTTTCATCATTTTCTTAAAAATAATACATAACTGTTTTGTTGAATAACCAATGAAAATATCATCAACATATATTTGAAAAATAAATCATATTTAATTTTTTTTAGTGAGTATGGTCATCAATACATTTTTTAAAAACATTTTTAAAAAAGAAAACTACTAAGATTATCATACCAAGAACTTGGAGGATATTTTAAACCATACAAATAATTTGTAATTTTATCATATGATTTGGAAAATGAAGATAATTAAAACTGGGGGGTTTCTCAACAAAAACATCCTCATTTATATTCCAATTTAGGAATTAAATTTTAACATACATCTAATAGAGTTTCAAATTAACATGTGCTTCATAATCTAGATGTATTTTAATGACATCATGTTGATAAATAGAATTTATGGTTTCTATAAGGACCCGGTCTTATTACATACATAATCTTGAATTTACTCAAGAAAAAAATTCATTTTACATTGAGGGTCTTATTATGATTAGAGATTTATAGAATTAGGAAAAAAAATTCATAACATTACACATTTTTATAGAGTGGATAACATAAAAATAGTTTCCTATTTTTTTAGAATATAAAACATTAAAACATAAAACAAGACTCCTTGACAATTATTTAACATTTAAAATAAATTCCTTCCTTGTCTTAAACATTAATTAACCTGTGAAAATAATTAAAAAACATGGTATGAGCTCAAAAACTCAGTAATGGGTGGAAAATAAGGAAAGATCACATTAGTCTGTGAATACTCATAATGTTTGAAAGAATTTTGTAAAGGCATTTTAGTCACTCATGTAAACTTACTTTGTGTAACAAGATATTTACACAAGATCCACACAAAAAAGTAGAGAAAAAATATGATCATTAAGGTATCTTGGTGAATTGCTTATTTAATCTTGTAACCATTCTTGGCTACCTTATAATCTTGAACCCTCATGACTACCTTACTTTGTGTAACCATTTAAGTTACACTTGGAGTAACCATACGGTATACCTCCAACTTACTCATACCTTAAGCATTGGAGGGAAATATAGGTCGCACCCTTTAGCAGAAATAATTTTTAAGAACTAAAACATAATCATACAACATGAATAATTCCATAATAACATTAAATTGGAATTTCATAAAACTGGATTTAAAAAGATGAATTTTAGAGAAAATACCCTTAAAAATATCATACAATTGAATAATGATTTAATAGTATAGATAGAGTATGTATATATACAATAAATACATATAATAAAACATAATATAAATAGAAACCATCAGAAAAACAATTTAAATAGAGCATAAATAATGAAGATGAAGGTTAAACCAAAGAATGGTAATCGGGTTAAGAATTCCATTACCACAGGATTGTCTTACTTAAAAAATGTTTAAACCTCCTGTATAATGGTTAAAATGGTGTTATTAATATTTTACAGAAACATTATCATATTTATAACATCTTATATGATCATTTAATAACATCATTTCACCCTTTAATTGTTAGTATTTTCCACCTTGCACTATTTTCAGGTGAGTTCTTTACATCATTTCCATGATTTATTCATAATGGACGTTCTTGTTGATTGGAAGTGAATCTCTAGAATTTGAATGTAAAGGTATTTACATACTTTTAGAACAACAATTTTTACCATTTTTTATTTTTATGTTTAATATGAGGATGATTCATAAGTTAGAACATCAATGATATTCGTTTAGATCATTTTAATGGTTCTTTGATAATAACAACCTCATTTTGTCTTATAAATTAGAACCATGAGTACAAAAGAATTAGAAAATCATGTGTGAGTCCTAAAACATATATTATAACCTGGTTCATCCATATAAATGGTTTTATGACCAGTCTTGAAATAATTAATTGAAATTGAAATCACATCGTCTATGATATCTGTAATTGAACACATTATAGACAATGTTTTTATTCCTTAAATATGTGGGAGAGGAGAAGAATAATGATGAGGAATTTTCCATAAACATGATAAAATACTGAGTATACATGATTCTGAAGATTTCATGCCTCATGGATAAGAGTGGGTGAGGAAAGAAGAAAAATGAATCATGAAATAAAACAAAACATTATAAAATTTTCCCGAAAATTCTGCAGCCTAATGGTGTCACTTAAAATTTCATAAAAAATAGTATGATGAGAGAAAGGGAATATATCATCACTCATACATAATATGGACAGTATGGGAGTATATTTAATGGAATATTCCAATATAATTCAAAAGGTAATGGAAGAGAATAAAATAAAATGTATGAAAAGAAAGAAAATAAAAGAGGATGTTTACCTATTGATCTCTTCTCCGTGAGATCCTTCTTAAGGGCTTTGGTTTTGGTCTTTTTGTGGTACCAGTAGATCTATGACTTGGGGAATGTCCTTGGGAGGAGTATTGGGTAGATCGTAGGCATGGATCAAGGCTTGAGAGGTGTGGGAAGAAGAGAAGGGTGAGGGTGGTATTTATAGTGGTAGATAGGGGGTATATTTCATTATTTTAATCATTATTATAATATTTTATCCCAATATAATGAATAATAAGAGGTCATGTGACCTCAAATAGTAATAATGTAATGTGAGTTTGAACCAAGTGGCCTTGCATCACTTATATTTTCATAAAGAGTGTATTTTTCTGATAATTTTATTATACGGTATTTTATCGTATTTCAATATTCACCAAAAAATCAAGAATTTCAAAAAAAACCCAAAAATTTAACCTAACCATTTTTTGATGTGTATAATTCAAAAATTAAGTCCATTTTTTTAAAATAATTTTCTAAATATAATTAATATAATTTTTGAATAGAAGCATACATAATTTAAAAATTAACAATTCTCGTTCTATAACTACTTATATATCGCGATGAAAAATTAACCAATATGTTGTAATATTAAAACCTTATGAAAATAAAATAATAATAAAATTTTCTATTCATTAGGGTCATATTATAATTCAAATTACTATTCATAAGTGAATGTTAAAATTCATGAAAATACTTTGGTTCTAATATAATCTAAATAACATACGGAACACAATTGTAGATGACAGTTTTTTGAAATTCAAAACATAGAAGTAGAAAAGTAATGTTTTAAAGGATAGTTAAATATTTCTACTTAAAACCATGTTCCATGAATTTCTATTTATTTTTAAAAAACTTGTGGTGTTACATTGTCCCCACCTTCTGTAAATTGCGTCCTCTAAAGTTTATTTATTTACTAAACAACTAAAGGTACTTTTCCCTCATAACATTTTTAGAATCCCATGTTTCTTCTTCAACCATGTGGTTTCTCTAGAAAACCATTACATGGTGGATTACTTTATTCTACAATACATGTTCCCTTCGATCAAGAATCTGGACTAGTTTCTATTCATAAAAAAGGTTCTCTTCCAGATGAACTGCTTTTGGGCTCAAGACATGTGTTGAATCTGGCACATACATTCTCAACATCAAAACATGAAAAACAAGGTGTACCTGAAATAAAAATGGAGGCAAGTCTACGATGAATGCAACTGTTATAACATTCTCCAAGATTTCAAAAGGACCGATGAACTGTGGGATTAGAATCCCTTTTTACCGAAATGCATCACACCATTCCAAGGTGAGATTTTAAGGAAAACATGGTCACCTACCTCGAAAGAAAAGTATTTCATTCTATTATTGGTGTAACATTTTTTTCTGCTCTGATCTATCCTCATATGCTATTGGATTATCCAAACATTCACAGCCACTTCTTATACTAATTTTGGCTCCATCAACATTATTTCACCAAATTCATCTCAAAACGCTGGAGACTGACACTACTTCCCATACAAGGCCTCAAAATGATCCATCTGAATACTGGAATGAAAATTTTTATTATTAGAAAACTCAACTAAAGAAATATAATGATCCCAAATTTCCTGATAGTATATTTAATAAGCTCGAAGAATATTCTCTAATGTTTGAATCGTTTGTTCTAGTTGTCCATCTGATTGAGAATGAAAAGATGTACTGAAATTTAACTTTGTGTCCAATGAATTCTGAAGTCCATTCCAAAACATAGAAGTGAACCTCGGATCTTGGTCAGATACAATGGAAAGAAAAACTCCATGTGACCTCATAATATCCTTGAGGTACAATCTAGGAAACTGATCCAAATTCATTGTATCTCGAATAGAAATAAAATTTTCTGACTTTGTTAGCCGATCAACAATAACCCAAATCACATTTTTACCTTGAGAATTATTTGGTAGTCCCAACATAATGTCCATGGATACATTCTCCCATTTCCACTCTGGCACTGTTAAAGGTTAAAGCATCCCCTTCAGTAACTGCCGCTCTGCTTTAAACTGTGGACCCATCAAAAATTTCATGGTAAAATCAGTGATACCTCTTTTCATTCCATCCCACCAATAATACTCTTGAAGGTCTATGTACATCTTAGTACTGTCAGGATGAATAGAAAATGGAGATCTATGAGCTTCACACAACAAAAATTTTTTCGACTTAGAATCACTAGGCACACACTACCTTTTTTCAAATCTTCTATCACAATATTAGTCAAGGTTAAATTCTAGAAACTTACACATTTTAACCAATTCTACCTTTTTTTAGCTCACGGTCTTCCTTCTGTGCTTGCTTAATTATATCTAACAATAAAGACTGCACTGAAACCTGATACAAAATGGGGGTATTCCCTACACCAACAACTTCTAAGAAAAAATTCATCAAATCATTAATCAAGGGATCATGTTCCAAATGTAACATGGTTAATGATGCATGATGTTTCTAACTCAAGGCATCCCCTACTATTTTATCTTTTCTAGGATGGTAATTGATCATGCAGTCATAATCCTCTATCAGTTCAAGCCATATTTGCTGCGTCGTGTTCAATTTTTTTGGAGTGAATATATACTTTAGACATTTATGGTCAGTATATATTTGGAATTTGGTTCCATATAGATGATACCTCCAAATTTTCAAAGAAAAAACCACAGATTACAATTCCAAATCATGTGTGGTATACTTTTTCTCATGAGGTTTAAGTTGTCTCGAAGCATAGGAAATTACCTTATTATTTTTCATTAAAACAAAACCATGCCCCTTCTGAGAAGAATCACTGTAGATGTTAAACTCACCATTTCGGAAAGTTAAGGCCAAAATTGGAGCATTCACTAATTTATTATTGAGTTCCTGAAAACAAACTTCACATTCCTCTGTCAAAACAAATTTAGCCACTTTCCAGTTTAACTTAGTTTTCATGATAGATTATTGTGCAAAGTTTTTAACAAACCGTCTGTAATAATCTGCTAACCCAAGAAAACTATGAATCTCCATAACATTTGTGGGTATTGTCCATTCATCAACAAATTTTTTTTTGGTAGGTTCAAAAGATATTCCATCCGTATTTTCAATGTTCCCAAGAAAAAAAAATCTGTTGCAACCTAAAATCACACTTACTGATTTTTCCATATATATTTTTTATTTTAATGTTTGCAAAACTAACCTTATATATTTTTCATGCTCCTATTTATTTTCATAAAATACCAGAATTTCATCAATAATTACAACCACAAACATATCCAAAAACTTATGAAATAATTTATTCATATGATTCATGAATACAGCAGGTGCATTAGATAATCCAAACAACAAAACAACAAATTCATAATTCCCATATCTAGTAAAAAAGGTTGTTTTTGGGATGTCATCCTCCTTCACCATTAGTAGATGGTAACGGGATCTCAATTCAATATTGGAAAAGTTCTGAGTTCCCGTGATCTGATCAAACAAGTCATCGATATGAGGCAAAGGATACTCATTTTTAATAGTGATGTTATTCAAATCTCTATAATCAATGCAAAGTCTAATGGAACCATCATTCGTTTTTCAAAAAAAAAATAGGGGATCCCCATAGTGAAGATCTAGGACAAATGAAGCCTTTGTCAAGCAATTACTGTAACTGATTTTTCAATTCAAGAAGATCTATTTGAGCCATATGATATGGAGGTTTTGAAATTGGATTAACATCAGAAACTAAGTTAATTGTGAATTTGACTTCTCGATCAGGTATGACACTGGTCAACTCATTAGGAAATATATCGTGGTATTCATTTATTATGAGAACATCATTAATTTGAATAGTCCCCTTTTTTCAAAAACATGAGCAAGATAACTTTCATTTACATCTTTTAATTTTTTATGAGCATCCTAATATGTTATCAATTGTGTGGGTTCATTCTAGTATACAAACTAAAAAACTTTCTGAAAAAACAACTTCTTTAGCTCTACAATCAATCTAAGCATGATAATCTAAAAGTCATTCCATCCCCAAAATAACATCAAACTCGACTAAGGGTAAAAAATCAAGGTTTGCAGGTAAAGTATTTCCGCATACCTCAATAAAAATATTCTTATAATTCATTTTTGCTATAACGTTTCTCCCTATTTTTTAACAACAAGTTCAGGTCTCATTTGTTGAGGTGATATTTCTAATTTACAATAAAATTTATCAAAGATGAATGAATGTTTAGACCCCGTATCAAACAAAACATTAGAAAAATCTGATTTAACAAACAATATACCTGATACAATTTCATTGGATGGCCTGAAATCTACTAACATAGTCGTAAAGGATCTCACTACACCTTTCTGCTTGTAGTATGACTTTTTTTCATAATTCAGATCTCTCTTTGGGTAGGAATTTGCATAAAGACCCATCTCACCACATTTAAAACACTTTATATTTTTTTCATGACTAATCATAGAATCATTTTCATTTCAATCTCAGGACATATGTCCAAACATACCATATGTAAAACACTTCATCGTTCTTTATGACATTCACGAGGGTTTTTCTTGCCACTCTTTTCACCAACTGGAATTTGGATTTTCTTACCATCAGATTTATTTGTTTGATTCGTACCCATTGATTGCCAACTGGACCTCTTCTTCACATTGTTTAAAAAATGCATGTGATCGCCATCAAACTCAATCTCTACCCTCTCTGCACATTGGACATGTTTCTTATAACTTTTGAATTCACAGGAGGCCAACACCCTTCAATAGCTTGGAATAAATCATGAGTAAAAGTGGTTGATTTTACTATCACTGTCCAAAATAAGATATGTGGAAGACCATTCTAGTTGGGTGATGTTTGCTTCATATACAACTACTGAATATTCCTTCATCTATTTCAATTAAAGAAATTTTTTCTCCATTCAATGTCTCACCACCTTAGGAAAATATTTTTCAAGGAAAATAATTTTAAATTCATCCTTCTCTAAGGAATCAAAATCCTCTCTACCCAAGATAATCCTTACCATTGACCACCACTGACCAGCTTCCCCTTAAAAATGATAAATGGAAAGACTTACCTTTTGATTTTCTGAACATCCAATAACATCGAATATATTTTCAAGGGCATTGATTCATCCTTCAGCTGCTACTAGGTATAGAGATTCGTTGAATGCATGAGGATGTTATCTCATAAAATGTTCAACTACTGTCATGTTTTGGTTTGGTAACACTATTATTTCTCTTGCATGGATTCCACTACCATTTATTGGAGGTGTTAGATGAGCCATTATTGTCACAAACTGCTCGGTTCCAATCCCTACCATTTCGGGCTGTAGTTCCAAAAGGATGTCATTATGTCAGTGCCTCGCCTCTTCAGCATCCCTATTCCTACTGCGAAAAACCTTTTTGAAAAAACATGTATTAGATGAAGCAACATGGTAATATTTAAATGATTTTTCAAATTAAACATAGAGTGAAAATCATTTATGTTATTCTATTAACATCACTCTAACCTCTAATGTTATATAAACCATCCTCTGATACCAACTATAAGGACCCAACCTTATTACATAGATAATCATGAATTTAGTCAAGAAAAAAAATCCTTTTACATTGAGGATATTTTCAAATTTATAGATTTATATAATTATGACAATACATTCATAACATTACACATTATTATAGAGTGGATACTAAAAAACAGTTTTCATTTTTTTAGAATATTAATCATTGAATAATAAAACAAAACTCATATACATTTATTCAACTTTTAATATGGCTTCCTTAATTGTCTTACACGTCCATTAACCTTTAAAAATAATTTAAAAACTCTAGAGGATCACAAAAGCCCAGTAAGGGATGGAAAATAAGGAAATATCACATTAGTCCATGAATACTCGTAACGTATGAAAGCATTTTCAAAAGACATTTTTGTCACCCATGTATAATTAATTTATGTAACATGAGATTTACACAAGATCCACACAAAACATGAGAGCATAAATATAATCATAAAGGTATCTTTGGGCATTAAATACATAATCTTGTAACTATTATTGTCTACCTTATAATTTGTAACCCTCACAGCTACCTTACTATGTGTAACAATCACAGTTACACATGGAGTAACCATACGATTGACCTCCAACATACTAATACCCAGTGCATTGGAGGGAAATATAGGTCCCACCCTTCATAATAATTAATTCTAAATAACCAAAATAAAATCAAACAACATGAATAATTCCATAAAAACATTACTTTGGAATTTCGTAAAATTGAATTTAAAAAGAGGAATTTTAAAGAAAGTCCCCTTATAAATATCATAAAATTGAAGAGAGACTTAATTGTGTGGAGGGATTATGTATATGTACTATAAATACACAAAATAAAACATAATATAAACAGAACCCATCACACAAACAATTTAAATAGCACATAAATAATGAAGTTGATGGTTAACCCAAAGAATGGTAATCGGATTAAGAATTCTCTTACCTTGGGTTTGTCTTCCCTCCAACTTGTTTTAACCTACTGTATAATTTTAAAAATAGTTTTATTAATATTTTATAAAAAAAAATTCATGTTTATAACATCTTATATGATCATTTCATAACATCATTCCGCCCTTTAATTGTTTGTATTGTTTCCCTTGCAATGTTTTTGGGTGAGTTCTTTACATGATTTCCAAGACTTGTTCCTGATGGATGTTCATGTTGATTGGAAGTGAAAAATCACAATTGAAATGGAAAGGTATTTACATATTTAAAATACCATAATTTATACCATTTAACATTTTTATGTTTAATATTAGGATGATTCATAAGTTAAAACATTAATGATGTTTGTCTAGATCATTTTAGTGGTTCTTTGATAATAACAACATTGTTTTGTCTTATAAATTATAACCATGAGTAGAAAAGAATTGAAGAACCATGGGTGAGTCATATAAAATATATTATAAAATATTTCAACCATATAAATGGTTTCCTGAATAGACTTGAAAGAACTAATGGAAATTGAAATCACACCATCCATGACGTCGGTAATTCGACACATCACGGAGAATGTTTTTATTCTTTAAATAAGTGGGAGAGGAGAAGAATAATGATGACTAATTTTCCATAAACATGATACCATATAGAATATACATGATTCTGGAGATTTAATTCCTCTTTGATAAGAGGGGGTGAGGAAAGTAGAAAAATTAATAATGAAATAAAATAAAACTTGTGAAATTTCTCACGAAAATTTGGCATCCTACCGACGTCTCATAAATTTTATAAAAAAATGTTTGATAAGAGAAAGGTAATATTTCATCACTCATGATAAATATAGAAATTAAGGGGGGATATGGAATTAAATATCCCAACATAACTCAATAGGGAAAGGACGAGAATAATATAAAATGAAAGAAAAGAAGGAAAATAAAAGAGGATGTTTACCTCTTGATCTCTTCACCTTGAGATCCTTCTTAAGGGCTTTGGTTTTGGTCTTTTAGTGAGACCAGAAGCTCTAGGACGTGGGGAAGATCCTTGGGGGGAGTACAGGGCAGAACATAGGCATGGATCAATGCTTGAGAGGTGTGGGAAGAAGAGAGGAGTGGGGGTGAAAATTATATTGGAGGAGAGGGGGTATTTTTAATTATTTTTATCATTATTATAATATTTTTTCCCTAGAATATGAATAGTATTAGTGCATGTGACATAAAATGGTAATAATGGAATGTGAGTTATAACCAACTATCCTTTCATTACTTATGATTCCATAAATAGTGTATTTTGCTGATAAGTTTATTATACGGTATTTTATCGTATTTCACTATTCACCGAAAAATTATGAATTTCAGAAAAAAAAAACCCAAATATTTACGCTAACCATTTATCGGCATGTAGAATTAATAAATTAATTCCATTTTGTGAAAATAATTTTTTAAATATTATTAATTTACTTTTTAAATAAAATAATACTTAATTCACAAAGTAACAATTCTAATTCTATAACTACTTCTATATAGTGATGAAAAAATTAACCATGATGTTATGATCTTAAAGCCTTATGAAAATAAAATAATAATAAAATTTACTATTCATTACGGTCATCTTAATATTCATATTACTAATCATAAGGGTATGATACTATTCACCATAAAATAATTTGGTTCCAATAGACTCCAAATATCATACTGAATACAATTGTAGATGAAAGTTTTTTGAAAATCAAAACATAGAAGTGGAAAAGATATTTTTTGAAAGCTAATTAAAAATATCTACTTAAGAATAATTTCCATCCATTTATATATACTTTCAGAAAAACATGGGGTGTTACAGTTTCTTCATAGTGTGTTCCTTTTTCTATATTGTATCCTTATTCTACTAATGTAGCCTTATTCATTAATGTAGTTTCAACATCATAAAATTTATTTCTAAACACAAACATAGTACATATTGTCAAGGTGTCTATAGGTCTATCAATACGTTTTTAGAAATTATTTCTTTAAAATTTCTCCAGTTACTATTTCATATCCATCACCCAAATACATTATTTAGAATCATTAATATTTTAGGTTCAAGGTGTGACTAAAAGGCTTGATTTTCAACTTGGTTCCATAAAAAGCTATATTTTTTGTCCCGTTATCTAAAACTAATACTAAAATAGCAAATCGATAATTATTAATGGTTTTAAGAGACCCAAAAAATAAATCCTGATTATTTTATGTTCTTCTATATGTAATGGTTAAATATTATGATAAATTTGAAAAATTTCTAGAACTGGAAGTTTTTTATTCTTTGATAATATTAGATACAAAAGTTTTATAATTCAAGTACAGATTTGAAAAATCATCCTCAATATTTTTTAGGGAGGTTTGATGTCCACATTGATTCATTTCATCGAATTTTACAGGTATATATTCATCCACACAATTGTTCTTTTATTAATGACCCTATAGGATTTTCTTGAGGATGAACAGTTTATGAACATTCCTTCTTTACTTTTGGAGGAATATAATTCAACATTATTTTTTGTATTGAGGAAAAAGAAATTGAAAACCAAATTCTAAATGTAATTATACTCGGGCTTCATATTGATTCATAAATCTTATGGGGTTTTCATAATAATATGTTTAGCTAAGACACAACTGATTATATAACAAGCTATATTCCTATATTCAATACAAATATAAATATATAAATGTTATTCCCTAAGAATAGCTACTGTTATTTATTCTAAGGTTCAATTTCTTTTCTAAAAATCTATTTTGTGCGGGTGTCCTAGGAGAATATAAGTTATGACTATAGCCATTTTTTGGAAAACAAATTCACATTCATGTTTTTAAAATTCAAGACCATGATCAATCATTATGGTTTTGATCCTAAGTCCACATATGTTTTCTAATGACCAAGGATACTTGGGGGAAATAAGAACATGCTTCACTTTTGTGATATGAAAATGAAGTCCAAGTATACCTAGAATATTCATATACTATATCATAGCCATAGTGTTTCCCAATATTGAATATAATATCTATAAGGATACAAAAAGTACATGTGAAGTAACTCAATAGGAAGAGAAGTTTAATCTTCTTTATTTGGTTTGAATGATATTTTATGCTAATTTCCCTTTTGGCAATTATTTTAGACATTATCATTTGGTAACACATGTTTATGTAGATCCTAAACTACCCCTTTCCTAGTCATATTTCTATGGGAGGTAATATTATATTGGCCTATTATCTTATGCTAGATACTAGACTATTTGTGAAAGGAAATAAATCCAGAAATAATCTAAGAAACTAATGAATCTAAATTCATATCATCAACATTTTCATTTATAAAATCCGTGAATACTAAATAGTTATATGAATTGAAATCATTAAAAAACTAATTTTCTAATTTTACATGAAATCCATCAACATGTGACTATGATATAAGAACCCAGATCTTCTTTTCAGGTACTTTATTCTTTTCTGGTTGTTTTTGAGAAAAACGAGGAGTTTTTGGGAATTTTAGGAGTATATGCCACGTACTTAAGTGCATGACGTGTACCCTATTGCTGTGGGTGTTCATGTACTGGTCGTGCAATGGCCGAGTACATGGAAGTGTGTGGTAAACTAGAGACCGCCTAAATAAGAGGCTATAAAATGCATGTACCTGTCAGGTACTTTTAAATAACACTATGTGCAATTTATTTTATTCATTAAACAGATCGGGGTCGCGTCTGACATATAGAACACACTTCTTCTTCGTCTGTCTCATCCAGGAGCATCTCGATGACCAAAAATCTTCTCTGATCTCTTGACTCATCATCCTTTCTCCAAATTTCCCACTGGAAATTGTTTGGGAATCGCCAGGGTGAGTTCTTCCTTCTCCTAAAACATCGTCTTCTGATTTCTCTTCACTCATGAGATATCCTCTGTTGAACCTTTTAAGAATTTTTATAGATATATGATGTTATATAAAGATTCAATGGATGAGATTCATGTATATATATCTCATGATGCCAAGGTATGTGGTTTGTGCCTTTCTTTATACAGTCTTTGAGTTATATGTTAAAATGTTCCCAATACCCTTGTTCACGGTATTGCTTGTTTGTGGTTTTTAGCCCTGTTATTGTCTGGTATGCCTTATTTGTTTAGATTGAGGTTAATTATTGTGAATAAGGATAACCTTTCCCTGAAATGGATTTTTTTACTATAACCCCCAACCCTAGTAACCCAAAGTCGGTGCATTACTTTAATACATTAGCATGATTACAATGAATCAAGTACTAAAGGACCGATCGGTTTAGCAGTCTTGGAAAATTGATTACAAACAAGAACATTACATTAAACATTAAATAATAAAACACAACATAAATAATCCATTTAGAACACCATTTTTCCTTAGCTTAACCCTGAATCTCATTCATAAAATAATTTTTTGGATCCTGGGAAAGTAGAACATAAGAAAGGGGTGAGATCAGATGATCAGTGAGGGTAAAAAATTCAGCGGAAACATTAAAAAATAAGCTTAAACAGTTAAGACAATGTATAAAACAAAAAAACTCTTTTAAACATAAACTCTAGAATAATATGGAAAATATAAATCAAATAATGTCATTTACTTATTCACCTGGATATTCAATTAGTCAAATAATCACATGCAATATCAATAGCCAATTTGATAATGATGGAATGAAAAATGACAGACTTCATAACCACATAGTCAAGGCCTCGTGACAAGACTACAAATATGATTTTGTCAAGGCCTTGTGCCAAGACACTAATTTGTCTCATGAGACCTACCTATGCATTGAGAAGATATAGCGGTCTCCACCTGTCACATACTAAGTCCAATGCATTCCTCATGTGAAAAGGTATAAACATAACATAAACATTCATATTATAACTAGCATAAAAAAAGTCTATACATTATCCATAAACTAGGAATGGTATAAAAGTAACACATCCATAGTCAAGCATATCACAAAACCTTAAATTCAATATGAAAGGTTTTTATCATAATAAATCAACCACGATCAAGAATAATATCCAGTAAAGGATGTTTACATAGTTGAAAATGATTAGTAAAACTCTTTGAGAGAAATATCCCTCTTCAATGAAATCAATTTAAAAGTAACACAATTTATAAATGAATTCATTTAAAAGGTATTTTTTAATCATAGTGTCCCATACCACTTTGAAACTTTTTAAAGTAATTAACATTTTAAAACATTCATATGCATATAAATAAATCCTTAAAATCATTTTGAAAACATGTACATTAATGAGAAAGGTTTAGAAAAATAAATATTTATATCATTTGAAATGATTTTTAGTTAAGGAGACCATAAAATGAATCATTTTTAATACTATTTTATGTAACATGGATAAGGATAATAAAAATGTCCCAAAAAAAACATACACATAAACAATCTCAGAAAATAATGAGATTGAGGAATTAAGCCCTACCTTGCACTTTTCTTTGGTCGAGGGTATGTTTATCCTCCTGTATAATGACCATAGTATGCTATTAAATTATCCATAACCATATTCATATTTATTATATTATTCATCACTAATTTATGACTTTATAACACCCATTTAATAATGATTTCCATCTTAAATTAACATTTCTGGTAATAATCGCTTTATTTATCGTAGGTGTTTTAACTGTTTATTCTTGATTGTATCATTTAGATGATGATTTAAATACATCCAAAATATAAAAATGTATTTATATATCATATATATTTAGAATATAAATATTTAGAATATATAGATATATGAAATGGAAGGCACCGTTTATGGAGAAGTTAGGTCGTATGTATGCATAAATGTTGTTTCCGTTTTCATATCGTATTGAATAGAATTAAGTGAATAAGATATATATAAGTATATACATATATATCTGTAGTAGAATTATTATTTAATATATTACATATATATTAATAATATATATTTTTAGAATCATCATTGAAGGGTTAACATGGAAATGAATCTCATCGTGTCGTGGAGACGGTAATCTGTATGTACACATGAGAGACAATATCATTATACTGATGACGAAATAATATTTAATTGGATGATATATAATATATATATAATAATTAACATTTTATCAATATTACTTATATTATTTTTACTCATTATTATGCCCATTCAAATAATGAAGTGATTGAATAACAAACTACACCACGACGTGGAGACAGTAAGTCGTACGAACACACATATGGTGAATTTGTCATTTTTAGGATGTATAGAATAATGAATACGGTTGTTCCATATTTATAATAATATAATAGTATTTATAAGGTACTGGAGTTATTACTTGGGTATGGAAACAACATATAAAGAGGAAGTGTAAAAAGAAAATAGCTTGAAAGAGGGTGATGAAATTATTACCTTCTCTTCGGGTGTTTCATTTTGAGTTGATCAAAAGGGCTCTTTAGGCTGGCTTTATGATCAATATAAGGCCTATGGGTAGAAGGAATGAACGTTGGGAGTGTATTTTGGTAGGTTTATTCTGAGAAAAATGGCTTTAGAAGTGTGATTTTGAGAGAAGGGGAAGTACCCTTTTATAAGATAGGTGATGGTCACTTTAGGAAAAGATTGAAATATTATTTTATAATAAAATCATTTTTGGTTTCTAATGGCTCCAAAAATGATTTCCTTCTAGGATAATGTGGGGATGGGTAGACAAAAGTTCAACCAATATGTTTTAGACAGGTTTATTTTACCATTTTAACCTTATTTTTTAGATTTAACTCTTTGTTAAATAGTTTAACTTTTACTGTGTCTTCTTGTATTCTTACACTACATGGTTAATAAACATAATCGAAACTTCCAAGAGAACCTTAAGTGGTTCATTAATGACATATATAATATTATTTAATATTTTTGGCCAATACTTATATTTTAATGAATATTATATTAACCAATAATATAATATTTGTTTTAAAAATTAATTTAGGTCAATTTTGACACCATTTGGTATTCTGTTTTTGTAGAAGTCATAAAAACATTATCACACCAAAAAAAATTTATCTTATAATCTGTAACATGTCATATTAACCTATAAAATAATTTTAATTCATTATAAGTCTCAATTTACATTTATTTGGATATTTATAAAATAAATTATTTTAATATATCATTAATAAATTAATTAATACATCAACATTGTGTCATAAATAAAATAAATTATTTAATGAACAAAAATTAAAAATAAAATATCATTATGTAGAAAATATTTTTATATTTATAAAAAAAATTTATAGTCAAATTTATGTTGTGTGTATCCTTATATTAAAAAAATTTAGTTATTAAACATTGAATTTAAAACTTTTAACTCTTCTTTAAATAAAATAATAATAAATTCCAAATCTAATCCAACTGGACCAAAGAGGATAATATTTTATTACTAAGGTTTTTTTGGTCGAATTAAACTTATCCAATAGAATTAGGACATGTGTTAAGTTAATTATAATATCATTTCACCCTTAATTACCCTATTTACTTTTAACCGTGGTAAATCCTAGTCAAAAGTTACTATTCACCAAAAATTATTTTCATCTTATTGAACAACATTTTACTTACTGATGTCAACTATGTCTCTCAGGTTTTTGAAATTCAACTCACATAATAGGAAAAATTTTGTTTTATGGAAATTTGTTAATGTATCTACAAGTTGGGTAAAAGAGGTTATAAAGTTCAAAAAAATATTATACATCTAATTTTATTATAAAATGACTCCAATTAATTTCATTAAACGTATATGGGTATTATATATTTATTTTTAATTATAATAATTCTAAATAAAATATATAATTATTTAAATAGAAAGTCGGTCTTAAAAAAATGCAGGGTCTTTCACTATTCATAAAAAATTGATGGTTTTCGGAAAAATACAAAAAAATTACCATATAATAATTTTGATATTCCTAATTCAAAAATACAGTATATAATACCAAATTAAAAATATATAAGTTTCATTTATTAATTCAAAACTAATTCCCGTTGTCAAAACCATTAAGTGGGTTTTTTAAAAGTAAAAACTATCAAATGATCGACATGTTTTTATGTCAAATTTTAATGTGAAATTACTTATAATGACATAAATTATATTAAATTAAAAAAGTATAATCTAATTATACTTCCAAACATTTCAAATTAATAATTTAACACTGTAAATTATTTCAATTAAATTTTTTTTCAATTAAAACATCGTATTTTTCAATATTCATCAAAATATGAAAGTTATCAAAAAAGTACCAAAAATTTATCCAAACTAAATTTTTAACTCCTTATTATAAATAAGAATTTAATTCCATTAAATTGAATATATAAAAGTGCTAAATATTGGTTATAAAAACTGTTCTCTAGTAAAAGGCGGTAAAATTGCATTTTTTGTAAAATACTTCTTTTATCTGAAAATTGATTTATTTTCCAATATTATGTCTAAGAAACATGTAATATGGATGTTAAAATTATATAGAGTATATAAGATTAAAAATTCAATTAATACTATTTATAACCTTTTTTTGAACAACTAATTTGGTTTGTTGTTGTGTTCTCAAACTCAGTGTTGCATGTGGCGAATGTTATTAAATTACTTTAATGAGATAACGTACTATGAAATATTGGGGTGTTAGATTCTCCCCTAATTCAATAAATTTCTTCCTCTTAATTTCAAATTGTTCTTCGAAAATAAATATATTAAGAAACAGAAAAATACATTTTTGGAAAACCCACATCAGAAATTGGGTTAATAAAATTTAGTCTTAATAAGAGGGAAAGAGAAATGAAAAAGTCGTCACCAAATTATGTTCTTCACTAAGAGAACATTAGTGGAAACTAGAGACACATAATTAAAGAGAAAACATAAATATTTATATGGAGTGATTGAGGTCATAAATCACAAACAAGTGTAAAATTGAGGGCCTCAAAGCCATCGATATTTGATGATTTAAAATATTGTTAGTTCAAAAAAACAAAATGTATTAGGATAACACATTATTTGATTTAATATCCCTTCCCTAAAGTTTAAGAATTAATTTATTCATATAATAAAGGAAAAAAACACTTGACAAGTTTAGTTTAATCCTTCAACTAATTCCTATCGCAAATTCATATTTCACTCCAAAAGATAATAGAATTCAAAAATATTCTATTTATCTTAATCATATAGGGTTCCAAAAATAAGGAATTTATAATTCATTTGTCAGAATATTTTAGAAAAACTATATTATACAAACCAAGAAATTACATATGTCAATGGTAGGTGATCCACCCTTGTCGCCCTTCGATTGCGGGTTCAAGTCTCATGGCCTTGCCGGACGCGACTAGTTGTCACCAGACCTCCTTGTTGTCCGTTTTATGAAAATACAAAAATAATTTCACTAAATAATTTAACCTTAACAATAGTATTCAATGTAAAACATAATAGATTCAAACCTTTAGACTTATCCAAAATACATCTGTCCAAACTCACAGTCCAAAATTTATAAGGTAAACACAATGAAGATCCTTTTTTCCATGTAATAACATGCGAATACCATAATAATGTATTCTTTTAGAACATTATAACACCCTAGAATACCATATAACCTTTTTTATTACATTCATGATCCCTTATTCCTTATAAAATAATGGATATACTCCTTATATCCAAAAATGTTGTAAACTCCAACAATGATGGAATATACAAATAATTAATCAGTTTCAAGGTAGTCAAGAATATCCAATATAATATTTCAAAATCAATCATATATTATTCCAAAAGAACTACCTCAGTATCATAACCATATTATGGGGTATCTTTCTCTCATCCATATATTTTCCAAAACATTTAACCTGCTATTGAGTCACTTTTCATGGTTCCACACAATCTCAAGTCCTTAATGAAATAGTACTATAGTAAAACCCTTTAATACTATATAATTATTATATCATGTACATAATTAATACAATACTCAAATGAAACAATACAGTAATAACACCATAATAATTTTAAGAATTCCCCTTCATCTTTGATAGTTTCATAACAAAATTATTATTGAACAGATCCATTTGTGGTATACTCTGATTATTTGGACATTGCTTCATGTAGTGTTTCAACACCTTATAGATGAAGCATTGTACATTTGAAAACTTTTTCTTACCCTTGGAATCACGTACTAGGTGTCCGTTTTATCTAAACTTATTACAATCTCCCATTCCCTTCAAGAATTTACCAAGGTGATTCTTTCCACAATTATCACATATGGAAAATCCTTATTTTCCATCTTCTCTTTATCCATATTTATTTATTCCATCCTTTTCTTCTGTTGATCCCCTTCAATGTGATAGCAGTCAGAGAAGTCATTACTTATCTTATTAACACATGATACTATTTCTTCATATGATGATAATACGTGGGAGGATATTTGCATTTTAAATGTTAGCTTAATACCATGAAATGTTTGATCCTTATTAATCTTTAGATTATCTATATTTCTAGAATTCTCATTCCTTCTACTAGGCTCCATTTCTAAATAATGGAATACACTAGGATAGTTTATGAATCGCAATACATAATTCCAAACATATATAATACCTAATGTAAGTTGAAAAAATTATGCATATAATATATAATCATAAAATGTTTTCTTTGAGGATGTATTTACTCTTAACTCCTTAATAATGGATTGTAATGAAAATTTGATCTATGCTAATCATATCCCCCATGAGTGTCTTAACCAAGAGTGCAGCAAGGCCCATTGTCGTGCAACAGTTCTCATTCGAGTCCATCTCAAAACGGTGTTTTTTAGATTTAGCCCTAGGTATATCTATGCTAGAGCCACCTCTACCTAATCATATCTTGATAGGTATGTATTGCCTGTAAAACTCACAAAATCCCTAAAATACCAAATTTCTAGGATGTTCTTCTATACTAATCCTCAAAGATTATATTAAGTAATGTTATCTAAGTAGTGTTTTTATAATTAAATTTTCAATTTTGTTGCTAAAATTCCTCTGATACCAACTGTAATGCCCCGACCTCAGTTACCCAGAGTGGTGCATTACATTAATACATTGTAATGATTATAAGTAATCGTGTCCCAAAATACCGATCAGTTTAGTAGTCTTGGAAAATAGATTTTATACATGAACGTTACATTACACTTTATAACATAAACCACAACATAAAATATAGTTTTAGAACACCATTTTCCCATTATCATAACCCTATATCTCAATCATTAAACACTTATTCAGATCCTAGAAAATTAAAAAATAAGAAAGGGGTTAGCCCGGATGCTCTGTAAGGGTAAATAATCTAGCAGAAACATTTAAAAATAAGAATAAAAATTTAAGTAAATATATAAAACTGAAACAAAAGCCTTTTAAACTTAAACTTCTGCATAATATGGTAAATATAAATCAAATAATGCCATTTACTTATTCACATGTAAATTATACTAGTCTAATAATCAAATGCAATATTAATAGCCAATTTCATAATGAAGGAATGCATAATGGAATATTTTATAAGAACAAAGACAAATCCTTGTTCCAAGAATACGAATAAAATTTTGTCAAGGTCTTGTTAAAAGACACTAGTTTTTCCAATGAGACCTATCTATGCATCAAGGAGCTATATCACTCTCCACCCGTCACTTACTATTCCCAATGCATTCCTCATATAAAAAGGTTTAAACATAAAATAAATATTAATTTTAAAACTAGCATACAAAATGTCAATATTTTATCCATAAACCATGAATTGTATAAAAATAACGCGTCCACAATAAAACATATCAGAAACCCTTCAATACAATATGGATAATTTTTATCATAATAAATCAACCTCGATGAAGAATAATATCCAATAAAGTATGTTGACATAGTTGAAATGATCTATAAAACTATTTGAGAGAAATATCCCTTTTTAATGAAATCATTTTAAAAGACACAAAATTTAAAAAGGAAGTAATTTAAATGATATTTTTTAATCAAAGTGTCTCATACCACTTTTAAATTTTTTAAAATAATTATCATTTTAAAACACTCATCTCCATATAAATAAATCCTTGAAATCATTTTGAAAACATGGACATTAATGAGAAAGTTTTAGAAGAATAAATTATTAAAACATTAAAAATTATTTTTTAGTTAATGATACCCTTAAAAATAATCTTTTTGAAAAATATTTTATGAATCATGTACATGTATAATAAATATTTCCCAGTAAAAACATACACATAATCATTCTCGGATAATATTGAGATTGAGGAATTAACCCTTTCCATGCACTTTCCTTTCATCGACTGTACGATTAACCTAGTGTATAATGACCATAGTATGGTATTAAATTATAACATAACCATATTCATATTTATTATATCAATCATGATTCATTTATGTCTTTATACTACCCATTTAATAATGATTTCCATTTTAAATTGACATTTCGTGTATTAATCGCTTTCTTTATCGTACGTGTTTTAACTTGTTATTCTTGATCGTATCATTTATATCATGATTTAAATACTTCCAGAATATAATAATTGATTTATATCTCATATATATTTAGAATATACATATTTATAATATATAGATATATGAAATGTATGTCATTGTTTATTGAGACAGTATGTCGTACGTACGCATAAACGCTCTTTTCGTTTTCATATCGTATTGAACAGAAGTATGTGAAAAAATTATATGTATGTATATACATATATATATATATATATATCCATAATCATTATTATGTCCTATATTACATATATATTAATAATATATATTTTTATAATCATCGTTGAATGATGAATGTGGATATTAATTTCATCGTGTCATGGAGATGGTAATCCGTACGTACGCATGAGCGACAATATAATTATATTGATGATGAAATAATATGTAATTCGATGGTATATAATATATACAGAATCATTAATATACTATATATATTACTTACATCGGTTATACTCATTATTATTCCCATCCAAATAATGAAGTGATTGAATAACAAATTACACCATGACGTGGAGACGGTAAGCCGTACGTATGCACCTAGGGTGACTTTTTCATTTATAGGATGGATTGAATAACTAATATGGTTGTAACATATTTATAATAACATCACAGTATGTATAAGGTACTGGAGTTATTATTTTGGTATGGAAACAACAAATAAAGAGGAAGTGTAAGAAGAAAAAAACATAAAAGAGGGTGGTGAAAATCATGAAATATTATTTTATAATAAATTAATTTTCGGTTTATAATTTCTCCAAAAAATAATTTATTTCTTGGATAAGGTAGGGATTGGTAGAAATCATCACAACCAATAGGTTTTAGACAAGTTTAGGGTACCATTTTAACCATAGCTTTTAGATTTAATGCTTTATTAAATAGTTTAACTTTTATCGTGTCTTCTTGTATCCTTACACTATAAGGTTAATAAAAATTATCTAAACATACAAGAAAAACACAATCAGTTCATTAATGAAATATATAATATAATTTAATCCCACTGGTTGAACCATATATTTTTAGGAAAATTATATCAACCAAAAATATAGTATTTGTTTTAAAAATTAATTTATTTCAAATTTGATACTATTTGGTATTTTTTTTTGTGAAAGTAATAACAACCTTATCACATAGAATAAAAATTCTATAATAAAACAAAAAATGTTTTATTAACCTTTAAAATTAGTGGAATTCATCATAAGTCTCAATTTACATTTATTCAGATATTTATAATATCAATTATTTTAATATTTCATTAATTAGTTAATTACTGCATCATCATTGTGTCATAAATAAATTTAATTATATAATGTCTAGAAATTAAAAATAAAATATCCTTATGTAGGAAAGCGTATTATATTTCTATTAAATATTTATTGTCGAATTTATATTATTTGTATCATTATATTAAAAATGGTTTAGTTATTAAACAAGGAATTTAACAATTTTAACTCTTCTTTAAATAAAATAATAATCAATGTTCTAATATAATCCATGTGGACCAAAGAGGATAATATTTTATTCAAAAGGCTGTTCTTGGTCGAATTAAACTTTATAAATAGGATTAAGACATGTGTTAGGGTAATTATAATCTCATTTTTCCCTTAATAACCCTATTTACTTTAAAATGTGGTAAATAAATGTCAAAATGTACTATTCACAAAAAATTATTTTCATCTTCTTGAACCAAATTTTACTTACTGATGTCAAGCATGTCTCTCATATTTTTAAAATTAAACTCACTGATGTGCTAAAATTATGATTTATTCAAATTTACAAATGTACCTTAAAGGTGGGTAAAAAAGTTTAAAATGTTCAATAAAATTTTATACATCTAATTTTATTATAAAATTATTACAATGAATTACATTGAGGATATATAGTTATTATATATCTATTTTGATTTTAAATAAATTTATATAAAGTAAATAATTATTTAAATAAATATGTAGTTTTAAATAATAACGCAGTGTTTTTCAATATTCATCAAAAATTGAAAGTTTCCATAAAAAGAAAAAAATTCACCCTAAGATAATTTTGATATTAATAATTAAAAAATTAATTCTACTTTACCAAATTAAATATATATAAGTTTAATTTATTAATTTTAAATTAATTCTCGTTGTCAAAACCAAAAGGCATGTTTCTTAAAAAGTTAAAACTATCAAAGGTTTGACATGTGTTTATATCAAATTTAAATGTCAAATTACTTATAATAACCTATATTGTATTAAATGATAAAAATATTATATAATTGTACATCATGACCTTTCAAATTCATAACTTAACACTATATATTATTTCGATTAAAAAAGTTTTTTTCAATTAAAACAGAGTATTGTTCACTATTCATTAAAATATGAATGTTATCAGAAATGTTCCAAAATTTTATCAAAAATAAATTTTTATGTCCTTTTTCTAAATAATAATTTAATTTCATTAAATTGAATATATAAAAGTGGTCAATATTGGTTTTAAAAAGGTTTCTCCATTCAAAGGTGGTAAAATTACATTTTTTTAAAAAAATACTTCTTTTATCTGAAAAATGAATTTTTTCTTATATTATGTTTAAGAAACACATAATATGGATGTTATAATTATAAGGTGTATATAAGATTCCAAATGCAGTTAATACAATTCGTAGCCTCTTTTTGAACAGCTAATTTGGTAAGTTGTGGGGTTCTCAAACTCAGTCTTGCATTAGTGCAAGCTATTGAATTACATTATTGAGATAGCGTACTATGAAATATTGGGGGTGTTACATTGGACATTTTTTTATTGACCATTTCTTCTATACTTGACGTTTAGGATTCTACTTTCTATCCATGACTAGTATTGTTGGGATGGTGTGATTATTCATTGACCTGATATGTTATGTTGTAGTTTGTATAACCAAGTGATTATTCAGGTTTAATTAGTCTATTGATTATCATTTGTACACAATTGCTTACATGGGGAAACAAAAACATGGTGTAGTGAGACCACAAGGAAATTGACATTGAGGGCTTTCCCAAATTTTCAGTTATAATTATCATGCTACGAGACCATAGGGGGGAACTGACGTTGAGTGCTCCCTCAGAGTGTCAATAGCTATGTTATGAGGTCACTGGAGGAATTTATGTTGAGTGCTTCCTTAGCATGTTTGTAGTTTACTATTAAAAGACTAGAAGGGGAATTGAAGATGAATTATTCCTTAGAGAGTATTTGATCACACATGACTATAGGGGGAATTTATCGTGAGTGATTCTTCATAGAGTCTTTGTTATATCTTTTATTGTAAAGTTAGATAGAGGGGTTAGGATGTGAGAACTATCTAGAGAGATGTATTTATTTCTTTTTGGTTGATTAAATACTTAAATATAAATGTTTGTAAATTAAAGTGTATGACTGTTTACTTTTGAATACATCCTTTTTTACTGCTTCTTTTTCTATATTGCATGTTGTATGTAGTCACTGACTATTAGGCCCAAATTAATTGGTGGTTGCCTACTGGGATTAGTCTCACACCCAGTTTGGGTCATGCTTCTGGGTGGAATGATATTATATTACTTTATGTATATACTAGGGTAGGAACCCTTCTACTTTAGGTACAAGATTGGTGTGGAGTTGGGGAGCATGAGACCTATCTGAGGCTTGAGATGTTGTGGAGTTATTTACTTTCATTTATTTTGTACTTTGGTTTAGTATTGTATTATAGCATAGTGATTTGTTTGGCTGCTTTCCAAGACATATGTATCATGCATCAGATACATATTTGTGTTTTTTCAAGTTCTTTACTACTTCTGTTGATTACATATTTCATGTTTTACTACTTCTTCTATTGTTATCTATTGTACTTATTATGTGTTACTCTTCCAATGAGGGAATATTTTCCCTAATATCGCATCCAGGGCCCTAGATTCTAGTCTTCAGCATCTGTATTTTAGGTAAATGTTCTTGAGGATATGTGACTAACTGGGTATGGGTAACCTCTGGGAAGCTCTCGAAACCAAGACATTATAATGTTATATGAGAGGAATTATTTTCTTCTTGACATACCATTTGGATCCTATAGCTAGGGATAGGAAGGAACATGTACATAGTAATAAGTTATTCCCGGGAGTAGCAAACCCATGTACATGGAAAATCTAATCTACCATGTTATTTAAATTTTTCTAGTATTGAAATTTTACAATTGATTTGAATCTATCTTTGGGTCATTTACATGTTTTGGGCTGTTACCATTGATATTATTAGGGTTTTGTTTCTGTTATAATCCATTGAGATAATGTTATTCTATCTCTTGCATTATATAGAAACTTGATATAAATCACATGTCATTCATTCTTGTCATGCCATTTGCGGTGAACTGGTGATTTCATGTTGTTTTGATAGATGTTTTTTAAGATATGGAAGCTATTGTGATAGATTCCTTGATTGAATACCTTCTATTGATAAGGTATTCATTGTGAAAGGTTTTGTTTGAATGAAATACAAACATTGGTCCTTGAGGTGTTATGGAACCTCATGGATCAGAATTTGGTGTATCATTACACTATTATGCTTGAAAATGACATGTATAAGATGCCAATATTTGATTTTCAGGGAATATGGGCCCTCACAGATTGGAATTTGGAACCTTAATATTCGATTTAGTATTTTATGGGATCCGAAGTAGATTTTGAGGCTTACTGTCTAGAAGAACCCAGAATATACGTCGTGTAATGATGAATACATGCCATGTCTCCTTCTATTCAGGAATTTACTATTTTTCTTAAGTACATGTTGTGTACTGTATGTACACACCGTGTAGTCTCTAACTATGTCACTGGCTATGTGGACAGAGAATCATGGATAGGAAATCCTTGGTGAAAAATATCGTGTACCAGTTTTATGTGTTGTGTTTTGTAGAACAGGTGTCCACCTATGTGACTAATGACAAGGATGGATAAAACATAACATATACACATTGTGTCAATATTCAACATAATGTGTTGTGTAACCCATGTATCTGGTCATGTGGAGAACAACACAAGTCAGTGAAATATTTCTAGTACACACCATTTCTGGAACAAACACACATTGTAGAGTTAGCTATTTAACCAGCCATGTGACTAATAACATAGGTCAGTGAAGTTCATCTAGTACATGCATTTTCTACCACAAACATGTCGTTTAGTCTAGTTCTTTGAGAACCATGTGTCTTGGCATGTAGAAGAACATAAGAAGGGGATGAGGATTCAAGTACACGGCATGTGTCAGGACAACATGACGTGTGTATTGGGTGTCACACGAATGGGGTTGGAAGAAGTATACACCCATGTGAAGGCATAAGGGAAAACGCCGTGTAGGATGTATACATGTCATGTATCCATTGTTTGAACAACATAACTTCCTTCTTTTTCTTGTTCCCTTCTTACACTTCTATGTTTCAGTGCCTGTAAATCGTGATCGAAGATGTTCACTTGACCTTAATGATTCCTACCACCGACACATCCTTTGGTTGTCTTCTAGTTACTGGGTAGTGATAAGACACTAGATGTGGCTGATTAGGGATTACAAGCGGACCCTCCAGTTGCACCAGTCTTGGCACCAGTTGTCTTCCTAGAAACCGGTGTATAGGTACAGTTCCAAGAGGGCCTTTTTAGGTTTACGTAAACCTCCCATGAAGATTTTCAACCTGCTCTGTCGATGGCGGGATGGATGTCGGTATTTCAGCAGCAGCATCCTCCCATATTCGTGGGGGATAGGGTACCTCAGGCTGTAGAGTCATGGATAGAAGCCAAGCTGACGATCAATGAAAATCTGGAGATTCCTCTAGAGTAGAGGGTCAATATTTCTACATATATGCATTCTTATTTATCTAAGAGATGGTGGGATGTTATCTCACAGAGGGATTCCAGCAGGTTATGGTATGGGATGAGTTTCAGCAAACCTTCTATGACTAATTCTACATAGATACCTTGAGGGAAAAACAAGATCTGGAGTACATGAGTTTGGAGCACGACACTCTTTCAGTCATGGAATATTTTTCTTGCTTCACGAAGATGAATTTTAATACAACCTTTCTAGTGGGATATGTGTTATTCCTTGCACGGAAGCTTGAGGATGGTATCAGGCAGGATATTCAGGCTCAGGTGAACATCGTTAGGTTGACTTCTATATCTTCTATTTTCTACCAAGTGCTGATCACAGAGCACAACATGAGGGATTCTGGAGCTATGATCCAAGGAAGTTCTGTGTCCAGAGATGGTGCTTCCCTAGATGATAGTAGGAAGCACCAAAGGGGTCTACATGTAGATATCCAAGTAGGTGAGATGCAACTTCAGGTAGCCCGGTGGTATGCGACTAGTGCGGGAAGGTCAGGCTTACTAGGCCACATTGACCAAGATACCTAGTGCAATGCCTATCTAACTTGAATATGGGATATCTTTAACACTTCTATTAGATCATCTCACTAGAATCTGGTGATAGGCGTTCTTCTATGACTCCTCATTCGGGAGCAGCACCAATTTTTTCTCTCCATTCTGGGAAATGGAGTTCTTTCGACCGTTTAGGCCTAGGTGGAGGTTGTGGCCATAGTAGCCAGTCGCCAGGCATTCAGCAACAACAAGGTGGATCAGCTTAGAGTGGGTAGGTAGGTTCACAGGGCCATGGTGTATGTTGGGCTTTTGCAGTGGAGGAGACCCCATAAGAGCATGATCTTAGACCCTCAACAGTTCAAGGTATAGTTCTTGTTGTCTCAGTTTTAGCTTCTTCTCTTTTCAATAGAGGGGTATCCCATTGTTTTATATCTATTGTGGTTGTGCAGAGACATGGGATCTATAACTTTTCTTCTACTGATATCTTGACATTAGACACTCCATTTGGGACATGAACATTTATTGTATGACAATTCAAGTAGTTCCCACTATAGGATGGTGGGTTAAACTTCTTTTGGGACGTATATGTCCTAGATATACTGGGTTATGATGTCATTCTCATAATGGACAATTTAGTTCCCTTCTAGGTTGTTGTCCCCTCCTATCATCATACAATTATTTTTACATCACTAGAGGGAGGATCGTTTCTTCATAAGGGAGAATGGGATGTTCAAGCAAGCGTGGTGGGACCTGAGCATCATGGGTTGGGAAGAGTTACAACCCATATTTCCAATTTATATCTGGATGACCAGGGGACTTCACATATAAACATTCCTTTAGTGCTGGATTGTTTCAAGGATGCCTTTCCAGAATACTTTTTAGGTTTACCTCTGGAGCAATAGGAAGACCTTTCTATTGAGTATGCTCCAGGAGCGGTGCCAGGGTCCATTTCTCTTTATTGGATGGCTACACCAGAGTTGTAGGAGCTCATGATGTATTTAGAGAAGTTTCAAGAAAAGGGTTTTATCCATCCTATTACTTCTCCTTGTGGTTCCCATGTCCTATTTACGAATAATGTGGCTGGTACCCTCAGACATTTTTGGATTACTGGATGTTGAAACTGTTGACGGTCAAGAACCAATATCCCTTAGCAAGGATTGATGATCTCTTTGATATTCTTTGAGGAGACCATGTTTTATCAAAGATTGACATGAGGTCCAGTTATCATCATTTAAGAAGTAGACCATCTGATATACCTCATACATCCTTCCAGAGCAGGTATGGTCTATACGAGTATGTGGTTACATTGTTTGGTCTCACGAATGCACATGCAATCTTCAAGGAACTGATAAAAGGAGTGTTCGATCCTTAAATGGATTATTTTGTGGAAGTAATTGTATATGGTATCTTGGTATACTCTCACACTCTACACAAACATGCCACACATCTTGAGATAATTTTGAGTACACTAAGAGAGAATCAGTTATATGTTAAGCTCTTAAAATGCCACTTTTGGATGGACCTGATTCACATCTCACGTAATGATATCTGAGATAGTAGAGTATCAGTAGATGTAGAGAATGTGAGAGTGGTAGTTTCCTAGTAGCTGATAAATAATTTCATTGAGATACAAAATTTTATAGAGCTTGTTAGTTACAAAAAACATTTTATACATGAATTTTCACACTTATCAGTGCCACCGACGGGCTTGACTATGAATGGTGAGATGTACTTATGGTCAAATTCCTACGAGTCAGCCTTTCAGGGGAGGAATGGTATGTTGTATTCATCTCAAATTATAGTATTTAAACTGCTAGTAAAGAGCTATATTGTATACTGTGATTCAATGGGTATCGAGCTTTGAGTAGTTCTTATGCAAGGAGGAGTAGTTGTGAACGAGTCTCGATAGTTGAGATCACATTAGTGGAACAACATGTTGCACGATCTTGAGCTGGATATAGTTTTGCATGATGTATGTTGTTGGATATATTATCTTCTGGGAGAGAATTTTGTTAATTTCACTAACCACAAGATTCTCAAGTATATCTTCACTCAGTGCGATCTGAATTTGATTAAGGGGGGGTGGGTTGAGTTCCTTCAGTCCTATGAATTTGAGCTTTCCTACAAAATTGGGAAAGGCAACATTGTGGCTGATGTGTTGAGCAGGAAGAATCAAATACAGGTAGTTCAGGAGGCCAAAAAAGAGTGGCAGCTTATGGATATATTTTCTAAGATGCATTTTGATGTGCACGAAAGTCTTAGCAGACATTTATTTCATCTGTGGATGGTACCTCAACTCTACTTAATCGAGTGTGAATGGGTCAGCTATTAGATTCTAAAGGCCTAGTCCTATGGGAGTGTGTTTCAGAAGAGGACCCTATTCTTGGATGGGAAGTAGGTGAGGATAAGATCTTGCCTTTTCATGGAAGCATGTGGGTGCCGACAGACATACGCGAGGAGCTGATGTGTGACATTCATTCATCAGTTTGGGCAGTTCATCCTTGTGTCACCAAGATGTATCGAGGTCTTCACCATTATTATTAGTGGCTAGTTATGAATGGAGATGTCACTGGTTTTTTCATGAAATATCCATCCTATCGGTAGGTGAAGCCATAGCATCAGCGACCAATATGTCTTTTACACCAGTTACACATTCCCAAGTGGATTTTGAATAATGTCGTGATGGATTTCATGATAGTTTTTCTAAGGTCCCCTTAATGGAATGATGAGTTGTGGGTTGTCATTGGCAGACACATGAAGATTTCTCACTTCTTGCCGATTAAGGAGATCTTCAGTGTTGATGAGTTGGGTAGGTTGTACATCCGAGAGATTATATGTTTACAAGGAGTTAAACACCCTATTATGTCATAAAGAGATTCATGTTTTACTTCTCAGGCCTGGAAGAGATTACAGATGACATTGGGTACATAGGTACTTCTGAGTACAACCTAACATCCCCGGATAGATGGACAGTACGAGAAAATAAATCATGTTCTTGGGGAAATTCTTCGAGCATGTATCCTAGATTTTCGAGGTTCTTGAGAGAATCACTTACCTCTTGTGAATTTTTCCTACAATAATTTTTTTGAAGAAACTATTCGGATGACACCTTTTGAGGATTTGTATGGTAAACCATACATATCACCCTTATATTTGCTAGAGGCAGGTGAGGCAGCTATGTTGGGACCTCGTCTTGTCCTAGAGACCATAGAGAAGATAGGGTTGATTCGAAATAGGATGGCTACTGCAAAGTCATGATAGAAGTATTATGATGGTCGATGGAGATGAACTCTCGAGTTTGAGGTCAGAGATTAGTTTTTTCTATGCGTCACACACAGGTTGGGACACAAGATGATTAAGAGGCAATGTAATATTTCACCATGGTATGTCAGACCGTTTGAGGTTTTGGAGAGAGTGGGGCCGGTTTTCTATCAGTAGTAGTAACCTCAAAGGTATCGGGAAATGTGTGATGTCTTCCATGTTTCATAGCATTGATGTTACTTCTCAGACCTATCTCAGGTTTTCCAAACTAATGAGTTTGAGTTAGAGGTAGTTGCATCCATCAAGGAGCATTATATCTGTATTTTTGATCAAAATGAGATGGTTCTCTATGGCCAGTTAGTTCCCCTGGTACAACCTTTATGGTGGCACGGGTGCGTACATGATGAGACTTGGGAGAGGGAGGCAGATGTACATTCACAGTGGCTGGATATGTTCGAGGTTTTTTTACTCCACCTTGCAAGGGATATTTGGGGATGAATTTAATTAAATGTGAATGTTTCAAAGAACCTAGATCTTCTTTTTAGGTATGTATTTCTTTTCTTGTTGTTTTTTGAGAAAAAGCGGAGTTGTTGAAATTTCAGGAGTACACTCTGTGTACTTTAAGTACATGTTGTGTACCCGATTTCTGCCGGTGACCATGTAATGTTTGTGTAACGGCCGAGTACATGGACTTGTGTGGTTACCTGGAGACCACCTAAAGTGGAGGCCAGAAAAGGCATGTTCACACCGTTTATTTTCTAGAATCACCATTGTACATTATTTCATTAAACTGACCAGGGTCGTGTCTGATGGACAGAATGCACATCCTCTTCATCTGTCTCATCTATGAGCATATTGATGGTCGTAGATCTTCTTTGAGCCCCCGAATCACTGTCTGTTCCTCAAATAAACCATCATCGATTGCATTGGAATTTCCACGGTGAGTTCTTCCTTCTTATAAAACTTCATATCCTAATTTCTAATCTCTCACATGTTTTCTGGAGTCAAAAAATTTAATCCTTTTGTAGATCAATGGAATTATTGGGAGATTTAATGCATGTGGTTCATGTATTTTGATCTCAAGATGTCAAGGTAGTCGGTTCGTGCCTTTTCATATATAGTCATTGAGTTATATGTGAAAAAGTGACCAATTCCTTTGTTTGGGGTATTGCGTGTTTATGGTTGTTTCCTTATTTTTTTTCTATGCCTTGTTTATTTGGATATAGGTTAATTGTTCTGAATAGGGTTAACCTTGACATGATATGAATTTTTTCCCATGTTTTCTTGCTATTGACCATTTTGTTTAGTCTTTTTTGCTAGGCTGCTTCTTTCTTTCCATGCCTTTTATTTTTAAGATATCGTGAGTATTATATAACATGCTATGATATGTTGTAGTTAGTTTAGCCAAGTATTTGGTACGGTTTACTTTGGCTACTAATTATAGTTTGTGCACAATTGCTTACACGGGGCTGCGAAAACTTTCTATAGTGAGACCATAGGGGAAATTGATGTTGAGGGCTTTCCCATAGATTCTTTTACAATTATCACACTACAGGTCCATAGGAGGGATTGACATTGAGTTGTCGTTCAATGTTCTTATAGTTATGTTGTGAGGCCATGGAAGGAATTGATGTTGACTCTTCCTAAAAGTTCCTTTTGTTTAGAATTAAAATACTATAGGGGGAATTGATGATGAGTGCATCCTCAGAGAGTCGTTGATCACACCTGACTACAGGGGAAATTGATGGTGAGTGCTTCCTCAGAGTGTCTTAGTTATATCTTCTCCTGTAATCTGATTCAGAGGGGTTAGGCTGTGAGAACTACCAATAGGGTTTCTTGTATTTGATTTTGGTTGATTAAAAACATAAAATTAGATGTTTATAAATGAAACTGTAGGACATTTTACATTTGAGTACTTCCGTTTTTACTACTTATTTTTTCTTACTGCCTGCCAAATATATTCACAGACTGTTAGGCACAGATATTTGGGTGGTTGCCCACTGGTATTAGTCTCACACATTGTTTGGGTCATGCTTTTAGGCCCAAACTGATTATATTGCAGCAGGTATAGACAAGGTCAAGTTCCCTTCTACATCAGGTACATGATTGTTGTGTAGCTAGTGAGTATGGGACCAAGCTATGGCTTGCAATTTTGTAGAGTTTTTTACTTAATTTTCATTTGTTCTTTGGGTTAGTAGTAAATTCCATCATTGTGATTTGTTTGGATAAATTCCTATACATATGTATCATGCATCATATAAATATGTGTGTGTGTGTGTGTTTTCTCCAGTTGTATACTACTTTAACAGTTTACTTATTGTATGTTTTACTACTTCCACTATTTTTATCTGTTTTACTTACGATGTGTTACTCTTCCAAAGAGGGTATAGTTTCGCCACTTTCACATTGTAGTCCATCTCTGCTAGTCAGCAGCCTCTGGCATTCGGGGAAATGCGCTTGAGGCCATGTGACCAACCAGGTATGGGGAACCTCGGGGAAGCTCTCGAAACTATGACATTACATGTGATATACTTCGATGATTTACTTAATACCCTCATCAAAAATAAATTTAGAAAATAAAATTGAATCAGTTTTACTATTTTGGACAAGGTCAGTAATTTTAACTTTTTCTTTATCACTAATTATGACATGACCCCCATGAATGCTGATATGCTTATAGAATCTATAATATTCCCATGTCATATGTCTTGATCACCCATTATCTAGGTGCCATAATCTCTTATAGGAACTCATCAAAAAAAAATTATACACTAAAAATTCAAACTAGAAAAGAATATTCAACCGAGAATTGATTAGGTCCAGTGTCATTAGTAGTTAAAGCATTGGGAGCCTACATTTTATTAATGGGTTTTCCATAAGCAACATTATTGAATTAGAAAAATAAACTCTATTTTCTCTTGAAAAATTATAGTAAATAAAACAATTTCTAGTGATGAAACATGTAGAGAATCTTTTATATTTAGGAATAAAAATTGATTTTCAAAATTTGGATACAAAATTGGTTGTAAAGAAATATAGTTTTCTTGGATTAAGTCCAATACTAGTAGTATATTTGAGAGAAACTTGTTTTCCATGAATTTAAACTAGGGAACCATTATCATTATTAAATTTCTCCAAATCCACCTTTAATTAATTATTTGGCAGTTTGAGTTCATTATTCTCATGGATAAATTTATCATTATTCTCTGTTTCAATAGTAAGTCTAGAATTAATAGAAATTGTAAGAGAATTTTGAATCATGAGTTATTTATAAAATTCATTTTTTCATTTATTGTTTCATAATGAATTTTATAGTATACAGATATTTTATAATGTTTCATATTTTTTTATTTTGGTTTATCCCTAGAATAATAAGAATTTATTTCATGAGTTTATAGAGTTACCTTTGTTGTGTTTTTTTATGAGACACATGTTTTATTTTTTGGCCATCTCATCGTGTGATGATTCGGATTCACTAAATGTATCCTTAGACACACTCTAGGTGGCCTTGATTTCATTCTTTAACTTCATTATATTGTCTCTCATATTTACTTTTATAATTTAACTTTGGATTGTATGCTTTTATATGGAATCTCCTCTTGCACTCAATGAAGAATATTTCTAATGTATTTTCACATATCTTTAAGTATTTTTCTAGTTTCCCTAGTTGTAATGCTTCACTTTCGAACTAGTATTTTTAATTAGTTTGATCCATTTATGCATGCTTTTTAATCTATTGTAATGATGATCCATTTCCTCATCACTATCACTTAGATATTCTTCATTTCCCCATATTTCTTCCTGATCTTTCATTTTACCATTTTTTATGATTAGAAGAAGTGTTATTTATGGCCAATCACTTTCTATTTGGTTCATCATCATCTTTCGGTTAACCATCAATTCTTCTTCAAAACATCAACAACTTGCCTATTAGCCCATTTACAGGTTGTGAATCTAAGTAACAATATTATCTATTTGATACAAAAGACCTTTCAATATTTATGGAAGACATCTCAAGATCCCCTTGATTTCATCCTTTTGTTTCATTGCATTTCCCAGTGAAATCATTATATTCTCAATTTCATTGAACCTATGATTCATGTTAGAAATAGTTTCATCATAATTCATTTTAAAGTTGTCAAATTTAATTTATATGTATTGATTCTCATTTCAATGATTGTAGTGCTTCATTTATGTGAAACAACTAGTGTATCTCAAATTTCAAATGTATTTTTACATAAATAAATCCAATTAAATTCATAAACCCTTAAATATAGGTACTGGGAATTCATATCATTATAGATTTGACTGATGTATGTCTTATTTTCATCATCCCAAGTGTTTATAGTATAAGTATTAATTTTATATCGATATATAATTGAATACAATATTTCAAACCCCATACTTTCCAAATAAATTCTTATTCTAATTTTACACTGTGAATAATTTCTTCCATTAATGTATGGATTTTTTTTGTATGTTGCACCATTCTATATATTGTAAATTTAAAATCTATTTTAATATTTTTAAAGGAAAATAAATTTTGAACTGACCTATATTAATATATATTTAAATTATAACTTGAATCATAGTGGAAAAGTGTTAAAAACATTGAGAGTAAAGAAACCTCTGATTCCAAATATTGGTCCTAGTGGGACTCTGAGGAGGGGGTTGAATTGAGTTCATAATAAATTTCTATATAAATATATTATTTCAGTACCCATAATTTTAATATGAAATATGGGCCAGTCAACTAGTGTAGCAAATTTATAAAATATTTGATAAATTGATAAATTTATCAATGATTTATTAGTTCATTGATTATAGAATATGAATTACTCTTTCAACTTTTTAAAATAGTATACCAAACTCTATAGGAAAACGGTCGTTTAGTGGTAGTTTTTTTGTGGAGGGTTTAAAAACCACTGCTAAACGTGTTTCAGGCCGCCATTTCGCAGCAGTTTTTAAAACGCCGCAAAAAAATGGCCCTGAAATGCCTTAATTTTTTTTATTTTATTTTAAATTTTTTTAAATTTTTTCGAGGATTATCGACTGTTTTTTAACAACCACCATGATATTGGGGCGGTTTGCGTAAAACCGCCATGAAATGAACGGGAAAAAATATGAGAAACCCCAAAATCACTAAAATGACCATAAATTTTGATTTGGGATTCCATTAGAATGCCATGACCGGTCAAATCGATGATCATGAAGAGATCTAGAGGCACGTATAATGAAACCCGTGAGACCATCTATGGTGCGGATGATATGAGAGTTTTAAAAAAGATGAAAAATGTTCTCTAACATGAAACGGCCATAACATTCGCTCCTGGTGTCCGTTTGGGCTATACCATATATCAAATCGAAGCTAGAAAAGAGAGGTACACACTTTTCCGAGACAAGAAAGCTTTTCTTGTGTTTTAGACCCCAAAAACCCCTCTGAAGGCCTCCAATAACCCATTTCCGTCACCGGTGTCCCGTCGAACTTGTCTTTACACATTCCTATCTTTCGATCCGCGTGTCAGTTCGGACTCCTCCACCTGCCAGATCGTAGCTTGTTCCATTAGCATCAGTTTGACTGGTCGCGGCTCCCACATGCATTCCTGGATCAATGTTATGGCCTTTTTAGTGGGTATTGGGTTTGTGATGTTTTTCGATGCCTCATTTCTAGCACCCGTTCCCCGTCAGTTTTTTTTAAATTGTCGTAACATTCAATCTGCATGTCCATTCGAACTCATTCACCTATTAGACCAAATATTGTTTTAGGATCTTTGATTTGAAAGGTCGCAGATCTAAAAGAGACTCTCTGATCATAAGTTATCTCTGGTAATGTGAGTCCAATGTTTTTGTCACTTTATGACCGTTTTGACAGGTATTAATGGTTACTCCATTTATTACTATTTATTTGGGTTTCCATGACTTGTTATCTTTATCAATGGTTTTTTGTGGGTTATTATGATGATTATGTTGAATTCGTAAGGGGTTTTCCAGAGTTGTCATCAGTTTTCATGCGTTCTCATTCTTTCTAATGCCTCATTCTTCATGCTTCTACATCCGTTTTCATGCGTTTTCATGATTTTTCATCCCTTATCACGTCTTTTCATACTTTTTCCTGTGTTTCATTTAATATTTAATATTTATTATTTATAATATTCTTTAATTTATTTGTAATCTATTATTTCTTACTGGTTATTTATTATTTATTATTTATATTTATTTATTATTTATTATTTATATTTATTTATTATTTATTATTTATATTTATTTATTATTTATTAATTATATTTATTTATTATTTATTATTTAGTATTTATTATTTATTATTACTAATAATAAAATAATAATAATAATAATAATATTTGTTACTAGTTATTTATTATTTATATGTATTTATTATTTAATATTTAATATTTATTAATTATTAATTATTATTTATTAATTATTAATTATTAATTATTATTTATTATTTATTATTTATTATTTATTAATAATATTATTTTATTTATTATTATGTTATTTATTAATAAATATTTTTATATTTCGTATTTATTATTTATTATTATTTATTATATATTATATATTATTTATTATTTATTACTTATTACTTATTACTTATTATTTATTGTTTTTTATTTATTGTTTATTATTTATTATTTATTATTTATTTTTTATTGTTTATAATTTATAATTTATAATTTATAATATATAATATATAATTTATTATTAACAATTTATTATTTATTAATAATAATATTTTATTTATTATGTGTTATTTATTATTTAATATTTATTATTAAATATTTATTATATTGTATTTATTATTTATTATTATTATTTATTATTTATTATATAAAATTTATTTTTTATTATTTATTATTTATTATTTATTATTTATTGTTTATTGTTTATTACCTATTATTTAGTATTTATTATTTATTATTTATTTTTTATTTTTTATTTTTTATTTTTTATTTTTTATTTTGTATTATTTATTTTTTATTTTTTATTTTTTATTATTTATTATTTATTATTTATTAATTATTATTTATTATTTATTATTTATTATTTATTATTTATTATTTATTATTTATTATTTATTATTTATTATTTATTATTTATTATTTATTAATTATTATTTATTATTTATTATTTATTATTTATTATTTATTATTTATTATTTATTATTTATTATTTATTATTTATTAATAGTAATATTTTATTAATTATGTGTTATTTATTATTTAATATTTATTATTAAATATTTTTTTATTTCATATTTTTTTATTATTATTTAATATTAGTAATTATTAATTTTTTATTATTATTTATTTATTATTTATTAATTATTATTTATTCATTTTTTTTTATTTTTTATTATTATTTATTATTTATTATTTATTATTCATTATTCATTATTTATTATTTATTATTTATTATTTATTATTTATTATTTATTATTTATTATTTGTTATTTATTATTTGTTTGTTATTATTTATTGTTTATTATTATTTATTGTTTATTATTATTTATTTTTAACTATTATTTATTATTTATTATTTATTATTATTTATTATTTATTATTATTTATTATTATTTATTATTTATTTATTATTTATTATTTACTCTTTATTATTTGTTTATTTTTTTATTAATTATTATTTATTATTATTTATTATTTATTGTTTATTGTTTATTGTTTACTGTTTATTATTATTTATTTATTATTTATTATTTATTATTATTTATATATTAGTTTTTATTGTTAATTATTTATTGTTTATTGTTTATTATTTATTAGTTATTAGTTATTATTTATTAATTATTAATTATTATTTATTGTTTATTATTAATTATTAATTATTTATTATTTATTATTTATTATTTATTATTATTGAGTTTATATCTATTATTTATGTATTATTTTTTTATCAATTAATATATATAAGTATATAAAATTCTGTTTATTAACCACATGACGAGTTTGCTGGAGTGGTAAAATGTCTGGAAAATATGCAAGAGGTTATGAGTTCAAATCTCAACAAACACAGTATTTCTTTATATTGCATGGGCAGTGCAAGGGCATGTGCATGTGCATATTCATGGGATGTGCCTGCATTGATAAATAAAGTAAATAAATAAAATATGAAATAAAATAAAATAAAATAAAATAAAATAAAATAAAATAAATATGAAATAAATAAAAAAATAAAGAAATAAAGAAGAGATGAAAATATAAACAAGAAAACACACATTGGATTAAAACAAAAGGTTTAGTCTCAAGAAGAGACATAGTCCACTATATGTGGTGATCACCACACACCATGAAATTCATAAAAATAAACTTAATCCACACCATGTATCAGGGTAGAAACCATCATAAAAACTGTATAGGTCAATAGAACTATTCCACAATATTCACATATGTAAAAAACAAATAGACCAACCACACGGGGAACTCTTCCATTTTTATCTATGGGATCCTTATGGATTAAAAAGTTAGGTTGGTGAAGATATCTATGTATAAATAAGATTCTCAGAAGAGTCAATGTGTATTTATAAAATAGAGGCATGGACTACTTGAATTATGAATATTTTATATGGATAGATAAATATAATGATTATATGGTATAGAAAGTTGTGTTTGATGCACTGTGAATCTTTTGGATGCCTTAAAGATGGTACAAGTGTAGCTATAGTCGACTTTAAGAAACAGACAGCAAATTAGAGTGTCATTATTGCTTCTATATTTTGTTTCCTAGAAAGTAGATTCCTCAATGAATTATTCTTCTCCTCTATGTTTATTTCTACAAAGGTTCATGGAATTTTGGTTCTCAATAATGTCTTCGTGTATGCACATTGGGAATTTATTGTGTTTTTCTCTATTTTTTATGATGTCTCTCCTTTACTTCTAATATATATATGGGTACATCTTAATGATATGGTTTTCACTTTATACATGTTAGCCAACAAGGAAAATTTTCTTAATCATTTTCTAGTACATCATACCATGTATTGTTCTCTAACAATTTTTTTTCTACCAAAAAATATTAATAAAATTAGTAGCATTACATAACACAAATATGACCACTGGTAATAACTAGGAATTTAAGAGATATATCATTAGAGTATTATTCTATCGTACTCTCAGATTTCCAATAACTAAGACTGTCGATGTCTCATACTGATAGTGTCTCATGAAATCAATAGCTTATACATTGTGAAACTCTGAGTTTCAGTCAATCACTCTGTTGATAGACCATTCTATTGATGGATCAATCATGCCTCGGTAACTCAGGATAATTTGGTTGATATGTCTGTTAGTGATGCATCGGTAACTAAGTTATAAGTGATCAGGTATCAGTAGATCATACTTACCAAAACGTTGAGTTGTTATGTCAACCAGTCACTCTATTAGTAGATCATTATATATGTTGATAAAAGTAACATCAGTAACTCGGGATCAGTTAGTCAAGCTGTCAATATCTTAGACTCATCTCAGCAACTTATGTATCAAGGAGTCTAGTATCAGTGACTCAAATATCAGTAGGACAACTATTTATGAAATATACATAATAAATATATTAAAATGTCTTATTATATAAACACTTACACGATACGTTTATGATTATAATTAAAAATTATTAAACATAATAAATTATACTAGGTCATAATTAAGCATGGTTTGCGAGGATAAAAACTATATGAGTACAACATATCACATAGAAAATGGATTAATATTTGATGTTGTTATTAAATAAAAATGATTATGTGTAAATATTTTATCAAGACATGATTAATCACTTAAATAAAACATACATACTATTAAATACTTATAAAAGGTAAAATATTATAATTTATATTATATAATAAATATACATAGAGTTAATATTAAATGTATTATGTTATCCATTATCAAAATTGACATATATTAAAGTTAAATTGTTATTTAAGACCATATGCTAAGGATTTTTTGATAACCGAAGAGTTAAAAAAATATTTTTGTCAAATTGACCCAACATATTCTGAATTTAACTACAATAGTATATTTATTGAAAATGTGGAAGAAATTGTTTAGGAAACATGAGTTGGGGTTTTGGGATTAAGTCCTCCACTCAATAAGAAAAAGGAATGGAATGAATAAAATTTGTAAGACCACTTACTAAAAAAAATTATTATGTTTTCAATAGATTTATTTTGGATCAGAAGAAGGCAAATATGGATCATTTCCACTAGTATTTATAAATAGATGGTATATTCATTATTTTATAGTAATAGTCATTGGGAATTGATTAAATGGTAGGGTACTTAATTAAATTAACATTATAATTTCATAAATAATTTATAATGATGTAATTTACTATGAATCATCTCTTTTATTACTATAGTGTTATCAAAATTTTATCATTGACATTATCCCTATATTAAGTTATAGAGAAAGAATGTCTCTTATCGAGGACTAACACGCAAAAAAATTGATTTTAAAAGGTTGTTTTGTATACTAAGTGGGAATATTATTTAACATGTTATTATTTTATAGTATATGTCATTTTAATACTAATATTTTTTAAAGCTTACATTTCCCACAATTCCTAGCATAAATGAACAATGAAATATTTCTTATAACCAAGCCGTTAAATTAGAGGGAGTGTATATTATTAACCAATTTATGGAATTTATATGTTATATATTTATTCCAATGTTTTTACATACATCTAAATTATTATATAGGCATATTATAAGAATAAGTAAGATTTTACTCATTAAAATCTTATATTTTTCTTTAGGAAAATTTTCCCCAATTTAATGGTGCATTCATTTTAAAACAACTTTATGAGGCATTTATAAATTCTATTTGGGAAACTAAACGTCATATTTGAGTGATTTATTTAAAAAATTACATTAACTATTATTTTTTAATGTTTGTGATATGCTAAATTTTATGATTAATAGTGAAACAATTTGAAATTTAATGGAAAATAAATTTTTCATCAATATAATTTATATTAATAATTTATATTTTTGTTTAGTTTTATAGTATAAATATATCAATATTTTATCATTCACACTAATTTAGGTCATTTTAGTAAATTAAACATATAATATTTATAAAAAAACATTTCAATGTTTTGAATGGTTTCAGTTAAAAAATCCATTTTCTCATTCCGTCAACACGATAAATTTTAATTTATTTACTATAAATTATGTTATGTTAATTTTTTAAAATGGATTAAATATTATTATCTCTTGGGTCCAAATTAATTAAATAGGATTCTTTTATTTTTTGACATTATCAATAGAAACTTTCATAAAATTTATACTGATATGTTTAACGGTAAATCAAGTAATTAAGGTTTACAAAAATAAAATAATGATTATAAAATTACATGACAATTTGTAAAAAATTTATTGGACGATTTATGTTTAAAAAAATGGGTGTGGGTCAATTTTATTCCCACTTTTAGCCACTTGTATGATTTAATTTTTTTGTATTTTTTTCTAAGGAAATTCCAATATATTAAACACATGTTTTTAATAATTATTAAAGAATTAATATATGTTTTTAAAAAATATAAATTCGAATATATATATAGCAATATAATATATAAAATTGTTATCTTCATCATGGATTTTTTTTATTTTCAGGATATAAATTATTACCATAAAATAATACACAACGATTATGTAGAAATTTCTATATAATATGAATGAAAAATAAATTATATTAAAAATATTCAAAAATAATTAATTTGATATAATTAATGTTATACATGAATATTAATTATGAAAATGATAATTTTGGTATGTAATAATTATTTTATATAAGATATTATGTTGTTATTTTTTAAAAAACATATAATTAATAGAATCTAAATTGACATTATTTATATTTTAAAATAAATATTATTTTATTAAATGAAATAATATTCCAAAAAATTTAAAATCTGGTAAACTTCTAGGGATAAGGATATATGTGTTATAATTGATACATTTATTGTTATTTTAAAATTTTATAGTTACTACATTAAACCTTTGAGATTAATAACAAATGTTGTAATGGTAATAGTTAATGTAAATAAATAATTGTTATAGATGAATGAAAAGGGTAATAATATAACCATAATATATCGAAAAAATATTTACTGGGACTATTTAGTCATATATTCAAATTATAATCTATATAATACACTTTATTTATATTTTAAATTGAAAATAAATTAATATTAATTTAATATTTTTTGAGTTTCCAAAAGTGCCCCTTTTCGCATTATAAAATGGAACCTCATCCCTCACTTCCCAAAAACACTTTGAGAAAATATTTCTTCTAAAACCTACACAAATGATCTACCAAATTCTTAATCATCATCTTATTCTCCTATGTTTGGAAAAAATCAAAACAATGATGACTTTTGGTATAAAAAAATGGATTTACTAAACACTATTGTAGCATTAATCACTTTTATTTTACATTATTCTAAAAAAATTCCATTATACTGATTCCACGATTATAGAATACCGTCATAATATTAAATATACTGATATTTCTGTACTCTATTAATTTCAATTACACTTTTACACGCATCTATCAAGAGTGATACACAATAATCATTCGTGTGTACGGTGGACTATTGCCTCACAAAATGATGTTGTTTTTCATTCCATTTACCACAACATAGTGCTAGAAATAACGATTTATATATAGTTTATATATGATATATATAATATTTAGGATATATTTAGACTTATTTAAATTTTATATAACACGTAACTTTATTGTATATTTTTTATGGAATGTCATAACATCATTTGTGGATGTGTGTCTACCATATCCTCAAAGGGATGTGATTCATTCACACTATAAATGGAATATATTAATGATTATTGATAATAATACATTTAAAATTTATGACATAAAAATGATACATTAATTGTTATATAAATCGTTTACATTTAATTCATTTAAGACAGAAAAGAAACAGAATTTGCATTTATGCATACACCTAGCCTACAATCTATATGAACAGTGAATTTTATTTTCTATTATGAAATTTTATAGATTGTTTTGAATAAATATGTTATAAATATATATGATATATACATACTTTATTTAATTTAGGATATGTTGAAATAAAAATATTATTTATTGGAATAACATTTAACTATTTAATGTATAGTAAAAAAACATGGGAGTTAACACCAAAAATATTGAAATTAATGGGATATTGATAACAAATACATATTTATATGATATGATAAGACATTATATGATATTATCAATATGGGTATGGTTATTGAATATTATAATCCTAAAATTAAAACCATTATACATGAGTATAAAGGATGATCACCCAATAGGTAACACAATGTAATATATTTCATCCCAATTTATTTTCTTTGGGGAATATTGTAATGTTATACAAATAGTTTCATTTGTATGATTTTTATAATTACATTTTACAAGTTATAACATGAATCTAATTTTTATCTGGATATTATTGTATTTCTGTTAATTGTATTCCTTCTTAGTGTTTAAAATCAAAATTTTAAATGTGGTATGTTGTACTTTGGAATGTCTAAATATTGTTTTCCTCAAAAATCGTTTAATGTCATTTAAATGTTTTTTCCATTCATCATCATCATAAAATTTATATTTTTCTTATCCTCCATTAAGGAATTATTGATAAATACATATTATTTATTAAATATAGATATTTTAATAAGATGAACACTTTTTGTTAATTAAAATGATTATTTTATATATGAGGAATTCTTTGGACTGGAGGAAATAGTTGTGGCCCAGATATTGATATCCCCCAATGTATAGATATCATCATGGGTTGAATTAGTTGTATAAATAATAGAAGTTTAATAATTCCTGTGAATATATAAGAAATTTATAGAGATTCATGTTCTATAAACATGTCACCCCTTACTAAATCATTTCCACCAGTCATAATTCATTTCAATTATTATCTATAGGATTTTCAATATGAAAAATTTATATATTCTTATCAATTTCAAAAAATTTAGTAAATGAAATTTATATTATATTATTTAAAATATATATTTGTTATTCATTTTAATATTATTTTAATTGTATGTATTCTCAATTACTTACATATTCAGGTCAATTTATTCTAATTGATTCATGGTAGATTCAGATGTACTTTACCCTTACTGAGAAATTAAAATCTCCTTAATTTTTATTCTTTTCCCCAGGTTAAGAAGAATATTTATTTTATTAAGTTATCATGCTTATATTTTATTAATATTTGGTATGTATTACGTTTTATCTTCTTTTAGTTATGTAATATTTTTATAATATTTGTATATGGTTTCTGAATTTTCTAAACTAATTGGTCCTTTGGGATTCGATTCTTATATCAATTCCAATGTGATAAAGTTGAAAATAAATCTAACATTTTGGGGTCAGTAATTATATTTGTTATGAAAGAAAATTTAGTATAAACCATAGAAACTAGATTTAGGAAATATATATTAATAATCATATCCCTATGATTCATGTTGGGGATAATTATAAAAAAAACATCCCAAAGAGACCATGTTTACGATTTTGAGATTAGATGCAAAAAAAATTCAATTTATGTTAGGACTCTTATTATTTTCAGTATTATACATAATTTTTCGTTTTATAAAGATATAATTTTGTGTATGTCATTTTTTTGAAACAACACCTAGAAGGAAGTAGGGTATGAATACTCATGGCCAGCGTGGATGATTCCATTTTGAGATATCTTCTATAGATGGTATTTTAATATAGAATGTTATGAATATTTTTAGGAAAACTAATTAGGTTATGAAATGTAAATATACCCAAATAGAGAAACCTATTACATAATGAGATTCTCTTATGTTGGATCACAATATATGAAAGATTCCCCAATAATTTAGTGGAAATTCTAATTCAATTCCATTTGAGAAAAGGATTTTGTGTTTAGAGAAAATAATTATTGCATTTGGCTGTATTGAAAAGTAAAAGTTTATACTTGAAGTTTATTATATCAATAGAAATTTTTACCAGTAGTGGTAGCTGATCAATAAAACTGTTGAGGAAGAGGGAATAAAATTCATCTTTAGAAAACATTTAATAGAACAGTCATTGACTTATATTTTTTTCCTAAGAAAAAAATTGAGATGAAGTGAAAATTAAATATTTCAAACCATAAGGTGGAATAATGTGTTATAGATTATAAAGCTACCATTATAAGGATAGTAAGGTATAATTTTGATATTATACCCAACACAAAATAAAATATTGACCATTTATTTGAAGGACTTCAGCCAAGTATCCAAAGGGAGTTGGTGTCTCAATCATTTCCATCATATGATGAAATATCATTATATGCTATAAAGGAATATAAAAAATTCTGTATGAAATATGGATTATAATGGGATGAAAAAGAATTATAGGGTGATTGAGAAAATTATGGATAAGGGGAATAAAGAAGTGAAGGATTTTAACACATTTGATAGTTGTGGAAAGAATCGTTGTGGTATATTCGAGACGGGAGTTAGAGTTTGTTATAAGTGTAGAGATAAGTGCACCATGCTAAATAAAACTAATGGATTATTAAAAAGGATAATATTATTTTATTAAAATTCATTTATAAATGGAATATAAAAATTTATGTGACAAGAATTAGTATAATATACCTGAGATGATGCTAATGGGTCAAGGTCAGCCTTCTGTAATTGAAATAGATGAGATAAAGTAATTGGAATTCTACATTAATTATATACTTGGATAATGTGGTAAAATTATATTATTTATGATGTATAGGTTATATGTATTAAAAATTTATAAGGATTTTAATGTTATACCTTCTGATCATGAATTTAAAATAATGTATTGATTAGTACCGATATCCATAAAATGTGATTAGTATAATGTTGAAATTTTTTGGAAAAAACATGGTTGAGGGAAAGATAAGCCTCAATATGATTATAAGGATGAGGTAATAACATTTGGGAAGATATATAGTTAATATGGATATAGTAAATTTGGTACTACTAAAATGCTTGGAGAGTATTCTCAACTTCTAGATCCAAATATTCTAGAATGTTTAACAATTTATAAAATTGTAAAAGTTTATCTTTATATATGGTTTTAGATATTAATGTTTTAAATCATTATATAATTAATCTTCGGTTAACAGATAAAGTAGAAATAGGTCCAGGAATAATCAAAAGAAATGGTTATATTTATTGAAATTTATATTTACATATATTCATAGAGGGATAATGAATTAACAACTCTAGGAAAAAGGTGTTGAAATAAAAATTCTATACTATTATCATAATTTTAATGATATCAATGTCTTTTTCAAAAACGAGGAGTGTGAAATTGTGGTCATTAGAATTTTTATGAACATGTTCTCCATCACACTTTATCAAAACATGATTGTTTTATTTTTTTCATGAAAATTTCTTCACTAATAGAATTCATCTCGAAAGAATAGTTTTTTTGTTACATTAACATTTCATTTTCAATATTTTTAAATCAATATTTTATAAAGACATTATCTGATGTGGTTTTCCCAAAAATGAATTTTCAAGTATAAACCGTTGTGTTTTGAAGTGAAATTTAAAATTATGAGGATTGAATTTATTGAAGGAGTGTGGAATGTTACACCAGTAAATTTTATTGTGTTTCTATTTTAAATGTTAATCTCTTTGAATGCTTACATTGTATGATGGACCTAACTTAAAAAAATGATTTAATTTTATAACATATATGATAAATTATTTGGGAAGAATAATATTTATAATTTTATTAATTTTTTAAATTATATATTTAAAAAAATGTATTTACATTAATAAAAATTATTATTTTTGGCATGATATAAGAATAAATGAAAATTTTCACATTAAAAGGATATACTTTTATTTTGGGAATTTTTATCACATTTTTATTGAGAAATTGTTTTTAATATATATTTTGAATCATTAATAAATTATATTAGACAAAATAAATTTTTTATTTTAAATTGGAATATAAAAATTTCATTTGATGACATTGTTTTTTATTTTTTTGATATGATTCATAGTTTGAGGAATGCTCAAAAAATACTAAATTTTAATTAAAAACAAAATTCTCACCTAAATAAGTTATAGTGTTAAATTATATTATTGATTGGGTTTAAATTATTAATCACTAATTTTTTTTTAATCTAATTTAATCTATTTTAATCAATTTCACATTGAATTTTGACACTAAAAAATTTCATTCAAATAAATGTTTTCACTTTAAAAAACCAATTTTTTTATTCCTTCAATGAGTTTAATTTCAAAATAATTACTGCAAATTTTGTATTTCAAATTTAAATAAATGAATTCTGTATTTGTAATATGAGAGTCTATAAATATCTTCCATTTATTGTTTTCATTATGAATAGTATTTTTTTAATTTTATTAATATCGCAGTTAAAGGTAAATCATGAAATTGATGGTAAATATAATATTATTAATATCAATAAAATACTATAATAATTCCATTATTTTATATAGTTTTATAGTAAATCTAAAAAATATTTGGGGTGATTTTTTCCCTGTATGTTCAAATTGGATGACATTATAAACTTTTTATTATTTTATTCTTATGAATTTCTAATATGTCTTTCTATTGTCTTTAACATGTAAAAAAATTATATATGGTAATTCAGAACATAAATTTGATAAAAAATTAATAAGTTATACATAAGGTTTAGAAAAATAATGCTTTTTTATTTTAAATTTTTTATAAATATATAATTACCTAAAAGGATTACATAATGATGATGATGTAATTGTTTAATTATTGGAAATAACGAAGAAATGATATTAAAAATATTAAAATAAATATAATTTTTGATAAATAATGTCATAAACTAATTTTATAGATGAAATAGACATATATGAGATGTATTAATGTTATTAGTTTTGAATATATCATATTTTCATGGGATTTTAAAAAATTCAGGTAATAAATATTTTCAAAATTAAAATCAGTTATATTTCAAAATAAATACTAATTTATTACATGATATAAAATTCATAAAATTCTAGAATTTGTTGAAAATATTTGAAAATTTTATATATATTATAAATGAAACATTTAATGTCTTTTTTATGGACACTATATTAACAATAATGGAATAGAAACACAAGTTGTCACATTATGAGTTAAAGGTATTAAATAAATGTTAAATACAAAATATAAAAGTTCAAATATGGAATATAATTGTATAAAAATATTTTATGACATTATTTAAATAAATAATCATTTTATTTTTGAAATAATTCAAATTTAATCTATTTGTAATTCTAAATTAATTTATATTTATTTAATATTTCGATAGTTTCTATAAGTTCCCCTTACAGAATTTATAAAACGGAACATCCTCTCTAACTTCCTCACACAACATTAATCGTTATAAATCCTCAAACACCTGACGAAAAATGATCTACAAATCCCTATCCACATCATAGAATCCTCACATTGGGATGGAATCCACCCAATGATTCTTTTTTGTATAAACAAAATGTAGTTTCCCAAATTTGGTGAACATTCATCACTGATCAATATCAATTTATATCATTCTCATACTATTCAATTATTCTTATTCCATGATAATATAATAACCAAATTATAATATATATACTTATATGTCATTATTCGATGATTTATATCTACAATTTCAGAAACATCAATCAAATAGGTTATACAATCATCACTAATACATATGGCTGACTACCACCTCATGAACCAGCATTGTTCATTCATCCATTTACAACCTTTAAATGTTAAAAATAATAATTTTTTATAGTTTATATATATTTTATATGATATATATTATTACTATATTTCTACATTTTTTATAACTAGTACATTTAATTTTTTTGGGAATGTGATAACTTCTTTAGTGGACGTATGTGCTACAACCTCTTGAAAGTGATATGACTCGTTCATAATATACATTGAATGTGTTTAGGATGATTCTAATAAAAATATATGAAATATATGAAATAAAAATTATATTTTAATTATACTATACATTATTTACATTACATTATATTAATATGGAAAATAAATGAAAGTAGCATCCATGCATACGTACTGTCTACATTATCCATGAATAATACATTTCATTTCTTATCTCTAAATTAATTGGATTATTATAAATACATATGTACTCAATATATTTGATATTAAAATCATGGAATAAATTCTATATCTTATGAAATCGTGATCTAATAAATAGTACCATCAATTTTTAAGTCAAATCATACTTGAAAATCATTAAAATTAACACCCAAAATAGTTAAAATAATGGATGATTGTTAACAAACAGTTTAAGATATATGATAATTCGTTCAAATATGATATTATAAATATTAATACGGTTCTATTATATGTTAATAAAATTATTAAATTTGTTATATATAATGTTAATGTATATTCATCCAAAATGAAACACAAGGTACATGATTTCGTCTCAATTTCTTTTCATGGAGGTAAATTGTAATGTTATACACCTAGTTACTTTTATATTGTGTTTATTCGTACTTTTGAACTATTATATCATGAATATCCTTATTATCAAGATATTATAATTATCAATTTTTGTTATTCCATTGTGGTGATTTTGAATCAAATTCATCAATTTTTTTGGAATCATTTGAATGTTTGATGATTATATTCCTCATGAATGTATTAATGATATATAAATTGTATTATTGTACTTCAACGCCATAAATAATCATTTTTACATATCCAAAAGTGCAGAATTATTGATAAATATTTATTTTATTCAGAATATATATTTTATTATGAGAAATTTCTTTTATTAATTCAATTAGTTACTTGATATAAAACGAATACTTTGGACTTGAAGACATGGGTGGGTCCTATTTATCAATAGTCCCTAAATGCATCAGCAGTATCTTGGGTCAAATCCTATTTATAAATTTTAGTAGATTAAAAATTATTTAAACTATATCTTGATAGTACAATGTATAATTTTTGGGATACATCACACCCAATATTAAATCAAAACCGTTATTTAGAATTGATGTCAGTTATTATCAAGAGGATTTTATCTGAAAAAAAAATCTATGGATTCATTTCATTTTAGGATTATTGATTAAATAGATTTATTTTAAGATATTTACCATTACATATTTTTTATTCATTGTCGAGTTATTTTAATGACATGTGTTCTATATTATTTACATTTCCATGTGGATTTATTCTTATTAATTCATGATAGATTCTGTTATACTTAATTTGTACTGAGCAATTGATCTCACCTTTATTTTTTTCCATTCCCCAATTTATGAAGAATAGATCCAAGAATTTTTTTTTCAATTATTTATTGTGTTATAATTTTTAATATTTTATCTTTTATTTTTTCCCAAATTTAAAATGGGTATCATGTATGTTTATGGTTTCCAAAGATGCTAAACTGTTTTGTCCTTCGGGATTTGAATCTCAAATCTATGAAAATGTAATAATGTAATGCACTAGCTCCACAATTATGTTGTTGGGGTTTTACTATTGGTATCATATAATATTCATTAGAAACCATGGAAACTAAATTTAGGAAATATATATTGGGGAAAATAAATCTATGAAATACATAGAGAATAATGTCTGAAGAACATCCCAATAAAACAATGATTATGATTTTGAGATTAATATGTACTAATTTTTTCAATTTATTATTATTCTCCCAATTTTTTTCATATAAAGCAATTTTTTCATAGTATTACGATATAATATAGTGTATTTAATTTAGTTTAAATGGAACTTTGAAGGAATAAGGGTATCAATACTCAAGTCCAATGTAGTGGCTTCCCTATTGAGATATCTGATATGACTAATATCAGAACAGATCATATTCTGAATATATTACAGTAGCATAATCATGTTATGATATATATCAATACCATTATAGAACAACCTATTTTATAATGATATTATACGATGTTGGTTCACTTTATGTGATAGTAGCCCCTGTAATTTAGTTGGACTATTAATCCAGTGTTAGTAGACCACTGGATTATGTCTCTGGAGTATATATATAAGGAATTGGGATGTTGTGATATCTAAATAGATAGAATTTTAGTGTACTATATCAATGGATATTCTGACCAATGGTGGATTTCAATCCAGAATACTCAAGAGGACAAGGAAATGTAACAAATGGAATAGAAATATTTTAAAGACACATTTTATGATAAATATTTCCACATGAGAATAAAACTGATATAGATAGAATGTTCCTTATTTTAATGTTAAATGTGGAAGAAATTGTTTTAGAGCATGGTGATACCTTGAATATGTTAACATTGTATGCGACATATTTTATACATAACGTCTAAATTATGATTAGTCATTCCATTAAAGGGATTAAACCACCTTATTAAAGGGTGCTGGTGTCTCAATATTTATACTCATCTAATGAAATTACTTTATTTAAAATCATGATAGATATTGAATTATTTATGTCATATTTATTTGATGGCATGCAAGATAAGAAGGGTAAGATGGGGGAAAAGATGGATAAATGATTAAGGGAATGAATGACTTTACTGGATGTTATAAAAATAGAATGAATAACCATGATAAATGAATGATAGGAATGAGAGTTTGTTGTATGTGTGGAGATAAGAGTTTCTATGATAAATAATGAGAAGAGAATAATAAAATGGATACTATTTAGTATTGAAGCTACAAAAAGATAGGGAACTATGAAAATAAATCCCCCAACAATCAAGAGAATATACATCTAAAGAAGCTATAGGATCATCATCTTCCTTATACTATTGATATAACTATGGTGGAATGATTAATTTTCTCCTAAAATTGGATCCTTTAATAATATTGTGATTGTATTTTATTTATGATATACTATATAAAATTGTAATGGAATTTACAAGGTACTTACTAGAGTATTTTCCTAAAGGAATTAATAAATATTATTTATTGGAACATATAACCATGAAATGTGATTCAATAGGAAGTGGAAAATTTTGGAAAACACATAGTTCTTGGGATGATAATCCTTAATATGTTTCTAAAGATGAGGTAATTATATTTGTATAGAGATGTGATTCATATTAACACAGTAAATTTCATACTACTAACAACAATTGAAATTATTATCAACTGTTGGATCTTAATAATTTTAAATGTTTAAAAATTTATGTACCAGTTTATGTAGATCTTTAGAAAAGGTTTTAGAGGATAATTTATTAATTCACATTATGATGCATCTTGTGTTGAGAGATTAATTTGAAATAAATAAAGGGAATAAATGGAATGATTTTGTTTATTGAAATGTTTATTTAAATATATTATTAAAGGATTAGGGAATTTCACAACACATGGAAAAGGGCATTGAAACCAAAATTCTGTCATATTATCTTTATATTTAAGATATCATTGACCCTTTCCATAACTTTGGTTTTTGACTTTGTGGTCATCAACTTTTAGATGAACATGTTCTCTATATCACCCATTCAAGATATGATAGTTTGATTTTTATTACATGTCCATGTCTTCACTAATTTAATTATATTTGAATGCTTTGTTTTATAGTAACATTCACATTTCCCTTTCCAAGTTATTATTAATATATATTCTTAGTCCAATTTCATATATTACTTTACCTAAAAGTAATTTTAGAGTCTCAACCACAGAATATTTAAGTGAAATTTCAAATCGAAGGGATGTGATTTGTTGAATTATGGGAGAATGTAACACCCTAAGATTTTATGTAATTTTTATTTTTAAATTTAATCTTATTGAACGATTTTGTTCCAAGAAACACCCATCATAAATGAAAAAATAAAATATTTTTATAAAAAAAGTGTTAAATTGGAGGTAATGAATCATATTAACAAAATTATGAAATTTAAATATTAGATATTAAATAAAATGTTTTCTAAATTCATTTAAATGATTATATTAGAAAAATATAAGAATAAATAAAATTTTACGAATTAAAAGTGTATATTTTTATAAAGTCATTAATAAAACCTTTTGGTTGTACGCTTATTTTAAATATTTTTTTTGACAATATAATGAATTTTATTTTACAGAGTAAAAATTTATTTTGAAACCATAATTTTAAAATATACATTAATTTAATTTTTGGTAGGCTTGTGATGAGTTTCACATTATGATGTAAAACGAAAAAATTCAAAATTTTAATTGAAAATATCAGTTTTTTATAAATAATTCATCTTTTTATATTATAAATTTGATTTGTTTTAAAGTATAAATTCATCAAATTTTTAATATCTGATCTATTTTAGGTCATTTTAATCAATTTAAAATTTAATTTTTATATAAAAAATATTAAATATTTTGAATGTGTTCATTTCAAAAAATCATGTTTTCTCATTCCAAGAATGAAATTAATTTTAAATTAACTACTATAAATTTTTTTATTTGAATTTTGAAAAAATTACTCTATATTTGGAATCATTATTTCCATATAATTTAAATATGTCCATCTTTATTTTTAAACATTTTGAATAGTATCTTCAGTAATTTTTTAGTTTACACGTTTAATGTAAAGTCAAATAAATAAGGTTAAGAATAATATTATAAATATATTCAAATTAACATAAAACTTCTTATAATTTTATTGGATGAAATTTTTGTGCGAGAATATGTCTTATAATGATCTTATATCCTATTTGATCCACTTATATTCCATTATTACTTTTTATTATTTTATTCTAAATAAAGTTAAACATGTCATAATCATGTTTTTTTACTAACTATTAAATTGTCTATATTTAGTAATTAAGAATATATATTCAACTATAAATTGTCATTTTAAATCTATAATGTTTATATTCATCAAGGTATGTTATTTTAATTTGTAGGAAATAAATAACTTACTTAAAGTCTTACACAATGATGATGAATTTATTGTTTAATTAATAAAAAATATTAAATACATTATATCAAAAATATTAACATAAATATAATTGGTGATAATTAATGTCCTTGACGAATTTTATATAATTCCTAGAATAATAATGAATGTATTAATGGTTTCATTCAATTATATAATTTTTTCAGATATATTAAAAATGAAATTGAATGAATATTATCAAAATTGAAATTAATTACATTTTAAAATAAAAATTATTTAATTATATGATAAAAAATTCATAAATACATAAATTTAGTCAAAATAATAGTTATAAGGATAAATATTTTATCAATTATCCATTTATAGATATTTTTATATTTTATAGTAAATATATTACACATTAAAAAAACATGTTGCCATGGTTAGAGTTAAAAGAATTAAATAACCATTAAAAGAATACAATAAAGGTAAAAATATTACATAAAATTGACTAAATATTATAGTATGAGATGATTTTTACCCATTTGAATCATATCATATAAATAACCCACTTTTGGATATTTTTTTTAATTTTTTATATTATTTTAATATTTTGTGAGATTAAAAAAGTGCCCATACATCAATTATAAAAGGGCACATCATGTCCCACTTCCACACACCACATTAAGTATTATATATGGTCTAAAACCTACCCAAATATTCTCCAATCCAAAACCTAGAATCATACCATTGAGAATAAATCCTCCCATGAAATTTCATTTGTATAAACAAAAAAGTAAATACTCGAAAAAGAGTTACCATTATTCAACAATCACATTATCTTGATTTCTTTCCAAAACTATTCAATTATTCTTATTAATATATTATATAATAATATTATTATTATAAATATTCATATATTTTGTATTCTAATATATAGTCTTACACTTTTATACACACCAATCAATGGGATACACAATCATCGTTCTTGAATATGGAAAACTTAAATCTGACGAACTGATATCTTTTGATTTTTTAATTAAACAAATTTCATGGTTGGGAATAATGATATATTTATAGTTTATATTTTATAAATATTATTTTTCTAATTTATTTATGGTTATTTAATTAATATATATGACATACCATTATGCATTCCATTTTGTGGGAATGCGATAATTTTATTTGTGGAATTGTGGAATACCGCATACTCTAAGCGATGTGTTTCGATCACACTATAAATGAAATGTATTAAAGATTTATTAAAACAATTATATAAAATATAGAATTTTTTTTATTGTAATTATTATATATATCATTTATTTTCATTCTTTTAATATTGAAAATAAATTCTCGTAGTGTTCTTACGTACATATGGCCTACCATCTACGTGAACGGTAAATTTCATATCTGATATATATATATATATATTATAGATTACAATAAAATAATATATAATGAATATTTATGATATATAAATCATAGATTAAATTCTTTATATATTGAAATGACGATCAAATTAATACGAATGAAATGTAATAAGTCAAAAAATTCTCTTAAAACTCGGAAATTGACATCCAAAATAGTAAAAATAATGGAAGAATGATAACAAGGGTAACAAGATATATTAGAAGGTATTTATATGATATTATAAATATGAATATGAATATTTAATAATTTAATATAGTAATTAGAACAATTATATAAGAGTTCAAAGCAGGTCTCCTAAAAAGAAACACAAGATACGTTATTTCATCGCAATTTCTCATCATTGAGGCATATTGTATGGTTATAAAACTTTTTTATTTCATAAGAAATATTTACTAACATTTGACATGTAATATCTAGAATATCCTTATTCTCATGATATTATAAGTTTAATTTTAATTTATTACTTCATGGGTATTATGAGTAAAATGTTTCAATGTTATGTGGTACTCTTTGGAATTTTTATTGATTATTTTCCTCGAGAATGTATTAATTGTCCTTAAATAGTATTTCTATTTGTAAACATAAAAACCCTCATTTTTACTTATCATACATTTGGGAATTAATAATAATTTTTTATTATTTATTGAAAAGAGATATTTTATTACAAGAAACATTATTTATTAATGTAATTGAATTTTTGATAAATGAGGAATGATTTGGATTAGTAGACACTGGTGGAAAATAGTTGTATATTTCCTCTCAATGCATATATAGTGTAATGGGATGAACATTTTACCAAATAAAAGTTGTTTCAACTACCTTGGTGACATATCATGATATTATAGTGGTTTATGTTATAGATATATATTTAACAATATTAAATCACTTCCATCTTTAATAATTCATTTCAATTATTATACAGAGGATTTTACCTATGGAAAATCTATGGATTGAATTATCTTTCACAATATTGATTAAATGGGATGTTTTTTAGTTATTTTCAATGATAAATCGATTATGTTGTATCCATTTATTTGAATTGCATGGGTTCTTTGTTATTTACATATCTTTTTTGATTTATTCAAATTGATTCTTGTTATTGTATATTGTACAATACCCATACTGAGTAATTTATATAACCCTTATTTTTTTACCATTACAAAATTTATAAAGAAGTGATATTTGAATGAGTTTTCAAGGATGAATTTTATTATAAATTTTTCTGTGTTACATTTTATCTTGTTATCCCAATGTATGATGAGTCTTATGTTTGTTTCTAGTTAACTAAAACACTAAAAGAATTAGCCTTTATGGATCTGAATCATATATTCATTCCAATGTAATAAATTAATGCATCACCTCTATGATTATAGGTTAAAGAAGTTTCATATAATATTCTAAAATCCCAAGTTCCATATCCTCCAACTATGGAGGTGAGGTATGATTATTTTTTCTATGAAATGCAATGAAATAATGTGAAAAATGAGTAGTTTTTAATATTTACATCCATATATGAAATACCCATGATGTTTCATGAGAACATGGATATTTATATCATGCTATAGTATCTCTATGATACTTATCAATATATTCCAAGATAGAAATATTTAGATATATCCAAGGATATATTCACACAAAATAATAGGTATAGTGTACCATTTATTCAAAATATATTAAATTTCCTTGGTTACATTGAGTATCTATTGTTTACAGGGTTTACGTTACCCTCTTAACTACATATCCATATCATATTTTCATCACACCCCCAAATATTATACTGTTTTATCATAATTTTCAATATGATCAATATAAAGAAGTATCTTCTAGGTATTCCCACTATACTATTTTATTTTTTAATATATGTAATGAATTGAATTCTTTTTTATTATTATGGTTATGAAAAGGGTTGGTTAAGAGATCAGAGACAAACTCTACGACTATTGATTTTTTTGAACTCCCTTCCACGATGTTCAAGATTAAAGGGAATGAATGATAACTATAATATATATATATTTCATGAGGAAAAAAATTCCACTAGAGGGGAATATAACTTATAAAAATATTCATGGACATGATTTGCATGCATTTTTTAACTAGTTAATATTTTATACTATTAAAAATTGTGTAGTACATATCTTATGTAGTTCTCAAATATATAAATATTCAATTACCAAAACTAAGAATATTAAAAAATAACTCTCATGGTGTGGTGGACCTATGAGTATCCAACAGAGATAGGCTTGTTGATATGTCTATTGAAGATAAAAATATCACATTGCAAATTTTAATGGTATTGGTTTTGAAATATTTTCATGATGTGTCATTATCCATGAAAAAATTATATTTTTCAGATATAATATAGATGATTTTATTTTTAAATTTAGAAATTACTGTTTGTTATTATAAAAAAATTCTTATGTTATGGAGTATTTAAAAAATGGTATTTTTATATTTGATTATATAAACAATGTAATGTAAATCAAAAATAAATATAGTTTACATGAATAATAACACTCTTATCTATTGAATAACTAACTTGATTTTGTGATGAAAATTATTTAACAAGATTACACCCATATGTATTTTTGGATACAGTTGATTTATAACCACATGGTCTATGTCACCATTGTTTCCATGGGAGAATTATAAATCCCCGCTTATTTGAAATGGTTAATGGACAACAAAGCTTCTTGATTTTGTTTCTATTGATGTGTGTAGACCATTTCTAGTTGATGATAACCGTGTGTATTCATAATTTATAACTATTTCCGATGAATTTAATAGATATGAATATGAATTGTTAATAATGTATAAGACAATTTATTTTAATATATTGATTGAATATATCACATAATTTTATAAAAAAATTATATGAATATCAAAAAACTATACTGAGATAGATGGGAAGAACATCTTAATCCATACATTATTGAATATTTGAGAGAGGTTGGGATTTTAGGATATCTTACTCTTCTTCACATACATCAAAGAAAAGTTGTATGTGAAATTAGGAACCACACATTTTTTATACATGGTAATAATAATTATGAGTCATTAGAGGAAACTATTATCCTTTTAAGGATATGAATTATAAATATAAGCATACATAATAAATTGAGTACCAACTAAATCTGCAATCAGTATTCCATATCCCATTTTGAATAAATATAAACCACAGTTTTTCATCTATGGGTGTGGGGTTCTGATGTGTTTGTTAATGATATTTCTTGAAATAAAATTTTAAAATATGGAACAAACTATAAAATTATTGTAAATACAACATAAAAAATAATAATAATAAAATCCGTCAGTTCATAAATTTATGATAAAAAAACAATGAAAATTTATCAAAGGGTGTCATATATATATAATAAATTATGGGATTGAGATATAATTATATGAGTTATATGTTAGTAATAAATTATATTCAGAATTGGAATATATTTAATAAAGCCCCATGGAAGAGGATATTATAGAAAAACAGTTACCATATTAGATTTTGGGAGAGAATATGAAACCAAGACAATATGATTTTCTTATCACGAATGATAAAGATTAATTATAAATTAATAATAATAGTCATGTTACCCCCAGGAATGTAGTATGTTCAACATAAGATATCAAATGAAAAAAATATTAGACTTTTAAAATATATTTCATGTTCTATTACCATGTATTAGTTTGGGTAGTTCATATAGTGTATGTTAATACTATTTTTTGTTAATTTGTATTGAATAAGATAATGGAAATTGATGGAAAATTTATTATATATAATGCATGTAAGTTTGTGAAATGGTTCAAAAAATGTCAACAATTAGACTATAATGAAATCTCTACAGTAGTTATAATACTAAAATCGATCATAATTCATCTTAGAATTGTTTGTTACAATGAACATGTTATTTGGAAGATGGATTTTAAAATGTATTTCCTTTATGCTAAACATACAGAATATGTATATATGACATAATATGATGGGTGTTTACTCTAATTGATTCCAATTTTTTATACATGTTTTTAGATCTATTTATGGATCAAACCTAGAATCAATGATATAGAATAATTGGTTTTATATATCCATAATGAATTTTTGTTTCACAAAGAATGAATGTGATCCTTGTGTTTATAATCATTTTAGTGGGAATGTGGTTATTTTTATACAAATTTTTATTGGTGATATCCTAATTATAGAAAATAAAATATGAGTTTTATGGTCCATTAATTTCTGTTAAGGAACATTCTTCTTTATGAATAACTTTGGGAAAAGAAAATATATTCTTATATTAAGGATACATCATGATAGATTCTTGAGATATCGTGGGATAATTCAAAGTATTTATATTTATGTAATACTACAATTATTTTTTATGGAATAATATAATAGGGGTCTATTTCCTATGTCACATGAAAATCATATGTCTAAGAAAATGTGACCTCAAATAGATGAGTAAATACATAATATGGTAATAAATCCATAAATGTTATCTATTGGTCCATTCATGAATTTTATGTTATGTATAAGGCTAGATGTCACATCCTCCTTAATCATTTTAGAAATGTATCAAAGAAACCATTGTGACTTCCATTAGATTGATGTTAAGACTCTCCTTATATATCTGAGGTGAAATGAAAGATTTGTTCCTAGTCTATGTAGAAGATACAAAACTATTAATATTAGGATATGCATATGCTAGTTTCCAAATAGATGTATATGTCATGAAATATTATTCAAGATATATATTCACTCTCAGTAGAGCTTTTGTGACATGGAAGAGCTCAAATAAATATACTGTTACTGATTCTATAATGATTTCTAATTAAATTTAATCTTCTAAAAAATAAAATGATGAATTTTAGATTCAAAATAATATCCAATAGCTTAACGTGGTTCCTAGAAGTAAATATCCTATCACAATTTATCATTATAATACTATAACGGTTTCTCTTGGAATGGAGGTCATATCAAATCAGCAGATAAAGCATATACCTCAGAAATATCATCACCTCTGTTATTTTTCTTAGAGAGGCGATGTCACTATATTTTTAGTTTCATTAGAAGATAATTTAGAGGACCCATTTACTAATGGGATTGATCGGTAGACAAACGATTATCATTTGAGTGTTAATGGAGCAATGATCATTATAAAATGGTTCTTTTCAAAAAGAACAAATTTTGGAGTTGGTATCTTAGTACCAAATTTTTTTTGGACATCTTGTATATTTAATGCTATGAATATTAATTAAATAAATAATTATATATATTTCATTGTTATATGTGACATTAATGTGATAACATCCTATAGTATTCTTCACATTGAAAAGGAAAAAACAATATCCCAATATTAAGAAAACATTAAAATTCTATGACAATATTATTGAATCATTACATCTAGTTATATATCCTTTAATTGTAGGTTATATATTATTTTGAGTGTTAGGGTAGAGTAATCATTTGTATATGCTACATTATCTGATGATGTTCACAATTGGTAATATCAGAAACATAAAATTATGAAAAAATGAAATCTTATAAAAAAATCCACATATTTATCTTTCATTGTATATTGTTATCTGTTAGAGTGTGTAATAATCCATAGACTTTAATTTTATCATTGATAAATAATATGTATCATGCAATTTGATATATTACCTTAATCTATTATGAAATACAATCTTAATGAGGTTGGGTTAGTTGGGTATGTCTCAAATGATATTTTATCAATGAATAAGTCATGGAATGATTTCCCCCCTATATCTTAATAAATGATGATGTCTCAACCCTTTGATTGATATTGAATTTTCAAATTAAATTCTATAGTAATGGTGTGTTGATGAGTTCATTTCAATCAATACAAAAGACATATCAGGAATATATGTTGGTGGCATGAGTTTATGACCAAATTGATGAGATATCATGATTATGATATTATATCACATGTTATATCATTTGTATTGGGACTTTTTGTGACATATCTCCTTCCATTGTGGGTGTCTTAACCTATTTAAATATATTAATCAGGTAAATTCAACATTATAACAAAATTCTATAGAGTAAGAGGACTAGTGGGCCACACAAAACATGTTTTCTCTGATATCACTTAAATTTTAATTATATTTAACAGCTGGAATAAAAATTAATCAGTAGACCAAAAATTATTACTTATTAAATATTTTTATATTTAATCATAGATATTAAATAAATATTTATTCAAAATGTAATTATTTAATTACATGAATATATATTGTATTTTTTATCTATTTTTATTTAAACCATAATAAATAATTACTTATTATTTAAAGAAATATTATATTTAGATTACTTGAAAATTAATAAATTTTTACTCAATAGATTTTTTATATAATTTTTTATTTATAATATGAATAAAATTAATTTATAATATTTATTCACAAATTAAATAAATATTTGAGAGCATTTTAAGTCTATATTTTTTTCTACTTACAAATATTTATTTAAAAAATTATAAAATAATTATTTATCATTTCATAAGTTAAAAAACACCAAAAAATGGTAATTAATTTTAATTAATCCATTAAATGGAACCCTTGTTGCATCTTTATTCTCTCTTGTGTTTTAGTTTTGGTCTCGCTCGCATCTAAAAATGTTGATCCTTATGTTGCCTATTATATTATTCATTTTGGTGTCTGTTGGATCAGAGATCATTGAAGGATTCGTTTTTCTGTTCGTCATGTTTCTCATATGCTCCCTGCTCTATCGTGTCATCCCTGATGGTTTTTTCAGTCCACGGTGGTGGTCCTTCCATCCCAACGTGGCATTGGACTATCCACCTTGACCCGATGATGAACAGCTTCTTCGGCGATGTCAGACATCTATTGAGTGAAGCGGGGATGAAATTTTACGGGGATCTATTTCCATCAGTTGGTTCAGTGTACCATGGTTTTCATTTGTTGCTTTAGATATGATCTTATCATACTGTTTCTAGTATGTTCCCTCTGCATGCACTCCTCTTCATTGGTTTTGGTTGGTGGTCCGGGAACAGATGTCTCTCTGGTGCGGCCTTGTCCATTTCAAACACTGCTCTAGCTTCATGATTTCTTCACTGCTCTCCATGTCGGTATGTTGTGGTGGTTCCAAGGAGGCTCTGGGATGTGTTGTTTGTTCGGTCAACGGTTTTCTAGGAGTCACATCAGGCTTCAATCTATTCTGTGGTGGTTCTCACTTATAGATCGCAATGATAATGTTATTGAGTTTTTCGCAGTTTGTTTATGCTTCATTGCATTGCTAGTTTGTTGTTTGGCCTTTTGTTTTTTCAGGGTTATTGATGGTCGATGGAGAGTCTCATCATTCGGCTCAAGGATTATTAGGTACCAATGATGGTGTTCTTGTGATGGTAGATCATGGTGTTTCCAACTTCAGTGATGATTCGATGTTACTGGCATGGTGCGACGGTTCCGGTGACGATGGTGTGAACGTCGATGATCAGCATTGATGATGACAAATCTGGCATCATGTGGCCTCAATTTGGGTAAGGAAAAGGGCTCGAGGAGAGCTTCTGGAATTTGAATTTTAAAATTTGAATGTGGAATTTTGGGAGGTTTTGAATTTTAAATGTGGATTTCTTTAAGGTACCCACATCACCATAATGTGGATATTTTGAAAATAAAAAAATATTTGTGGGTTGAAATATTTTATATATAGACTCTATATAGTTACTTAAATGTAAACCCATCAAAAAAAAGTCAATAAAAAGAGTTATTTGTCAATTAGAGTAAGGTTAATCATTATACACAATAATTTGCACTCATGATCTCTCTCCCACTCTCTTCGTCTCAAGATTATGAAAAAAATGGGAAAATTCTTTTTGTCCAAAAAAATGATGTAATCAAGTAAAACCATGTAAAATTATTAATTATATGTAATGTGACATAATAATTAATTGGTGTTTTTTGGAGATCAAAAGAAAATGTGTGGATCTCAACTAGAGGGGATCTAATTTTGGTCCTCACTATGAAATAATGATATATTAATTATGATTGTTTGTTCAGATCCATAAATAAAGAAATATCTCAAGACCCATGTAATATTTTTACTTATTTTTAATTAATTATAAATTGATGGGAAAAACACCACCTCTCTTGGTTGCACCAATTTTTTTTAATATTCATTAGAATTATTTTTTTTCAGGGAAATCATGTAATTTATTTTTCAAGTGATTCATTGAATCAACAAAATCTGAGTTAGCAATAATCAAAATAGTGGCTTCCTCTACATCGAGATCCAACACCTACATGGTGTTCACAATAAGGATTATCAACCAATAATCAATCCAAAATGGGTTATAAATTTTATAAACCATACTGGACTCATATAAAATCAAAGGGATTGAAATAACTATCTTTTGAAACCATTTTATTAAATTTTGGAAAATCGTTATTTGCATTTCATTTACCATTACTAAGTAAAAAATGGATAAATTATTAATATTTCCCTCTGTTATTTATTTCTATTATCTCATCATATTTTCTTGATAGTTATGCACTTTCTGTTTCTAGTAAATGTTCATTAAATTTTTATTTCCCAATTCTACTAAAATCTTTTTCTCTTCTTGAACACACAAAGACATTAATTCATTAATAGAATATTTATCCTCATGTGTGTTATAAGATATATTAAATAGCCCATTATTATGTGGAAGAGTATTGAGAATTTAATGTATAAATAATTACATATATATATATATATATCGATCTCATGTTTCTAAAGTAGAGTACATATATCCCTCACCATCATAATGTTCTTCTACACACCATTTTGGTAGTGAGTCTCATATGTGAGAACATTATAATTACTATTCTTGGTAATTATTTATCTAAATATATGAAATTATCTTCTATAGCATTTAAAATGTAACCATAATTATTCTATATATTGACTAGACCACAAATTCTATCGCATGATTTATTTTTTATGAAAATTGAATGGAGATGGATTTACCACTAATAATTTCCAAAAAATGCAATATCATCAAGTGTCCTATAATTATTAATTATGGCGGTTCTTCATTACGAATGATTTAATCAATGAACATACATCCTATATGAATAATAATTCACTCCTTAAAATTTTCATTGTTATTATTATTATTATTATTATTATTTATAAATTAGGGGTTGAAGCTACTTTTTTAATTACCAATGTAAACACCATCCTTTTTTAAATTTTGGAAGTTCATAGTGAATATATGATAAACCTGATGGTATGACTAAATATTAAATACATTTATATAATTCAAAATCACATATTTTTTCATGTTAATCATGATACCATGGATAAATAATAATATCAAATTGCACTCATTATAAAATATAAATTTACTAGACTAAAAAAAATTAATAATTTTCAATTAATATTTTGACGCATAAATTCATTAATTATAACATGATAATTCAACAAAATATATGTTATAACATTAAATTTTTATTTCATAATCCAATAGTTAAATTATTGGAATTAATATTAATATATATTCTAATGAAAATACAATAAGAAATATTGATGGTAAAAATATATCAATTTTTCATTTATATATATTAATTTTATTTTATAAATATATAAATACTATTTAATCATATGTGTTTAGGTAAACATAATTTCAATAATATTTAAACTCATTCTAATTAAATAATTAAAATCTAAATAGAATTTCATTATATAATTATTATATTAAACTAATAAAATTTTCTACATGCTCATGGACTATTTAATATGATTTAATTAATAGAGAAATGTACTTTTCTCTGTAAATTAAATAAAAAACACAAAAAAATTGTAATTATTTTTACAAAACTCAGAAATAAATAACAGTTGAACTGAATTAAAATATAAATAATTATAATCAATATCATTAAAAATATAAAAACAGAGAAATGTATATATTATTTTATTTTATTTAACTGAATATGTATATTATATTTAATTTTAATTTTTTTGAATAATAGCATTATTAAAAAATTATTAAACTAATTCATTAAATATATGTATTAAATATCCTTAATCCCTAAATATTTATATGTTTTTCCCTTAATATTTTTTATAATAAATGTTGAATACAACTATATTCTGAAATAATTTTATAAATAAGATTAATTATCTAAAACTATAATATATAATGAATTTTTTGTCTCTGAAACCTGAAAATGTGAAGTGAGTTTATTCAAAATAGTCTATACAATTTTTTTATAAGGGAGAGGTGTATATTGGTATGATAAAAAAATTTAGATAATATATAAAAATTAACTCTTGTGTCAATTGTATTCATAATTGAAAATAATTTTTATCTTAACTATAACCATTCTATAAAAATGATTAATAATGGAATTAGAACATTAATTACTTCACCACTAAAAAATGGGGGATGTATATTGTTTTCTTACTATTGGGTCCACTAAGTGAAGAGGGGTTAATATTTATAGTGGGTTCCACTATCAAGAACCATAGAAATTATCTCCATTGAAAATATCATCAATACAACAGTGATTTATTTCAATAAAAAAATTATTTTATGGACCAAATTTTAATATATAAATTAATTTTATGGTCCAATATTTATTATATTTTAATTAATTTCACGTAGTATCAATTATACAATCTTCATTTTAATTTATTTACTTTAGAAAACATCCAAAAGTGATCTTATGTTGCTGAGATCAATTAATTTACCCTCATAATAAGAATTATACATTATATGATGGTTTGATAAACCATTACTATAATCATCCAATTAGATTTGACATTGAATGAATTGAATGAGTCATCTATTGCTAGATCAATGTTTTATTAAGCCTAGGATTTGTCATATCTAATTTTTATAAATAGAATATGATGATATGTATGTTTTTTGAAATGTATCATATTTCAATTGATGATGGAGTGTGTAAAATATGGTGGATATGGATATATGGTTCCATAAATAATGAGACCGAAGAAACTGTTGACTACAAAAGAAAACAAAGAAAAAATGTAAGATTTTCCCTACATCCATTTACATCTATGTAAATTTCTAAATCCATTTGGAAGTTTGGGAGAAATCAATGGGATTAATAAGTTATTAAAAACATTGTGGTAATAAAAACAGGGAAACATTGAGTGGAATATATTGGGATTTTAGAATTAAAATAAATATTGGTATTCAGAGGGATCTAGAAATCTTATTATGTTTCTACAAAATTATTGATTGGTAATGAAAATTGGGAGGAATAGAGACAAATACATGGATAATGAAGGAGAAAAATATTTTATATTGAAAAAAATGTAGAATACCAAGGGTTATTGAGGAGATGAAGATAGTTACATATATGGATAAAAGTGAAAACTCTTCTATCATAAATGGATTCTTTCAATTTTGAATATCTTATATACACCAAAATGAAAAACATCTATATTTCAATATTTAAAGTAATGATACCATTCTCAACTCCACTACCTCTATATATCCCATATAATTTAATTATTCTACTCACTAATCCCCAAGAAGCCTCTCTCATAATAATTTCCATTATTAAATTTATTTTAAAAAAAATTATTTATTTTCATTATTTTATCATTATTCATTACAAATGCATATCATATTTTCTCCACCTTTTTTACTAACCTATCATATTCATTGGTATTATAATTTCATAAAAAATAAATTTAATTAAATTGATAACATAAATTTCAAATAATTATTTTCTATATTTTATTTTTCATTTTTACATATATTTAAACGAAAAAAGTGAATTTCAAAAATCTATGTTGATGATAGATTTGTTATGTCATTTTTATATTACACATACAATTGAATATAATAAAAAAAATTATCATTATTTTTCATAATTTAGTGACTTTAAAATTTTATATATCATACAATGATATTAATTAAATAAATTATTTCTTAATTTACAAGATACTAAAAATTTTATACATGATAATATATATTTTTAAATAAACATAAATTGAATAAAAAATTACAAATTAAAATTTATCATATGCTACTGATTAAATGATAATTTTAGAATATAAAATTTCACTCATTACTATAAAATATAATTTTTTTGGTATAATGATACATCTTTTAAAATATAAATTTTATCTCATTTTATGTATGACATATTTCATTTATGATGAAATCATACAATTTCATGAACTAGTATTTATTCAATATAATATATAGTGAGATAATAAATGAAAATTGATATTTCGATTCATTAAAAAATATATCATGGATGACAATTGATCATTTTCACCAACATTGAACCATATATCAATAAATCATAATTTTTAATTATAGAAGATAATAAGAATTTAACTTATCAGTTGAAATTTTTTAAATAAAATTTATCAAATGTATGATCTTGGATATATTTCTTGTACGATAAAATATATTTTATAAAATAAATTCTTATCCATTTGAAGGATTAGATAATTTTTTCCACATAATTTAGCTTTTAAAAATGAAATTTTCATCTTTTATGGGATGATATAAATTTCACACAAAATTTCATATTAAAAAAATTAAGGTTATAATATATATATGATGATATATATTTTACAAAAAATTAAAATAAAATTTAAAAATAAATTTTCTCCCATATATTAGACGATATAAATTTTATGTATACTGAAATAACATTAAAAGAATACATTCTTTCTAAAATGTAATATAAGATAAATTTAATGTATAATAATACTCCTTTTAAAAATGAATTTTAACTTCAATAATATATGATATAATTTAAATTTAAAACCATATATATTGTATCATATGAAATTTATCCACATATTAATTATAAAAATAGAGGTAAAATGATTTATTTTAAAGAATAAAAATTAATCTAATATAAAAAATAGACAGGTTTCACAAATAATGATATATCCAAGAAAAAATTATATTTGGATCATGATTAATATGAGATAATTTATCTAAAAAACTTAAACGATTTTATAAAGATAAAATATTATAAATTCATTATCATATATAAATTTCATTTCATTTGGTGAAATTGTTTTAAATTGACATTATTATCAACTTTTCAGGGAGATATATTTATTCTATTCAAATAATTTTTATTTTATAACATGAACAAATATTTTATAAATACAAATTATTTCATCCATGATCAGAAATAAACTTTTCATTGGATAATAAAAATTATTTTAAAATTTAATTTATCCCACATATGAGATTGAATAAATTTAATATATTATGATATAACATTTAAAAATGAATTATATCTCATGAAAAATATAATATTTTCATTGTGGAATATGATATATCTTTAATGTGTGATTATATAAATTTTAAATGTTAAACATTTTAATTGATTTATTCTTTTCATAAATGGGATTCCCCGTATATGGACTTTTTGAAACCTCGACAGTAGGGGACCCCCTACCTATGAAGAGGACTCTTCAGAGATCTCCCCATAAAGATGGAGCTTATTCCAACTGATATATAAAATCTTACCATAGGGTGACAACCAGAGCGATGATGGTTTGACATAACAATCCATCGGTATCTGTGGGATTCACTCATCTACCCACCTACTTCAGATATGGGTGACCAAGAAAGATGAGTAGATCTACGAGAAGGAGAAAAAATCCTATGATATGAATCATATAAAAAGAACCCCGTACTTCCAAAATATTAGCATGATTTAAACCCCGTCCTATTTTTGGACTTAATTTCATGTTTATTGATTGTTTTTCATAAAAAGAGAAAATCATTTCATAATCAATATTGGATAGACATCATGTATAAGAATATGTATCTAGAAAATATATATCAAGTATCTAAAATGTAATTCATGTTATTTGTGATATAAATTGTAAATAAAATTATATACATTTTATTAAATATATATCACAACTGAAGTATAACTCATATGATTTGTGAGATAATTTTTTTTATTTTTAAAAAAAGGATAAGTTCTTTTAAATAATGTAAAATTTATATAGTCAATCGAGTGAGATAAATTTCATTTATTTTCATAAAATACATTATTTTATATTTTAATATATATCACCACTTAATGGGATGAAATTATTCATATTTATATATTCATATTAAATTTATCTCAATGAGTATGTGAGATGAATTTTATCCACATGAAAGAAAAATAATTCTTTTCAATGAAACATATCTCATCTTATTTTTGGAATAAATTATTTACTTCATATAAAATAGATAATGTGTATTTCATTAATGATTTTATAATATTTATATAATTTTGTTCTATAAATAAATGAAATTGATCAATCGTACAAATTTTGATAATTTTTAAAAATGACTTCAAAAATAATAATATCATTAAATTATGTATTATAAAATTTTTAGTTTATGTGTAACAATTCATGTTTTAAAAAATAAAAATTTCAATCCTGTATAAACTTCCACAAATATTATGCATACTCATAAATTTTTTAAAGATAGAAAATATATCATGTATGATATGAGATAAAATTTGTCTATAAAAATATGTATTTTAAGAAATATAACATAACATCTAATTGAAATTTATCTCATTGAATTCATGAGATAAATTTTCTATAAATCATTTAAAATAATTTTGTCTTTATATAAAAAATTATATAATAATTATCACCACATAACTCAGATATATTTATTCATTTTGAATAAAAATATGATTTTTTATAAAGTTTATTTTTAACTAATTTGACCGAAATTTTTTTTAATTCATTAAAAATATTATTATATATATGTTTAAAAATTCATCTCACATGGTGAATGAGATAACATACATTAATTTGAAAAAATTGTTTTTAGTAAAAAAAATTATAAAATTCAATCATGGAGATAAATTATTCCTCATCAGCAAAATACCTTCCTTAAAATAATTAAAATGATTTTAAATATGTGGTAGAAGATCACAGTTATTTACTATCATATAGTTGAATAATTTATAATATTTTTATATATCAAAACTAAATTCATCCTTGGTGTAAAATAACATTTTAGATTCCTATGGTGATATAATATACCTTAGGAATCCAATCTGAATTACATAATAAATATCATTTCTCATATACCATAACTCAGTTATTTCTATTTGATATGATGAAATTATAATAATTGAGATAGAGGACTATGTTTCTATTCCAAAATCAATGTCACCCCATAAAGGTAAAATCAACAATTCTTCCAGGAATACATCTACAAATTATTAAAAAATCTAGGAATATTATATTCCATTTCCATATATAAACATATAATTATACTCACTAACTAAGAGGTAATATTTTATAGATCAATATAATGATTCCCCAAATAACAATATAATTCTACAATAAATAAAACATAATAACCAAAATGATTATAGAAAATAAACAATTGCTAATTTAAATCCTCAAAATCACACAAAACATAAATCCAATTCATTCAATGAGTGGAATTATATGGAAACATTTATAAAAAATAAATATCCCAATATAAAATTTCATTTCCTAAAACAATATTAAAGTTATGAAACGCTCCAAATAACCTCTATTAGTCCCAAACGTGAGCTATAATCTTTAATATCAAATGATGAAATCATAATATAAGGTATAAATCCTTAATATTGATTAAGGAAATAAATATATGTGAAGAACTACTATTAAACAGTATATTTAATAGTATAAATGATATAAATCAAACATATTACTACCTAATTCTCCTTTATCTCATCCACCATTATCACATAACATAGATTTCACCAATCTCCACCATAAATAAATTTTTATTATATCTCTAAACCAATATTTAGCAAATGGATTTTTTGAATTAGGATTATTACACTTCTATCCTTTACCAGCATCACCATGTTGATTAAATGGTGAAATAAAATATATTATCACCCTCTAAATATTTTAAATTAATTATATTTGGTTTTTTATTCCATTATTAATGTATTTTTCTCTAAAACTATTTTTTTATTTCATCAATTTAAATCATTCTTAAAGATACAAAATTGTAAAATGGAATTTTTTTGACATTCGATATTATTATAATAACATTTTATAAACTCATACAAAATTAAAAATTCAATTTTATAGGATTCCATGATATTTGAAAATGAATTAATTCAACTAGTCCAACAACTATATATAATCACAAGATTCCCAAAAGAGTCCTATAATGTGAAGGAATTATTCCCAATATATATTGGACCCACCTATAGTGATTAGTCCATAACATAGGATTGTGGACTCCCATTAGGATGATTAAACCTTTATTGTTCATATAACCTTATTTCCCAACTCTATGAAAAAATTTATTTTCATTATTAAATGATTAATTAATTGTAAAAATAATATAAAATGTGAGGTATAAATTTATCTTTGAATGGTTAGAAAATCCATTAGGCAATTTAAATCTTCTGAGAACAATATGATGTAATTTTCCCTAAAACACTCTTATATATCATTGTAAAAAATATTTATCAACCAAATGTTAATATTCAAGGATTTTATATATCTATTAACTCATTTTTTTATTCTTTACATTTCAATTGAGTTTTTTTCCTTATTATCACATGTGGATGAACCATGTTGCAATCCCTAGCATTGGAATTGTAATATATTGAATGTTGTTTAGTCCAATAAAACATAACAGATCAAGGTAATGGGTTGTTACATCTCACGTATTAAATTTCATTATCACACAATCTTATCAAACATCATTATTTCCCCATTCAAACATGATTGAAAAAGGACCTCCCAAGATAATATACAAACATCACATGAAGTTACATAATTCGTAGTTCACATATAGTAAACATAATGAACATAAAATATATAAAATAGTCATTTATAGAACTATAAACATATCACAATACATATTGTTTTTATTATTGGAAAATCTACTCTCATTTATATCCGAACACACATGGAATCTATCGGTGGTTCCATTCTAGGTTTATCACACCCACTCTCCCTCACTCACATTCAACAAGAGATATACATTGCCTATAAAACAAGGGATTAACTTTCTGACCAAAAACCATTATATATTAGGTGATGCATCTTTGTTGATCATATTCAAATTCAACGTTAATTAATATAATTAAAAAATGAAAAAAAACCCAAATTATTATTTATAATGAATAATGATGATGACATAAGGTTAATATTTAACCAGGATATATGGGAGATGAGGTTTACCAATATAAAAATAATGAAATTAATGGTTATGAAGTATGGTCAAAAATGGGGGAGGAGTACATGTAAGATATGAAAGGTGGGGGAGAGTCGTCATGATAAGATAGGTTTGTAGGAATGAGTGGGAGGATGTTTTTTAAATTCATTTACAATAAAAGAAAATTTTAAATAATTCCTAATACGTTGTTGGGTACAATTTGTGCATTTAAATGGTTACCTTAGCTCAAATTGATAAATGGAGAAGATTTATCATCTATTTTATTATTTATACCACACATATTATATCCTTTATAGGCCCAAAACGTGCCCAATACTTCATAATTGAGTGAAATGTGGCATCTTTTGTATAAATTAAATCACATCACCCTTCCCCATTATCTCTCAAAACCCCAAAATCCATCTAAATGAAAAAAAAAATATTTAATCAATCCACATAAAATATTCTAAAGAATAAATTCAATTTAAATCACCCTAGATGATTATTGAATACTTATGATGCCCCATAATATCAATTCTCATCCTTATGATACATTAGTATGCACCCATAATTACATGATCCATCCATTGAGATATAATTTTTATTTATAACACAATGTTCTCCTCCTAGATAAGATGATTCTACCACAATAATTAATCTATGGGATCTTATATTCCAATATTAAATTTCTCACTGCACATCACTATTCACACTATCCACTGCTTGAAGAGAACATCTGCCAATTGGTCATTCATGTGGGGGCTAGCACATATCTAAAAAGATGAGATACCTGGAATACATCATACATAACACTATATATTTGAGAATATTCCAACTTATAAATTATTATTTTAACACCAACCAGAAAGGATAATAGACATGCATAATAGTACACTAATATTATCATCATCCGAAAATATTAGTGTTCCACCTCATGTGACACACCTAATAAAACATGATTGTTTACATTCAATAAGAAAGGATTCACTACAAATTATTTTGGGACAATGCCTTTTTTATATTAGTGTAAAATTAATTTCTAGTTATTTTAATATGATTTATGTTTGTATATATTAGATTCAATATATTCATATATAACTTCCCCACTCCAATGAAACAAATATAAGAATCTGATATCTTATTTTATAGTTCCTCAAATATTTCTTTTGAGATTTACAAAAATAAACGAATTTTTCTGAAAAGTATAACATCAATAGATAGTCATCTCAGGTACCACTAAAACCTAAAAAATATTCTCAATGAATGTGTAAAGACCCAGAAATTTCAAGGGAAATTTTTTGTCCTTAATCTCTTTGGAATTTTACGATTCTATGGCTTCTGACGGCACTTGAATCTGAGGCCCTGTGTTCCCAGAATCAATTTCCGAAGTTTAGCTCGGGTACGTTCAGTGAACGAACGAGCTGGTTTTTCTATCTTTTGAACTGGTGCAAACAATTTAAATCTAAGGGCACTGTTGAACTCGCAGTGCAAGATTTCCCTTAAGAAGTATTTCACCTCGACGACAGATAACTGGGTATGAAAGATAGTTTTTGGGGTTTTACATGGGTTAATAAAAATAATATGTGAACAATTTATTTTATTTTTTTAAACACGTGCCATGCGGATAAAGTGGTTAGAAGCTCTACTTGGGAGTTGGTGGTGGGACCTCCACACACTAGCCTCCCATGAGAGGTTATGGTGGTGGGGCCCACCGATATCCAACTCCCCATGTGAGGTTGATTGTGGTGGAAACCACACGAGGCCTCCCATTAATGGGAGGGGAATCATAACTCCTTGACTCCCTCTCATTTATTAGGGAGATCTTTTAGGTCTAAATCCCCCACTTAATTGAGGAGGATGAAACCTTCCTATTTTAATGAGGGTACCACCTGAGCATTAACCACCCACCGTTTCATTTTTGTGGTTAATTAATGGTGGGGCATGCCAGGAAATATCCTCCCGTTGAAGGATATTCTTCTGTGGGGACCACCTGGGCCAATAACCCCCTTTTTTACTTCCTCCCCTTTTTTTAATGCACCACCCTAGAGGATTAATTTGGTGGAGCCCTCTGTCATAAATCCACCATTTATGACTTGGATTCCAATGAAGAACCTCACCACTCCTATATAAAGGAGGATAGGGGAAGGAGTTCTAGACGACTTCTTCAAGCGGTGGAACGCTAGCAGCGACGCACGGCGCCCAGCACATGGAGAGTTTTCTTCATCCTCAAAAAAGGATGGTTCTTCTCCAATGAATAAAGACACCTCTTCAATGAAGAAATCAACTTATACGAAGAAAAAATATGCACACCGACTTCATCTACGAATCATCACCCCGCAACGCCGTCTTCTGCGATGCCTAACATACAACGTCAATTTTTGAGGTCAAGGTTTAATTTAAGTTTGTTTATATTCCAATGATCCTTACCTTCAAAAACAAAGAACGCAGATCAACTCATTATCATGTTGATCCGCGAATGATTTTATTTTCTAGTTGGGAATTTTTTTTTGCAGGGGAATTTTTGGGAATTAAGTTCAATTTTTTATTGATTAAAATTGTACCTCGTTTGTCGTTGATCATCATTGTTTTCGGACCTATTGCTATTGACTAATGCAGAGGGCACAGGATGAACAAAAACGGCCTGAAAACCCTCCACTGATTGTTTTTCTATGTGAAGATTAATTGGGGACAATGAAACAAGACGGCAACCGCAAATTGGAGCCTTTGCGATGGAGCTCGGGTCCTGACACGGCCGCATGCACAGACGAGAGAAAAAACGGACCACCGGAGTGACTCTGGTGGCCCGTGGAGTACTGTGGCGGTGAGCGGCTGGCAGAAGCCCACCACGGAATCGGCCATGGCCGTGAGGGAAAAGGATCCAGCGGCCGCGCAGGATCTGGGATTTCAAGTGGCGGCACCCTGGCGCCGCGTCTGTGGAAAACGGGGGCCACGCCCCCCGCTTGGAAAACAAGCTGAGCCAGCTCACACCCCCTGGTCTGGCTGGGGTGGGTCATGTGGATTGGGCCGCGCATAGCTAGGCCGGGTTGGACCCGGACTCGGGTCAGGTTGACCCTGTTCAGGCCACCCGGTGTGGGGTTAGGCCGGGTCAGACTGGGCACAGACCCACACTTCGGACCGTTTTTTTCTCTTTTGCCCATAACACTAGATATGGACCTCCGATCGACGCACCGTCAGTTGCGTAGGAATATATGGATCAAGATGGTATTTTTAGTATATTACAATAGAGGTTTTGGCAATGTTTGGGTAGGGATGGGTTGGATCGAACCTGAAACCAACCGGGTCCTTGGAGCGGAAACACTTATAACTTAAGGACCAGACGTCCGATTGATGCTCCATCAACTGATTTGAATTAATTTTATTGAGATGGTTCTTTTGGTATAATTCACTTGAGTTTTTGATGTAGCTCGAGTATTATCAGTTTATTTTTGCTTAAAAACTAACAGGGTCCCTAGGACCGAAAAGCCAATAACTCTCAGACCGGGCCTCCGATTGACGCACCATCTGTCACGTTGGGTTTCATTGATGAGACATAACTTTTGGATACATCAAATCTGGACATTGTGACAGTTTATGTATTGAATATCTTCCTCAAGGAGAGGACCCTCCCGGAATCGAGCATGCTTTCTGCGGAAACCCTAGAGCTTGCTGCGTCTGTATCGACTATTGTACTGGAATCTTCCATGGGTTCGACAGCGACGACTGTCGTACTAGGATCCTCCCTCGGTTCGATATATATGACTATTGTTCTTGTATTTTTTGTGGTTTTAGAAGTATGGACTACTATTCTTGTATCCTATGTGGGTCCGGCAGAATTGACCTCTGTACTTGTATCCTGTGTGGGTCTGGCAGAGTAGCTAGTCTACAATCCTGTGTGGGTCTGACAGCTTAGTAGGTCTTGTATCCTGTGTCGGTCCAACAGCATAGATGAATTAGTGACTACATATGATCATCTCTATCGCTATATGAATGATGCATAGAAGTGTGAGATGAGTCTTGATTCTAAATCATTATCATCGATGTGATTGACTTGCTTTCTTGTGTGGACTGGGTTGTACTTTCCTGTGTGGAATGGGTTGTGTTTCCCTATATGGACTGAGTTGTAGTTGGTCTTGACAGTTGGAGACGAATTGTATTTGATGAATTAGGTATATATATGGGCATATACCTAAGTAGATTTAGTTGATACTTCGTGATTTTATTTTTCCTTTTTGGTTTATCCTTCATGGATTCTGAGAGACCTTTGGGGGTCTTGATGTCCCTATTGAGTATTGTATACTCACCCCTACATGGGCTATGCCCCACTAGTGAAGAAAATGTTTTTTACATCACCATTTTTTTACGTCGGTTATATATAACTGACGTAAAAAATGCGGCGAGTAGCTTTTTAACATCGGTTATTTTAATAACTGACGTTATAAATCGAGCTTGTTCAGTTTTTACATTGGTTATCCTATAACCGACGTAAAAAACCAATGCGTGTGTGGTTTTTTACGTCGGTTATTTGGAAACCGATGTAAAAACCATGATATCTAAGCATTATTTACGTCGGTTATGTGATAACCAACGTAAAAAACCAAAGCTCGGGGTTTTTTAGGTCGGTTATTTTATAACCGACATAAAAAACGAGATGTCTAGGGGTTTTTTACGTCGGTTATTTGATAATCGACGTAAAAAACGCGTTGAGATCGGGTTTTTTACGTCGGTTGAAAAGTAACCGACGTAAAAAACCTCCCGCGCATTGGTTTTTTACGTCGGTTATTTTATAACCGACGTAAAAAACCCGTAGATATGTCGTTTTTTACATAGGTTATAAAATAACCAACGTAAAAAACCAAAGCATGGGAGATTTTTTACATCGGTTTTAAAATAACTGATGTTATAAATTGAAAAAATAGTTTATAATGTCGGTTATTATATAACTGAAGTTATAAAACTTTTAAAGAAATTAAAGCCCCATGGACTGTCATTTACGATTTTTCGATTGACAGTCCGCCGGCTTGTCTCTCTCGCGTGGTAAACCCTAATCGGCTCGTCGATCGACCTGCGTTAAACTCATTTTGGCTTCATAGTTTATCTTCTTCACTCCTCTCAGATCTATCATCTCAACTCACAACATTCAAGTAAGACTTCCATGAATTTATTTCGTTCGTTTTTTTAACGGATATTCTATAATTATGTTTTGCGATTTTTGTACATTTAATGTAAACAAGATGTAGTGGTTTCCAAGTATGCACCTCATTACTATTTTGATAAGATGGTGATGAGATAATCTAAGATACATATGATTCATTGATGGAAGTGATACAATTTCACATGGTGTAGGATGATTTATGGGCGGGGTGAGACCCTGACATTAGCATTGGGGTGTGAGAGGAAAACTAGTGGAGAAGTGGTATTCGAGAACCTTAATTTTAATATATATATATATATATATATATATATTTATACGAAAAGGTTTATTTATATGAATTATTTTGTGAGTGATCCATATTGAGTATATGAAACTATTTTTCCATGTTTAGGTGATGATTTAGATTCCTTTTTTCATAGGGATTTAGTGTGCTTCCTCAACATTTTCATGAGATGTTTTAGGAAGGATCTTACTATGTATACATGTTATGCCCAACATACATAAATATAAACAATTTTTTTGGTTTTTAAAAGCAATTTGTAGTTTTTTATAGATGTTAGTAACATAGAAGTGTTGTGTAGTAACTTCCATGAGTATATAGAGTTTATTGTTTCTTCCTAGTTTTACTTTTAGTAATAATAATCTTCTTTCTGGTTTATGTACAACAATAATTGTATGAATTCATGCATAATTATCTAAATTTATTCATTTCAAACTGAGGAGGGTTACTTTTGGTGGGATCAGATCCTAAATGATATGGTATGAATTCATTCTATCATAACCATAAATAAAATATAGTTGTATTTTATTTATCATATACATCAACTTATACTCTTCTTTTTCATCACAAACCCTTTCAGAATAAAAAACCAAACTAAGGGATTTGGTATCCACATTGCCTTTTGTTATAGAATATGGGACATCAAAATCAAATGATTGAACATATTCCTCCCAAAAACACTTCCATTGACTTTTATAATTCTATGAAAATATTTACCAAATGGATTTAGGGTCCACAGAAACCATTAATAACATGTTAAATAGGTAGTTTATCTAATATATTAAAACATCAAAACCTCATTCAATATTAAACTATGTAGGCGTCATGGTTTTCTTTGATTCAATGAAATTTAAAACTGTTATATCTAACTATATTTTGTTTTAGATATAATATTCAAGCATATTTTTATAAATACCTATAGATTTGTTTTATATTTTAATTTGTTTTACATTCAAATTATGATTTTTTTCATATAAAAAAATATTTATCTTATCTTAAAAATATATATTTTTTGTTGATATTTGTTATAGGTAATAATGAGTCGATGTTGGATTACAACACATCAAATGAGAAATGAATTTGAGGGAGGTGTTAATGCCTTTTTGGAATTTTCAAAACAAAATGTTCCAACTAGTGACATTTTTTTTTGTCCATGCCTGAAATGTTTGAATATGAAGAAGTTGAAAAGTAGAGAGATAAAAGATCATCTGATTTGTCATGGTTTTAATCAGAGTTACAGCCCTTGGATTTGGCATGGTGAAACTAGACAGAATGTCACTGATGATGATGATTCACAAGATGGTAACTCCGATGGAATTGAAGAAATGATTCGCGATATTGTAGCAGAAAAAATTGAGATAGAACCGACAGTTGCGCGTCTATATGGTGATGCTGAAAAACCATTATATCCTGGTTGTGCAGATTTTACGGTATTTTCGGTGGTGTTATGATTGATTAACCTGAAGGCGAAGCATGGATGGAGTGACAGATGTTTTACAGATCTGCTAAAATTGATGAAAGAAATTCTTCCAAAAGATAACGACCTTCCAGATTCACATTACAAAGCCAAGAAAATATTATGCCCGATGGGATTGGGATACAAGAAAATACATGCCTGTCGGAATGACTACATTATATATAGGAAGGAATATGAATTTCTGTCAGAGTTTCCTAAATGTGTGGACATCACGGTATAAGGTGAAAGAAAAATCACAGGCTGATGTAGAGATTACAAATCTCCCTTCAAAGGTATTTTGTATCTTCCTATAATTAATCATTTCAAACGTTTATTTGCTAATTCACATGATGCAAAAAGGTTAAGATGGCATGCTGAAGAGTGGGTATGTGATAGAAAAATACGTCATCCAGCTGATTGTCCACAATGGAAGAAAATTGATGTGCAGTATTCTACATTTGGAAATGAAATTAGAAATCTCAGACTAGGGTTGTGCACAGATGGAATGAATCCATACCGAACACTCAGTACCACACATAGTTCATGGCATGTTTTATTGGTCATTTAAAACTTCTCTCCTAAAGTTTGTATGAAGCGGAAATATGTCATGTTGAGTACAATGATCTCTGGTCCAAAGCAACCCGCTAATGATATTGATGTTTACTTGTCACCGTTGATTGATGATTTGAAACTGTTATGGGCTGATGGTATTAGGGTGTATGACTCTTAAAAAATGTAATATTTTCAACTGCATGCAGTGCTTCTGCTCACTATAAATGACTTCCCAGCGTATGGAAATTTGTCTGGATACAGTGTTAAAGGGCATAATGCTTGTCCAATTTGCGAACAGCAGACATCATATTGTCAATAGCATCATAGGAGGAAAATAGTGTAGATGGGTAATCGAAAGTTTTTTCCTATGGAACACCCTTATAGAAGACTAAAAAAGGCATTCAATGGCTCACAAGAATTTGATACTACTCCAAAACCTTTATCCCCTGATCTGTATTTTGAGAGGGTGAAAAACCATGACGTGACATTGGGAAAGAACCAGAAATCTGGTAATGATAGACATATTTGGAACAAAAGGTCAATTTTTTTTGAGCTACCATATTGGAGGTGTCATGAAGTTAAACATAATATTGATGTCATGCACGTGGAGAAGAATATATGTGATTATTTGATTGGAACATTGTTAGATATTAAAGGAAAGACTAAAGATGGGTTGAATGAAAGATTAGACACTAGTGCAGAAAACGTTTTTTACGTCACCATTTTTTACGTCGGTTATATAAAACCGACGTCATAATATGTAAAACGAGGTTTTTTACGTCGGTTATTTCTTAACCGACGTAAAAACCTGTGTTCGGTACACATTTAACGTCGGTTATTTTTATAACCGACGTTATTAATCGCGCGGCTTCGTTTTTTACGTCGGTTATTTTTATAACCGACGTAACAAACGCGGTTTTCGAAGGCCCTTTGACGTCAGTTATTGAATAACCGACGTAACAAACGCGGTTTTTGAAGGCTTTTTTACGTCGGTTCTAAAATAACCGACGTAAAAAAAGAATCCGCAGATGTTTTTGACGTCGGTTATTACATAACCGACGTAAAAAAACGCGGATTTTGAGCCATTTGTTACGTCGGTTATATAATAACCGACGTAAAAAATGAATCGGAGGAAGGTTTTTATGTCGGTTATTGAAATAACCGACGTTATACATGTTTTTAAAACAATTATCACGTCGGTTATTGAATAACCGACGTGATAACTCATTTAAAAATTTACCCAGACCCGTGGATTGTCATTCGCGAGTTTACCTTCGACATTCGCGACTCGTCTCTCTCGCGCGTAAACCCGAATCGGCTCGTCCATTTCGTTGGTTTAGATTCGTTTTGCGATCATCGTTTCTCATATTTAATCTCCTCGGATCAATCATCTAAACTCGCAGCACTCAGGTAATCCTCCCACTCGTTCGTTTTTTTTTTTCGCGGATAGTAAATATATATGTGTTGTGATTTTTTTGTTGAAACTAGCTATGATTCTTCGATTGCGAACCCTTTTAACTCGTTTTGGCACCATAATCTTATTTATCATCCCTAGATCTATTTGTTCGACTTGCAATATTGAGTAATTTTATGATTTCACTAATTTTTCATCGTTTTCTATAAATCCCCGAGAGGGTTGGGGCGTGTCCATTTGGATGGGTTGCCCTTTTACAGTTGTTACTACTTTATTCACACACAACCATGGCATAGGTGCATGGATTTGGGGTCGGGGGTGTCCAGGGGGGTTTACAAGGGGGTGGGTGGGTGTGGGGGGCTGTCCAAGGGTGTGGGTGGGTGTTGGGGGGTGTCCAGGGGGGTGTCCAAGGGGGTAGGGGGTGGGGGTGGTGTCCAGGAGGGGTGGGGGGGTTGTCCAGAGGGTTGGGGGGTGTCCAGGGGGGTGTCCAAGCAGGTCGGGGGTGGGGGTTGTGTCCAGGAGGGGTGGGGGTGCTTTCTAGAGGGGTCGGGGGCTGTCCAGAGGGGTCGGGGGGTGTCCAGGGTGGTGTCCAAGGGGATGGGTGGGTGTGGGGGGGCTGTCCAAGGGGGTGGCGGCCTGTCCAGAGGGGTCGGTGGGGTGTCCAGGGGGGTGTCCAAGGGGGTGGATGGGTGTGGGGGGCTGTCCACGTGGGTGGCGGCCTCTCCAGAGGGTATTTGGGGTTGTCCGGGTGGGTGGGGGGGCTGTCCAGAGGGTTGGGGGATGTCCAGGGGGTGTCCTAGGGGGTAGGGGGTGGGGGTGGTGTCCAGGAGGGGCGGGGGGCTGTCCAGAGGGGTCGGGGGTGTCCAGGGGGGTTTACAAGGGGGTGGGTGGGTGTGGGGGGCTGTCCAAGGGCGTGGGTGGGTGTTGGGGGGTGTCCAGGGGGGTGTCCAAGGGGGTAGGGGGTGGGTGGTGGTGTTTAGGAGGGGTGGGGGGGGCTATCCAGAGGGTTGGGGGGTGTCCAGGGGGGTGTCCAAGCAGGTCGGGGGTGGGGGTTGTGTCCAGGAGGGGTGGGGGGCTGTCCAGAGGGGTCGGGGGGTGTCCAGGGGGGTTTACACATCGATTTGTTTTATATTTCAAAATTGTTATATTCAAATTATGATTTTTTTTCATATAAACATATATTTGTCTTATCTAAAAAATATATATATTTTTTCTATTTGTTATAGGTAATAATGAGTCGAAGTTGGATTACGGCACATCGAATGAGCAATGAATATGAGGAAGGTGTTGATGCCTTTTTGGAATTTGCTAAACGAAATGTTCCAAGTAGTGACATTTTTTTCTGTCCATGCCTGAAATGTCTGAATATGAAGAAGTTGAAAAGTAGAGAGATAAAAGATCATCTGATTTGTCATGGTTTCAATCCAAGTTACAACCCTTGGATTTGGCATGGCGAAACTGGACAGAATGTCACTGATGATAATGAATCGCAAGATGGTAACTCTGATGGAATTGAAGAAATGATTCGCGATATTGTAGCAGAACAAATTGAGATAGAACCGAGAGTTGCACGTCTATATGGTGATGCCGAAAAACCATTATATCCTGGTTGTACAGATTTTACGGTTTTGTCGGCGGTTTTAAGATTGATTAACCTGAAGGCGAAACATGGATGGAGTGACAGAAGTTTTACAGAGCTGCTACAATTGATGAAAGACATTCTTCCAAAAGATAACGATCTTCCAGATTCACATTATAAGGCCAAAAAAATATTATGCCCGATGGGATTGGGATACAGGAAAATACATGCATGTCCGAATGACTGCATTATATATAGGAAGGAATATGAATTTCTGAAAGAGTGTCCCAAATGTGGGACATCACGGTATAAGGTGAAAGAAAAATCACAAGCTGATGTAGAGATTACAAAGCTCCCTTCAAAGGTATTTTGGTATCTTTCTATAATTCCTCGTTTCAAACGTTTATTTGCTAATTCACATGATGCAAAAAGGTTAAGATGGCATGCTGATGAGCGGGTATGTGATGGAAAAATACGTCATCCAGCTGATTGTCCACAATGGAAGAATATTGATACCCAGTACCCTACATTTGGAAATGAAATTAGAAATCTGAGACTAGGCTTGTGCACAGATGGAATGAATCCATACCGAACCCTCAGTAGCACACATAGTTCATGGCCTGTTTTATTGGTAATTTACAACCTCTCTCCTGAAGTTTGTATGAAGCGCAAATATGTCATGTTGAGTATCATGATCTCTGGTCCAAAGCAACCCGGCAATGACATTGATGTATACTTGTCACCGCTGATTGATGTTTTGAAACTTTTATGGGCTGATGGTATTAGGGTGTATGATTCTTATAAAATGGAATATTTTCAACTGCATGCAGTGCTTCTATTCACTATAAATGACTTCCCAGCATATGGAAATTTGTCTGGATACAGTGTTAAAGGGCATAAAGCATGTCCAATTTGCGAACAACAGACGTCATATTGTCAATTGCATCATGGGAGGAAAACAGTGTACATGGGTCATCGAAAGTTTTTGCCTATGGATCACCCTTATAGAAGACTAAAAAAGGCATTCAATGGCTCACAAGAATTTGATACTGCTCCTCAACCTTTATCCCCAGAATTGTATTTTGAGAGGGTGAAAAACCTTGATGTGACATTGGGAAAGACACATAAATCTGGTAATGATAGACATATTTGGAAGAAAATGTCAATATTTTTTGAGCTACCATATTGGAGGTATCATGAAGTCAAACATAATATTGATGTCATGCACGTGGAGAAGAATATCTGTGATTCTTTGATCGGAACATTGCTAGATATTAAAGGAAAGACAAAAGATGGGTTGAATTCAAGGTTAGACCTACTGTCAATGGGAATACGTTTGGAGTTAGCTCCCACTCCTAAAGGAAGACGAACATTTCTTCCCCCGGCTTGTCATACATTATCGAAGAGGGAGAAAAGTAGCTTCTGTCAGTGTCTTCATGATATCAAAGTGCCTCAAGGTTATTCTTCAAATGTAAAAAATTTTGTCTCATTGAAAGACTTGAAGTTGATAGGTATGAAATCACATGATTGTCATGTCATGATGCAACAAATTCTACCAGTTGCACTGCGTGGAATATTGCCCATCCGTGTCAGAAAGACTATAATGAGGTTGTGTTATTTTTTCAATTCAATTTGCAACAAGGCGATTGATGTGAATGCTTTGAACATTTTGGAAAAGGATGCAATTATTATACTTTGTCATTTGGAAATGTATTTTCCTCCAACTTTTTTTGATATGATGGTGCATTTACTGATTCATCTGGTTCGAGAAATAAGGCTTTGCGGACCTGTATATCTTCGTTGGATGTATCCTTTTGAAAGGTATATGAAAATATTAAAGGGATATGTTAAAAATCCATATCGACCTGAAGCCTCCATTATTGAAAAGTATATTTCTGAGGAGGTAGCAGAGTTTTGTACGAGTTACTTGGCTACGACGCAACATATAGGTTTGCCTCCATCTCGCCATGAACGGGTTAATAATGAGGGAAAGGGGATTCGTGGCTTGAAAGTCAAATCACTGTCAGCTGAACATATGAAGAAGTTAGAATCATACATCTTGAATAACATAGCTGATGTTCAACCGTATATCACATTGCATATTAATGAGTTGAAACAATGTCATCCAAAGAAGAAAGAAATGTGGATTTTGAATGAGCACAACAAAACTTTTTTGCCATGGTTTAAGAAGACCTTGCTTGGTAGATCAGATGTATCAGAGACATTAAAATGGATAGTGGGTGGTCCATCTTTAAATGTCATAACATGGTCCGCTTATGACATTAATGGCTATACATTTCATACGAAAGCTCAGGACAACAGAAGTGCAGTTCAGAATAGTGGTGTATTGGTGTTTGCAGAAGCAATGCATTTTTCGAGTGCTAAGGACAGAAACCCAATTTCGGCATCAAGTGCATATTATGGAGTGATTGAAGACATATGGGAGGCTGATTACTTTAAAATTAAAGTTCCCGTTTTTAACTGTAAATGGTTTATCGGTAACAACAGTGTCAGACACGATGAATTTGGAATGTCACTTGTTAATCTGAATAGATTGGAAGACACAGCTGATTCTTTTATAATGGCAACACATGCCAAACAAATTTTCTATGTAGTAGATCAATCAGATATGCAGTGGGCTGTTGTTTTACAAGGGAAAAACCAATATGTTGGTGAGGATGAATTTGATGAAGATGCTGATTTATGTGAGATCCCTACTTCCATGGAAAGATTAACAGAACATAATGATGAGTATGTTGAAGACATGGTTTGTGCCATAAGGAACGATCAAGACGAAGGAATTTGGGAAAACAATCCAACTGTACATTCCTAAAATTACAGGTAACACAAGTTTATTTCTTGTTTACATTTAGTTTTTTCATATAATGTTAGATACTGTAAATTTTTTACTTATTAAAATATGTATCAAACCAAAACGATAAAACAATAAAAACCGTAAAGAAGAGAAGTCCTGGGCGCACCGGCAACCGGTCCTCTCTGTCTGAACCACCGGCCGGCCGCTGGCTCACCACCGGCCGGCCGGTGGACCAGACAGAGCCTTCCTCTCTGTCTGGATCACCAGCGGCCGGCCGGTGTTGAGCCAGCGGCCGGCCGGTGGTTCAGATAGAGAGGAAGGCTCTCTGTCTGGTCCACCGGCCGGCCGGTGCTGAGCCAGCGGCCGGCCGGTGGTCCAGACAGAGACCGAGCCTCTCTGTCTGGATCACCAGCGGCCGGCCGGTGTTGAGCCAGCGGCCGGCCGGTGGTTCAGATAGAGAGGAAGGCTCTCTGTCTGGTCCACCGGCCGGCCGCTGGATCACCACCGGCCGCCCGGTGGACCAGACAGAGAGCCTTCCTCTCTGTCTGGATCACCAGCGGCCGGCCGGTGAGGAGCCAGCGGCCGGCCGGTGGTTTAGACAGAGGAAGGCTCTGGTCCACCGGCCGGCCGGTGGTGATCCAGCGGCCGGCCGGTGGTCCAGACAGAGGAAGGTTGTCTGGTCCACCGGCCGGCCGGTGGTGAGCCAGCGGCCGGCCGGTGGCATCAGTGATTCCACTTTTCAGCTGTCTTATGCCAACTCCTTGGCAACATTTTGCCTGTGTTTACCATGTTTATCATTGTTTAACATGCTTACCATATTACCGATGTTTACTATTATGTAATTTAGTACACTTTTCTATTTGTGAACTAATGTTTGTTTTTTTGATTTGAAGGAAAATGACAGATCAATCAGTTGATCAGCCACATGATTCTGGAGATGAGCATATTGGTCATACATCTGGGGAGGAACATTCACATGCTCCTATTACGAAAAAGAGTTCAAAGGTTGGTAAGCGTGGGTGCACATGTTTACCAAAATTATCACTTGCCCGTACGAAGGAGGAGAGGATAGTCGTGGAGTTTGATGAGGATGATCTTCCTAGAGGTCCAAATGCTAAAGATTTTAAGGGTTTTGTAGCAACTCAGGCTAAGAGCAAAGTAAGCATTCTCTATGATGATTGGAGAAGTGTGGATAAGGCGATAATTTCTCAGCTGTGGGAGACCATCTGGGTAAGATCTTTTGCTATTGTTTGACTGTTCTTTAAATGTTTCTAGTATATATAATATTTTTAACCTCTTTTTTATCAGATGACATTTGATATTCCTGACACTGGAGGAGTCAGGAAGAAATGCTTATCGTTGGCTGCTAGGAGATGGAGGGATTTCAAATCTACCCTCTCATCTGATTTCATTTATGGTCATAGGAGTCGTGAGAATCCATGTCGTATATATCCTTTTATAGATGAAGACACATGGAGACAATTTTTTGAAAGTAGAAGAAAAGAATCATTTTTGGTAAGGGCAATGTAAACTTTTATAAGCTTTCTTATATAAATGATCTTATTATTGTTTTGTTAATGATTACTTATTCTTAATTTACAGCAAACAAGGAAAGCTCATCAAGAGATCCAATCTAAAAATGTATACCCTCATAGTTTATCTCGGGGAGGGTATGCATTATTGGAAGAACAAATGATGGCAGAAAAATTTCAACAACTAAGAGCTGAGTCTTCAAGCTCTGGAGAGGTGGCCCCTCCATCCCCTCCATCTAGACATGAGAAATGGAAAAGAGCTCGGAAGGGCAAAAAAGGACAATATCTTTCGGAAGAATCGAGACTCGTAGTTGAGAGGATTGTAAGATATCTATTTTATTTATTTAAGTTTACTATTTTCGTCATATATTTCCAATCATTATAGAAAAGTTCAATTACTTATTACAGGACTCTCTTGAGGAGCAGAGTTCACAGGGGACATTTACACCATCTGGGAGGGAAGATATTTTATCTGTGGCATTGGGAAATCCCGAACATCCTGGCCGTGTAAGAGGATATCCGGCAGGTGTATCGGTAAGAAAAGTGTTGCCACGTTCCTCAACTTCTAACGTTGAAGGAGTTTATAAAAAAAATAGAATCGTTGGAGGCTGAAGTCCATAATATTAATGCGACAATGGAGGACAAGATTAGAGCATCGGTGCAGTTAATGTTTGCAGACTTGCAAAGACAATTTCAGGGTGCAGCTCCCACTCCACCTCTCCCAATAGCTCCCACTCCCCCACCTCAGCCTGCGGACCCCATTTTTGATCCTCCTCCTCCGCCGCATCTACCTACTTATTGTGAGTTGTATGTTGATGATCCTCAACATCATATAGTTGCATATGGGATGGTATATTGTATAGGAGATACAGTTCATCATCAACAGTTAGAGGTAGAGAATCAGAGGGTCACTGTACAGGATATTATAGATAGATCAGCTCGGATACCATTACCTACAGATGAGGTGACGACAGTTGGACATAGTATCGGCCATTTTTTACTTTGGCCATCCAGACTTCTTCGACTCATTACCATAGAGGTATGGATGTTATATCTTTTATTTTATATTTTTATTAATGTTTTATCATTTGAAAACTAATATATTTTTCAATTTATTTTTACAGGAATACTTCAAAGGTAAAGAAATGCTGTATAGACAACAACAAAGACAGATAGCTATGACATCAGATGCAGATACTAGCAGTCTTGACAAATTGTCAAGATATTCAAATTTGTTGGCGGATCATTATGACTTTACAATGGAAGCTCATGTCTGTGGACGTGAACTATGTGTGGGGATTATGAAAACTGATATCATGGAGTTTGTCACTGGAGATAAGTTGGGCATCAACGTGGTGAAAATTTTTATCATGTAAGTCTTAACTCCTTTTCCTTGCGTTATATTTATTAAAAATGTATACTTATGTCTGCTTTGTATTAGGTATATGTATAAAATTTGTGAGAGGAATGAGCTGACAGATGTATATGGATTCGTGGACCCACAATTGATTTCCCCTGAAGCATGTGCATTGGATGAGGAACAAAGAATGCTTTATATTGCTGATAGATTTGAAAAGAATGTAATCACACAGTGTTGGATGATGCCTTTTTGTGAGAGGTATGAAACACATCCCTCTCAAAGAGTTAATTATCTTTTAACATAAAAAACCACTAACGTTAAATTTCCTTTTCTCAAGGATCATTGGATGTTAGGGGTTTTTTGCCCTAGGGAGAAAACACTTTATTGGATATGCTCTCTCCATGATGATGTGCGAGAAAGTTTTAAGAATATATTGGAAACATAAGTTTCAATTTCACAATAGTTTTATATATTATAATGAATTTTAAATTTACCCCATTCGTATTATTTTCTAACAGGGCATGGGTCCACTTTCGAAAAAGCGCAAAGAAAAGGAATTACAAGATCAAATATGTACATGCGAAGGTAAATATCCATTTATAATTTGTACATTTTGATTTATTACATAAAAATAATATATTGAATTTACACTCATTCAAACAGAAATGTCATGAGCAACAAGGCATCATCGAATGCGGATATTACATGTTAAGATTTATGTATGAAATAATAACAACTGGGACAGTTCTAAGTTTTGACCTGGTAAGATTTCCTTTTTCTAATAATATTTCAATTTGATTTATTCATTATACACGTTGACTACTATCCTTTTCCTTTGTAGCTTTTTGATGACCCTCAACCCTTTACTGCTGAAGATATCAAACACTTACAAGTGGAGTGGTCAAATTATTTTACAGGTTTGATTGACTTTTAGTTGTTTGTAATGTAAAATGTAATTTGGAATATTGTCAATGTAATTGTGTATTTCGTAGTCGTTTAGGTTGGATTTAGTTTTTTTTGAAGTTGACATTGTAAGTTTTGAATGTTATATAAGTGAATGTTTAATTTTTCTCTACTTCTTGTTTTGGTCTACTGTTGATGGTTTTTCTGGTCTGGATTTTGGTATGGGGGGAGAGGTTCCAAGGGGGTGGGTGGGTGTTTGGGGGTGTCCAAGGGATATGGGAGGGGTGTCCAAGGTGTGTTTGGGGCTGTCCTAGGGGTCGGGGGGGGTGTAAATGAGGGTGGGGGGTGTCCAAGGGGCGGGGGGTGTCCAAGGGATATGGGAGGGGTGTCCAAGGTGTGTTTGGGGCTTTCCAAGGAGTCGGTTGGGTGTAAATGAGGGTGGGGGGGGGGGGGGGGGGCTGTCCAAGGGGTGGGGGGTGTCCAAGTGGTGGGGGGGTGTCCAAGGGATATAGGAGGGGTGTCCAAGGGGTGTTTGGGGCTGTCCAAGGGGATGGGGGGGTTTCCAAGGGGTAGGGGGGGTTTCCAAGGGGTCGGGGGGGGGTGTCCAGGGGGTGGGGGGCTGTCCAAGGGGTGGGGGGGTGTCCAGGGGGTGGGGGGCTGTCCAAGGGGTGGGCGGGTGTCCAGGGGGTGGGGGGCTGTCCAAGGGGTGGGGGGTGTCCAAGGGGTGGGGGGGGGTGTCCAAGCGATATGGGAGGGGTGTCCAAGGGGTGTTTGGGGCTGTCCTAGTGTTCGGGGGGTGTAAATTTGGGTGGGGGGGCTGTCGAAGGGGTGGGGGGTGTCCAAGGGGCAGGTTGGGTGTAAATGAGGGGGGGGTGTCCAAGGGGTCTGGGAGGGCTGTCAAGGTGTGGGGGGGGTGTCCAATGGGTGTTTGAGGCTGTACTAGGGGTCTTGGGGGTGTAAATGAGGGTGGGGGGTGTCCAAGGGGTGGAGGTTGTCCAAGGGATATGGGAGGGGTGTCCAAGGGTTGTGGTGGGGGAGGGCTGGCCAGGTTGTTAGGTGGGTATAGATGAGGGTGGGGTTCAGTTGGGGCTTGGGGGAGGGCTGGCATGGCTATTTTTGTTTGGTTTCTGGTTGCTTTTTGGTGAGAGCAGTGCAATTATTTAAAAAAATAATAATTTCTTTCACGTCGGTTATTTTATAACCGACGTGGTAAATAAATCGGTAGGGGTTTATCACGTCGGTTTTTTCTAGAACCGACGTGATAAACCGTTCCCGGGGGATTTTATCACGTCGGTTCTTAATATAACCGACGTGATAAAAGGCATGGGAATCGATTTACCACGTCGGTTATTGAATAACCGACGTGCTAAAACGTTTCCCAGGCCTTTTTATCACGTCGGTTTCCTAAATAACCGACGTTATAATAGGCCAGGGGAAGGGTTTATCACGTCGGTTATGACATAACCGACGTGATAAACGATATCCCAGGCCTTTTATCACGTTGGTTTAGGTAAGAACCGACGTGATAAAGCCCCCCGCGCATATTTATCACGTCGGTTATTATATGAACCGACGTGATAACCACCGTGATGTTAGGGATATTACGTCGGTTTTAAATAACTGACGTAAAAAACGTTATTTATAACGTCGTCCGTATTAACGTCGCCTAAAAACCGACGTAAATAATAAAAAATAACCGACGTAAAAAACGTTTTCTGCACTAGTGAGACTTACTATCAATGGGAATACATTTGGAGTTAGCTTGTACTCCTAAAGGAAGACAAACATTTCTTCCCCCGTCTTGTCATACATTCTCGAAGAGGGATAAAATTAGTTTCTGTCAGTGTCTTCATTATACCAAAGTGCCTCAAGGTTATTCTTCTAATGTAAAATTTTTTGTCTCATTGAAGGACTTGAAGTTGATAGGTATGAAATCACATGATTTTCACTTCATGATGCAACAAATTATACCAGTTGCATTGCGTGGATAATTTCCCATTTGTGTCAGAAAGACTATAATGAAGTTGTGTTATTTTTTCAATTCAATTTGTAACAAGGCGATTGATGTGAATGCTTCAAACATTTTGGAAAAGGATGCAATTTTTATACTTTCTCAATTGGAAATGTATTTTACTCCAACTTTTTTTGATATAATAGTGCATTTAATGATTCATCTGGTTCAAGAAATAAAGCTTTGTGGACCTTTATATCTTCGTTGGACGTATCCTTTTGAAGGGTATATGAAATTATTAAAGGGGTATGTTAAAAATCTATATCGATCTGAAGTCTCTATTATTGAAAAGTATATTTTTGAGGAGGTAGTAGAGTTCTGTAGGACCTACTTGGATGCGACGCAACACATAGGTTTACCTCCATCTATCCATGAACGAGTTAATAATGAGGGAAAGGGGATTCGCGGCTTAAAAGTCAAATCATTGTCAGCTGAACAGAAGAAGAAGTTAGAATCATACATCTTGGATAACATAGTTGATGCTCAACTGTATATCACATTGCATATTAATGAGTTGAACTAATTTCATCCAAAGAAGAAAGAAATGTGGATTTTGAGTGAGCACAAAAAAACTTTTTTGTCAGGGATTAAAAAGACTTTTCTTGGTAGATCAGATGTATTAGAGACATTAAAATGGATAGTGGGTGGTCCATGTTTAAATGTGATAACATGGTCCGGTTATGACATTAATGGTTATACATTTCATACAAAAGATCAGAACAACAGAAGTGTAGTTCAGAATAGTGGTGTATTAGTGTTTGCAGAAGAAATGCATTTTTCGAGTGTTAAGGACAAAAACCCAATTTTTGCATCAAGTGCATATTATGGAGTGATTGAAGACATATAGAAGGTTGATTACTTTAAAATTAAAGTTCCCGTTTTTAAATGTAAATGGTTTAATGGTAAAAACAGTGTCAGACACGATGAATTTGGAATGACACTTGTTAATCTAAATATATTGGAAGACACAGCTGATTCTTTTATAATGGCAACACATGCAAAACAAATTTTCTATGTAGTAGATCAATCAGATATGCAGTGGGATGTTGTTTTACAATGGAAAAAACAATATGTTGGTGAGGATGAACTTGATGAATATGCTGATTTATGTGAGATCCCTACTTCCATGGAAATATTAAAAGAACATAATGATGATCATGTTGAAGACATAGTTTGTTCCATAAGGAACGATCACGATGAAGGAATTTGGGAAAACAATTCATTTGTACATTCCTAAAATTACAGGTAACATATGTTTATTTCGTGTTTACATTTATTTTTTCCATAAATGTTAGATATTTTATGTTTTTAATTTATTAAAACATGTTTTAAATTAAAATAAGTATATTTTTTTGTTTGTTTTAAGTTTGTTTAGTTTACTTTATCATGTTTATAACCATTACATGAATTTTAAAATGCTTATTCTTGTTCACTGACAATTACTTTACCATGTTTACAATGTTTACCATTTTTACCATTTTTACCATCTTGACCATCTTCACCATATTTTCCATCTTTACCATTGTTTAACATGCTTACCATATTACCAATGTTTACTATTATGTAAATTAGTACACTTTTCTATTTTATGATTATAGTAGTATTAAAATATATGAATTTGTATATTTGTGAACTGACGTTTGTTTTTGTGATATGAAGGATAATGACAGATCATTCAGATGATCAACCACATGATTCTGGAGAGGATCATATTGCTGGTCATACCTCTGGGGATGAACATTCACATGCTCCTATTACGACAAAGAGTTCAAAGGTCGGTAAACGTGGGTGCACACGTTTACCAAAATTATCACTTGCCCGTACGCATGATCAGAGGATAGTTGTTGAGTTTGATGATGACGATATTCCTAAAGGTCCGAATGCCAAAGATTTTAAGAGTTTTGTTGCAACTCAGGCTAAGACCAAAGTAAGCATTCTGTATGATGATTGGAGAGGTGTGGATAAAGCGATTATCTCTCAGTTGTGGGAGACAATTTTGGTAAGATCTTTTGTCATTGTTTGACCATTATTTTAATGTTTCTAGTATATATAATATGTTTTACCTCTTCTTTATTAGATGAAATTTGATATTCCTGACACTGGAGGAGTCAGGAAGAAATGCTTATCGTTGGCTACCAGGATATGGAGGGATTTCAAATCAACCCTCTCATCTGATTTCATTTATGGTCATAGGAGTCATGACAATCCATGTCGTATATATCCTTTTATAGATGAAGACACATGGAGATAGTTTTTTGAAAGTAGAAAAAAGAGTCATTTCTGGTAAGAGCAATGTAAACTATTATAAACTTTCTTATATAAATGATTTTATTAATGTTTTCTTAATGATTTCTTATTCTTAAATTACAACAAACAAGGAAAGCTCATTAGGAGATCCAATCTAAAAATGTATACCCTCATAGTTTATCTCGGGGAGGGTATACATTATTGGAAGAAAAAATGATGGCAGAAAAATTTCAATAACTAAGATCTGAGTCTTCAAGCTCTAGAGAGGTGGCCCCTCCATCCCCTCCATCTAGACATGAAAAATGGAAGAGATCTCGGAAGGGAAAAAAGGGCAATATCTTTCGGAAGAATCGAGAATCGTAGATGAGAGGATTGTAAGATATCTATTTAATTTATTTAAGTTAACTTTTTTCTTCATATAAGTTTCAATCGTTACAGAAATGTTCAATTAATTAATACAGGACTCTCTTGAGGAGCATAGTTCAGAGGGGACATTTACAGCTACTGGGAGGGAAGATATTTTATTCTCAGCATTGGGAAGGCCCGAATATCCTGGTCGTGTAAGAGGATATCCGGCAGGTGTATCAGTAAGAAAAGTGTTTCCACGTTCTTCAACATCTAACATTGAGGGGGTTTATAAAAAAAATAGAATCCTTGGAGGCTGAAGTTCAAAATATTAATGCGACGATGGAGGACAAGATTAGAGAATCGGTGCAGTATATGTTTACAGAAATGCAAAGACAATTTCAGACTGCAGCTCCCACTCCCCCACCTCCCCCTGCAGACCCCATTATTTATCCTCCACCTCCGCCAGTAGCTCCCACTCCCCCAAATCAGCCTGCGGACCCCATTTTCTATCCTACGCCTCCGCCGCAGCTTCCTATATATTGCGAGTTTTATGGTGATGATTCTCAACGTCATATAATAGCATACGGGTTGGTATATTGTATATGAGATACAGTTCATCATCAACAATTAGAGGCAGAGAATCAGAGGGTCACTATAAATGATATTATAGATAGATCAGCTAGGGTACCAATACCTACAGATGAGGTGGTGATAGTTGGACAGAGTATCATCCATTTTTTAGTTTGGCCATCCAGACTTCTTCGACTCATTACCATAGAGGTATGAATGTTATATCTTTTATTTTATTTTTTTATTAAAGTTTTTTTATCATTTGAAAACTACTATATTTTTCAATTTTTTTTCACAGGAATACTTCAAAGGTAAAGAAATACTGTATAGACAACAACAATGACAACATGCTATGACATCAGATACAGATTCCAGTGGTCTTGACAGATTTTCAAGATATTTACATTTTTTTTGGGTTTTTAGGAGTTTCCAAATGAATCTCATGTTTGTGGACGTGAAATAAGTGTGGGGATTACAAAAACTGATATCATGGAGCTTGTTACTGGAGATAAGTTGGGCATCAACATGGTGAAATTTTTTTCCATGTAATTCTTAACACCTTTTCCCTATGTTATATTTATTAAAAATGTATACTTATGTATGTTTTGTATTAGGTATCTTTATAAAATTTATGAGAGGGATGAGCTGACAGAAGTATATGGATTCATGGACCCGCAATTGATTTCCCCTAAAGCATGTTCATTGAATGAGGAACAAAGAATGATTTATATTGCTGAAAGATTTGAAAATAATATAATCACACAATATTGAATGATTCCATTTTGTGAGAGGTATGAAACACATTTCTCTCAAAGAGTTAATTATCTTTTAACATAAAAAACCACTATAATTAAATTTCCTTTTATCAGTGATCATTGGATGTTAGGGATTTTTTCCTAAGGGAGAAAGATCTTTATTGGATATGCTCTGTTCATGGTGATGTGTGGGAAAGTTTTAAGAATATATTGGAAAAGTAAGTTTCAATTTCTCAATAGTTTTATATGTTATAATGAATTTTAAATTTACCACATTCGTATTATTTTCTATCAGTGAATGGATATACTATCGAAAAAACACAATGAAAAGAAATGCAAAGATCAAATATGTAAATGCGAAGGTAAATTTCCATTTATAATTTGTACTTTTTGATTTATTATATGAAAATAATATATTGAATTTACACTCATTCAAACAGAATTTTCATGAACAACAAGGCGTCATCGAATGCGGATATTATATGTTAAGATTTATGTATGAAATAATAACAACTGGGACAGTTGTGAATTTTGACCTGGTACGATTTCCTCTTAAACATTGCCATAATATTTCAATTTGATTTATTCATGATACACATTAACTATCTTCTTTTTCATTTGTAGCTTTTTGATGATCCTCAACCCTATACTGCTGAAGACATGAAACACGTACAAGTGGAGTGGTCAAATGATTTTACAGGTTTGACGGAATTTTAGTTGTTTGTAATGTAAAATGTAATTTTGAATATTGTCATTTTAATTGTGTATTTGGTAGTTGTTTAGGTTGGATTTAGTTTTCTTTTGAAGTTGACAGTGTATGTTTTGAATGTTATATAAGTGAATGTTTAATTTTTCTCTACTTCTTGTTTTGGTCTACTTTTGATGGTTTTTCTGGTATGGATTTGGGTCTGTGGGGGAGGGGTTCCAAGGGTGTGGGGGTGTGTTCAGTGGGGTTGGAGGGTGTCCAGCGGTCTGGGAGGGCTGTCCGGTGGGGTTGGGGGACAGTCCTGGGGGGTGGCAGGGATGTCCAGGGGTGTGGGAAGGCGGTCCAAGGGTGTGGGAGTGTTGTCCAGGGGTGGGGGTGGGGGGTTGTCTAGGGGTGTTTGGGGCTGTCCAGGGGTGTGGTGGGGACATTCAAGTGGGGTGAGGGGGTGTTGTTCAGGCGGGTGGGGGGTTGTCGAGGGGAGTTTGGGGGTGTCTGGGGGTCAGGAGCAGTCCGGGAGTGTGGTGGGGGCTTCAATGGGGTGGGGGAGGGTTGTCCAAGGGGTATACATGAGGGTGGGAGCTCCAATGGGGGGGAGGGTTGTCCAGGGGGTATACATGAAGGTGAGGGCTCCAACGGGGTGGGGGAGGGCTGTCCATGGGGTATAAATTAGGGTGGGGGCTGTCTAGGGGGTATGTTTTATATGTTATCAATGTACATGCTTAATTTTGATCTACTACTATTTTTGTGGTATGATTTCTTGATTTGTTTTCTGGTTGATTATGGTGGAGAGAAGATGACTGCATTCTGTTTAAAAAAAGGGTTTATCACGTCGGTTATTTAATAACCGACGTGATAAAATGCCTGGAAAATAGTTTATCACGTCGGTTATTTAATAACCGATGTGATAAAAGGCCTGGAGAATGGTTTATCACGTCGGTTATTTAATAATCGACGTGATAAAAGGCCTGGAGAATGGTTTATCACATCGGTTATTTAATAACCGACCTGATAAAAGGCCTGGAGAATGGTTTATCACGTCGGTTATTTAATAACCGGTGTGATAAAAGGCCTGGAGAATGGTTTATCTTGTCAGTTATTGAATAACCGAGTGACAAAAGGCCTGGACAATGGTTTATCACGGCGGTTATTCAATAACCGACGTGATAAACCCCCCTCCCTCGGTTTTTCACGTCAGTTTTATAAGAACCGACGTGATAAACCACGCTCACCCCCGGTTTATCACGTCGGTTCTTGTAGAACCGACGTGATTAACCCCCCTCACCCCTGTTTATCACGTCGGTTGCTTAATAACCGACGTGATAAACCATTTTCCATGCCTTTTATCACGTTGGTTGTTAAGTAACTGACGTGATAAACCCTTCCCATTTTCATTATCACGTCGGTTATTTTAGAACCGACGTGATAAACATCGCGATTTTATGTTTTTGATGTCGGTTTTTAAATAACCGACATCAAAAACCTTATTTATAACGTCGCACGTATTAACGTCGGCTAGAAACCGACGTAAAAAATGACAAATAACCGAAATAAAAAACATTTTCTGCACTAGTGCCCGCAATACGTTGTGTTGGATGTAGACGACATACACCAATGATGGAGGTGGAGGCTTGTGGAGCTGGATGGTACCCGGAGGTGGACCACTTGGTGGGATGTACACAGAGCAGACCACCGGACCCGAGGAGCTGAGGATACTATTTGTACCCACCCTTCAGGTGTGATTCCCGAAGGACGACTTGATGTTGCTGTTTTACTTTACTTACTACCACTACGGGAAAAATGGGTATTTGCGACGGGTTCTCTGCGACGGGGATAAATCCCATCACAAATAGCCCCGGTAAAAACTTATTTGCGACGGGGGTATTTGCCCGTCGCCAATAAGTAGTCTTTTGCGACGGGTTAGCTTTCCCCGTCGCAAAAGAACTGGCGCGCTTTGCGCGCCAAATCACGGGAAACGTATTTGCGATGGGCGGTTATTGCCCGTCGCAAATAACCGGCGACGGTAAAAGGTATTTGCGAGGGGAATATTCCCCCGTCGCAAATAGTATGTCGGCAGGTATTATTTGCGACGGGTCCCGTCGCTAATAACTATTTAACCGTTGACCGTAATAAATGATGGCTAAGGTATTTGCGACGGGTACCGTAACAAATAATATTATTTTCGATGGGTATCCCGTCGCAAATGGACCCGTCGCAAATAATCTAACCTATAAATACCCCCATCTGTTTTTTTCAATTCATTCTCAAACACCATCTTCTCATTCTCTCAAAATTCTATTTCTAGAGTTCAGCGTTTCTTAAGTTTAATTTTTTTCTCCGGAGTTGATATTGATGTTTTCAAGAACGATCAGAGATCATCCTCAGATCAATTTTAAAGGTATTTATGTTCATTTTAATTTAATATTTATTTTAAATTTTTTATTAGTTTCAATTATTCTTAATTAGTTGTAATTTAATTATGTTTACATTGTTTTGTTACTTAATAAATTTAAATTATTAGTATTGTTCATAATTAATGGTAATTAGGAATAATTAGTAATAATTTTCAATAATTAAGAATAAATACTAATAATTAGTAATAAATACAAATAATTAGGAATAATAACATTATTACATTATTAGTATATTTTATTATTAATATTAAAAGAATTTAATTTTTTATATTATATACAATTCTCCTTTCATCTGTGTGTTTTCTGTCTCCACATTTAATATTTGTATGTGGAGACAGAAAACAAACAGCTGAAAGGAGAATTTTATATAATATAGAAAATTATATTATTTTAATATTAATAATAAAATATACTAATAATGTTATTATTCCTAATTTTTGGTAATTATTCCTAATTATTGGTAATTATTCATATAATTAACAATAATTAGGAATAATTACCAATAATTAGCAATAATTAGGAATAATTAGTAATAATTAGTAATAATTGCCAATACTTAGTAATAATTATCAATAATTAGTAATAATTACCAATAATTAGTAATACATACCAATAATTAGTAATATTTACCAATAATTAGTAATAATTACCAATAATTAGTAATAATTAGTAATAATTATCACTAATTATCAATAATTATCAATAATTAGTAATAATTAGTAATAATTACTAATAATTACCACTAATTAGTAATAATTAGGAATAATTACCAATAATTAGTAATAATTAGTAATAATTAGTAATAATTAGTAATAATTAGTAATAATTAGGAATAATTAGTAATAATTACCAATAATTAGTAATAATTACCCATAATTAACAATAATTACCGATAATTACCAATAATTAGGAATAATTACCAATAATTAGGAATAATTACAAATAATTATGAATAATTAAAAATGATTAGTAATAATTAACAATAATTAGGAATAATTATCAATAATTAAGAATAATTAGTAATAATTACCAATAATTAGTAATAATTAGTAATAATTAGTAATAATTCGTAATAATTACCAATAATTAGTAATAATTAACAATAATTAGTAATAATTACCAATAATTAGGAATAATTACCAATAATTTCCAATAAATACCGATAATTGGTAATAATTAGTAATAATTAGGAATAATTACCAATAATTAGTAATAATTAGTAATAATTAGTAATAATTACAAATAATTACTAATAATTACCGATAATTACCAATAATTAGGAATAATTACCAATAATTAGTAATAATTAGTAATAATTACCAATAATTAGTAATAATTACTAATAATTACCAATAATTAAGAATAATTACCGATAATTAGTAAAAATTAGTAATAATTAGGAATAATTGCCAATAATTAGGAATAATTACCAATAATTACCAATAATTAGTAATAATTACCAATAATTAGTAATAATTACCAATAATTACCAATAATTACCGATAATTAGTAATAATTACCGATAATTAGGAATAATTACCAATAATTAGAAATAATTAGTAATAATTACCAATAATTAGTAATAATTACCAATAATTAGTAATAATTACCAATAATTACCCATAATTACCGATAATTACCAATAATTAGGAATAATTACCAATTATTAGGAATAATTACCAATAATTAGGAATAATTACCAATAATTACCAATAATTAGTAATAATTACAAATAATTAGTAATAATTACGAATAATTACGAATAATTACCGATAATTACTGATAATTAGTAATAATTAGTAATAATTAGGAATAATTACCAATAATTAGTAGTAATTAGTAATAATTACCCATAATTAGTAATAATTACCAATAATTAGTAATAATTACCAATAATTACTCATAATTACCGATAATTACCAATAATTAGGAATAATTACCAATAATTATAAATAATTACCAATAATTATAAATAATTACCAATAATTAGGAATAATTACCAATAATTAGTAATAATTAGTAATAATTAGGAATAATTAACCATAATTAGTAATAATTAGTAATAATTACCAATAATTAGTAATAATTAGTAATAATTTCCAATAATTTGTAATAATTATTAATAATTATTAATAATTACCAATAATTAATAATAATTAGTAATAATTAGTAATAACTAGTAATAACTAGTAATAATTACCAATAATTAGTAATAATTAACAATAATTAGTAATAATTACCAATAATTAGGAATAATTACCAATAATTACCAATAATTACTGATAATTAGTAATAATTGGGAATAATTACCAATAATTAGTAATAATTACTAATAATTACCAATAATTAGTAGTAATTAGTAATAATTAGTAATAATTAACAATCATTGGTAATAATTAGTAATAATTAGTAATAATTAATAATAATTACCAATAATTAGTATCAATTACCAATAATTAGTAATAATTACCAATAATTACCAATAATTACAGATAATTACCAATAATTAGTAATAATTACCAATAAATAGTAATAATTAGTAATAATTAGTAATAATTACCAATAATTAGTAATAATTAGTAATAATTAGTAATAATTAGTAATAATTACCAATAATTAGTAATAATTAACAATAATTAGTAATAATTACCAATAATTAGGAATAATTACAAATAATTACTAATAATTACCGATAATTAGTAATAATTAGTAATAATTAGGAATAATTAACAATAATTAGTTATAATTAGTTATAATTACCAATAATTAGTAATAATTAGTAATAATTAGTAATAATTACCAATAATTAGTAATAATTAGTAATAATTAGTAATAATTACCAATAATTATTAATAATTACCAATAATTAGTAATAAATAGTAATAATTAATAATAATTACCAATAATTAGTATTAATTAACAATAATTAGTAATAATTACCAATAATTACCAATAATTACCGATAATTACCAATAATTAGGAATAATTACCAATAATTAGGAATAATTACCAATAATTAGGAATAATTACCAATAATTAGTAATAATTAGTAATAAATACCAATAATTAGTAATAATTAGTAATAATTACCAATAATTAGAAATAAATAGTAATAATTAGTAATAATTAGTAATAATTACCAATAATTAGTCATAATTAGTAATAATTATTAATAATTAGTAATAATTACCAATAATTAGTAATAATTGACAATAATTAGTAATAATTACCCATAATTAGAAATAATTACCAATAATTACCAATAATTACCGATAATTAGTAATAATTAGTAATAATTAGGAATAATTACCAATAATTAGTAATAATTAGTAATAATTACCAATAATTAGTAATATTTAGTAATAATTAGTAATAATTATAAATAATTACCAATAATTAGTAATAATTAGTAATAATTAGTAATAATTACCAATAATTAGTAATAATTACCAATAATTAGTAATAATTAGTAATAATTAGTAATAATTACCAATAATTAGTATTAATTACCAATAATTAGTAATAATTACCAATAATTACCAATAATTACCGATAATTACCAATAATTAGGAATAATTACCAATAATTAGGAATAATTACCATTAATTAGGAATAATTACCAATAATTAGGAATAATTACCAAAAATTAGGAATAATTACCAATAATTAGGAATAATTACCAATAATTAGGAATAATTACCAATTATATTAGTACTATGAAAATAATAAAAAATTTATATAATATTAAAATTATCAATATTTGTAACAGGTTTTTCTTTATTCTCAATATATTCAATTCTTAAAGGGTCAATTTTTACGTCTATCTCAATAAAAAGTTTACGTTAGTCGTGTATGATATAGACTCTATAATTATCCTTGCTTGAGTGTTTTTTCTAACAAATTATTAAAAACCAGTAATGCTTTTATATTTTATAGAAAAATATGGAACAACGAGGTCGTCAACAATCATTATTAGGTGACCGCATATGGATAAATCAATGTAGAAATCGAAACAGTTCTGGTTTAAATCCAATATATGTAGAGGGTGTGGATACTTTTTTATCATTTGCGGCATCAAATCCAGAATTTGTTTCAGAATGAAAAATAAAATGCCCTTACAAAAAATGTGCATTGAGAACGTTTGACACGTTTGACAAAGTGGGGGGACATCTCATGCTTTTTGGTTTTTAACCAGATTATGTTTTTTGGTATCAACATGGTGAACGTAGTTCCAGAGTAGGTGATACCAACTTGATTCCGGATCCATCCCTATTTCAAGATTTAGTACATGATGTTTCAAGTTCATCTGTTCAACATATAGAAACTCTGGCTGATATAGCTTCAAATCATGAGTTGGCACCGTCTGAATTTTATGAGTTGTTGAGGTCTACTGAGGATGCATTATATCCTGGCTGCAAGATGAGAAAATTAGAAGCAGTTGCAAAATTTATGGCTATCAAATCAGATAACGGAATGTCAAACACCTTTTTTGACCAGATATTTTCTTTGCTTAAAACACTGTTACCCGAAGGAAATATTTTTCCTGCAAATTACTACAAGAGTAAGAGGCTGGTTCAAAATTTGGGACATACTTGTCAGAAGATTCATGCATGTTCAAATGACTGCATTTTATATTCTGGGGAAAATGAGTCGTTGGATAGTTGTCCCACATGTGGGAAACTGAGATATAAAGAAGGACAACATGGGAATTCTGGTTTGATTCCTGTAAAATAGTTGAGATATTTTCCTCTTACATCCAGACTTCAGCGTTTATTCATGTCTAAGAATACAGTGACAATGATGTCATGGCTTAAAGAGAATATTTCAACAGATAAAAGCTTGAATCATACAGCTGATGGTGATTGATGGAAACATTTTGATAGAGTGCATCCATCCTTTGCTTTAGAAGCTAGAAATGTTTGACTGGGCCTTTCCACTGATGGTTTCTGTCCATTCGGATCTTATGGTAGTCAATATTCATGTTGGCCTATTTTTTTAACTCCGTACAATTTACCTCCATGGATGTCGATGAAGGAGCCATATATCTTTTTGAATTTACAAATTCCAAGATATCCGAAGAAAAATATTGATGTTTATTTGAAACCATTGATTGATGAATTAAATTTATTGTGGAGTACTGGTGTCAGTACATATGATGTTGCAACGAAACAGAATTTCATACTGAGAGCAGCATTGATGTGGAAAATTAGCAACTTCCTGGCTTATGGGATGTTATCTGGTGAGAGTACTAATGGTCAGAAATCAAATCCTTACTGTATGGGATAGAACAAAGCATTTATGCTCATTCATGGAAAGAAACCTTGTTATTTTGACTATCATCGCAGATTTCTTCCAGCTGATCATCTTTTTCGCAGAAACAGATCTCATTTCAGGAAAGGAACAGTTGAAAGGGATGGAACTCCAAAAATGCCATCAGGCTAGGAGTTAAAATCAGTTGTATTTTCATTACCTCCCATCACTTTTGGTCCCACAATAAACCAACAGCAAATTTCTGGTTTTGGGAAAGAACACAATTGGATTAAACGTAGCATATTTTGGAATTTCTATATTGGTCTGATTTTTTGGTCCGACACATGTTAGATGTCATGCATATTGAGATGAACTGTTTTGATAATTTGTTTCATACAGTTTTGGATACGCCAGGAAAGAGCAAAGACAATGTAAATGCACGTTTAGATCTTGCCCAAATTTGCAGGCGTCCGAAATTGGAACTGTTTGAGAATGTCAGAACAGAAAGGTTACTGAAACCAAAAGCAGCTTATACACTGTCTAAAGAAAACCGTTTATTATTTTTTCAGTGGATAACAGATTTGAGACTTCCAGATGGCTATGCTTCCAATTTGGGTAGATGTGTAAAGAATGGTCATATTACTGGATTAAAAAGTCATGATTGTCATGTTATAATGGAATGACTTATACCCATTGTATTAAGAGTTCTGTTGAATTCTGTGATTTGGGATTTCATAACAGACATGTCTCATTTTTTTCAGGAAATTTGTGCGGCTACAACAGATTATGATGCTCTAAAAAAAATTGAAAAAGATGTTGTTGTAATTATATGTAAACTGGAAAAAATATTTCTGCCATCTTTCATCGACTCAATGGAACATTTGATGTTACATTTTCAATATGAAGCCAAATGTGGAGGTCCAGTACAGTTTCGATGGATGTACCCATTTGAAAGATGCATGCAAAAATTGAAAAGAAAAGTACGTAACAAAGCATCTGTTGAAGGATCTATTGCAGAATATTATTTGCAAGAGGAAATATCTTTTTTCTACTCCCATTATTTTGAATATGAGTATCCTTCAAAACACAACTGAATGGGACGGAACGAGAGGAATATTGATGAAATCGACAATCAATTATCTGTTTTCAACCAGCCAGAGCTTTGTTTTGGTGGAGTTTTTGAACGCTGGCATTCAGATGATGAACATAATAGAGCTCATACGTATGTTCTGCTCAACTGTGAAGAGATGACATCAGTTATACTGTAAGTGTTTATATCACTTATTCTATCATTTATGTTACAGTAAATAACTTTGGCTTTTATAGGTTGTATGATAATTATATCAAGAAAGAAATTCCACAAATTACAGCAGCTGCTCTCAATGAACGTTGACTGAAAAATTTATCTCAGTGGTTTCAAAAACTGGTAACATAAATTATTTATCTTTTAGTAACTCATTCAATGTATAGTTTACTGTATTGATAATTATTTCACAAATTTTCAGGTGTCTCGACATGCTGATAAAATTGACAAACGACTGTGTTTATTGAGTAACCCACCTTCCAAACATGTTAAAACTTATAATGCATATTTGGTGAATGGATTTAGAATTCACACACATGAATATGGGGAATAGAAAAAAACAATGAACAGTGGAGTTAGCTTGAGAGGATCTCATCATCGAGAAAATGAAGTTGACTTTTATGGCATACTTGATGAAATCATTGAACTCTGTTATCATGGACAACATTACATAGCCATGTTCAAATGTCGGTGGTTGGATACAGAGAGAGGTGTGCGTGTTCATCCGAGTCATGGAATCATCGATATTAAATGTAAAAGTGTTCTCGTAGTAAATGATCCATTCTTATTGGCTCAACAGGCACATCAAGTTTATTACGAAAAGTATTGTGCTACATCAAGAGACTTGACTGATTTGTGGAGTGTAATAAAAATCAAAATTCGAGACAATCAGTTTAGTCAAAGTGAATGTGCTTTCACTGATGTGCAATGAATTGAAGTTTTTCAAGAGAGTAATCAAAATCAATCTTTTTTTTACAAAGAGACATGAGTATCAATGACGACACCCCACATTTAAGATTCGGTGATGACGATGATGTTAAAGATGTCACATATGAATTTGAAATGGTAAGAGATGAAGCAACTTAACTCGAATGGATATCGATGATGTTGAGGAGGAATATGAAGATGACATTGACATATATGAAGATGATGATGAAGATGAACACTGATAGAATTCCATGATATTTATATACAATCATAATATGTATATATGTATATATAATAGTAATTATCAATTATTTTCTAACAACATTAACACTTTCTATTTCAGATGGACGATGCCACATTTCGTGAGTTGGCAGATGCTGACCTGACTTTTGATGCGGATGACTTGCTGGCAGATGACCCTCAACCTAAAGGTGCTCCAGGGAGTACGTGGAGGGGGCGCGTTCTTGCACGATTGATGATTCCTGACCCCGTCCCCGAGCTACGTCCACATCTTGGGTTTGATCCATGCACACGGAGGTGTGATAACCTATGTGATAACCTGTGGATTTGACTAAGATTTAATTAATCTATTAACATAATAAATGTTTATTATTTTTACAGTTTTCCGCATATAGCAGTTGGACAGGGAAGCACTATTTTGCGCAACTATTTCTCTCAGTCGTGGACCACATGGGAGCAGATTCCCATTGATGTGTAGCAGGCCATGTTCGGCCATTGGTTGGTACGTACGTAAATAAATAATTTTTATTTTGAAAATTATTTCATTTATAACTTGATATTTTGATTTATTTGTAGGGTTTATGGTATCCGATCGAGGATACCATTTGTTACGCCATCCACGAGGCATGGGAGGTGGCCATGCGTGATCGCTTTCGTTAGTTTTTTCACATTTTAAGAAAAGCTACCATGAATATAGCAGGAGTGTCAGATTTTGACGAGTCATGTAGAGCACACCGACCAGAGTACATTTCATCCCATGTATTGGATAGATTATGTGCGCACTGGTTGAGTGGTGCCTTTCAGAGGAGATCATCGGTGGGGAGGCAGAATCGAGGGAGACAGGAGGTGACTCATCGAGCTGGGAGTCGTTCTTTCAGTACTCATAGACAGCATCTGGTACATACATTATTTATAAATATTTAATATAACTATAAATATTAACAGTTTATTTTTAATTCTTATAGGCTGTCGAGCACCCCGATATTACGGAGTACGACGTATATCGGAGGATGTATAGTGATCCTGCTACTGGGGAGTTCAGAGGTGATCATCAGCATCACATCGTGGTCAGTATTATTTGTTTTCAAGTTTAAAAATTAACTACATATAAAATATTCACAATTTTAATTTTAAATTGCAACTACAGGAGTCATATGAGGCCGCAACGTCACAGACCCGGCCTGAGAGTCAGGACAAGTCATCAGATCAGACCACTGGTCGTCATTTTGATGAGGTGGCATGGATGCAGGCCACCCAGTATGACTTCGAGAAGGCCAGGTAGTTGGTATCAGCTCTCGACTGACTCCCAGAGATTATTATGGAAGTGCTGCGATGTCGGCGTCCAGCTCGAGAGGAGCTCATGCATCTTCTTCTGCTACACAGTATGAGGATCAGTTGCGATCTCAGACTGCACTGATAGAGAGTCTCCGACAGAAGCAGGAGCAGATGCGTCAGCAGCATGAGGAGGGGCATCGACGCCAGCAGTAGCTGTACGAGGAGCAGACGAGTCGGTGGCAGCAGCAGCATCCGGAGCAGATGGAGTACATGCACTGACTCACTCATGCTTTAGGGATGGAGTTTCCTCCACCACCATCTGCAGATCCCCCCACCTCCCCCCCTTCCGATTAGAGATAGTTTTTATGTTATAAAATTTGTGAAATCAAAATTTGATTTTTTTTTTCTATTCTTAGTTTTTGTCTCATTATAAAATATTAATAATATTATATTTTGAAATAACAATATTAATATGAATAATAATATTATTTATATTTTATAATATTAAATTTTATATATATATTAAAATTTTATAATATTATAATTGAATTATATTTTTTTGTAATACTTGAATTATTTTAATATTTGAATGTAAAATAATTCTATTATTTTTATATTAATTAAAATAACTTATTAATATTTTTTTTATTTATGAATTATAATTATAATATTATTATATTAATTAAATCATTTATTAATATTCTATTATTTTTTATTTTTGAATTATAATTCTATTATTATTATATTAATTAAAATAATTTATTAATAATTTATTATTTTTATTTGTGAATTATAATTCTATTATTATATTAATTAATATCATTTATTAATATTTTTTTATTTTTTATTTTTTAATTATAATTGGATTATTAATATATTAATTAACATAATATATTAATAATTTATTTTTTTATTTTTTTATAGTATTTGAGACGGGATACTATGCCCGTCGCAAATAGTATTATTATTATATGCATTAAAATAATTTATTAATTGTTTTTTTTAAATAGTTTTTGTGACGGGTCCCGTCGAAAAAACTATTTGCGGCGGGCCCGTCGCAAAAGGTATTTGCGACGGGGCCCGTCGCAACAGGTATTTGCGACGGGGCCGGTCGCAATTACTATTTGAAAAGTTTTTTACAAATATACGGAGTACTATTTGTGACGGGGAGAATCCCCGTCACAAAAAAGGCTTTAGCGACGGGCCCGTCACAAATAATTGTTGTTGCGACCCCGTTTTCAGCAACGGGCCATTTGCGACGGTCCCCCGTCACAAATACCTGCTTTTCTAGTAGTGTACTATTGTACATCATTTTTGTAGTACTGTACTTCTTGTTGGGTTTGTATACTGGCCCATTTACTTTTCATCACTGACTTTTGTACTCAGTTTTTCTTTGTGCATACTTCACTATCATCCTCTGTTGCATTTTTTAGTTTATAAAGGAAATGTCTTCCCTTTGTTTTGGGATTTATGCCTTCGGTTCTAGTCGCCAGCCCCTGGCCTATGGAAGGTAGGCTTGGGGTAGTCACAGCATGGGGCCCGAGGACTGGTCGTGAAAAATTGGTATCAGAGGAGTTGGTTCTCCTGCAAAACTCAGGACTCTGATCAATCCTTTCTGTAAAGAAATAGTTTTAAGCATATTGAGTGTGGTTTTTATTCCAGGGAGTCCAGTGTTGGTGAGATGGACGACGTATCCATACACCATGACCCTGACCTTTGATTTTCGACTCAGTGCATGAAAACACTAATTGCGTGTGTGTTTCCTTTCAAACGTTTTCTTTGTGATTACTTTGTGTCAGCTCACCAGGTATACAGTTTGATCATTTCACACCTGTTTCTTTCAGGATAGCCCCACGAAGGCAGCTAGCCAGGGTTCCTAGTTATGTGTGGGATGGCAGACCACCGAGCGACGAGGTCTCGGTGTAGGGCCCCATTACAGTGGAGGCACCATCGGTACCACTACCCACTGAGCCACCGATTCTACTAGCCCCAGCAGCGGAGAGTGCACGCCACTTGAGTGCTTTGCATGAGTTCCAGTGTTAGGGGTCTCTGATGTTTCGAGGCGAGTCAGATTTTCAGACGACTGGGTACTAGTTGGAGTTTGTAGCATGAGCTTTCTGCACATCTGGGAGTCCCGCTGACTTGATGGTGTACCTAGCTGTTAGTATCTTTCAGGGAGCAGCTGAGAGGTGGTGAGCCAGATGCTCCTGTTTTTCAATGAGCTGACCTTGAACTGGGGAGACTTCGAGACCTTCTTCAGGGTGGAGTTTATACCAGCAAATCTACACTATGAGCATGCTCAGGGGATTCTACCCTTGCCGTAGGGCTTTCCAACCTTATCAGAATCTTCTGTTGTCGGCAGTAGATAGATGACACAAAATTCCAAGCATACTAGGCCAACAGGTGGTCGACCGCGTGACTTAGGATCAGTAGTGCGGGGCACCTGGGGTGGAGTGAGAGCTAGGCATGCCAGAAATGGAGAGTGTTTCTCCTGCGGCGGCCTTGGACACATGGAATGTGACTGTCCGACCCGCCGTGTATACAATCAGCAGAAAATGAAGGACATCCCAGGTAGAGGGAGAGGTCCACCCTGACCGCAGGGAACAGGTGGATATGGGAGAGCACATCTTCAGGCAGCTGAATCATGCGACTAAGGAGGCATTTGTCTTTGGTGATTCTAGTTTCCATGTGGTTGTTGTTGAATTTTCTTTGTGTCTTTGTACTTCGAGATGCAGTGATAAAAGATACTTATCTTTGTGACGTTTACCTTCTTGTCCTTCTGTTTGGTTGATACTGAGAGGTTCCAGTTAAAACTTTTGACTTGAACCTCGCTTTCGAGATTCCTACTATAGGAGACCTAGTGACCACACACTGATGCTGACAGTGTGACTCGACCCTAGGAGGCGAGAGTGACGGTTGGATCTCTTGGTAGTAGCGTCGAGGCCTTACAACGTCACCCATGGTATGAAAAAGTATTATTCATGTCAGGATTGACTATATTAGGCAATGAACATGGTTCATCCAAGGGATGAGACCGGTTTATATTATCGGAAAATAAGAAATCATATCAGCTTTTGTGGGACTTAGTGAAGATGGGTGTACCTGAGTTCTTACAATTGGGTAGTCTCACCTTTGTTCATTGAGCGAACGGTTTGTAGTTTACTCTAGACTCGATAGTCTCAGGTGTGTCTTCTCATAAAAGGACCTGAACCTGAGATAGCAGTGATGGCTTGACTTTCTCCGGGACTATGACTTCGAGATAGTTCACACTCTTGTGAAGGGAAACATTGTAGTAGATTCCCTTAGTAGAAGACCAGGCATTTAGCTGTTAGGAGAGGTGAGACAATAGCTGGAAAAAATTTAGATATCCTTTGTGGATAGTGATGGAGTGAGCACTTGTAGAACTAGAGATGGTATGAGCTATGATGGTGAAGGTGCAGATCGTCCAGGAGTTGATGAAGACTGCACAGAGCAGGCAGAAATCCTATGTTGATAGGCGACGGGACCACTGGAGTTCGAGGATGGCGAACACATCTTTATACGGGTCTCACCTGAATGATGTCTACAGAGATGTGGCCGAGGCGGAAAGTAATCTTCAAGGATCAACAGACCTTTCCAGGACCCCAGTAGCGTAGGCATGGTGGATAACGGCTGGCCTTTCCACCTCAGAGGCACTAAGTGCACAACGTCATCTATGTATATCAGCTGTGGAGATGTGTCCATGACCTGTCAATCATCATCGACCACGAAGAGCTGGACATCGATGACGATGAAACTTTCATGAGGTTCGAGTAGAGGTTGAGTATCTATAGGAGTGGGTCCTACGAGGATGATCGATTCCTCTAGTGCACTTTCTCTAGCATCAAGGGAACCTTCAGGAGAGAACATGGGAGAGGGAGGCTCAGATGCGTGCTCGGTACATCCTTTAGTTTCGGTAGTTTGGGTTGTAGCTTTATGGGGATGTAAATCCCTGAGGTGGGAGTAATGTAAAGACCCGTAAATTTCAAGGATTTTTTTCCCTTAATTTCTTTGGAATTTTACGAGTATGTGGCTTCTGACGGAACTGGATTCCGAGGCCCGGTGTGCCCGAAATCAATTTCCAAAGTTTAGCTCGGGTATGTTCAGTGAACGAACGAGCGGGTTTTTCTATCTTTTGATCCGGTGATCGTAATTGAAACCTGAGGGCACCGTTGAACTCACAGCACAAGTTTTCTCTTAAGAAGTCTTTCATCTCAATGACAGATGATCGGGTATGAAAGTTAGTTTTTGCGGTTTTACGTGTGTTAATAAAATAAAATAAGTGAACAATTGATTTTATTTTGCTAAACACGTGTCGTGCAGATAAAGTGGATAGAAGATCTACTTCGGAGTTGGTGGCGGGACAACCACACCCTAGCCTCCGATGAGAGGTTATGATGGTGGGGCCAACTGATATCCAGCCTCCCATGTGGGGATGATTATGGTGGAAACCACACGAGGCCTCCCATTAATGGGAGGGAAATCATAACACCTTGAATCCCTCTCATTTATGAGCGAGAGATTCCAGGTCTAAATCCCCCTTTTAATTGAGGAGGATGAAACCTCCCTTTTTTAATTAGGGGAACACCCAAGAATTAACCAACACCTTTTCCTTTTTGTGGTTAATTAATGGTAGGACCCACAAGGAAATATCCTCCTTTTGTAGAATATTCTTCTGTGGGGACCACCCGGGCCAATAACACCCCTTTTGACTTCATCCCCCTTTTTAAATGCGCCAATGCAATGGATTAACTGGGTGGAGCCCTCTGTCATAAATCCTCCATTTATGACTTGCGTTCCAATGACGAACCTCCCCACTCCAATATAATGGAGACAAGGGGAAGGAGTTCTGGAAGGCTTCTTCAAGCGGCGGAACGCTAGCAGCGAAGCACGACACCCATCACTTGGAGATTTTTCTTCATCCTCAATGAAGGACGATTCTTCTCCGATGAAGAATGATGCCTCTTCAACGAAGAATGCCACTTCTATGAAGAACGATGATGCACACTGAAGTCGTCTATGAAACCTCACCCTGTAACTTTGTCTCCCGCGATGCCTGACGTACAACGTCAATTTTTGAGGTAGGGGTTTAATTTATGTCTGTTTATATTCTAATGATCCTTCCCTTTAAAAAAAAGAATGCAAATCATCTCATTATCAATTTTATCTGCGGATTATTTTATTTTTCAGTTCAGAATATTTGTTTTTTTGGGGAATTTTTGGGAATTAAGTTCAATTTTTAATTGATTAAAATTGTACCTTGTTGGTGGTTGGACATCATTATTGTCCGACCTATTTCTATCAACTAACACATAGGGTGCGGGATGAACAAACACGGCCCGACGACACTCCATAGATTGTTTGTCTTTTTGCGGATTGATTGGAGATGACGAAACATGACTAGAACGGAAAATCTGAGCCTTCGCTATGAAGCTCAGGTCCCGAGACAACCGCATGCACAGACGAGAGAAAAAACAGACCACCAGAATGACTCTAGTGGCCTGAGGAGTACCGCGGTGGCGCCCTGGCAGGCCGCCGGCAGAATCCCATCATGGCATTGGCCGCGATGGTGAGGGAGGAGGATCCCGCATCCTTGCGAGATCCGGGACGACCAACCTCTCCACTCTGGTGCCGTGTTCGCAGAAAATGGGGTTCGAACCCCCTGCTCGGCCAACTGGCCGAGCCAGCGCACACGCTCCCGGTCGGGCTAGGGCGGGTCATGTGGACCGGTCCGCGCCCCACTCGATCGGGATGTGTCCCGCTGGGCCGTGCCACGCCCAGTTGGGCCAGGTCGTGCCCTACATGGCCGGACCCAGACCAGGGTCGGGTCGACCCGGTTCGGGGCAACCCATGGGGGGGTGGGTCGGGTCAGACCAGGCCCAGACCCCCACTTCGTACCATTTTTTTGTATGTTTCTCATTACATGACCTACATATCTTTGATCGACACACCATCAGTTGCGTAGGAATCCTTGGACCGAGACGGTCTTTTTGGTATATATTACACTCTAGGTTTCAGCAATGTTTGGGTATGGAGGGGTTGGTTCGAACCCGAAACCAACAAGGCCGTTGGAGAAGAAATGCTTATAACTTAAGGACCAGATGTCCGATTGACGTACCGACAACTGCATTGAATTCCTTTTGTTGAGATGGTTCATTTGGTATATTCCACATGATGTTTGGACAAAATTGAAGTACATTCAGGTTGGTTTTTCTTAAAAACCAAATGGGCCCCGGGGACGGAAAAGCCAATTACTCTCAGATCGGGTGTCCGATTGTCGTATCATCTGTCACGTTGGGTTTCATTGATGAGACGTAACATTGAGATATATCAACTCTGGAATTCATGATAGTTTATGTATCGACTCTCTTGATCGAGGAACAGACCCTCCTGAAATCGAGCATGTTGTGTGCGGAAACCCTAGAGCTAGTTGCGTCTGCATCTACTTCTATACAGGAATCCTTCGTGGTTTTGACAGCGATGATTACCATACTGGGATCAACTATGGGTTCTATGGAAATGAATACTTCTCTACAATCCTGTGTGAGTCTGGCATTATTGACTACTATTCTTGTATCCTGTGTGGGTCTGGCGGTATTGACCTCTGTACTTGTATCTTGTGTGGGTCCGATAGAGTAGCTGGTCTTGTATCCTATGTGGGTCTATTAGCTTAGCTGGTCTTGTATCCTGTGTGGGTCTGATATCTTAGTTGAATCAATGACTACATCTGATCGTCTCTATTTCTATACGAAAGATGCATACCTATGTGAGATGTGTCTTGATTTTCAATCATTATCATCGATGTGATTGACTTTCTTTCCTGTGAGGACTAGGTTGTAATTTCCTGTGTGGACTGGGTAGTGTTTCCCTATGTGGACTGAGTTGTTCTTGGGATCAAGTGTTGGAGATGAATTGTATTATATGACTTAGGTATAAGTATGGCCATATACCTATGTAGAGTTGGTTGATACTTCGTGATTGTATTTGTCCATTGTGGTTTATACTTCATGGATTCTGAGAGACCTTTTGGGGTCTCAGTGTACCTACTAAGTATCGTATACTCAACCCTTCACAGGCTATGCCTGCACTATGTTGTGTTGGATGGAGATGACGGACAGAACTGATCGAGGTGGAGGCTTGTGGAGCTGGACGGTACCCGAAGGTGGACCACTTGGTGGGACGTACATAGAGAGGACATCCAGACCTGAGGAGTTGAAGAGACTATCTGTACCCACCCTTCAGGTGGGATTCCCAGAGGATAACTTGGTGTTTCTGTTTTACTTTACTTACTATTTTTGTACTTCCTTTTCATTTGTACTGTATTGCCAGTTGGGTTTGTATACTAGCCCATTTACTTTTCAGCACTAACTTTTGTACTCAGTTTTACTTAGTTCTTATTTCACTGGCGTACTCTGTTGTGTTTGTTTACATTATAAAGGAAATTCCTTCCCCTTATTTGGGGATTTATGCCTTTGGTACTAGTCGCCAGCCCCTGGCCTATGGAAGGCGGGCTTGGATTAGTCACATTACATGCCCCAAGGACGGGCCGTGATAGAATGTTCTCATGAATTATAATTATTCAATCTAAATTTTGGGCACTTTAATGATGGTACAATTTAAAACGATTCACCAGTGTTTCAAATTCTTATTGAATTATATTACTAATTGAATTTGAATTTCATATCCTAGTCTATCACGATACATGAAAGAATATCATAGATTTAATCCACATCTTATATGTACACCTTTATTAACTACATGACTACATAGGTCCCTCTTATATAAAATAAGTGTACATATCATGACATGAATCCACTATATAAACTATAGGGTTAGAATTGAATTTGGGTGTTACCCATCAAACCCAAATCCAATGGTTCATGATGTCGTGAATATCATCGAGTGTGTATAACATGAAGAATGGGTATTGTTACCCTTTTTTATCACCATGATTATAAAGAAATCTACTAATCACCATAGGTGAAAAAATTTCAAAGTAATCATAATTATATAAATATATTTATGATTTCATATGACCAAAACAATACATGGTAAACATATTATAAAATAATAACAACTCCAAAGACGTCCACCCTTCATATGCTATTATGTTCTAATGCATTATCCAAAAACATCCCATCAATCATTAACGAAACTCTATAGATTTAGGTGTGGGGAAAAATTATATTTAGTAAGTTTTTCTATAGAAACCCCATACCAATGTGAATGATTAATTATAAATAATTTTATGATGAGTGACAATAATTATCATAACAGGTCCCTCAATATCTATAAAATCATCTCACTATAAGATCAAAATCCAAATCTGTATACAATAGAATAATATTAAAAACTAAAATATAAGTAAGGAGGTTCCAGAAACACACATTCCCAATGATTTTTTCACCCACCTATAGACACTTTGAATGTCTTGATGTGACCCAAATAATCTATTTTTCAATGTTTTTAATCTTTTGAGAATATTACGACTATAAGGATAAAATTGTAAATTTTATAGCTTTTGAATGATATTTTGAGCACATAATTAATATTTTTATTATGTGTTAACTCTAGTTTTAGATTTTGGAATTCTTATTAAATGTTTTCATAAAAGTATTATATTTAAATAAATATATTTAATAAAAAATTAGTAATTTATATTTTGTGGGTACGGTTTATGTAAAATAAATAATGTGGATTGATATATTCATTTTTATATGATGTGTATTATACCCATGCATTCCCCTGAATAAGAATCATTTCATTACATTCATCAATGTATATACATTCAAAATATATGATCTGAAATTTGCATATAGAAAACATATCAAAATTATACATGCTACAATGCTTCATTGGTTTGGAAACCTACAAAACATTATAATGAATAACACTTTCAAATGATTTTAGAATATTATTTTAGAAATAAATCTACTATGATGTATTCTTTAACTTTTTACTTTTTTTAGTATAATCCAATTATCCTCATGTAATACCCTTGATAACATATATCACTTTCAATTCCTTATATCTTAGGAATAAGTTGAATATATACAGGAAAATTAATAAAGAGAGAATATTTTATTATTATTTTCAATATCACTATTGATTGGATTTTCTAAATAAAATATCCACATTTTATTTAACCTTCTTACTTTAATATCATGTTTTGTGATTTTATTTCCCTTTAGAGGGCATGTAATTCTATTAAACCACTTATTCTTTTTTTATGTGTTCATTTTCTTAAAATTACACTTTACACCTAATTTAGTCTTTATGCTAATTAAGTATTGTAATAATGTTATATTTATGGAAAATAAACCATGGCCATTGTTTCTATCATTTAAATATATCGAATAATTCTCTTCTTTAACTATTTGGTTTTCATTTCATGAAGACATCGCATAAAATTTAGACTATTAATATAGAACATATTATTATTCATTTAATAAGATTTAACTTATAATTCAACAATCTTATTTCAATTTTACTTAATTTCTGGAATAATTATTCAATACTATTTCTTATATTGGTATCAATCATACAATTTCTACATGACTTCAACTGTTTATTATTTTTTATCAAATCAAAAAAATTTATTTCCTTATATATATTTTCCCATTTATTTTTATTTCCATTATCTATACAAAAATATATGTAATTTTTTCATGATATAGTGTTATTTTTTTATAGAACATAAAAAACAGATCTATGAACATAGTTTTACAATATTTTGTTTCAGTTCCCATGTGTAACTTTTCAACATTTTACAATACCTTCATGGGTTTATTATTTTTTGGAACATTATTCAAATTCATTTCCAATTTTATCTCTATATACTCCTTAAGATTATTTGTAATTCTCTATCCATTTAATTTTTATACATGTTTAAATAGTAATGTACCATTCCCATAACCAATTTAATCAAAATAACTATAGTGATTTTGAGGAATCTAAAATAAATTGGATTTTGGAAGATCGATCAATTTCACATATATATTTTACATCATCTCATACATGATCCCACATGATATATGTTTTTATGTTGATGGATTATGTAAACATTCCCATTTATTACACCCAATCTTTTTAAAGCACATTATATTTTGTAGAAGCCTTAATCACCCTTCGTAAACTATATGATGTCCAATTTTTTCTAAAGGGAGAGCATGGTGTTTCAAGATTTCTCATTAGCTTGAAGGGTTAATTTTGTGGAAATTAAACTCATAAATTTTATTTTATAACCCTTGAGATTCTTGTTTGATTCTAATCAGATTTCCTCATCAATTATTGTTCATATTTATTACTTTAAACCTGCATTATCGATGAAATCAGATTTTGATATTAAATTATATTTATATATGGATGGAATATATTCCACTGATCATTATATTGTTTAATTATCAGATCATGTTATGATTGTTTTCCATAAAATTGATTCCTTTGAAAAAATAATCACTCCTTTGTGAAATTTGTGGTATTAAAATAACTTTTCGCTTTTTTTTGTGAAAACATTACTAGAATAAATTCCAAATCTAGTAATATAATGTCAAACTCAAGTTACTATAAATTTTGTGTGTTTTTAGGATCATGAAAAATTATTAATCATCCTCACTATTCATTTTGATTCATCATATATTACCCTCATTAATTTTAGTACATTCTTGAAAAAAAGTTTTGTGTTTCATGCTTTTCATGGTTTTATCCTCCAATTATGCATTCTTGATATTAATGCTATTCTTAAGATTTGTTTTTATTTCATGGATATTATGTTCAAGAATATTTGTTATTCACACCACTTGAATTTCTTTATATTTTTATCTTCTCATTTAGATAATGTCAAATTAATCTCTTCATTTCATATATATATGGATCTAACTTATTCTATATGATTTATAAAATGTAATGAATTTTTTTCATTCCTTTATCGAGAATGTATTACTCTTAGATATATTGGGTGTGCATTCCTATATTATTTTAAAAATTCTATAAAACAAATGATGTAATTTCTTGTTAAAAGAAATAATTATTCCTTTTAATTCACTAAATGATATTACAATAAAAAACATAGCTATATGATCATCACCACTGATGATTAGATATTCTACTAGATGTTTTGATAATAATTTATTATTACCTATTTATCATATGTGGGAATGGGTTATTTTTTATATAAATAATTTCCCTTAACAATGTCGTATAGTAAATTACATGTCTTTATACATTCACATTAGTTTATAATTATTTAGTACAATTATTTGGAGAAACTCATGTTTATTCATATTTGGAATGAAAATGGATGCCATCTTCATTATTTTTATATCCCATTATTCTATTAATAAAGAAATTATAAAAGATAACATTCAACAAATATATAATTATATCCTCACAAAAAATAAATGAAAATCTAAATTTATAATCAGAATCAATTCTTCAAAAGAGAAAAAAAATTAAATTACAATATCCAGTCAGATGTGAACCAGGATCTAATACCACTTGAGTGGACCATTTAGGTATGTATTTAACACTAATAGAGTGTTGATTTAGTGTTGATGATATTTTATCCAATTTAAACTTTTGATGAAATTGTATTTTTATATTCATCACACTAAGATGAAATTAATCCCTATATCTATTTTCCTCTCGATTTGTTATTCATGACAAAATTACAACCAAATATGAAAACAGTAAAGTGATTTACATGGATCACAACTCAATAAGTGTAGTTAATCATTAGTACAAATAGTAAAAACCCATTATTATATTATCCATTTGTAATAATCATACTAAAATAAAGTAGTATGTATTATCCTATAACTTATTTTAATCATCACATTGGGTATTTATATTGACTAATATATGTAAATATAAAAAATATAGTCCTTAACATATTACTTTTTTATGGATGTTCTTCATGGTACTTATTTCATTTAACTTACTTTAGAAGTAGCATTAATGATCTAATCAATATTATATATCCATAGTTGTGAACAAAAAACTCTGCTCCCTCTTCTCATTAATGAATTATATTGATTTTACTCCACTATCTTTATATCAATAACCATATAACAAATTTTTGTAACTCTATCATTTGTGTGAGTGTAAATATATACAATCATATTATTTTATTTTTCCGTTGTACTCGATACAATGAACTTCATTTTCAATGTTAACTAGTATGAATAGAACTCTCTTTCCTCCCATTTATTCTTTTTCTATTTTTAATTTCATCAGTGAAATGTTATAGAATTGGTTTTCCTTCTTCTTCATATTTATATTTAATAGAAATTATCAAAATTGGAATACACACACATAAAATCATACACAATATATCCCTTTCTCCCCCTCTCTATATATTTCAATCCCAATAGATTATTCAATACTCATAGAATTAGAATTTTGGACTTAAATATAAAATATTTTAAATACATGTTTTTTATCCTTGTGAAATGTATTTATAAAATATAATTAAAACTTCTATTTAATACATTATTTTTTTATATTTTTAGTATTCTTGAAATATAATTTTATTTAGAATCCTGAGAAATAGATATAGTTTCATTCCATCTCTTACATCCACAAAACAAAAAATTTAAATAATGTCCACGTATGAAATAAAAATACATAAATAGTTTCTTTTCACGTAGCTTTAGGGTGTAAATAATCATTGAGTATATTATTTCAATTTATTCAGTATGTATCAATGAAAACAACCCATGAAAATTGAATTAGAATATTCAAAATAATAAACATCTGATTCAGTATCCTTAAATGACTAAATGACTCATAAACTCCAAAAAGTGATCATATACAGATTCATATGTTCTATTGAATAGAAAATTAATAGAAATAAATTAATGCCTATGAAATTTAAAATCATTCTAATTGTTCTAGATAATTAATCATATGAGTATATGAAAAATCAAATATAATGTCATCAAATAACTTATATGTATATGTGAATTTATTCTTAATTAGATTAAATTTATCCTTATAAAAATATCACTATCCTTCCACAGATATAATATATCCATACATGAATTAAATTTTTAATTTTTAACTGGCCATTCTCTATTGATCTTTTAGTGAAAAGATTTCGAGAATGAATTTATGATGATCTCATCACTACAATATTCATTGTGTTTAATCAAAAAACTCATATATATTCTTTAGATGATTTAAAATATATATATATAATATTAAATTACATGGTTAATTTATGGTTATCCATATTTTACTAAATTTACATTTTGAAATCCAAAGAATGATATTAAGAAATGTATCATATTTACCCTGGTGGCAAAACATGAGTTCTAGAATTATTGGGAGGATGAAATAGAGTAGGAAGATCCCCTAGATGGGATAGAGTATGAGATAAAAGAGACAAGAGGCACATAGGTGGTGTATCGTGTTGACGCACAGAGCCCGTGAGGGACCTAATAGATCTATTCTATGGATGTAAATAATGCAATGATTAATAAATTAAAATCAAATAATATGGATAATTAGATGTGTAATTACTGTCAAATTTTTCTATTCACCATTTAAAAACCATGAAGTTATCTTTCATAGGAAAACAATACAAAAATTTACTTCTATAAAAAATGATAAGTTCGTGTCATCCATGTAACGAACCAAAGTTTCATTAATGAAAATACCTCTTGATCTAATTAATGGTCTCTTTATGTTTATATAAAATGTAAACTTTTTTGGTTTTATGATAAGAATTGTGACAGTTACTTTTATAGCCGTTGAACAGTGATCATATGATTAGTATAAATATAGGGATTTAACATATCCAATTTTACATAGACAAAGGAAGTGATGGCCTCATCCAGTAGAATTTCCCCATATGAAGACAATTTATCAGAGCTCGGTAAAGAGGTGGCCTCCTTGGGTTTGCACTTGACCAATCCCAAGCTAAGCTTCACTACATCAAGCTCGAATGAGACCGTCTACGGGAGAAGTGGATGTTGATAGAAATTACCACTCGAGCGATGTTATCCGAGCCACCCCAAGAGTCTTTCACCATCGCACACCATACCCTTAGGTCTTATGCGGCTGTTTTAAGGGGTTATGTAACTAATCGATAGTACTATGTTCATGTACATTTTTTTGTATATAATAATGAATATAATTTCTTGTCATTATTGATACATTGTAAATAGTTTTTAATGTAAAAATAGTGTTTTTAGTTGTTATTTAATTAAGAAATATATTTTATTAAAATAAAGGATTTTTTAATTAAATATTATTTTAATAAAATATTATTATTATTGTTATATTAATTTTATTATATATAAATGATCATGTAATTGTATGAATGCAATTATAATTTTTATAAAGGTTTGAAATCCATTTTTGTCAAAACCCATGAATTTTTTATAAATGTAGGTTTTTATTTTAAAAGTTAAAACTAACATGTTTATAAAATTATTTAGATAAAATAAATGTTATTTTTGGAATCAGGATGTCGAAATTATCCAACGGAGAATTTTTCATAACATTCTGAAATAGTCAAATTTTTTAGTAAAAATTAAATACCGTTTAAATATATAATGTGTTTTATGGCATCATAATGACCAAATAGTGATGTAAAAAAATACTAAAAAATTTATGTTCAGCCAATATATGTTTTAAAATTAAAATAATGTAATTTTGGGTTTGTTTGGCTTACTTTTCAAAGCATTAATGGACCCCTCAAGACTTATTAAACACCATGTCTTTTTAAATTGATTTCCATGGGAGTGTGACTCACCTCCACATAAGAAACCCTAATATTTTAAGAATTTCGGACCTTGGACTTATAAAATTTTATTTTACTCTTCCCTTTTTCAAAAAACATGTGCAAAAACCATGGTATGGTTTGTGGTTTGGATTAATTTAATATAAGGAGTCTGAAACCTAAATAATAAATAATTCCATCACCTTTCATATATAAACCCACCCAATATCACACTTCCTCCTCACTCAAAGCCTTTTGAGTTCGTCCAACATCTTCCCAACTATCTCTAGAATCCTCCCAAGGTTCCCCAAGCTCTCAAGAAGCCTCTCTCAAGCCTCTCTCAAGCCTTTGGAAGCACACTTCCATGTAAGGGTTTTTTCTTCCTTTCCCATTTTTATGCATATTTCATTAAGTTGTTTTGCCCATTTAATTTCAATTATGAATCTTTGGGTATGGTTTCACACCACCCTCATACTTACCTATTTATGTTTTAATGATAGGATACCCCTTTATCTCTCATAGATTTCTCCCATGTACACCCGTCACTATGATGAAATTCCGAAAGGAACTTCTCTCTCCTCATTTACATTCAATAAATACTTTTGTATCATGAATCTAAAAACCATTACAATTATTGGGACATGTATATATATGACCTCCTTACTGTCTATTACATGTAAATATAATGAGGAACCCCTTTCTCTCTCATCAACCTTTTTATGAATTCTTACGTCATGCTGTTACACTGCTGAAATCGCACCGATTTTCTTAGCCAATGCCATAATGTAGTGAATACCATGCCCATTTCTCCATAAAGGGTATTAAACATTATGCAAATTTACTTATTGATTATAAAGTTTCATGTATGAATTCCATATTCCTTTATCATGTAATAAATGATTATGTTTTATGAATCTATGTTTTATGATCCATGTGACACACTTATGCATGAAATGAAATGTTTAATAATGGTGCACCCTTATAGCACTCCAATGCATTGGGTAAAGTATAGTATCATGATACGTCATGTGAAATGAGTGTTTACTCATAATAAATCAAGTGAAATGAGGGTTTACTCGTGCTTTATGTACAATGATTATTTTACTCATGCTCCATGTGCAATTAGCCTTGGCTCATGCTAATTCAATGTTAATTGTTGTTTCCACATTTCCATGTTATGATTATCATGCTTTATCATTCCTTTATGCTCATGTTTTTCTTATTCTCTATTGATATTACTATTGTCTACCATGTATTGTACTCCTCATTTTATTCCATGTGTACTCCCTTACTGGGATTTATAGCTCACCCATTTCTTATGCATGTCCTCAGGTTATTCCATGCAATGCTAAGTACGAAGGAATGAAGTGGTCATGTAAAGAAAGTTTTCAATAAAGATGTTGTATTTCATGTTTTATGTTTTTATGTAATGATCCTAAGCCCCAAAGAAACTAAACCTCTCGATCTTCTTTATTGTATCAAGTGATGTTTTATGTAATAAATCATGTTTAAGTTGTAATAAAAAGCAGGGTTGTCATAGTTGGTATCAAAGGATATGTTTGGTTTTTTTGGGATTAGGCTTAGAAAACCCTAGTTAACCCTTAGATATATGACTAATTATAAAAAAACTTCCCTATGTTTTGGTGAGTATTGATTAAGTGGGTTATCAATAAAATACATCCCTGTTTGGATATGAGCAGCTAGAGGCGGCACTGGCACAGATGTATCCTAGGGGTAAAACATGAAAACACCGCTTTGAGCTCGAATCGAACGGGAACTGGTGCCCGAAAACAGGCCTTGTTGCACTCTTGGTTACGACACTCCTGGGGGATATGCTTTGGAAAATTCAAAAGCTTAGTATGAACCCTTATTAATGGAATTAAAAAATGCCTCTATGAATATATGGTAGAAAGTAGACATGGAAAGCCTAGATTGAAGCCTATAGACTCCTGAGTTAAGGAAATGAAAGTTTATTTATAAGTCATAAACTTTTATGTTTTGATTACCCTTTATGTGTTACCCTTAACATACCTTTTATTCCAGACAATGGTCGGTAATAGGAGGACTCAGGCTAACAACCGATGTGAAGATTAGTGTGATAACTGTACTAATGAGATGCCCAATCCAATAGGAGCGGGAATCACGAAATGTTTCACAGTTCTCTATCATCTAACTCAAGAATTGAATAGAAACACGAGTTAAGATTAAAGTACAAACCCCCCCCCCTAAGAAAGAACAAGTCGCTATTGAGAGATTCATTAGACAAGGGCCTCATACTTTTAGTGTATCATCTGATCCCATAATTGCTGAACAATGGATCAACTACATTGAAAAGATCCTCTCCATCCTTCAATGTTCTAAACAAGAGAAGGTTCTCCTAGTGGAATATCGTATGGAGGATGAAGCTGATCAATGGTGGACGTTGATAAAAAATACGAAGCCTGAGGAGGAGATCGAGGTGTTGGAATGGAAGGATTTCCAGAAGATGTTTTTCGATAAATATTTTCTGTGCACCCTCCTGCATAATATGGAAAGGGACTTCATTTCCCTCAATCAAAAAGTTGAAGAATCTATTGGAGTGTATGAGGAAATCTTTACAAGGATTTCACGTTATGCTTCCGGTTTTGTCGTTACCCCCGAATGCAAAGTTGACCGCTACTTTGGTGGGATGAAGCCTAGCCTGCGGAAAGCATTAGGGATAAGTGACTTCGACATCTATGAGGAGATTGTCCGATGTGCCCTCAATTTCAAAATGGAGATTGGGGAATCATAGGGGTATCATGGGGACAAGAAGCGTAAGGTGGAATTCAATGCTGGCGGTCCGATGCATAAATCCAATGGTGCTAAAAAGATCCAACACCACACTTGCCAAAATTCCGGAAAGAAGCACCCTGGAAATTTCCTTAAGGGGGTGATAAAATGCTTCAGGTGTGGAAGGGAAGGGAACCTAGCTGTTAAATGTTGGCAAGAAATACACACAGCTACAACAGAGGAGAGGAATGCTCTGTTCGAACCTCAACACGTTGTTCAATGCTACAAATGCAAAGAACCGGGTCATTTTATAATTAGTGCCCTAATCCAAGGGTTTTTAGAGGCAAACAACAACCTCCAAGATATAAATGAATATCGTTTGCCATCAATTCTGCTGAAGTGAACCCTGACAACGATGTGGTGACATGTACGCTAGTTATTCATTCATGAATAGAGAACGTACTTTTTTATTCAGGTTCTATATATTTTTTTATATCTCGAATATTTAGTAGAACCATCCCAGCACCACCACAAATCATGGAAGTGAAGATGTCAGTGAGTACGAAAAATGGGGCAATCATTTCATCCCATGAATATAAGCCCTCCCCTATTATAATATGTAGATTTAATTTCCCGGCGAACCTCGTCATACTCCCTCTGGTGGAATTTGATGCATTTCTTAGCATGGATTGGCTTTCCTTATATAGAGCCAACATAAATTTTCGGGAGACAGAAATCGTACTCCATATGGAGAATTGACCCTGGGTTCTTTACAAGTGTAATGAGGAAGATGAATATCCTTTAGCACCATCATCTCAAGCGTGGATATTAATACCTTATGATCATGCGTATCTGGCTCAGATGATTGATTCCATGGAAGAAACCATCCTTGAATAAGTGCCTATTGTGAGGGAATTCACTGTAGTGTTTCCTGAGGAACTGCATGGTCTTCCTCCGAGAAGGGATGTTGAATTCTCAATTGAACATATACCTAGGGCTTTACCAATATCTAAGACTCCATATAGAATGGATGTTGTAGAGCTTGAAGAGCTGAGGAAATAACTACAGGAGAATCCGGAGAAATGGTTTATACGCCCAAGTGCTTCACCATGGGGTGCACCTATCCTCTTCATCAAGAATAAGGATGGTTCAATGCGACATTGCATCGATTATCATGAACATAAAAAAAATCATGATAAAGAACAAGTATCCTCTCCCAAGAATTGATTACTTGTTCGATCAGCTGCGTGGAACACAATTCTTCTCCAAGGCAGATTTGCAGTCGGGATATTACCAAGTAAGGGTGGAGAAGGAAGATGTCCCCAAGACTGCTTTTTGTACAAGATACAGACACTATGAATTCATAGTAATGACTTTTAGACTCACAAATGCTCCAGTAATCTTCATGTACTTGATGAATAAAGTATTTAGAGATTACCTAGACAAATTTGTGGTAGCCTTTATAGATTACATTCTAATGTAATTCAAAACCATGGAGGATCATGAGGTGAAGTTAAGAACTGTACTAGAGACTTTGCGCAAGGATAAGCTTTATGAAAAGTACAAAAAGTGTGAGTTCTGGTTGAATGAGGTCTCATTTTGGGGCCATATCATCACACAGAATGGGATATCTATGGATCCCTCCAAAATAGATGCAATTGAGGGTTGGCCGAGGCCAACATTGGTAACAGATATCCATAGCCTTTTAGGGTTTGCTGGATATTATTGACGATTTGGGAGAAATTTCTCAAAATTTTTTCCAACCCTCTTACTAATCTAACTCGAAAGGGAGTAAAGTTTTCTTGAAGTGATGAATGCGAAGAAAGCTTCAAGGAGTTGAAAAGGAGGCTTATCACTACGCCCGTGTTCACTTTACCCATAAGTGGGGAACTATATGTGGTATTACGTGATGCTTCAATGAAGGGCTTAGGATGTGTGCTGAAGCATAATGATAAAGTGATATCCTATGCCTCGAGTTAGTTGAGAATCCCTGAGAGAAACTGTCCAACGCATGAGCTGGAGTTGACGGCGGTGATCTTTTCCTTGAAAATCTATCGGCATTATCTCTATGGAGAGAAATGTGAGATATATACTGACCTCAGGAGTTCTAAATATATAATCACACAGAAAGATCATAATATGCACCAGAGAACATGGATAGAGCTCATCAAGGATTATGACTTTTCAATCCATTACCATCATGGGAAAGAAAACAAGGTGGAAGATGCCTTAAGTAGAAAGGATCCAGTGATTCTATCAATGATGAGAATTGAGAAGGATCCAATCTTCTTAGACTTGATGAAGATGTAAATGGGAATCATAGAGAAGGTAACATCATTAATCCTTTTACAAATTATTGCTTAACCGTCTCTTTTGGAAAGGTTAAAGGATGCTCAAAATGATGATGTGGGAAATCAAGAAAAAGTGGCTGATATCGCAAAAGGGAAATCCTCGTAGTTTAATGTTAATGAAGAAGGAATTGTGCAGTTTGGGAAAAGACTATGTGTCCCATCATTTTCAGAGATAAAGAAGGAACTTTTGGATGATGCACATAGTTCAAATTTCTCTATTCACCCAGGGAGCACAAAGATGTATCGAGATCTCTGAGAAAACTTTTGGTGGGATAATATGAAGAAGGAGATCGCTGAATATACATCAAAGTGCTTGGTGTGTCATCATGTGATGGCAGAGAGGAAAAAGTCTAAGGGGATGATGCAACCATTGCCCACACCAGAATGGAAATCGGAGAAATCACCATGGACTTTTTCACTGGACTTCCATGGACTTCCAAAGGCAACAATGAAATCTGGGTTGTTGTGGATCGTCTTACAAATACTGCACACTTCATTGCTATTTGGGATGATTTATCATTGGATCAAATGGAACAGATATATATTATGGAAGTGGTAAGGATGCATGTAGTACCACTATCTATTGTGTCTGGCCGAGATCCAAGATTCACCTCTATGTTTTGGAAGAGTCTTCAACATGCTCTGAATACTGAACTGAACATCAGTACAGCCTATCATCCTCAAACTGATGGCCAATCCGAGCGGACTATCCAAACACTTGAGGATATGTTGAGAGCGTGCTCAATGGACATTAAAGGAGGATGGGATCAACATCTTCCTCTTGTTGAGTTCTCTTATAATAACAGTTTCCACTCGAGCATCCAAATGGCACCATATGAAGACCTGTATGGTAAAAAGTGCAGAACACCGACATGTTGGGATGAGGTCGGTGAACGTAAGCTTCTTGGACCATAAATGGTCGTTGAAATGGTAGAGAAGGTGAAAACCATTCAGCAGCATATCAAGGCAGTCCAGAGTCTACAGAAGAGTTATACAGATAATCGTCAACGAGACCTTCAGTTTAAAGTTGGAGACATGGTTTTTCCATGCATATCTATGTGGAATAAGGTTATGAGGTTTGTAAATAAAGGGATGTTAAGTCCTAGGTACATCGGCCCCTTCTAGATTCTTGATTGTGTCGGGGTTGTGGCCTTTTGACTAGCACTTCCACCTACTATGGCCAAAGTACATGATGTCTTTCATGTATACCGCTTAAGGAAGTACATACCGGACCCTTAACATGTACTCTATTCTGAGGTGGTTCAAATGTAAGATGATCTTTCTTATGAGGAGAAACCAGTGATGATCTTAGATCGTAGAGATAAAGTACTACAAAATAAGACAATTCCCCTCGTCAAGGTGTTGTGGAGAAACGAATAGTTTGAAAAAGCAACTTGGGAATCAGAGGAAATTATGAAGCTAAGTTACCCACATCTGTTTTAGTGTGGGAAAAGGAAAATTTCAAGGGAGAAATTTCTTAAGGGGGGAATATTGTAACGACCCAAAGATTTATTAATGGAAATCCCTCTTGATCTAATTAAATGTCTCTTTATGTTTATATAAAATGTTATGTTATTTGGTTTTATGATAAGAATTGTGACCGTTACTTTTATAGACATTGAACATTGATCACGTGATTAGTATAAATATAGGGTTTTAACACATCCAATTTTACTTAGAAAAAAGAAGCGATGGCCTCATCCAGTAGAATTTCCCCATACAAAGCCCATTTATCGGATCTCAGAAAATAGGTGGCCTCCTTGGGCTTCACTCTTGACCAAGCCCAAGCTATGATTCACCATGTCAAGCTCGAACAGGACCGTCTACGGGAGATGTGGAAGTTGATAGAAATAACCCCTCCAGTGATGTTAACCGAGCCACCCCAAGAGTCTGTCACCATTTCACACCTTACCCTTAGGTCTTATGCGGATGTTTTAAGGGGTTATGTAACTAATTTATAGTACTATGTTAATGTACATTATTTTTTTATATAATAATTAATATAATTTCTTGTCATTATTGATACATTGTAAATAGTTTTTAAAGTAAAAAATGGTTTTTTTAGTTAGTATTTAATTAAGAAATCTATTTTATTAAATTAAGGGATTTTTTAATTAAATAATATTTTAATAAAATATTATTATTATTATTATTATTAGATTAAATTTATTATATATAAATGATCATGTAATTATATGAATGCAATTATAATATTCATTATGGTTTGAAAGACATTTTTTCTAAAACCCATGAATTTTTTATAAATATCGGTTTTTATATTAAAAGTGAAAATTAACATATTTAGAAAATTATTTAGATAAAATAAATTTTATTTTTGGAATCAGGACATATAAATTATCCATCGGTGAATTTTTCATAATTTTCTGAGACAGTCAAATTTTTGAGTAAAAATTAAATAGCGTTTAAATATATAATGTATTTTATGACATCATAATGACCCAATAGTGATGTAATACAATAATAAAATCTTTATGTTCGGCTAATATATGTTTTACCATTAAAATAATGTGATTTTGGGTTTGTTTGGATTACTTTTCAAAGAATTAATGGACCCCTCAAGACTTCTTAAACACCTTGTCTTTTTAAATTAATTTCCATGGGAGTGTGACTCACCTCCACATAAGAAACCCTAATATTTTACTAATTTCGGACCTTAGCCTTATAAAATATTATTTTTCTCTTCCCTTTTCCAGAAAACATGGGCAAAAACCATGTGATGGTTTGTGGTTTGGATTAATTTAATATAAGGGGTCCCAAACCTAAATAATAAAGAATTCCCTCACCTTTCCTATATAAACCCACCCAAGATCCCACTTCCTCCTCACTCAAAGCCTTTGGATTTCTTTAAACCTCTGTCCAACTATCTCTAGAATCCTCCCAAGGTGCCCCAATCTCCCAAGAATCCTCTATCAAGCCTCTCTCAAGGCTTTGGAAGCACACTTCCAAGTAAGGGTTTTTTCTTCATTTCTTATTTTTATCCAATTTTCTTTAAGTTGTTTTGCCCATTCAATTTCAATTATGAATCTTGGGGTATGGTTTCACACCTCCCTCATACTTCTCTCTTTATGTTTTAATGACAGGATACCCCTTTATCTCTCATTACATTTCTCCCATGTACACCTGTTACTATGCCGAAATTTCCAAAGGAACTTCTCTCTCATCATTTACATTCAAGAAATACTTTTGTATAATGAATCTAAATCCCTTTACAATTGATGGTACATGTATCTATATGACCCCCTTACAGTCCATTACATGTAAATATGATGAGTAACCCATTTCACTCTCATCTCCATTTTTATGAATTCTTATGTCATGTCATTACGCTGTCGAAATCTCACCGATTTTCTAAGCCAATGCCATTGTGTAGTGAATACCATGCCCATTTATCAATCAAGGGTATTCACCTTTATGAAAATTTACTTATTGATTATAAATTTTCATGTATGAATTCCACATTCCTTTAGCATGGAATAAACGATTATGTTTTATGAATCCATGATTTATGATCCATGTGGCACACTTATGCATGAAATGAAATGTTTAAGAAGGGTGCGCCCTTATAGCGCTCCAATGCATTGGGTAAAGTATAGTATCATGATAGGTCATGTACAATGATTTTTGTCTCCTAAAAATTCAAGTGCAATGATGGTTTACTCATGCCTTGTGTGCAATGAGGATTTTACTCATGCTCCATGTGCAATGAGCTTTGGCTCATGCTAATTCCATGTTAAGTGTTGTTTCCACATTTCTATGTTATGATTATCATGCTTTATCATGACTTTATGTTCATTCTTTTCTTATGATCTATTGATATGCCTATTGTCTAACATGTATTGTACTCCTCATTTTATTCCATGTGTACTCCCTTACTAGGCTTCAAAGCTCCCCATTTTCTTATGCATGTCCTCAGGTTATCTATAAGGCCCCGACCTTAAACATTACTTAATATTGAATTAAATGAATAATTCACATTGAGGATCTTTTCAGGTTTAGAGTTTTAGATAATTAGGACATAACTATTACATCTCAAAATATTACAAAGTAGACACTTCTACAAAGTTTCCGTAGAATAAAAACTCTAAAAAAGAAACATGTATATTTCCATGTTTTATATAGCATGACATTCCCTTGATCCCATCCTTGAACCTATTACACATTAATTCCTATGAAAAACATTTCAAAAAACTTGTGGTGAGCATAAAAAGCTCAGTAAGGGATACACAAAGAATGAAAACTGTTAGTTTTTCAAAACAACAAGTAAACCATGTATACTTTATCAAAGTAATAATTTTCACATTTATGAAGTAGTAAAAACACTTCACTGAATAAAAGATCGTTACATACCCTTTTGTAACCAAAATATTACCATAAAACCCATATAAAAATCACATAAAATATAAAGGTAACTTGGGACATAAGCATACTTAAATGGAATAACCATACAGTTGACTTCCACACATATCACTTAATGGAATAGCCATACGGACGACTTCCATACGCAATGCATTGGAGGTTATAATGTAACCATCCATCCCAGTATTCACATCACCACCCGTCATATGGTTTATCACGTAACAACCTGTCAAATGTCCAAGTTCCATTATAAATTCATAAGACATAAAACAAACATAATGGAGAGAAAATATCTCTACATTCTAATCACAATATATCACCTAAATATATTGACATAACAAATAAATTATAAAAACCTTTTTCAATAACAAAATACATAAAATAGTATATGGTATTTATTTCATTTTAAAAAAATTACGGCTTGTTGAGGAAGCCAAAGACCAAATAATACTCGCGGCGGCGGAAAAGGTCATTGTCATCGCGTATGTTAAAAGAGACATTCCTTTTTTTCATTTTTTAAAACGCTTCATAGAAAAATATTGCTTTGTATAAAATTAAAATTAAAAGGGTTTTATTCACCGTATAAAGGAAAGTTGTGTATAGAACAAAATATGCCTCAATGAAAGGAGATTGAGACGAAGTCCCTTACCTCATGTCCGACTTGACTCGATCATTCTTTAATGTCCTGAATAAAAAACATGAGTTAATTTATACTTTCTTAAGAGCCTTTTTCATGTTTATTATTCCTTTTATATCACTTATTACCATGTTATGAACATTATGTAATCATTTAAGTCAACAACGGTCATTTTGTCGATATTTGGTACTTGAGTCAAAAGTGAACTTCTTATATTTACAAGTTGTTCACGTAGTCAAATATCCATTATCTCAAGAATTATATTCATTATGTAGATGCCATATATATCATATATATCCATTATATACATTCATTTATAATATTACATAATCATTTAGAGGAATGAAATGAAATGCACCATTCATGTAGACGGTAAGCCGTACGTATGCATGAATGCTACTTCCATTTCTATGTCATATTAATGGAAATAAAACAAAATGAGAGGTGTGTATATTTTAATTACAGAATTATATTCATCACTTATATGTAAAATAAATCATATATATCCATTATATATACATACTTATAATAGTACATTACATTTGGTGATAAGAAATGAAATGCACCGTTCATGGAGACGGTAAGTCGTACGTACGCATGAACGCTACTTTCATTTCTATATCATACTTTAATGGAGTGAAATCATAATGATATAAAGGTATATTATAATTCAAGTATAATATCATATATATTATCATTAAATCCATCATTTATACGTCCCACGTATGGCATTAACGAATCAAATCACTTTGAGGGGGTGGTAGTCCGCACTTCCTAAAATAAAATTATCATGTTTACCCACAATGGAAACCATAAAGGTATGAGAAAATGAAAAATACAGAAGCTTAAGTAAAACATAAAAATATTATATATCATATATAAATATAGTTTCATCTTAATGGCCACCTTTGAATGTGTTATATGAGTGTTGAACAATCATCATTTCGTGAGGCAGAAATCCAACATCCACAGAAACAGTATGTTCTTTAACCATTAGATGAAGGTGTGTGTATGTTTAGCTCGAATAATTCTTCTAAAAAAATCCTAGTATATTGAGGATATGTGTTTTGTTACAAATGAAATGAATAAATAGAGTTTAGGGGGTTGTAGAAGCAAAATAATACATAAGGACACAAGAGAAGACACTACCTTTAAAATGGGTAACTCTTTTTGATTTGAGCTCAAAGGCTTCCTTGGAAAGAATTCGTCCCAAAGTGAGGCTTCTAGGAGTAATAGAGGGATGTGGAGATACTAAATGGGCAGGGGTTAACTGAGCCAAAGGCTTGAGAGGTGTGGATAAGGTGGTAGAGGTGGGGACCTTTTATAAGAGGAGAGGAGGGGCACTCTTGGAAAGTTATAAAAGGTTACTCTATTATAAAATTTTTTTCGGATAAAAAATGGTCCCAAAATTATATATTTCAAGGATAAGGTTATAGTAGTTTGAAATCCACCCATACAATAGGTTTTTGACTTGTTTAGGTCTTAGATTTTACATTATCGTTTCATTTTATTTAAATCGATAAATAATGAGGTAATCGCAACATCATCATGATGTCATAAATAATTTACTTTAATTAATGTCTAAAAATCATAAAAAAATACAATGATGTAGGAAATAGTTTTATATTTCTAATGAATATTTATAGTCAAAAATATGACTTGTATAACCCCATTTAAAAATTGTTTTAGTAAACAACACACGTTTGTGTCATTTTTATTTTAACTTTAAATAAAAAGATATTAATGTCATTTTCCTACAAAAGTGGCTTCATGAGGTCCCCAAGATGACCTATGTATTTTCTCGGTCGGTCATGACACATACAATAAGGGTAGGACATGTTTGAAGTTCATTTCATATTATTAAAACATTATTTTTACCTTAAATTACACTAATTACCTCTAATCGCGATTAATAAACTTAAAAGTTACTATTCGCCAAAAAAATTATTTTAATCCCATTGAACCACATTTTACTTCTTAATGACAACCATTTATGACGGATTTTTGAAATTCAAAACACAGAGGTGGTAAAATTTCATTTAAACGAAAAATCAGTTTTATTAAGTACCACTTAGTGGTTTCACTATTCATCAAAAATTGAAGTTGTTCATAAAAATACCAAAAATTCACCGTAAGATATATTTGATATTCTGAATTGAAAAATGATTTCTATTTTAAAAAATTCAAATAATATAAGTTTCATTAATTAATTTAATAATTAATTCCCAATGTCAAAACAAATAGCGTGTTTTTATGAAACAAAATGTATCAAAAGATTGACACTAGTTTAATTCTGATTTCAAAGTGAAATTAATTCCAATGACCACTGTTGGATTAAATTGTAAAAATATATTCTAATTTCACATTAAAACCAATTCAGAAGATAATATAATCATATAAATAAATTAGATTAAAAAGAGGTTTTGAATTAAAATACAACATTTTTCACTATTCATTAAAAAATTAACATTATCGGAAAAATACCAAAAATTTACACAAATTAAATTTTGATGTCCCGATTCTAAAGAAGAATTTTATTTGGTAAAATATAATATATAAGAGTGAAAAAACTATATTTAATGAAAGTTCTCCATCAAAAGGTGATAAGCGGACCTTTAGTGAATATTAGAGTATCTATGCATAAAATTGAATTCTTTTCATATTTTAAGCCTTTATCCATTATTCGATAAATGTAAAAACATTTAACCAACATATATAATCATATTTTAGTTATTTATATTCATTCAAACCAATAAAATGGCTACGTGTTAACTACCATTTAAAATAATACTATTTTATAACTACTGTGCAACGTAAGATTTCAAAGAAACTCTTTGTTGCGTATCAGGTACGCTATCGAACATAACAACCCTTTTAAAGTAAAATTAAATTTTAATTTGTAAATATTAATAAATATGAAAATGATGTATTTTTTATTTACCTGGGATGTTACATCCTTCCCCCCTTTTGGGAATTGTGTCCTCGCAATTTTATTCACTTTCAAAATAAGTGGGGGTATTTATCCCTCATAGCATTTTCAGATTCCCATGTTGCCTGTTTAACCATATGGTCTTTCCACAAAACCTTTTCCTGGTGAATTACCTTATTTCGCAACACTTTCTCTCTTCGGTCAAGAATCTGGACTGATTGTTCTTCATAAGAGAGATTCTCTTCCAACAAAACTACCTCTGGGCTCAAAACATGAGATGGATCTGGCATATACTTTCTCAACATCGAAACATGAAAAACATTGTGTACCTGAGATAAAATCGGAGGTAAAGACACTTGGTATGCAACTGATCCAACTCTCTCCAAGATTTCATATGATCCAATGAACCTTTGACTCTGCTTTCCTTTCTTACCAAATCACATCACACTTTTCCAAAGTGATACTTTGACAAATACATGATAACCTACCTAAAAAGATATGTCCTTACTCCTGTTGTCTGCATAACTTTTCTTTCTGCTCTGAGCTGTTCTCATGTGTTACTGAATCAACTAAACTTTTTCAGCCATCTCTTCTACCAATTCTGGTCCCATCAGTTTCCTTTCACCTACTTCATCCCAAAAAGCTGGAGTTCGACACTGATTCCCATATAATGCTTCAAACGGAGCCATTTGTATACTGGAATGAAAACTGTTATTATAAGAAAACTCAACCAAAAAATATGTTGGTCCCAACATACCTGATAATCCATAGAGAAATCTCGTAGAATATCCTGCAAGGTCTGAATTGTTCGTTCTGACTGCCCATATGATTGCGGATGAAAAGCTATACTAAAATTTATTTCAGTACCCAACAAATTCTGAAGGCCTTTCCAAAAGATATAAGAAAAACTCGGATCATGATCAGATACAATGGAGAGGGGAAATCCATGTAACCTAAATATCTATTTAAGATACAAACGAGAAAGTTGATCTAGTGAAAAAGTATCTCGTATAGCAAGGAAATGAGCAGATTTAGTCAAGCGATCAATAACAACCCAGATTGCATTATTACCTCGATGTGTCTTCGGAAATCCCACAACGATGTCCATGGATATATTCCCCCATTTATATTCGGGTACTGGTAAAGGCTGAAGCATCCATTTCTGTAACTACCGCTATGCTTTAACCTGTTGAAAAGTCAAACACTTCACTATAAAATCAGCAATATCTCTTTTCATTCAATCCAACCAGTAATACTCCCGCAGATCTCTGTACATCTTCGTACTGCCAAGATGAACTGAAAATGGAGAACTATGAGAATCACATAACAAATCTCTCTCCAACTGTGAATCACAAGGCACACATAATCTCTTCCCAAATCTCAAAACACAATCATTATCAATGTTGAATTCAGGAAACTTACTCTTCTGAACCATCTCTACCTTTTTCTGCAACTCACTGTCTTGCTTCTGTGCTTGCTTAATTCTGTCCGATAGAGAAGATTTCACTCATACCTGAAACAAAACAGAAGGACATCGTTCACCAACATCTTCTATGTCAATGTTCATCAATTCCTTAACCAAAGGATCATGTTCCAAATGCATCATTGTTAATGAAGCATTATTTTTTCGACTCAAAGCATCAGCCACTTTATTTTCTTTTCCCAGATGGTAATGAATTGTACAATCATAATCCTTGATTAATTCTAGCCATCTCCTCTATCTCATGTTCAATTCTTTCTAAGTGAATATATACTTTAAACTTTTGTGATCAGTATATATTTCACACTTTACTCAATACAAATTATGCCTCCAAATTTTTAGAGAAAAAACAATAGCAGCTAATTCGATGTCATGTGTAAAGTAATTTACCTCATGAGTTTTCAGCTGATGTGAAGCATAAGCAATTAACTGATCATTATGCATAAGTACACAACTAAGTCCTTTCAATGAAGCATCATTGTAGATTACAAACTAACCATTCCTGGAAGGAAGTGCCAAAACTGGAGCATTCACCAATCTTCTTTTTAACTCCTGAAAACAATCATCACATTCTTTTGTCCTGATAAACTTAACACCCTTCTGAGTTAGCTTTGTCATTAGACTAGATAACCGTGAAAATTTTTCAACAAACCTTCAGTAGTAACCTGCCAAACCATGAAAACTACGGATCTTGGTTACATTTTTGGGTCATGTCCATTATTCAACAACATTTTTTTATCAGGATCAACAGTTATGCCATTTTTTACACAATGTGACCAAGGAAAGAAATTTGTTGCAACCAAAACTCACACTTGCTGAATTTTTCATATAGTTTCTTTTCTATTATTGTTTTCAAGATAACCGTTAAATGACTTTCATGCACCTCATTACTTTTATAAAACTCCAAAATATCATCAATAAAAACAACCAACATTTTTCACCTGAGTCAATGGAGCCATCACTGTACTAACTGCTCAATTCTGATTATGACCATCTCAGTATGCTGATTTAGTGGGTCATTTCCTTCAGTGTGAATTCCTAAAAAATCTTCTTTGTTTCCACTATGAAAAACCATTCTTAACACTGAAATACCTTGGGTGAAGCAAAATGGTAATCTTTAAATGCTATATCATTTCAATCATACCATAAATTAATTTATAATTTAACAATTTTCTAACTCCTAAAGTTTTCTAAACCGACCTCCAATACAAACTATAAGGCACCGACCTTAAACCTTACTTAATATTGAATTAAATGAATTATTCACATTGAGGATCTTTTCAGGTTTATAGTTTTAGAGAATTAGGACATAACTATTATATCTCAAAATATTACAAAGTAGACACTTCTACTATGTTTCCATAGAAAAAAAACTCTTAAAAAACATGTCTAGTTCCATGTTTTATATAGAATGACTTTCCCTTGATCCCATCCTTGATCATATTCCACCTTAAGTCCAGTGAAAAAAATTTCAAAAAAACATTGGATGAGAATAAAAATCTCAGTAAGGGATACACAACGAATGAATGCTGTTAGTTTATCAAAACAAAAAGTAAACAATGTATACTTTGTCAAAGTAATAATTTTCACCTTTATGAAGTATTAAAAACTATTCACTAAATAAAATATCATTACTTACCCTTTTTTAACCAAATTATTACCATAAAACCCATATAAAGATCACATAACATATAAAGGTAACATGGGACATAAACATACTTAAATGGAATAACCATACGGTCGACTTCCACACATATCACTTAATGGAATAGCCATACGGCCAACTACCATACCCAATGCATTGGAGGTTATAACGTAACCACCCATCCTGGTATTCACAGCACCACCTGTCATATGGTTTATCATGTAACCACCCATCAAATTTCCAAGTACCATTATAAAATCATAAGACATAAAACAAACATAATGGAAATAAAACATTTCCACATTCTGATCTCAATATATCACCTAAATATATTGACATAACAAATGCATTACAAAAACCATTTTCAATACCAAAATACATAAAAGAGTATATGTTATTTATTTCATTTTAAAAAAAATACTACTTGTTGAGGAAGCCAAAGACCAAATAATACTCTGGGCGGCGGAAAATGTCATTGTCACCGCGTATGTTAAAAGAATCATTCCTTTTTGTCATTTTGTAAAACGCTTCATAGAAAAAGATTCCTTTTGTATAAAATTAAAATTCAAAGGGGGTTTATTCACCCTATAAAGTAATGTTTTGTATAAAACAAAATATGCCTTAATGAAAGGAGATAGAGACGAAGTCTCTTACCTTGGGTCCGATTTAACTCGATTCTTCATTAATGTCCTGAATTATAAACTTGAGTTAATTTATGCTTTATTAAGAACCTTTTTAAAGTTCATTATTCCTTTTATATCACTTATTACCATGTTATGAACATTATGTAATCATTTAAGTTAATAATGGTCATTTTGTCGATATTTGGTACTTGAGTCAAAACTAAACTTCTTATATTTACAAGTCATTCACGTAGTCAAATATCCATTAACTCAAGAATTATATGAATGATATAGATGCCATATATATCATATATATCCAGTACGTACATGCATTTATAATATTACATAATCATTTAGAGGTATGAAATGAAATGCACCGTTCATGGAGACGGTAAGCCGTACGTACGCATAAACGCTACTTCCATTTCTATGTCATATTGATGAAATTAAAACTAAATGAGAGGTATATATATTTTAATTCCATAATTATATTAATCACTTATATTTAACATAAATCACATATATAAATTATATATATGCACTTATAATAGTACATTACATTTGGGGATAAGAAAATGAAATGCACCGTTCATGGAGACGGTAAGCCGTACGTACGCATGAACGCTACTTTCATTTCTATCTCAAACATTAATGGAGTGAAATCATAATGATATAAAGGTATATAATAATTCCAGTATAATATCATATATAATATCATTAAATCCATCCTTTATACGCCCCACGTATGGCCTTAACGAATCAAATCACTTTGAGGGGAGGGTAGTCTGCACTTCCTAAAATGAAATTATCGTTTTCACCCACAATGGAAACCATAAAGGTATGCCACAAAAGAAAAACATAGAAGCTTAAGTAAAAAATAAACATATTATATATCATATATATATATATAGTTTCATCTTAATGGCCACCTTTGAAGGTGTTATATGAGTGTTGAACAATCATCGTTTCGTGAGGCAGAAATTCGCCATCCACAGAAACAGTATGTTTTTTAACCATTAGATGAAGGTGTCTGTAATTTTAGCTCGAATCCTTCTTATAAAAACATCCTTGTATATTGGGGATACTGGTGTTGTTACAAAAGAAATGAATAAAAAGAGTTTAGGGGGTTGGAGAATCCAAATAAAACATAAGAACACAAGAGAAGACACTACCTTTAAAACCGGGAACTCTTTATTATTTGAGCATAAAGGCTTCCTTGGGAAGACTTCTGTCCAATGTAAGGATTATAGGAGTAATAGATGGATGTGGAGAGACTAAATGGGCAGGGGTTGGCTGAGCCAAAGGCTTGAGAGGTTTGGGTAAGGTGGTAGAGGCGGGGGCCTTTTATAAGAGGATAGGAGGGGCATTCTTGGAATGTTAATAAAGGATACTTTATTAAAAATGATTTTCGGATTAAAAAGGGTCCCACAATTATATATTTCCAGGATAAAGTGATAATAGTTCGAAATACACCCATCAAATAGGGTTTTGACATGTTTAGGTTTTATATTTTACATTATCTTTTCATTTTATTTAAATCGTTAAATAATGAGGTAATCGCTGCATCATAATGATGTCATAAATAATTTAATTTATTTAATGTATAAAAATCATAAAAAAATAAAATGATGTAGGAAATATTTTTATCTTTCTTTTGAATATTTATAGTAAAAAATATGACTTGTATAACCCCATTTCAAAATTGTTTTAGTAAAACAACACATGTTTGTGTCATTTTTATTTTAACTTTAAATAAAAAGATATTAATGACATTTTCCTACCAAAGTAGCTCCATGGGGTCCCCAAATTGACCCATGGATTTTATTGGTCGGCCATGACACATCCAATAAGGGTAGTACATGGGTCATGTTCATTTCATATTATTAAAACATTATTTTTACCTTAAATTACACTAATTACCTCTAATCACGACTAATAAACTTAAAAGTAACTATTCACCAAAAAAATATTTTAATCCCATTGAACCACAGTTTACTTATTAATGACAACCATGTATGTCATATTTTTGAAATTCAATACACAGAGGTGGTAAAATTTCATTTAAACGATAAATCAGTTTTTTTAAGTACCACTTAGTGGTTTCACTATTCATCAAAAATTGATGTTTTTCAGAAAAATACCAAAAATTCACCCGAAGATATATTTGATATTCTGAATTGAAAAATGATTTATATTTTAAAAAATTCAAATCATATAATTTTCATTAATTAACATAGTAATTAATTCCCACTGTCAAAACAAATAGCGTGTTTTTATGAAACAAAATGTATCAAAAGATTGACACTAGTTTAAGTCCGATTTCAAAGTGAAATTAATTCCAAAGACTACTATTGGATTAAATGGTAATAATATATTCTAATTTCACATTAAAACCAGTTCAAAAGATAATCTAACTATATAAATAGATTAGATTAAAAATATGTTTTGATTTAAAATACAACATTTTTCACTATTCATTCAAAATGAACTTTATCAGAAAAATATCAAAAACTTACACAAAGTAAATTTTGATTCCCCAATTCTAAATAAGAATTTTATTTGGTCAAATAGAATGTATAAGAGTGACCATAACTATATTTAATGAAGGTTCTCCATCAAAAGCTGATAAGTGGACATTTAGTGAATATTAGAGTATCTATGCCTAAAATTGAATTATTTTCTTATTTTAATCCTTTATACATTATTGGATAAATGTAAAAACATTTAACGAACATATATAATCATATTTTTGTTATTTATATTCATTCCCACCAATACAACGACTACGTGTTAACTACCATTTAAAATAATATTATTTTATTACTAGTGTGCAATGTAAGATTTCAAAGAAACTCTTTGTTGCATACCGGGTACGCTATCGAACATAGAAACCCCTTTAAACTAAAATTTATTTTTAATTCGTAAATATTAATAAATATGAAAAAGCTTTATTCTTTATTTACCTGGGATGTTACATCCTTCCCCCCTTTTGAGAATTGCATCCTTGCAATTTTATTCACTTTCAAAATAAGTGGGGGTATTTATCACTCATAGCATTTTCATATTCCCGTGTTACCTCTTCAACCATATGGTTTTTCCACAAAAGCTTTACCTGGTGAATTACCTTATTTCGCAACACTTTCTTTCTTCGGTCAAGAATCGGGATTGGTTGTTCTTTATAAGAGAGATTCTCTTCAAACTGAACTACCTCTAGGCTCAAAACATGAGATGGATCTGGAATATACTTTCTCAGCGTCGAAACATGAAAAAAATTGTGTACCTGAGATAAACTTGGAGGAAAGTCCACTCTGTATGCAGCTGATCCAACTCTCTCCAAAATTTCATATGGTCCAATTAACCTTGGAATCAGATTTCTTTTCTTACCTAATCGCATCACAATTTTCCATGGTGAAACTTTGAGAAAAACATGATCACCTACCTCAAAAGATATGTCCTTACTCTTATTGTCTGCATTACTTTTCTGTCTGCTATGAGCTGTTCTCATGTGTTTCAAAATCAACTGAACTTTTTCTGCCATCTCTTCTACCAATTCAGGTTCCATCAGCTTCCTTTCACATACATCATCCCAAAAAGCTGGAGTTCGACACCGCTTACTATATAATGCCTCAAACGGAGCCATCTGTATACTGGAATGAAAAAATTTATTATATGAAAACAAAAACAAAGAATGATTTTGGTCCCAACTTCCCTAATAATCCATTGATAAATCTCGTAGCATATCCTACAAGGTCTGAATTGTTCGTTCTAACTGCCCATTTGATTGCAGATGAAAAGTTGTACTAAAATTTAATTCAGTACCCAACGACTTCTGAAGGCCTTTCCAAAAGTTAGAAGTAAACCTAGGATCAAGATCAGAAACAATGGAGAGGGGAAATCTATGTAACCTAACTATCTCTTTAATATACAAATGAGAAAGTTGATCAAGGGAAAAAGTATCTCGTATAGAAAGGAAATGAGAAGATTTAGTCAAACGATCAACAATACCCTAGATTGCATTATTACCTCGAGGTGTCTTCCTCAATCCCACAATGAAGCCCATGGATATATTCTCCCATTTCCATTCAGGTACTGGTAATGGTTGAAGAATCCCTTTCAGTAACTACTTCTCTTCTTTAACCTATTGACAAGTCAAACACTTCACTGTAAAATCAGCAATATCTCTTTTCATTCCATCCCACCAGTAATACTACCACAGATCTCTGTACATCTTAGTACTACGAGGATAAACTAAAAACGGAGAACTATGAGTTTCACATAACAACTCTTTCTCCAACTGTGAATCACAAGGCACACACAATCTCTTCCCAAATCTCAAAACACAATCGTTATCAATGTTGAATTCAGGCATCTTACCCTTCTGAACCAGATCTACCTTTTTCTACAACTCACTGTCTTGCTTCTGTGCTTGCTTAATTCTGTCTCATAGAGAATATTTCACTGATACCTGAAACAAAACCGAAGGACATCATGCACCAACAACTTCTATGCCAAAGTTCATCAAATCCTTAACCAAAGGATCACATTCCATACAAAACATTGTTAATGAATCATTACTTTTTCAACTAAAATCATCAGCCACTTTATTTTCTTTTCCTGGATGGTAATGAATTGTACAATCATAATCCTTGATTAATTCTATCCATCTCCTCTATCTCATTTTCAATTCTTTCTGATTGAATATATACTTTAAACTTTTGTGATAAGTATATATTTCACACTTTACTCCATACAAATGATGCCTCCAAATTTTTAGAGCAAAAAAATAGCTGCCAATTTCATGTAAGGTGTAGGGTAATTTACCTCTTGAGTTTTCAGCTAATGTGAAGCATAAGAAATTACCTGATCATTCTGCATAAAGACACAACTAAGTCCTTTCAATGAAGCATCATTGTAGCTAACAAACTAACCATTCCTGGAAGGAAGTTCCAAAATCGGAGCATTCAACAATCTTCTTTTCAACTCCTGAAAACAATCATCACATTCTTTTGTCCAGATAAACTTAACACCCTTCCAAGTTAGCTTAGTCATTAGACTAGATAACCAGGAAAACATTTCAACAAACCTTCAGTAGTAACCTGCCAAACCAAGAAAACTACGGATCTCTGTTACATTTATGGGTCTTGGCCATTCTTCAACAACTTTTATTTTAACACGATCAACAACTATGCCTTTTTTTTAACAATGTGACCAAGGAAAGAAATTTTTTGCAACCAAAACTCAAACTTTCGGAATTTTCCATACAGTTTATTTTATTTTAGGGTTTGAAAGATAACCCTTAAATGAATTTCATGCTCCTATTTACTTTTATAAAACACCAAAATATCATCAATAAAAACAACCAACATTTTTCACCTGGGTCAATTGAGCCATCACTATAGTAAACTGCTCAATTCTGATTCGGACCATCTCAGTATGCTGATTTGGATGGTAATTTCCCTCAGTATGCCTTCCTAAAAAAGCTTCTTTGTTTCCTCTAAGAAAAACCATTCTTAACACTAAAATACCTTGGGTGAAGCAACATGGTAATCTTTAAATGCTATATCATGTCAATCATACCATAAATTAATTTATAATTTGACAATTTTCTAACTCCTAAACTTGTCTAAACCGACCTCTGATACCAACTATAAGGCCATGTCCTTAAACCTTACTTAATATTGAACTAAATGAATAATTCAAATTGAGGATCTTTTCAGGTTGAGAGTTTTATAGAATTAGGACATAACTATTACATCTCAAATGATTACTAAGTAGACACTTCTACTAAGTTTCCATAGAATAAAAACTCTTAAAAGGAAACATGTCTAGTTCCATATATTATATAGCATGACTTTCCCTTGATCCCATCCTTGACCCTGTTCCACATTAAGTCCTGTGATAAAAATTTCAAAAAAACTTGGGGTGGGCATAAAAAGCTCAGTAAGGGAAACACAAATAATGGAAACTATTAGTTTATCAAAAGAACAAGTAAACCATGTATACTTTATCAAATTAATAATTTTCACCTTTATGAAGTAGTAAAAACTCTTCACTGAATAAAACATCATTAATTACCCTTTTGTAACCAAAATATTACCATAAAACCCATATAAAGATCACATAACATATAAAGGTAACTTGGGACATAAACATACTTAAATGGAATAACCATACGGTCGACTTCCACACATATCACTTAATGGAATAGCCATACATCCGACTTCCATACCCAATGCATTGGAGGTTATAATGTAACCACTTTTCCTGGTATTCACGGCCCCACCCGTCATATGGTTTATCACATAACCACCCGTCAAATGTCCAATTACCATTATAAAATCATAAGACATAAAAACATAATGGAAAGAAAACATTTCCACATTCCCATCACAATATATCACCTAAATATATTGACAGAAAAAATATATTATAAAAACCATATTCAATACCAAAATACATAAAATATTATATGGTATTTATTTCATTTTAAATAAATTACGTCTTGTATAGGAATCCAAAGACCAAATAATACTCACGGCGGCGTAAAAGGACATTGTCACCGCATATGTTAAAAGAAACATTAATTTTGTCGTTTTGTAAAACGCTTCATAGATAAAGATTCCTTTTGTATAAAATTAAAAGTCAAAGGGGTTTATTTACCATATAATGGAATGTTGTGTATAAAACAAAATATACCTCAATGAAAGGAGATTGAGACGAAGTCCCTTAACTCGGGTTCGACTTGACTCGATCGTTCTTTAATGTCCAGAATAATAAACTTGAGTTAATTTCTAGTCGATTAAGAACATTTATCAAGTTCATTATTCCTTTTATATCACTTATTACCATGTTATGAACATTATGTAATCATTTAAGTTAATAACTGTCATTTTTTCGATATTTGGTACTTGAGGAAAAAGTGAACTTCTTATATTTACAAGTTGTTCACGTAGTCAAATATCCATTATCTCAAGAATTATATTAATGCTTTAGATTCCATATATAAAAAATATATCAAGTATATACCTTCATTTATAATATTACATAATCATTTAGAGGTATGAAATGAAATGCACCGTTCATGGAGACGTTATGCCATACGTACGCATGAACGCTACTTCCATTTCTATGTCATATTAATGGAATTAAAACTAAATGAGAGGTATGTATATTTTAATTTGAGAATCATATTAATCTCTTATATGTAACATTCAACATATATATTCATTATATATATGTACTTATAATAGTACATTACATTTGGGGATAAGAAATTCAATGCATCGTTCATGGAGACGGTAAACCGTACGTACGCATGATCGCTACTTTCATTTCTATCTCATACATTAATTGAGTGAAATAATAATGATATAAAGTTATATTATAATACCAGTATAATATAATATATAATATCATTAAATCCATCCTTTATAAATCCCACGTATGGCATTAACGAATCAAATCACTTTGAGGGGGTGGTAGTCCGCACTTCCTAAAATGAAATTATCGTGTTTACCCACAATGGAAACCATAAAGGTATGCCACAAATGAAAAATATAAAAGCTTAAGTGAAAAATATTCATATTATATATCATATATAAATATAGTGTCATCTTAAAGTCCACCTTTGATGGTGTTATATGAGTGTTGAACAATCATCGTTTCGTGAGGCAGAAATTCGACATCCACAGAAATAGTATGTTGTTTAACCATTAGATGAAGGTGTGTGTAAGTTTAGCTCGAATAATTTTATAAAAACATCCTAGTATATTGAGGATACTGGTTTTGTTACAATATAAATTAATTAAAAGAGTTGAGGGGGTTGGAGAAGCAAAATAAATCATAAGAACACAAGAGAAGACACTACCTTTGAAACGGTTAACTCTTTTTGATTTGAGCTCAAAGGCTTCCTTGGGAAGACTTATTCCCAAAGTGAGGATTCTAAGAGTAATATAGGGATGTGGAGAGTCTAAATGGAAAGGGGTTGGCCGATCCAAAGGCTTGAGAGGTGTGGGTAAGGTGGTAGAGGTGGGGGCCTTTTATAAGAGGAGAGGAGGGGCACTCTTGGAAAGTTATAAAAGGTTACTTTATCATAAAATGATTTTCGGATAAAAAAGGGTCCCAAAATAATATATTTCAAGGATAAGGTGATAATAGTTCTAAATCCACCAATACAATAGGTTTTTTACATGTGTAGGTCTTCTATTTTACATTATCGTTTCATTTTATTTAAATCCTTAAATAATGAGGTAATCGCTACATCATCATGATGACATAAATAATTTTATTTATTTAATGTCTAAAAATCATAAAAAAATACTATGATGTAGGAAATATTTTTATATTTATAATGAATATTTATAGTCAATAATATGACTTGTAGAATCCCATTTGAATTTTTTTTTAGTAAAACAACACATGTTTTTGTCATTTTTATTTTAACATTAAATAAAAAGATATTATTGTCATTTTCTAACCAAAGTGACTCCATGGGATCCCCAAGTTGACCCATGGATTTTAATGGTCGTCCATGACACATAAAATACGTTTAGGACATGCGTCATGTTAATTTCATCTTATTAAAACATTATTTTTTCTTAATTTACACTAATTACCTCTAATCACGATTAATAAACTTAAAAGTTACTAATCACCAAAAAATTATTTTAATCCCATTGAACAACACATTACTTATTAATTAAAACCATGTATGTCTAATTTTTTAAATTCAAAACACAAAGTTGGTAAAATTTCATTTAAACGAAAAATCCGTTTTTTTAAGTACCACCTAGTGGTTTCACTATTCACCAAAAATTGAAGTTTTTCAAAAAATACAAAAAATTCACCCTAAGATATATTTGTTATTCCAAATTCAAAAATGATGTCTATTTTAAAAAATTCAAGTCATATAAGTTGAATTAATTTATTTAATAATTAATTCCCGCTGTCAAAACAAATAGTGTGTTTTTATGAAACAAAATGTATCAAAAGATTGACACTAGTTTAAGTCTGATTTCAAAGTGAAATTAATTCCAATGACCACTATTGGATTAAATGGTAAAGTTTTATTCTAATTTCACTTTAAAACCAATTAAATAGATAATATAATCGTATAAATAAATTAGATTAAAACGATGTTTTGAATTAAAATAGAACATTTTTCACTATTCATTAAAAATGAACTTTATCGGAAAAATACCAAAAATTTACACAAAGTAAATTTTGATGTCCTGATTCTAAAGAAGAATTTTATTTGGTCAAATATAATGTATAAGATTGACCAAAACTATATTTAATGAAGGTTTTACAACAAAATATGATAAGTGGGCCTTTAGTGAATATTAGAGTATCTATGCCTAAAATTGAATTCTTTTCTTATTTTAAGCCTTTATCCATTATTTTATAAATGTAAAAAAATTTAACAAACATTTATAATCATATTTTAGTTATTTCTATTCATTCCCAACAATACAATAGCAACGTGTAAACTACCATTTTAAATAATATTATTTTATTACTAGTGTGCAACATAAGATTTCAAAGAAACTCTTTGTTGTGTATCGGGTACGCTATCGAAATTAGCAACCCCTTTAAAGTAAAATAAATTTTTAATTCGTAAATATTAATAAATATGAAAATTATTTATTCTTTATTTACCTGGGATGTTACATTATCCCATGTAATGCTAAGTACGAAGGAATTTAGTGGTCATGTAAAGGAAGTTTTCAATAAAGATGTTGTATTTCATGTTTTATGTTTTTATGTAATGATCCTAAGCCCTAAAGACACTAAACCTATCGATCATCTTTGTTTTATCAAGTGATGTTTTATGTAATATATCATGTTTATGTTGTAATAAAAATCATGGTTGTCATAATACTTGTATTTACCAAGACACCCAAATTTTTGGTTATTCGCCGATTATTGATTTTGTAAATTATTGGTGAGTTTGATCATGAGGGACATAAATATTTTTGTCTATGAATTATTTTTGAATGAGACAAATTTATAATTAAATTTCATCATCCTTGAGACCATACCAATATCATTTTTTAGTTTCTACAAAATATTTTACTTTCCATGTAAAACATCATCTATCACATGTGGATAATACTCCAATACATTATTCACAAGGGGAATAAAATTATTTTCATAAAATATTATAGTAACTTCGAGAACATCAAATTCATCTGACAAATTCATCGATATTATTAAAATTTACTATAATTAACCTTCAATATTAGAATAATGATTTATTTATTGTCCATGATCAATTAATTCCATTAATAAGAACTATATCAAATAACAATTTAGCTCAAAAATAGTGATTTCATGTATCATGATAGAAGATAATGAAGAATATGATTATGAATAAGTGATAAGTGGCCATCATTGATTACTTAATACATTCTCTGAAAACATAAGAAAGATATTTTTAACTAGTATTTATCATTAGAGAACACTATAAGTAAATCTAAACAAGATCAAATAGTTTTATTCTTTCATCACTAGAAATATTATATGTATCAGTATTTAAATAATTTTATTAATGGAAATTAATTCCTCACATATTTTAAAATTGTGATTTCAAATGAAATGAAATAATGAACCCATTATATTTTAAATGAAAATAATGAGGGAAATAAAAACATATATGTTTTTATATTGAATAATTTATTATTTTAATATTAAGGGAATCAGATTTAGATTAGTGACCTTACTAAGATAATTCAACATGTGTTTATTCTATTTTTTATTGTTGTTTTTTTCTAAAAAATGTCTCTTATATATAGATTGATAATTATATAAAAAATATTAACATTGTTTAACTGGACGAAGTTCCTAAAAAATCATAATTATGGAGATAAATCTTTCTGAATGAATGTTTAATTATCCTATAATTTTTTATTTAAATTATCAATGGAAAATGTTTATTACTATGAACCTTAATTGATAGAAGTGAATGTTGATCAATATAAATTAAATTTAAAATATTTTTTAGTTTTTTATTCATACAATTACATCTATTAATAATAATACATTACATGAATGGAATGAATATGTTGAAAGAAAATTTGAGTATTATTTTAATATAATTGTGTATAAACTATTTAAAAATTATTTTAGATGCATACAATCATCATGAAACAAACCAATCGTGAGATAAATCTATAGAGGTATAAATCACTGTGGTATCTATACAATTTGTTCCCATGGAGGTTTAACCAAACATATATGGGTATCTTAGAATAAAAATCTCTATATTCTTTTTTATAAACACTAATTGAAAATTAAGAAAAATATTCTATGAATGAGAGCAATCAGTCCACCTAAATGAACTCATCTTATGATCTAGTGATATTTTCAGTAAAAAATAGTTTCCCAATATTTAATGAATAGAATAAAGAATAATATTCATATATTTTATACATGATAATGATCTATATTTAAGCATATTATCTTGATTGGATTTCATAATGTGATTGTTATCTGCTAGATTTAATATTATACCATAAATAAATTATTCATATTGTTATAATAATTTCCAAATTTAAAATGTCAATTTTGTATTGTTGAATCAAAATAAAAATTTCAACGATCTATATTGATCCATGTTTGGACCACTTAACCCAATCATTAGACATTAGTTTGCATTATCAAAGCAACAATCAAATACCAAAACATTATTTTTTTCATCTATATAACCAATTGTTGCACAAATCATCGTGTTAGTATCATGATCATAATAATTGATCATCAGGATAACGGGGAACAAAAATTTCCATCCCTATTCATAAGATCAAATTAAAAAAAACCATGACATATTACTAAATATTTTTACTATTAATAGAATGAAATTATATGTGATATTCAATATGAAAGAACTATATAGAAATAGAAAACTGCATCCTCCTTTATGGAATAATCATTAACAAGTTCAAAAAAAATTTGTGATTATAAAAACAAATAATTCTGATCTTTATATATGGTGTAGTTAAAAAGAATAGACTCTCTATACTCTTTCTGGATGTTCATTGGCATTGTGTTGGAGATATCTAATGATAATACTTACCAATATCAACTCATAGGATGTTATTAAATTATCACCATTCATTCATCATTTATTAGATATCTAATATTTATGGATATATATTGATCTATACTCTTTAAATAAAAACAATATATCTAAAATATTTATTGTCTTCCACATTATTAGGTTTTTATTTATGAAATAATAAATGGACTTGGCTCCTCGATTAACATTGATTCTTGAAACAATTTTATCTAGGATAAGGATTATCTAATCCTAATGGATGTAAAATTAACCTAGTCATGCATGAAAATATTAATAAATTCATTGTTATTTATGTTATTGGAGATGTCCCATGTTATGATTCAAACTCACAAATACTATAGAAAAAAAAAATGTGATGGATATTCATTGTTTATTATTCTGACTACATCTATAACAGAATGCTAGATCAATTCAATTATTTCCTTCACTTGATGAAATGTTAAAGGTTACAAATTACACATCACATTAAAAACTATATTATTTTCTAGATAAAAAATCCATGAATTAAATGGTTATATTAGGTGGTTCATTAGCCATTAAATTTCCTCCCATCGTTGGCTACTTCGAAGTGCCGAATAGATTAGTTTCTAATTAATAAATCTAACCCCACTACATCTATTTAAAATATTCCCCCAAATATAAACTCACTATATTCATAGTTGGTCCCACAAATACAAACCTCATGACTAATTTTGGGTCAAATATAAACATGTGTTCTAATTTTAGGCTTTCAACATCTAACTTGAAAACATTATTATCATCATGAATTAAGTATTAATATTGGGGTAGATTTTGTTAATATTCATCAATTTATATTCCCACAAATTTATCATCTTTTAGATATCCATGTAAATGTGTTTAGAACTATAACTATATTTTATATCCTTATTAATATGTATAACACTATGAATATTACAATATAGAATATAATTCTCTTTACTATAATATATCCTTGTAGACTTCAGTGATTGTAATATATATTACTTCAGTGGTGTGAAAGGAAATACAAATCTAAAGACATGATTTCCATGAAACATAACCCCCTATAAATGATATCAGGTTTCTAAATATGGATTTTTTCATGTCTATATCTTCATGCATTTGACCATTTGTATATCCTTCTAATAAAAGTTTTATCACATAAAAACATATATAAATAAGGAATTTACCTTATATTTACATAAATGACCTTTTACAACTAAGAAATTATTTTTTCTATATATTATAAAAATATGTTCATAATTATAAAAACTTTAAAAATATTTGACCTGATGAAAACCTTAGAATACAAAAACCTAGAAACTATTGGTAGGAATGAAATTATAATAATCCCTACTTTATCCTTTCATGTTGATGGACTCTAGGTTTTCAAATAGCTAATATAACTCAAAATTAGTTTAATAACTTTATTTTTCTATTCTTGTGTTTAAATATAAAGAATCATCCCATTTTATAATTCATATGATTTCCAGATATTTTGATTCATCTTTTAACAAGTAATCATCATTCCAAGAATATGAGTAACATATCTTTATTTATTTATTTAAAAATTAATTATTAACTCCTTCTACAACCTATAAATATTGGTTTTACCTCTTCCTATAGTAATCATGTAATCAATATAAACTAGAAGAATAATAAAATCCCAATTTGAGAAGTATTTTATTAAAACACTTTGATCAACAATCATTTATTTATTCAAATTTTTCTTTACTAGTGAATCAAATATTATATATCATTCCCTCAGTGCCTGTTTCAGTTCATATATAATTTTTTTATGATTAATTAATATGTTCCCTTTCCCTTTCAACTATTTCTTTTGATAATCTAGTTTTATATCTTGTTTAGGTTCATTGTGTATGAATGTAGTACATACATCCATTAAATAATACTCTAGTTTGAGGCTAACTTGTAATCAAATAATGACTCTCTAAGATGATATTTTTACCATAGATGAAAATATTTAATCTACTTAAATACATTTATTTTGACCTAATTCCTTAAATAAAACTCATAACTAGGTAGTGTGCCTATGAAATTACATTTTTTCAATGATTATATATAACCATTATTGTTCATTTACTTTTATCTATATTGTAACTTTAACAAATAAAAAGTATGTTTCTCACGGATAGATCACATATCATCTGTGATAGAATTTTATTATTACATCTAAAAGTTGATACATGACACATTATTATATCATTATACATCTCCTCAATCAATGAGCATAAAAACTTATGTGGTTAATATCCATTACTCTGTTTTTTAGTGGATCTCCACAATTGTGATTTATGTGGGATGCATAATGGAATATCATATTTGAGATACATATCATAAAATGGAGCCATATTACCCAATTTTTATTTATCTTAAATATTATGAATATCATGTACAATATATGGAACTATTAGTGGTGATAATGGTACAAAAATAACTAACATTTACTAATATTGTTGCTTCTTTGGATTTTCTAGCCAATCATAATATCCCATAGTCCCAAATTCACGAAATAACACAAATCATATAATGATGATCTTATTAAATATCTTATCTTAATTTCTACAACCATACACGTCAAGAGAATATCCTAAAAATACCCAGTACGTTTTTATCCCCTTGAATATCTAGCTACCAAAATTCGAGATGTGTATAATGTTTCTTCAAACGTACTCTCCCAGGTAATAGTATGAAACTTATTTAAACATAAAAAGATTATATGGTATATTATTATTCAATATAAATGATATTAAATGGTTTTATGATAAATATTAGTCCACATTCCATTCCCTCAAAAAGTATTTTTATGTAATATGCTTAAGATCTAACAATTGAATCTCTTACAGATAGTTATTTTGATTATCTGAGGAACCCCATTGGGAATTTGTTTCTTAGTTAATGTGTCCTACATAAAAATTAAAATGAACTTATATCATTCCTAAAATATACAACGATACACTCTTCTATATTCTATTTATAAACCTAACATTTTTTGAAATATATATTTTCTTAATATATTTAATTTTTTCTATATGTAATATTTCATGAAACACACAAATTTAACCAATCATGAAAAAATATTAATATTTTAAAAAAAAATCATTTTTACATATCCATTATTCATGGTGGAATAAATTTGAATAATAATATTTGAAATTTAATTATTACTATTTTATATATTGAAAACAGTTTCAGGAAAAACATATTTTTTGATAATCTTTATATGTTTCAAAAATACTGTTTTCACAAAAAATGTCTCTATTATTGTTGTAAAAAAATATATTTAACATTTTTAACATCAAAAAAATTTATTTTGAAAATATAAACTGATAATTGAAATATACATGTCAATATTTTCTTACGGTGAATTTTTTGGAATTTTTGGATAAATATTATTTTTTAATGAATAGTTAATAGTATATATTTTCTACTAAAAACAGATTTTTAATATTAGGAATGTAGGAGTATTATTTAGTTTTGAAATACAATTTAATGAAAAATTCGACCAATTATATAATGGTTATTCTGATATAGAATATTAGAATCATTTTCATATACATTTTTCATATAGAATATTTTTAAAAATTTGAATATGTTTTTTGAAATACCGCTTTTTAATTGTGTCGGTAGGTTTAATATAAATTTAATTTTTTGTTATAAAGTTAATGAATTATTTTAAAAAAAAAATTATATATTTTGATTGAGAATAATTAATATTATATTATATTTTCAACGTATATGTTTTTGTTATAATTTTTAGGAAAAATAGAAAAATAATAATTACCATAGTTAATGATAAAATGATTTAGTAGGTGGTAAACTAAAACCATATTTCATAAAATCGCATAATGTTTTAAAAAAATACATTTTATGACCATATTTATATCATATAACCTTTATTATTTAAAAATTTACTATTTTTGAGCCTCATGGCATGTGGAGTACATTTTTAATTTTATTCTTTTCAAAACATTTTTGCATGTCCACTCCCCATCTAATAAAAGTATACCTCAATTCATCTCATATTAACATATCCAAAACCATTTAGATTATCCTTTAACTTCAATAATATGTTCCTTAATTATATACAATCATCATTAAGGAAATATGTTTTTTCTAATCCCTATTAACAAGGGTTTTGGTGTGAGCCTAGAGAGGATATCAAAAGAATTTTTTAAAAATTTTAAAGTTATGTTTTTATTTTTTCATCTATGTATATTAAACACATTCATTAATTAATATATAATAAAAATAGTATATCCCATATACATAGAATTTATTATGTTAATTTAATAATCTATATCCATCTCTGTATCGATCTAATTGGAAACCAAACTATTGATCGTGTGTGTGAAGGACTACGGTCGCCGGAACCGATGTTCTTTGTTTTCCATAACCATCTCTCATGGATAGATATAACAATCAATTAACTATTTATAATATATATATATAATACTTATTTAATTTTAATTTAACAAATATTTTTTTATATTAAAATATGTTGATAAATAATTATTTATACTATGTGTATAGCCGACTACAGCCTTGTGAACCAATGTGACATGTTTTTAAATTTCCATTTTAGTTGAATTGTAATAATAACATATTGAATGAATATATATATATATATATATGATATTTCTAACATAATTTTAACTCTTAAATAAATTTATCACACATAACATCATTCTTTCCACCGCACAAGGGATACAATAACATCACTCATGTGTTCAGAATACATATTCTTCATAGAGTGATGTGATTTTTTTTAACTACCACTTTTCTAGGAATATAAAAAGTATAAATTAAAAAAATATATTTCAAATATATGAACTCCTAATTATTATTTAATTTTGAATTATTTTAAACCTTTTTGTTCTTCAATCCGTTAGAGAAATGGACACAACGTTTACGCATACGTATTACCTATTGTTTCTATGAATAATGTATTTAATTTTATATCACTAACTTATATATATTGATATAAATACATATATAATGAATATATATGTTATTTTTATGATGTTTAACATTATTTATATTAGGATAACAAAATTAATTTAAAAATAATTAATATACTAAATCAAAATAAATAATAAAACCAATGCAGTTATTACCTGAAATATTATTTTAATGATGATTTTCTTACAAATCATGTAATAAAATATTATATTTTTGGAATATATGGTATTATGTGTATAATTATGTTTCTATAATATATGTATAATATGTTTATATTTATTATAAAAGGATATTTAGTTTTTTAAAAGGATGTTGAGAATTAATGTAAAGGATTCTCGTCTCACTTTTTTACTTCTTTGTGACACAGTCAATATTCACAAACTATTTTTTTTGTAGTGTATATAATTATCATGAATTTATATTATTATGATTTAATTTAAAATTATGGTTATTTGCATATAATTATAATTATCTATATTTCATGGGTTTTATAGTTCAAATGTTACAAAGTGGAATGGTATTATTTTCCTTAATCTTCCTTTTTTTTGTGACATAAGATATGTTTTGAAACTATATTATTTTATGAGTTGTATATGTTACCTCTATGAATTGTAATATCATTAATTTATTTTTATTTATTATATATTATTTTTAATATAAATTTATTTCCTCATGCGTCTTAAAATTCAATGATACCAATGTGGTAGTTGTTTTATGATACAATCTTATCATTTATCAGATTTTTTTATTTTTATTCTTATTTTGAGGAAATATTATGACCTATCTCTCAAGAAACCCATGATATTTATTCTACTATTTTTATTTCACGATAATTCTTATTTTCAATTAAATTTCCTATATTTATGTATACATTAAATCAAAATAATTTATTTAAGAAAACCCAACATTATTTCCCACTTCGTTTGAAACCCATTTTGGATTCGTATCCGTGTTTTAAAAAAAATTAAAAAATATTTAGGAATTCCTTTTAACATTACCCAATGTATTTTTTAAAGACTTTAACCAATTTTTTATATTTTGAAAATTTTTATACAATTAATCATCCTGTCATTTTTCAAAAAGGTCATGTTAGGATTTTATTTAAAATGTGAAAAAAATCATTGTTTTAATGTGTTCACAATTTTACTCCATCATGACCAATCAATGTTTACATCCTACATTATAATTTTATAAGGATAGTTTCAATGAAAATGATTTCAAATTTTTTTTATTATTCAAAAATATTATTTCAAAGCTTAAATAGACTTTTCTTTAAGAAACATTCCATGTAATATTTGAAAATTCTTTTATATCTATGATGAGATAATTTCGTGTTAATTATGATTAAATAAGCATATGATCTGATGAAATCCTATTTATTATTTCACTTCATGATTTTTTATTATGATGGATGGTTGTTTATGAAACATTTTTCTATCCATGTGTCATAATATTATGAATTGTTTAAGAAACCAGACCCCTTTTAAAAGTTATGATATGATAAATGTTTTATGATATTTTAGAACATTGTTGTATGGATTATTTGATGGTGAGACATAAATATCCATCAAATTAATTGGGTAATGATAAATCCCACAAGAGTAAATTTGATATAAATAGACATGATTACAGGTTTCCAATTTTATAATTGAACCTACGTAAAAGTTCACAATTTGGGTGTCAATCTGATTGTACGATCACTGTGTAGTGTGTGTACCTTGATATCATTTCCATAGGTTTATGTGTTGCACGTCTACAATATTATGTGTGGTACTCATTTCAAATCCTTGTATTAATTATAGAAATGATTATATTAATTCATGTTATCAGTGTAATATATTTATGTGAATTACAATAATCTATATTTTATAAACATTTTATGTTAAAATAACAAATTTTATTTGATTTCATTATGACCCAAGTCTTATGAAAATCAAAGATTTATACTATGACATAATATTTTTATATTTGATATATAAAGAATTGATTTAATATGTTAATTTCATTTTCTTATACCATTATTCACAAATTATATTTACAAATTTCTCATGTTTATCAAAAATTAGTATTCAAATCCCCCATTTCATATTTTTCCTTTCAATGTTTATGATATTTTTTTTGAAGGTTTTGTTATTAAATTGTAAAAAAGAGAAGAACATTATCAGAGTTATTGAATATCATTCACTAAAAAATAAATTTGGGTACGTAGTTTTCCAAATCACAAAACTATTATGGTTCTTATGCATGCATTTGTGAAATATAATTAATATTAATATATACATATTTATGTCCATGTATGGTATTTTTTAGAATCTATATTTGGTATCAGAGGAATGGTTTAAATAACCTTTTGAATCTATGATAATAAAACACTGGTCATATCCATAATTATATGTCTAAAGATGAGTAAAAATATGGGAAATTGTCTTGGAATGATTGTAAGGAAAATAAAGAGTGTATATAACAAATATAAATTTGTTTTTATATATTATAAGTCGATGTAGTTCTGTGAAAGAGGTTCTTATGTTAAATAACACTAATAAAGATGCATTGAGATTGACTTGATCATAACATGGTGTATGTAAATAGGATTAACAACATATAAGGTTTGAAACTCCAAGGGAATGTAATATTGAAATTAAAAAACTCATTGAAACCATGATAAAAGAGTTAAATAGATATTGACTATGAATGGACTATGATAAACCTATGGTGTCATTGATTAAAATTGAATGTTTCATGATTTATACATCCTATGTGTAATTTTTTTCATAATTATGTTGTTTCTCACATTCATTATTGTTTTATACACAATAATTATTTGTAATAGTCAAAGGATGGAACATAGAAGAACTTTGTTAATGATGTGTGAAATTGATAATGTGATGATATTCCTCCTATGAAACAAAAAATAATTGGAGATGGAATGAAAATTATTATTACCATGCTCACTAAAATTTCTCATATTATGGATCATGATGAGAATATGAACAATCAAGGGGGAACATCTATTTATTTATTCCATAATGAAGAAATTTAACAATAATTTTAGTGGTTTAGTTGATCCACTAATTGATGATAAACAGATCAATTCCACTGAAATGTTATTTTCTATTCCCATGTTTTGGAGAATGAAAAGGACATTCATGTTGTTTACCTTTTAGAATCTGAGGAAAGAAAATGGTGGACCCTTATATATAATATGAGTCTATGTGAATAAATCGACTCCATGATGTGTAATGTGTTGATGATATTATTATTAAATAACTATATTGTTTATATTGTTCATCTTAACACAGAGTATAAATTACTTGATCTTATATGTAATTATGATGAACCTACTGATATATATGAAATAAATTTTACAATACTTGTCAGATACTCATAAATTTCTATATTTAATCCTAAACATTGGGTAGAATGTTTTTTCATTGAATTACTACCAAATTTACAATGGTATATTTGAATATAAGAGAAAATAATTCAATTTTTAATAAATGTGTTAATGGAAGAGGGAACCCCTAATGGTACTAATAATAATAATTGGAATATTGGGTTCCCTGTAATTTACAATTATATGTCACATAAAAGGACGAAAAAGTTTCAAACACCAACCATTAAAAATTGTGGGAATTATCACTTAAGTGAGTTCCTGAATTGAATCAAAATTTGTTTCAACAATTGGAAAAATTAAAATAAAAAAATATAATTTTCTGGTTGTGTGAAGAAGTCAGTCAAATAAAATAATGGAGGGAGAAATAAATTAATACAATCCAAACACTCTAGTGTTTCAAATTAAGGGATTATAGTTATTATGCTAGCCAATTCAATGGAGTCCAATGATGATGATCAATCCAAAAAAATAATTAAGGTGAGAGAAATATTTATTTCTCATTAGATCATTATTTCTGATGAGGGGTTTGATAACAATGTTGTGAAATGTACACTTAACATCTACTCTAGAACCGGTAATGTCTTATTTGATAATGGATATACCCATTATTTTATATCTATGTAATTTCTAGGGGTATCATGATTCATAAAAAAATATTAGATGTTAACTAGAATTGAATACCCCTAATTGTATGATGATTAGGTCTCAAATTTATGATTCCACGCCAGTTTAAGTTAATAGGAATGTTATTCATAAAATATTTTCAATCGTACTATGTGTTTTATTTAAGTTTATCTTATAAATGGATTGTATTTTTCAACATAAATCCAACATTTATTTTTAAGAAACAGAATTCATGTTAAATTTTCAAGACAATATTTTATCATCAAACAATATGACCATAAATATATACTTTTAAAAGAAATCACATCCATATTAGGATATTTAAATCATAATCAAAAGGGGTATTTAACATATATGTTTTGGGATAAAATTCACATCGACGATGTTCCTATTTTTTTGGAGTTTTTTGTTGTATTTATTTAATAGTTTTCTAGTCTTCATCCTCAATTAAATTTGTTCTCTGAATAAAAATCAAACTTGGTTCAACACATATTTCCATGAATCAATATATAATGTCCCTCATGTAGTATCAGGAATTGATGAAAAAACTCTATGAGAAAATTGAAAATGGATTCATTATCCCAAGTGTGTCACCTTGGGTGATACTGTTTAATTATTAATAAAATATGGATCTATATGAATCATTATTACTGAATAGAAGTTGAATATGATTATGATCAAAATCAAGAATACTCTACGACGTATTTATAACATTTTTTATCAACTTTGTAGTCCTCAATAGTTTTCCATAGTATACCATAATTCTAGTTATCATTAATTAATGATCAACAAAGAGGATATACCCATGGAAACATTACATACATGTAGTGGACACTTTGAATATATATATATATATATATATATGGTATTACAAATTAACCAACTTTTTGAACACCCCACGATGTCATAATGCGTTATCTCTTTAAAGTAAATCAATTGCTTGTGCGACAAGAAACACTGAGTTTGAGCGCACCATGACTTAGAAAACTGGATGCTTAAAAAGTGGTTATGAATAATATTAAATGAATATTGAATTTTATATACTCAATATAATTTTTCATCAATATTATGTGTTTTTTATACATAATTTAAGCACAAAAAAATTTTCAGATAAATTTTTTTATCCAAATAAATGTTATTTTACTGCCTTTTATTGGAGAACACTTTTTAAAACCAATACTTGACACATTTATATAATAAATTTGAAAAAATATACTTCTTTTTTAGAAGTGTGACACAAATAAGTTAGTTTGGATAAATATTTTGTGTTTTTATGATAAATTTCATATTTTGATAAATAGATAAATATACTATCTTTTAATTGAAATCAACTTTTTTTAATAAAAATATTTTATATTGTTAAATTATACCATTGAATGGGTTTTAAGAATAACTATGTTATATTATTATCATTTAATCTAATATTGGTAATTGGAAGTAATTTTATTTTTAAATTAGATATAAACACATATCAATCTTTTGATAGTTTTTACTTCTCAAAAAACAGATTTCTACTTTTGACAACGGGAATTAATTTTAAATTAATTTATTAAACATATATTTTTTGAATTTTGTAAAATAGAAATCATTTTTGAATTTAAAATATTCAAATTATATTATGGTGAATTTTTGGTATTTTTTTGAATACTAACATTTTTAAGAATAGTGAAAAATACTACATAGTACATAAAAACCGAATTTTTCATTTAAATAATTATTTCTAAATAAAAATGAATCCCAAATAAATAATAAATAAATTATTAAAATTTAATTAATTGGAGTAATTTTATAATAAGATAATATATATAAAATTTTATTGAACTATTTTAATGCCTTTTTACCCACATTTTAAGCACATTTACTCACCTTATAGGCACATTTGAAAATTTGCATAAAACATAAATTTACCACTTCTGTAAATTGAATTTCCAAAATCCGAGAGACCCAATTGAAATTATTAAGTAAACTTTTGTTCAATATGATGAAAATAATTTTTGGTGAATTGTAACTTTTAAATTTTATTTGCCACGATTAAAAGTAAATGAGGAAATTAAAGGTACAAAAATTGTTAAAATTACCTCAACAAATGTCATAATTCTATTCGATAAGTATATTTAGACCAATATAATTCTTTGGAAAGACATAATATCATATTTATACTTTTTTATAGATTATAACATTTATATATTTTATTTAAAAAAGCGTTAAAAGTGAAAATTCAATTTTTAATAACTAAACCATTTTTAATGTAGGGTTACTCATAAGATAAATTCTACTATAATTATTAATTGGAATGATAAAAGTATTTTCTACATCATGTTATTTTATTTATAATTTTTAGACATTAAATAATTATTGTTATATCAGACACAATGATGAATTAGTAATTACCTTATTAATGAAAGATTAAAATAATTGATATTGTAAATATAAAACTAAATGTAAATTGAGACTATTGATTCCATACATGACTTATATTGGTTAGAGTTGATTTAATTTATTTTTTTCGTTGTATCAAACATTATATTACTATCACAAAAACCAAATACTAAATTGTGTCAAAATTGACATAAATGTGTTTTTAAAATAATTACTACATTATTAAATGATATAATATTCAAAAAAATATAAGGTTCATAAAAAGAACATATATAATGATATATTTGTAATTATTGAACCACTATAAGTTCTATTGGCATTAATATTTTGTTTATTAACTATATATTATAATTATACATGAAGACATGGTAAATATTAAACTATTTAACTAAGGGATAAATCTAAAATATATAGTTAATATGGTGACCTAAACTTTCCTAAAACCCATTGGTTGATATTATTTCAACCCATACCCACCTTATACACGAATTAAGTCTCTTTTTAGCTATTAGAATCCGAAAATAATTTTATAATAAATTAATATTTCATGGTTTTCCTAATATACGCCTCACCTCTCTTATAAAAGAGTACATCACCTTCTCTTAAATTCACACCTCCAAAGTCATTTTTATCCACCATAACCCGATCAAATATCCTAAAAACTACTCCCAAATAATCCTACAGTCCTTAATTTGATAAAAAATCTAGCCTATGGATCCCTTTTATTCAAATCAAAATGAAGAACCCAATGAAGATGTAATTATTTTATCACGACATTCAATGTTCTTATCTTCTTCAACATCCTCTTTTTTTGTTCTTTCCATAACAAAATAATAGATCCATGACCTTATACATACATTTATGTTGTTATAAATATTTTAGAACCATAATCATTATTCTATACATCATATGAATGAAAAAGTCATCATACGTGTGTACGTAGGGCTTACCGTCTCCATATTGTGGTGCAGTTTGTTGTTCAACACGTTATTTTTTTGATAGGTATTATAATTAGTATAATTGATTTAAATAATAAATATAACATGCTAATGGTTCTTTATATATAATATACCATCCAATTACATACAATTTCACCAACAATATAATGATATCATCTATCAGGCGTTGGTACGGCTTACCGTCTTCACAAGGTGATGTGATTTATTTCCATGTTCACCATTCAACGATGATTATAAATATATATTATTAATATATATATGTAATATATTACATAATAATACTACTAAATAAATATGTATATATATCTCTCATTCATTTACTTCTGTTCAATACAATATGAAAATAGAAACGATATTTATGGGTACGTAAGAACTACCGCCTCCATGAACAATGTTTTCTATTTCATATATCTATCTATTATAAATAAATTTATATTTAATATATATGATACATAAATAATTTTTTATATTACGAAATCAATTATATCCTGATATAACTTATACGATCAAGAAAAATAAGTTAAAACACATATGATAAATAAAGTGATTATTACCCAAAATGTTTTTTTAACATTTAAATTATTATTAAATATTTTTTTATATTAAAATATATTGAAAAATAATTATTTATACTATGTGTATAGCCGACTACAACCTTGTGAACAAATGTGACATGTTTTTAAATTTCGATTTTAGTTGAATTGTAATAATAACATATTGAATGAATATATATATATATATATATGATATTTCTAACATAATTTTAACTCTTAAATAAATTTATCACACATAACATCATTCTTTCCACCGCACAAGGGATATAATAACATCACTCATGTGTTCAGAAGACATATTCTTCATAGAGTGATGTGATTTTTTTAACTACCACTTTTATAGGAATATAATAATGATAAATTAAAAAAAATATATTACAAATATATGAACTCCTAATGATTGTTTAATTTTGAATTATTTTAAACCTTTTTTTTCTTCAATCCGTTAGAGAAATGGACACAATGTTTACGCATACGTATTACCTACTGTTTCTATGAATAATGTATTTAATTTTATATCACTAACTTATATATATTGCTATAAATACATATATAATGAATATATATGTTATTTTTATGATGTTTAACATTATTTATATTAGGCTAACAAAATTAATTTAAAAATAATTAATATACTAAATCAAAATAAATAATAAAACCAATGCAGTTATTACCTGAAATATTATTTTAATGATGATTTTCTTACGAATCATGTAATAAAATATTATATTTTTGGAATATATGGTATTATGTGTATAATTATGTTTCTATAATATATGTATAATAAGTTTATATTTATTATAAAAGGATATTTAGTTTTTTAAAAGGATGTCGAGAATTAATGTAAAGGATTCTCGTATCACTTTTTTACTTCTTTGTGACATAGTCAATATTCACAACATATTTTTTATGTAGTGTATATAATTATCATGAATTTATATTATTATGATTTAATTTAAAATTATTGTTATTTACATATAATTAAAATTATCTCGATTTCACGGGTTTTATAGTTCAAATGTTACAAAGTGGAATGAGATTATTTTCCTTAATCTTCCTTTTTTTGTGAAATAAGATATGTTTTGGAACTATATTATTTTATGAGTTGTATATGTTACCCCTATGAATTGTAATATCATTAATTTATTTTTATTTATTATATATTATTTTTAATATAAATTTTTGTCTGAATGCGTCTTAAAATTCAATGATACCAATGTGGTAGTTGTTTTATGATACAATCTTATCATTTAACAGAATTTTTTATTTTTATTCTTCTTTTGAGGAAATATTATGACCTATCTCTCAAGAAACCCCTGATATTTATTCTACTATTTTTATTTCACGATAATTCTTATTTTATATTTAATTTCCTATATTTATGTATACATTAAATCAAAATAATGTATCTAATAAAACCCAAAATTATTTCCCACTTCGTTCGAAACCCATTTTGGATCCATATCCGTGTTTTTAAAAAAAATTAAAAAATATTTATGAATTATTTTTAACATTACCCAATGTATTTTTTAAAGACTTTAACCAATTTTTTATATTTTAATTTTTTTAAAAAATTAATCATCCTGTCGTTTTTAAAAAAATCCATGTTATGATTTTATTTAAAATGTGAAAAAAATCATTGTTTTATTGTGTTCACAATTTTACTCCATCATGACCAATCAATGTTTACAATCATACATTATAATTTTATAAGGATAGTTTCAATGAAAATGATTTCAAATTTCTTTTATTGTTCAAAAATATTATTTCAAAGCTTAAATAGACTTTTCATTAAGAAACATTCCATGTAATATTTGAAAACTCTTTTATATCTATGAAGATATAATTTTGTGTTAATTATGATTTAATAAGCATATGATCTAATGAAACCTTATTTATTATTTCACTTCATGTTTTATTATTATGATGGATGGTTGTTTATGAATCACATTTCTATCCATGAGTTATAAAATTATGAAATGTTCAAGAAACCAGACCCCTTTCAAGAGTTATGATATGATAAATGTTTTATGATATTTTAGAACATTGTTGTATGGATTATTTGATGGTGAGACATAAATATCCGTCAAATTACTTGGGTAATGATAAATCCCACAAGAGTAAATTTGATATAAATAGACATGATTACAGGTTCCCAATTTAATAATTGAACCTACGTAAAAGTTCACAATTTGGGTGTCAACCTGATTGTATGATCTCTGTGTAGTGTGTGCACCTTGATATCATTTCCATAGGTTTATGTGTTGCATGTCTACAATATTATGTGTGGTATTCATTTCACATCCATGTATTAATTATAGAAATAATTCTATTTATTCATGTTATCAGTGTAATATATTTATGTGAATTACAATAATCTATATATTATAAACATTTTATGTTATAATAAAAAAATTTATTTGATTTCATTATGACCCAAGTCTTATGAACATCAATGATTTATACTATGACATAAGATTTTTATATTTGATATATATAGAATAGATTTAATATGTTAATTTCATTTTCTTATACCATTATTCACAAATTATATTTACAAATATCTCATGTTTATCCAAAAAGAGTATTCAAATCCCCCATTTCATATTTTTCCATTCAATGTTTATGATGATTTTTTTGAAGGTTATGTTATTAAATTGTAAAAAAGAGAAGAACATTATCAGAGTTATTGAATATCATTCACTAAAAAATAAATTTGGGTACGTAGTTTTCCAAATCACAAAACTATTACGGTTCTTATGCTTGTATTTGTGAAATATAATTAATATTAATCTATACATATTTTATGTCCATGTATGGTATTTTTTAGTATCTTTTTTTGGTATCAGAGGAATGGTTTAATTAAACTTTTGAATTTAGGATAATAAAATACTGGTCATATCCATAATTATATGTCTAAATATGAGTAAAAATATGGGAAAATGTCTTGGATTGATTGTAAGGAAAATCAAGAGTGTATATAATAAATATAAATCTGTTTTTATATATTATAAGTCGATGTAGTTCTGCAAATAGGTTCTTATGTTAAATAACACTAATAAAGATGCATTGAGATTGACTTGATCATCACATGGTGTATGTAAATAGGATTAACAACATATAAGGTTTGAAACTCCAAGGGGATGTAATATTGAAATTAAAAAACTCATTGAAACCATGATAAAAGAGTTAAATAGATATTGACTATGAATGGACTATGATAAACCTATGGTGTCATTGATTAAAATTGAATGTTTCATGATTTATACATCCTATATGTAATTTGTTTCATAATTATGTTGTTTCTCATATTCATTATTGTTTTATACACAATAATTATTTGTAATAGTCAAAGGATGGAACATAGAAGAACTTTGTTATTGATGTTTGAAGTTGATAAATTCAAGGATATTCCTCCTATTAAAGAAAAAATAATGGGAGATGGAATGAAAATTATTATTACCATGCTCACTAAAATTTCTCATATTATGGATCATGATGAGAATCTGAATAATCAAGGGGGAACATCTCTTTATTTATTCCATAATGAAGAAATTTACCAATACTTTTAGTGGTTTAGTTGATCCACTAATTGATGATAAACAGATCAATTCCACTGAAATGTTATTTTCTGTTCCCATGTTTAGGAGAACGAAAATGACATTCAAGATTTTTACCTTTTGGAATCTGAGGAATGAAAATGGTGGACCCTTATATATAATATGAGTCTATGTGAATAAATCGACTCCATGATGTGTAATGTGTTGATGATTTTATTATTAAATAACTATATTGTTTATATTCTTCATATTAACACAGAGTATAAATTACATGATCTTATATGTAATTATGATGAACCTACTAATATATATGAAACAAATTTTACAATACTTGTCAGATACTCATAAATGTTTATCTTTAATCCTAAACATAGGGTAGAATGTTTTGTCATTGAATTACTACGAAATCTACAACGGTATATTTGAATATAATACAAAATAATTCAATTTTTAATAAATGTTTTAATGGAAGAGGGAACCCCTAATGGTACTAATAATAAGAATTGGAATATTGGGTTCCTTGTAATTTACAATTATATGTCACATTGAAGGAAGAAAATGTTTCAAACACCATCCATTAAAAATTGTGGGAATTATCACTTAAGTGAGTGCCTGAATTGAATCACAATTTGTTTCAACAATTGGAAAAATTAAAATAAAAAAATATAATTTTCTGGTTGTGTGAAGAAGTCAGTCAAATAAAATAATGGAGGGAGAACTCAATTAATACAATCCAAACACTCTTGTGTTTCAAATTTAGGTATTATAGTTATTATGCTAGCCAATTCAATGGAGTCCAATGATGATGATCAATCCAAAAAAATAATTAAGGTGAGAGAAATATTTATTTCTCATTAGATCATTATTTCTGATGAGGGGTTTGATAACAATGTTGTGAAATGTACACTTAACATCTACTCTAGAATCGGTAATGTCTTATTTGATCATGGATATACCCATTATTTTATATCTATGTAATTTCTAGGGGTATCATGATTTATAAAAAAAATATTAGATGTTGACTAGAATTGAATACCCCTAATTGTATAATGATTTGGTCTCAAATTTATGATTCCACTCCAGTTTAAGTTAATAGGAATGTTATTCATAAAATATTTTCAATCGTACTATGTGTTTTATTTAAGGTTATCTTATAAATGGATTGTATTTGTCATCATAGATCCAACATTAATTTTTAAGAAAAAGAATTAATTTTATATTTTCCAAGACAATATTTTATCATCAAACAATATGACCATAAATATATACTTTTAAAAGAAATCACATCCATTTTAGGATCTTTAAATCATAATCAAAAGGGGTATTTAACATATATGTTTTGGGAAAAAATTTACATCGATGATGTTCCTGTTTTTTGGAGTTTTTTGTTTTATTTATTGAATAGTTTTCTAGTCTTCATCCTTAATTAAATTTGTTCTCTGAATAAAAATAAAACTTGGTTCAACACATATTTCCAAGAATCTATATATAATGTCCCTCATGTAGTATTAGGAATTGATGAAAAAACTCTATGAGAAAATTGAAAATGGATTCATTAGCCCAAGTGTGTCACCTTGGGTGAAACTGTTTAATTAGTAATAAAATATGGATCTATATGAATAATTATTAATGAATAGAAGTTGAATATGATTATGATCAAAATCAAGAATACTCTACCACGTATTTATAACATTTTTTATCAACATTGTGGTCCTCAATAGTTTTCCATATTTTACCATCATTCTAGTTATCATTAATTAATGATCAACAAGGAGGATATACCCATGGAAACATTACATACATGTAGTGGACACATTGAGTATATATATATATGATTTGTTATTACAAATGAACCAAATTTTTTAACACCCCAAGATGTCATAATACGTTATCTCATTAAAGTAAATCAATTTCTTGTGCGACAAGAAACACTGAGTTTGAGCGCACTAGGACTTAGAAAATAAGATGCTTAAAAAGTGGTTTTGAATAATATTAAATGAATATTGAATTTTATATACTCAATATAATTTTTCATCTATATTATGTGTTTTTTATAAATAATATAAGCACAAAAAAAATTTCAGATAAAAATGTTTTATCCAAATAAATGTTATTTTACTGCCTTTTAATGGAGAACCCTTTTTAAAACCAATACTTGAAACATTTATATAATAAATTTGAACAAATATACTTCTTTTTTAGAAGTGGGACATAAATAAGTTTTTTTGGATAAATATTTGGTGTTTTTATGATAAATTTCATATTTTGATAAATAGATAATTATACTATCTTTTAATTGAAATCAACTTTTTTTAATAAAAATATTTTATATTGTTAAATTATACCTTTGAATGGTTTTTAAGAATAACTATATTATATTCTTATCATATAATCCAATGTTGGTTAATTGGAATTAATTTTATTTTTAAATTTGACATAAACACATATCAATCATTTGATAGTTTTTACTTCTCAAAAAACAGCTTTCTAATTTTGACAATGAGAATTAATTTTAAATTAATTTATGAAACTTATATGTTTTGAATTTTTTAAAATAGAAATCATTTTTGAATTTAAAATATAAAAATTATATTATGGTGAATTGTTTCTATTTTTTGGAAAACTGACATTTTTATAAATAGTGAAAAATACTGCCTAGTACATAAAAACTGAATTTTTCATTTAAATAATTATTTCTAAATAAAAATGAATCCCAAATAAATAATAAATAAATTAGTAATGTTTAATTAATTGGAGTAATTTTATAATAAGATAATATATATAAAATTTTATTGAACCATTTTAATGTCTTTTTAACCACATTCTGAGCACATTTACTCACCTTCTAGGCACATTTGAAAATTTGAATAAAACATAATTTTACCAATTCTATAAATTGAATTTCCAAAATCCGAGACACCCAATTGAAATTATTAAGTAAAATTTTGTTCAATATGATGAAAACAATTTTTGGTGAATTGTAACTTTTAAATTTTATTTTCCACGATTAAAAGTAAATGAGGAAATTAAAGGTTCACAAATTGTTAAAATTACCACAAAAAATGTCATAATTCTATTCGATAAGTTTATTTAGACCAAAATAATTCTTCGGAAGGACATAATATCATATTTATACTTTTGGTATAGATTAGAACATTTATTATATTTTATTTAAAAAAGCTTTAAAAGTGTAAAATTCAATGTTTACTAACTAAACCATTTTTAATATAGGGTTACGTATAAGATAAATTCTACTATAATTATTAATTGGAATGATAAAAATATTTCCTACATAATGTTATTTTATTTATAATTTTTAGACATTAAATAATTATTGTTTTTTAAGACATGATGAATAATTAGTAATTACCTTATTAATTAAAGATTAAAAAAACTGATATTGTAAATATAAAAATAAATGTAAATTGAGACTATTGATGCCATTCATGAATTATATTGGTTAGAGTTGATATAATTTATTTTTTTCGATGTATCAATTTTTATATGACTATCACAAAAACCAAATACTAAATAGTGTCAAAATTGACATAAATGTGTTTTTAAAATAATTACTACATTATTAAATGATATAATATTCAAAAAATATTAGGTTCATAAAAACAACTTATATAATGATATATTTGTAATTATTGAACCACTATAGGTTCTCTTGGCATTAATAGTTTGTTTATTAACTATGTATTATAATTATACATGAAGACATGGTAAATATTAAACTATTTAACTAAGGGATAAATCTAAAATATATGGTTAATATGGTGACCTAAACTTGCCTAAAACCCATTGGTTGATATTATTTCGACCCATCCCCACCTTATCCACGAATTAAGTCTCTTTTTAGCTATTAGAATCTGAAAATAATTTTATAATAAATTAATATTTCATGCTTTTCCTAATATAACCCTCACCTCTCTTATAAATGAGTACATCACCTTCTCTTAAATTCACACCTCCAAAGATATTTTTCTCCACCAAACCCCAATCAAATATCCTAAAAACTACTACCAAATAATCCTATAGTCCTTAATTTTATCAAAAATCTAACCTATGGACCCCTTTTATTCAAATCAAAATGAAGAACCCAATAAAGATGTAATTATTTTATCATGACATTCAATGTTCTTATCTTCTTCAACATACTCTTTTTTTGTTCCTTCCATAAAAAAATAATAGATCCATGACCTTATACATACATTTATGTTATTATAAATATTTTAGAACCATAATCATTATTCTATACATCCTATGAATGAAAAAGTCATCATACGTGTGTACGTACGGCTTACCGTCTACATATTGTGGTGTAGTTTGTTGTTCAACACGTCATTTTTTTGATAGGTATTATAATTAGTATAATTGATGTAAATAATAAATATAACCTGCTAATGGTTCTTTATATATAATATACCATCCAATTACATACAATTTCACCATCAATATAATGATATCATCTATCAGGCGTAGGTACGGCTTACCGTCTTCACAACGTGATGTGATTTATTTCCATTTTCACCATTCGACGATGATTATAAATATATATTATTAATATATATATATGTAATATATTAAATAATAACACTAATGAATAAATATGTATATATATCTCTCATTCACTTACTTCTGTTCAATACAATATGAAAACAGAAACGATGTTTATGCGTACGTAAGAACTACCGTCTCCATGAACAATGTATTCTATATCATATATCTATATATTATAAATAAATTTATATTTAATATATATGATACATAAATAATTATTTATATTATGGAATCAATTATATCTTGATATAACTTATACGATCAAGAAAAATAAGTTAAAACACATATGATAAATAAAGTGATTAATACACGAAATGTTATTTTAACATTCAAATTATTATTAAATGTTTAATATAAAGAGATAAATGAATCGTGTATGCTATCATAAATATGAATATGGTTATGTTATAAATTAATAACATAATATTGTCATTATACTCTAGGTTAAACGTACCCTCAACCAAAGGAAAGTACAAGGTAAGGATTAATTAAATAATCTAATTGTTATTTAAGATTGTTTATGTGTAATTATTTACATATAAATTTTTTTCATCCTTTTCCATGTTTCATAAAAATGTTTTCAAAATAAATATTTTAATTTTTTTTTGAAGGGACTCTTTACCAAGATCAACATTTTAAATGTTTTACTGATTTATTTTTCAAAATATTATTAATTAATGTCCATGTTATAAAAATGATTTTAAGGATTTATTTATATGGCCATGATTGTTTTAAAATATTAATTACATTCAAAATATTCAATTTAGTTAGGGAAAATTTGATTCAAAATCTCTTTTAAATTACTTACTTTATAAATTCATGACTTGTAAATTATTTCTCAATAAGATATATTTCTATAAAAATATTTTACTAACCATTTTAAAATATGTCAATATCCTTTACTGGATAATATTCTTGACCGAGTTTGATTTAATATAATTCAATATTCAATATTTTATTGTTTGATTTCTGATATGGTTGACTGTGGATGTGCTATTTTTATACCTTTCATGGTTTATGGTTATTGTATTGACATTTTTTATTCTAGTTTAAATATGAATGTTTATGTTATGTTTAGAAATTTTCATATGAGTAATGAATTGGACTTTTTATGTGACGGGTGGAACATGTTATAGCCCCTTGATGCATCGGTAGGTATCATGGTACAAATTAGTGTCTTTCCACAAGACCTTTACAAAAATTTTATTTGTATTCTTCCCATGAGGCCTTGACTATGTGGTTATATTTTCCGACATCTTGCATGTCTTCATTATGAAATTAACTATTGATATTTCATGGGAATATTCGACTAGTAGAATATCCATGTGTATATGTAAATTGGATTATTTGATTTATATTTTCAATATTTTGATAAAGATTATGTTTAAATGGATTGTGTTTTATTCATATACATTTATTTAATTTTTTTATGATTATTGATGATAATTATTTCTATATTGTTATCCTTATTGAGAATTTGAGATCACCCCATTTTTATGTTTTATTTTTCCCAGGTTGCGAAGAAATGTATAATGATTGATATGATCGGTTAAAATCAGATAATAATGGAGTTTTCAATAGATTATTTATGTTGTGTTTTATTTTAGAAATTTTAATGTAACGTTCTTATATTTAATATATTTTCCAAGACTACTAAACTCATCTATCCTTCAGGACATGATTCCATGAAATCATGCCAATGTGTTAATGTAGTGGACCGACTCTAGGTAACTGGGGTCAGGTCATTACAGTTGGAATCAGATGAAGTTTAGCAACAACCATGGAAATATATTTATATAAATATTGATTTTGATACATTACTCTAAGATATATATTTATGATTAGTATATATGAACTTATTATAATTTTGGTAATGTAATTATTTTGTAAATTTTCCAAGCAATACATCTTTTTCTGTATATGAGCAAGTTGAGGTGGATGTCACACAGATACATCTAGTTGTAAAACCTAAACACACCACTTTGAGCTATACTTTAATGATAATGGGTGCACAAAAATGGGCATTTCATTACTCTTGGTATGACACTCCTGGGGGATATGCTTATGATAATTAAAATTTTATATTCAAACCATAATGAAGGATTTATGAGTAAATATGTCTGCAAGGAAACCATTTTTAAGATTATGATACTATATTCATAACAAAATTCAATTAATGGTGATAATTTTCCTAGTTTTTGGATTATAAATTATGATATGATCTAACCTAGGTTTTGTCACCATTTCAAAATGGGACCCAGTAGAAGGAATGAAAACTCTAGGAATACTCATGATTAAAAGAATAAGAAGGGTCATATATTTCATTGTTATAATCCGACATTTAGAAGGGAAATAGTCTCACATGTATAATCATTATATGAAGAAATAGTATCGTGTGTTAGTAAAATAAGTAAATAATTCTCTAATTCATATGGTTTGGAAGAGAAGACAAAGATTAAGAGGATAGTAGAGAAAAATATGGATAAATGAAAGAACTAAAAGAAGTATTTTCTCATATGTGATAACTTTGGAAAGAATCACCCTTGGAAGTTCATAAAATAAAATTTAGGTTATTATAAGTGTGTCGAAAAAGGACACCATGTTCATGATTTAAAGGGTAAGAAAAATGTTTCAAATGTACAATGCTTCATCTGCAAGGAGTTGGGACACTTTGAAAATCAATTTCTTAATCATCATAGTTTACACCAAGTGATGCTAATGGATAATAATAAAGTAATTATTCTAGCACAGATGAATATGAATGATTATTGTCCTTAAGTTGTTATTAAAGAATTGTGTCATTTGAGTACAAGTTATAAGAACTATAAAGTATATAAGGATGGTACTTCAGTACGTTTTCATTAAGGATTTGAAATTTTATGGTACCATGTAAAGTGACACAGTTTCAAGTTAAACATTTTGGAAAATATATGTTTAGGGGGAATATAACCCTTATATGTTTATAAAACTAAGATAATGATTTTAGAAAAAGAAATAATTTATTTGGATAATGTATATTGAATATCATTGACTACCTTGGAACTAATTAATTTTCTATTTATTACATTGTTGTTTGAGTTCACAAAATTCTTTGATTTAAGGAGTATATCTGTTATTCTATAAGGAATATGTGAGCATGAACATATTCAATAATGATTTTTGATAATTCAGGGTGTTACCATGTTTTAATAGAATACATGATTAAGGTCTTAAGTTGTTATTATGTGGAAAAAGAGGTCTTCATTATGATTACCTCTCATCTAAATTTTGAACAGTGACTTTGGACAATTGTATTTTGGATTAGTCTAAGGGTTGGAATGAATTAAGTTAGACATTCGACACTATTTTTTAATTTTAAAACATTTCTTAAGATTTTTTTGTGTTGTTATAAAAAGGAAAACCCAGATGTCGGGTGACAACCTGTTACATCTGGTTAGGCCGTGAGACATGAACCTGCATCTAAAGGGAGACAAGGGTGTATCATGTTCCACTGGACTACGTGGTATCCTAGTTTGTATAATGTAAATTTTTTCATATGATCTGATTGATTATTTATAAAATCATTATTTTTGGAACCTTATATGATTAAGATAATTAAAATATTATTGAATTCTATTATCTTATGGAATAAATGATGAGTTTGTGGTAGAAGTTAGTTGAAGGATGGAACTCTACTGGTCAAGTTTTTTTTATTCAATGATGAAATTATTTTTTATAATTTAGGCAAGGGATTTTAAAACTAATAATATGTTATGATAATACCTTATGTTTTTTTTGAACTGATGATATATAAATCATTATAGATTTATGAATTTGAGGCCCTCAATATTACATTTATTGTTCACTTGTTTGTGATTGATGAACTCGATCACTCCGTATAAATATTTAAATATTTCTCTAATTATGTGTCTCTAATTGGAACAAATTTTCACCAATTATAACTTGTAATTTGTTGGTGACTTTATCATTTCCCTTTCCATCTTATTAGAACTAAATTTTAGTAACCCTATTTCCAAAGTTGGTTTTCCACAATGGCATTTTCTATTTTCAACCTTTTATTTTCTATTTTTTTCAAATATTAGGGATGAATTTATTAGTGGAGGGGAGAATTTAACACCCTATAATGTCATAATACGTAATATCATTAAATTAATTCAATAGCTTGAACCATACACAACACCAAGATCAAGTGCACTATGACATAAAAAACTTGCCTTTTAAAAAGAAGTTGAGAATAATATTAAATTCATTTTTATTTAATATAGTTCATATAATTTTAACCTACATACTATGTGTTTATTTAAACATAATATAATAAAACATCTAGTTTTTCATATAAAAGAAGTGTTTTAAAAAAATGAAGTTTTACTGGGTTTTAATACCAAACCCTTTCAAAATCCAATATTTTACACTTTTATATATTAAATTTGACAATATAAACTTCGTATTTAGATGTAGGACATACAATTTTAGTTTGGATAAATGTTTTTTATTTTTATGATAACTTTCATATTTTGATGAATTGTGAAAAATACTAAATTATAATTCAAAACAACTTTTTAAATCAAAATAATTTATATTATTAAATTATACATTTGAATTGTTTTGATGTATAATTAGATTATATTTTTATCATTTAATCCAATATCGGTAATAGGATGTAATTTTAAATTTAGATTAGGCATAAACACATATCAATCTTTTGATAGTTTTTATTTCTCAAAAACTAGATTTCTAGTTTTGAAAACAGGTATTAATTTTAAATTAACTAATGAAACTTTTGTGTTTTGAATTTTGTAATATAGACATAATTTTTTAATTCATAATATCAAAATTATATTAGGGTCAATTTTTGTTATTTTTCTGAAAACATTCAATTTTGGATGAAAAGTGAAAGTACTGCATAGTACATAAACACCAACATTTTCATTTAAATAATTATTTTTAATAAAATATTTATCATAAATAAATAATAAATATATTAGTAAAATTTAATTAATTACAGTCAATTTATTATAATATTAGATAAATAAATTTTTATTGAACCATTTCTACGTATTTTACCCACATTTTAGGCACATTTGTAAATTTTCATAAAACATAATTTTATTGATTCTATGAATTGTATTTCCAAAATCTGAGAGACATAGATGAAATCCGTATGTAAAATTTGGTTCAATAAGATGAGAATAATTTTTGGTGAATATAAACTTCTGAATTTTATATACAATAGTTAAAAGTAAATAAGGAAATCAAAGGTAAAAAATAATATTAAAATTACCCTAACACATGTCCTAAGTTTATTTGATAAGATTATTTTGACATAAATAAATCTCTTAAAAAATCCTTTAGATTAATTTGTTTTAGTTTAGGACATTTATTATATTTTATTTAAAGAAGAGTTAAAGGTATTAAATTCAATGTTTAATAAATAAACTATTTTTATTATAGGGACACACCTAAGATAAATTCGACTATAAATATTCATTAGATATATAAAATGATCTAATACATCATTTTATTTTATTTATAATTTTTATACAATAAATAATTAATTTTATTTTTGACACAATGATGAAGTAGTAATTACCTTATTAATGAATGATTAAAATAATTAGCATTATAAATATTAAAAAAATGTAAATTTATACTTTTGATGCCATCCAAAAATTTTCCAGGTGACTATGAAATGGGAGAGTTTATATAATTTATTCTTTTCTAAGTAATAAACTTGTTAAAATTTTCCCAAAAACCAATTACTAAATAGTGTCAAAATTGACATAAATGATCTTTTAAAAAAATGCTATATTATTAGATGATATAATATTCCAAAAAAAATATATAAGGTTTGGAAAAAATACTTTTATAATGATATATATGTAATTAATGATTCTCATAAGGTTCTATTGGAATTTTATAGTATGTTTATTAACCATGTATTAAAATAATAAAATAATAAATGGTAAATGTTAAACTATTTAACTAAGGGATTCATATAAATGTTAGGATACTATGTCGACCTAAACCTGCCTAAAACCTATTGGATTATAGGATTTTGACCCATCCCTACCTTAACCTAGAAATAAATCAATCTTGAGCTATTAAAAACCGGAAATAATTTTAGAATGAATAAGTATTTCAAGCATTTCCTAAAGTGCCCATAACCTCTCTTATAAAATGATATTTCCCCTTCTCTTAAATTCACACTTCCAATGCCATTTGTCTTGGCCAAAACCTTCCCAAATCTCCTCCCAACTACCCTCACTTCAACCTAATGGACATAATTTGATCTGAAATCTAGCCTATGGATCATTTTTGTTCAAATCAAAAGGAATAACCCCATGTAGATATAATTATTTCATCACTTCTTTCAGTGTTCTTTTTTTATTCCACTTACTATTTCTTTGTTGTTTCAATACCAAAATAATATCTCTAGAACCTTATAAATACTTTGATGTTATTAGAAATATAGTACAACTATATTCATTATTCTATCCATCCTATAAATGGAAAAGTCATCATACATGCGTATGTATGGCTTACCGTCTCCCCGCTGTGGTGTAGTTTGTTATTCAACACTTCATTTTTTGGATGGGTATAATATTCAGTATAATTGAGGTAAATAATAAATATAAAATTTTAATGTATATTTATATATAATATACCATCCAATTACATACTATATTACTATAAATATAATGATATCATCGCACTTGGTTTGTACAGCTTACCGTCTCCATGACACGATGAGATTCATTTCCACATTCACCATTTAATGATGATTATAATTATATATATTATTAATATATATGAAATATATGAAATAATAATGATACTGTAATTATATATACATATATATACATATATACCATTACTTTACTTCTGTTTAGTATGATATGACGAAAGAAACAATTTTTATGATTACGTACGACCTATCGTCTCCATGAACAGTGTTTTCCATTTAATATATCTATCTATTATACATACTTATATTATGTATATATATGATACATAAATAATTTTTTATATTTTGGAATCAATAAAATCATTATATGTGTTATACTATCATGAATAAAAAGTTAAAAGCGTATGATAAAGAAAGTGATTATTACCCGAAATGTTATTTTAACATAGATATTATTTTTAAATGGGTAGTATAAATCCATAAATGAGTTATATTGGATATCATAAATATGAATATGATTTGGTTATAATTTAATAACTTACTATGGTCATTATACAGGAGGTTAAACATACCCTTGACCAAAGGAAAGTACAAGATAAGGGTTAATTCTTCAATCTCATATTTATCTGAGATTGTTTATGTATAAGTATTTACTGGGAAATTTTTATCATCTCTGTCTATGTTTCATAAAATTGTTTTCAAAATAAATATTTTATTGTCATGTGCAAGGTACTTTTTATCAAGATCTGTATTTTAATTTTTTTAACAATTTATTTTTCTAAATCTTTTTAGTTAATCTCCATGTTTTAAAAACCATTTGAAGGATTTATTTATATGGACTTCATTGTTTTAAAATTATAATTGCATTCAAAATATTAAATTTTGTATGGGACATTTTTATTAAAAAATATCTTTTAAAAGGACTTACTTTATAAATTCATGACTTTTAAATTATTTTTAAAAAGGTATATTTATCTCAAAGAGTTTTACTGATCATTTTGAACTACATTAACAAACTTTAAATGATATAATTCTTGATTGAGTTTACTTTTTTATAATAAAATCATTCATATTGTATTGAATGACTTATGATATGTTTGATAGTGAATGTTCTATTTTTATATCATTCATGATTAATGGTTAAAATATTGACATTTGGTATGCCAGTTTTAACAAGAATATTTATGTTAAGTTTCAAAATTTTCATATGAGGAATTCATTGGACTTAGTAAGTGAAAGTGGATCCTGAAATTGTTCCTCATTTCATTGGTCGACCTCATGAGACAAATCGGTGTCTTGGAATGGGGCCTTGACAAATTTTTTATTTTTAGTCTTGGAATGAAGAAATGTCAAGTGGTTATGATGTCCAACATTATACATTCCATCATTATGAAATTAACTTTTTATATTGCATGTGATTATTCGAATAGTAGAATATCAATGCGAATAAATAAATGGAATTATTTTATTTATCATTGCAATATTATGCTGATGTTTATGTTCAATAGTCTTTTGTTTTAGCCTTATAAAATTCCTTAAATGCTAGTTCTTATTTATGATATTTTCTGCTAATTTATTATCTTTACTGATCATCTAAGATTCCCCCATATGTTTTATTTTTCCAAGGATGAAAAAAGTATATTATGATTGATATACATGGTTAATGTAGGGAAATAATTGAAATTAATAAAGGATTATATATGTTGTGTTCTATTTTAGAAATTGTAATGTATCATCCATATATTTAATCTATTTTCCAAGACTGCTAAACTAATCGGTCCTTCGAGACTTGATTCCTTGTAATCATGCCAATGTAAAAATGTAATGCCCTGACTCTAGGTATCTGGGATCCTGGAATTACAACTATGAAAGAAGATTTAATTAATATAGTCTCTAGAAAGCACTCTAATCACCCATTGCTACTCATTATAAACTGATATTATAATTTACTCAGAGATGAAGGAATAAAATGAAGAGCAGTTTGTAATATTATTAAAAACCATAAGGAAGGATAAAATAAATGAAAATTTTCTAATTTGGTTTTTTTTTGTTATAAAATTCTTCATTTTTGGGTTATATAATCTATAGAATTCTTATATCAGTTAATAAATCAAAGAAAATAGTTATTTAACATTGTCCCCGAACAAATATGGTGACTCGGATCATTAATTTTAATGGATTAGCTAGATATTTTCAATGTTGGTTGGATTTTTTCATTACCATATAATATATTTAATATGTTAACTCTAAAATAATTCCAGTTTCTCTAGATAGATGAATGTGAAGAAAATTTCATGGAACTGAAGATAAGAATAATCAGCACACCTTCATTTACATTACACTAATTTAGTGAAGGGTTTTAAATCTATAATAATACATACAAGAAGGGATTGAGATGTTATATTATTAATAATGAAATATATATTTATTATGAATAATTAAAAATGATGGTTCATGAGAAAAATTAAACAACTCATAATTTCATGTTAGCTGTGGTAATTTTATCATTAATGATATGAATAAATTATGTTTATGATGAGAAGTTTGACATATATACCGATAAAAAATGATTAATGTATATATCAACTGAGATGGATTTGAATATGTACAAGAGAATATGGTAAGAGAAAATTAATGAGTATAATGTCCCAATACATTACCACATTGGGAATACGAACAAGGTACACAATTCTTTTTGTCGAATGGATCATGCCAACTTATCCATGGAAAGGCTATCAAAAGAACATATATTTTATTATTCTAAATTCATAGAAATGGAAATTATAATTTAATAGGATAAATATTTTTTTTGTCCTATTGATCTTACCACCATCAATTTAAATTATTATTATGTAGGCATATAATAAATATATTAAGGTATAAAATAAAGTAAAAATGGTCAATAGTTTAACATTGATCATGACTAAATAATAATGTGTAGGAAAAATATATTTATTCCAACCATGAAATATTTGATGTAAAATATGTTAATTGAATCTCATAGTTTATCATTATCTATTCATCATATAAATTTTAATATGTATAGATATTTGGGAAAATATTTATGATAGGATGGCATTGAGAGAGATTTCAAAGAGTTTTTTTCTAAGTGATTATTATGTTATCATGTTATGACCGATATATAGATGTTAAAGGGGAATTTACATATTTTAACCATAACATAATGGAATTGGGAAGGCATCACCGTGTATTTTTTCATTTGACATCCCCAAAAATCTAAAGGGAATATTTCTACCTGAATTTTAGTCTATCGTCGTAAAAATTTATTAAACATCATTTCATTTATATAATATTTCACTATGGATTAGAAAATAGGGATATATATTAACTAAATTATACGGTTTTATAGAGTACCACATTAATGGTTTTTATTCGGATATAAAGATTGTGATAATGTTCTAGAAAATTCCCCAACAAGATCATGATACTGATTTGAGTTTTAGCACTATATATCACCATCATTAAGATGTCCAGTTTGATAGAAATATTAAAAAAGTATAGGTTATGTTGAGATATTTTTATTTGGAATTCAATGGTGGTCGGGATAAACACCATCCACTAGTTGATTGTTCATACAATAATATAACTCACATTAGAATTTATATGGACCATTATGAAGCCCTCTATGGAAGGAGGTTTATAAACCAAATGTTACTGGTTGAAGTTGGATAATAAAATATATAAAAGGACCTAATATTTCTTATAAATTAATAGATAATTTAAATCCATTCAATAAAACACAAGGGAAGTATAATTTGATGGGAAATTTGGGCTCACAATCATTGATGAGATCTAGAATTCAATGTTGGTGATAAGTTGTTTCTTATAATTTTTCAATAGAGGAAGGTAATGTGATTATGGAAGAAATGGAAATAATGTCTTATTCATATTGGGCCCTATGAAAACATTAACAATATTAAGATGGTTTCCTATCAGTTGGCCCTTCTAACAAACCTCCCTCAAGTTCATGATGTATTCCAAGTAATTATCACGAGGAAGTGCATACCTGATCAATCCCATATACTGAACATAGAGGTCATACATTAAGATAATAATAATTTTTATAATGAACATACTTTTTATATTCTATATCAATTGGATAATATTTTTAGAAACATGATCACTCACCTGGTCAATGTTTTGTAGTGAAACCACCAGCCTGATAAATCTATGTGGGAACCTTAGGATGTAATAAGGGAAAACTATCCATAGTTTTTTTATAAATAATTAATATAATTTATAATAAAATTTACATTATAATAATGATATAACAATAAAAATTAATAATTTACTGAAAAATTAATAAATTTATTTTCGTCGACATCTTCTATTACATGCAGCACGTAGTTTTAGCGAACTATAAGAAAATAAAAAAAAATTATAATTTAAAATGACTATTACTTCCTAGTCATTATGCATTGTATAATGAATATAAATTACCAAATTTTAAATATTATTGATAATTTTTTATATAAGTTATAAAAGTTGATATAAAAGTGTGTAATTTTCAATAAAGTCATTATGTGTTTCAAAAATAATATTTTTAAATGTTTTTTATTACATTTCACAAAAAAATATTATATTCAAAATATAAAAACATTTATTTGAAGAATTAAAATTATTTTTTAAATATATTTTTCAAAATTATCATTGGATTAATTTTTTGGATTTTTTTTAAGGATTAATATTTTAATGAACAGTGAAAATAAAATTTTTTGGATGAAAACTGCGATATCACTTAAATAATGTATTATGTTATTCTGGTATCAGTGTTTTGTTAAAGGTAATTTTTTTAATTATATATTTAAGAGTTAAATTTATTCTGTTTGAATAAATTCCATATTCAATTTTGATATAAAAAGTTCTTAAACATTTAGATATTTTCATTTTACAAAATGTAATTCTTCTAATACATATAGGTTTAATTTAAATATAAATTATTCCTTTTATTATAATGGAATTTGAAAAAATAGATTCCATGTTTGGATTAATAAATAATCATATTAAATAATAAGGTCAAATTAATATCCGGTCAAAATGAATATAAAAAATAGTAAAAATAATTAATTACAATTGTTGTGGTAAAATGGTTCACTAGGGGTTTAAACCAAAAATATATTGAATACATCACATATTAACTTTTCCAAAACAAATTATATGTCTTTATATAGACCATATATATTATAACGATAAATAATGATCAATTTTTTATCATTTTTTCACATGAAAACCCATGGGTGCACTTTTTCCTTTTTCAGAAATTTCATGTGAATCATCTCGATTTCTAATAATGGGACACCCTCTATCCTCACCACTTCAAACCAAAAAAATAATTTGATTCATCCATTACATGAAATAATTACATTTCTTGATTACCTCTCCCATTTTAGATGCCTTTATTTGGTTAGGAAACTATCCTATGAATTATTTTAGTTTTAACCAAAAGAGACTCTCCAAAGAAGAGGTAAAATTCATATAAATGAATTTTTTTTTTATTTCATCTTCCACAACAGTTAATATTTTCATTTATGATTATATAAAAACATTGTTATATAAAATATAGTTGTGTTTTGTTTTTTTGTATAATAACCTATATCCATCTCTAATTATATCATTTTAGAAATGAAATTGTCCATTTATTGTTCGTCTGTCTATCATTGCACAAATCGATCTTCATCATTTTCCCTCACCAACTCCCATAAATGAATATAATGATGGTATAAATTTTTATATAATATATATATTACATTGTTATACTTTTTTAATTCTAATATAAAACCTACCATCATACATTCTATCCCATAGGAAAATAATATCATCACTCGTCTATATAGAGAACTACCAACTTACGAACTGATATGAAGTGTTTTCTTATTTAAATTATAGTTATATGATAATAATTTATATTTAATAATTATATAGGGTACATATATGATAATTATAACTATGGAATAAATTTATCACAACTATCTTTTTAATTTCTGTTATGTGGGTGATACAATAACGCCACTCGTGTTTCCGATGAACTAATTCCTCATCAAGTGATTTGATTAAATTTTCACTAATAAATTCCACGGATGGTAGTAAACATAATTTATAAAAAAATACGTGATAAAAATTAAATAAAAATTATAATAAAATGGTAAATTACTATTTATATTTTTTTTAGTAATTTGTTAAAATATTAAAATAACAATAATTCATAAGTATGACCTATCGTCTCTGTGGATGGTGTATTTCATTTTATATCTCTAACTAATATATTTTTTCATAATAAATTTATAATTAATATACATTATATTTATTTCATGTTTAATATTTTTGAGATGCATGAACAATTATAAATTTAAATGGTTGAAAAATTACAAATCAAAACCCACATTAAAAAACAAAACAATATATACATGAAAAAATATTTTAGCCAATAATTATTAATAAAAGGGTAATAAATGGTCATAAGTATGTAATATAACCTATGATGTATATATTTATGTCTCTATAACATATTTATTATAATTCTGTATTTTTTAATTGGATGTTAGAATGTGTACGAAGGTAGTCAAGATATAAGGTAATGGAATCATATATCACATTTTACTTCCATGAGGCACATACCAAATATACCAGCTACTTTTTAATGTTTTTATTTACCACCCATTCATGTCTATTAATTTTTTTTGTGAAAATAATGGGTAATTTTATATCCATTTTAGTATCTCTCTTTCATGAGGGGTTTTGGTTAAAATGTTACAAAAATTTTATGTTATTTTTGTTTTAAATTTCATTCTTGGAGACATGTGTTTTTGTAAGTATCTTCTTTATGAAGTATATATAAAACCCATTTGAAATTACGTATCATCAATTTAACTACACAAATTATTTATTAATTTAATTTAACTTTATTTTTTCATGGTTATTATATTTCAATATTTTTTAAGTGTTAATGGTTTTGTGATCCAATATCATCATTTATGATGATTGACAATTTTTATTCTACTAATGATGATATATTTTGATCTGTATCTCAAAAAACTAAAGAATATTTTTCTCCACTCATTATTTCAAGGATAATACATGTTTTATATTCCTTTTTATCTACTTATTTTTTCCATAGTGTAGAATAATTGCTTTTTGATAAACACATTAAATTTATTTCTTCTCTCAAAAATTGGGTATCTTTTATATATATATTTTCATTTTTTCAAAAAACATTTAACATTAAAAATATATATAATAAATTATTTTACCCTTATTTGAGTTTTTAAAATGTATTTTTAATAGAAATTTAAATTCATTTTCAATATAAGTCAGGTTTGGAGTGTAAAGAAACATTGAAAGGAATCGTCTGTTTAACATTTACGGATTTTTATACTTCCATGACCACATAATGTTTTAATGAATCCCTTATAAGTGTAATATTATATTTACAAGGAAAATTATTTGAAAAATGATTTATATTTCAAAAATGGGTTTTATATTTGGAAAGTATATGTTCTTCAATAAATGTCCCAATTTAGTTTTAAAAATTTATTTCAAATAAGATGACATACCTCAATGTTACATAAGATTTAAATAGAATAAGGTCCAATTGTATCATATTTTCTCTCTCCCTAGAAGGTTTATTATTACGTCAAGATGATTATGAACCCCATTTCATTCTAGGGATTATAATATAATGAATTATTTTTTTAAAAAGACCCATTTTCATGGTTTATGTTATGATGAATGTTTTACTATCTCATTGCATATATATGGGTGGATTGTGTGATCAATGGGACCTATATCTTCCTCTAATGCATTGGATATATATGGGAACTTGTGAGTAATAATGATAAGAGTGAACCTAATTCCATTATCATAATATTATTTGTGTACGTGAAGAATGTTCAAAATGAAATGCATGAAGCTGAATATATCTTTATAGCGTTACTCATGGAAATAGATTTCATGCCCATAAGGTAAAACAATGACATAATATTATGTGTACTTTGTAAATATTTGTCTTATTAAAATTTTATTCCCTCATTTTTAATGTTATTTGATTTTGTTAGGATTTATATCTTATGAATTCATAATAATTATTTCATTTTTAAATATTTTTATAATTGATATCAACTTTATAGTTTTCACATGTTATTATCATTTTATAATACCCTTAATATTGTATTTTGTTTTTTTCTTCTCCATGTTTACCCTTATTGGAACCATATTTCACCATTCTTATGCTTCCATTTGAATTCTATGAAGAATGTTTTTATTTAAGGTTATTATTTCAAGTATACAAGAGGTTATTATAATTATGGGTGGTGTTAACTATAATTCATTGAATAAGAATATTATATACTTGGTCTCCAATGGAACTGAACCTTTGTTGACTATGGTCATGTATTTTTGAAATATAATGAATATTAATCTAGTATTTTTTGATATATATGTATGATGATTTTTTCTCTCTCTATCCTAAACACCCATATTTTAATCATATATATTTCCCCTTTCTACCTTTTCAAAACTCGTCTCAAAATTATGGCGCATATAATTTTTAGTTTACAAAGACAAATACATAACCTTAAATATTTTAAAATTTATAAATTACATAAATAAATATCACCTCCCAATGATTTAGTGTTCATCATTCATTTATCAATGTTTATCAAATATAATAATTCACTTTTTTGGATGGTAAACAACTATGGGATGACACATATTTTTTCACAACTATACAATTAATATATGTATTCAAACATGTATAATTTATTCATGGAAATTTATCCTTCTAGAGGATAATTCTAATTCCTCTCCCACTCATTTGAGTAATCTTTCCACGACACAATTCTATATAAACCAGCTTTCAAGCTGCATTGACTTGTGATCCACCATGTTTGGTATTTTGGGGTAGATCGAAATATCATTATCATTATTATCAATTTTCAAATTACCCTAGGAATGAATTTATTTTACATCATCAAATGAACATATATAAATATCATTATTAATCATTACAGGGGATGTCACATCGAGTTGAATATCAATAATATACCTCACATCTGTCCATAATAAAATGCATCCAATAATGGTTTCTTGAAAAAAAAATAACAAAAACCAACAACTTTGGTGGGTATATTTTCCCCTTATTTATTGTGTTAAACTCCCTAAAATGTAATATGAGACAAAATATCTACAAATAGTGACATGGTATGCGGCTATAAGGACATGACCTTAAAAATTCCAAAATCTTGTTGATTCAACTAGAATACACTTATTTCATTACCAAATATATGTTTGGTGTAGATTATTATAGAATCATATATGACAACCCACATGAATAAAATGTGGATACTAATAAAAATGTATCCATATCATTCATAATACAATTGTTTTTAAAAATAGATTAATTATTTTAATAAACATTGTGCACAATCTTCAGCTTGGATTGTTCTTTTTCTCCTACCCATATATAATCCCTATAAAAATCATTCTAAACATGAGATAAACACTAAAATATAATTAAAGGGACATATAAAAATATAGAAAACATTATTTCATGAATTATTATAAAAATATTGAATGATTTTATAAAATAAAAAATTCTCACCCGTAAACTATAACATGCATACATTTCGAAAATAGGTGTTTTATATAATATATATAAAACATAAATAAATATTTAGCAACTTTGGGAATTAATTAATTAATATTGAAACACGTATGAAAAAATTATGATTTGTGACCATGATGAATATATTTAGTGTAAACCACATGGATAATTTAAAATGTAACCCTTATAGATACCTTACAATGTAACCCTCACAACTACCTTATTCTAAAACAGTCGCAATTACACATAGAGTAACGATACTATAGACCTATAACATAAAAAAACTAATGAATTAGAGGGGAGTAAATTTACCAACCATCCTATTAAAAACTTTCCAAGAACCATAAAATAAAAATCCAACATTAATGCTTTTAGGATATATTTTTTCTTTTTATTTTTGAAAATTTTAAATTCAAAATAGATTTTTTAAAGAGAAGACTCTTTTCAATGATTTTTTTTACTTAAAAAATGGTCAAAACTCTTATATAATTTCTTAAATAATGTTATTAACATAATATAAAACGGTCTAAAAATATATAATACATTATATAATCTTTTTATATTAAATTTTGAGCTATTTTCTAATAATATAATATTATTTCCACACATTCAAGCACATAATTTTCATAGCTTCCATGTTTGGGTTTTTATGGGTTTTCTTATAGAATACATGAAAAACAATAAAGATGTAATTAAATTTTATTAATATTTTTTCATAATTTGTAATGATACCATAAATAATTATTTTTATTATTTTTATTTTTTATAAAAAACATTAATGAACATAAATAAATAAATTTTCGATTTTTATGACCACCATAATCATATATCATTGTAATTAATATGATTTTTATATATCAGTTAAATAACTTTATATAAAATATAATTTAATTAAAAAATCTTATTTAATCATAATAATTTTGTTATTACTAGTCATGAAGGTGGTAATGAAAAATGAAATTGTGTCATCCATGATGTCACTAAATCCACACATCACAGATTCAATTCTAGTTTTTAGAAAAAAAACCCGAATGTAGAAGGTGTTTGATGATGAATTTTTCCACAAACCTAAAAATATTCCAATATATATAGTATAATATAGTATAAAATATACATGGATAAGATAAAGAGATGAGATAATGAAAAAAAATGAATAAAATAAAAGAAAAAGAAAAGGTGATTTTATCTCTTGATTTCATCTCTTTGAGAACATCCTTAAGGGACATTGTTTTGGCCTTTTGGTAAAACCAGTAGGTATTTGACATTGGTAGTTGACATGGTAAGGTAATAGGGAATAAATTAAGCAACATTAATGTCTTTGAGGTGTCAGGAGAAAAGGTGGTGGCGTGCGATAATTATAGTTTTGGATAGGTGTGTTTTGTGATTATTTTATTCATTAGTTTATTTTTTCATATCAGTACAATATATAGTTTGATAATTATAAAAAAAATATTATATTAATGGATGATAATTCAAGATCATGGTTTTGCATCACTAATAAAAAACTCAACTAAAAAAATGTTCATTATCCCAACTTAAAAGTTATTCCATTGAACAAGTTTGAAAAATATCCAGCAATGCATAAATTTTTTGTATTGTTATTTCCATAATATTGAGTATAAAATTATATTCAAATGTTATATAATTTCCAACGAATTTTGAAGGGACATCAAAAATATTGAAGTGGACCTGGCTTCATGGTGATATAAAATAGAGAGAGGTACTCCATTTAAACCGACTATATATTTGAGGTAATGTCCAGAAACTGTATCTAAAAACACAATATCTATAATAGGAATAAAATGTATAAATTTTTTTCATCCCATCAATGATAATCCAAATCACATCATTACCTTGAAATTTAATTGGTAGTTCAACCACAAAGTCCTTGTATTTAGTTTCCATTTCCACTATTGTACTGGAAATGTCGGACGCATCCCCTTTGGTATATCCCACACTTCATTAAACAGATGACAAGTAAAACAATTCATTGTAAAATCAATGATTTCCCTTTTCATTCCAACCCACTAGTAATACACTTGATTCTCTCTGTACATATTAGAGATGCCTTGGTGAACAGAAAATAGAGAACAATGACCTTCACATAACAATTCCTTCTTCGCATGAGAATCACAATGAAGACATAATGTATATCTAAATCGCAAGAAAAAATCATTATCTACATTAAATTCATGTAATTTAGTTATATTAAACAATTATACCTTTTGAATTAATAATTCCACCACTTCTATTAAGGATAGTAACTGATCATTAAATCATAATCATTTATCAATTCTAGTCATAATTGATAGCTCGTGTTCAATTCTTTCATAGTAAATATATACATCAAACATTTACAGTCAATATATATTTTAGGTTTGGATCCATATAAATGATTTCTCTAAATGTTTAATGCAGAAAATTCCCTATAATTGTTTCAAATCAAATATGGGTTAATTTAACTCATGAGTTCTTAGTTGTCTTGAAGCATAAAAAAATTACTTGATCATTGTAAATAAAAAACAACAAAGTCTCAAAAATGTAGTCGTTTTGTAGATGAAGAATTAAAAAAATTTGGAAGGTAGGGAGAAACATGATAATTCCCTAATATTTATTTCAATTCCTAAAAACAAACAACAAAGACTTTTATCTAAATAAATTTTAACCCCTTTCATGTTAACATAGTTAGCATGGTAGATAACTATGAAAAGATTTTAACAAATCATCAGTTAAAATAAATATCATTGAAAACAATGAACCTAATTAACATTCATTATAAATTTCCATTCATAAAACAATTTTTTTGTGGGTTCAACGGTTTTTATATCATTGTATTCAATCATCCCACAAAAAAATCTATTGTAACCAAAAAACACATTCAAAAAACCTCTAGTATAAATATTTTTTTGGGATTTTTATCAAGAAAATATTTAAATATATTTCATGATCATAATAAGTTTTTTAAAACACAAAAAATATATTCAATAAAACAAGTAATCCAATTTTTCTAGGAAGATTCTATTAATAAGATTGAAAAATACAAAAATGGTATTTTTCTAACCAAAGGCCATAACAGACGACACATAATGCAAATGTCTAGTAATAAAATATATTTTAAATATTTCATTGACAATAAAATTTAGATGATTTTACAATTATATCTTTTAAATATAGGAATAATGTTCATCTCTTAAGATATAGAGATATAATTCATAGATATGAGTAAATGGATACATATTCCAAAATGTAATGTGATTCATAGCCAGATAATCAATGCAATGACTCATGGAACCATCGTTATTATTTAATTAACAGAACCAATGAACCCTACGGTGAATTTCTTGGATGAATGGATCATTCATCAAGATTAACCCATAAAATTTCTATTTCTATTCATGATGTTCTAGTTGGGACATTTAATAAGGGTTTTTAGAAATATTCTTACCATTAAGAACTAATTCAATTCCAAATATGACTTGTCAATCACTTATAATCATGGAAACACATCAGAAAAAACATTAATTTATTCATTTTCAACATGAATATCATTAATCTAAACCATTCGCTTATTTTGAACAATATATGGTTGATAAAAGTCATTTACACATTTTTACAGTTTCACCTTCTTAATATGTCGTCAATGGTATGGTTTTAATTTTTTATTCAAACTAAAATTAATTCTAAAAAATTTTCTAGCATAAAAATCAATCTTATCATGGTAAATAGATAATCAATCCATACCCAGAATAAAATTACACTCTAATAAGGGTAAAAACACATATTTTCATTTAATTTCATTCAAAAGAGAACAATAGGAATATTCTTATAATTTCTATTTTCCATAATATTTCTCGTTGTGTTTATACCATAAGTCTTGATTTCATTTCCTTAGGTCATATTTCCAAATTGTTTTGAAAAATATCCAAAAATAACACATGTGGAAACCCCGTATGAAATAATAAATTTGAATAATATTAGGAAAAAAATGTACCAGATAAAACTTCATTGTATGACCCAACATATTTTAATATATTTAAATAGTATCAAATATATATCTTTTCTAGCACTCATGTATTTTTTTGGAAAATTATTTTCAAAATTTCCTATATCACTATATTTGATACAATTTATAGTTTTTTATTAGAAATAATAATATAATCACTATGATCATTTTCTTTTCAATATTGGTTCATATGTACAAATATACCACAACATAAAATTTCTCATATTTGTTAAGGTGTTCTCGAGGTTCTTTTTACCACACTTTCCATTAATTTTAAACTAGAATTTCTTACCTTTTGATTTATGTGATTCATTCTAACCGATTAATTTTTATTTTAAACATCTGATTTATGTCTTTTAAATGTATAAATGATCATCATCAAACTCTATTTCAACCATCTCAGTACAAAGAAAAAGTTTCTTATTAATTTTTAACTCATGAGATGGAAAATACTTTAAGTATCATGTCACCAATTATTATAAAATTGATAGATTTTTCTATCATGATCCTAAATTATATTTTGACTATACCTTGAAAATATAGCGATGTTTTCATTATACACATATACTATGTCTTCATAATTTTTTTAATTTAGGTAATTTCTTTTTAATCATAATTTGAACCACAAGAGTAAATTAATTTTCACAGAAAAAATTCATAGATTCATCCCATTTCAAGAAATCATTACACTTGATATCCCTTATATTCATGAAAATTTTCCACAATGGATCTTCTTCACCTAAAACAATAAATAGATATATTATGATTTTGATTATGTGAACTCCCCATGACATCAAATATTTTTTCATTGACTTTAATAAACCATATAATAACCATTAGGTCATAAGATCCACTGAAAATAAGAGGGTGTTTTCAAATAAAATGGTCCACTATCATCAGGTTCCTTTTTGGTTGGTATGGTTATTCTCTAGCATGGATTCCACAAGCATTTATAGAATATCTAATATAGGAAATTAATGTAGAAAACTAATTAGTTCAAATTACCAAAATTCTAGGTTGTTGATTCATAAGGATATCATTCTGTTAGTGTATTAATACTTCATATTACCAGCTTCTTTTATTGAAAACCATTCTAAATTAACATATAATTAGAAGATGATAAATGGAAATATTTAAATTCTATATAGTATTAATATAAATATAAGGAATAAATAAATTATGGTTATTATATTAACATCATCCTAACACCTAAAATTATCTAAAAAATGATATGATACTAACTATTGGGAACCACCTTAAACATTATATAACTTAGTTAATTAAACTAGATTCTAATTATCATATTCCCAAATATATTTTTATTTTAATGTTTTAGAGGATTATGTTATAAAACCTACATGAAACCCTATAAGAATACTACATGTATTCTAATAAATTAGTAATAATTTGGTGTATAATAGATTTTTTATATTAAAACATGTAATCATTTCATTGAAAATCTTTAAAATATTCATCTTGGATTATTATTTGGTCATTACCATCATTAAACCCTGTAAAAAAATGATTTAAAATTTGGATGTGTACAAAAATATCAGTAAGGTACATAATAAAATAGAGAAACCATTAGTGTATGAAGACATATAATAATATGTAATTATTTCACAAAGTAATACATCTCACTCATAAAGTGTCATATATTAACTTTATGAAAAAAAATAGAATTCAATAAAACATAAAAAACATAAATAAGCATTTGTGTAACTTTGGAATTACATAATAAATATTGAAACCCTCAATTCCACCATATTATTTGTAACCCTCATTGATACCTTTCAAGTGTAACCCTAAGAACTACTATACAATGTAACCATCATGGATATCTTATAGTTTAGCCTTCACATCTACGTTATGGTGTAACTATAGCAGTTACACATGGAGTATCTATACATTTGACCTCCCACAAAAACATACCCAATGAATTAGAGAGAAATATTGGTTCCAACCATCATCATAAAAAATCTCATGAACTAGAATACAATAATCAAATATAAATAATTTTATTACAAAAACAAATCATCTTAATTTTGGAAAATAGAAAATAAATAATTTATTTTTAAAGAAAAGTCCCCTTCCTCGAGTTGTTCTTACTTAAGATATCATAAAAACTTCTATATAATGGATTCAATGGTTTTATTTACATATTAAAGAAATATATTCATATCTATAATACCTTAAATAATCAATTTATTCAAACTTTCTTCCTAATCATTAATACTATTTTGTTATTTCTATAGTTTTGGGTGTATCCTTTTCATGGACTCCATGGTGGGTTTGTTATGGGGTTTCTTATCAAATAGAATCATAACACACGAATTATAAATAAATGGTATTAATATTTTACTATATATTAAAAAAAATCAATATATTAAAAGATTTTATATGATTATGACTAATTATATAAAACATTAATGAAAATTATTTAATTTATTTGGGTGGTTTTTATGACCATCACAAAATTATATCATTTTATTGAATATCAGGTATATATATATTGCAACTTTGAGAATATATAACATATAATATGTTTAATACAATATTCTTTAAATTTAATAATGGTTTTATGACAAAAATTGAATGATTTATTGGAAAATGGAACTGTATCATTCGTGAATGCAGCAAATCGACACATCACCTAATATGTTCTCATTTATAGTGTAAAAGGGAGAGGAAAATGATTTTATTGATGATTTTTCCAATAAACATGGTAATATTATAGTATATGTATGATACTATAGTTTTCATTACACCAATATAACGTGTAATTTGGATTGAATATGAAACAAAAAAAATAACTGGAAAATAAAAGACAATGAAAGAAGATTTTACCTCCTGAAATATTTTCCTTGAGAACCTACAGAAGGAACATGGATTTGGAATTTCTGTGAGAAAAAATAATATTTTACATGGGTCAGATTGTTTTTAATGCAATTGAATTGAAATTAAATAATATAAAAGGATTTTAGGTGTGATGAAATAAGTGGGGTGGGGTATTTATAGTGGTGGAGAGGGGTGTTTTTTGATTATTTTATTAATTATTTTATTATTTTTGGATAAAGACTAATAAAAATTAAATCATTACAATTAAATATAATAACATAATGAATATAAATTCAATATTATGTTCTTATATCATCCATACTACATCTATGACTCAAATAATCATTTATTTGATAAATAATGTATTTTACTATATTTTACTATATACAAAAAAATCTTACTATTTATAAAAAATCCAAAAAATACACCCTAATTATTTTTTGAAATTTTGAATTCAAAAAATAACACCATTCTTTGAAAATAATTTTCAATATATGGTTAATTTAATTTTAAAATAAAATCATAATTTCTACAAAAAATTATAATTTTAAAACTATAACTAATTTTATAACAATTTGAAAAATTATTTAAGGTATTATAAAATTACCTTCTAATAATAAAAAAATAAAATATCAATTAACTAATCCATTTTATTAAAATAAATTTTATTTTAAAACATAAACTTATTTTAAAATTACAAATAAACATTTATGTTTCTCAAAAATACAAAATCATAATTAATCACTTTCATTAAAAGTAGTTACTTATTCCATAATATAAATATAAATGTTTTTAATTTTTAAGATACATGAATTTTATTTATAATTTGATTGGTGAGGATACTATTCTATTACAATTGATTTCTTAATTTCTATAAATACCACATATTTCATTATAGATTTATAATGAATTTTACTTTTTAATTTCATAATGAAAAAAAAATATTTTATATGTACTCATGTTGTAATAGAGGCACCTAAATCAATACCCCAAATAGATTCTTGTATTTCAATAATTTCATGATCTTACAAAAAAAGTGTTATCTATTTATTATCCATTTAAGTATCATTATTTTCAGGTTTACCTCCCTTTTCCCTTCCTTCATCTTTTGAAACTCTTAAATGAAGTGACCCATCTTTCCGTTGTGGTGGACCATCATGTTATATGTATATATATTAGGATTTTGATATCATTATAATTTTGTGTTTTTTATCACAAGGTTGTTTTATTTCACTTCTAACCTATCATTTATGCTTCTCTTTCCTTCCTCTGATAAAATCCTATTATTATAGTGAATATCTTTCATTTTTCCTTCTACAATCTTTATACAACATTCTCTCCATCACTATATCTTATTTGAAATTTCCATTTGATCATGAATTAATAAAATACAAGTCTATCATAACAAATGTTTTTTGTTAACAAAAATTACTACAAGATGACCAAAAACACATCATAAAAAATAGTTTTAAAAAATTAAATTGATGAAATATAAGTTGAATACCTCTCATTTTCTATTATATATTATTTTTTCATATACATCAGATTAAGAAGATTAAATATTTGGTTTTATTTCCTATTTTTAGTTTTCTATTTATTATTTATTTCTAATTTTTTCTATATAATATAAGTATTATTTTTATTTAATATTTTTATAATACACCCTTGTAAATTCATTACCACATTTGAGTAGTGTACTTATTATTATGAATGACCTATTAGCATCAACTACTATGGTTATAGTAGAAATATTCTCATTGTACTAGCTTCTTGTCAAGGATTCCTCTAATTGTACATAAATGGGATAAAAAATCTCGATTATATGCTTCAATAAATATTTAATATATTGAAAGTTATAAATATTCAGTTAAAATATAACATAATAAAAATATATAATCATAATAATGACAATGTTATTTTAATATATTAGTTGGACATGAATTTTTAAAATCAATATTGATATAAATGTTTGGAATGGTTAAAAATTTTATAAAAACACAAAGGACCAATATAAATACGGTTTTATTGAATAATATTAGATCAAAAAATATCAATGGATGAGATATGTTCATGATGAAAAACTAGTGTCTCACTGAAGATGAAATAATAATGTTATTTTGAATGATCACATTGACATGTATGGTGTAATATTCTTTATAATGGGGGTACTGTAGAACCCATGGTTCAGTGCTAACATTGACCAAATCTAGAGATTTATTTGACCTCCAATTTCGATGTTTTTTGTGGTATTGGAAAAATACCAATGATAACATAATTAGTCTATATATATAATTTTATTTAAAAAAATTGAATTTTCTGACATCTGGAAAACCTTCATTCCTTATATTTATTTATGCCACTGTGGCACTGATACCACATCTTTTGGGGAATATAAGTCCCAGATAATTAAACAGGCTATCGAATAGAAGTAAAAATATAAAACAAAACCAATTTGTGTGGTTTAGTAGTGTTCTTATGATCATTGATAAAATAATATTTAGATTATTTTATTTCCCTCTTCAAATAAAATTTCAATGTATACTGAATTTATATTATATAATAAATTTTCCAATTTGGTAGATAAAAAATCATACCAGTCAATGGTTTTTTTTGGTTTCTCATCCACAGTTGATGTTTCAAACCCCACCAACTACATCAAATTTTTTTCTATGTTGGTTCAAGATAAGAAGCATTCTACCACACCATCTTTTTTGGACAGTCCTCCTATTATCATTAACCCTAATTGGGAGTGACCGCTATTATCATTTATTATATAAAAACATTATGTAACCAAAAAATAATACTAAATTTATAAAATAAAAACATACATTTATGTAACTAAAGTTGAAATATTTAAATAAAATATAATAATTTAATAAAATAAACAACCAAATTCAATAAACTCATTTTCATATTAAAAAAGAATAAACATTGATAATTTTCATTATAAAATATTAATAAAAAGAAAAAAATATTAATCTATAAAATATTCGACACCGATATTTTGATATCCTATAAAAAATTGAATATTAGAATTAAATTAACACATTAATTAATAGAAAAAATGAATTCTAAAATTTAAAAATACATTCATTCCTATGTTCACTTAAAATAAAAGAGTCACCTAAGAAATCAGCTAGTAAAAAAGATATTGTAGTAAATAATCCATTGGGATATTTGTGTGGAATGAGTTTGATGAAACATTGAATGAAAATGTGGTTTTAAGAAGTTTAAAATGGTTATTGACAATATTTTCATTGGTGAAATAAAATATAATGTATTGTTTTATGTTACACCATATGAAGAGTCCATATAGTTTTATATCAATTAGATAGAGATTTTTCACACCATAGATGAACACTATGTACCTATTATCCCATAGAAATTTAGATTACATAACTATGAAGGTTTCTCAAAAAAACTATTCACCCTCTATCTTGGTCCATCCAGGCAATGATCCAGTAAGGATACAACTTATTTATATCAATGATAGCCTCACCGTTGATTCCAGTGCATGTGAGCACAAATATGTGTTGACACTAGTGTGTGTGGAGGAAGTTCATTGATGTTGGGTGAAATAACATAGGTTTAGAAAACATAAATTATGTCTTATGATCCAAAAAAACTTTTAACGAGCTAAGATATATGGATATTTGGGTTTTCACATGTCTTCATTGATATCAATGTTTAATTTTGGAGGATTTTTTGACATGTGATTATGATATATGAGCCATTTCTACAGAATAAATATCCATTATAGAGATGATAATATGATAATGTGAATTGTGAGTTTTGTAATGGAAATAAAATTTACGTACAATTTATGTTTGAAGATATATATAATTTCAGTAACAAATGATTTTGCTGTTATTTTGCAAAAAAAGATGTCTATGCCACATAAACTCTTGAGAATTAGAGGGAGTTTTCTTGAGGGGAAGGGGTGTAAAAATTATTAATTTCCATGTATATAGGAGTCCATCTTGTAATAAATAGAATATTCAACAAGATTGATTATTATTCAATTTCTTTGGGGAGATTGTGTTGTATATCTTGTTTTATATCATTCAACATTTGTTGATATTGTCAACTACAGGAGGCTATATCGTATATATGTAGTATAGTCTAATAATCTTTTATTAATCACTCATTTAAAACCATAGTGTAATGTTGTAAAACATATTAATTTCATGGATAATGGATAATAAACAATTGAAGAAAGAATCGTGATTTTATCAATGAATTACAATCAACCATAAAATTCATCAATGGTGTCATCACTCCTAATTTAATGGATTTTATGTAAAGAAAATGGCCACCAATACCTGAATTTATGTAATTATGTCACATGGATCGATCTTAAGATGAAAGTGGAAGATATTTTTTTCCAAACCCTTTGATTAAAATATATTGGTCGAATTTTATAAGTCAATAGACTATATCTTGTGACCAGAAATAAATATAACGAATTGAGGTAGATGTGAGAGTGGAGAAAACTTAGAATGACAAGGTAATTACAAGAATTCTGGAATATGTATTGTCTTATAGAACTAATAAATTCATGGACAATCATCTCAATGTAAATTAATATGGTTTTTGATGAATTGAATACCCATTATATGTTTGTCTTCACATTATATGTTTTTGTTAGAATAATATTACAAATGAAGGAGTAGTGGGAACCTATTTAAAGATATTGGCAATGAATTTTTTTAATCTATTATGAATGGTGAATCTAGAAGATTAATGCTCTTTCTCCATTATAAAATAACTTATTTATTAATATTGTTAGTGACTCAGTTGTATGAAATCATTTACATGAATTATTTTTGTTTTTTCTTTTTTGTATAACTATGTATATTCACTTGTGTTTAGTTATTACTTTAATCGTTATAGTGATTTTTTAGGGAGAGAAAGTAGTGTTCCTCTTTTTTTAAATAACAAGATAATGATTGAGTATGGCGAAATTATTTGAAAATTTATTATAATAATTATAAATCATTACATTAAAATATGCATATTTTTTAAAATTAATAGAGAGATTTGAGGATGATCCCAACTAAAACATTTGATGTGTTCCTTGATAATATAAATGTATTTTTTGAAGATATGTATGGTCTTGGAGTGAATATTTAAGATGTAGTTCTTTATTATAATATTAAAGATACTACCTTCATATTTCAATGTGAGAGTGTTCTTTCTTATCAAAAACAATATAATGTAACTATATCTGGAGAGATTATATAGTAAATTTATCATATATTAAATGACCAATAAAGTTAATAAATCAATAATAATGGTGTGGTCATAGGATATATCTTTTTGATAAATGATTAAACTTCTTCTAAAATAATTTTAGATGAAGAGGAGTCCTGTGAGTTGATTTTAAATTTTTTAATATAACCATAGAATGGGAAAAAGGAAATTAAAAGAAAATATTACCCATTATTTTATTTTGTGTGGTAATTTTAGATAGCATGATTCTAGATGTGCAATGAAATTTTAAGAAAATAATGATGATGATGTACCTCCGATTATAGAACAAAAGGATGTTACTCAATAAAATGGTTCACAGTATAGTATCATGAAATGGAGACATTTTAATTGACTATAATATATAATAGTAGAAGAAAATGAAGAATAAGAGGTCTGTGATTTCATTGAACATTGTAATGATGATTTAATTGTTATTATAAAGAGGCCATAAATAGATAAAAGTGATGATAAAATACATAAATTTATAGTAGAGTTGATCCTTATGAAAAATATTAAGAATCTCTTGAATATATTAATATATGGATGGATAAATCCCTGAAGGAAAATAAGGTAACTCCACACTCAAAAAATTATTGAAAATAATAGGTGGACAATAAGTCTGAATTGAGAAAAGATAATAAAAAATTAATATTTAAACTCTTTAAACAATATGATATAGGATGGTCTATGGCTCAAATTAATGAATATGACTATATATATTATTTGATGATTTAATCATTTAAATCTTGATATAAAAGAGTTGAAAAATGTTAATCATAGGTAATGTTGCAGTGCTGTAATTGTGAGAACCAAGGAAAAACCTCACCCCATCACTATATAATAAAGTTTATGTTTTCAAGTGACAATGTAATTTCGTGAGGACTAAATAAGATTACTTTTTTATATCCCACAATTGAATCTCTTTAAAGAAAAGTCAATGTTTTTATGTAAAATTATTATAAGGATAATATGACAATGATTGACTTTAAACCACATCCATACACATCAAAATGAAAAACTGATTTGAATGGTTCTAAAAAGAATAATAGTCATTAAGATAATTGATAAAGAAGGTTACAAAACATTAAATGATATTTTTTGGATGTTTTTGACAGATTATATTTTGTTTTTCAATTAAAAATATATTATATATAGTATAAAAACACTGAAAATATACATTTATCCATTCAAAATTTTCATGTGATTTTAATGATTTTTATTTTGGTGTGAATTATATAGGAATAAGGTAGCCTATTATTAGTTAATGGTACATATCAGGGTTCTTCAGTTGATTTCATGATGTTGAAGGCTACATATATAAGTGACACCAAACATGTTTACAACTCTCAATATATTTTAAAATCTAGAAATGTGGATAAAAACATAGATTTGGAGGGAAAATAGTTTCCCTTGTCAAGATATGTTATCCATTGGTCATAGATGAAAATAGAGTACATGTGAAAAAACATTTCTTTGATATATTTTAGATAAAAAAATATGTTGTGGTTAAATATTCTAGTTAACTGATGTAATGTTCACATGAATAAAATTAAATATCTTATAACTACAATCAAATATAATAAAAATAGATATATTTTACATGGTTACAATGATATAAAAAAAACTTCCTGGGAATCACACTGTTGGTGGAAAACATCACAGAAAAATAAAATTTCTCATAGTTGGAGGTCTAACCCATAATATGATAAGTGTAATTCAAGAAATAAAGTCAAATTTAGGAAAACCAGGTGATGTATTTAATCTAGATATTGTTAACTTGGTTTTAAATGATATTTGACTAAGGTAATTATTAATTATTAATGAATAAATATTTTTCATACTAATGAAGATGGATGGAAAATTCATTTCATAAGATACTCATCTATTTGAGGTAAATATTACAAGAGTATTTAGTTAAATATGATAGATATCATTATTTCCCTAATATCACATTTGGTAAAACTCATAAAAGTGATTCTTATAAAAAAGAATCATTTTTAAGAACAATTATAATTAAAATAAGATAAAATCATCCACATTAAATGGTATTTTTTCATATTGTAATTTTAGACCATTGTCAAATAAAGCCTCATATGGGAAAATTTATTATGTTTTTTATGAATATTATAAAATCACAGAGTTGATAATGTTAAACTAAAAAATTACAATATCCAAGTTTATGAAGTGATATATAAGAGAAAAATAAATGACTATAGGTTAAAATTTTGAAAAAAATGAAAATTGTACTGAATTTACAAATACCCATGTAGAATAATATCTAAAAAACTTGGATTTAATATCAATTCTTTTTATTGAGAACTCCTTAATTATACATGGTTATTGAAATTAGTAATCACATATTATACAACATGGGATAAAAAATAATTATATAAAAATTCCTAATAAAATGTATTTTAAATATGTAATTTTTTAATGGTCAATTTCTATAACCAGAAATTGATATGTCCAAATAAAAAAAGACACAATTTGAAATTTTTTATAAAAATAATACCAATATGAATTATACATGAAAATTTACTAATTAATTATTTATAATTAATAAATAAAAGAATAAAATTTTTATTAATTGGTTGATAGTGTGATTTTTGAGGATATTCATCCAAATATAAGACTTATAATTATAATAACAAAATATTGTTAAAAAATAATGTACATAATGAATTTTTCCAAACTAAAATTGAGATGAATTTTTTCCCATATGAGAACATATCGAATAAAAATAATCTTTTTTTCCTAAAAGTGATTATTATGTTTATAGATTAGGTTAATTTTAACGGAATATGAAGAATTCAAACAACATATTTGGTAATAATAAATCATGATAGCAACTGTACACAAAATATAAGGTTCTATCAGTGATGGAATCGCTAAGAATAACATTACTAGTGATAAGAAATCATTATTCAAAATAATAATACTAAAGGTGTTAGAATAAACATTTTTTAGACTCGTGTAAAACAATTTTTAATAATAATCCTGGTATAAAAATATAGCCATTGAAATTCTTAAGATTCATGATCAATTTATGGAAAAATAAATTTTGGTATATTATCATGAGTTTTGGGAACAAAAAATTGATTACAACAATCAGGGTTTTTCGTAACAGAATCAGCAATTATATAAAGGTGACAATGAAACAAGAATGTATAGTGTGAATGTATTATTTTAAAATTGAATGCATTAAAATTATTGAAACAATTTTCCTATAGGTAGAAGTGAAATATATTCAATTATTTTTTTGTGTGACCAAGAAAAATAAATTTAAATAATATAAAATGTTTGTAAAAAAATAATTATTTAATGGAGTCCTAAAAATGGAAGGAAAACTAATCAATATTATATTGTTCTCATTTTTTGAATAATAATGGATGGGGTATCTATAAAATAAGGCATTATATATATCCTAAAGCAATAAAAAGAATATGTTTATCATGATTTAAAAATATTTATATAAACTATGATTCAAAAGAGTAAGGATTGATTATAACCTTAAAATAAAAAAGGAAAAACATAAACAGGTATTGGTTATTATATATATATATGACATCATTTTTTTGAAGCTGAAATAACACTGAATGGAAATAGTTCTCTGAACTAATGAGCTATAAATTTTACATATCTCTAATTTTTTAATTATCATTTTCCATAACATTCCAGTTACTCAATTAACTATTTGTTTTTGTTTTTTAAAATAAATATTATATGGATGTTTTGAAAAGGTTTCAAATAGATGATTCTAAATAAATTGCTAATCTGGAGGATACATAGAAAATGTTATTAAATTATGGTGATATTATGGAGGATGATTTTATTATTTATAGGAAAATCACTGATATTTTACTGTTATTAATATCCCCCCAAATTGAAATTTTATTTTCTACATTACAAGCTTTCAATTATCAATGTTTTCCAAAATTAATTCACATCAAGGCTATGAGAAGAATAATTATATAAATCAATAAGACACTGAAATTTGTTCTTTTTTATAATATAAAAAAACATTTATGGGATTTATTGCTTCTAAATTGGAACAAATAAATTAATGATCAAAAAATTACTTCTATAGGTGTGTTCAGTCTTTATCACTCTTTCATTTCATGGAAAAATATAAATAAAAGTATGAATAATATTTATCATTGATAAGGAAAAATATATTGTGGTTACTAAAACATATATTTAGTTGATATAGATTTGAAAATGCATTAATTTCAATGAAATTGATCTGGTATCCCATATTTTGATTATGTTTTAAAACAAAATTTCTAAATATATTAATAAAAAACTATTCAACCCTCAAAGAAAATAACCATTGGGATAAAATATATTTTCTCAAAAGAGAATGTTGATGATTAAGTTGTCGTATTAGAGTATGTGTATACTATTAATCAAGTGGATAGCATGATGACCAAGGATCTAGAAAATGTGGGTTTTAATGACATTTATATGCACTTAGAGTTGAACCAAATCCAAATTATTTAATATTTATAGACAAGACCCGACTCCATTATGAGAGTTTCATTTTATGAGTGGTATTTTTTTTGTTCTCAATTCAGTTATTATGTTATTAAAACACGTTTGAGAAATATGACCGAAATTCTCGTTAGGTGTTTTGAAAATGAGTGACAAATTACTCAAGTATCATGTTCTTTTAGGAAGAAAGATGGGTATTTTTTATATTAATAGAGGGGGAGTACTCCTCAGGGGGATAAAGTTTGAATTTAAAATTTATTGAGCATCTTGTATGAGTATATAAAATGCATGAATTTCATTGTAGAGTTATCCTAAGAATTATTTCTTCTAACTATTGCAACTAACATCTATATAGTCTAATGAGAACATATATTTTTTTGTTAATGATTCAACAATGATCTAATAAAATTCAAGAGAAAAGACATGTTGTAAGAACCAAAATATTTTTTGGTGAGATATAATTTTATTATTCTGAATTTTTAATTGAAATGAATACATTAAATTTTTTTATAATTGCTAGCCAACCAAAAGGGGACATTTTTTTCATATATATACAGGGTTTTCAATGTTTGTTGTGTTTATTTAAAACATACACAAATTTTTTTGAATAAATATTAATACTTATATAAAATTAATCTATATCGAGGATATAATATATAAAATAATTATTCATGTTATTATATATGAAACGATTTTTGGTGTTATTCCTTATAGATTTGTTGTTTTTGGCACTGAAGCTACACTCTATGAATATATTACACCACATAAACTTGGTTCATTTTATTATAAGGTTTTTTTAAATGAAATAATTCACAAACCTATGGATATGGGAATATAAGTAAGAAACCATTGATAAATAATCTATCTGATGTAAAACACATTAAAATGTTATGTGGTTATATAAATCAGATCTAACATGGGATGATAATATTATGTTTGAAGGTAAGGAAAAAATGTTGGGTTTAACCATGGAAGATTTGAGTATTTGATGATGAAATGTGAGCCACCAAGTTTTGTAGGGCCCTATGGTATTTGACAAGTATTGAATTTGTGTATCTTAATTAATTAAGATTCATAATTTTTTATTAATGTTCAAAAAATATGATTAATTCTTTTAGGGCTACACCACAGAATTGGGAATTTTATCATGGAGGATTTTTCATGAATGTAAATATTGAATTGAGTGAGGGTAATCTATTTTACATATCACATGAAACACATGTATCACTACACTATTGAGAAAATTTTATGTAGTAGTCATGTTATAGAGAAAATGTATATGCTATACAAATTATATTCATTTGGGAGGGTGTGTATTTTGTAGATTAGATTATTTTATGGTTTTCTAGATTACATGAGTAAATTATCTATCAAAAGGAAAACATTTCGGGTAGTCCAATGATCAAAGGGGGTTGAGTAGTCTATACCAAATATCATGGATGAGTTAAATGAAGTGAGATTTTTGACTTTCGTAAATTATTAGTGGTGTTTACATAATATATTTTTCCACAAAACAACATTTTATTAGTCTCTCAATTTACACCATAGTGTATGGTTATATTTAATAGTATAACAAAAATAGAATAGGTCATCATCGTAAAATAAATAAACACACAATAGATATGTACTTACTACTGACCTAGAAATTCATCTAAGGAATTATGGATAAGGTTTTAAGGACTTTTAGGTAACATAAATTTCCATAAATTATCAAATTTAATTACATATGAATCATTTATTGATCTTAATCAAATACAGGAAAAAAAATTTAAAACCAAACCATATATCAGAATATTATGATAGAATTATATAAAACTACATAGATCAACTCATGATAAAATAATGATTCTGAATTTAGATAGATATGAGATTGATGAAAAAAAAGAATGATAAGGGAATACTATGAAACATATAAATATTAAACTATTGTGGAAGGCATAAACAAATGAAAATTATATCATTCAAAACTCATCAAATCTATTATCACACATTTATGGGAATAAAATATAACCACCAAAAGAGCAGTGAACCCTAATCTATATAGAAGTGTATTGTGTTATTTTAATGTCTATAAGATGTTGAATTCATTGGATTAGTGTGATAGGTGAATAGGATCATTTTGTTTTGTGTCATAGGTGAATAGGATCATTTTGATGAATCCTTAATTGATTATCCTATTTGTTTATACCAAGTAAAATCAATCATGTTATCTTATTTATATTATCAGTCAATAATTTTTTATAGGGATAGAATGAGATGTTTATATTTTTGAGATTCCAATATTCTGATCAAGTATATATATGAATTTAAAAAGGGATAAAACATAATACACTACCAATTATGGTATAGTCATTATTATTGTATTATAAATATCATCCTTTTCGAGTGAGTAGAATTATTTTACTACTAAAAGTTTCTTTTTAAAAAATTATCATAGATGTATTAGAAAACATGATAACAGTGTTATAAAATTAGATTCTGAAAAAAATTATCAATTATCAATCATAATTTACTTTCTTTGGTACGTAACTATCAAAATAAAAAAACCTATAATTAAACATATAAATAATTAATCTATAATTCTAATTCAAGGATATGATGGATGAATCTATTCTAAATAATGTAAATTCTTCTTCATAATTAGAAAACACATTAACCATAAATAAAAACAGTATTACTTTCCCTCTGAACTAAGGATTTTAATATTTTATATAAAATAAATTATAGTCTAATTTTTCTATTTTACCTACAAATACCCGGTTATTTTGTGTAAATTTAATTTAATATTTTAAAATAATGTTTTTTAAATAGTGAAAATTATTTACTTATTGATTTTATAAAGGAATAGTGAACACATGAACATCTAAAACGTTAAACATAACAAATGTGACTATTAAAAAATAATTATTGTTCAAAATATGAACAATTTATGATTTCAATTAACTTAATGATTACATTGAAGAATAAAATTACAAATTTTAGGATAAAAATAATTAAATCCTAACATATCAGGAAAATATATATTGTTCTTCTCTATCAAAAATAATTTACCATCAAATCATATCAAATGTACTTAAATTCAAAAATATGAAATGATAGAAAAATTGTTTTTCAAAGAAAATTTGAAAAAAAATTCAATATGAATACACTCCTTTAAATATATATTTAAAATTAAACTAGTTACATATTTTAATAGATTAAATTATTTATAGAATATTTATGGTGTATTTTGTTATGATGAAGTATTTTTTTTAAATATATTAATAAATATGATTCTTATATAAATATAATGGTGTTCTAATGTATTTATAGTTTTGAAAAAATGATTTTATAAGTAACATTAAGTATTATATTCAAGAAAGAAATTATATTCCAACCTCAAGGATTAATTTTTTGTCATATGATTATATATATTCAAGGATTTGTAGATTAATCTATATGATTTATGATTTATTTTTTTAATATATTTTTATGATGTATTTGTGAAAAAAATTATGCACATACATACATGATCTATGTTAATCTGTTATAAAAACAATAGATAGTGTTCTACAGAGGCTATGTACCCAAACCATGGTCAGTCACAGATTATGTTTTAAAACAATTTTTTTGTTTCATCTCAGGCACATAATGTTTTTTATTGTATGGAATGTTTATGTGACCAATCTATATGTCATGTAAAAAAAATTTTAAAAATAAAATGAATTATTAATTCAAAAAAGTTTTAAAAAATAATATCTAATAGTGAAAATGATATAATACATTATGTGTGAGTTTTTATGTGTCTATAATGTTCATCCAAAAAATATCAAATATAATTCAAAATAGTGGACAACACAAAATAACATGTTTAGAAGGATAAATGTGATATTTTAGTAGGAATATGTATCCCCTTGTAAGAGATCATAAAATAGATACTATTCAGATCTCTCACTAATGATTTTCACCATATTTTGATTAATAATTATTAGTGATTCTTTGGCTGCTTATATAATTTTTATATAACCAATAGAAAACACTTTAGTGACTATAAAGGACCCAAAAATGGTGGATCAAAACTTTCTTGGATGGTTTCTAAATTTTTGAATTATACAGAAGAATCATATCACCCACATAGAACTAAAAATGTAGAATCTATTGATCATGAAAACTCAATATTTTCATTATAAATCATTTAATTTTATTAATATTTTTTTTATATACCTCATGAAATTGTATATTTTTTTATTTTTCATATAAATATAATTTTATGTATAATTGTTTTCTATGTGAATGTCATTTGGGTTCTACCTCAAATGGGAGGTTAAATTCACTTCCTCGAAACAACATAAAATGAAAATTTTAGATAGGTGTTTTTATGTTTAATTTATAAAACCAATGAACATCATTATGTATCATAATGTTATACATCATATTTATGAGACTAGTTATCTCCATGATGCGTTTTATTTTACTACTCAACAGCTCAACCATTCCATTTTGTGGTGGTATTAAGGTTTTGAATTGGTACATCTGAACCCAAATTAAATTAACATTTCATCAAAGGATTCATTAAATCAATGACAATAATACTGTGCTAAAATTAATATATTAATCCCAAATATAATAAATATGATACTACTAATAAATTTAACTACAATTTTCTCATGATTTCTTCTATTTGGAAGGTATTATACAAACATATAACAATATTGCATATTATGAAAAGTGTATAGGAAAAAAATGATTTTGGATGTGGACTGATGAATCTCATTCACTACACATAAAACATCCCACATAACATGCTTCTATTTTTTTCATTTCACATATATATTTTCCCCTAAAATTTTAAATTTATAAAAACATTATAAAAATGAAAATATACATAACAAATAATGGGGAAAATAATTTTGATCCTCATACCATATTGTACTATATTGTATAAAATATACAATATAGACTAATAGAATTAAAAAATATAGCACTAAGGTGATTTATTTATTTGAAATAAATCGACGAATGATTTAGAAACTCCCCACGTTTCAAATTTATAGGTAATACCAAATATTTTTTCTATAATCATTTGTCAACATTGTATCCTATTATTTATCAAACTAGTGTGTAATTTCATAATCATCCACATACTTTTCAATATCAAAAAACAATTTTATTGGATAAATACAATATAATATTATTTCTCATGGTGAAATCCATATTGAATGGAAAGAAATACTAAATTTTCATCTAATGTGGTAGAAAATCAACTCATTCGATTAACCACCGACTTTTCAAGGACTATTTGTCTTTAATTTCAAAACAAAACTATTGGACAAAAAATAAATATCAACATCATTAGTTTAAATTATTTCATATAAATAATGAATCTAACGAATAATTTGTTATTGAATACCACTCTGTTAGATTCTAAATGAATAAAAATGAATATTTAATGAGAATATACAATAATAAGAAACTCTTTATTAGTTTTAGTGTAATTAGTTTATGTATAATCTTATGGTCGATAAAAATATATTATAACATTTTATTTCCTCTATATTTTATAAAGAAAAACATCTCTTGTTGAGTAGTTTTTTTCTTCATTCATCAATAACAATAGACTATCCCATTTATATGAAGAAATAATAGCTACCTAGATCATTTAGTATTTCAAAGGGTTTATGAAAATTTTCATAAAAAAGGGATATGATTTTAATGTTATCAAGACAACGGTAAAGTAATATTACTAAAATCATAAGTATGAAATATATAAAATCTATTTTGACCCTTAATGGATAACAATTAATTCACTGTATTAGGAGACATTTTTAATGATTTGACGTCATTTTTATACTTTTTAAAATGAGTTACATATCTAGAATTAAGATATCCAATGTAAATATTTTTTCGCTATGTAGTGACACTTCTAAAATTCGATTTCCATTTTTTGTTAATATATTTATTGAAAAAAACCATAAACAAGATATAATACTATCAAAAGAATTGTCATGTACTGTAAATCATCCAAAAAAATCAGTGAATTCCTCTAGGACAATGGAAATGATGATTTTCATTAACCATTGAAAGGCTCATGGAGTATTACCTGACACAAAGGACATCCTTTTATATTTAATGATACAAAAAATCTGTGAAATATTGTATTTATTGATCCTATGGTGAAATATGTGTTATCATGTAACATAAAATGCTATATAAAAAATATTAATGTATTTTCCCAACCAACATCAATAATATTTTTTTCAAGAAACGAATAGAAAATTTATATTTCAAATTATTATATACATTCTCTTAAAACCAATGTAAAATATATATTAATTAGGAAAAATTGTATAAATGGGTTCACTAAAATTATTTCAAATAATCATAAATCAATATTATTTTTATAATTATTTGATCTTGACATAAACATTGACTATATAAAATTTATAAAATGATTCCAAAAACTAAAAATGAGATATCATTCTTTTAAATTATATATAAGAGTATTGGGATGATTTTTCGTTGTAATTTCTTAATTGGATTTACTTTTTCTTCTAGAAGGTTTCCATGCATTAATGTTAATAGTATTATTTCGCAAATAAAACCTAAGGTAGAGTATATATAATTCATTTTATATCCTAATACTCTAAATAACTGAGTTATAATGGGAAATATATTCAAATTATTAAAGCTTCAATTTTATTCCTTACAAATAAGGAATATATGATTTTTTCATGAAATGTAATCAATTCTAAATTTAGGTAGATTTTTTTACTATGTAACGTGGGTTTTAAAGACTCTAAATAATCAAACATGGATATCTGAATGATCTCTTTATAAGAAAATTCTAAAAAAAATATACATTCAAAAAAATATGCGCAGTCCTATGTTGAAATGAAATTTTTACAACTTTACTTATTTAAAATAGTAGTTAGAAATATATTTTTATTTAAAAATTTAATGGAATCAGGTAATTAAATTAGTAACTTTTTATCTTCACTAAAATATTTAAAATCTGAATGATATTTAGATAATTTTTCATCCCATCAATGGTGTTTTCCAAATTATATTTTGAATATTTATATTTTTTGGCTTCTCATTTGGTTTTTTATTGGAGATAATATTTTCCAAAACATCTATTTCCATGAAATGTGATGACACTATAGACCTTTATTCTAAAGGAGTGATGTATATTGGGTTTATATCTACTGAAACTTTTTATTGTGTTATGCTTGAGAGTATGGCATGTTTTGATCATCATAACTTTTTTTATTGGAATTTTTTTCTTATCTGAGACTCTCTTATATATGTAAGATGTATTCATGAATCCTTACCAATCTACTAGGATGTTATTGTTTACCATATTTAATAATGATTAATCTCTACAATATATGGATTAATATAAATATAATTGGTTTCCTAATTTAATTACATAATAATGATTCTAAATTTAATATTTTATGGTTTTAATCCATACAACAAGGATCTCTATTGTTTATTTCCAAATATGACGGTGGTTGGTGTTTTTAATATTGGGTTATGTGACTTCACAAGGTCTTACTAATTATCATTTCAAAAATAATCATAACCCATGTAGATTAGTGCCACTCAAGGGGACATGTCAAACAATTTAAGGTATTGTTTTATTAACCAAACCATGTAATTTAACATCATATGGTGAGGAATGTTTGGAAAATATTACATTCATTGGATTTTTAATGACTTATAAATGATTGGACCTTTATATATATACTAAAAAGGAGTATATCCCTTTAAGAATTTTTTGTTCTAGATTTTACCAACTCATCCCTCTGGGTATATAATTTGGAATATTTCCTATGTGATATTGATGTAAAAATTTATTCGAGGGAATATTTTTTTGACTTGTAGGGTTTATTTGAAGGTAATATTTTCCAATTCATAGAGTCCCTATGTAAAATGGCTCTTTATAATGAAAAATAATGGATTTCAGGAATATATCTATGAGAATGAATAGTGTAGATAATCTAAGGAGGAATATGTTCCCATGATGATGGAAATAAAGGATTGATGATATTGTTTTTGAACCTCAATAAGGTCTCGTACAATCATATCAAAATAATAATCGACTACAATGTTGTGTCAAAAACATAGTATATGGTCCTATGGTTGGATTATAACATGTAGTTTAATATCACGCAACAAGGGATTTATCATGAAGTATTATGTCTTATAGTAAGGGCGTTGATAATAAATTTGAACATTTTATTGTTGGGATGATTCATTCAAGAAACATGTTGTTTTTTTGCATTTAAATTTCGATTACACATATAATACTACCCTATAATTCATATCCTAATGATAGGGTTATCTGACGGCCTCTGGAGTTTGGGATTACACATAGTATGGGGAACACTTTTTGAGATAACGGGATAATAAAATTTGATTTCTAAGGCCATCTGATTCATGATCCTTATGATAATAAAAGATAATATAACATCGATAACATTTTATTTTTACGAAATATTAGATATAAATGTGGATTATACATAGAGTTTTACCATTGAGTGAATCCTTTCCTCATTTATGGTATCATTAGTTGAACTATATAGGGTTTTATATAATAAATAGAATCCCCTCATCCAATTAATATTCTCAATGATATGTAGGGTGGGATATGGAAATTGGAATAATATAGAAACCTGTAAGAATGTATAGGGGATTACTGGTTATCATGTTTTTATTCAAACATTGCGTTAATTTTATTTTTGGATTTTTATTCTCATAAAAATGCACATTTAATTTTCTAATAAAGTTACATTATGTATATTTTAGGATAATAATTACTAGAGTTATTATTATTTTTCTCGATTTATATTCATTATTTAATAAGTGGTAAAATATTTGTTTTACATAACTAAAAGTATTCCATATTTTTTTATAAGTAATTGGGAAACATTGTTAATGACTTACATTTTTTTGCAAAATATATAGTTTTAGAACCCTACTATTGTATTTCATGGTAATTCATTTTCAAAAATTCAATAATGTTATTATCAGAGATATAATTTTAGACCTATATGTTTTATAATCAATATGGGATGTTCTATAATTATTTCTGAAGAAATACTATTTTATGGTGAATATTTTTCTACTATTGTGTTCTCTCGATGGTCTTATACAACATTAAGGTAGATATTGAAACTATGTATTGGAGATGTTTCAACATCTACATCATGATATGTTATTTTTTGAGTATTTACTTCTTTTACCCATTCATTTGTGGACATTAAACTTTTAATTCTAATATATGGTTAATTTGGATCCCTATAAATGAACTAGAAGGCTTTCTAAAATCCTTATATATATGGTGTGAACTACGTGCGCTCAATTTTGCAGTCCCCAATAAGAGGACATGATAGTGAAAATAACTGATCCGATTAATAGATCAGTATTTTAGTGGACTATGGTTATTTTCTCCCTAAAACACTATGTATAATTGTCTTCTTTTTATTATTTGTTTTTTCTACTGACCTGTTATTATGAGAGAATGAATGAGTTAATTTAATCTTGAGAGGGATGTTTGGTTTCCATAATTCTTTTAATGGAACACAATTCACCACCATCTTGTTTCTTCATCGTCAAAATTATGACCTAACAAATAGTATAAAATGTTGTGCTCTTTTATAATAATTTAAGATTTATTTTGGCTCAAACAAAAATGACTTAAATATTTGGATGGAAAACATCTCAATGGATGGTCTTTGATAAGGTATGTCGATGATCAATTATTTGTTTTTTAATGGTACTAATTATGGATTTTAGAAAAAAAATTTGTTAATTTAATTTAATTATATTGCAAAAATTGTTTATATGACGTTTTTAATGTCATATGAAATTCAAGAAGATGATTTGAAAAAATGTAATGATGATCATGAAAAAGATTAGGATCATAAATCAAGAGTAATGGATACGATTTTCTTTAGATTATAGACGATTTAGTTTAATTAAGGATCTCAGTGTTCAAATTCATAAAATAACTGGTATACGATTTATATTATTTATGAAGGAACATTTTTAGAAAATTAATATACATCATATATAATTGGAAATTTATACTTTTGGGATGATTGAATATGAAAATATTACTTCGATGAATGGAATATTGATAGTAGTTTACAATAATATTAATTAATATGGAGAGGCAATTAAAAAATTATAAAAAAAGTTATAATTTATTTAATTCATTCCTTCCTAATGTAATTGAATATAGGGTGTCATTCATCAATGTAAAACGTAAAAATAATTATAAAAGAATTTAATGGAACGTTGATTTTTAACGATGATAAAATGTGGACTGATGCTAAAAACATATTTCTATTAAAAAATAAGGATACAACTCTTAAAACTACTGTGGGTAAATAAATAGATTCATAATATCTAGATTCATAGAAATAATTATAAGATATTTAAAAATAATAGGAAAACAATACTAAATGAAGAAGAATGGAAATAAAAAACATAGATTTTATGAATGAAAAGAGATATGTCACACTATGACAAACTTTTATATGTTTAATGAAAAATGGAAATATCAATACAAAAGGACTAAAAATGAAGTCATGAATAATAAATCAAGGGAAATTTATGATTCATGTGATGAATCAATCTCAAACTCTGAAGCTGAGCATGGAATATAATTTGTAAATCTATATCTTTTGTCTCAGGCTTATGAGGAACACATATTTTATTATGAGTCTGAATGTTTCTCCAATGATGAACATGATATATATTTTTTTATTCCTCTAAAAATTTATCTTTAAATATATATCATTAAAAAATAATAAATATTATGATATTATTTTCATAGATAATGATTGATTAACAAAAAAATATGATTTAAAATATAAATGTTATTGGGATCAGAATGAAAGTAAAATTTAGGAACTATTAGATGTAGAAAATTATCTAAAAAATCATTTGTTATATATATTAATGTAAGATATATTTAAACTATATTCTGGGAAAATATAAATTACATAACAGTAAACGAGGAATATTTATTAATAGAGGGAACCGAAATTATGTAGAAATAATGTTTTTTTTATTTTAAATGAAAAATAATACATATTGTAATATTTTATTACTTGGGAATAAATTGATATTATATTATTTAATATTATTCTATAAATCCAAATTTTTATGGAATTATTCATTTCATTATTCAAAATAATTATCTAACATAATTTTGATGTTTTCTTCTTTAAACAATCAAATTTCATTACCCAACACATTACCTACTAAAACATCTTGAACAAAACATATATGGGTATCAAAAGGATATTTAATTTGATATATTACATATATTAACCAATGAAATTTATGTTTATATTATTATTTATCTTCTAAAATATTATCGATATTTCTATTTCTCTTGAATCATCATTAATTTTTTAAACCTTAATCCATGGAGTGTTTCATTTCAATACCTGATTTAAATTCCCTAACTATTTTATAGGGGGAGAGAAATTACAAATACTTAAACTATATAAAATATTTTACACTATTATTTAATATGATACATTTATTTATTAGAATATTTAAAATCTTTATTATTATATTAATTTCATGGAAAATAGAATTTTTTTAAAAATTATTTATGTAAATATTCCAGTATATAGCTCACCTAAAAACCATCCCTAAATCTCTAACTCATGTCGATCATGAAGTGTAATTTTTTTTATAAAACATAGGTTTAAAATAAATATTCTTCCTTTTAAATAGCTTATATAGACCCAAGCATTATTTTTATAGATGTAACATTTATTATGTGGAATACATAATATATTACACAATAATATACAAAAAAAATACTATATTTGTTTAGTGTCTTTGTAAATTGGGTGCACATTTTACTAACATGGTGAACTGTCTTCAACATCAAGAATAAAGAAAATCACCTTTTTTTTAAATACCTAACACATTATTTATGTCCTTTGGAATATAAAACTGATAAAAATAGTAATATAAAATGCTCGGTAAGGGTATGAATAGAAAATAGAATACAAAAAAAAATATAATACTGTAAAAACATAAACATAAATTAATTAATTTCTACAATCTATAACAAAAATAAAAATAATGATTCATAAAATAAATCCATTCCGTTCATTAAGAATAAATCATGATTTAACATAAACCATGATAAATTAGCATTGGAATAAAACATGTACTTGTAGAAAATACATAACCACAAAAAATCTTTTCCATATTATCCAAGGCTAATTACCAAGACAATCATACTAGATAAGTCTATTACTGGACTTGGTTAACATACTATTCTAGCCCTATATTACAGAACCAGATTGAATTTTTCTTCCAACCATGACTATATTATGCGATATAAATCTTTACCCAATTCATTGGTGGGAGATATCAGTCACACCCATCTCATAATGAAATAATTCATACATGTTCCAAAAAACATAAATCATTCATCAAATCAAATCTCATGGAATAAAATTAGTTTTTTAAACATTATTCCATCATAATCCCTAAAAACAAATTTTTTTTCATATAAATAATTCATGAATTAACATAGCCAAACCATGGTAATAATATTGATAGAAGAAAAAAACTATTTAAATAATTTCATCTTAGATGGAAAATAATTTTGATAAAACACTTGATATTAATTCTTGTTGAAAAATTTCATTTCTTCGTTAAAAATATTTTCTTTTCTAAATATACTACACAATTTTAATGGAATATAATTTTTTTGAAAATAAAATTAAAATATTGTATTGGAAGCTTCATTGAAATAAGGTGATATGAATATATAAAAATCAGTTCATTTCATATAAATTAAAAAACATTCTCTTTGTACTTTTACCAGAAAGTCAAAAAGTACCTCGTACTCAAAATTGGAAAATATTCCTTTCTTGTGGTTTAATAAAATATCTCCAACGCATAAAATTTACAAATTTATTTTATAAGGATATAAATAATTTCATTCAATACATATTTATTAAACATAAACATGGATCATAAATATACCCCAGTAAATACAAAGAGATAAACAATCTCATATAATAATGAGATTCACAAATTATCCCTTACCAATTTATAATCTACCAAATCATATGCCTAAAAAAAGAAAGAAACATTTATGAATATATAATTATAATCATGAAAATATTAATGGGAAACATAAACACCACTCAAAAGATATATGTTGTGTATAAGTCAAATGTAACATAGAAATAAAAGTGAGAGAAAATTATCCCTTACCTTAGGTTCACTATCCATTATATGTATCTAAACCTACTATATGATGATTTATATTATTTTATTGACTTATTATAGAATATTATTCATTTTATGATATATTATATGAACATATTATCATCCATTTAGTAATAATATTTCATTAATACTTGTTATTTGGGTATTAACTGCTTCCTTTAATAATACATGTTTTGTCAAATAGGTCCTATTTATCCTTCTTAAGTACTAGATATAAAAATAAAAATGATATTAAAATAATATATATCAAATTTATTTATTAAATTATAATAAAATTATTTATTAATATCATGAACAATGAATTTCATCACATCGTAGAGATGATAGGTTGTATTTACGCCCAAGCGATGAAATCATTCCAATAATTGTTAAATGTTATGCATGTGTATGGTATATAGTTTGTTCAAGAATCCATAACATGTTATTATATATATATATATATTTATTATTTCCATAATTATATCCATCCAAGAACGATTGTTTTGAAAAATAGATTACATCATAGCGTGCAAGGGTAAGATATACATACACATGTGTGGTGATTTTATTTTTTGTAGGATGTATAGAAGGTGCAATGTGGTTCTTTCATAACCATAATAACATATCATCATATATTTAATATTGGATTTATTATTTCACGACATGTCCCCTGGGGCCCATGCCGTGACTACCCTAAGCCCGCCTTCCATAGGCCAGGGGTGGCAACTAGCACCGAAAGGGATATTCCCAAAAATCAGGAAGGTGTTGCCTTTATAACCTATAAACACACCCAACCATAGCCCACTGAGGGGTATAAAAAAATTAAAATATATATAAAAAAGATTTTTGAATGTAGAATGGAGATGGAATACAATACCAATAGTAAAGTTACAAGTACAACTGAAGAAAAAGGAAAGAAACTACTGGGTCAACCTCCGAGGTCCCTACCTAAAGGGTAGGTAAAGATCGCCTCCTCAGTGCTCAACGTCCACCCATATCATAAACGTAACGACAATCTATATGGTCCAACTTTAGTCCCCATCTAGTCCTGGAACCCTCAGCCTCAATCAAAGTTGTCTGTCGTCTGCCCCAAACACAATAAGGTTTGGGCATAGCCCATTCAATGGTGAGTATAATGATACTCATTAGGTACCAAAAGACCCTCAATGTCTCACAAAATCCACAAAGGATAAACCAAAAAGCTTGAAGTCAACTTGTAACATCCCAAGTAAGTAATGAATAATAGATATTTTTATCTATGTCTATTAATGAATTAGATAGTGTTTTAGAGGCTTAAAATGAAAATAAATCCAATTTTAATCATGGAATACACTAATATTTTTAAAAGCTTTTTTTACTACCTTTTGATGACAAACCATTTTTAAATCTATATTTTTGACAATTTTATAAGCTATGTTTGTCAAAATAAACTTATCATTTATGATTGGGACATCAATATTTACTTTGTGTGAATTTTTGGTATTTTTCTGACAATGTTCATTTTTTAATGAATAGTGAAAAATACTGCATTTTACATCAAAACTGCTTTTAATCAAATTTATTTATATGATTAGATTATCTTTTGAATTGGTTTTAAAGTGAAATTACAATATATTTTTACTATTTAATCCAATAGTGGTCATTGTAATCAATTTCACTTTGAAATTGGACATAAACTGGTGTCAATCTTTTGATACTTATTGTTTCATAAAAACACGCTATTTGTCATGACAGCGGGAATTAATTATTAAATTAATTAATGTAACTTATATGATTTGAATTTTTTAAAATAGACATCATTTTTTAATTCAGAATATCAAATGTAGATTAGGGTGATGTTTTGGTATCTTTCTGAAAAACTTCAATTTTTGATGAATAGTGAAACCACTAAGTGGTAGTTAAAGTAACTGATTTTTCGTTTAAATGAAATTTCACCACCTCTGTGATTTGATTTTCAAAAATCCAACATACATGGTTGTCATTAAGAAGTAAAATGTGGTTCAATGAGATTAAAATAACTTTTTGGTGAATAGTAACTTTTATGTTTTTAATCGCGATTAGTGGTAATTAGTGTAGTTTAAGGTAAAAATAATGTTTTAATAGTATGAGTTGAGCTTGAAACATGTCCTACCCTCATTGGATGTGTCATTTCCTACCAAGACAATCCATGAGTTAACTTGGGGAGCCCATGGAGCCACTTCGGTTGGGAAATGACATAAATAACTTGTTATTTAATGAAAAAGTAAAAATTACACAAACATAACATGATTTACGAAAACAATTTTTAAATTGGGTTATACAAGTCAGAGTTTTGACTATAAATATTCATTGGAAAGATAAAAATGTTTCCTATATCATAGTAATTTTTTTATAATTTTTATACATTAAATAAATTAAATTATTTATGACATTATGATGATGCAGCGATGACCTCATTATTTAATGATTTAAATAAAATGGAAAGATAATGTAAAATAAAGACTTAAACATGTCCAAAACCTATTGGATGAGTTTATTTCGAACCCTCATCACCTTATCCTCTAAATAAATCAATTTGGGACCTTTAAAATCCGAAACGCTTTTGAAAATAAAGTAACATTTTGTAACTCTACAAGAGTGCCCCTCCTCTCCTCTTATAAAAGGCCCCCAACTCTACCTCCTTACCCACACTTCCAAAGCCTTTGGCTCGGCCAACCCCTTCCCATTTTGTCTCTCCACTTCCTTCTATTACACCTTGAAGCCTCACTCTGGGCATAAGTCTTTCCAAGGATGCCTTTGAGCTCAAACTGAAGGGAGGTACCCAATTTAAAGGTAATGTCTTCTTTTGAGTCCTTTTGTTTTATTTTGCTTCTCCAACCCCCTAAAATATTTTTATTCTTTTATTTTGTAACAACTCCAGTATCCTCAATATATTATGATGTTGTTATAAGAAGTATTCGAGCTACACTTACACACGCCTACATCTAATGGTTAAAGAACATACTGTTTCCGTGGATGGTGAATTTATGCCTCCCGAAACGATGATTGTTCAACATTCCTTTAATACTTTCAAAGGTGGCCATTAAGATGTCACTATATTTACATATGATATATAATATGTTTATGTTTTCCTTAAGCTTATGTATTTTTCATTTTTGGCATACCTTTATGGTTTCCATTATGGGTAAACGTGATATCTTCATTTAAGGAAGTGCGGACTACCGCCCCCTCAAAGTTATTTGATTTGTTAAATACCATATGTGGGATGTATAAAGAATGGAACTATGATATTATATATGATATTATATAGGAATTATAATATACCTTTATATAATTATTATTCTATTCTATAAAGTACGAAATAGAAATGAAAGTAGTGTTCATGCGTACGTACGGCTTACAGTCTCCATGAACGGTGCATTTCATTTCTTAGCTCTAAATGATTATGTAATATTATAAATGCACGTATATACTGAATATATATGATATATATGATATATACATCAGGATTATAATTCTGGATATAATTGATACATGAACAACTTGTAATTATAAAGGGTTTATTTTGACTCAAGTACCAATGATCGTTAAAACGACCGTTATTAACTTAAATATTTACATAGTGTTCATGACATTATAATAACTGATATTAAAGGATTAATGAACATGAAAAAGGTTCTTAAGAATGTATAAATTAACTCAAGTTTATTATTCAGGACATTAAAGAACGATCGAGTCAAGTCGGACCTGAGGTATGTGACATCGTCTCAATCTCCTTTCATTGAGGAATATTTTATTTTATACACAACTTTATTTTATATGGTGTATAAACCACTTTGAATTTTACTTTTATCCAAAAGGAATCTTTTTTATACGAAGCGTTTTACAAAATGACAAAAGGGAATGTTTTTGTCGTACGTATGCGGAGACAACGACTTCTCTGCCGCCGTGACCATTATTTGAGTTTCGGCTTCCTCTACAAGCCATAACTTCTTTTTAAAAGAAAAATAAATACCATGTTTTACTTTTCTTATATTTTGGTATTGAAAATGGTTTTCATAATGTTTTTATATCAATTTATTGTATTGATATCTTGTGATTGAAAGGTGGAAATGTTATGTTTCCTTTATGCATGTTTTATGTGATACGATTATGTTGAGGTTCTTAGGAATTATTATGAAGACGGGTAGTTCCGTGATAAACTAATGGCGGGTGAGCCCGATATAGCTCTCTAATGCATTGGGTAACACAAAGGAGTTAATTGTTAAGGTTTCTCCGAAGAGATTTAGGGAATATACTGTGATGGGTATTCCAAACGTAACCAAGAGGGTTACTCCCTACGTAAAAATGTTATGAATGCCTCAAGTTTCCTTTATGTCTTATGATTTATATGATTTATTCATGATTTGTTGAGGTATGTTAATGTTCATATGTTTTATGGGTAAAGTATGATTTCATTCATATGTATATATGTACCCATGTTTCCTTTCCATATTTTTATATCCCTTACTGATATTTTTATGCTCATCCCAAGTTTTTTTTGAAATGTTTTACACAGGTCATGGGAAAGGTACATGATATGATGATAGTGTCAAGGAAGTGTCAAGAAAGAATCCATGTTTTATTTTAAATGTGTTTCCATTGATGGGAATGAAAAATAAAATATTTATGTAACCACTTTGTTTATATGTGGAATGTAATGCAAGTTTTATGATCTAATTCTCTAAAACTCTAAACCCGAAAAGATCCTCAATGCATAATCTTGTAATAACTCAAGATTAAGTAAGGTTTAAGGCTAGGGCCTTTTACAACTAGAAAACCTACATAGGTATATGACCATACATATACCTAAATTATCATGTATTCCCATCTAAATCATTAGGAAACACAGAGTCTGACACAAAAATCCCAATCTCATTTGTTCCACAAGAGAAGGAGTACCACGAAGGTAAGTACCACACATGTACTCCACAAAGAAGAATACCACCAATGTATTACCACAAAGGGAAAGGAACACAATTTTACAGACTCATATCACACTAGGTATATCTTAGGTATAGTAGTAAATATGATTAGATGTAACTAATAATTCATCTTACTCTGTTAGAGGCTCTACAGCTGACCCACACAGGATCGCTCAGTGCTAACCCACCGAGGATCGCTTGGTACTAACCCAGACAAAATCGCTCGATGCTGACCCACAAAGGATCGCTCGATGCTGACCCACATAGGATCACTCATTTCTGACCCATATATGATTTCTCTGTGCTCACCCAAACCAGATCACTATTCATTCTTCATGTCGCAGCTCGCTACTTGGTTCCCGCACTACACTCGCATGTCTCTGGGAGGGTCTGTTTCACAAGACATTGTTTGATAATCCAACAGCCACGAATTCTCATGAATAAGTATCTCAAAGGACCACCATGTCATATCAGTCTCAACGCAATAGACAGTGTGTTAATCAGTCACCCGGTTTGTGTGTTATTTGACTTTTAGTCCCGAGGACCCGATTGGATTCATGCTAAATCTAAACCGACCATACTTCAACTTTATCCAAATATCTAGGGGGTATACTCAAATGGAATTTCTGGATCCAAGGTTTACAACTCCATTGATGTTTTTTCAAATGGAGGTCTGGTTCCAATGTTATAGCCAATAGAGCGAAAAGCTCGTAGTTGGTCTGGGTATGGTCCGACCCATCCTGGGTTGACCCGACCTGATTCAGGTCGACCTGGCCCACTGAGTCTAGTCTGGCCTGCTGGGTCTGACCTGGCGTAGACTGGGTGGCATGGAGGCTGTGAAGGTGACGCACGACTGCGAAGGGGTTGTGAGGGTCGCTGGGTGGTGAGGTCGCGTAGACTGAGGAGGGTTGTGGGCAGGGCGAGGCCACAGAAAGAGCATTGTCCATGGGGCATTGGAGGCCCTAGACAACATGAGTCCACGTTGCAGTAGAGGCTGCAGAAGGCATGAGGCTGCAGGGTGGTGGAGGTCCCGGACGGCAGAGGATGCGGGTGGTGTGGGGCCATGGGGCGGCGGTGGCCACGGATGGAGGAGGAAGCGTAGCGGTGCTGGTCATGAGCAGCGGACTCCGCAAGCAGCGGTGGCCGCAGACGTCAGAGACGGAGGGCGGTGCAGTGGCCGCAGGGGAGCGCCAGCGCCTTCGTCGCTACCCGCGGCGATTCCGACCGCCATTCTCATGCCCCACTGAATATGGATATCGTGATCCTACAAAAATTGGGAAGACATTCCCTTTATAACCTATAAACACACCCAACCACATCAAACTGCATGGTATGAACAAAAGTAAACTATATAGAAAAAAGAGAGTTGAATGTAGAAAGGGGCCGGAATACAAGCCCAACAGTAAAGGTGCAAGTACAACTGAAGAAAAAGGAAAGCATCTACTGGGTCATCTTCTAAGGACCCAACCTAAAGGATAGGTAATGATCGCCTCCTCATCTCTCAATGCCCACCAATATCCTAAACGGACTGACAATCCGTATTGCCCAACTTTGGTCCCCATCTAGTCTTGGCACCCTCAGCCTCGATCAATGTTGTCTGTCGTCTGCCCGAAACACAACAAGGTTTGGGCATAGCCCATGCAATGGTGATTACAACGATACTCATTAGGTACCAATAGACCCTCAATGTCTCACATAATGCACCAAGGGCATATCCCATTCATGGGTGAGTATAAAGATACACATTTGGAGATACACCAAAGAATTTTGAATTTTATCATGGAGGATGTTTCCTGAAATTAAATATTGAATTGTGTGAGGGTAATCTATATGACCTATCACATGGAACACATGTATCACTACACTATTGAGAAATTTTTATATAGTAGTCATGTAATTGAGAAGATATATATGATATAAAAATTATATTCATTTGGAAGGGTGTGTAATTGGTAGATTAAATTATTTTATGGTTTTCTAGTTTACATGAGTAAATTATGTATCAAAATGAAATCATTTCAGGTAGTCTAATAATCAAAGGGGGTTTAGTATTCTATACCATATATCATGGATGAGTTAAATGAAGTGTGATTTTTGACTTTCGTAAATTATTAGTGGGGTTTACATAATATATTTTTCCGCAAAACAACTTTTTATTAGTCTCTCATTTTACACCATAGTGTAAGGTTCTATTTCAAAGTATAACAAAAAGAGAATAGGTCATCACCATAAAATAAATGAACACACAATAGTTATGTAGTTACTTCCGACCTAGAAATTCATCCATGGAATTATGGATAATGATTTAATGCCTTTTAGGTAACTTAAATTTCCATAAGTTATCACATTAAATTATATACGAATCTTTTATTGATCTTAATCGAATACAAAAAAAAATTAAAACCAACCCATATATCAGATTATTATTATAGAATTATTTAAAACTACAAAGATCAACTCATGATAAAATAATGATTCTGAATTTAGATATATATGAGAGTGATGAAATCAAAGAATGAAAATGGAATGCTATGAAACCTATAAATATTAAAATATTATGGAACACATAATGCAATGAAATTTATGTCATTAAAAACCCATTAGATATATTATCACACATTTATGGAAATAAAATATAACCACAGAAAGAGCAGTGATATTCAATCTATAGAGAAGTGTATTGTGTTATTTTCATGTCTATAAGATAGTGAATTCATTGGATCAGTGTGATCATATAATTTTGTAATCATTCATTAAGAAGTGTGTTTTGTGTCATAGGTGAAAATGATCATTTTCACGAATCCTTAATACATTATCCTATTTGGTTATACCAAGTAAAATCAATCATGTTATCTTATTGATCTTATCGTTCAAATTTTTTTATATGGATAGAATGATATTTTTATATTTCTGAGTGTCCAATATTTTGATCATGTATAAATATGAATTTAAAAGGTATAAAACATAATACACTACCTCTTATGGTATAGTCATTATTATTGTATTATAAATATCATCTTTTTCAGGTGAGTAGATTATTTTACTACTAAAAGTTTCCTTTAAAACAATCATCATAGATTCATTGGAAAACATGATAACAGTGTTAAAAATTTAGATTCTGAAAAAAATATCAATTATTAATCATATTTTACATGGTTTGGTACGTAACTATCAAAATCAAAAAACCTATAATTAAACATATAAATAATTAATCTATAATTCCAGTTCATGGATATAATGGATGATTTTTTTCTAAATATTACAAATTCTTCTTCATAATTAGAAAACACATTAACCATAAATAAAAATAGTATTATGTTCCCTCTCAACTAAGGATTTATATGTTTTATTTAAAATAAATTAGAACTTAATTTTTCTAGTTTACCAACAACTACCTGTTTATTTTGTTTAAATTTAATTTACTATTTTAAAATAATGTTTTTTAAAAAGTGAAAATTATTTACTTATTGATTTTATAAAGGAATTGTTAACACGTGAAAATCTAAAACAATAAACTCAACAAATGAGACTATTAAAAAATAATTATTGTTCAAAATATAAACAATTTATGACTTCAATTCACTCAATGAAAACATTGAAGAATAAAATTACAAATTTTAGGATAAAAATAATAAAATCCTAACACATCATGAAAATATATATTTTTCTTCTCTATCAAAAATAATTTACCATCAAATCATATGAAATGTACTTCAATTAAATAATATAAAATGATAGTAAATTTTTTTTCAGAGGCAATTTGAAAAAAAAAATTAATATGAATACACCCCTTTAAATATACATTTAAAATTAGACTAGTTACATATTTTAATAGATTAAATTATTTATAGAATATTTATGTTGTAGTTTGTTATGATCAAGTATTTTTAAAAAAAATATATTAATAAATATGAATCTTATATAAATAAAATGGTGTGTTAATGTATTTATAGTTTTGAAATAATGAATTTATATATAACATTAAGTATTCTATTCAAGAAAGAAATTATATTCCAACTTCAAGGATTAATTTTTTTCTAATGATTATATATATTCTATGATTTTTAGATTAATCTCTATGACATTAATGTGTTTTAAAAAAAATAGATAGTGTTATACAGAGGCTATGTACTATAAACATGGTCAGTCACAGATTATGTTTTAAAAGAATATTTTTGTTTCATCTCAGGCACATAATTGTTTTTTATTTTATGGAATTTTGATGTGACCAATCTATATGTCATGAGATAAAATTTTTAAAATAAAATAAATTATTAATTCAAAAATAATTTTAAAAAAATATCTAATAGTGAAAATGATATATTACATCATATGTTAGTTTTTATGTGTCTATAATGTTCTTCAAAAAAATATCAAATATAATTCAAAATAGTGGATAACACAAAATAACATGTTTAGAAGTAAAAATGTGATATTTTATTGGGAAGAAGTACTACCTAGTAATAGATCATAAAATGGATACTATTCAGATCTCTCACTAATGATTTTCACCATATTTTCATTAATATTTATTGGTTATTCCTTGGATTCTTATTTAATTTTTATATAACCAATAGAAAACACCGTAGTGACTATAAAACTCCCAAAAAGTATGGATCAACATTTTCTTGGAAGGTTTCTAGATTTTTTAATTACTTAGAAGAATCAAATCACCCACATAGAACTAAAAATGTAGAATCGTTTGAACAAGAAAACTAAATATTATCATTATAAATCATTTAATTTTATTAATATTAATATTAATATTTTATTTAACTCATGAAATTTTACATTCCTTTATTTTTCATCTAAATAGAATTTCATGTATAATCTTTTTTCTATGTGAATATCATTTGGGTTCTACCTCAAATGGGAGGTTAAATCCACTTCCTTGAGATAACATAAAAGGAAAACTTTACATTGTTTTTTTAGGTTTAATTTATAAAACCAATGAACATCATCATGTATCATAATGTTATACATCCTATTTAGAAGACTAGTTATATCCATAATGTGTTTTATTTTACTATTTTACAGCTCAACCATTCCATTTTGTGGTGGTATTAAGGTGTTGATATGGTACATCTGAGCCCAAATTAAATTAACATTTCATAAAATGATCCATTAAATCAATGACTAAAATACTATGTTAAAATTAAAATATGAATACCAAATATAATAAATATGACACTACTAATAAATTTAACTACAATTTTATCATGATTTCTTCCATTTGGACTGTATTATACCAACATAGAACCATATTGCTTATTATAAAAAGTGTATAGGAAAATAAATGATTTTGGATGTGGACTGATGAATCTCATTCACTACACATAAAACATCCCACATGATATGCTTCTATTTTTTCATTTCACATAGATATTTTCCCCTAAATTTTAAATTTATAAAAACATTATAAAAATAAAAATAACCATAACAAATAATGGGGAAAATAATTTTGATCCTCACACCATATTGTACCATATTATATAAAATATACAATATCGACTAATAAATATATAAAAATATAGCACTAAGGTGATTTATTGATTGGAAATAAATCCACAAATGATTTAGAAACTCCCCACGTTTCAAATTTATTGGTAATACCAAATATTATTTCTATAATCATTTGTCAACATAGTATCCTATTATTTATCAAACTAACGAGGAATTTAATAATCATCCACGTAGTTTTCAATATCAAAATACAATTTTATTGGTTAAAAACAATATAATATTATTTCTCATGGTGATATCCGTATTTAATGGAAAGAATTACTAAATCATCATCACATGTGATAGAAAGTCAACTCATTCGATTAACAACCTACATTTCAAATACTATTTTTCTTTAATGTCAATACAAAACTGTTGGACAAAAAAATAAATATCAACATTATTAGTTTAAATTATTTCATATAAATAATGAATCTAAGGACTAATTTGTTATTGAATACCACTTTTTTAGATGCTGAATGAATACAAATGAATATATAATGAGAATATACAATAATAATATATTCTTTCTTAGTTGTAGTGTAATTATTTTATGTAAAATCTTGTGGTCAATAAGCATATATTATAACATTTTATTTCCTATATATTTTCTAAACAAAAACCTCTCTTGTTGAGTAGTTTTTTTCTTCATTCATCTGTATAAATAGACTATCCTATTTATATGACTAAATAATAGCTACCTAGATCATTTAGTATATCAAAGGGTATATGACAAATTTCATAAAGAATGGGAAATGATTTTAATGCTATCATGACAATGGTAAAGTAATATTACTAAAATCATAAGTATACAATATATAAAATGTATTTTGACCCTTAAAGGATCACAAAGCATTCACTGTATTAGGATACATTTGTGATGATTTGAAGTCATTTTTATAATTTTTTAAATGAGTTACATATCTAGAATTAATATATCCAATGTAAATATTTTTTCACTATGAAGTGACACTTATAAAATTCGATTTCAATTGTTTTTATAATATAATTATTGAGAAAATACCATAAACGAGATATAATACTCTCAAAAGAACTATCATGTACTGTTAAATCATCCCAAAAATTCAGTGAATTCCTCTATTATAATGGAAATGATGATTTTAATTAACCATTGAAAGGCTCATGGAGTATTACATGAAAAAAGGACATCCTTTTATATGTAATGATACAAAAAATCTGTGAAATATTGTATTTATTGATCCCATGGTGAAACAAGTGTTATCATGTAACATAAAATTCTATATAATAAATATTAATGTATTTTCCCTACCAACAACAATAATAGTTTTCATGAAACAAATAGTAAATTGATCTTTTAAAATTATTATATACATACTCTTAAAACCAATGTAAAATATATACTAATTAAGAAAAATTGTATGAATGGGTTCACTAAAATAAGTTTAAATAATCATAAATCCACATTATCTATATATTTATTTGATCCTAACATACACATTGAATATATAAAATTTAAAAAATGATTCCAAAAACTAAAAATGTGATATCATTCTTTTAAATTATATATAATAGAATTGGGTCGATTTTTCGTTGTAATTTCTTAATTGGATTTACTTTTTCTTCTAGACGGTTTCCATGCATTAATGTTAATGGTATTATTCCCCAAAGAAAAGCTAAGGTAGAGTATATTTAATTCATTTTATATCCTAGTACTCTAAAAAATTGATTTATAATGGGAAATCTGTTCAAATTATTAAAGCTACAATTTTATTCCTTACAAATAAGGAATTTTTTTTCATGAAATGTAATCAATTCTAAAATTTGGTAGATTTGTTTACTATGTATCATGTTTTTTAATGCATCTAAATAATCAAACATGGGTATTTGAATCCTCTATTGATAATGTCATTTGTCGAAATGAAATTTTTACAACTTTAATTATTTAAAATAGCAGTTCGAAATATATTTTTATTTAAAAATATAATGTCATCGGGTAATTAAATAATTATTTTTTTTATTTTCAATAAAATATTTAAAATATGAATGATTTGTAGATAATTTTTTATCACATCAATAGTGTTTTCCAAATTATATTTTGTATATTTCTATTTTTGTTGGCTTCTCATTGGGTTTTTTATCACATCAATAGTGTTTTTTATACAGATGTTATGTACTATAAACATGGTCAGTCACAGATTATGTTTTAAAATAATATTTTTGTTTCATCTCAGGCACATAATTGTTTTTTATTTTATGGAATTTTGATGTGACCAATCTATATGTCATGAGATAAAATTTTTAAAATAAAATGAATTATTAATTCAAAAACAATTTTAAAAAAATATCAAATAGTGAAAATGATATATTACATCATATGTGAGTTTTTATGTGTCTATAATGTTCTTCAAAAAAATATCAAATATAATTCAAAACAGTGGATAACACAAAATAACATGTTTAGAAGTAAAAATGTGATATTTTATTGGGAAGAAGTACTACCTAGTCATAGATCATAAAATGGATACTATTCAGATCTCTCACTAATTATTTTCACCATATTTTCATTAATATTTATTGGTTATTCCTTGGATGCTTATTTAATTTTTATATAACCAATAGAAAACACCGTAGTGACTATAAAACTCCCAAAAAGGATGGATCAACATTTTCTTGGATGGTTTCTAGATTTTTGAATTACTTAGAAGAATCAAATCACCCACATAGAACTAAAAATGTAGAATCGTTTGAACAAGAAAAATAAATATTATCATTATAAATCATTTAATTTTATTTATATTTTTATTTATATTTTATTTAACTCATGAAATTTTACATTCCTTTATTTTTCATCTAAATAGAATTTCATGTATAATCATTTTTCTATGTGAATATCATTTGGGTTCTACCTCAAATGGGAGGTTAAATCCACTTCCTTGAGATAATATAAAATGAAAACTTTACATAGTTTTTTTAGGTTTAATTTATAAAACCAATGAACATCATCATGTATCATAATGTTATACATCCTATTTATAAGACTAGTTATATCCATAATGTGTTTTATTTTCCTATTTTACAGCTCAACCATTCCATTTTGTGGTGGAATTAAGGTGTTGATATGGTACATCTGAGCCCAAATTAAATTAACATTTCATAAAATGATCCATTAAATCAATAACTGAAATACTATGTTAAAATTAATATATGAATCCCAAATATAATAAATATGACACTACTAATAAATTTAACTACAATTTTATCATGATTTATTCCATTTGGACGGTATTATACCAACATAGAACCATATTGCTTATTATGAAAAGTGTATAGGAAAATAAATGATTTTGGATGTGGACTGATGAATCTCATTCACTACACATGAAACATCCCACATGATATGCTTCTATTTTTTCATTTCACATAGATATTTTCCCTAAATTTTAAATTTATAAAAAAATTATAAAAATAAAAACAACCATAACAAATAATGGAGAAAATAATTTTGATCCTCACACCATATTGTACCATATTATATAAAATATACAATATCGACTAATAAATATAAAAAAATATAGCACTAAGGTGATTTATTGATTGGAAATAAATCCACAAATGATTTAGAAACTCCCCACGTTTCAAATTTATTGGTAATACCAAATATTATTTCTATAATCATTTGTCAACATTGTATCCTATTATTTATCAAACTAGCGAGGAATTTAATAATCATCCACGTAGTTTTCAATATCAAAATAAATCTTTATTGGTTAAAAACAATATAATATTATTTCTCATGGTGAAATCCTTATTTAATGGAAAGAATTACTAAATCATCATCACATGTGATAGAAAGTCAACTCATTCGATTAACAACCTACATTTCAAATACTATTTTTCTTTAATGTCAATACAAAACTGTTGGACAAAAAAATAAATATCAACATTATTAGTATAAATTATTTCATATAAATAATGAATCTAAGGACTAATTTGTTATTGAATACCACTTTTTTAGATGCTGAATGAATACAAATGAATATATAATGAGAATATACAATAATAATATATTCTTTCTTAGTTGTAGTGTAATTATTTTATGTAAAATCTTGTGGTCAATAAGCATATATTATAACATTTTATTTCCTATATATTTTCTAAACAAAAACCTCTCTTGTTGAGTAGTTTTTTTCTTCATTCATCTGTATAAATAGACTATCCTATTTATATGACTAAATAATAGCTACCTAGATCATTTAGTATATCAAAGGGTATATGACAATTTTCATAAAGAATGGGATATGATTTTAATGCTATCATGACAATGGTAAAGTAATATTACTAAAATCATAAGTATACAATATATAAAATGTATTTTGACCCTTAAAGGATCACAAAGCATTCACTGTATTAGGATACATTTGTGATGATTTGAAGTCATTTTTATAATTTTTTAAATGAGTTACATATCTAGAATTAATATATCCAATGTAAATATTTTTTCACTATGAAGTGACACTTATAAAATTCGATTTGAATTGTTTTTATAATATAATTATTGAGAAAATACCATAAACGAGATATAATACTCTCAAAAGAACTATCATGTACTGTTAAATCATCCCAAAAATTCAGTGAATTCCTCTATGATAATGGAAATGATGCTTTTAATTAATCATTCAAAGGCTCATGGAGTATTACATGACAAAAGGACATCCTTTTATATGTAATGATACAAAAAATCTGTGAAATATTGTATTTATTGATCCCATGGTGAAACAAGTGTTATCATGTAACATAAAATTCTATATAATAAATATTAATGTATTTTCCCTACCAACAACAATAATAGTTTTCATGAAACGAATAGTAAATTGATCTTTTAAAATTATTATATACAACCTCTTAAAACAAATGTAAAATATATACTAATTAAGAAAAATTGTATGAATGGGTTCACTAAAATAATTTTAAATAATCATAAATCCACATTATCTATATATTTATTTGATCCTAACATACACATTGACTATATAAAATTTAAAAAATTATTCCAAAAACTAAAAATGTGATATCATTCTTTTAAATTATATATAATAGCATTAGGTTGATTTTTTGTTGTAATTTCTTAATTGGATTTACTTTTTCTTCTAGACGGTTTCCATGCATTAATGTTAATGGTATTATTCCCCAAAGAAAAGCTAAGGTAGAGTATATTTAATTCATTTTATATCCTAGCACTCTAAAAAATAGATTTATAATGGGAAATATGTTCAAATTATTAAAGCTACAATTTTATTCCTTACAAATAAGGAATTTGTTTTCATGAAATGTAATCAATTCTAATATTGGGTAGATTTTTTTACTATGTATCGTATTTTTTAATGCATCTAAATAATCAAACATGGGTATTTGAATCCTCTCTTGATAAGAAAATTCTAGAAAAAATACATTCAAAAAAATATACATAGTCATTTGTCGAAATGAAATTTTTACAACTTTAATTATTTAAAATAGCAGTTCGAAATATATTTTTATTTAAAAATATAATGTCATCGGGTAATTAAATAATTTTTTTTTATTTTCAATAAAATATTTAAAATCTGAATGATTTGTAGATAATTTTTTATCACATCAATAGTGTTTTCCAAATTATATTTTGTATATTTCTATTTTTGTTGGCTTCTCATTGGGTTTTTTATTAGAGAAAATTTTTTCCAAAAAATATATTTCCATGAAATGTGATGAAACTATAGACCATTATTCTAAATGAGTTATGTATATTGGGTTTATATCTACTGAAAATTTTTATTGTGTTACTCTTGAGAGTATGGCCTGTTTTGAAAATCATAACTTTTTTAATGGAATTTATTTCTTATCTGAGACTCTCTTATACATGTAATATGTATTCATGAATCCTTACCAATCTACCAGGATGTGATTGTTTACCATATGTAATAATGACTAATCTCTACAATATATGGATGAATATATATATATATAATTAGTTTCTTAATTTAATTACATAATAATGATTCTAAAATTAATATTTTATGGTTTTAATCCATACAACAAGGCTCTATATTGTTTATTTCCAAATAGTAAGGTGGTTGGTGTTTTTATTATTTGTTTATGGGACTTCACAAGGTATTACTAATTATCATTTCAAAAATAATCATAACCCATGTAGATTAGTTCCACTCAAGGGGACACATAACACAATTTATGGTAATGACTTATTAACAAAACCATGTAATTTTACATCATATGGTGAGGAAATTTAGAAAAAATATTCCATTCACTGGATTTAGAATGAAATATAAATGATTGGCCCTTTATATAAATCCTAAAAAGGAGTATATCCCTATAAGAATTTGTTGTTCTATATTTTAGCAACTCATCCCTCTGTGTATATCATAGGGAATATTTCTTGTGTGATAGGGATGTGAAAATTTATTAGAGAGAATATTTGTTGAATGGTAGTGTATATTTGATGGTAATATTTCCCAATTCATAGAGTCCCTATGTAAAGTAGCTCTTTATAATGAAAAATCATGGATTGCGGGAATATATATAGGGGAATGATATTGTAGATAATCTCATCAGGAATATATCCCATGATGATGGAAATAAAGGATTAATGATATTGGTTTTGAACCTCAATAAGGCCTCACACAATCATATCAAAATAATAATCAACTACAATGTTGTGTCAAGTACATAGTTTAAGGTTATATGGTTGGATTGTACAATGTAGTTTAATATCATGTAACAAGGGAATTATCATGAAGTATTATGTCTTATAGAAAGGGTATTGATAATAAATTTGAACATTTTATTATTGGGATGCTTCATTCATGAAACATGTGGGTCTCTACATTTAAATTTATATTATACATATAATACTACCCTATAATTCATATCCTAATGATAGGGTTATTTGACGGCCTCTGGAATTTTGGATTACACCTAGTATGGGGAACAATTTTTGAGATAACAGGATAACAAAATTTGATTTCTAAGGCCAGCTGATTCATGATCTTTATGAGAATAAAAGATTATATAACATCGATAACATTTTATTAGTAAGAATAATTTGATATAAATGTGGATTATACATAGAGGTTTCCCATTGAGTGAATCCTTTCCTCATTTCTGGTATCATTAGTTGAACTATATTGGGTTTTATAGAATAAGTGGAATCCCCTCATCCAACCAATATGCTCATTGATATGTAGGGTGGTATATGGAGATATGAATATTATGGAAACCTATAAGAATGTCTAGGTGATTACTGGTTATCATGTTTTTATTCAAACATTGCATTAATTTTATATTTTGATTTTGATTCTCATAAAAATGCACATTTATTTTTCTAACAAACGTTACTTCATGTATATTTGAGGATAATAATTACTGGAATTATTATTATTTTTCTAGATTTATATTCATTATTTAATAGTTGGTAAAATATTTGTTTTACCAAACTAAAATTATTCCATATTTATTTTATAAGTAATTCAGAAACATTGTTAATGACTTTCATTTTTTTGTAAAATATATAGTTTTAGAACCCTACAACAGGTGTATATGTATAGATCAAAAAAATAATTTTTAAATAAAACAAATTTTTGATGTATAAATGTATGGTTCATTATCATTACCATAGTAATCATCCAAATTCTTTAAACCATACTTTTTATGTTTATAAATACCTAGAAAAAACCTATGTTTGTCTTAGTCTAATAATTAGATATGAATTATGGTTTATGTCCATGTTTTCTAAAATGGTGTCACTATAATTAAATATCTCTTAAAATATATTTAACTATTTATTTATTGGGTTGTTTATAATAGATTATATCTTTCTAATTTCTAATTGAATTTATTACTCTTTTACAATGACTAATTCAAATATTTGTGATTTATCATGAGATATTTATAGAGTTATTTGACATTAAGAAATTTTGAACACTATGATAAATAATGATACATTAATACTTTTTATATATACTAATATTATTGTTTTGAAGATACATACATATATAGTGACCTTTTATTGAAAAATATTAATGTTTCATTATCATTAGAGATATAATTTGGAGACATAAATATTTTGATTACTGTTTTTTCGACTGTTGTGCCTAATGTTGTATTTCATGATCATTCATTTGCAATAATTCAACAATGTTATTATCAAAGATATAATTTTAGACCTATATTTATTATCATCATTATGTTGTGTTCGATAATCATTTCTGATGAAATACTATTTTGTGGTGAATATTATTCTACTACTGTGTTCTCTTGATGGTCTTATACAACAATAAGGTAGCTATTGAAACTATGTACTGGAGTTGTTTCAACATCTACATCCTGATATGTTATTTTTTCGAGTATTTACTTCTTATACTCAGTCATTTGTAGACATTCAACTTCTAATTCAAATATATGGTTAATTTGGATCCCTATAAATGAACTAAGAGGCCTTTTAAAATCCTTATCAATATGGTGTGAACTACTTGAACTCAATTATGAAGTCCCCAATAAAATGGTATGATAGTGAAAATCACCAATCTGATTAATAGATCATTGTTGTAGTGGACTATGGTTATTTTCTCCCTAAAACACTATGTATAATTGTGTTTTTATTATTATTTTTTTTAATGGAAAACAATTCACCACCATCTTGATTCTTCATCATCGAAATTATTACCAAACAAATAGTATAAAATGTTGTTCTATTTTAGAATAATTGAAGATTTATTTTGGCTCAATCCAAAATGACTTAAATATTTGGATGAAGACAAATCTCAATGGATGGTCTTTGATAAGGTATGTCTATGATCAATTATTTGTGTTTTAATGGTAAAAATTATGGATGTTAGAAAAAAAAACATTTGATTATTTAATTTAATTATATTTCAAAAAAAATTGATGTTTTTAATGTCATATGAAATTCCAAAAGATGATTTGAAAAAATGGAATTATGATCAAGAAAAAGATTAGGATCATAAATCAAGAGTAATGGATACAATTTTCATTAGATTATAGACTAATTAATTTAATTAAGGATCTCAGTGTTCAAATTCATATAATAACTGGTATACTATTTCTATTAGTTATAAAGGACCATTTTTAGGAAATTAATATACAACATCTATAATTGAAAATTTATACTTTTTGGATGATTGAATATGAAATGATTACTCAGAAGAATGGAATATTGATAGTAGTTTACAATCATATTAATTAATATGGAGAGGAAATTAAAAAATTAGAAAAAAATTTCTAATTTATTATATTCATTCCTTCCTAATGGAATTGAATATTGGGTGTTATTCATCAATGTAAAAAAGATTAAATAATTATGATAGAATAGAATGGAACATTGATTTTTAACTTTGATAAAATGTGGAATGATTCTAAAAAACATATTTATTTTAAAAAATAAGGATACAACTCTTAAAAATACTGTGGGTAAATAAATATATTCATAATATCTAGATTCATAGAAATAATTATAATATATTTAAAAATAATTGGAAAACAATACTAAATGAAGAATAAGGGAAATAAAAAACATAGATGTTATGAATGAAAATAGATATGTCACACTATGAAAAATTTTCATATGTTTAATGATCAATGGAAATATAAATCTAAAAGGACTGAAAATAAAGTCATGAATAATAAATGGAGGGCAATTTATGATTCATGTGATGATTCAATCACAAACTCTGAAGCTGAGCATGGAATATAATTTGTAAATCTATGTCTTATGTCTCATGCTAATGAGGAACACATATTTTATTATGAGTCTAAATTTTTTTCCAATGATGAGCATGATATAAATTTTTTTCTTCCTCTAAAAATGTATCATTAAATATATATCATTAAAAAATATTAAATATTATGAAATTATTTTCATAAATAATGATTGATTAACAAAAAATTATGATTTAAAATATAAATGTTTTTGCGATCCAAATGAAAGTAAACTTTATGAAATATTAGATGTAGAAAATTGTCTAAAACAATCATCAGTTATACATATTAATGTAAAATATATTTAAACAATATTCTTGAAAAATATAAATTACATAACGGTAAACTATGAATATTTATTAATAGAGGGAACCGAAATCATGTAGAAATAATGTTATTTTTGATTTTAAATGAAAAATAATACATATTGTAAAACAATTTTACTTTGGAATAAATTGATATTATATTAATGAATATTATTCTATAAATCCATATTTTTATGGAATTATTCATTTATTTATTCAAAATAATTATCTAACATAATTTTGAAGTTTTCTTCTTTAAATAATAAAATTTCATTACCCAACACATTACCTACTAACACTTCCTGACCAAAAAGTATATGGGTATCAAAAGTATATTTTATTTGATACATTACATATATGAACCAATTCGATTTATGTTTATATTATTATTTATCTTATAAAATATTATCAATATTTCAATTTCTCTTGAATAATCATTAATTTTTGACACTTTAATCCGTGGAGAGTTTCATTTTAATACATGATTTAAATTCCCTAACTATTTTATAGGGGGAGCGAAATTACCAATACGTAAACTCTATAAAATATTTTACACTATTATTTAATTTGATACATTTATTTGTTAAAATATTTATTATAATTATTATTATTCTAATTTCATGTCAAATAGAATTTTTTAAAATATAATTATTTGTGTAAATATTCTTGTATATATATCACCTAAAAACCATCCCTAAATCTCTAACTCATGTCGATCATGAAGTGTAATTTTTATTATACAACATAGGTTTAAAATAATATATTCTTCCTTTTAAACAGCTTATAGAGACCCAAGAATTATTTTTATATAGGTTACATTATTTATGTGGAATACATAATATATTACACAAAAATATACAAAAAAAATACTATATTAGTTTAGTGTCTTTTTAAATTGGGATCACATTTTACTTACTTGGTGAATGATCTTCTACATCAAGCATAAAGAAAATCCCCTTTTGTTTACATACCTAACACATTATTTATATCCTTTGGAAAATAAAACTGATAAAAATAGAGAGATCAAATGCTCGGTAAGGGTATCAATAGAAAATAGAATACAAAACAATAATTTAAGAATGTAAAAACATAAACATAAATTTTAAAATTCATAGAATCTATAACAAAAATCAAATTAATGATTCATAAAATAAATCATTGTCATTCCTTAAGAATAAATCATGATTTAACATAAACTATGATAAATTAGAATTGTAATAAAACATGTAATTATGGAAAATACATAACCACAAAAAATCATTTCCCTATTATCCAAGGCTAATTACCAACACTATCATACTAGATTAGTCTATTATTGGACTTGGATGACATACTCTTCTAGCCATATATTACATAACCAGATTAAATTTTTTTCCAACCATGTCTATATTATGAGATATAAATCATTACCCAATTTATTGGTGGGAGATATCAGTCACACCCATATCATAATGAAGTAATTCATACATGTTCCAAAATACATAAATCATTCATCATATCATGTCCCATGGAATAAAATTGGTTTTTTAAACATCATTCCATCATAATCCCTAAAAAAAATTTCATAAAAATAATTAAAGAATTAACATATCCAAACTATGGTAATAATATTGATAGAAGAAAAAAACTACTTAATTAATTTTTTCTAGATAGAAAATAATTTTGATAAAACACTTGACATAAATTCTTGACGAAAAATTTCCTTTATTCGTTAAAATGGTTTTCTTTTCTAAATATGCTACAAAATTTTAATGGAAAATAATTTTTTTGAAAATAAACTTATAATCTTGTATTGGAAGCTTCATAGAAATAAGGTGCTATAAATATATAAAAAACAGTTCATTCCATATAAATTAAAAAATATTCTCTTTGTACTTTTACCATAAAAGTCAAAAAGTAACTTGTACTCAAAATAAAAAATTATTACGTTCATGTGGTTTAATAAAATTTCTCCAATGCGTGAAATTTACAAAAAAAAATCTAAGGATATAAATAATTTCATTCAATACATATTTAGTAAAAATAAACATCGATCATAAATATACCCCAGTAAATAGAAAGAAATAAACAATCTCAGATAATAATGAGATTGACAAATCATCCCTTACCAATTTATAATCTACCAAATCATATGCCTCATAAAATAAAGAAAATATTATTAATATATAATTATCAAAACCATAATAATTATAATCATGAAAAAATTAATGGGAAACATAAACACCACTCAAAATAAATATGTTGTGTATAAGTCAAATGTCCCATAGAAATAAAAGTGATAGAAAATTATCCCTTACCATAGGTTCACTATCCATTATATGTATCTGAACCTACTATATGATAATTTATATTATTTCATTGACTTATTAATGAATATTATTTATTTTTATGATATAATATATGATCATATTATCATCCATTTAGTAATAATATTTCATTAATACTTGTTATTTGGGTATTATCTGCTTTCTTTACTAATACATGTTTTGTCAAATAGGTTCTAGTTATCCTTCTTAAGTATTATATATATCATTAAAAATGATATTAAAATAATATATATCATATTTATTTATTAAATTATTTTATAATTATTTATTAATATCATGTAGAATGAATTTCATCACAGCGTAGAGACAATAGGTTGTATTTATGCACAAGCGATGAAATCATTCCAATAATTGTTAAATGTTGTGCATGTGCATGGTATATAGTTTTCTCAAGAATCCATAACATATTATAATATATATATATATATATGTTTATTTATTTATTATTTCCATAATTATATCCATCCATGTAGGATTGTGTTGAAAAATAGATTACATCATAGCGTGTAGATGGTAAGCTATACGTACACACGTGTGGTGATTTTATTTTTTGTAGGATGTATAGAAAGTGAAATATGGTTCGTTCATAGTAATAATAACATATCATCATATATTAAAAATTAGATTTATTATGTCATGACCTCTCCCCTGGGGACAATTCCGTGACTACCCTAAGCCTGCCTTCCATAGGACAGGGGATGAAAACTAGCACCGAAAGGCATATTCCCAAAAATCGAGAAGGCATTGCCTTTATAACCTATAAAGACACCCAACCACAACACACTACAAGGTATGAACACAAGTAAACTATATATAAAGAAGAGAGTTTAATGTATAACGGGTCCAGAATACAAGCCCAACAGTAAAGGTACAAGTACAAATGAAGAAAAAGGAAAGCAGCTACTAAGTCATCCTCTGAGGTCCCTACCTAAAGGGTAGGTAAAGATCGCCTCCTCAATGATCGACGTCCACCTCTATCCTAAATGTACCGACAATACGTATGTTCCAACTTTGGTCCCCATCTAGTCCTCACACCCTCAGCCTCGATCAACGTTTTCTGCCATCTTCCCCAAACAAAACAAGGTTTGGGCATAGCCCATGCAAGGGTGAGTATAATGATACTCATTAGGTACCACAAGACCCTCAATATCTCACAAAATCCACCAAGGATAAACAACAAATCTTGAAGTAAACTATAACCATACATACGTATATGACCATTAATATACCTAAATTATCATGTATTCCCATCTAAATCATTAGGAAACACAGTGTCCAACTCAAAACTCCCAAGATCATTTGTTCCACAAAGGAAGGTGTACCACAAAGGTAAGTACCACACAGGTACACCACAAAGAAGAATGCCCCCAAGGTATTACCACAAAGGGAAAGTACCACAAAGGTACATACTCAGATCACACTAGCTATATCTTAGGTACAATAGTAAATATGATTAGATGTAACTACTAATTCATCTTACTCTGTTCGAGGCTGTGTAGCTGACCCACAAAAAATCGCTCAGTGCTAACCCACATAAGATCGCTTGGTTCTAACCCACACAAGATCGCTCGGTACTAATCCCCATAGGATCTATCAGTGTCGACCCACACTGGATTGCTCGGTGCTGACCAAAATAGGATTGCTCTGTGCTGACCCACACCAGACCACTATTCATTCTTCACGTCGCAACTAGCTATTGGGTTCCCACACTACACTCGCATGTATCTGGGAGGGTCTGCTTCACAATCCACTATTCAATACTCCAAAATCCAAAACTTCTCATGAAGATTTATCTCGAAGGCCCAACATGTCATGGGGGTCTAAACTCAATAGTCGGTGTTTCAATTGGTCGCCCGGTTTCTGAGTTATTAGCCTTTTAGTCCCGAGGACCCGATTGCATTCCTACTCAATCCAACAGAACCATACTATAAATTTATCCAAATCTATAGGGGTATACTCAAATGGACTATCTGGCTACAAGGTTTACAACTAGATTGATGATTTGTCAAATGGACGATTGGTTCCAAAGTTATGGCCAATAGAGAGAAAAGCTCGTAGTTGGTCTAGGTCTGGTATGACCCATCCTGGGCTGACCTGACCTAATTTAGGTTGACCTAGACCACTGGGTCTAGTCCGGCCTGCTGGGTCTAACATGGCCAACACTAGGTGGTGCGGAAGCGGCGAAGGCGGCGCGCGACTGCGAAGGGGTTGTGAGGGTCGCTGGGTGGCCAGACAGCGGCCGGGGGGGCATGGTCATGGAGACCGAGGAGGGCTGCGGGCGGCGCGAGGCTACAGATAGCATAGTGTCTCTGCGGCGGTGGAGGCCCCAAACAACATGAGTCCACGTCACGACGGAGGTTGTAGATAGCATGAGGCTGTAGGGCAGTGGAGGTCCCAGACAATAGAGGTCGCGGGTGGCGTGGGGCTATGGGGCGGCGGTGGCCACGGACGGCGGAGGAAGCGGGGGAGCGTTGTCGGGGACAGCGGAGTCCGCAGGCGGCAGTGGCCGTGGACGGCGGAGTCCACAGGTGGCAGTGGCCACGGATGATAGAGGCGGAGGGCGGCGTAGTGGCCACAGGGTAGTGTCGGTGACTTCATCGCTACCGGTGGGGGTGTCGACCACCGTTCTCATGCCCCACTGAAGTTGGATGTCATGCTCCTCCATCACGTCGAACACAACAACTAAACACATGATTTGCAAAGAGGTCTAGATTTTTTTTGACCCACAATCTCTATTTTAGAGCGCCAGTATGTGGCTATAATCTCATCCTGATTTTATGATGAATTATCATGAATGGTTAAGCGGAAGAAATTCCCACCCAACAACCTCCCACAATTATTATTCCCAATCCTGCAAAATAAAACCCTTGTGGATCAACAATTTAGAGAGTTGATCCACGTTATTTGATTTAGAAGGGAAGAATATGAGAATATAAAATCATACACAACTAAACACCTACCTTGATTTCTTGTTGATGTGGGAAGGGGTGAAGTCAGTGATGCCGATGTTTCTCATATTGCCAGTTCATTGTCGATGAAGATGTCATAAGTTGGTTGCCTCCGCAAGGTGATTCCAATCTGGCTTGGGGTCGTTTTTTTGTTCTTCGATCTCTAGTGGTCGTTCTTCGTTGGGAGGGGTTCTTCATTGGAGAGAGTAATAGTTACTCTAAGTTATTTTCCAACACTTCTCCCAACAAAAGAATTTCAAATATAAATTAAATTAGGTTTTATAAATTTAATTTTAATTGGAACCATTTATCAAGATATGTTGGCATAATTAATGTGAAGGAAGTTCAAGAGAATTATCCACATTAAACAGAGAGTTTAAGAGTTCCACCCATTATGAGGGGAATTAATGGTTTTTTTAGTCTCGGGTGGTCCCCACCCCCATAACCTCACAGGGGAGGTTTAGTTTTGGTGGTCCCCACCTCTCAACGTCCACATGGGAGTTTCAAAGAAAATAAAAATTAAATAAATGTATATTTTAATTTATTTCCATTTCCATGAAAAACCCAAATTTTGACTTCACCCTCGACCAACTTCAGTCGTGGTGAAAGTCCAATTAAGTGAATGTTGGCACTGGGAGTTCAATGGTGCCCTTGGATTTCAATTCTGAGAGGAAGTTCAATAGTTACAAAAACTTTCTCGCATGTTTTCTGAATGTACCTGAAAAAAGTTCATAAATTCATTTAGGGCACTCCAGGCCCCGGATTCACTCGTCGTAAATTTTCACATACTCATAAAGATACCAAATATTAAAAAAACATTACATGGTATTTCTGGTTCGTAACATTCTCCCCACCTCATGTCTTTGCGTCCCCATAAGCCACAACTCAGAACAAGGAAAACAAGTTGGGGTATTGAGCAAGAATGTGAGCCTCCAGCTCCCATGTCCTCTCTTGTAGGTTCATATGCTACCAGTGAATGTGTACTAGAGGTATCAACCACCCAAGAAGGACCCTCTCATATCTATCCTCACTCTCAACAGGACCCTCCAAAAACGTGTCCATGTCATCCACGTCCATCTCTCTATGGTCGATATCGTGGGAAGGGTCGTGCACGTATCTCCTCTGCTGGGATACATGGAAGATGTTGTCCACCCTGTGTAAATTAGGTAGAAGAGATAAGTGGTATTCCACCTCACCAACACTACTGAGAACATGGAGGGGTTTGATGAACCTCAGAGTTAACTTGTTTCCTCATCCAAATATCTGTAAACCTCGTCAAGATGAGACATGTAAAATGACTTCGTCGCCATCCTCAAACACAAGAGGTCTCTATCTCCTATCGAAATACGAATTTTTCCTACTCTGGGAAGTCATAATCCACTCTTGGATGATTTTCATCTTCTCTATGGTAGCCCGAACCTTCTCTGGTCCCACCAGTGCTGACTCCCCTGGGAAAGTCCAACACAAAGGTGATCTGCAAGGTCGCCCATAAAATTCATCAAAAGGTGCCATCCTATTGGTGGAGTGATATCTGTTTTTGTATGAAAACTCCTCCAAGGGAAAGTGATACTCCAAGTTGTGACCGATGTTGAGGACGCAAGCACACAATATGTCCTCAAGGGTCTGAATGGTCCACTCAGTCTTGCCATCCGTTTGAGGATGGAAGGTGGTGCTCAAATGAAGTTGCTTCCCGACATCCTCCAGCAACCCCTTACATAGTTGGGATGTAAAATGTGCATCATGATCAGAGAAAAAGGTAGAGGGTACCCCATTTAACCAAACAGTCTCATTCAAATTGAGGCATCCCAAATTCTCTAATAAACACTGCTCTCTGATCGGTAGGAAGTGGGCCTACATGGTGAGTCGGTTGATGATAACCTAGATAGAATCATGACCTGTAGATGTACATGGATGATGAGTCATGAAATACATGGATATCCCATCACACATCCACTCTGGGACCTCCAAAGGTTGAACCATTCTTGATGGTATCTGATTCCATGCCTTCACTTGCTGATAAGTGAGGCACCAAGAGTGAAAATATGCAACTACTTTCTTCATTCCCATCCTCCAGTGCTGTCGTTGGAGATCCCGATATATCTTTCCCACCACTAGATGTACCACTATAGGGGATGTGTGGAACTACCTCAACACATCCTCTTGATGTGACACTGGTACGATGGTACGTCCTCTAAATAAGACGACGTTCTCCCCACCTTTAGAAAATTATTCAGGTGCATGTCTTGTGGATATCAGAGCACATTAGGTCTCATAGTTAGTGTCCCCATGTCGCACCTCCCTGAATCACTGAAGAAGTGGGTGAGTGACTATAAGAGACTGAATAAAAGCTGATCTATCCTGATCCACAAATGATAACTAAAAATTGTCCAGCTACTCTGTCGCTTCACCTATTTACTGAATACTAGACCTCTTATTGAGTTCATCCACAAGAACGTTCCCCTTCATAGGATTATAGACTATAACAAATTCATAGTCCTGGAGGGACTCAAGACAACATCATTGTCTCAGGTTCAGGTCATTCCGAGAGAATATTTACTTTAATGTCTTGTGATCTGAGTATACTATAAAGCATTCTCCCATCAGATAGTGTCACCACATTTTTAAGGAAAAGACCACTACTGCTAACTCAATGTCATGGGTAGCATAGTTCTTCTCATGTTGTCTCAGATGTCGAGAACCATATGTGATCACTTCTTGGTCAAGCATCAGGACACATTCGAGAACAATCCCTAATATGTCACACTAGACTACGTACCCTAAGCCTTCTTTTAGATGTCTCAAGATGTCGGGTACTAGTCATCCTCTTCTTCAGCTTCTGAAAACTCTGATGGAAACTCTCCGACCACACAAAGGGTTTCCCCTTCTTTGTCAATGCTGAAAGTGGTGCTAAAATTTGGATAAATATGGAACAAATATATATTAGTATCTAGAAAATCACAGGAATCTTTGTAACTCCATCACACTCCTAGGTGTCTCCCAAGAAAGTACCACCTCAATCGTTTCTGGATCCACTGCAACTCTAGCCTTCGAGATGACATGTCCTAGGAAGTAAACCTCTCAGATACAGAACTGACACTTTGAGAGATTTCCATAAAGATGGTGCTCTCAAATTGGGTCCAGTACTACCTGCAAATGTTAGGCATGATCCTCCTCAGTAGTTGATTAGATCATAATGTCATTGTTGAAGTATAATACAATGAGATCAAGGTATGGCGGAAATATTATGTTCATGAGTTCCATAAACACTGTTGGAGCATAGGTCACACTGAACGGCATGACCGAAAACCCATAATGGTTGTACCAACCTCTGAAATATGTCTTCTTAACATCCTCATCTCATACTCTATGCTAGTAATAGCCCGATCTGAGGTCTATCTTCGAGAACCACTGTGATCCCTCCAACTAATCAAAGAGATCGTCAATCCTCAGTAGTGGGTACTAGTTCTTCACGGTAACCTGGTTCAGGCACCGATAATCAACACAAATCCTCAAGCTCCCAACCACCTTCTTGGTGAAAAAAATCAGGGACACCCAAGGTTAAACACTAGGCCAAATTAATACCTTTTCCTACAAGTCCTCTAGATGTACTCGCAGATCATGAAGCTCCGCGAGAGCCATCAGATACGCTGGTATAGATATCAATGTCATCCCAAGATACAAGTAAATGTAAATGCACACCTCTCTATGAGGAGGTCGACATAGAATATCATTAGGGAAGACATCAGCGTACTGGTACACCAATACAGGATAGCTCAGACTCTCCACATCTACCGCTCCGAGGGTTTGGCTAGCCAACTGATCAGTGATCTGTTGCACCCTTCTCTGGATAAGTCCATATTGTGCTCCAAAGGCTCCCTTATCACCGGTGAAGGTAAGACTAATCCCATATTTGCAGACACACCGCACTTTGATCCTAATAGATTCAATCTGAGCATGGACTGTAGATAAAAATTTCGTACCCATGATGAAATCATAAGGCCTCGATGCTGCTACTAGGATATCCCAGTCGAAGCTCTCGCCTCCTAGAGTAAGCTCACACTGTCGGCGCCAGTGTATATTACTACTGTAGCTATGGTGGAGTAGATACAGATCATACATTTTATCATATACAGAGCATCATGATTGTAGGCCTCAACTACCTAGAGTTGAGATCGCCCCTGTCAACATGCTCCCTATAGTCGGGGTGGACCACCTGGTGGTGGTGGAAGTAACATATTGAATCGCTGACCACCTCCAGCTACACATACTCCTCTTTTGTCATGTCTACCTACTCCCTTCGGACCACCTCGATCGAACCACTATCTCTGCATGGGTGGCCCTTCGAACATCTTCTGATCATCCATATTGTGGGTCGGACAGTCATGAGCCATGTGACACTGCCCGCCACATGTGTAAAACTACCCGATCCTGGCATGTCTTGATCTTCCTTGGGTGCCCCGCACAACTGTCCATGAATCCTTCAGTCATCCACCTAAATGTCTGGTCCTCTTGGACCTCTACGACATATGTCTAATGTCTACTGTAGAAGACTCCGCTACGTGATTCCCAATGGTGTGTCTCACTATTGGTGACTCCTCAGAAATAAAATTATCCACTAAGAGGGATCTCTTTAACACCCCCAACTACGTTGGGATGCCGAGTGAGATCATCGAAGCCCTGATCTCCAGCATGAGTCCCTGCTCAGAGGATTGGGCCATGAAGAATGGGTCCCACACTATATCATTGGAGTAGCATGGGAGTTCGGTGATCCACACTGAGTACTGAGTTATATTCATGCTTCCTAGATGAAGATGAAGTTTCTCATGTATGCGCAATGAACAAAGGATTTCTAGGACAAACTGTACCCGAAATTGGCTCTCGAAGTCTGCCCAAAAAAGCAGCATCTCATCGTGAACCTGGAGCATCAAGCTCCACCAACTTCTTGTTGCAGCCTATAAAAGATGGGAATCAATGTTAACCATGAGATTAGATGGTGTCTCTACCAGTCAAAAGACTCTAAATATGGCCTCCAACCAATCCTCATCCACTTGTGGGTCCGTCTCTCTCCTGATCCTGGGTGGCCTCTAGCGCTGCAACTCTTGCAATGCGCTCAAGCGAAGTGCACCCTCTGCTACTGGGGCTGGTGGAATCAGCAGCCCAACGGGTAATGGTACTTTTAGTGCCTCTACAAAAAGAGGTCACTACACTGAGGCCTCGTTCCTCGGTTGGCAATCAGTGCGTACTATATTTGGAACACTATCTGTATTTCTATGTGGCGGCATCGTGAAAAGAAACAGGTGTGCTACGGTCAAAAAGTTATACCAGGCGAGTTGACTCAAATATATCACAAAGAAAACTCTTCAAAACACACACGCAATTATTGTTTTCATGCACTGTGTCAGAAATCAGAACTCAGGGTCCGAGTGTATAGATACTTCTACCGCTACTCCAACACTGGATTCCTTAAACTAATAACCACACTCACTACAATTAACACTATTTCTATTAAAAGAGCGATCAGAGCCCTATGTTCTATATTAGAACTGACTCCTCTGATACCAATTTTTTACCACCCGTCCCTCGGTGCCCATGCCATGACTACCCCAAGCCTGCCTTCCATAGGCCAGAAGATAGAAACTAGCACCAAAATGCATATTCCCAAAAACCGGGAAGGAGTGTCCTTTATAACCTGTAAACACATGAAACCAAGCACACAAAAAGGTACGAACACAGGTAAACTGTATAGAAAAACATGTGTTGGAAGTAGAAAGGGGCCAGAATACAAGCCCAAAATTAAAGGTACAAGTACAACTGAAAATAAATACAACTGAAAAAAGGGAAGAAGCTATTGGGTCATCCTATGAGGTCCCTACCGGAAGGGTAGGTACAGATGGCCTCCTCAGCACTCCACGTCTGCCCGTCTCCACTACTTACCGACAATATATATGGTCCACCTATGAGCACTGTCTAGTCCTAGAACCCTCACCCTCGATCATAATTGTCTGTCGTCTACACCAAACACAACAAGGTGCGAGCATATCCCGTGTAGGGGTGACTATAACGATATTCAGTAGGGACCTTGAGAGTCTCAAGGTCTCCAAAATCCACAAACTATAAACCATAGAGAATGATTTTAACTAACATCCCTACTTATTTATATGTCCATATATATTCCTATGTTATTAATTATGCCTATCTCAATCATGAGGAAACACAGAGTCTAACTCAAAATCCCAAGCTCAACAGTTCCACAATGGAAGGAGTACCATGAAGGTAAGTACCACACAGGTACACCCCACAGAAGAATACCACCAAGGTATTACCACAAAGGTAAAGTAACACATAGGTATGGACTCTTTTCACACTAGGTATATCTTAGGTACAATAGTAAAGATGAATATATGTAACCACTAATTCATCTTACTCTGTAAGAGGCTCTACTGCTGACCCACATAGGATCGCTTGGTGCTAACCCACAGATGATATCTAGGTACTGGTCCACACAAGATTTCTCGGTGTAAAGCCACATAGGATCACTTAGTGCTGACCCACACAGGATCTCTTAGTGATGTCCCACATAGGATTTCTCGGTGCTGACCCACACAGGATCGTTATTCATTATTCATGTCACAGTCAACTACATGGTTCTTGCACTTTGCTCGCTTGTCTCCAAGTGTATCCCCCCCACAATCCACTGGTCGATACTCAAACTTCCACAAAGTCTCAAGAAGAAGAATCTGAAAGAACAGACACGTCATAGGTGTCTCAACGCCATATACGATAAGTCAATCGGTCGCCCAATCTATAAGTTATTAGAATTTTAGTCCCAAGGGCCTAGTTTGATTCATTCTCAATCCAACCCGAATGAAATCCAACATTATCCAAATCTATAGTATGGTATACTCAAACGGACCATCTTTCTCCAAGGTTTATAACGCCATTAACGGTATGTAAAATGGATTCTTGGTGCCAAAGTTTTGAAGGAGAAAGAAAAAATCTTGTAGCTGGTCCAGGTCTGGTCCGATCTCATCGAACCCGGCCTGGGCCGACCTGCCCGACCCAGCATGGGCTGACCGACACGATTCGGGTCGACCCAGCCCACAGGGTATCGATTGGAAACACTAGGTGGCACGGAAGACGTGGGGGTGGCGTGAAGCCATGGAGGGGCCGCTGGGTGGTGAGGCTTGGTGGGGCTGCGTAGGGCCGTTGGGTGGCGAGGATATGGGGGGCCGTAGAGGGCCACACGAAAATGAGTCCACATGCAGCATGAGGCTGCACAAGGGTGGATGTCGTAGGCGGTGTGGTGGTCCTGAGGTGGCGGAGGCCGCAGACGGGGAGAGGTCCTAGGGCGGGTGAGGCCGCTAATGGGGGAGGACGCGGGTGGTGCGTGGCCTCAAGCGGCGGAGCCCGCAGGGTGGAGGAGGCCCCGGACGATGGACGCGGGGTAACGGAGGCCGCAGGGCGGTGGGGTGGTGGAGGCTATGGGGCGGTAGAGGCAGCGGGGCGGTAGTTTCTGCGGATCGAAGAGTTGGTAGGCGGTGGAGGTTGCAGGCAGTGCGGTGGCAGCGTGGTGGCACTGTTACACCGTCTCCTTCATCGTGGCCGGCGGTGGTGATGACATCCATTATTGTGCCCCACAAAATTTGGCTTATGTCCTCCTCCGTCGCGTATAATAGAACAACTACACACATGATTTGTGGAGATGTCGGTCCATGTTTGTTTGGCCTACACTCTCTGAGTTAGAGTGGTAGCATGCGGCTATAATCTCTTCCAGATTTTACGATTAATTGTCAAGAATGGGTAAGGGGAATAAATTCCCACCCAACAACCTCTCGTAATGATTATTCCCAATCCAACAAAAGAAAACAACCACATATCAACTAGTTAGAGAGTTGATCCGTGTTATTTATTTTAGAAGGTAAGAACATGAGAATAGAAAATCATACACAACTAAACACTTTCCTTGATTTCCTGTGGACGTTGGAAGGGGTGAGGTCAGTGACATCGGTGTTTCCTTGATCATTGGTTATTTGTTTTCAAAGACTTCCTATGTTTATTTCCTTTGGAATGTGATTCTGATCCAAATAGGGGTCGGTTTCCTCGTTCATCGATCTCCAGTGTTCGTTCTTCCTTGGGTGGTGTTCTTATTTTAAGAGGGTACAAGTTTTTTCAAGTGATTTTCCAACACTTCTCCCAAAAAAATAATAGCCAATATAAATTAAATTAGGTTTTATTAATTTAATTTGATATGGAACCATTAATCAAGAGGTGTTAGCATAATTAATGTGGAGGATGTTCAAGAGATTTCTCCACATTAAAAAGGGAGTTTAAGAGTTTCTCCCATTATGAGGGGATTTTAAGTGGGTTTTAGTCTCTGGTGGTCCATGCCACCATAACCTCACATGGGAGGTTACTTTCTGGTGGTCCCCACCTCTCAACATTCACATGGATGTTTCATAGAATATAAGAGTAAAATAAAAGTTTATTTTATTTTATTTCTATTTACACGAAAAAACCAAATTTTATCTTTGGTCCCCTTAAGAGAATATCGGCACTGCAAGTTCAACGGTGCCCTCATATTAAAATTCTGAGAACCGGATCAAAAGTTAAAAAACCCCACTCCCAAATTTACTAAATGTACCCAAAAAAAAGATCAGATATTCATTCTGGACACTCCGTGCCTCGTAATCACGTGCCATCAATTTTCACAGACTCATAAAATTCCCATATATTTGAAACAAAATACACGGAATTTACAGTTCATTATATTTTATATAATAATATAAACAACATAATCAGAGGTATTAGAAGAAGACATGATTATTAAAAGTTGGTATGGAAGTTACCTCTTCTTCGATGATCAGTCTCTCAATATAATATTCGGAACATTAATGTTGGTCTTTTGAGAATACCAAAATAATTATGATGATACTATATTTTATATATTGGATGTTTTCAGAGTTATTTTGATCGTAAAGGCATAGCATGGTGTAAATATTTTAGGGAGGTGGCGCCCTTTTATAATTAAGGTGAGGGGATGTTTCCCTCAAATTTCGGGGATGACCACCTTGATGGGAGGTTCAAACAATCCGATCAGTTTCTAAAGGGGTTGTTCGTAGATCTGAAAACATCCAATGATTCCACATCCATTCGGACCTACTTTCCAAAGGTAGGTGCTCATTAGTTTGTGAACTGATGAGGCTTTGGAATTTTCATTGGTCGAGAGGATGGGAGGTCGGACTCATCACACCTTTTTGAGGGGAAGTATTGTCTACTACGTGACTCTCTTTATAGATTTAAGTTATGTTCGTGAATCCTTATTACATTACTAAGTATAAAATGATCTTTCCTTTAGATTTGACAATCAATGATTAAATATGTAGGAAATTTAGATAATATTTTATATGTATTCGAGGTTCATCATCGATAGAGAATCATCTGTATTTATTAGAGATTCTTGGTCAATGGTACCCTTCGACACATTTATATAGAAGTCTCTTGGTCATTATGATGACCATGCTGGTTTTAAATACACTCAGTGGGGCACTTGAAGTTTATTGTCATTCAGAAGGACATGAATTATTTCAGAGTTGGGATCGAACCCGTAGATGGGCTACCTACGTATCCTTTGTTTAAAAAAGGAATCAGAACCCACGTAGTTCGAGTAAGGGAGTATGATGTTTATGATTGATTGCTCAAAGAAGGATGTCATAATTACTTTTACACTCTAAGCTCATGTGAGTCATGCTCGGTGTGAGAAACAAGAGGTATTGGTAAAAATTATACAATTGTGCCATGAAATATGGAATCATAAGAAATAACGTGGGGCTTATGTATGTTTGACTTCCCAGATAAATGAAGGTTAGGATTTAATTTTGGGAATAAATCCAAGAGCAGGGTCCATAAATATATATGTGCTTCATGGAGATTTTGAATACTCTAACTTGGGTCTTACTCCTAAAAAGGATTCCCAAATTTGGAGAGGACTTATGATTGGGATTTACTCCAGAAAATGAATCCCAGATCAAAGGTAAATTAGGACTAGTTAAGAGAAATTATGACTGGGGCTTACTCTTGAAAAGGAGGCCCAGGTTAAGATATTTGACAAATTAAGGGACTTGGGACTTACTCCTGAAGCGGATGCCCATGTTTGGACTGGGGTTTACTCCTGAAAAGGAGGCCCAGGTTAAAAAGAATTAACGTTTGGGGCTTACTCCTGAGGAGGATTCCCATATTTTGGGGAATTATGACTCGGGATTACTCTTGAAAAGGAGGCCCAGGTTAGGGGATCTAGGGATTACTCCTAAGGAGGATGCCCAAATTAGAGGACTTGGGGATTACTCCTAAAGAGGATGCCCAAATTAGAGGACTTGGGGCTTACTCCTAAAGAGTATGCCCAAATTAGAGGACTTCTCACTGGGGATTATTCCTGAAAAGGAGACCCATGTTAAGGATTCTCTCATCATAAAGGATGAGGTTGAATGAATGAAATCTCGATATTTAGTGACCTAAATATGTTTAAATCACTAGGTTTTGAGAGATATTCAACAGAATTCCTTTCAGATAAGGAATTAAAATCAAGATATCATGCCATAAATGTCTTTGAAGAGTGTCTTGAAGAATGAATCTTGATTATGAAAGGTGGAATGGCTTAAGAGGGGTAAAATGGGAAAGAAGGGCACCCAAAAAGATAGGGGCGTGCATGTCCTGGAAGGCGCGCAAGTTCTGCGTGGGCGCACAAGTCCTAGTCGCGCATGTATGCCTATGCGACATATGGGGTACATGCACGATGGTTAACCAGCAGGGTAATACTTGAGGACTCTTGATTAAAGCCTTTAGAATCCTCTTGAGGTTATTCCAGAAGAGGGGCACACAAGTTCTATTGAAGGAGTAAGGCGGTGCGCAAGTGTGGCCTTTTCCCTTAAGGGCTGGCCACTCAGGTGCGCAAGTGTTGATGAGTTTCAACACTTAGGCCTTCCTCCACCTCTTTAGATCTTACGTTCTAGGTAATAAATCAACATAGAAGTGTTTCAGAAGAATTGAGAAGAGACTAGGGCACCGGGAGCTCAAATCTGAGTTTTAGGAAAAAAATCCTTCTTGAATGGGGGCCCACAGGGTCTATTTATAGGCAGGAGAAGACCCTAGGCGGTTATCAATTAGGTCACGCACGTCACTTGGGTGACCATCATGCATCGTGCAAGTGGACTTGTGCGACTATGAAGGAACTTGTGTAACCTATGGGAAATGTTCTCCTTGTTCATCCCTTTGTCGATTTTTGATATTTTCTTCAAAGGACGAATCAATTTGTGCTAATTCATTTCCATTTACATTCCTTTGGACTCTGTGACGAAAAAGGAGCGTCAACAAAATCCCCCCCTCAGAGTTGGATCCGAAAGAATTGATGATGTGACTCTGAGGAAAAAAGAGACATCCAAAGGAAATGTGGTGCGCAAGGTAGGGCGTGGAAATGAGATTTGGGCACAAAGGCTCTGGCGCGCAGGGATACGTACCTTGATCGCGCAGGGTCCTGACCGCGTCTATAAATAGAGGGCCTCACTTTCTTACAAAGCATCTGGATTTCTAGATTTCAAACCTTCGAGCTCTCGCCGCGCAAGTCACCTTAGCCGCACAGGTTGCTCTGTTTTCCGATGTTTCTTTGCTGTCGTGATGTTGTATAGGTATTTGTACTTGCGTGGTTTAAACTTGCGCGTCAAAAACTAGCACAGCACACGAACACTTGCGCGTTATGTTTAGACTTGCGCACCTTAATGCCTTAGCCATTTTTTCGAATTCTTTCACAAAATATATGAAAAATAAACCCATTTAAGAGTTAGTATATTCAACTTTTGTGCAGATTCAATGGCTCCCAAGGGAATTAAAATGGCTGATGAACTGGCTAGAAAGCAGATTGATGACATGATGAACATCATTGACCATGATTACTATTATATCTGTGACCGCACTCTTCCAGATTTGGCTAAGTACTTAATGAAATATCATCTTAATTTCCCACAGTGCATCTACCTTCCTCTATATGGTCATGGTCATCTGCAAGGAGTCAATGTTCCATATGCAAAGAACTATATGCCTGAAATGCAGCTGCACTACTACTCCTCTATTTCGGTTATGCTGTGCATTAAGAGCAACAACAATGGTGTGAACTTTCAAATTCTTCCTCCATGTCATTTCCTTGCAGATATGAAAATGGCAAACCCATGGGCTGAAATTTTATCTGCTGCCTATTGGTGGAGAGAAGAAAAACATGGCATTAGAGAAATATCTGAAAAGAGTACTCTATCCAAATGGCTCTTTACTTCCAATGATTCATTCTCAAATCCATGTATCCATCTTCAAAGTCTCATGGACAGAAATAGAGTCACAGTTTGATCTGCAGAAAATTTTTTCTCCAACGGAACTCAAGAACATCCTTTTACAATTGTTCCAAGAAGAGCTGGTATCACTGCATCTCTTATTGTATCCAGCTGAGTGAATGAATTCCTATTGGTTGCTGATGAAGCTCGGTATTCCGTAAATCAAATGAAGAGTTATGTTTGAAAGCCTATTATAATTCTTGAAAAGGAGAAGAGACTCCAGTCTGTGAATTTCCTTCTATCTCCTGTGCATCAATGAAAAACAATTTCACCTTCACTCATTTGTACCTACATTCTTATTTTCTACATGCTTTAGATTTTACCTAAGCCAATGGGCCTAGTAAGCATAGTTTGATTTTTACTAGGATTGATGTAAATAACCCTACAAACATGAACCTTTTAGTTTGTCAATATTACCTAAATAATAAAAAATGTATGTTTAGTGAGATGGGAACTTGAATTTTATTCAGAGTTCCCTTTTATTTTGTGGAAAGTTTAAATTCATGCACGTCGGACATAAAAAAGTTTAATGTTTAAGGTCGAAATATATTTTACTAAAATGGATTATAATTGACTCAATTCCTTGAAAATTAATCTGAAAACA